>OX377204.1:12778380-14211102 GCA_947396885.1 Heligmosomoides polygyrus polygyrus
CATTTTACAAATATGCAGGCCAGCAGAAAGCTTAAGGCCCTTTACGTAAACGTGCTCACAACTCCCTAGCTTATTAAATTGCCTTAGTACCAGCTGCCGTTTTAAAGCGGCGGAGGCAACAGTGAAGCTTCTTCCGCCCTTAATCCTTCCGGTTTTGAGTTTTCGGTACTCGCAATGACACTGTTATCTTCAACTCGATGAGCTCTATCGAACGGTGTCAATCTCGGCCAGTGTTGGAAAAATCGATTTTTTGACAATTTCGCGTCAAAGAAGAGGGCGCCTCTCTAGTCGCGGCAGAGAGTGATGACATCGAAAATCGATATTTCCGAACCGGGCCAAATTGGTTAAGATTCGATAGAGCTTTTTCGTGCTGAATTGAACAGTGCTGCTACGAGTAGCGAATACCGTAATCTGGGCGAGTAAGAGCAGGGAGAACATCGACCGTTATTGTGCTAAATTGCATATGCGGCCGTGTTCAGAGCACAGTAGTTCGGTCAGGTTCGAGTCGTTTCGGCTGCAACTTGTGGGCCTTATAGGCAGTAAAATGTTCTAGTAGCGTGCCAAAGTAGAAGTGGCGTAGCTTAAGAAGAGGCAATGTTACAGAGATGCGAAGATGCAGATGCGGGTTGTGTGACGCATTTTTTCCGATTTTCGATGAACCACTGCGGGAAGACGCAGCTAGCTAACGCGCTTAAAATGCGTGGGCTAACAGGACGCTTAAGATACCTAACGAAGACGTGCTCAGAACGCCTCAGCTGCCTAAACTGTCTTAGCCACAGCTGCCAGTTTAAAGCGTCGGAAGATAGCGGTTAGAGGTTCTTGCGCTCTTACTCGCCAAGATTTGAGTTTTCAACACTCGCAATGGTACCTTTCTGTTCAGCAGGAAAAGCGCTATCGAATGGTGTCAATTACGACCGATGTTGGAAAAAACGATTTTTTGGCGGTTTCGCAACGAGGACAAGGCCACTCAAGGCCGCGGCAGAGGGACGATGACGTCATCGAAGATCGATTTTTCCGAACAGGGTCAAATTGGTTACCATTCGATAGAGCTTTTCACGGTGAAGCTAATGGTGTTATTTATGGTATCGAAAACCCAAATATGGGTGAGTAAGAGGGCAGGAAACTTCAACCGCTAAGTCCGCCGCTCTAAAACGGCAGCTGGTACTAAGGCAATTTAATAAGCTAGGGAGCTGTGAGCACGTTTTCGTAAAGAACCTTAAGCGCTCTGCTCGCCTGCATATTTGTAAAATGCTAGCGCTCCGGGTCTTTCCGCAGGGGTCGACTGAATTTGGAAAAAATCGTGTCACACAAGGCTAACCTGCATTTACGCAGCGCTGTAACTTTGTCCAGTCATAAGCTACATTATCGTGTTTTAGCACACTACTAGAACATCTTGCTGCCTACACAACCAACAAGCTGCAACCGGAAAGGTTCACACTTTACAGAACTATCGCGCTCAGAAGACGCCGCGCGCACAATTTAGCACAACAATGGTCATGCTCTCCTCGCTCTTACTCGCTCACATCACAGTTCTCGCCACTCTACGTAAAAACGTTCCATTCACCATCAAAAGCGCTATCGAACGGTGTCCAACTTGGCCAGATTCCGAAATATTGGCTTTCGGTGACGTCATCGGCCCTCCGCCGCGGCCTTCACCCCGATGAAAATTGTCAAAAAATCGATTTTTCCAAAACTGGCCGAGATTGACACCGTTCGATAGAGCTCATCGAGTTGAAGAGAATAGTGTCATTGCGAGTGCCGAAAACTCAAAACTGGAAGAAGTAAGGGCGGAAGAATCTTTACTGCTGCCGTCCGCCGCTCTAAAGCGGCAGCTGTCACTGAGGCAGGTGGGCAGCTGGAGAGCTGTAAGCGCTTTCTTGTAAAGTACGTTAAGTTATCTGTTAGCCTATGCATTTGTAGGCCGTCAGCTCATCGCCTCTTCCCGCAGTGATCGCCTGAAATCGAAAAAAATTGGTTGTACAAGCCTGACCTGCATCTTTGCACCACCGTAACTTTGTCAGTTCTTAGGCTACATCGCTGTGCTTTAGAGAGCTGCTAGAGCTTTTTACTGTCTACAAAACCTACAAGTTGCAGCCGGAAGGGTTCACACATGACAGAGTTATCGGGCCCCAAACACGCCCGCGCGTGCAATTTGCGAGCGGTCGCGCTCACTCGATTGATAGGTTCGATTCTATATGCATTGTTCACGGCGCACTCCAGATGCAAGCTGGACAGTCCTAGAGCAGTTCCTGAGTAAGACGGCTAGGGATTTCTGATAAAACTCCTCAAACTCTCACTCTACAAGCTTTCGCGCCCACTCGATTGATAGGTTCGATTCTATATGCATTGCTCACGGCGCACTCCGGATGCAAGCTGGACAGTCCTAGAGCAGTTCCTGAGTAGGACGGCTAGGGATTTCTGATAAAACTCCTCAAACTCTCACTCTACAAGCTTTCGCGCCCACTCGATTGATAGGTTCGATTCTATATGCATTGCTCACGGCGCACTCCAGATGCAAGCTGGAGAGTCCTAGAGCAGCTCCTGAGTAGAGCGGCTAAGGATTTCTGATAAAACTCCCCATACGCTTACTGTTCAAGCTGTCGCTCGCTCTACAGGTTGTCGCTCACACTCGATTGATTCTGCCGGCCTATATGCATTGTTCAGAGCGCGCGCCATGCCGGAAGTTAGTTCCAAACAGTATGCCATGCTCGTCCGAACGCATAGATAAGCTCGTTCATTCAGTCTAACGTCCAGAAGTTGAGGACGCCGCGCACTAACGCGACTTGCCTCAGACGCGGCGCGTGGCGAGCGGAAAACGGCGCTCTCCGGCGCCCTTTTGCGCCGCTTCTCATCTTTTGCGCCGCTTGTGCTTGTTGGACGCAGCGGCATGTCCGGTACTGTAGATGGTCCGTAAGTGGAGTCGAACTCAAAAGTGATTCGCGCACCCTACGAGCGGAGAGACGTTCTGACAAATATGAATGGCTGGCTTTTCAGCGGGAACCTTGTACGTCATTATATTAGGTTGGCAACTAATTTCGTGGACTCTCAAGAATCTTCAGCAAAAGTGTTTATGAACAAATAACTAATGGCAGTCTTTAATTAAAATAAGATCCCTCGGAACGCAGAAGTGCTTTCCATATATCAGGCAGCAGGTCTATCTCACGGCTATAGAATTATTGTACTTTTAAGGCCAAGAATCTTTGGAGGTGCATTTTGACCCGGTCCGCATTAATAAATCGTCTTCCAACCAAGAAGTACTGCACCGAACTAAAAATGTGGTAGTCACTCGGCGCAAGGTCTGGGCTGTAAGGTGGATGAGTTTGACGCTCCCAGTCTAGGTCTTCTATTTTTTGAGGCGTCCGGTTCGCTAGGTTCCCTCCGTTTGGTGGTGTCAAGAAGGTATTAACTTCTGGGAGCTCGTCAAGAACGATTCCAGCATTACTGCTGAAATCTACTCTTCTCAGCCTGGCCGCGAGCAGGCTGAACTCCGCTGGAATCGGTTCAGACAGATTCTCAGAAGCAGAATTATCTATCAGCAGGATAACGCCAGATCACACGTCACGAATCGGAAGCTTCAAAAAATTGAAGACCTTAACTGGGAGCGTCCAACTCACCCACCTTACAGCACAGGCTGTCCGCCAAATGACTAGCACCTTTATAGCTCGCTGCAGCACTTCTTGGTTGGAGGACGACCTATTAATGTGGACCATGTCAAATTGCACCTCCAAGGATTCTTGGCTTCAAAACCACAAGAATTCTACAGCTTTGGGATGGAACAGGTAGCTGATAAATGGGAAACAGTCCAGCGTTCCCAACAGATCTCACTCTGGTTGAAAACCGTTATTTGTTATTTGTTTATGAACACTTTTGTTGAAGGCGCTTGAGAGTTCACGAAATTAGTTGCCAACCTAATAATATCAGCAATTTTTGCCTATCCTCAATGTTCTCGATAGCTTTTTTAGCGCTTTCGCTGATTGTAAGTTGAGTTCTGAGTTTTTTTCTATTCGTGTTCTTTCCGAGCAATTTTTTCGCGGCCTGTTCTCGATCATTGGTGGCACATCCCTATGGATGTATTAATAATAAATATATAAACAAATAATGAATTTTTCTTCTATTCTTCAGCGAATGAACACCAGAAAGCTCAGCTCGATGCGAATATCTTAGAATATTATTGTAATCCATCGAAAAACACCTCATCGTGAGGTTTCTAGTAAAGGTACTTTGAATGCGCTCCAGAAGGTCTACATATATTCTTTCTCATTGCAGGACTGAACAACGAAGTCCCCGTTTCCACAATAGGCCATACACAAGTCTTGAACGTGAGTATATAGACCTCAGGGAGGTTAGACTATAATGCCATGAAGAGGTTGTAAACACCTTTTAGTTAGCCTTTTTGCCATAAATCTACAGTGCTTAGAAAAAGGTTTCCGGCTATAACAAAACCTAAATCTCCAACTTCATCACCCTTATTCAGAAATATTTATTTATTTATTAGGCACGTGTAGCGCAGTCGGAGGAGGTGCTAGCTATCGCGTGCACCCGGTGCCAGGTTCTTGGTTCGGATTTCCCGCCTAGGCCAACCAACCTTCCATTCCTCTGGTATCGGTGAATTGGTATCAGGATTGTCTAGGAAGTATAGAGCGCTGACTTGTTCATCGGCTGGATATCGCAAGTCATTGTATGGCCAAATACGTATCGAAATCGCCTTCACGACATCCTGTGAAAGTACAATGAATGGCGCATCCCAAAAGGTTCTCCTTTTATGTGGTAGCGGAGAAGGAGGCGCCGACTGCTGTCGTGTACACCCGACTCCAAGATCTTAGTTCGGATCTCCTTTATTCTTTATTTGGCCTACACAATGACCTGCGGTGGCCAGATGATAGACAAGTCACTGTTTTATTCCCTCCAACCACTACCAGCGTACCAGCCACGAAGGCTTGTTTGACTTTGGCGGGACCTGTTCTTTATCCTTATAATTATTATAATTGTTACATGGAAATCCATGTTAGCTAAAAGGCTGTACCTACAAAAAACAGAATCCAGAAGCGGTGATAAAATACTAAAAGAGGAATGTAACATCATAAAACATATAAAACTATCAAATAAAACAATAAGCATTCAACATTGCGGATCCAGGTGTCTCACAATAATGGTTTTAAAGTAGAATAAAGAATGTGGAAGCTTATGTTTTTTTACTGATTTCGAAATCAGAGGAAGTTGGGTTATTGATGAAAAAAATGAACCCTACAACTGAGTTCAGCTTTTGGTACAACTAGCTTTAATACACCGCCCTTCGTTATAGACGACCTCATAGTCAGGAACCCTTCGAGTGTTATATCGGAGGCCCTTGTCAGAATTTTGTGCAGTACAATGAGGTCAAATTTCTTTCTACGGTGTGTCAGGGAAGAAAGTGTGAGATTAACACGTTGACGAATAGAGCGATTTTCAGGTGTCTGGCCCATGAGATGAAGCGCGTCGCAGAAACGTGACAGAACATACCGTGACCCAAACTTCGTCTAAGGATGAATTTGGGATGCCGAACACGATGCTAGTTTTCGTGTCAACAGTTACGCCAGGTTGCCCCCAGCTCCTCACGTAGTAGCTAGCGGGATCGAATTCGGATTACCGACTTTGCCAAACTTCTTCCGAACTTTGAGAGGTCATTTGAGGTGCTGATCACACGGACCTCACATTCGCTTTTCGGAATCCAGTCAACACTGCGCCTAGGATGCAATAAGTAGCGTTACGTAGGGTGGTAAAGGAGACGGGAAGAATGGGTCCGATTTAGCCAAAACTTCGAGTGGGACGTTATTTTGGTGCCCATGACGAATCAGACGTCCACGCTCACGACATTTATTTTCGACAGCGATTCTAGAAAATTCCACTCAAATTTCTCCAATTGCCTTTTAGCTGCGTCAGCGGAGGAAGGGAATTCAGAGGAAGTAAGGAGAATTCAGAAGAGAAAAAGGAAGAGAAGGAAATGCTAAGGAGAAAAATAATGCCCGAAGACTATTACAAAAGTGAAATTGAACGCATTTCTAAAAAGCGGAGGGAAAATTTGTTTCCAGCTTCTTAAACAACTCCTACACAGAGTTTTGGTAAATTCGATGGTTCTGACACGACTACCGATTATGAAAGAAACCTGCTGTAATCGTGCAAAATAACACTGGGGTCCTGTTCAGCTCCTGAATAACATCTCCGAACGACGTTTGGATGGTTCGGATATCATTCTTGTTAAAATGCTATACCGTCGCGCACCATTGGGCAACATCCTCCCACGAGACTGACTGGCTGTCCTTGACATTGTCTTCAACGTGTTAATATTCCTAGCGTTTTATCGAGGTAAATAATAAAGGATAAGGGACGGCGTTGTTCAATCCCTTTTGGGATGCGCCACGCATTCTACTTCTACTGGATGTCGTGAAGGCGATTTTGATGCGTATTTAGCCATACAATGATTTGCGGTGGCCAGCCGATGAACAAGTCAGCGCTCTATCCTTCCCAGGCAGGTCTGGTACCAATTCACCGACTCCGGAGGGATGGAAGGCTTGGTTGGCCTGGGCGGGAAATCCGAACCAGGAACCTGGTATCGGATGCAGCCAACAGTCGGCGCCTCCTCCGACCGCGCTACACCCTCCCGTTTAACCGAGGTATGGCATAATAATTTACCCCAAGCATCCTTAATAAAAGCTTTGGCCACTGATTCTGATTTTCTCTGCCCGACCACAGTTGGTTCAACCACCTGATGGTTTCTCAACTGCTAAGGGGTAGTTCCCGTTTTTCTGTTCAGTCATTAATAAAATCAAAGCTGCCCGGAGAGCCACTGAATTTCGATGCTCAAATTCGAGTATAACTATTACATTAACTGTATTGATGACGGTATTTGGATGTAACTAGATAGACGACACAAGAAGAGAGCCAGAACATCGAGAATGAATAGAGAGATGGGCCTAGTTAATGGTAAAAATTCAAAGGAATCGATCCCAGAAAACCGAGCCGAATTAAAGACGCAGGGAACGGCACGGCAATGACCAGGCGGCCATCGGCGGGCGATGTGCAGCAATCTGGCGCGAACGAGCGGACGCACAGTGCACACCTAGAGGCCAGGCGGACTCAGCGGGAGGAGCGCCGTCCTCGGCCGAGCAGATTCCACCTCGGCCAGCTTCTCGCGCACAGCTTTCGACTTATTACAGCAGCGCCGGTGTGCCTTGGCCAGGACGACGAGACAGCTGTTCCCCCAGTATCGATCCCCTTTTGAAGGGCTGACATACGGTCTTCAGGGTCCGTTCGCTGCCTGTGGAGGCATTCAGCACGGCGATTTTCGGCTCAATTATCGCGATATGGCTGGGCTGGGAGGAGTTCTTTAGACTTAATGCCTGGTTCCATAGCCGTTTGGATCTCACGGCTTGCTTCAAACGACTTCAAACAAACGACTGCAGAGCTGGGGTGAGAGCATCTTGAAGTTAATGCTTCATCGAACTTTCGTTGAAAACATTCAATTCTAAAGAAAAAATCGCCACGAAATTCAGCGAATAACCCATGCTAGTTTTTGCACGCGAATAGGAGACTATAAATCGCGCTGGTTCTTACATTTTTAAAAAATTAGGTGGAAAATTAGATTAATACTTAATAACATTGTGTAAAACTACCATTTCACTCAACTGTTAGGATTTCCCCACGAGAAAGACCGTGATCGTAACGCCTTTTTTCAAACCCGGTGAGAAAGATTTTGCGAATATTGGTATTTTTAAAAATCTGAAAACCCCCAAATCTTAGCATGATCTTCGCATGAATCTTGGCATGTATGATATTGAAAAACAGGTTTATTTCCGGATTTCACATCGAGTATCCGAATTGGGTAGGACATCAGGTTTCTCATCAAAACCGCTCACTTGAATTATCGAAAAATTCGATCTGGTGAAAATCACTGCTATCTGAACCATCCTAAGATCCGTGTTTTTTAAAAATCTCATTGTTGTTTTGAAAAAAAATGACGAATCCGAATTATCCGAATCGAGGTTGGATCCAATGTCTGCTTACTACAAATAACTGACAATAACAGATATTGGTCATGGTTTAATTACCCAAGTTTGAGGCTATGTGTCATAATTGTGTTCATCTTCATTGTCAGGAACTGGGATTGCGATGTTGTAAAGGAAAGACGGTGGTTGTCAGAATTTTAAAACGGCACGTTTTGATATACACTGTTCTCTTTTGGCCCTGCGACAAGCGGCCCGAGATCCCTCTTAACAAGAGAGCCTTCGGGTTCTCTTGTTAAGAGGGATCTCGGGCCGCTTGTCGCAGGGCCACGTGGCGCGTCCCCGGGTGGTGGATAGGGGAATTAAACGCGAACCAAATGCGACCGTGTACTGCCCAGAGACGCAGGTGGGATGCAGGGGATGGACTCCTTGCTCCTGCTGTGTCGGGTCGATGCGTTCCTTGTGCGTGGGAGCGGCATTGTGCACAGTGTGCGTGGATGTGTCCGTGACTGTGCGGATTGTAACTGTGTCGGCTCGGCCAAAAGCTTGCACTCGGTAGACTGGGAGTACATGTAAGGCGATTCGAGGCCGCCTTAAGTCTCGCCCCGTCCCTTCGGGCAGTCTGGCTGGCTGCCCGGAGTACCCCGCCCGCACGACAGAGCCTGACTAGCTACCCGTGTTGTATTCCAGTCAAACACAGCAGCACTAAAGGGCCTCATTCCCCTGACCCCGAAAGAGCCCCCATTTCTGCAGCGATGGGAAGGACGAGTACGGAGAGGCTGCTAAAATCTCAGGGCCTAACCAGGCTGCGCAAACTGAGAAGGACTAGGATGACGATCTGTACTTACAACGCCCGCACGCTTGCGTGGGAAGCATCCGTCGAGGACCTGATGATGCAAGCCAGGAAGATCAAGTACGACGTCATCGGACTGACCGAGACGAGAAGACACCACCCCCTACACGCCGCCTACGACTCCGGAGAAGAACTGTTCCTCGGAACATGCGACAGCAGGGGAGTAGGCGGCGTTGGTGTCCTCGTCAACACGCACTTGGCCATGAACATCGATTCGTACGAGTCTCTGACAAGCCGAATCGGACGTCTGCGACTGAAGCGATGTGGCTCCGTGCCAGCCTTGACTGTGTTCGTCGCGTATGCCCCAACATCCGACTACGACGACGAAGACGTCGAGGCCTTCTACGTGGAGCTGGAGAAGTTCTATAAGGAAGATCACACCTTCTACAAGGTGATCGTCGGCGACTTCAACGCCAAGATCGGGCCACGAAGGTCGCCGGAAGAACTTCACATCGGAACCCACGGTTTGGAGTGGAACGAGCAAGGTGAAAGGCTGTCTGAGTTTATCATGTCGACCAAGACCATCCATGGAAACTCACAGTTCCAGAAGCCTCCCTCCCTACGTTGGACCTGGAAATCCCCCGGTGGCCAGTTCCACAACGAGATCGACCACATCATCTTCAATCGCAAGTATTGCCTGACCGATGTCTCCGTTGTCCCCAAGTTCTACACGGGATCGGACCACCGCCTCCTTCGCGCGAGGTTCCGCTTTTCGCGTCAAGGAGAGAAGGCCGCGAAGTTCAAGAAGAGGAATCCCAGAACGACCATCAACTGGGATCTCTACACCTCTCTTGTCGGCCTTTGGGAAGATGCCGTCATGGACAACGTCGACGAGGAATACGATCGCTTCGTGCACCATCTCCACGATAGTGCTAAGGGAGCCGAGAGCTTAAAGACCACCAAGAGACGCCTGTCTCCGGAAACTCTTGAGCTGATACGCCAGCGTGGAGCAGCACGAGCGTCAGGCAACTACCAACTGACGTCCGAGCTTGCGAAGCTATGCAGAGCGGCGATAAAGGAAGATCTCAAGGAGAGAAGGGCGGAAGTGTTGGCTGAAGCAGCAGAGGCAGGGCTGAGCATCCGCAATGCCCGCCGGAACTTCGCCAACTTCAAGACCAAGATGACCGCTCTCCGACGTCCTGACGGAACCATCACCTCTTCCAGAAGGACCATGGAGAAAGTCATCCACGACTTCTACTCCAATCTCTTCGATAGCCACGTCCACCTGCCCCCATGCCATCTTCCGCAGGATGGATACGTCGTCCCCTCTGTTCTCTCTTCCGAAATCCGACACGCCATCTCGTCGGTGAAGAAACGTACAGCACCCGGTTCTGACAGGATCAGAGCTGAACACCTGAAGAACCTCCCGCCAGCGCTCATCAACACCTTGGCGCGGCTCTTCACACGCTACCTGTCCGAATGCAAGGTTCCATCTCAGTGGAAGACCAGCAAGACCGTTTTGCTGTACAAGAAGGGAGACGTGCACAACATTGGCAACTATCGCCCGATCTGCCTGTTGTCCGTAGTCTACAAGCTGTTCACTCGAGTCATCCTGAATAGGATTAGTAGAACGCTGGACGAAGGACAGCCATGCGAACAAGCAGGATGTCGGAGAGGATTCAGCACGATCGACCACATACACACCATTACGAAGCTCATCGAAGTGTCGCGAGAGTACAAGCTGCCGCTGTGCCTTACGTTCATCGACCTGAAGAAGGCATTCGACTCCGTCGAGACTGAAGCGGTCATGGAAGCCCTGCTCACCCAGGGCGTTCCTACTCAGTACATCAGGGTCCTTCGAGAGCTGTACAGTGGATTCACGACCAAGATCTCACCATTCTACAACGACGTCGTCATTGACGTGAAGAAAGGGGTTCGACAAGGGGATACCATATCCCCGAAGCTCTTCAGCGCCACCCTCGAAAACGTCATGCGCGAACTAGAATGGGAAGACATGGGAGTGAAGGTCGACGGCCGGCAACTGCACCATCTTCGCTTCGCTGACGACATCGTGCTCATAACACCGAGCATCAGTCAGGCGGAACGAATGCTGGCCGACTTCGATCGTGTATGTGGAAGCGTTGGACTGCAGCTGAATCTTACGAAGACGATGTTCATGAAGAACGGATGAGTTTCTGATGCCCCATTCTCGCTCAACGGGACGAACATCTCCGAATGCTCCAGCTATGTGTATCTGGGTCGCGAAGTCAACATGGCCAACGACCTAGCACCAGAGCTGAGCAGGAGGAAACGAGCGGCTTGGGGAGCTTTCAAGAGCGTCGAAGAAGTCGCGAAGAAGACGAAGAACGTCCGACTCCGTGCCCACCTATTCGACTCCACTGTTCTTCCTGCCCTAACATACGCCTCAGAGACCTGGGCTATACGAAAGCAGGATGAACACGCGATCAGCGTCGCGCAGCGTGGAATCGAGAGGACGATGCTCGGAGTGACACGACTCACGCAAGTGAGAGAAGGCCTTCGGAGTTCCGAGCTTCGCCGACGTTCGAAGATCAGAGACGCTGTCGCATGGGCCAAGTCGTCGAAAATTAGGTAGGCCGGCCACGTAATGCGATTCGCAGACACTCGCTGGACGAGAGTCGTCACAGATTGGATTCCGCGGGATGTCAAAAGAACACCAGGACGCCCACCAACGCGTTGGTCGGACTTCTTCGTGAAAGCCCTGAACGACCGATATGACGCTCTTCGTGTCCCTCGAGCGAGGAGGATCCATTGGACCACTCTGGCACGCGACAGGGACGAATGGAGACGCTGCTGGCGCCCGCTCGAGCAAGTCGATGATCAACGGGACGACAGGTGATACAGGTGATACAGGTTCTCTTTTAGTGCTCTATATCCACCGGACAATATTACCCAAGTTCATCTCGAACGTCCAACTCCGTTCAGATAAAATCGATCGATAACACTTACGATTAGATGATCGATGCTGTCTGTTTATTGTGAGGCGTGTGAATCAACTCCATCAACAACAGCTTGAAACGCTAGCCCTGAGTAGCGATGAATAATACCGATCGAGTTTTGTGAAGATCTTCTTTTTGACATTGGTTCATTGCAATTGACGGATAGAAGGACAGAAAAACAAGCAGACTAACTAGCACCTTTGTAATAGAACATAGTACATTATGATATAATTCTATTATTTACATAAATTAATACAAATTAAAAATAAAGTAATTTTAAATCACATAAATAAATAAAATACCCTACCTGCCTCTCTGATCACCCACAAAAAATATTTATAATACGAAAGGCTTCGCCAGAAAGAAGAGGTGGAGAAACGAGCGATCTAATGGATGATGTATTTGCTTTATTTTTAATCTTATTTTAAAACATTTAAAATAGAACATTAAGCCTAATTCCATCCAAGAAATAAAGCTTAAAAACTGATTGGAACACACAATGCATTCCATACCTCTCTACGTCGTACCGAATAGGATATTTTAGTTAGTAACTTTCAATTCCAAGATAGGTATGCTACTTTCTAAGGGATTAACCAAATGAAAGTGACTTCAGTCAGTTTCTTTAAGAGGCGCCACGCGTTTGACTTTTCTAAGACAACGTGGAATCAATTGGAAGATGTGTTTGAACCAGGTAATGAGTAGCGGTGAACAGATGGCCGCTAGACAAGTCCGTGTTCCAATCATCTTAGACATGCCTGGTCCCAATTTACCGAAAATCACGATATTTTTTCTGGATCGGGATCCGAAGCAAGAACTGTACTGGGAGCGCGAGAGATTCCGCGCCTCCAACAGCTCTACCAATCTTTCTGAAAGGCAGTGTTAAAATTTTTGATGCAAATTTTAGAGCGTAGGCAAACCTCCGAAGAGCACGAGGAAAGATGACCCTTTTAAAAATCAGAGTATCAAATCCATGGAAGGAAAGTTACCAGGAACGAAGTCAAAGAGAAGTGGAAATACTCGAAAATAAATGAAGATTAGTCAACAGAAAAGTCGGTGGAAGCCTAGAAAGGGGCACCACCTTGACTTTCTTCTATACAATCCAGAGGATTTGTCCAAAAGGTTTTAAGGTGAAAACGCTAAGCAAAGAAATAAATGTATACCGTTTTCACGTCAAAATGGACATTCTTCTAAACAAGTCTAACGCTTTCAAAATCAGAGTGAAGATCTTCCAAAATAAAACGAGCTCCTTCCACGTTAAAGTAGATATTCCAAAAAGGTTGGAATAATTTGAAGTTTTTTTTTTTTTTTTACCCAGTAAAGTAAACCATTGTATAAAGTTTTGCAGAACTCATAAAAATTTTTGAGGAAAATAATGGTTTGAAGGTTATTTTAAAAAGCAAGAAGGCGGCCATTTTAGCCATTTTTCATGCCAAAATAAGAGATCGATTCAAGCGCTCGTCCAAATCATCGCGACTTTTATTAGATTGATAGCAAAATTTCTGTTTACATGGGTTCTCATATTTATAAACGATGTTACAAATAAAGTTGTAAAGAATACCCATTTCTCATGCTTTATTTACACTATCAATCAAATAAAAATCGCGACGAGCCTTTCGAGTGCATGGCACGATTTCTTAGTGCACTAAATGAACGCACCTTGTTGTGTTTTAAAACAAGTTTCAATTTATTTATTATTTTTCTTATAAAAGGAAAATTCTACAAAGTTACTGAACACCCATTTAAGCAGCTGAACTAAAAAATTTCCGAGAAAGTTATACCAAATTTGAACAAAAAATTATTCTAAGTATCTTGTAGAGCCCAGGCCAACCAAGCCTTCCATCCTTCCGGGGTCGGTGAATTGGTACCAGACTTGTCTGGGAAGGATAAAGCGCTGACTTGTTCATCGGCTGGCCACCGCAAGTCATTGTATGGCCAAATACGCATTCATGTCGCCTCCACGACATCCCGTAGAAGTAGAATGCGCTGGCGCATCCCAGTAGGGATTGAATAACGCCGTCCTTTATCCTTTATCCTTTTTTTTATTATCTTGTAGAGACTGTAGTTTAATCCGTAGGAAGCTCGTTTCAATTTCGAAGACGTTCACTTTGATTTCAGATGCACAAAATCTGTTTAAAATGGCGCCTAGTTTGACGTCAAAATGGTAAGTAAGATTGCTCTAGGAAGATAGCTATATAAGCTTGCTTTGATCAGGGTAAAAGCGCTAGAGGTTCAGTGTGGACCCCACCCCCCCCCCCCTCTAGACTTGCACCAGTATATCCGCCAAAGTTCTTGAACAGATATTTGTGTCTGCAAAAAAATTGACAGAGATGATCATTGAGGACAGGCACCGATGTTGACTTACAGAAGAATTCGAAGGATACCTACTGAAACGCAGATTGTTATGAGTGGCGCTATAGGCGGCAGGGAGATGGATCTTCCTCCGCTCCGTCTCTGCTCGCCAGCTCTCCACCCTCACCACTGTTTGCGCTGTCTTCGAGAATCACTCGCTCTGTCTGCCGCAGATGTAGCAGTTGCCAGGTGCTGTTTCGGCTGTTCGGAGTCAGTATGTCGGGCTTAATAACAATAAAAAACGCTCGAAGAAGAGTCACTCCGAACAGCTCATGTGGCGGATATTAGGCCTCGCAGTTCGTAAAAGCTAATGAAAACCAGCTGCCTGGACGGACACGGGAAATAGCAGTGCTGGAGAGCTTCTGTGGTGAATCCGCATTGAAGCCGAGTAATCGCATTTGCGAACCGGTTTTTTGTGAGAATTTCATTAGGGTTCGCTAGAGATTTTATAGTCCTACATCGAGAAAGGTCCCATGGGAGCCGCGGCATGCAGGATCTGCCCCTTGGAATCGTTAAACTCATGGGTGGCTACGTGTCGTTTTGCGTCAGATCGTGAGGCTATTTAGGATGCGGAACGAGTTGAGAAAAAGCCCTATAAGCGAGCCATAGTCTGCCTATGTACCTCAAGAAGAATGAGACTCTTTTCTTAACCTGGTCAAGATAGAGTTATGCAAATAACTGGTCGATTAATGGCCAAAGAGCACCGATCTTCAGCCCAGCTGAGGCAGGATTCATCAACAACTTACCTAACTTTAAGGCCTATGCCATACCACCGCTCACCCCGAGTGAAGCCTAGTATAGTCGATATGGGAGCCTATCATTAGGCTTCGCTCGGGGTGAGCGATGGTATGGCATCTGGCTAACGGAGAATTGTAAGCGAAGCGAAAAGCTCAGATAACGCGGCTCATCGCCAACCATATCGCTTGATAAGCCGCGTTATCTGAGCTTTTCGCTTACAACTCTCCGTTAAAGTTACGTTAAATCGTTGATGAATCCGACTCCTGGATGCCAGTTTTCCTAGACATCATGTCAATAGTTGGAAAAGATTCGGCTTCCTAAGACGTCAACGGAAGTGAAAACAGAACTCACCCAAGGATGACTATGTCAAACGGTAGCAGCCTCGTGCGTATAACGCGTTAAAACATTACCGTGTCTATGTCTCGCATAGACGTGGTATCCACATCCCGTAGAACTCGAATGCGTGGCGCATCCCAAACAAGGATTCACTAACGCCGCCCTATATCCTCTACCAGCCGTTCTTGACGGCTTCGCCGTGGCAATAACTTCTCATCATCAATTGTAGCTGCCACCTATGTCATGGTTTCTTCAGGAAGGACATCTTAACTACGTCGATTAGGGCAAGTTAGAAAAAAGGCGAAAAAAATAGACGACATCTACAAAAACGCGTATTTGCCCAATATCGATTCATGGCGATCGACAGTTCAAAAACGGACTTCAGATTCGCCACCTTGATTACCCCCGGGGCTAAAGTTTCGTGCCGCTTGAACGACATCCACAAAAAGTCGATAATATCGATCGATATCGATTGGTCGACTCCAAATTCGTGTTCAGCGACCTTGATTACCCCGAGGGCTAAAGTTTCGTGCCACTTGAACGCCATCCTCAGAAATCGATAATATCGATCGATATCGATTGCCTCCAGAAACCCCTCCCGTCGATGATCATTTAAATGCCCAGGCACGGTTGCTAACGTGTTCGGCACGTCTACGGCTCGCCATGCATGGTTGCCGACGTGTTCGGCTACTCACCAGGGAATGCCGTCAGCTTCCCATGGAACTTCGGGATGAGACCTATATCACGTGAAAGAGCTCGAGACGCTGATCACAGATATGTAGACCAAATTTGCTAAATGGATCTCCTAAGCGAGTTATGGCCGGCGGAAGCCGCCGTGTCTTCCATGTGTTAGGCGCGCTCAATGGGCGCAGTATTGCGCGGTAATCAGCGGTTCGGCTAGTACAGCCGTCAGCAGCGGCGGGGGCGCAGTGGTAGGGTGCTCGCTTCACATGATTGAGGTCATTGGTTCGGTTTCCGTCGCTGATGGCTTTTTTGCATTTTGTAACTTATCGTCGACGAGGACCTATAATTCCATTTTTAGCACATTTTTGAGCGAACGGCTGATGGCGACTTGCATTTACGTCTATTTGAAGACGGAAACGTGTTTCAGGTAAAATGTTTTATTCATGACGTGAAGCAAGTCAGAAATTCAAAGCAAAGCAAAAATAAAAAGTAAAAATGAAATCAAAAATCAACAAAACTTAATGAACATAATAAATAAAAGTAAAGGCACTACTTCAAAGTTCCGACTCCACCGACACGACATCGGTCGAAAAAAAATTGCGCTGAAACTTCGTCTAGGGGGTTATTTGGGGTGCTGATCACGAATCTGACATGGTGGCGATGTCCGTTCCTCCACGTGGTGCCACTGGAAACTGCTTGCTTTTGCAAGCCGAGCCAAACACGGACATTCGAATGCAGGCGACAGGCCCTAGTGACAGGCCGGCCTACGAACATTTTGTGTCACATCATATGGTTGATGACGTTACAGAGTTCTCGAGATAATGCTACGGCGTCCGCGGGAGCCGACGCGCACTCGCAAAGCCCGGCGAGTGTGAAAAGTGTGCGAGGGTCCCTGATGCGAGGACGGCATCGGGGGCAACTGAGCTAGTCCGAAAGTCCCGTAACGTAGGCAAGACCCGCGTAGCAACGTTGAATGTGGGTGCGTTGACGGGCCGCTCGTGCGAGTTGGTAGAAGCACTGGAGCGAAGAAAGATAGATTTCTGTGCGGTGCAGGAGACGAGGTGGTCCTGCAGCAAGTCAAGGGACATAGGACGTGGCTTCAAGGCCGTTCTATGTGGAAGTCCCAGGACCACCAGTGGTGTCGGTGTGATCGTCTCCGAGCGTTTCCGTGATGCGATTGCAAGCGTAGAACGTTTCGATGACCGCTTGATGAAGATTGTTGTCGCCGTAGAAGAGCGACGATGCCATTTCTTTTCTGCGTATGCTCCGCAGACAGGCTGTTCCGAGCAAACCAAGGACGAGTTCTGGTCCCTGCTTGATGAGAAGACAGCGGAAGTACCGTCACAAGGTATGGTTGTTGTGGCAGGTGACCTTAATGGTCACGTCGGAGCAACGAAAGACGGCTACAACTGTCATGGTGGTTTTGGATATGGGTCGCGCAACGCCGATGGTGAGCGTATACTTGAGTATGCAGACTCACATGACCTCACCATCGTGAACACCAAATTTAGAAAGCGTGACTCCCACCTCATCTCGTTTTATAGCGGGAATGCTAAAACGCAGATTGACTATGTCCTTGTTAGGCGTCGCGACCAAGGCCTTGTCACAGACGCGAAGACCGTGCCGTATGAGACGGTTGCCACGCAACACCGTCCACTGATCTGCTCGCTGAAGATCACACCTTCGAGGTGTAAACATGTCGAGCGATGTGGGTCGGCTAGAATCAAATGGTGGCGACTGAAAGAGAAGGAAGCGGCAGTTATTTCTCGCATTCGGTTGCCGACAGTGACAACTGTCGACGAAACCTGGAAGGACGCTACCGATGCGATAACTCGGGCTGCACGCCTTGAACTCGGCACAACGAAGCCTGGACGACGCTGGGTCGACAAGCAGGCATGGCTGTGGACTGATGATGTCAGAGAGAAAGTCCGAGAAAAGAAACGGCTCTATCACGTGTTTATCGGTGATAAAACAGTCCATAATTGGCGGAACTATCGAGAAGCAAAGAAAGCGGCAAAGAAGGCAGTGGCCGCTGCTAAAGCCGCATACTACGCTGATGTCAGCAAAAAATTGGAAACGCGCGATGGTGAGCGTTATATTTACCGACTCGCCAAAGCTCGCTGTCGCCAAGCAGAAGACATTGAGAAGTTCTTTGGCATTGACGACGAGAGCGGTCATCTTCTGATGGATCGTAAGAGGGCTGTGAAGCGATGGCACGACTACTTCGAGGAAATCTCGAATGTAGAATTTGAACATCCTGCTGTTCCTTTTGCATCACCTGTATACGGTCCCGTTCAGAAGATCACAGTGAGCGAAACTGAAGCAGCCCTGAGGAAGACGAAGTCAGGCAAAGCCACTGGTCCCGATGACCTGCCAGCTGACCTGTGGAAGTCGAAGGGCTGGTGCCCTGCTGACTGGCTGACTGCGTTTTTCAATCAGGTTGTTGCTGAGAAGAAAGTGCCTGAGGGTTGGCAGCAAAGCACGACCATCCCGATTTGGAAGAAGAAGGGCAGTCCTGCAGACTGCGCCAGTTACCGTCCAATTCGTCTTCTTTCGCACACCATGAAAATCTTTGAGCGAATTGTCGACGGACGTATCCGGGATATCGTACAGCTCTCCATGAATCAGTGTGGTTTCGTATCTGGCTGTGGCACCGTTGATGCCATTCACGCCGTTCGTCTTCTGCTAGAGAAGCACCGCGAGAAACAGAAACCGGTGCATTTTGCCTTCCTGGACTTGGAGAAGGCCTTCGACCGCGTTCCGCGAGATGTTATATGGTACGCGTTGCGACAACATGGTATCCCTGAAGAGCTTATTGAGTGGGTGCGCATTTTATACTCTTGCCCAAGGAGTCGAGTGCGAGCGCCAGCGGGCACCTCGATGGAGTTTCCCATCTCTGTAGGGGTGCATCAGGGATCTGCGCTATCCCCACTGCTCTTCGTGGTCGTGATGGATGCAATCTCCGAGATCTCCAAATGGCGGCACCTTGGACGCTGCTGTATGCTGACGACGTCATGCTTGCATGTGAAAACAAAACCGAACTCGAGCGACAGGCACAGGCGTGGTGCGATCGTTTGGCATTGTTCGGTCTCAAGCTAAACGTCAAAAAGACGGAATACTTGACGACGGATGTGAATGAGCACGGATCTATTAAGATCGATGGTACTGAGCTCTCACGAGTGACATCTTTCAAGTATCTTGGGTCAACAGTCACGTCCGATGGCAGCTTAAAGATGGAGGTGAATGCGCGTGTGAGTGCAGCGTGGTCCAAATGGCGCTCGCTGACTGGGGTGCTTTGCGACAGGACAATACCTGAGCACCTCAAATCGAAGGTTTATAGAACAGTAGTCCGCCCAGTAGCGACGTACGGTGCTGAGTGCTGGCCCGTGACGAAGGAAGTTGAAAGCCGCCTCAGTGTAATGGAGACGAAGATGCTACGGTGGACGGCTGGAGTTACGCGTTTGGACCGCGTTCGTAACGACACCATACGACAGAGGTTCGGTGTCGCCCCGATATCCGAGAAGCTACGCGAAGCTCGTCTTCGATGGTACGGCCACGTCCTTCGCGCTAACGACGACACCGTGTGTAAGATTGGCCTGAATCTTGTGGTCCCTGGAAAGCGGCCCAGAGGACGCCCGAAGCAACGTTGGCTAGATACGTTGCGCTTGGACTTAGAGATGGCTGGTGTTCACCCTGATCAAGCATTTGATCGGGAGAATTGGCGTCACCACACCAGAAGAGCGGACCCCGCCACCAAGCGGGACAGACGCTAATGAAAATGATGATGATGATGATGATCACGAATCTGACATCCGTTTTTCACAACTCGGTCGGAGACCGCCCATGCTCCTTGTCGAGTATGAACTCAAGATTTCGATGGATTAAAGATGAGGATCACTTGAGAAAGCTCCGCAGGATCGAGCATGAGCAGAAGGAAGCAATGGCAGCAAGGGTCCGTCGATCTGCGCAGATAAAAATGATTGGAGAGCTTCTGTATGAAGAAGTTAGAACGAAAAAGGCCGAAGGTGGACATTTCTCCCTACCTGACCTCTTGGTATCCTTTCTGTTGCAGTAGTAAACTTTAGTAGTCTAATTAAAGGAATTAAAGAAAGGTTCGAACAGAGGTTGTAGTCGATTTTTTATATGTGTAGAAGTAGTTCATTTTCAATACGTTTAATTATCTTGATTAAGTTTTGTTGATTTTTGATTTTATTTTACTTTGGTACCAGTTAAAAGTTCCGACTCCACAGACACAACTTCGGTCGAACGGTCGTAGTAACGGTATAGGTGGTCTCCGACCGAGTCGTGAAAAACCGATGTCAGATCGTGATCAGCACCCCAAATTGCCCCCCTCGACGAAGTTTCAACGAAATCGGTGACCCTGCCTGGACCACCCTTGTTAACGGTATGGGTGGTCTCCGACCGAGTCGTGAAAAACCGATGTCAGATTCGTGATCAGCACCCCAAATAACCCCCTAGACGAAGTTTCAGCGCAATTTTTTTTCGACCGATGTCGTGTCGGTGGAGTCGGAACTTTTAAGTAGTGCCTTTACTTTTTATTTATTATGTTCATTAAGTTTTGTTGATTTTTGATTTCATTTTTACTTTTTATTTTTGCTTTGCTTTGAATTTCTGACTTGCTTCACGTCATGAATAAAACATTTTACCTGAAACACGTTTCCGTCTTCAAATAGACGTTAATGCAAGTCGCCATCAGCCGTTCGCTCAAAAATGTGCGAAAAATGGAATTATAGGTCCTCGTCGAAGATAAGTTACAAAATGCAAAAAAGCCGTCACAGACGGGAACCGAACCAATGACCTCAATCCTGTGAAGCGAGCACCCTACCACTGCGCGGCCGCCGCTGCTGTCGGGGTAATAGCCGAACCGCTGATTACCGCGCAATACTGCGCCCATTGAGCGCGCCTAACACATGGAAGACACGGCGGCTTCCGCCGGCCATAACTCGCTTAGGAGATCCATTTAGCAAATTTGGTCTACATATCTGTGATCAGCGTCTCGAGCTCTTTCACGTGACATAGGTCTCATTCCGAAGTTCCATGGGAAGCTGACGGCATTCCCTGGTCAGTGCCTCCATTCCAGTTGTGACAGAAACACACACACACACACACACACACACACACACACACACACACACACACACACACACACACACACACACACACACACACACACACACACACACACACACACACACACACACACACACACACACACACACACACACACACACACACACACACACACACACACACACACACACACACACACACACACACACACACACACACACACACACAC
Organism: Heligmosomoides polygyrus polygyrus; assembly: GCA_947396885.1. Lineage (NCBI taxonomy): Eukaryota > Metazoa > Nematoda > Chromadorea > Rhabditida > Heligmosomidae > Heligmosomoides > Heligmosomoides polygyrus. The sequence goes on from OX377204.1 coordinate 12,799,558, forward strand.
ACACACACACACACACACACACACACACACACACACATACATACACACACACACCAACCACACACACCAACCATACATACACACACACACTTGCTCCCTTTATATAAGGTAGGATGATGCGTTATTTTATGACACATTTATAATAATAAAATTATTTATCATTCATTTTGTGATAGATTAGTGAGGTCCATTATTGGAGAAACATCCTCCGGTATGAGGAACTGGAAATGGTTTACTCTGAGCCATAGGGTGATGGTCAACGGCAGCGTGGGGGGAGCACCTACCCCCTTACAAGGAAGGGTCCTGAACGAGGGGAGCGAGTAGTGAGTCATAGAGGGAGAAGCCCCACCCCTCAGTTAGTATAAAATTGAGTTTATTTTTGCCAAGTCTCCCCAAGGAGTAGGTGAACATTGAAGATTCAATGGAATACGGCGAACCACGACTTTGGAGGTCTTATATGCCAGCTATGTTCCTGCCGGTAAGCGGCATGGAGCGCAGTGGATAGTAACGCTGCTTTATGAGAGGAAGGTCGGGGGGTTCAATTCTTCTGCGCCACTTCATTTTTGCATTTCAACTGACTGGTTTAGGTTTGGAAAATTCTGACGTAGATACCATACTCAGACGTTTTTATGTCTAATTTTCTAGCTAAATGCTGTGGTAATCAACTTAATGATGTGGAAATACTCAACATCAGTGATACACGGGTACAAAGTGCATGGAGCAGCACTGAGCACAATACGGACAACGTATAAAGGCTACAGGCTCTCACAGTTTGTTTCCATACATGGACCAATGACCTCGGTAAAAGGCATCCGGCTCGGATTTTCAAAAGAGACCAGGATGTGACGTCGGAGGTGGTTCAAGTGAGAAACGAGGTCCCGCAAATTAATCTGAACGGCATCGATACACTCTTTCTCTCATCTCTGCCTGTCACCTGAAAATCAGGGTTCTGCTAAAGGTTTTCTAAAACCTAACACCAACGTCTGTAGATGCGCGAGTGGTGATCCACCTGCTCACACTGAAGCGTGGCCCACATTTAGACTACGAATCTTCGAGGGAAGAAATCAAGCTGGCCGAACGGATGGCAAGCATACTCAAGGACTTCGAAACATGTCAACTTGAAGTTGACGAAGACGTTGTGGATAAAAAACCGGGCAGTAAGAAACAAGTCGCAACAAAGGTACTCTCCACAGCATGCAGATGGAAAATTAGGCAAACAAAAAGCGTCTGAAAATGGCTAGACGTCAGATTTCAACCAACCAGTTGAAATGCAAAAGTGCAGCAGCGCAGAGGCACCGAACCCTGACCTTCCTCGCATTTATTATTTATTTATTTATTTCGGAACGCGACCAAAACTCGCGTTTCAATATAACAGCTGTAAAAAAAACCGAAACGAAAATGAACATTCGAAACAGACAACAAAACAATGGATAAAAATACACAAAAGTGAAGCAAAAGCGGCAGTATACAACCTAACGAATAAAACATAAAAGAGCAGAAGGAAGCAAGTACTTGGAATTGAAATTACATTAGATGAAAAATTAGGCATAAAAACGTCTGAAAATTGTATAGACGTCAGAACCCCCAAATCTTAACCAGACAGTCGAAATGCAGAAATGCTGCGGCGCACAAGAACCAAACCCCCGACCTTCCCCGCATGAAGCAACCACACTTTCACTGCTCTCCGAGCCGCTTGCCGGCAGGGGCATCGCGGGCGCACAAGACCACCAAACTCGTGATGCGCCGTATCCCATTGTGACCCCCTTCTTCTTCTTCTTCTTCTTCTTCTTCTTCTTCTTCTTCTTCTTCTTCTTCTTCTTCTTCTTCTTCTTCTTCTTCTTCTTCTTCACGTTTCTCCCGCTTCGAGGCGGAGCCCGCTATTCTGGTGTGGTGACGCCACTTTACGCGATCAAATGCTTGATCGGGATGGATACCAGCAACCTTTAGGTCCTCATGCAACGTATCAAGCTAACGCTGCTTCGGCCGCCCTTTAGGCCGTTTTCCGGGCACATCTATGTTAAGCCCAACCTTCCTAACAGTGTCACCACTAGCTCGAAGAACGTGGCCATACCACCGAAGGCAAGCTTCACGTAACTTGTCAGCAATTGGAGCGACACCAAACCTCTGGCGTATTTCATCGTTGCGAATACGGTCCAGACGCGTAACACCAGCCGTCAGCGCAACATTTTCGTTGCCATTACGCTGAGGCGAGTCTCAACCTCCTTGGTTGCAGGCCAGCACTCAGCTCCATACATCACTACTGGTCGGACGATGGTTCTATAAATCTTCGACTTAAGGCGTTCCGGTATCTTCCTGTCGCATAAAACGCCTGCCATCGAGCGCCATTTGGACGACGCTGCGCTCACGCGCGAGTTCACCTCGAACATCAGACTACCATCAGACGCAATTGCAGATCCCAGCTACTTGAAGTTTGTCGTTCGTACTAGCGCAGTGCCATTGATCTCAATGTACCCGGCTCCGTTTACGACTGTCGTCAAGTACTCAGATTTGTTGATGTTTAGCTTGAGCCCGAACATCACCAAGCGGTCGTACCAAGCTTGAGCTTGTTGCTCGAGTTCGCTCTTCTCTTTGCTTGCATGCATTGAGTTATCCGCATACAGCAGCGTCCAGGGGTAGGCTTTTGAAGGCCTCTCGAGATGGCGTACATAACGACAATGAATAGGAGCGGGGAAAGCGCAGAGACCTGGTGAACATTGTGACCCCCTACTACATTTTGTGACCCTACTACTAACGCATTTTCATACCAATTGAGGGGTGGGGATTCTCCCTATATGAGACGCTCCCCCGTTCAGACATACGCTTCAGACCTTTCCCTTGTTAGAGGGAGGCGGCGTACTCTCCCGTCTCATTTTTCATTGGAGCGTACCAACCTACCAGGTAGGTTAGTGCAGGCGATCTTAATTGCCTAGCTAGTCCTTCAGTTTGGTGAGAACATGGATGTATGTCTGCCCTATGCCTACAAAGACGTTGGAAGACAGATATTCAAGTAGCCGGTTTTTAATGCTAAAAAATTGCTCAATGTCCGTTGAAATAATGCCGTCCTACATATTTGGTCCTACTAACAAGGACCACTTTGCATTGTTGTTGATGTTGCTGGTTATCCTCCTCTGGGTTATGGCGTTAATTGTTATTACTTATTTCGGTCACCTTGAGTTACTACCTTCCAGAAAGTCCGTGGTATTACCATCGCGTAGAAATTGTTTGAAAGAATGAGCAGCGTGACCCCTCTCTGCAATTATCTTCTTTCTACCACTAATAGAGATTCCGAATCGCTATGTTATTGTTTTCGAATTGATAGACAAGTTGTTGTCTTCTCGAATTACCTTTTTCTGCACTTCAATACGCGGACATTATTCTAGCCTTTGTATTTGTTGCACCAGATACATGTTGCGGACTTCAGCAAACCTCTTCCGATCTCTGCCTCTGCTCAACTCAACGATCTCCGCACAACTTCCCATTATTTATCTGTTCTATTTCGTATTTTGGAGTTATCCAACAATGAGGCAGCGCTAGAATATGTGTCAATAAAGCTAGTTTTACTGATGAGACACTACCATACGAGATGAAGAAGTGGTGTTCTGCCTTAGCATGTATTTCTATTCTTTTCATATTTTCTTTCTATCTAGACTTTGTTAAGCTAACACGACTTGTCGCGGCAAGCACCAGTTGCCGCTACTTTTTCAGTTTTTCACCCGCGAGACCTCAGACGGGCAAAAAATAGTTCACCAACCAAGATCTTCTTTGTTGAAAACAAAAAGAACACGACGTTTCCGTTGTATTGTAAAAGGACCGTCCTCGCGGTCTCAGTCTTGTCGACTTCCTCCTCCCTGGTAGCGCGTTTTCGTTGTACAGTCACGAATAAACGGATTATTAAATAATTTTGTGTCAGAGGCAAAGGAAGCCTCCACATAATTTCGCCGTTATTTCCATGGACATTGAGCAATTTGTAGTATTATTTATTTGTTTATTTATCTATTTACGCCGCTAAGGACGTGCCAAACATAGTCATAAAGCAAAAGGCGAACAACGAATGCTGGATACAAGACAACTGTAGTGGAGAAAAGGTAATGAACACAAAAAAAATGAACTTGAAACAAAAAAGAACGGAAGGAGATGAAGCAACGTATTAAAACTCAGTAGTCAAAGAGATAGGAAAAAAGAACATTCACAACAGAACAGACCGAGGATTCAAGTTGGTTTCATGGAAGAGATCCCACTCCCAGCAACAAAACACTTAGCCTGAGGTGGCATTGTTTAACGGCCGAGTATATTGTGCATTTAAGAAAAAACGAAAAGACACTAAAGAAAATTTGGCACTATTGTACTTTACGGACTCCAGAGGACGGGGAGAGGTCGAAAAAAATTTTTCGCCCAAACTTCGCCCAGGGAGGTTATTTGTGGTTCTGATCCCGAATCTGACATCCGTTTTTCATTTTACGCTGGAGTACGGTAGATTACGGTAGGTACCGGTGACTGGGGCTGTCGAGGTCATAATCACCTATTTCGCCTAAACTTCGCCTATGGGGTTATTTGGAGTGCTGATTACGAAACTGACACCGTTTTTCGTTTTACGCTGGAGTACGATAGATTACGGTAGGTGCGGATGACTAAGGCTGCCAAGACCATGATCACCGATTTCGTCCAAACTTTGGCTGTAGGGGTTATTTGTGGTGCTACGGGGAGCATGCAGGCGGTCCCGCAGCGATAGCCTGAAAATTCGCAAATCTGCGGGAAACTCTTCAATAGGCGAAGGCTTAATCGAAAGATAGCAGTCTAAGCATCATGGCCCTCCAGGCACTGTTCCACAACCGCCGCCAGGAAGAACTGCGCGACTTCAAGCTGAAGGAGGTCTTTGACAAGCTAAACATGGACGCAGCCGATTTCCAGGAGTAGCTTAAAAGAATGGATTGCCCACAATCGGAGATTATGACCTTGGCAGGCTTAGTCACCCACACCTACCGTAGCTTACCGTACTCCAGCGTATAACGAAAAACGGATGTCATATTCATGATCAGCACTTCAATTAACCCACATAGGCGAAGTTTGGGCGAAATCGGTGATTATGACCTCGACAGCCTTAGTCACCGGTACGTACCGTAATCTACCGTACTCCAGCGTAAAACGAAAAGCGGATGTCAGATTTGTGGTCAGCACCCAAATAACCCCCTAGGCGAAGTTTGGGCGAAAGTTTTCTTTCGACCCCTCCTCGTCATCTGGAGTCCGTAAAGTACAATAGTGCCGAAAATTTATTATTTTGTATTAAAAACCTATTACCTGAATACGCAACTTCTTCGTTGTCATGGGCATACATACATTCATGTTCTCACCAACGTGAAAGGATAGCTAAGCAATTTGGATCGCCTGCACTGACCTGGTAGGTTGGCGTTCTCCAATGAGAAATGAGACGATATTGAGCCGCTCCTTTTTTGCAACATTTAGCGATCCTCTGACAGTCATCGCATACCTTATCCAACCTTTCGCGGGTACACTGCTAGGTGAAGGATAGTAGACGATCCTCGTGGGTATCTCGACTTACGCACGACGCTTCATCTACATTTACCGATAGGTTGGTGAATTCGGCCGTTAGTGTGCTTCAGATCAGAATCGGCTACGTCGCTTCAGCAATTTTCGCCCGTAGAGGCTATGCCATTAACAACATTTCATATAATGCTTGCATTATTGCACAGAAGTGGCTAGAACCTGGGTAAGTTAACCTACGGCTTTGTATAAAAGTTATCCTATGCAACCTACCCAAATCTTCAGGCGGATGCGTCTAAAGCTATTCTACAACGAATCCAAAAAGTAGAATACACGGCGCTATCAACGTTTCTTGTCTCATTGTCAAACATCCTGCCATGTGATCGAAAGAGAAATCCAATGAACGGGCGGCTTATTAAGAGCGAGAGAAAAGGTGTTTGCGCTAATACCATCCAGAAACTGAAGAATGGAGTGAATGAAAATTTTCGGGGATCGTAAGCAGAAATGAAGAAAGACCTCACATGAAAAATCAGACAGGAGCTAGGGAAGATACGAAAAAATTCAAGAAAAGTCGACGGGAAGAGAGACCACCTTGCCGTCGTTTGGTGTCCATCACCCGTGAGATCATCCGAAATCGATAACCCGTCATGCGTTCGTCATCTGCAGGCTATCTGCATGCCATCTGCTTTGAACCGCAAGGGAAACACGGACTTTCTCCCAATTAGGTTCGCTTAGGTGGGTATGGTATGGTATGGTATACGGTACATGGTAGGTATATGGTACAAAGTAGGATGCTACCCTGTGTAGCTACAAGAAAAGCTTCGGGAAACAGCATATTTAACTCCGCTGCGGCCAAATTAGCCACATTCTGGAGTTTCCTATCTTGAGCAGTCTGTGTTCTTCTCCGAATGGAGGTTGTAAATAAGGCATTCCTTGCACGTGTACGGGCCTGTTCATACTTCGCGACAAGAGCGACAAAAGCGACAAGAGCGATTGGGGCGACTGGAGCGACAAGAGGGACAAGAGCGACTGGGGCGACTGGAGCGACAAGAGGGGCAAGAGCGACTGGGGCGACGGACATAGTGTGGTGTACGTAAATAATTGCGTACTCCACACTCCGTCCGCGAAGAATTTAGTGTGAAATGCGTAATTATTTACGTACACCACACTACATCCGTCGCTCTTGTCGCTTTTGTCGCTTTGTCGCTCTTGTCGCGAAGTATGAACAGGCTCTACAGGCCAGCGTCCCAACAAGTACCGAGCAGTGCTATCCTTACACCTAAGGATGGCATGGATGTGGTAATGCACCTGCTCCTAATCCAGCTGGTCGCAAAGCGGTTCGAGAGGGGTCATCATGCCGCCTTATTCGGTTTGGGTAAACAGACTTTTTATTCATGCCCTAATTTGTCACAGATCTGACATTGGCTTGACTCGCTTTACGTGTGTCTTCATGTTGTTGTAATACTCGTTTCTGACGTCTGCGCTTATCGCGAATGTATTGAATAAATAAATAAATAAATAAATAAATAAATAAATAAATAAATAATCATGCAGGGCAAACCTGCACAATATTTTGTGCCGTAGTAGATTAAAAATGTTACATAGCCCTGGAGTGTTCTACCTCAGTGGTGAACTGAGCAAGACCATTTCTGATGTGATTGGATATACCTCGTGCCTGCTTAGCAAGGTAGACCATCACTGACTACAAGGTGACCCCTCGAGCTGATTTGCGCCTTCCAATCAGGAAACGACAATTTTTTTAGAGCTAGATGTACAGCAGTCTACCGGCCCCCAAATCCGAAAGTAGTAGACCTCAGCTGCTAACGATCAACTCCATCTAATTAGTTCTCACTCTAATTACAGTAGAAAAAACTGGGTATGAATAGTATTATATATGCGGCGCTGTGCGGGCTAAGGGGGGGGGGGAGGGGACTTTATCCTAGGCGTGGATTTTTTCAATGGTCAGTGGAACAATATGTTGCGATTCCCTTGGCGTAATCCATCCCAGTAATAGGATTCCGTGGGAACATGAAGCTACAGTAAGAAAAACTAGGGTAGAAAAAAATCGCCATCACAACCGTGCACCCGCCCCCCCCCCCCTCCTCCTCCTCTAGCCCCTAGCAGGCATTGCGAACTGTATGGTGAGATAGAATAGTGTATAATTGTGCTCTCGTTTTTTTTCTCGAATATTCGAATGGTCTCAAATGCTCACAAATTTCGAGTATTCGAGTTCGAATATATTCGAGAAAGGCGATTTTTTATTGTTCGGATTCGAATACATTCCAAAAACGCGATTTTTTTGAATATTCGAATTCCAACATTCAAATCTGTATGAAATCGTTCGAATGCCTACTTGAATAGGTCATTCGAGCACATCTAGAGGGGCTCCTCAAAAACGTTCATATATAATAGAACCAACCTATCCAATCCTCTTCCAAATCGTACAATTAGCACTCCCAAATGTCTAGTCGGCGGGTCTGTCTAGTGAGTCTGGCTTCGTTTCAGATGAACAAATCTCTCAAAATTATGTTGTTACAGGATGTTTTGTTGCGATCAAAACTCTTGCACCAGGCGGGACTCGAACCCGCATCTTCTGCTTTCTGGGCAGCGATGCTCGCCTTACACCACCGTCGCTGTTATGTTACGTGCGGTCAAACAGCGCCGGTGGTGTAAAGCGAACAACGCTTCCCGGAAAGCAGAAGATGCGGGTTCGACTCCCGCCTGGCGCAAGAGTTTTGATCGCAACACGACATCCTGTAACAACATATAGTCTCTCTAGCAGCCGCTCCAGGCTCAAGCAAATGTGTTAGAACATTGTTACTCTCAAAATTACTTGCTAATCATAGTGGCTAAAGCAACATCAACATTTATTGATCAACGTCGACGACACGACTTTTGAATGCCGACTAGGATGTCACGGCATCGACACATCTCCTGAATCCCAGCGCACGTCGGATGACGTCTGCTACAGGTCTTTTAACAAGTCCACGGAACACGTCCCATACACCACCTGGGCTTGTAATTTGATGGACAGGTCAGTGTTTTCTCCTTCCTAGACAATTATGATACCGGTGATGTAATGGCATAGAGCATTCTCGCCCAGTCAGCAGGAGATGCGGGTTCGAGTCTAGATTTTTGATTGAACAAAACATTGCCGTAGGCCATACAACCTCGTAGCCAGCCATTCAAGGCTTAAAGAAACTGAATTTAATCAATTTCTATCAAATCGATTCGATTTTGAATTCAATCAATCTCCTTTTAAAGAAACCAAGAACTTGAATTGCACTCTCTGGAATCTCGCCGAAAAACCAGGGATGCCTGTGTTGTTTTTAAAATTTTGAGCGGGATGTTAAAAAGTGACAGGTCAAAATTTTATCGAATTGTATTTTCAAGAACTAGAAGCAGCTCCGTGAAAATCACGTATAATACTCCAAGAACGACCCTGAGGTCTACCTCATTTACTTGTAGAGCAGGCTCTTTGTTCCTGTCTTTGAAAAATGCGGTCGATTTAGTTCCTCCTTGTTTTTGTACTTTTCGGCGCAAAACTAGAAGTCGACTTTTAAGTTATTAGCTAGTAGTGCTCTGTTGTGTTTGTGTTGTGTTTATGTTTTTGTGTTTTTTCTCTGAGGTCTACTTTATGTAGCGTATTGAATAAATAAATAAATAAGTAAATAAATAAATAAATTCGGGTGCTAATTCACCAGCTTCAGAACAGTGGAAGGCTTGGTTGTCCTGGGAGGAAAATCCCTACCAAGAACCAGGAATCGAGCGTAGGCGACACTCGCCACCTCCTCCGACTGTGCTGCCACAGGCACGGAGTTGCAAACCATTACCTAATTCCTCTCAGTAGAGAAAAGTTGGAAAATTCATGCTGATGAGAAGCTCGACTGTAAGTTTAAAAGCCAAAGTTCTGAGCGAACAGATGCTCTCTTTTTCCTCATGGTGTCGTCAGTAGAACGCTTTGCGACAACACCTGATGCGGTACGAAGTAAAGCAGTAGGACGTCAAAACCAAAAGCACAGCGGCTTGTAAAAAAGGACTGACGTCGTTAGAACGAAATTCTTCAATTCCCTCTCTGAAATCATTAGCGTTTCAAAATGCAGAGGATAGTTCACTTGTTCATCTCCTTTCTAGCCCCGCAAAAAGTTATATAGGCTCAGTAGGAATAAAGAAAAAGAGGAAGTGCTAGCCTTACTGAATCAGGAATTTCGAATCAGTTCAAAACGCAATAAAGGTAGAAATTTCTACGACTCCGTCCATTTTCAGGGAATGCCCCGCCGAAATAAACGCACCACTTTTTATCTCCCCAAAAGATTTCTTGTAGCTGTAACAAACCACAATAGAAAAACAAGAAAAACAGTTTTTAATGAAATTCTGGGATGAAGAGAATAGACGTTATCAGCTGCTTCGTTGGATACGCCAAGCACTCTACAACCTGGTGAGATCGATTTGATGATTTTTATGAATGTTTTGCCTATGAATGGCAAAATATTCGAAGAAATTCAAAATGCTGGTGGAGACAAGCCGATGGTTCCAGAAAAGATCCAGAAAGCAGCAATTCCATTCCGGAGACACGGTTGGCTTGGGCGTGATCAGAACTCAATTCAGAGTGCACGTTAGACACACAGAAAATAGAATATGCCTTTAAATTGCTTCGCCCCTAATATCCGTTTAAAGTAAGGAAAGCAGCCGACGTCTCTTCAGGCTGTCTTCCACGGTGATAGAGAGTAAGCAAGTTTAAGCTTTTTTCGTGGTAGCGCAATCGGACGAGGCGTCGGTTGTCGCGTGCACTCCGATCTCAGGTTTTAAGTTGACGTTCCGCCCAGACAAGCCAAATCCTCCATTTCTCCGAGGGCGGTAATTTAGTACCAGAATTCTCTAGGAAGAATAAAACATTAGACTGTTTATCGGCTACGGACTGTAAGTGATTGCATAGGCCAAATACACATTCAAATCACCTCTGAGATTTCCAGAAGGAGTACAATGCGCAGCGTATTCTGGGCGAAGATTGATTACCACTATGTCTTACCCTTTTTTGCATTAGGTCTCTTTGTGCCTGAGCATTTTCTAAACTAAATAACTAAGCTTCAAGCTTTCGGATTAATTTTTCATTAAAGACAATGATTTCTTTATGAATCTGTCCTAGTCTATTTTCTATTCTACTCCTTTTTTCCTTCTTCAAGCTACTTTTCTATCTCTATGAAATAAGTTCTGCTTTCTGCTTTCCAGTAAATATATGGGGAATATAAGTTACGTCTAAATTGGCGATACAACCCTTTTCATTCTCGTCTGTTCACTTCTCCACTTTTGTTTCTTTTCAGCCACATTATTTTTCTATATTTAATGTCATGAGAACGATGAGTGGTCAGATGGTAGTGCAGTCAGGGAAGGCGCTGGTAGTCGAGTGTACACTCGTTCAAGCTTTTTGGTTCGGGTCCCGACCGGGGCAACAAGACCTTCCATGCCTCTAAGACTGTTGAATTGGTGCCATGCTTCTTTTTGTGGATTGAAGCGCTGACTTATCCATAATCTGGTCATCGAAAATAATTGTATGGGCCGAATACGCATTGAACGCATTAGAAGTAGAATGCGAAGCGCATGCGCATGCGAGGGTTTGAGTTTTGAGTGCGTTGGACTTTCATCGCTATTTTAAAATTAAAATTGCAAAAATAGAGGTTTTCAATTTTCAGCCACGCAAAATTATTGTTATAAAACGTTATTGCAGTTTTTTAACTTAAATTTTCTGCTACCCTTATTTCGAAAACATGGGCATAGGAAAAAAACAGACTTATATAATACTGCAGGGTCAAAAGTGGACGAAAAAACGCAAAAATAGCGCCGCAAAGCGTTTTATGCTCATACCTCCTTCAGTTTTAAGTTTTTTGAAAAAAGGTTAGTACTTTTCGATTCGACTCTTCGAGGTCTACACGAACCTGTATACAACTTTACCGAAATACCCATATTTTCGCCGTGGGTGGTCCAAAATTGACTGGAGCGGGCTTTTGCGATTAGAGCAGCTTATTTCCTAGGACATGCGTGCTTTCGGAGTATCTCAAGCATGGCATGCGTTGCCAGTGCTCTGTCATGCCAGGAAAGCACCGAGAGTGCGCCGTGCACATTGCACACAGAATCGAACCTATCAATCGAGTGGGCGAGCGCATGTCCCCTGCGCTTCTATCTTCTCTCACTGGGAACTGCGACGTTTTCAAGACTATTTCGAGCCGTTTGGAGAATGTTCTCAGAAATTTCCAGTCACCACACTCAGGATTAGCTCCAATCTGTCCCGGCGAAACTTTGGTGTGCGCTGTGTACAATGCGTACAGAGAAGAACCAATCAAAGGAGTGGACTCGACATCTGGTAGACTGAGCGTTTGGGAAGTTTTATCAGAAATTTGCAGCTGCCGTAGTCAGGAGTTTCTCTAAGGCTGTCCAGCGAACCTTTGGTCTGCGCTCCAGTCAAATTTGGACTACCCCCGGCGAAAATATGGGTGTTCCGGTAAAGTTGTATACTTGTTTGCGTAGACCTCGAAGAGACGAATCGAAAAGTGCCAATCTTTCTTCAAGAAACCTAAAACTGAAGAAGTTATGAGCATGCGACGCTTCGCGACGCTATTTTTGCGCTTTTTCGTCAACTTTTTACCGTGTGGCGCGAGCGGCATTGTATTTCTTCCTCCTTGCCTCCTTTTTCGCTTCACTTCTTATCCTCTTTACCACCATCTAAAAACGAACTACGCCCCAAAAAGTTTCTGGAGAGAAGTCGAACGTAGAGTCAACCCATGGCCTTGATTGGAACGTCTCCAGCCAACTACGCCGAAGGCAGCCGATGAGAATATAGGCGGAAAAGTATTACGGAGTCTAGGCAATGAAGCCGTGCCAGAGAACTGCAGTAAAAAAAAACTCGCGAAGAGGAAGACGAAGGTGTGAAGTGATACAGAGCCAGCAGCCGGTTCGGCTGCCCTAGTGCTGGCGCTCTTGAGAGTGCAAACACTCCTTTCGACAGAGCTGTCAGACCCTCGGCAAACATCTATGAATAGGGATAATTGAATTGTTTCTGATATTTGGGAGAAGACTGCGATGCCAATTGTAAGAATGCGCCGTGCATCCGTCTTGCATAGGATCTCCTCAGCACTCTAATGTAAAAAAGATCAAAGGTTATTTCTATTCTGTACTGTCGACAAAATGGCTAAAGTATTCCAAACCAGTTTGGCTGCCTTAAAGGTGTGTGTGTGTAATTTGTGGAGCGACTTGTAGAGCGATCAGATAGAGTTCTACTCTTTCTTGACACTTCTTATATGAATCCAAAGATTAAAGAGTTGCTTGAGGCGGGGAGTTGCACCAGAAGTTGATTCAATCGCGGCACACCCGATGCGCCTCCTTCTGCTGCGACGCGCGCCGTCCTTCTCTAACCTTTGGGCTGATCATAGCCACTTTCACTTTAAATTTTACACTTTTCAAATCAAACTGCGGAAATTCAACTTCATCAATGCGCACACCCACGGGTCTGTGGAGTATAAGGGTGGACGTACCTACGATGTGGCTTCATGATAAACCTTACCCACCACATCGGGGGTGTAGCAGTGGATCAAACAAACCCATCGCTCGCGTGACATCCGCATACCCGCCACCATTTCGCGCCCCATCTACAAAAATGCGCTCCACTGAAATTGCTGTTCTCCTGTGAGCTGCTTTTTTCCCAATATAAAACTTATGATGGCTCATGGAACTACGTCATCAAGGAATTATACGAAATCGCGAGGAAGTAAGGAGTAACCCATGCTCAAGCAAAAATTACCGGCTAAATTAGCGAATTTTTCTATATTTCTCCAGTCGGAGAGAATTCTGAAAATGTGGCCACTCATTCCCCCTGCTCCCCTAACTTGGAGAACTTTCTCACTTCATATCGGTAGCGCAGTCAGCGGAATGCTAGAAGAACAACTTTTCTGGACGTCTGTCAGGGTTCTTCTACATTACTTTCGAATCGCTTGGTGAAACGAATCGTGCCCTATACCTAGCGCATAGGAGTATGGTCTTACCCACAGGTACTTCTACCCATACTTTCCGATTGATGAATCCGGGCCTTCAACATCTTACGAATTAAATCGAGCGTGGTTCATGTGTGGATGTTGCGTTCGATCGAACAGCGCTGATGGTGTAATGGCGTAGAACATCCCCGCCCGGTCAGAGGGAGGTGCGGGTTCGAGTCCCGCCTGGCACCAGAAGTTTTGATCGCAACAAAACATCGTTGCAACAGCTTACATCCTCGGTTCCACCCAATTGGGGCTTAAAGAAACTGATTTAAATCGAGCGTCTTTAGCACTTCACTAGAGACCCTCCAAGAAAGCTAGAATTTTTCTCCAAGTAAAATGCTGTATTTGTCTGAAATTTTCTAACTTACCTACCCCAATGAGTGATCAAATTGTTTAGAATTTTATAAAATTTTTATTGCTTAAGCAAAAAAATGGTTTAAAGTTTAGCCTGAAGTATAAAAGAACAGCATTCTGATCGCGCCATGCAGCCGTCCAGCTCCTTGCGATTTCAAGTTGGTTGATAGTATAAATGCAACATTATTAAAACAGCGAAATTAAGGTATGCTTGTTTTCTATTATAGAAGTGATTTAGAGGTACCTCAGACAGTGGATGTACAAATATGTACACGCAAACAAAAATTTTCTATCAATAAAATGATAATCACTTGAAAAAATAAAAACGGTCTTTTTTAATACAGTAAAAATTTCCGCCTTCCTTAGTAAACATTAAACCATAATTGGGACCTATCCTAATCGGGGGGAGGGGGCGCAGCCGTAGAGTGTCAACACAACCGCGTTCCCTGAATAAAAGCTTTCGCTTTGATGGGAAACCACCTGAAGGTGGCGTAGAAACCAAAACAAGGCATTAGAGATGTAAGCCACTTCATGCATGCCCCCCCCCTCCGATCAGACCCCATAACTGTTTCAAACAGATTTTTTATAATAAAATCAAAAGCAGCGTGTTCACGTTTTGGATTAGGTGAGTAAGAAATTTTGAAAAAAAGCTATACTACGTACGCTCTTATATTAAAAAAATTATTCTAACTTTCCCAGAAAAATTCCATTTTAATCTGGCCGCATATTTGATTTGCAAGATGATCAGTTTGCTTTCAAAAGCGTCAAGCTTGCACAAAAGAGTGTCCAATTTGATTCGAAAAGTGTTCAATTTCCTTTCCATATTGTCCAATTTGACGTGAAAATAGAATATGCAACTACATCACAATGCACAAGACTTCTCCATAACAAGTCCAAATCTTTATTCTATGTACTGCCTACAAAAATTTCTGGAAATGTTCCAGATATCCTCCACAGTTCGTGCACCACAAAGCTTCAAGTTCATGTAGTACAACCCGTTTAATATACTGTATCACACACTGATTACTGCACTGTGTCATGAGCCACCACTGAGGCGCTTAGTCGGCCTCCAAGGTGTTGTTCATCGTCGTCGAGACGTCTGGGTCGACTTTCAAACTGGGTCGATTACTGGAGACGTCGTTTGGATCGACCTTCAGCGATGGAGAACGAGCTGGAAGTGGATATGGAAGCCTTAGCTCTGTCTAGACAAACAGGGAACGAACGAGTGATCTTACTGTTGAAGTACGACTTCAGACTCCTTTGGATCAACTGACGACGGGTGTCGATCTTGATGATATTAGAGATCGGATCGTAGATCTCTTTGCGAGCCCGCAGACCCCACAGAAAGTCGTTATGGTTGAACTCCTGGAGTCTTCTAAAACATCTACTAGTAGGGTGCACCATGAATTTTGTTAAATTGAGAAAAAACGCCAAAAAGTATTTCGTTCTCTATTTTTATGTGGTTATGCCCTGCCAGGGCGCGCGATGGCGCAGTGGGGACAAACGTAGGCTGTCACGTGCACCGGATTCTACCTTCTTGGTTCGAATTTCCTGCCAGGCCAAGTGTTCCATCCCTCGTCGGTTATTTGCTACCAGACTCGTCTAGGAAGGTTAAAACACTAACTTGTCTACCCATAGCGACGTCGACCTTTATCTTTTATGCTGTGCTAAATAGAGCGAAGACTCGGGTTGAGGGACCTTGGAAGGGAGCCAGCATCTACCCTATTCGGGGGAGGCAGCCGTAGAATGTCAGCTGCGTACGTCATCCCATCCCAAACAACACAGAATTTAAATTTTGAAAACCTTGAAATTAGATTTAAAAAAACCTGGAATAATGGACAACAGAGCAAGAGAGTGTGCAGTAACATTAAAGCACTCGTAAAAATCAAGTAAGGGATTGGAGATGCAAATCATTACATGCCTCCCCCTACGATTAGAATAGGTTCGAGACCTAAATGCTGACGAATCTCCAGGTTTTCATTAAAAATCATTATTCCCCCTTCAATATCAGACTGATCGAGCCTCCCTCCACGTCCCCTAAGTCTTGAACGGCAAAATCCAGGGCATTTAGCCATTATAGCCCACTGAGCCATTTTGACACAGAGCAGGGACTAACAAACGGGGAAGCGCCGCGCCATTTTATATCCATTGTGAGTTATGTGACTAACTTTCCAGCAGATTAGTCGAAGAATGGAGACGAACCTTGCGAATTTGACGCTGGTTTTCGGCAGCGCTGGAATCAGAAACCCTTCCACATCGGCAGCACTGGCCAGCCAGTCGTAGTCCGAGTAGAACAGATATATGTCGGAGTGAACTTGAGTCAAGTCGTACTCCGGTGGAAACGCCTGTACGAAAGTCAGTTGTAGAAATATTTCCAGAAAAGGTGCTTGTCGTTAGTGTGGCCTACATCAACGAAACGCATCAGATCAATGATGCCGCATTGAACCGGCCTGCCACCCGGAGAAAGCGTGCTCGGTAGGTGATATGATTGGCTGTGAATGGCTGACGCATTCTTACCCCGTGTTGCCGCTCCCATGTAGGCCACATAAAAGACTAGTATCAAAAAGGTTGAAATGAAAAATTTAGAAAACTTTCAGTTGAAAAAGAAAAGAAAGCACATTAAGCAACAACAACAACGGTAGCTCAGCGACTTCAAGTTCAGTCATCCTTTCCTATTACCACTAATACTTCTTCCTCTTCCTCCTCCTCCTCCTCCTCCTCCTCATCTTCTTTTTCTTCTTCTGTGGTGTTTTGTCCATATGTGTAAACAGAATTCGTTCTCATGTTCTGTACGGAACTTGGAGCGCTTCCATTCACCACGAGTGTTTGAATTCAGACCTTCTTAACTTGCTGTGACACATGTGCAATTAGGGAAAACCTAGCATTGAGATTCCCTCCGCTCCCCACTACTCGGAAGACTTCTCAAGATGCTCACGTCACAGCTGAAGAAGAGCTCCATTTCATTAAGCTGTTTCTCCTCAAGTGGATTCTTCACTTCTTCACGAAACGAGGAATTTCTTTAGCTGCTCGTGCTCAGTATACACTTAAAGAGGTCCCAAAATAGGAGACTTTAAATAGAATTAAAGGGGCTCCAAGGTAAGTCTTAATTTCTTTGAAAAAGCCTAACATAAGGTGCCTTATGTTTGTCCGCTTGTCCACTGAACCACTGTGTCAGTAGTCAAAGCTTTATTGACTGATGTTTCGGCCAGTTCGCCTTCTTCAGAGTCTCATACATACTTGGGTGATTAAACCTTCTTTTAGAAAATCCTGTCCAGTTAATAAAGCAAGTATTTATGTAGAAGAGTTTAGTTTTTAATGATAAATACTGAACGGTTAAAGTAAATATCGAATAAAAAATATTTGAAAACGGTAAAAAAAGAAAAAAGAAAAATCTTCAACAACATTGTTGACTATAAGTCTTTGTTTCGCAAAAGCCGCGTAAAAAAGGCACATCAAACCTAACACATTTCTTCTTAGCTGATCAGAATGGGGAAGGGAAAATCGCTCAGCTTATAAGAGAGAGATAAGACAACTTGGTTTTATATAGTTATGATTTCAATAAAAGCATAGAGAGCAAGGCAAAACTGTAGGCGTCAGAGTAGTAAGGTTTCTAAAAAAAATCGGGGTTAAAGAAGAAAGTGTTGATACAATAACTTCCTTCTAACTTTTTTTGTGGAAGATATGAAAGTAAAACGCTACCTGTAGTGATACAGTCACAATCGTTAAAAGGGCTGAATCTTTAACGACCGTTGTGCACGAGTTAGTCATCAAAATTTTCGAAAGCACACCAAACCCAACATTTCGCACTTTTTCGCTTGCGGTGATGAGCAAAAGAGACCTTCAAAAAATAAAAGCGACAATAAATGGAATATGTATATGCGCTCCTACCATCATACCACCTCCAGAGGTATATTTAGGTGATCTTAATGATTTATTAGGGGGGGGGGCAAAAGTAATGAGACAAAATGAAAAAAAATCTTTATCTCTCTATAACTCAATTACAACTCAATGATGCTGAAGAGTGTATTTGCCATTAAGAGCAAGGACCTTGCTGCCATCGCTCAGCCAACTTCCTGATCCCATCCTTCCAGTACTGCTTGAGCCTGGTGTTGATCAACTGCTCGATACGGTTGTCAAGGACTGCTTGGGTTCTTGTGTCCCTTCCGACTAGGAAGTACTGTAGGCTCATGCAGTAGTGGTAGTTGCATGGAGAGATGTTCAGCGAATACGGTGGGTGAGGCACGTGAACGTAGCCCAGCTGGCCAAGCTTATCCGTGCTTACTTGTTCCCGATGGGGTGCGGCGTTGTCGAAGAGGAGAACCTTCTTGAAGCGCTGCGAATGAATAAGAGCGAGTCGCCGGCCCATCTCCTCTATTTCGTTCACTATGGCCTTGGAGTTAATCGCGGTGCTCTTGGGAAACAGCCTCCGGTAAACCGATCCATGGGCGCAGACCCAAAAGCTCCAAAAGTGCTTCTCGCCGTGAACATCTCGCCGAACGAAGGTCGGTAACAGGTCACTAGGCCTCACCCAGACTCGCTGCTTGGCAGGGTTAAGGTAGAAGACGTACTTCTCATCTCGCGTGAATATTGAGCCCAGGCTGCTCGGGGTTGGGAATTGGGGGAGATTTGCGCGACACAGGTCGACTCGTCAGACTGGGGTTTCGGCATGAGACAGGATGGGGTTTTTGGCATGCTTCTGGAAAGGGCGAAGTGGTAACTTCTCGAATGGGCTTCAGTAAGTAGCATACAAACATGCAAATACAACAAGTACGAACCCAGACTCCAGCCACGAGATATATGGACACGGCATGGGGTGAGATCGGCAGATTATATAGATTTTTCAAATAAACACATAATAATAAATAGTAAAAAACTAAGAGAAAGACGAGAAGAAAAGACAACAAAGAGAAAAGAAAAATTAAGCAATATCAAGGAGAAAACAGCATCAAAATGTGGAATTGAAACAAGGTCAAGAACAAGGATAAAGATAAGGAAGAAAGGCGCTGACGCACTCCCTTTATGGAGTGCGCTAGGCATCGTACTCCTTCGTGATATCAGGGAACCGGTTTGAATGTGTATTTGCCCATATATTGACTTACGGTGGCCATTCGATGGACAAGTCAGTGTTCTCTCAATTCTAAACAAGTGTGGTGCCGAACTAGGGTCATGTACGAATTCATCGATCTCAAAGTGACGGAAGGCCCGATTAACCTAGGCGGGATCTGATCCAAGAACCTTGATTCGGGGAACACGCGGCAACTGGTGTCTCTACTGACTACACTGTAACGTACCCAGATTAAACAGAACAAAACTATACATACCAATAGACATAACGTTATTGAGAGGCCTCGTTCAAAATTAAAAATCTCAATGAAAAAGTACAGAAAAGCGACAACAAAGAAAAGCTTGAGCAATAATAGCAAACAAAGTAAAACCAGAGCCAAAATTAGCAATAGGAATATTCTTCGGTATAAAATCCAGAAGCTAGAAAAATGATCTTAGCCAGAAAGATCAGATCCGGGAAAAAATAAAAAGCAACTTGAAATATAAAAATAAATTTATGGTGCTTTAAAAAACAGTTTTTTTCTGAATTATAGGTATTCATAAATGTGCCTTTACAATCGGAAAAATTTGCAAAACTTCTTACATCTCCATACCAACGAACGTTGGCCTCCGGTCCTCGGTCAAACGAGGCCATACGCTTCGAGTTCACCATCTGAGCGAAGTGCAACATGTTACGTGTTGAGGTGCCGGCTGGATTGTGCGCCAGGTAAATCCCGATCCTTGACTGGAAACAACGCGATGCACTAAGGGTAGCTTTCTTCTCATATGGGTCATTAAGAAATCCGTATAGGTGAACATCTACCCATGGATTTCTAGCGCTATTCTCTGATCCTGAGATCGATCTCAGGCTCCATGAGCCACCCCGGTAGATCTCAGGCTCTACCAGGAGTTCTATTCTATCTAGCCAGTTTATAACCGCATAAGATTTCCACATTTTGAAGGAAATTTTGTCGATTTTTTTAAACGCAACCACTCACCGAGTTGAACTGGTTACTGTTCGGTCCGCTGACGGCAAATATGACATTTTCGCAGACCATGTTGTTCAGCGAATTGTCGCATATGATCTCTGTGAGCAAGGAAGTGAAGATGTTGTTCGACATGAACTCGTTGTCGCCGAACACTCGATAAACGAGCTGAAATTTCAGATCAATATTAGAGGTAAGCAGCAGTTCGAGGGAGTAGAGAGGGTCAATGCGGAAGAAGGTAGAGATACGTTCATCCCATAAAGGAGCGTACATCGATCAATAACTCGAGATCGATCGAAAGCTATGGAAAGTAAAGAAGCCTTGTATTGGTCGTTAGTGTGTCTACACATATGGGTAGCACAAAACGCGTCAGCCAATTACAGCGTCGACCCAATACGTGACAGCCAATCAGGACACTGACCGTACACGCCCTTCGATATGACCTGATCGGCTTGGTACGGATCCCTACCCT
Organism: Heligmosomoides polygyrus polygyrus; assembly: GCA_947396885.1. Lineage (NCBI taxonomy): Eukaryota > Metazoa > Nematoda > Chromadorea > Rhabditida > Heligmosomidae > Heligmosomoides > Heligmosomoides polygyrus. The sequence continues at coordinate 12,819,939 of OX377204.1, forward strand.
TATAGTTCATATTATGGACCACAGCAAAATTTACCAGTCACCCACACTTGAACTGGATGAACTCGACCTCAAAAACACTCAAAAAATCAAGAATTGTCCGTGGTTTAAAAATTGCAGTGGACCACGATGCGTTTGATTCATGTCCTTCTCTACTGATTCTAACGTTGGACTAGACTCCTCTGTGGCACCCTCTAAAGAATAAAAAACCACCGAGTCATTTTGGCACGCGCTAGAAATTAGCGCCCGAATTCACGTACCCGAAACTGCTGATAGATCTGTCCTAGGTAGTAGAACAAGCCTTTCACGTTAGACATCCGCGATACTGGTGCCAGTGCGAAAAACTTTCTGATCTGGAAACAGAGCTAAAGTCTTCTGATCTACGTTAGAAGACGTGCACTGCTACCTTCTTGGCGAACTCCTGATCCTTGCTGAGCTTGGCGAACATAGTCAGCGTTCCCTGCGAATGGCCGACGTAGTACAGCGAAGGCTGGTCCGTCACATTGAGGACATAGTCGATCATCGCCGGCAGGTCATGCTCGGCCATGTCTTGCCAACTGAAATTCGATATTTCAGAATATCATCGATTGGTGAGTATTGATCCACATTACTGCTTTTGTTTGATGACCACTTATTGGTTGTACGACAATTAATGTCGTCTATGCTCATAGAGATGAACGTGAAGTGTATATTTTTATGAAGTAGAGGTTGCGTGGCTTACATTATTTGTACTATTTTAAAGGTTAGACATTAGAGCATCTCCCGTGCGACATGAGACTGCCTTCAGAATTACAGGTGCCTCTTGTCTACGGCTGTTGTTTTGAGACTTTTTTGGTAGAACTTGTTGCTTTTTCTTATTTGTTTTGCGCGAGAGTGTCATGCTTGCGCTCCGAATAAATAAAATAAATAAATAAATGAGTGAAAACAACTTGGTAGAAAATTAAGTTAAAATGGACAATTAAAGAGACCATTATCAGCATATTTTATTACAAGTGCTTCGTCACGCCTATCGGCGTGCCTCGCACTTGCGCGCTTCGCGCGATGTTGCAGTGTTACTAAGCTAACGACAATCACATCCAGCTAGCTGCTCTACTTGTGCAGCTTTCTTCCCTACTAGGAGTAGGGCGATCTATTGGTTCCTCACTACTGGTCCTCCCTTAGTGAAACGATTCCCACTACTGGTACTGGTCCCCCTCTCGATCTCGAGCCACCCTTAGCGGACGACGTCTTCAGCACGCCTTCTGAGTCCACAGGCACTTTGGACGACGTCTTCGGCACGTCCACCTGAATCCCCAAACACGTTGAGCGACGTCTTTGGCACGTCCTTTGACTCCCAGGCACGTCATGCAACGTATTCCGCACGTCTTCTAAACCCCTGGCACGTAGAGGAAGTCTGGATATTTTCCGCTATTTTCGCGCTCCGTAACTTGATCAGTATCGATTGATGACGATTGATACTTCAAAAACGAACTTCAGATTCGTGTTCAACGACCTCGATTGCCCCAGGGCTGAAGTTTCGGACCGCTTGGACGACATCCATAAAAAATCGATAAATTGAACAATATCGGTCGATGGTGATCTACACTTCAAAAACTAACTTCACCGTCATGTTCAGCGATCTCGATTGACCCCACGGCTGAAGTTGGCGACAAGTTCGGCACGTCTACGGCTCGCTATGCACGATCGTCGACGTGTTCGGCACGTCTATGGCTCGCCATGCACGGTCGCCGACGTGTTCAGCTCGTCTACTGAGTCGCCAGGCACGTAGAAGTCGTTTGGGTATTTTCCGTTATTTTCTGGCCTTAATTTATGCCCCGTAATCTCCCATATTTCATGACTCATCGTCGATCGATAGTGTGACTCATCGCTTAGCGGATTATTATATAGTACGATGATTTTACTTCCGAAATGGCAAAAATGCGTTGCAATCTTGGAAGAAGTTATGTGAAGGATATGGTGACGACTGCCTTACTGAACGCCAGTACCAGAGTTGGTTTTCTCGTTTTCGCTCTGGAAATTTTAATGAGCAAGATGCACCACATACTTGTCATACAGTCACTACTGGTGACGACAGAATAAATCCGTTGATCGAATTCAACCGGCGTATGACAACTCGAAAGATGGTGGAGAAGCTTGGCATATCGAACTCAACCGTTTACGTGCACTTACAACAGCTTCGTTACGGAACAAACTGAATGTTTGTGTTCCTCACAAATTGAAGGAACCTCATCAAGCGCAATAATATATGCGAGGGTATATTCTGCTTCGAGCTGCTTCTAAGAAACCAAATTACTGACTCAAATATGTACACTCGCCAGCTGTAAAAACTAAACGGAGAAATCAAGAACAAGAGCCCTGAACTGGGCGCGCTATTCCATCACGATAACGCCAGACACCACTCCTGCTTGATAACTCATCAAAAATTAACAGAACTCAATAGGACTGTTCGAGGAGTGGAACCAAGATTATTATTCACACTTTATTCGGCTGACGTTTCGGCGTGGAGGCCTGCTTAAGAGCCTGAAAAAGTCAAGCGAGATTTGCAAAGTCACTCGTTCAAAAACTATTTCGAGTCACAGGAGTTTCAGAAAATAATGGGGAAAGGAGGCTAAAGTGGATGGAGGCTTCGAAAAATTCGTCTCCTTTTCATATTATTTCCTGTGAGTTAAAATATGTAGTTCTTGGACGAGTAACTTGCAAGCCTCGATAGACTTTCTAGACTCTGAAGAAGGCGATTACGCTAAAACGTCAGCCGAATAAAGTGTGGATAACAATCTTGGTTCCACAGCTCGAACAGTCCTATTGGTATCATCGTCATGTCAAGACTTAATGACAGTCGATCATGGAATATAATAGAGCGCTATTGGTAACTGATGCTACATTCACCCTATAGCACTGAAATAGCGCCACCAGACTATCATTTGTTTTGCTCCCTTCAAAACCATTTGAACGGTAAAACTTTTGATTTCGATCAAGCAGTGAGAAATGAGCTGCACTATCTCTTCACTTCTAAAAACCAGTGCTTGTTGGAACTGGAATTTTTCAACTTACCGAAAGATGACAAAAGGTTATCTAATATAGCATGTCAATGAGCGATCTTGTGTCTAGCTCTGTGTGTTGTAGTAGAGACGTTCCATGCCTAGTATTGATCGTCGGTACAGTTGTCTGTTGTACTTTCGAATTTCGTACGCTAGAGGTCCCCGCGCGAAAGCTTCCCGCGCTACCGTAACCCGAAGCCTATATAAGGCGAGTCCCCAGTAGTGAGTCTTTTCATTCAACGTCTGTCTTGGCCCCGAGCGGCTGGGAATAAACTCGTCCTCTAAGCGGACGTATTCTCTGGCCATCTCAGCGGGTCGACAACGTTGACTATCACTGATTAATGTCTGTTGCAAATAAACATAAACATAATTTGAAAAATATGAAAAAAGACGACATTACTTATCGAACGACCTAATAAAAAGGAGTTTCCACGAATCCGATGGCAGTTATACGTCCTTCAATATTTTATCCTTCTCGAATTTTCTATTAGCTCATCGAGCCTGGAGGTGTTGCGATCGGTGGCCCCACCGGCAGAAGATGATTGTCTGCCATTTGCGCTCCTATCCGCCCCATGGGTACCCTGGGGTCACCTAAATGGAACCTAATAGAAAAGGAGCACTACTACCTAGTCCTGTCTTGGCTGCATTGCCTGCTTGTCGCATTGATGGGACTTTCAGCCGACCGCCGTTGCCTCTCCGTAGCATTCGGCCGCTCAGCTCCGCGCTTCCTTGGACATGAGGCCAATAGGTATACGTGGAACTTGCCCAATTGCTCCGGCTGAACGCACAACAGTTCCATGAAGGTATTGTATATTGTATGTAGCGAGCAGTGGATATAATATAGAGAATACTACTAGAAGTACTCCTTGCTCGCATTGAGCAGGGTTGTTTTATGAGGCCGCGGGGTTGAGCACAGTGCTCGCTAGACCCCGCGGCCCACTCTTGGTGCCGCCACCCGTACCAAACCGTACTGACGTACTGCAGGAGGAGGCTTCATGGTGAACATCCAGTACGATGGGAGTATAGAGGAATGAGCGAATCATAGTAAATTCGCTGCGGGAGCGCAGGAAGACGATCAACGATGCAGACTGGCACTGTCGGAAGGGAGGAGGGGTGGGGCTCGAGACAACACACTGCTAAAGCCAGCAATCTTCCAATCTTCCCATGCCCCAGGCTGGACGAAGCGCCTCATCTGCAAGCAATCGTGAGAAACAGTGCGCCAGGGCCAATCACACGAGGGAGGAATGATCGCAGTAGCGACAGGAGGGATGGAAGGCTTGGTTGGCCTGGGCAGTACCCGAATCAGGAACCTTAACTCGGGGTGCTCTCGTCAGCTGGCGCCTCATATAACAGCGCTATAAATCACCCAATTAAAAGGTTAAGGCTTAGAAGAAACAACCAAAAGGATATGCAGCGCCCTCTATTTCTACAGATGATCTGCTCCTCCAACTGATTGCGCAAGCGAAACTGCAGGCCAGCTATTCTCTCATCTTCTATTACGTCCGCGAGTTTTCTTCCAAACTTCTCACATCCTAAACGACCCCTTCTTTGAATAAAATCATCCAAGGCCCCGTCGTTTGTTTCGTACAACCTTAAAAAAACGACGCTACTCTCCATAAGTCCAAAACCAGCTGGACGCTCCGCCGTTGAACATCTTGACGGATGCAACTTCCATTAGGACAAGCCAACAAAGCGGTGACAAACGAGACCACACGCTAGGCGCCAAAAAGCGAACGGCTAGAGAATTGAATCCCGCGCGAAATTCAATGCGAACCGGTTTCTGTATTAGCCGCGTCACTGAATAGGAACGTCGCCACCGCTCACCTGAATCTCCAAAAGTCGGCCGACTCGCTGTCCATCTGAACGTGCTTCTTCGAGTAGGAATTGCCGCGCATGTTGCCTAGCCAGACGTCGAAACCGCGATCGGCGAACAGGAACCCTGAAGCAGGTCACTGTCTCCTTTCCCTTGAACCAGAAGTCACCTGTGGCTCTTTGATAGTCACCTTTATGGTGGCTACCAAAGAATGCATTCTTCTGGACCTATCTAATAATTCACACCAGACGTTCAGCGGCCTAGCGGCAGCCAAACTTCTGGTTGGGGGCTTCGCTCCCAAGCTCCGAGAATAGAACAAACCCCACCCCAATCTTCCTCCATTATCCTTTAGGCTTTCTTACTTTTTTAAATTAAAAGACCCGTTTTACTGTATCATACATTAGTGCAACGGGATGTGATGAGTCAGAATCTTCAATGCTCCTATGAAGCCCATCCCCCTCTATCGCATGTATCCGATTTATTCTCCGAAGCGCTCGTTCTCTAGGTGTCGGGAAACGGGTATAGAGTCCCAATCCGGTGCTTAATCAGCAAAGCCATAATTAAAATTAAACGGTATTGGTCGACATCGCTTACTGTCCGACGGCAATAATACTCCTCCGAATCCCATGATCACTCTCTTTACCTCTTCCCCCACTCTCCCTCCCCCACCCCCCCCCCCCCCCTCTAATACTACCTTTCCTATGTACTGTGCTGGCAAAGAAACGAAGTGAGAGTCAAGCACGCACATGTAACACAGAGTACCGATTCACGTGTCAATACGTTGCCACGACGTCTGTGACACTACTCCTGCACTCCGACACACCTGACACGACTTCTGTAAGCCGTTTTCAGAAATTCGACACAACACTGAACAATGTTGAGGGAAATTCTGGTCCCCCGCTCCTTTATTCACGCCATCCCCCTCCCCCCTAGTGGTCCCCCTTTGTTGATTCCCTCCTATTGGTCGCCCTTACTCGGAATCCCTACGCAAGTTGAACGACGCCTTCAGCACGTCTTCTGAATCCTTACGTACGTTAAACGACGTCTTTAGCACGTCTTCTGAATCCCTACGCACGTTGAACGACGTGTTCAGCACGTCATCCGAATCCCTACGCAAGTTGGACGACGTAAGGCGCAGGTCTTCCGAATCTTGAATCATCACGTCTAGGGCATGTCTTCTGAATCCCTACGTTCTGCACTCGATCCCCATTCATATCCTGACGCGTTGCCCGCTGAATACCTCAACCGTCAAGGACGGATGATCAACCGTCAAGAATATAGTTCACCAGCAATCGCCCGTGGTTTAGCTTAGAGAAAGCCGGCCGGCATACGCCGCACTGTCGTAGGCATCTCTTGGCTTCAGTTCACCCTTCCCGTGATTGACAACGTGACCGACGGATAAAGCGATTTATATATAGTAAGATAAAGGAACCACCCACCTGCTGACTGATGAGATAGATTGAGTAGCCACATTGAACTCGTGCAGAGGAGACCATGTTGAAGAAATACGACTGGACGGTAGGCAGTCAAGTCGGAGTCGTCTGAAACCTTGTAGATGACGCTAGGCGACGTGCAAGCCTAGACTTACAGTACATTCTTCAAAGATAATTTATAAAGAAACGACACAACGAATGTCATGAGGTGCAGCCAGAAGCAGCTAACTTCTGCCACTAAATTTGCCCCGTTTGGTGCATGTTGTGGCCGAGAAGTTATAAGGATCGTTCTACTTCATGCAACTAAACTTGGCTGTTGTACATATTCCCAGTCATGTGGCATCATCTCCAACGCTTCAGTGACGTCGTTGATTACGCTGTTCAGTGCCTTCGATCCTTAAGTTGTTCGACAACCCTTCTGGTGCCCACCGGAACGGAGCCCCACTTCACTCTAGCGCCAAATTAAGGCCTATGTTATACTTCGGCGACGCTGCTGTCGGTGAAGGGCCTAACTCTACTTTCACTCCTCGTCGTCAAACGGTTAATCTCATCGTCAGGCAAAAGCCGACACTTTCGATAGATACTGAGCGTCTGATCGATGTTGGTCACACCATGAAAAGCCTTTTCCTTAGAACGGAGAATTCCCATCGCTTCTAATACAATGTTGAAAATTTTCTTTTCCACGAGGGTCCGCTACAGCAGTGACGAATTGCCTAACCTTTATCGACAAACAAACTGGCAAAGGAAGGTCACTTCCAAGCTAAAAATTAACAACATCGATCGATAATGGCCTCCCGATCGAAACTTTTCACCATTTGCGAAGCACTTCCGACGGCCATAGTACCGGCGGGTCTCCCACGCCGATCGGTTAGATCTGGGAGAAAACCGAAATCACTGGCCAGGAAATCGATAATACCGATCGATACTGATTGCCCTCCAGCAGCGCTGAAAACCTCCCGAAGGCGATCACAACCACGTAACTCCCATCCAATCGGTTACATCCGAGAGAAAATTTGTAATATCGATCGGTATTGATTGCCTGATCGATATGGTACATGTCTTCTAATTGCCATCTGCGGCACGTTTTCTGAATCTCGACGCAACTGGACGACTTTGTAACCACACTTACTGGTTCACTCTTACTGATTCGCTCTCCCCCTTGCACTTCCCCCTTACTGCCCCCTAAACGTAGTGATCTCCCTTTACTCTACGTTTTCTGATGCACGCTGGACGACGTCTTTTTCACGACTTCTGAATGGCAGGCACGTTGGACGTCTTCGGCACGTCTTCTGATTCTCCATGCACTTTGGATAACATTGGCCACACGCCTTTTGAATCCTGACGCACATTGGAAGACATCTGCGATGCATCTTCTAAATCGGGATGCCCAAAAACACGCGCCGAACATCAAGAGCCCGCGCTTCCTCTCCTGCCACATCCCATGTTGAACGGTCCGCGTGAGACATAACGGTATCGGCGGAAAAGCTTTTTTATATATAGACAGTGATGACACTATTCATTTGTTTAGCTGAACTAAAAATTATAAAGTTATTCCAATTTTTCTTGAACAAAAAGGTATTCTAACCATCTTGGAGTACGTACTAGTTTAACATGTGTTAGGTTAGCTCACAAGAGTGCGAAATTTGACGTGAAAATGATTCGAATAAATAGACCTCTGCGACAAAATGCTCGACCTTGTGCGCTTTCATGAGCTCCTTGAGTTTCTCCAAACCTTTTACTGGTAGCAAAGTTATGACCATTCAAAAAGAGCTCGCAGCTTCTTTGCAGCACTCCGTAGTTCAGAACAGGCTAAGGAACGTACTCTTTCCGTGCGGTATGCGATGAAGCGTGAGCACATAGCCGTCTTCAGTCACCACCTCGTGCGTCTCCACTGGATAGCCCCAGTAACGGACGATTTCGGGCTAGAACATGTAGGAATCGCTAGGTGAAGGCCGCTCGCCAACAGCAGCGCGAGTAATGCAAGAGCTAACCACGGACATGACGGCTTCAGGATCTATGGTGATCGACTTCAACGTGGATGTGCTGAAGTTGCGGAACTTCATGAACTGCGACGGCATGGAGAACGGTGCTCGCTGCATCGGGGACACGGGTGGTTGGAAGAGCTGAGACGGTGGCGGTGGTGGTGGAGGTGGGAAAAGCAGTTGATTGGAGGGAAATGGAGCTAGAGGTGGTGGAGGAGGTGGTGGTACGAACAGTTGGTTGGAAGGAGGAAGAAAGCCGCGGAAGAGCGGCGACGGGGTGGCGTCGAAGTCCTTCCTGTTCTGCTGAAGCCTGAGGAACGGAGGTAGGTTGGGGTCCCAGCCGGGCGCTGAGAGGGAGTTCATCGTGGGCGCGGCTGTAGTGGTGGGTAGTGGAGGCTGATCAGCGAGTCGAAGGGGAGCCGGGAAGAACGGATTGTACATCGCCTCCGGCAGGAGATTTGGCGGTCTTTCCATCGGAATCACCTGTGGGTCGGCTCTGGAGCAGTGGTAGACGGCGATGATCTTCAGAATTCCAATGATACCAAGCAGCACCATGACCTGAAACAAGAGACTTCTGCGAGCAGGAAGCGCGAAAGAATCGGAGCCACGTATTTCCATATTGCTACTTTCATGCCGAATTAGATGCCTCTAAAATAAAATTAAAGCTCTTGTAAGCAAATTGAACGCTTTTGAAATTGAACTGACTATTTTTAAAAACACCTCTAATTCTAGAGTCTCCGAGACGGTTAGAGTAATTTATTGTCTAAGGAAATTCTAGCGTGACTTCCTTTCTTCTTCTTCTTCTTCTTCTTCTTCTTCTTCTTCTTCTTCTTCTTCTTCTTCTTCTTCTTCTTCTTCTTCTTCTTCTTCTTCTTCTTCTTCTTCTTCTTCTGCGTTTGTCCCGCTTAGTTGCGGGGTCCGCTTTCCTGGAATGTTGGCGCCATTTTTCCCGATTAAATGCCTGATCAGGGTGCAACCCAGCCACCTTCAAGTCCTGATGCAGCGTATCAAGCCACCGCTGTTTTGGTCGCCCTCGTGGCCGCCTACCGGGCACATCAAGGTTAAGACCAGTATTTCGGACAGTGTCACCTTTTGCGCGAAGGACGTGGCCGTACCATCGCAGACGAGCGTCGCGCATCTTCTCAAATATCGGGGTGACACCGAACCTCTGCAGTATGGATTCGTTGCGTACTCGATCCAAACGCATGACTCCGGCCGTCCACCGCAGCATCTTCGTTTCCATTACGCTGAGGCGCCTTTCAATTTCTTTTGGTAAAGGGCCAGCACTCAGTTCCGTAAATAGCTACAGGCCGGACGACTGCTCTGTAGATCTTCGACTTGAGGCGCTCTGGTATCTTCTTGTCGCAGAGCACTCCCGTCAGAGAGCGCCATTTGGACCACGCTGCACTCACGCGTGAGTTGGCTTCAACGAGTAAACCGCCATCGGACGCGATTGCTGATCCCAAGTACTTGAATACCGAAGTACGTGGCAGCTCAATGCCATTTACCTTAATGGAGCTTGACTCGTCTTCATCAGTTGTCATATACTCGGTCTTCTTGACATTAAGTTTGAGCCCAAATCTCTCCAAGCGATCGCACCAAGCTTGTACCTGCCGCTGGAGTTCAATCTTGTCTTCGCTAGCAAGCATTACATCATCAGCATAAAACAACGTCCAAGGGACTGGCTGCTGGAGACCACGCGATATGGCATCCATAACGACGACGAAGAGTAGTGGGGAGAGCGCAGACCCTTGATGTACTCCGATAGAGATGGGAAACTCCATCGACGTGCCTGCTGCAGCTTGAACTCGACTCTTTGGACAAGAGTACAGTATTCGTACCCACTCTATGAGCTCTTCGGGACTCCATGTTTCCGTAAGGTATACCATATCACTTCACGCGGAACGCGATCAAAGGTCTTCTCCAAATCCAGGAAGGCAAGATGCACCGGCTTCTGTTTCTCGCGGTGTTTTTCTATCAGAAGACGAACGGCGTGTATGGCATCGACTGTGCCACAACCAGCTACGAAGCCGCACTGGTTGGTAGAGAGCTGGACGAAATCACGAATGCGCCCGTCGACAATCCGCTCGAAGATCTTCATGCTATGCGAAAGCAATCGGATTGGACGGTAGTTTGTGCAGTCTGCTGGACTGCCCTTCTTTTTCCAAATCGGAATCGTCGTGCTTCTCTGCCAGATATCGGGCACTTTCTTCTCCGCAATTACCTGGTTGAAGAACGTCGCCAGCCACTTCGTTGGGTACCAGGATTTCGACTTCCATAAGTCGGCCGCCAAATCATCGGGGCCCGTTGCCTTGCCCGGCTTCATCTTCTTCAAAGCCGCTTCTACCTCCTCTACGGTGATTTTCTGAACGGGATCGTATACAGGAGGAGAAGATGAAATGCTCGGATGAGCAAACTCTACTGTCGAGACTTCCTCGAAGTAGGTGCGCCATCGGTTCAAAACCATCTTGCGGTCCATGAGTAGATGACCGTTCTCATCGTTGATGCCAAAGAACTTCTCAACATCCTCAGTCTGGCGGTGGCGGACCTTCGCGAGTCAGTACAGATACCGCTCACCATCGCGTGACTCGAGCTTCTCGTTGACATCATCGTAATGAGTGGCTCTTGCAACGGCCTTCTTAGCGGCTTTCTTTGCTTCCTGATACAGACGCCATTTATCGGCTGTCTTATCGCCGAGGAATGCGTGGTATAATCTCTTCTTCTCTCGGACTTTTTCCTTAACTTCGTTAGTCCACAGCCATGTCTGCTTATCGACCTTACGCCGTCCCGGTTTCGTAGTGCCGAGTTCGGAACGCGCAGCATTGAGAATCGCGTCGGTGGCTATTTGCCAAGTCTCGTCGACGGTCGTGACCGTCGGCAACCGAATGCGCGAAATAACAGCTGCTTCATTCTCTTTCAGTCGCCACCACTTAATTCTTGACGGACCGCTCCGTTCGACCTGCTTAAACATCGGTGGTGTGATCCTCATAGTGCAGATCAGTGGGCGGTGCTGTGTGGCGACCGTTTCATACGGCACGACCTTCGCGTCCGTGACAAGCCCTTGGTCACGATTTCGCACAAGGACAAAGTCGATCTGCGTTTTAGAATTCCCGCTGTAGAATGAGATAAGGTGGGATTCACGTTTTCGGAATCTGGTGTTCACGATGGTGAGGTCGTACGACTCCGCGTACTCGAGGATACGCTCACCATCGGCGTTACGTGAACCAAAGCCGAGACCACCATGATAGCTGTACCCGTCTTTCGCAGCGCCAACGTGCCCGTTAAGGTCACCTGCGACAATGATTACGTCGTTGTGACGGCACTTCTGCTGCCTTCTCATCGAGCAGGCTCCAAAATTCATCCTTGGCTCGCTCAGAGCATCCAGTCTGTGGAGCATATGCAAAGAAAAGATGATACCGCCGCCGTTCTGCAGCGATTACGACCTTCATCAAGCGGTCATTGAAACGTTCCACGCTTGCAATCGCGTCTCGGAACCGTTCGGAGACGATTATGCCAACAACGCTGGTGGTCCCGGGACTGCCACACAGAACGGCTTTGTAGCCTCGGCCTATGTCCCTTGACTTGCTACAGGACCACCTCGTCTCCTGCACCGACACAAGTCAATCTTCATTCGCTCCAGTGCCTCTGCCAACTCAAAGGAGCGGCCCGACAACGTACCCACATTCAGCGTTGCCACGCGGGTCTTGCTTACGTTGCGGGACTTTTGGACTAGCTCAGTTTCCTCCCGATGCCGTCCTCGCATCAGGGACCCTCGCATACTTTTCACACTCACCGGGCTTTGCGAGTCCGCGTCGGCTCCCGCGGACGCCGTAGCATTATGTCGTGAAACATTCAGCACAGTCAACCATATGATGTGTCATGGGTTGTTCATAGGCCGGCCTGTCACTAGGGCCTGTCGCCTGCATTCGAGTGTCCGTGTTCAGCTCGGCTCGCAAAAGCGAACAGTTTCCAGTGGCACCACGTGGAGGAAAGGACATCGTCACATAAAAAGGGACATATGTACTGCATGAAATTCCATGCAATTTTCTTCTTAAGGAAAAATAATGTTTTAAAGTTGATTAAAAAGTGAAGAAAGGTAACAAATTTCGGCATATTAAAAGAAGCGATTGCGTCATGCGTCCGTATGCCGTGTCGCGATTTTCATTTGATTGTTACTGCAAACGTTACCTACTTGAAAGAGCTATGTAAGAGAACGTACTAATATTTCACTATTATTTATATATAAATATATATATATATTTATTACATAAGTAGTCACTTATGTGGAGAGAATCCTAGACAACCAACACTGAACAATAAACAGAACAATACCAGAAAATTGGTAAGGTAAGAAGACTTAATATAAATCCAGCTAATATTAATCAACAACAACATAACGTGGAGAATATAAAAAGATAAACAGATAAGCAGACCATCAGGGAACTCGGCCGTGATATCACGGGCGAAGTTCAAGAAGAGGAATCCCAGAACGACCATCGTCTGGGATCTCTACACCTCTCTTGTCGGCCTTTGGGAAGATGCCGTCATGGACAACGTCGACGAGGAATACGACCGCTTCGTGCACCATCTCCACGATAGTGCTAAGGGAGCCGAGAGCTTGAAGACCACCAAGAGACGCCCGTCTCCGGAAACTCTCGAGCTGATACGCCAGCGTGGAGCAGCACGAGCGTCAGGCAACTACCAACTGACGTCCGAGCTTGCAAAGCTATGCAGAGCGGCGATAAAGGAAGATCTCAAGGAGAGAAGGGCGGAAGTGTTGGCTGAAGCAGCAGAGGCAGGGCTGAGCATCCGCAATGCCCGCCGGAACTTCGCCAACTTCAAGACCAAGATGACCGCTCTCCGACGTCCTGACGGAACCATCACCTCTTCCAGAAGGACCATGGAGAAAGTCATCCACGACTTCTACTCCGATCTCTTCGATAGCCACGTCCACCTGCCCCCATGCCATCTTCCGCAGGATGGATACGTCGTCCCCTCTGTTCTCCCTTCCGAGATCCGACACGCCATCTCGTCGGTGAAGAAACGTACAGCACCCGGTCCCGACAGGATCAGAGCTGAACATCTGAAGAACCTCCCGCCTACGCTCATCAACACTCTGGCGCGGCTCTTCACACGTTACCTGTCGGAGTGCAAGGTTCCATCTCAGTGGAAGACCAGCAGAACCGTCTTGCTGTACAAGAAGGGAGACGTGCACGACATTGGCAACTATCGCCCGATCTGCCTGCTGTCCGTAGTCTACAAGCTGTTCACTCGAGTCATCCTGAATAGGATCAGCAGAACGCTGGACGAAGGACAGCCATGCGAACAAGCAGGATTTCGGAGAGGATTCAGCAAGATCGACCACATACACACCATTACGAAGCTCATCGAAGTGTCGCGAGAGTACAAGCTGCCGCTGTGCCTTACGTTCATCGACCTGAAGAAGGCATTCGACTCCGTCGAGACTGAAGCGGTCATGGAAGCCCTGCTCACCCAGAGCGTTCCTACTCAGTACATCAGAGTCCTTCGAGAGCTGTACAGTGGATTCACGACCAAGATCTCACCATTTTACAAAGACGTCGTCATTGACGTGAAGAGAGGGGTACGACAAGGGGATACCATATCCCCGAAGCTCTTCAGCGCCACCCTTGAAAACGTCATGCGCGAACTAGAATGGGAGGACATGGGAGTGAAGGTCGACGGCCGGCAACTGCACCATCTTCGCTTCACTGACGACATCGTGCTCATAACACCTAGCATCAGTCAGGCGGAACGAATGCTGGCCGACTTCGATCGTGTATGTGGAAGCGTTGGACTGCAGCTGAATCTTACGAAGACGATGTTCATGAAGAACGGATGGGTTTCTGATGCCCCATTCTCGCTCAACGGAACGAACATCTCCGAATGCTCCAGCTATGTGTATCTGGGTCGCGAAGTCAACATGGCCAACGACCTAGCACCAGAGCTGAGCAGGAGGAAACGAGCGGCTTGAGGAGCTTTCAAGAGCGTCGAAGAAGTCGTGAAGAAAACGAAGAACGTCCGACTCCGTGCCCATCTATTCGACTCCACTGTTCTTCCTGCCCTAACATACGCCTCAGAGCCTGGGTTATACGAAAGCAGGATGAACACGCGATCAGCGTCGCGCAGCGTGGAATCGAGAGGACGATGCTCGGAGTGACACGACTCACGCAAGTGAGAAAAGGCCTCCGGAGTTCCGAGCTTCGCCAACGTTCGAAGATCAGAGACGCTGTCGCATGGGCCAAGTCGTCGAAAATTAGGTGGGCCGGCCACGTAATGCGATTCGCAGACACCCGCTGGACGAGAGTCGTCACAGATTGGATTCCGCGGGATGTCAAAAGAACACCAGGACGCCCACCAACGCGTTGGTCGGACTTCTTCGTGAAAGCCCTGAACGACCGATATGACGCTCTTCGTGTCCCTCGAGCGAGGAGGATCCATTGGACCACTCTGGCACGCGACAGGGACGAATGGAGACGCTGCTGGCGCCCGCTCGAGCAAGTCGATGATCAACGGGACGACAGGTGACAGGTGATACAGAACATTGTCTTCCAAGTGCTATAAAAAACTGCGCAAAAAATTACAAACCTAAGTGGAGAGAACAAGTGCGCAAATGGCTACTTTTTCACTTTTTCACTTTTCACTTCAACGAAGTAAAAATTGACAAAATCCATGATGAAAAAAGAAGTGCAACACATGTTCTGATAGAGCAAATCATTCTCTTTCGAAAGCTATGCAGCGCTATGCAGGAAACCGCCGGCGAAATCTGCAGTGAATCATTGGAAAAAACGGCGGGGACTTATGGGACAACCTAATACAAATCTTTTGTTGTACAGTTGACAAATGTGTAGCTTTAGCCAAAATTAATTTATGGTATCAACCAAAGCAAAGTCGCAACGTACTTGCCGAGTGCAAGGCGCAATCTCTTCCTTTAGCACAGATAATTGTTATCTTTTCACATTTTAAAGCAACTTTTAAATTTTTTTTGATAAAATTCATACAGTGTGTTTACGTATTGGTGCGAGGGAATTAAAAATTCCAATAGAAGTCTGAACTAGATTTTGCTTGAACTAAAAAATTATTTTGACCTATTCTAAGAGTTTCTAGTTTGATATGAAAGAAGTTCGCATTTATTAGGAGATGTTAGGTTCGATTTCAAAAGCGCCAAGCTTGCTTAGAAGAACGTCCAATTTGACTTTAAAAGTGTCCAATGTGACGAAAAGCAGTATTATGGGAGGAATAATAGAAGTGCGGGTAGCAATTTCAAAAGAATCACGGAAAACCCAACAAAGTCACCTCCATACAGTGATTCAAAACAAAGAGTATAAACCACCCTGATTGAGGAATTTACTCCGAGAGCCCGTTTAGAAAGGTACTGCAAAGTAACAATTGCGAGAACCACAAGCAAGGAGAACATCTTCTGGTACGTCTAACCAATCGAAGTGGTCAAGCTGCTCTCGATCCAATCTCTTCGTCCTTCTCGAAGTGATCAAAATGCACATCAAAATCTGCCTGAGATATGCATGAACGAATTCGAAAAAGTGACAGCTGACGTTTCGGACAACAGTTTCCTGCTCTGCGAATGCTAGGCGCTCTTTCCTTTTATTGCCCTCGGTTTGGAGGGCAGACAGCGAACCTTGTTTGTTCGCCAATGTCTATGATAACACCCTATAAGCGATGCACTGCACAATATTGTGGCACGTAAACGGCTCAATTCCCTGTTTTGTAGAGCATTATGCTGTTATTGCAGAATAAATTATATTGCGATTGTCTTGTTTTGTAGTGTAAGTAAACTAAAAAAACGCATTCAGTATAGGACAAGAGCTAGTGCAGTTAAAGGGAGCGCCGGCTGTCACCTGAACCCAGGTTCGAGGTACTTTGTTCGGGTTTCCGTCCCGGACGAGCCAAGCTTTCTATCTCTGTGAGGTAAGTAAATTGGTACCAGACCTTCCTACCCAGATAGCTCATAAAAAAGCTGGCTACCACAAGTTATTGTATGACCAAATACGCATCCAGATAGCCACCAAGATGTATCGTAGAAGAGGAATACGTGGCACATCCAGAAGGGCTACTGTTCAACGCCGTCATCTTCCTTTATCCTACACGCCGCAGATGTCGAGCGATGTGCGACGGATTCATAAGACATTCACAGACGTCATCCACTATCCTACACAACAAGGGGGAACGCGTCTGTATATTGGTATCCCTATTACTATTGTATTTAAGTCAGTAACAAAACGACAAAGTCGAGAAGCGAATAGCATAACAACTCTACGATTGGCTTTCTAATTCATTCTCAGCCTAACTACAAATTGACAGTGTCCGAACGAGTTCTTTGGATGCAAATGAGAGCCTTTCATAAAAGTGTTGCACAAAATACATATATGTACTTGAGAGGGGTCATTGTAGCTCACTCGGGGGAGATACCGACTGTCGCGTGCACCCGATACCAGGTTCCTGGTTCGGATTTCTCGCCCAGGCCGACCAAGCCTTCCATCCCCCCGGTATTGGTACCACACTTGCCTGGGAAGCATAGAGCGCTGATTTGTTCATCAGCTGGTCCCCGCAATTCATTGTATGGTCAAATCAATACGACCTCAAATAGTCTCCACGACATTCCGTAGAAGTACATAGAACACTGGCGCATCCCAGTTGGGATTGAGTAACGCCGTCCTCTATAGTTATCCTTAGTCTGTCGGTGCCATGGGAAGGGGAGTGGAATAAGAATTACAGGGTGCGCCAAAATTATGGCGACAAGGTTTTCAATTCGCCGAGAGAGAAAATGCGGTACTTTCGAGGAACCAACGATGAGATAATGTTTATCAGCGTATTGTAAACTATACGCAACATTGAGATTCGAAGATATCCTCATCGGCATCGATATAGACTTTGAGACGGTTCGGGAAGGCATCAACGGCGGCACGCAAGTAAGGCGCGTTGAGCTCATCCCACGCCTTTCTTCAAAGGATCCACGGGCGGTGAGGTTTCCCGCAGGCTTTGGCTTCCAGAGCTGGCCAGACCGTGTAATCCATCGGATTCAAATCCGGAGAGTTGGCTGGCCACTCGTGGAAGCTGATGAATGGCGGAAAGTTGCCTTTGTACCAGTCTTGTAGCATTCTTGCTCTGTGAGCTGGAACTCCTTCCTGCTTGAAGGTCCAGGAGGGTGCACGTGGGTCTTCTTGTAGGCCTTAAGTCCCAGTTTACGGAAGATTCTTCTCAACGACGTCTCCATGATGTCCGTTTTCCCGACAACCGGCGGACCGAGCGCGCCGGCTTCCTGCGAATTCGTTCACGTACCCTCCTAATGTTGTCCGTAGTTGTCACAGATACGTGTCTTTCCCGTCCGGATCTATCATCCTCGGTTCCCAGGTCTTCTTAGCGTCTGATGGACCTATTCATAATACTTTGATGAACTCCAAGACGGTGGTGAATGTAGCGTGCCGAGAAGCCTTGACGGTAAAGCTCAATGATTTAAGAACGGTGGCACTAACGTTTCACTATTTTGAAAAACGACTTATTGTTATGTTCGACTGAGGTAGGCATAAACTAATTGACTCAATAAAAACAATAAGAGCACGAAAAAAAGCAGACGCTCCGAATAAAAGGTCAAATTATTTGCGCATGTGCTGTCGCCATAATTTTGGCGCACCCTGTATAACGCAATCCTAGACCTAGTTGAAGGCTGCCGCATCATAAGGATGTCACATCATGAGGATGACTGTAAGGGACAAGGTTATTCGATCGGATTTCGCGTCCATGCCAACCAAGTGTTACATACTTTCGAGGCCTGTAAACTGATATCAGACTCATTTGGGAGGGATGAAGCGGCCCGGCCAATGAAAGTCATTGTATGGGCAAATACATAGCCACTCATTCAATCGCCTCCACAACATCCCTAGAAGTAGGATGCGTGGAGCATCCCGAAGGGGATTGAGTAATGCAGTCCTTTATCCTTGTCTTTTGTTCTAGCATATGCTACCATCCTGTTCCATATTTTTCTTCTTTCGGACACTTTTTACTACAATGACAAAAGTAAGACTATGGTAAGTACAACAGTAGAAAGACCTTCCTAGAGAAGAAAGTAGAATCGCTGAGTCCAAGCTGTTCTATTGTCAGGGTTTAGGGACGATGCTCTTAACAAAACCTTTGGAGGCGGTTAGTCTGCTGAACGCCTTGGAAACTATAGATAATCAAACGACAAAAGGAACAAGAACATATCCAACACCAGGAGCTCTACGGCACTGCCCCAAACAAGCACTTATGGCAGTAATAAACAACGAAACAAATACGACTAAGAAACGCAAAAGGCAAAGCGTCAGCAAAAGAGCGTGAAAACGAATCCGATCGGCAGTGAGTAGAACCGTGAGATTTCGTGTATCGATTCGTCGAGAAGTGAAAGGAAGAAGGGGATGTGCTAGGGGATTTTCGCGGCCGCTGTTTGACAGGTCAGAGAAACACTCGGAACACCATCCCGTATGGTATTCGCGTCTGTTCTTCGAAGGAGGAGGGTCATTCCGGATCTATCCTAGTCGGAAGGGATAACTGTAGAATGTCAGCTCCAGAAGTCATCTCTTGAATTAAAAGGAAGGCCCTTGTCTCATGGGACGGCAGCTGAAGCTCTAGGAGAAACTCATGCAAGGGACCTGAGACGCTAATCACTGTATGCCCCTCCGACTAGGGTAGATCCGGCAATACAGTAGTTGTGTACATACTTGTCGTTAATGCAGCCTACATGGGGGGGGGGACGGCCAGCAGCACCCAGTCAGAGCACGTTAAGCATAATTTATTGATTGATCTGCCTATGTAGCAGCTATAGTTGGAAAACGACGAAGCCACCGATTCTCCGAAGGACACATCCGACGGGAACGCCACCGCAGTAACCAAAGTGAAGGTGATAGAGAGGCAGTAAGCACGGCGGCGCGTCACGAGTCAATCAGATCGTCTTCAGAGAGCGGCGCCGAACTGGCGTCCAGCAGCGCGTTGTGAACCGCTGCGAATGGGGTCAGTGCGCGAAAAATAAACGGTGCCGGTGGCCGGAGGACGAGGCGATCGCACGCGACAGTGAAAACGGACGGACGGCGGTGTTCTAGCGGTTCTGGCCGGCCAGAATCGCGTCACGAACGGCTGCTGGGAGCGCTACGTGCAATGTGAACTGGCTAGGTGCGCGGATTTGCAAAGACACGACGCCGGATCTCGACGTAATTGCTGGTGGTGGGCAGCGAAGAGGAACAGGCTTCGAATCCCAATCAGCTACGCAGTCAGCTATGTTGGCGATGAAGGTTCGTTGGGCTTCATATGGGCGCTTGAGAAGCTAAGCACAGAAACAAAAACACAAAAAAAAATCGCAAAAAATGAAAGGGAGTGAAGTTAAGCACACGCACGACGAAGGTGTGGAAGATACGTCATACACATTAAAGTAAAAAAGCAAAGGCCTGCCTAAGTCAATCACTTGAGGGACGCGCCATGCATTCAGCTTCTACAAGATGTCGTGGAGGCGATCTGAATGCGCAGTTGGCCTAGACAATGTCTTGTGATGACCAGCTGAGGAACAAGTAGGTGTTTTACTATTGCAAGAGGTGAAAAAAGGGATCTGATACCTCTGGCAAGTGACGTTTTCGTACCAATTCACCGGCTCTGGGGTCGGATTGGTACAGGTAGAGATACTATGTACATGGGAATCGTGTCCACTGCCTGCAATGGGTAGCGGGTATGATTCGAATTCACGAAAGGAATCAAAGGATAAGATAGAACTATGTATTCTGATAGACGTGCAATAACTACTTACTGCAATTACAGAAAGCAATTAATTGGATATGCAATCCAATCAACTGGTCGCTTTCATTTTCACTTTTATTTCTTTTACTGTCTTGTTCAATCTGCGCTGATTCCGATTTTTTAACGAAGATATACCATTTTCACGTCGAACTGGACACTTTTCAAATCAAATTGGACACTCTTCTAAAATAGCTTTAAGACTTTTGAAATTAAGGTGAACTCTTCCAAATCAAAATAACCTTTAAGCCACTGTAGACTTAATAGGATAGCTAAAATAATTTTTCATTCAATGAAAATTCGGTATGAATTTCTTTGAGATTTCTTTAGCTTACCTGCCCCAATAAATTTAATAATTTTATAGAGTTTCTATTTTAGAGAAAAAATAATAAATTGAAATTTGTCTTAAAGCACAGAAAAGAAGCAACCATATAGCTCACTAAAAGATCAGATCGCGCCATGCACTCAGAAAGTCCGCCGCTACTTTTTTGGTTGGTAGTGTAAATGCCACATATAAACCATCAAAGTGATGATATGTGAATTGTGAAGTTATTTTCAATTTGTCGTTAATAGGTGTCGAACCCCATGCAAACAGAATTTCTGCTATCAATCGAACAAAAATCGCGACGTGTTGCAAGAGGGCATGGTTCAATCCGTTTTTTTGGCACTTAAAAATGGCCGCCTTCTTGCCGTTTAAAACAAGCCTCAAACCATTATTTTTTCTCAAAAATGATATTATAAACAAGTGCTCCGTCACTCCTATCGGCGTTCTTCGCACTTGCGCGCTTCGCGCGATGTTGCAGTATCACTGAGCTAAGGAGAATCGCATCAAGTTAGCTGCTCTACTTGTACAGCTTTCTTTCCTACCTAGGAGTACAAAAGGCTCGCATTACGTATAGTATATGGTGTGATAGGGCGATCTATTGGTTCTCCACTACTGGTTTTCCCCTATTGAAACCGTCCCCTATTACTGCTACTGGTCCGCCTCACTGATCCACCCTCAGGGGACGATGCTTTCGGCACGTCATCTGAATCCCCCAAACACGCTGAGCGAAGTCTTTGTCACGTCCTTTGAGTCCCAGGCACGGCACGCGACGTATTCCGCACGTCTTCTAAATCCCTGGCGCGTAGAAGACGTCTGGGTATTTTTCGCGCTCGGTAACTTGATCAGTATCGATTGATGGTAATCAATACTTCAAAAACGAATTTCAGATTCGTGTTGAGTGACCTCGACTGCCTCCAGGGCTAAAGTTTTAAACCGCCTAGACGACATCCACAAAAAAAATCTATAGCTTGATCAATATCCATTGATGGCGATCGATACTTCAAAAGCGAATTTCATATTTGTGTTTCGACCACCTCCAGGGCAGAAGTTCCCAGGCAGGGAGAAGACGTCTGGGTGTTTTTCGCTATTTTCGTGTTTTCGTGCCGTAATTCACCTCCGCCCCTATTTTCCCCCGCCCACTAACTAAATCCACACAAAAAAACGATAATATGGCCAAAATGAATTGATGGCGATGGACACCTCAAATGTGGACTTCACGCTCGCCTTCAGCGACATCGACTACCCCAGGACGGAAGTACTGGACCGCAAGAAGGATATCCACAGAAAAATCGATATTCAGCCATGATTTTCGAAACTTCACGCACCAAGGCACACTGCACGTTAAAGAGTGTAACCGTACATGGCGCGTTGTTCAAACCTGGATTTTGGTAGGGTAACAGCGCCTTTACTACACAAAAAAACGGTAATACCGGCCGATATCGATTGACAGCGACCGATACTTCAAAAATGAACTTCAGATTCGAGTTCAGTGACGTCGATTAGCCCAGGGGCGGGGAGATCGGACCGCAAGAAAGACATCCACAAACAAATCGTAAATGCGGCTCAAAATGGATTCAAGGCACTCGACACTTCAATAACGGGATTCAGAGTCGTATTCACCAACCACGATCCCCTAGGACTGAAATTTTCCGATCGCCAAAACGACATCCACAGAAAAATCGATAATATCGATCGATATCGATTCGTCGACTTCAGATTCGTGTTCAGCGACCTCGATTACCCCAGGGCTGATATTTCAGGGCTCTTGCACGACATCCACAGAAATATCGACAATATCGATCGATATCGATTGCCTGCTGTGAACGCTTCCCGTCGATGGTCATCTAAATGCCCAGGCACGGTCGCCGACGTGTTCGGCACGTCTACGGCTCGCCATGCACGGTCGCCGACGTGTTCGGCACGTCTACGGCTCGCCATGCACGGTCGCCGACGTGTTCGGCACGTCTACG
This sequence comes from Heligmosomoides polygyrus polygyrus, assembly GCA_947396885.1. Lineage (NCBI taxonomy): Eukaryota > Metazoa > Nematoda > Chromadorea > Rhabditida > Heligmosomidae > Heligmosomoides > Heligmosomoides polygyrus. The sequence continues at coordinate 12,842,287 of OX377204.1, forward strand.
GCTCGCCATGCAGGGTCGCCGACGTGTTCGGCACGACTACGGCTCGTCATGCAGGGTTGCCGACGTGTTCGGCACGTCCACGGCATCGCCAGGCACGGTCGGCGACGTGTTCAGCACGTCTACGGCTCGCCATGCACGGTCGCCGACGTGTTCGGCACGTCCACGGCTTGCCATGCAGGGTTACCGACGTGTTCGGCACGTCTACGGCTCGCCATGCAGGGTTGCTGACGTGTTCGGCACGTCTACGGCATCGTCAGGCATGCTTGCCCTAATCGCTTAGCCCGTTATTATAGAGTATGATAATATATAAATTTTAAACAATGTGTTCAATTACTAGATGAAACTGTTGAATAGTTGAATCAAAACTTCTGTGGAGTAATACTAACAAGTTCCTTAAACGAAAAATTATTCTGAACTTTTTGGAGAGCTTCTAACGTAGAAGCTTATCAATTTGGAAGGGTTCGCTTTGATTTCAAAAGTCTTAGGCTGGGCCTTGGAAGAATGTCCAATTTGACGTGAAAGATGTTCCATTCGACGTGAAAATGATACCTATCCAAGGGGGACGCGACTTCACCTTCATGCTACTACATGTTACTTACTATCTTCGCTCATATAAGGCTCAATATTCCTACTCACACAGCATCGTTTAATTGTTCTTTGATTGCTCTCATCTAGTCGTTTATTCGTCTCCCACTGCTAGCACTATCAGTCAATGCAAAGACAATGTACAGGGTGGCTGAACAGTTCGAGCAATTTTTTCGGCACTACTTTTGACTTCAAAATTGGAGTTTTTTGTTGCTTCTGTTGCTTCGGTTGTACTCCTCGCGCAATGTTGATATAGAATGTGTTGCTCCAGTTATCCTTTTTTCAATTGTGCAGGCGCTATGTTTCGTGAAGGTCAACGTGCCACCGTCGTAGAGTTGCACAAGACGGGAGTGAAGACGGACATAGTTCGGACAACCGGCTTCAAACAAACAACCGCCTACAAGATCTAAAGCGCTAGAATGAGACTGCTGGAACCTCGGACCGTACCCGCAGCGTCCGTTAAATCACAGCGACAACACCGGAGAACATCAACAAGGTTCATTGTCGCATTCGCCGCAATTCTGAGGTATCCATGAACAAGATGGCTACGGATTTCGGGATCTGGAGGGAACGAGTCCAACATATTCTATTCTATATTATATCATTCATCCATCTGCACTCCCTGCGGACGGTTGGTTGGCTTCGGCAATCCTTGGAAGACGCAGCTAAGCATTTCCTCTGATTGTTTTTCACTCGCTATCACACGATATGTCTCAAGCTCGTGGACGTCTAAGTGCGAAGGACACTGGCAACACTGGCTCAGTTTCTAATAAAACAACTGACTCAGTTTCTAACAAAACGAAGACACCTACTGATGACGAGGTAGCTAAAATGTCAGTAAGCGACTTAATGAATGCTATTACTGATCGAAACAAGGACCCAGTCGTTGCTAAACTTATTGAAGGCCTTAGAGCCAAATTGAAACTTGAGCTAGTAGAGGCAGTTGAAGCAGAAAAACGCAGTCGTAGTCTCATTTTATCAGGTTTGCCTGAATCAGCAGTAGATAAGCCTCCTTCCACTAAACAGTTGGAACTTGAATCTAAGGTAAGTGAGATACTCGATCACATTGGTGTTGAATGCAGACCTATTGAGGTGTACCGTATGGGTAAGCCGAACGATACGCAGTCACGACTAGTCAAGATAGTATTACCCTCCAAATCGCACTGGAGAACTGCACTCTCTAATGCATATCGGTTACGATCTTCCTGTTTTAAAAACATATTTGTACGTAAGAGCCTAACACAGGAAGAACGAAAAAAAGAATACGACTTAAGACAGGAGTGTAGAAAGCGCAATAAAGATTTAAAGAAGCGAGTCTGGGTGGTTTACCGTGGAGAGATTAAACGAATTGAAGACCTACCCAAATCTCGTTTTTCGGGAAACGTATAACACGACACGGAACACAGCATGGCTTAAAATGCTTTCTGTTTAACTCACGCAGCCTTGGTAACAAACTAAACCATTTACATCTATTTTTGACCACACACAACCCTGATCTAGTATTCATTACAGAAACTTGGCTTTCTTCAAAAATCTCTAACTCTGAAATCGTTGATAATTTGCCTTATAAGGTGTTCCGATTTGATCGGAAAGATCGCAGAGGCGGCGGAGTGTGCTGTTTGGTAAAAGATATTATTAACGTGGCTAGTATGGTCTCGTCCTCCTGCACGATGTCAAATTTTCTTTGCACTGAAGTTTACGATGAAAGTTGCTTGCAGTCAGTTAGATTCGTTCTGGTTTACAGGCCCCCAAATTCACGTTCCGAAGATGATGACGACTTAATTGATCGTTTGATGGAATTGTGTATCTCAAGGAATCATACAATATTGCTTGGTGATTTCAATCTTGACATCGACTGGTGTCTACCTAGCGCGAATAATCCAGCATCAGCTAAGTTCTTAGAGTTTTTCACATGTCTAGGAATAACTCAACACGTTACTAAACCTACACGAAATAACTCCATTTTAGACATTGTGCTCAGCTCCGCACCAATTATTGAAAATCTTCAAGTGCTCCCACCATTTGCTGCATCTGATCATAACTGCATATCATTTGATGTCCAACTTGGTCCTCATGAACCTGCCAAGATTCCTTTGCCTAATTTTCTCAAAGCAGATTATCTCTCCTTATCCAACTACCTCAATTCTATTGATTGGTGGAGTGCTTTTCAAGGCTATTCTTCTGCTGATGACCTGTATAAGAGATTTTGTGATTTAATACGTTTCGGATTATATAACTTTGTACCAGTTGAGATCAGTGTCTTGAGGAAAGTTAACTATCCAAAACACATAAGAAACCTGATTGCTCAAAAAGAGCGGATCTTTCTTTCAGCTTCTGCAGATCCGCTATCTAGTCAACATTATAAGAGAATTTGTTCTGAACTTGACCGTCATTTGAAGACATTTCTAGAATACAGAGTAAGGAAAGCCGCAGCGAATTCAAACAGCAGGACGCTTTTTGCACTAATCAGGAATAAAATGAAACTGAAATCAAGTCTACCAGTACTTCAAGATGAAGATGGAAATCAGTATCTGACTGCTGCTGATAAAGCTGAAGCCCTTGCATCATTCTTCTCTGCTGTGTTTACACCTCCCCTTGGTTCGGTTTCCAGTGTGTTCCCCTGTATCAATGATAATTCGAGTAGTAGCCAAGATAGTTTTTCGCCAAATTGCCTGTGTGAAGCAATATTAAATCCACATGAAGTACTGAAGGTTTTAAAGTCTTTGAAACCCTCAACTTCGTTAACATCGGACGGCATCCCCCAAATAGTTTACAGGAAATGTGCGCATTCCTTATACAAACCTTTAACTATGGTTTTCAACGTTTCCCTTATGTTTAGCGAGATTCCAACTATTTGGAAAACTTCAATTGTTACAGCTATTCCTAAAACTACCAATTCAACATTGATATCCTCCTTTCGACCCATAAGTATAACCCCCACTCCCATGAAAGTAATGGAGAAGCTTATAAGAGACAGGGTTGTTACATTGTTTGTTAAAAACTCATCAATTCCTGTAGAACAACATGGCTTCACATCTGGCGCCTCCACTGTAACGCAACTCTCTGATTGTCTTTTTGACTGGAGCTTAGCTATTAGCAATGGAAACTCAGTTGACGCAGTTTACTTCGATCTATCGAAAGCTTTTGATAAGGTGAACCATGTAAAACTACTTCGAAAACTCTACGACTTAGGGATTAGAGGTTCTCTGTTAAAGTGGTTCCAGTCGTATTTGAGCGATAGACACATGTGCGTTAAGGTAAACAATTCTTTTTCACGTCTATATCCATGTCCTAGCGGTGTCCCTCAGGGAGGAGTGCTATCCCCTCTTCTCTTCCTTGCTTATACTCATGATATCCCTAGATATGTAAACAGCCATCCCCTTGTCAAGGTACAAATTTACGCAGATGATATCAAAATTTATGGCATTTATAATAACCATAATCACTCAGAAATTTACCAAGCTCTCTCCTTGTCTATTATAAAAATGATGAAATGGGCAGCGGACTGGGACATTCCTGTAAATTTATCGAAGACTTGTGTATTTCATATTGGAAGTAGAGAATTCAATATTTACAAGTTCAACGACATGGCTTTTAACAACAGAGAAGAAATTCGGGATCTTGGTGTTACCCTAAAATCTGATCTAAATTTTGAAGCCTACATAGATTTAATTGTGCGCAAGGCATATGCCGCCATGTTTACAATATGCAGAAATACTGAATGCTGCAGTTCTCAAATCCTGATTAAGTTGTACAAGGCATACGTGGTTCCTATTCTGGAATATGCATCACAGATTTGGAGTCCAACTACAAAAAAACTTCAACGTAGAATAGAAAAGGTCCAACAAACTTTTACCAAGATACTGGTATACAAATGCTTTCCCAATCCCGAACACCCCCAAGTCATACCAAATTACAAAAGAAGGTTAAGTTTGTTCAAGCTTAACACACTATTTTACCGACGAATATTCACAGATTTAGTTTTTGCCTTCAAAATTCTCAAAGGAGAAACGAAACTGAGACCAAGTAAATACTGGATCTTCAGACCATGCAGAGGACGGACCAGCTTACTATCCTTACATAACACTAGATTAAATACTAATTCAAACTCCAAAATGTACAACAATTTTTTCTTTCGTTCTGCAAGGTGGATACAGATGTTGCCGTCCTACGTAATAGAATCGCCGAATAGTTCTGTTTTTAAAGCAAGGCTGAAAAAAATAAACCTGATTTCTGTTCTACAAATAAGAGATTTAGACGTTCTGTAAATCAAAGTTAGATTACCTTTACCGGACTTCTTTTTCGCTAAATCTATTTCAGTAATTTAAAGAAAACAAAGACTCATTAATGTTTGCATCTTTTCAGTGTATTACAACTTTTTGCTCCCGAAAAGACACCGTGAATCACTATTTTATTATCCTTTACAGACAGATGACGTGGAAGATATTTTTTCCTGGAATGAGTGTTTTTAGCTTTCATCTTTTTACTTACTTCTAATGAATTATTTTACAGCACTTCAACCGCTTCAACCGTTTATACGTCGTTCTGCATATTGTTCTATCCTATACAACATACTACTATATCGATATTCTTCATTTCTACATACTTCTACACACTACTATACTACATGTTATACTATGTATATATATATGTATATATTCTCATATCTTTGGATATATATGTTCGTTGTATTCACGACTGTATCATGAAGAGCATCCGACTATAAGGATAACAAAATAAATAAATAAATAAATAAATATTGCCAGGAGGAAGCTGGGATTCGTAGCCACAAAGTTACTCGTACTCACTACCCCAATGACGTGATGAAAGCTGAGAGGTTGAAGAAATGCAGGCGAATGCGTCGGCTGGTCGGTTGACGTGGGTGCTGTTCTCTGACGAGAAGGCCTTTATGGTCCAGCCGGTCCACAACCGTCAGAATCGCTGGTAACTGTTCAAGAAGGGTCAGAGGGTCAGCAAAGAACGACGACCGCAAGAACCATCAGCCGCAGTCATTTTCCAGCCCAGATGATGGTGTGGGCTGGGATACCAATGCGCCCACCGGAAATACGGCGCTTGTCTTCATGGAGCACAAAGTCAAACGTCGCCATCTACCAGCAATGTGTCCCCTGTGACGTACTGGAGCCGTAGAGGTCGTGCGAAACTGGATTTTCTCTTCAGCAGGACTGGGCACCTGCGCATTCCGCCAAATCGACGATTGTCTTTTGCGAAGAGCTCTTCCCAGACTTTTGGAGCAAGGACATCTGGCCATCCAGCAGATCAGTGTGCGACCATCGTCAGCGACTTCCCAAAGCGACTGCGGAAATGCAAAATGTACTGAAGTCAAAGGAGGCAATTTTGTGAATTCTGCTGTTGTATTCTGTTGTTATTGATCTGATGAACTTGTTGTTATTTTTGTTTATGAACCTGTTTTGTTTATGTAGTTTTTTCGGACTGCAGAAATACCTGGAAAAATTGCCCGAACTTTTCAGCCACTCTGTAAGGTATAAATTAATTATCTGTGGACGATTTTTCACAAACAGAAACCAGAAAGCAGAAAAGTTTAAAAGTATCATGTATGAAGTTATATACAAATTTATATGTTGTATAACGTATATATTAGGGCGCGTGTAGCGCAGTCGGAGGAGGCGCCGGCTGTCGCCTGCGACACCCGATACCAGGTTCCTGGTTCGGATTTCCCGCCCAGACCAACCAGGCCTTCCATCCTCCGGGGTCGGTGAATTGGTACCAGACTTGTCTGGGAAGGATAGAGCGCTGACTTGTTCATCGGCTGGCTACCGCAAGCCATTGTATGGCCAAATAGGCATTCAGAATCGCCTCCACGACATCCCGTAGAAGTAGAATGCTTGGCGCATTCCAAAAGGGATTGAGTAACGTCCTTTATCCTATTATCCTTTATATATAAAGTTCATATACGAGTGTCTTGCAGTATTTAACAAAATTTCATAGCTAAAAATGTTGTTACAAACGGAAGGTTTTACTTGCCTGATGTTTATGTAAGTTTTCGCTACGGGCAATATCCCATTATTGGAGAAAAAATAACAAATTTTAGTTCTAATATCACATATCCGAGAGGATCTCTATGTTCAGAGTGCAGAGCAGCTCGTTGACGCCTTCAGCTATGTACTCTCGCACCGTACTAATGGTTAACTCAAAAATCCTAAAATTATGATCCCTCTGTAAAAAACATTCCTAAATATTATAAAGATTATGCTTTATACTAGTACTGGGCCAAACACGAGGTTATACATAGGTGGACTTTATTTGACTAACGTTTTGACTTAAACGTCGTCATCATAGGCTTAAAAGTGGCGCAAGGTTTTTGATGTGCAATCTATGCGACGAAACGCCTTAACCGCTCTAGCGGTTCACACAGAACCTGGATGAAAAAGATAACCTCACTCATGAAACCACAACAGCTGGGGCGTAGTCGCCTGTCGTCAGTATGCTAGCAAGGCGATTGAGACGTGCTGAGCAGTCCCTGAATGAGAAATTATTCTATGAGGTCTACTGGTCGTTCTAGAGGGCAAAATGAAGAACAAAGGGAAGAAATTCACTTGTGTTAGACAGGCACTCTTTCCGGTCGTACATTGCTGGATTTTTGGTAAGAATCCAGAATGCCTCCAATGCTTTCCTTGCAGACACTTCCTCTTCAATGGCCAGAATTGTGCATTCGGCGCCCTAGTCGTTGCCATCATGCGCATACAGGCTAACAAGGAGAGCCTCTAGAGTGGCAGTGAGCTTTTGCGATGCAATTTTTACAGGATGTAGGGTCCCGTGTGGGAAGTCCAGAACCATGGCAGCTAATTTTTTTCGGAATGCTCTTCTGTGGTCGAAAAGAAGTGTGTGGACGCGTGAGAGCGAAGTTCATGACGTCCTGCTGCCACCCAGAGCAATGTGGTCGGTTGGCAGAGTGGCAGTGTTGTAGCTTCGCATAGCGTGGTCGTGGGCTCGATTCCCCCTCGTACTTGTGTTTCTGCATTCTGCGATTTATCGTCAGTGGGACCCTTTACCCCATTTCCAACACATTTTCGAACAAACAGGTCGTGACGAGGTGATGAGGTCGGATGCGCCAATATCGCCCAAACTTTGTTTGTGGGGGTTATTTGGGGTGCTGATCACGAATCTGGCACCAGTTGTTTACTTGCTTAACCTCGAGCTGAAAAATTCTCACCTTTCCTCTTTCAGAGAGCTCGATGAACGTAAACGACATTTGTTGCCGTGTTTTTTTTTCAAGTGTGTTGGAAATAGGGATAAAACTTCCTACTGACGATAAATCACAAAATACAACACACCGTGCAAGAGGGAATCGAACCCACGACCATGCCTCCGTGAAGTCACAACACTATCCACTATGCCAACCGGCCAAATTGGACTGGGTGGCAGCAGGGCATCATGAACTTCGCGCCCACGCGTCCACACGCTTTATTTCGACCACTGAAGAGCATTCCGAAAAAAGTGACTACGGTTTTGGACTCCCCACACGGGACTCTACATCTTGTAAAAATTGCATCGCAAAAACTCACCGCCAGTTTGGAGGCTCTCCTTATAAGTGTGAAAGGTCTCGGACTAACGTCGGAACCGCTAGAGCGGTTAAGGCGTTTGGTCGCGTAGATTGCACGTCAGAAACCTTGCGTCACTTTTAGGCCTCTGATGACGAGGGTTCATTCGAAAAGTTAGGCCGAAATAAAGACCACCTACAACTCGTGTTTGGCACAGGACTAATATACAGCTGAAACTTACCATGCCGAGGTTTCAAGAAGAGAGAAACCGGAGGTTATGAAGTTTAATTTATTTGTGGTATTAAAGTCATTTGTATGAAACTCTGCAGCTGAAGCGAGATTAGTTGCTTAATTCATTATTCTCTACTAACTAAAATTTATAACTTTATTTGAAATTTCTTCGCTATTCTTTGTTCTCTTTCTAATTTCGTCACCAAACTTCTACTTCTTTTCTTCTCAATGATTATTTAGCCAATGCAATGAATTGCGTTGGATAGCCTATGAAAAATTCAGCGTTTAATTCTTTACGAGCAACGGGCTTGATTGGTCCAGTGCCCGAAACCCGAACAGAGAACCTCAATACGAAGTACGGCACGCAACAGCCACAGTCTCTTCCGTCTGCGTTGATCACGCTGCTATTAAGCTGTAGTCTGGATGCACTGCTTGAGCATCCCTTATTGGAATCCAATCTCAAACAAAGCACACCCTCTCCGTTTCAAAAAACGCCGCGTTTTTCAGCGCTTTCCTTGAAGGTCGTTCCGATTCCCGTTCGCATATCATGTCCACGGCCATTTCAACGATTGTGTTCCTGATCGTCGTCAGCCGATGACAAAATCCATTTCGAGTGATTTTTTCGCCGAAGCTGCCGGTCGTCGCGCATTGAATTCGTCGCGTACATTTGTCGCCTCTCATTCATAGCGACGCAACGAATCCCTTCTCTCATCATCGGGGACGAAGGTGACGACGGCGACGACAGTTGTCGTCGCGGTGATCACACCAACACGTAATCACCATTGGGAATGGATGTCCTACGAGCGGCCATGCTGTCAACGGGTATAACATCTTGTTCGTCACCTTGCAGTAACGTTGGATCATGGATGACAGGTGCCTTCGATGGACTCGATGATTCTAACAGCCTTACTTCTCAACCAGTCAGTGATGTCTGGGAAAGAACCTAAACGTTAGCGACATTCATTTATTGTTGCAATTTTGGTGAAGCAACCTGACAATGACCCTGGCAGCTATAGACCTATTAAAAAAGCATTTTTTGCCATCTTCAACTCGTTTTCCTACCGCTGCGCAAGAGCGTTAGTCTTCTACTAGCAGAACTCTTGTAGGGAAGATCAGTGCAAATTAGTGAGGGCAGATCCTCCAAACTTACTTATGGTCGAACATTTCCGCTGAAATCAAGATTTTTGCAGATATCGAATGTGCTGCTCTCGTTTCGTGATGACTTTCTTCTATCTATAGCACTATTAATTACTGATCAGTCCTGCCACTCGAAAAGAGGAATAAAAGGAGAACAGTCAAATTCCACCTTAATTCCCGGATCCCGGAGCCTCTGGCTTGCTTGTTGTATGGTGCTTCTCATTCCTTTACTTCGCAAACAGTAAGTCTCGTAATTCGCAGCAGAAAATCTCATCAATCCTTCAAAGCGCATCTATTTCTTAAACTTACAACAATTTTGATTCTCTACTAAATCGAGGGCGCGTGTAGCGCAGTCGGAGGAGGCGGCGACGGTCGCGTGCACCCGATATCAGGTTCCTGGTTCGGATTTTCCGCCCAGGCCAATCAAGCCTTCCATCCCTCCGTCGGTGAATTGGTACCAGATGTGTCTGAGAGGTATAAAGCGCTGAGTTGTTCATCAGTTCGCCACCGCAAGTGATTGTATGGCCAAATACGCATTCAAATCGCCTCCACGATATCACGTAGAAGTAGAATGCGCTGGCGCATCCCAAAAGGAATTGAGTAACGCCGTCCTTTATCCTTTATCCTTTACTAAATCAAATCCTGATGCTCTTCTATCTCATCGATCCTACTACTCTTCTATGTTTGCTTAAAATCCCTTCCATAATACACTGTTTCAGGAATGGCAGCGGCACAGAAGCACTAACACGTTAAAATCATCGTCATCCTTATCTCAACATCCTCATCATCCTAACCATAATGTCTTCTGTGCATCGAATTCAATGCATTCTATATTTGCCAATGCGAGTTTGTTTCTGCTGGAGTGATTCTGTAAATTTCGCATCAGAAGGAAATATCGAATCGAGTAGCACTTGAGCCCGTTAAATGTTACGCTCTCCTTTGATTGTATAGTTTTTTGTATAGCGCACAAACATGTGCAATAAATAAATAAATAAGGCACTTGGATGTCAAAGACATAAGTCCACCTTCTCAAAATAGTTTGCATGTAAGTAGAAGATTGTCTGAAATCAACCTTCTTAAATGTTAAACTAAAATGTGGTTTAAAATACTAAATACAAAAGTTTCGCAAAAGTTTCTGATAAGTTGAAATTTCACTCGGAAGTGATCAGACCAGGGCCACTTCGTCGAAAATTAGGTGGGCCGGCCGCAGACATCCGCTGAACGAGAGCAATCACCGACTGGATTACGACCAATGCCGACTGCTCCATGTGAATTTCCTATGCGTACCACGTTCACGTTAGATTGGACACTTTTCAAATCAAATTGAACCCCTTCTATCAAACATTAATAATGCTTTTGAAATGCAAGTAACGTCATTCAAATCTAAATAAGCTTCGTACAGGGTAAGCTACAGATACTCCAAGATGATTGATTTTTTTAAGAGAAAACCATCAGCCAGTCGAAGCGAATGCTGGCTGAATTTGATCCTGCATGTAGGAATGTTGGACTGCAGATGAATTTTACGAAGACGATGTTCGTGAAGAACGGACGAGTTGCTGATGCTGCCCATTCTTGCTCAACGGAAAGAACATCTTCGAATGCTCCAGCTGCGTGTATCTGTGTCGCGAAGTCAATATGGCCAACGATCTAGCGCCAGAGCGGAGCAGGAGAAAACGAGCGGCTTGGGGAGCTTTCAAGAGCGTCGAAAAAGTCGCGAAGAACGAAGAACGTCCGACTCCGTGGCCACCTATTCGACTCCACCGTTCTTCCTGCCCTAACATACGCCTCAGAGACCTGGGCTATACGAAAGCAGGATGAACACGCGATCAGCGTCGGCAGCGTGGAATCGAGAGGACGATGCTCGGAGTGACACGACTCACGCAAGTGAGAGAAGGCCTCCGGAGTTCCGAGCTTCGCCGACGTTCGAAGATCAGAGACGCTGTCGCATGGGCAAGTCGTCGAAAATTAGGTGAGCCGGCCACCTAATGCAATTCGCAGACACCCGCTGGAGAGAGCCGTTACTGACTTGGTTCCGCGGGCTGTCAAGAGAACACCACCAACGCGTTGGTCGGAATTCTTAGTGAAAGCCCTGAGCGAACGATATGACGTTCTTCGTGTCCGAGGAGGATCCATTGGAGCGCTTTGGCACGCGACAGGAACAAATGGAGACACTGCTGGCGCCCACTCGTGCAAGTCGATGATCAGTGGAATAACAAATTTTTACAGTTGTGACAGATGACAGGTGAAGAAAAGTTTGGTATAACTTTTTTAAAATTTTTCAGTTCACTTGTCCCAATAAGTGTAATAATTGTATGAAATTTTTATTATTTAAGAAAAGTAATATACTAAATTTTGTTTTAAAACGCAACAAAGCAGCGATCGATTATGCGTTAAGAGACTGGGTCGCACTGTGCACTCGAAAAGCTCGTCACGATGTTTAACTGATTAATAGTGTGAATGCTGCTACGTGAAGCATCAAAGTGACTAAATGTGTTTTGTGTTTTATTTTTAAAGTAAATTATGCTGCATGTTTGTAGCCGTAAAACTTTATAAAAACGGACATTTTGTTATCAATCGAATAAAAATTGCGACACTTTAAACAAGTTTTGGAGGAATCTCCTGTTGGCACTAAAAAATGGCCGCCTTTATGCTTCATAAAACAAGTTTTTTTCCTCAGAATATAAAATTTTTGTAACGCTTCAAACAATGTGTTTGCTTATTGGGAAGCAAACTAAGATCTCAGAAAAAGTCATACTACAATATTCCATAAACAAAAAATTATTTTAAACTGTTTGGAGAGCCTCTAGTTTAACCAGCAATCTTTTCTGTTGATTGACAGTTGAATTTTTCTTTTCCTGCATTTTGATACAAAAATTTCCATTCATTATCTTGCGTTTTCATCTACCTGATGAGTCTCGGTCTGGACTGCGTTTCAGCGAAGCTTGCTACATGTTTTTTTGTTATTACAATTGCTTCTGTCTATTCTAGTGAAGTAGGAGAGCTATTATGGTCTCATATTTGCACTTTCGCTCATCCACTTGACTTTTCTTGACGAAAGCTTATCTGCTGATTTTTTTTCTCTTTCGTGCGTTGGCGAAAAGAAGAGATATTGTGATTTATGTCACTGTTTTGAGTTCCCGATCAAGTGTTTTAGCATGAGGCGACTTTTGAGTTGAGTTAGCATATGCTCCTTCAGTCTTCTGAGACAATCAAAGTTAACCTGAGTTGCGCAGAGTTTGCTTGCAACTTCTTTTCAAGCAGGTTGAATTTGCGTATGCAGTTGATCTCTTCATATAGGACACTCCGTGCTGTTCCCAGTTTCCCACTTTTACTTTTTCCTATCCAGCATGCCTCGTCTCACTTATTGAACATTTTGTGTCTCCGGGCCGCCACTGGGTGCGTACCAGTATAATGAGACTCCCGAGATACGGAGTCCGCCCGGTGGTGCGTGTCCTGGGAGACCGGGATCACAAACTACACCGCGAAATACATTGTCCGTTTACAGTTACTCCGGCTGGTGTCCTCCTTCCTATAGATAGCGGCTTGGCTCATATTACTGCTGCGTGTTTTCCGTGATATAATAGAATGCTCCAAAACTTTTTCCCTTGCAGCTCCCGTCGCATCTAAGCGTGATCTGGTTGGAATGGTTTTTTTTCTGTAGAATCCACATATAGATATAGTTTTCCTACCGTTGGATCGACTGAGAGTAATGCTTAACACTCAGAACGCATTTCGTTGGCCCTTTGCTTTTATTTCAAATGTTGTATTGCCATTAACCAGTATTTGGTATTGTTGGTTTTTCTTGCTAAGTTTTTTTTCGCCCACTACTCTGTCCTTACTAACCTTGTCTTTTATTGTTAAAATCCTCAGCACGCCCCTCAGTGGCGTAGCACATAAATAAATAAATAAATAAATAAATTATTTTTGCTTATCAAAAAATTCTATAAAATTTTAAACAGCATTTTAACATGCTCGGGCATATGAATTTAAACATTTTAAAAAGTTTCATATAAATTTAAAATTTTAAAAAGCTTATTCTAAATTTGTTAAACAAGATTATTCTAACCGTCTCGAAGAGCATCCAGTTTAATCTGGAAGACGCTTGCTTTGATTTGGAAGAGTTCGCTTTGATCTAAAAAAAATCATATGCTTTGGCTTTGAAGAGTGTTCGATTTTGCTTGAGAGTGTAGAAATTGATTTGAAAAGTGTCCAATTCGACGTGAAAATTGTATAAATGACCTACGCCTAGTTCCGTCCTGAGGATGAGTACGGCTCTGTGACTAGGCCAACGATGCTCTTCATCCCACTGAACTCGGCGTTTCCCCCTACTTCTAAACCAAGCCCTTCCCCAGCTCAAGCATCAACACCGCGAAGCATCAATCCATCGCCTGTTATCGTAAGAGCAGCAGATCGCTCGAGTTGAGGTGTGTCCCCAGTAATTCGTCCGGCCTCACGACACCCGAGAGATCGTTTTCGGGTTTTATCGTCGACGCTCAGTTGACGACAGAAAAAACCGGCCTCACAGACATACAACTGCGCTTGAAAAACGCGTGTCAGCCGAGTGATGGGAGGAGCTGGTCGGTGGCGGGTGAGAGAATTATTGCAAATTGTTTGGAAATTTATCGCTGAACAGAGGTGGTGGTCCGACGTGAATGAGGCTGCCTCAGCGCCACGAAGCGCTAGCAAGAAATGCATTGCGTGTGTACATGGCGAATAGAGGACAAAGCATGGCTTTAGTCAATCCCTTCGAGGAATGTGCGATGCATTGTAATTCTACATGATCTGGTGGAGGCGACTTGCATCCGTAGTTAGCCTATGCAGTAATTTTTAATGACCAGACGATCAAGAGATGCATGTATTGTCTTTTCCAGACAGGGCTGGCCTCAATTCAGGAGACCCGTATGGATTGAAAGCTTGGTTGGCCTTTTTGAATAACTTCTTTGGAAATCACGTGCTTGTCAAAATAAATGTACATTTGAACTTAGCAGCTCGAGCTCTATCTTTTGACATATAAATCTCAGTAGAGTTGAACAATGCATGTAGGCCCGACAAGACAAAATTCGTAATCAGCGCACCAAATAACACTCAAAATGATTTTGTTCAAGAAAATTTCGTCAATTTTGAAATATCGATTTTCGATGACCTTATCGTCCGCGCAAGCTGGGCAAAGGGCGCCCACGCTTTCGATTGGAAATTGTCAAAAGTCGATTTTTCTGAAATTGATCGGGAGTGAAACCATTCGATAGAGCTTTCCAAGCTGAACAGAACGGTGTTCCTGCAAATGTTGAAAGCTCAAATATGGGCGAGTAAGGGCAGAAGAAACTTCGCCGCTGCCTTCCGCCGCTCGATAATGGCAGCTGGGACTAGGGCAGGTTAGGCAGCTGGAGAGTTTTAGGCACTTTGTCGTAAAGTACCTTAACTGATTTGCTTGCTAATGCATTTGTAGGCGTTAGCTCATGGCGTCTTCCCACAGTGGTCGACTGAATTTGGAAAAAAACGGGTCACACAAGGCTAATCTGCATCTTCGGACCGCAATAATTTCGCCTTTTCGGAAGCTACAACGGTGTGCTTTCGCGGACTACTAAAGGATTTTACTGCCTACAAAGTCCACAAGCCGCAGACGGAACGATTCGATCACGACAGAGTTATTGCGCTCCGACACGCCCGCGCGTTCAATTTGCGATCTGTCGCGCCCACTCGATTGATGGGTTCGATTTTGTATGCATTCTTCACGGCACACTCCAAAGGCAAGCTGGACGTTTTTGGAGTAATTCCTGATTAGGACGGTTAGGAATTTGTGATCAAACTCCCTAAACGCTAGCTCTACAGGTCCCGCACACTCGATTGATTCTGTCGGGCCTATATGCATTGTTCAACTCTACTGAGATTTATATGTCATAAGATAGTGCTCGAGCTGCTAAGTTCAAATGTACATTTATTTTGACAAGTACTTAATTTCTAAAAAAGTTGTTCAAAAAGCCCGCTTTGGACCGTTCCAAAGCGGCCTATGTTGACCTGCGCGGTCTTTCCGGCCAGTGACCAAAAGAAATGACCGATACTGTAGCGTTCCGCCAAAATTTTCGATGCCATAACGTGGCCATTCCGCTTCGTTTGACCCCAGGGGGATGGAAGTCTTGATTAGCGTGGACGGGACTTGAACAAAGAACCTTGAGTGCAAGCGAACGTCAGCGCTTCCTGCGACTACCAAACCATGTGCCCATGTCAAAAAAGGTCAAAAAATATGAAGATATCTGAATTTTTCAAAACATTTCCCAATTTTTGATAGAGGTAATCCTTATAAAAATGTAGAAATACATATATCAGACCTCTGCCTTACGAATTTGGACAAATGTTGCAGAATCGGACATTACTTTTAAACCGATTTGATACCTCTACCTTCTTTTATTTTTGCTACTTTAGGAGGATAACGCGGAGGTAGTTTGAATATAATTTGTTAGATCATGGTGACTGAGCGATACGCGGTTGCTATGCTACGAGAAAGTCAGTGTTGCACCTTTTTCAGACTGCTCTAGTACCTACATGTAGAGCAAGGCTACTGTTTTGGTACCGACCCACTGTCTGTGAGGGGGGGGGGGGGTGAAATGCTGGTTGTGGTGCTATGCGGAACCATATCTTGAATGGATTCTTGGCACAAGTGATGGTACGCATTTCATCTGACTGCGCTACACGAGCCCAAAAAACCATTGGTTCTAGAAAGCTAACGGATAAAGATCTATCACGAACGATTTCGAGGGCAGCACAGCCGAAATAAGGCGCCTGCCGTTGATTTCATTCTGATTAAAGATTCTTGGCTCGGATCCGGCCCAGGTCAACCAAGGTTCCTGTTCCTCCTGGTTAGTTGAATTGCTATCAGACTGGTCTGGGAAAGACGAATCGGAGTGGGATAGTAGAAATGTTAAAAGAGTATCTTTTCCTTAGCAGAGCATCTTCCTAACTTTCGAGTTTCAATAGGTATTTCAGGATCAGCCTTATTTACAAAACCATGAAAACCCTTTAGCTGTCTACTTACGGTTAGTTATGCCTTAACATGTGACCGCCCTCGTTCTTTTCCATTGCTTTCTTGACATCATGATGACTGTTCTCCTCCTTATGGATTGTTGGCTGTCTTTCCATTGTGGCACGCAAATGAGTGCTAAATAAATAAATAAATAAAACACTGACTTGTCTATTGACTGGCCACCGTATTTCATTGTACGGAAGCAATACGCAGTCATATTGGCTTCACGTTATCTGTTAGAATTCGAATGCGTGACACATCCCGGAAAGAGACCGACTGGTCCTTGACCTTTCATGCTCCATTCCTGAGCATAGCTTTCAAGGTCACCTCCTTCGGCCAAGGTGCATTACGGCGCACCACAACTGCAGCAAGACAAGCTGATGAGGTCAGTACTTCGACGTCTGGTCCGATCGGAGCTCGTGATAGCGCAGTTGGAGGAGGCGCTGGTTCTCGTGAGTACCGGATACCAGGTTCTTGGTCGGGATTTTCCAACCGGGCCACTCAAGCCTTCTATCCCTCGGGGTCTATGAATCGGTGCCAGACTTGCGTGGGAAGAATAAAACACTGCCGTGTTCATCGGCTGGCTACGACAAGTCATTGTATAAGCCATATACGAATTTCACTGGCCTCCACGACATTCAGCAGAAGACAAATGCGTGGTGTATCCTAAAATGGATAGGATAATGCCGCCCTTTATTCCGATCCTTTGTCGAAATATGCTTAAAACACGTTCTTATCCACGTGCAAACAATTTTATTTCGCTAATTGATTATCTTAGCATTATAGTTTAGCAAAGGATAAGGGATAAGGATCGACGTTAGTCAATCCAATGAAGGATGCGCCACGCATTCTACTTCTAAAGATATCGTGAAGGCAGTTTGGAAGCGTGTTGGGAACTATCGGTGGCAGCCAATAGACAGGTTAGCGTTTCATCCTTTCCAGACCACTCTGGCACCAACAATTCCCTACCCCGGAGGAATGGACGACTTGATTGGCCTAGGCGGGAAATCCGAACCAAGGACCTCGTATGTGGTGCACGCGGCGGCACGCACCTCCTCCAACTGCGCACCCACGCGCAACCTATCGCTATTTCGTACTGTTATGTTTTTTCATTATGTATTAATTATTCATTCCTTCAAAATTGCTCCACTTTTCTAAAACAAAAAGTCCTCAGAAGGAATAGAGCCGAAGTGGACTTAGCTGACAGGCTTTCTTCTTCCTTCTGCGTTCGTCCGGAATTCATCACTCCCACGGAACGAGCCGATTTTGCACTCAAATTATAGCCGGCCACGGTGCGCAGTAAATCTCGTCCCGACGTCGGATATCTCGTCCATCATTCGATTTGTCATCCGGTGAAATGGTGCGCGTCGTTCGTCGCGGCGATGAGGCTCAGCGTCGCCGATTGGTGGGCGGCCACCATGGTAGGCCACGCCCAACGGCATCTGGTCACATAGCCGAGGGATCACGACCTCACCGTCACAGCGTCTTCCGACAGTACTCTCCTCTACTTTCCACAGCCCAGCATTTTCCTAGGGCTAGAGCTTAGTCAGGATCAGGTAGGTTTTCAAAATGAGAGCCTTGAGAGTGGGCGAAGATATGTCTGGAGTTCTAGAATGCCGAAGGAGCAGTACATGTGCCAGCTGTGCGCTAACCATGGCATTTTCAATCAGCCGAAGAAGGGCCACAAACAGAAGTGCCCTCATCGGAACTGCATGTAGGTTACCGATAACCGACACCTTCTATAGCCGTCAAGCTCCTGTCTTTGAACGCCGCTCTTCAGATGCAGTCTCTGCGCGCTGAACACGAAGCGCCGAGCTCTGGACCAGATCGAAAGACAGCTAAAGAACGCTTCGAACGAAGCCAAGAACGAAGCGTCAGTTTCAAAGAGCACTGACGGTAAGACAGAGTTTTGGTACGCTAGAGCTTTTAGAGAGAGTTTAAATTTCTAGGAGAGTTCTTTCATCATGAAGAACTTTTTGAATGCCCCTATCATCGCGAATGAGTTACACGGCCTATTGAGCTCTCATTGAACCAAGTTTAACCTACGTCTTCACGAAGAAGTCTCTGGATGAGAATGAGGAGTTACTTTCCCCGTCCACGTCTCCTTGAGCCACCGTTCCATTTCTTTCGTTCCTACCGTACCGTGTGCAATCCCAAGCAAACCAGTTCTCTGATAGCCTTCTTTAAACCCCTGCTAA
Source organism: Heligmosomoides polygyrus polygyrus (assembly GCA_947396885.1). Classification (NCBI taxonomy): domain Eukaryota; kingdom Metazoa; phylum Nematoda; class Chromadorea; order Rhabditida; family Heligmosomidae; genus Heligmosomoides; species Heligmosomoides polygyrus. The sequence continues at coordinate 12,860,976 of OX377204.1, forward strand.
AAGCTTCATCTATGTGAAAAACACATCTTTTACATCTGGCTGACAATCATCACAATCCTATATAATAAAATATATAATGTCATACAATATGTAGAACAAAAGAAAAATTAGAAGTTTAAAGAAAAAAGGAGTAAAGAACGCTTAAATAAGAAAAATTAAATATTATCCTGGGCTTGGTCGTAGTAACTTTTCACAAATTCTTCCAAATCGTAGATTGACGCACATTAGCTGGACACTGCAAACTAGGTCACCCGCTGGCAAAAAGAGTTAAAGGCCTCACGATTACCTACAAAAAATATGTTTTGTGAATCGTTCACATTTATTTTCCCAATTTTCGTCCTTCTTTCACATATTTCGATCTATTTTTCTTTTTCTCCCTACTTTTTTCCTTATCTTAGCAGTCTGTTCGATTTGTACCACTTATGATAAAATCAAAGGGAAGGAAATAAATTGGAAAATTTTTGCATTCTTGAAAGTGATTAGTTTCGCTGCCTATCTCCATCCAAAACCTTTTGTCATACACCACTCCGGTGGCTCACCAGTGAAGAGGGAGGTACTATAACTGTTCCGAATATGTATTAGGGTGTCCCATAATTTTCTGGGCTATCATACCATTTTTACTAAAATTTATTACAAAAAGATAACGAGGAAGAGTAAACAATCGATAAATTCTCCATCTGTGTCCATAACTTCTCTTCAACGATTGGGCAGAGAGTTGATTGCATTCTCCGAGAAAGAAGCTGACCTGCTACCGATCCGTTCGTCAATTGCGCACTGGACTACTTGACGTTGCGGGCATCGTTTGTTCCTGGAAAAAGGAGCAAGACTTCTGAATGGTGCACAGTCACAAGGGATGATATCTGTTGAATACGCAGGATGTGCAACAATTTCGGTAGACTCCTGCCTCATCGTCTCCGGCGTTTGTTTCGCTCGATGCGGTTGTGCGTTATTCATTAACACACGAATAGTACCAAATCCAGGGTACTTCTCAAGCAGCTTACGCTTCTTTTCTAGCATATTTTCAATGAACAAGTCTGCTGTAATTGTCTGTTCTTCTGGTGAAAGCGAGTAGTGCACAACTTCCCGACCCGTTAACCAAAACGAAAGTAAAATCTCTTTGGGCAGCAACATGCTGTACATTCCCTTCCGGAAACAATTGAACCAAGTTTCATACGTTGACTTGCTGCAGACGTCTGGAGCTAACAAAGCAGCAATAGCTTTGTGAGCAGCGTACGCAGACAGTCCAGAACGAAAATGATGAAGAAACAAGTCGCGATTTCGGCAGTCAGCAATTTCATTTTCAAGAAATAGGCCAGAAATAGGGCAGCAGGTAGTAGAGATAGTCGATATGCTCTTGCGGAATATATTCGAATCGCTTGCTGTGCCAAGAGAACATCCCATTTGGATCTAGACTTTTTGTAGCGAGTGATTTGAACTGGTAGAAATAAACAAGTATAAATAAAAAACCAAAGATAATCGTAAACGATGGCTTCGAGATCAGGAACGGAGTTTGCCCTTATTTTCGTGCCTTGATACGAGCGTCTTCTCTCATTTTTCAGAAGTCTGCTTACATTTAGGGCTTCTCGGCAATCAAAACTTCTATAGAACTGTTGGATGTGCTCACACATGGAGAAAAGCGCCTCATCAGTGTGACGGTGGGGCCACCTCTGGACAAGGCCTTCTTTTCTTCCATCTTCAATCTGCTGAAGCGACAGACGAAGATCAGATCGGCATCGCCTGGTGTTCTTCGACGACCGACGCCGTCGTCCGTTCTTTGTTGCAGGAAAAAGGTGTTGGATTTATCGGGGAGCGGAAGGTGAGATGAAAGGCACGCGCCGGTGTACCGGATGATACATTGCTACCGGAGATAACTGCAGGAACACACGACTCGCTTATCTCTTGTTAACTTCGAGAAAAAAGGATGCGGCAAGCGTAAATGAAGTCGCACACTAGATAGATATTCTGAGACGCTCCAGTGAATGAGCAAGCAGAACTCGCTGGATTCGTGCTCACTAACTCCGACGAAAGACGACAGATGGACAATACGAATTACCGAACAGTTTCCAAGGAGCAGGAGCGATCCGCGTAAACTTCCGGCAAGTCCTCGGAAAATGTGAATGATTTACCAACGCATATCTTGCGTAAGAAAGCGTGAGGCTTTTAGCTCTGAATAATTAAGACAGTTAAGGAAAAGAGGAGAATGGAATGGTTCTGTAAGATCAGCGCTATACTTGTTCCACAGCAGTGTTTGATTTTGAATTTAGTTTTTTCGATGTAATCCTGGTTTGTGGAGACGAATGCCAATAATGGGACCATTGCTTTCCTCAGTTGTACCCAAAGACATCCCTTCGTCGACCTTGACTGACATCTTCACACCGTAACACTGTTACTGAGCTCTCGAGGAAATCCTGAGAGGTAAACCTGCTGGTTCTCCAAACTATATAGTTTTATATAGTTGACTCCATAGCTCTTTCTTCCAATCTAAAACGTTTGAGTAACCATATTTCTTATTTGTCTAGACGTCGTTCTTCTGCATGGTCTTACTCATCAGACTTCTTTGGATATTTGGAAAACCTTCATTAAAAATACGGGAAATCAATAAGCTTGATGAATCATCTTAGAATTCTGTTGCCTTGTCTGCTTCGAACTGTTGAATTGAAGAGTAAAGCAAAGCACATCGTTTTCGAAAGTCTATGGCTCACAGGTAAACATTTCTTAAATCGGTGATGATCTGTTTTTTTTTTGAAAGTGAGAAACAGACGATTTCGCGACAATGCGCTTTTTCGCCTGGCTCACTAGCAGTAGTCATGCTAAAAAAAAAGCTTTTGTAGAAAAAACTAAGGACTCATATTATCTATTAATTATTCAATCTATCAGATCGCCGAGCTTGTCAGAAGCGGTCAAAGAAGCATCGGACAGCATGGACGAACAATGAAGCGAAGTAATCAACCTTTTAAACCGAGTAGCATGTCGACGAATAATATTTTCAGTATGATGATATGACGATATCCGATATAACGACGGGTATGGGAGAAAGCGAACCACATTGTGGTCGAAGGCGGTTATTCTGGAGAAGTTTGCTGGATTCAACTGCGCGATCCCATTCGGATGCCAATGCCAATCCCTGCTTGGAGTGCGTCACGCATTCTACTTCTATCCGACTAAGGCTTTTATCACTAAACGCCAGTTACGATCCCAGTCGTTAACGTGGCAGCAGGAGGTAACGGATGAGAGCCTGCCAGTCTGCCCGAATCGAAAAGGTGCATCATTCAGAAGACCGTGTACAATCGGAGCCACGATTGGTTGATGAATGATCGATAAGTAGTGTGAAGCTGTCATAGCTGTCAAAAGCGGGCGCGTTCCCGTCTCCTAGCGCTGTCCTCATTAACGACTTGGCACCTATCTATTACCAAAATGGTCCAGTAGGGATAAAAACGACTTATTCGTCTATCCCTTAACTCCCAAGGTAATGGAGGACGACCATATGTTTTTGTATCTCCCTTCGCGATATGGCGACGAGATGAAACGTGTGATCTACCCCATATAAGGTAAAGTTCGGCATTAGTTGATTAGGATGCGCCTGGCATTCTACTGATAGAGTGGAGGCGGTTTTAATATTTGGCCTGTACAATGACTTGGTCACCCAATAAGTAAGTCAAAGTTTTATTCTTCAAAGACAAGCGCGTGGGCTAAATCACCAGGGATGTGCTGGATTTCCGTGTCTGTCCTCCGATTTACGGTGTATGGTGACTATAGACCCTTCCGTTTCGTGTTTCGTGTTCCAGTTTTTGGACGAATCAGAAAAGGTGACTCAAAAATCATGGCTCATAAATCAAAGCGATTGTTTCGCACGGACTATCCAACTTTTGTAGAATCTGAGAAGCTTAAACAGCGTTTTGTGCATGAGTTTGTCGCGAAAGTAATCGCCGGCAAGGACGTCGTTCTTCAAAATTTCATGACTCGGCCTATGCCCAACCTTATTGAGCAAAATAAAAGCTATTCGGTTCAACATATTATTCCCAACGGTTCTCTAAAGCATGTTTCCCTTTTCAGAGAAAATCTAGATCACAAGGACCCAGGAACCTTCGGAGGGCGGTTTCAAGGTACTATTAGGGTGTCGCAAAATTAATCGCTTAAACGGATCTTTTACTTCAAACTGATATTGCTCAGCTTAAACACAATTTTATTCAACTAAGAAAAACCACTGGAATTCATACAATTTGCCAACGAACAGGTAGTGAACATAATCCTTCTCAATAAAAGCTGAGATCACAGGAATTAACGAAATTAAGAAGGGCGCATTCAACATCGGCCAAATTAGTGAATTGTTTCTGACGCAAATGAGAGTCAAGAGCTCCGAAAAGTGAAGGCAGTGGGGGAAGGTTGGGAGAATATGGTGGGCGAGGGAGAAATTCGATACCTAAATCGATCAGTTTTCGCTGAGTGATTTGTGACGTGTGTGGCCTGCGTTGTCCTGCAACGGAAGCGACCGTCCTCTGTTCACCACTGCCAGCCACAATTTTTGCAAATTCTCATACATTTGGTTTAAATCACAGCAAGACTCTGCTGTGACTGCCTGACCAGGTTGCAAAAAGCTATAATGGATTACACCTTTACAACACCGCCTGCAACCTGCGCCCGCGACCCGGTTTTCTCCGAGATCAAAATCGCCAGAAGCGAATTTTTGAAGCTGAGATTCACCGTTCGTTTGCAAAAATAGTCCATCCAAAAGCGCTGCTAAGGTTACAGGATGCCTCTGGCGCGGAATGTCCCAACTTAAATTCGTAAAGCACGACGAGTCGATGGTCGCATCCGTTCATGATTTTACGAAGCCCTGAAACAGGTCGGCTGGAAAAATTATAGCGGCACCCATATACATATGCTTTTTGAAAGAGCAGGAAGGAACCTACCGAACGGAGTATGTAGCTTTCCTTAAGAGGCAATGGTTTAGGATAAAAAAAACTTATTTATTTATGCATATCTCGAAACGAATATCTATTTTGCGACAGCCTAATAGTTACAGTTGAGAATTTAGTTGGTGTTACGACTTCAAAGAATTTTTTTATTCTTATAGCTTGTCGAAGAAGAATTGCACCTGGCTGTTGTGAAATTTTGTAAACTGCAATGCAGTTATTCTTCTATTTCTTTTTATAAAATCATGGAAAATTTAATGATGTAACGAACTTTGTATTGTTTCCGTTTCGGTGTTTCGTATCCAAATTCATCAACAGCTTACAGCAATTTAACAGAAGAAATTACAGCTGAAATCCCTGATAGCGCGGCTTATCAAGCGATATGGTGAGCGATACGCCGCGTTATCTGAGTTTTCCTCCGTGAATTCTCTGTTAAAGTTATGTAAGTCATTGATGAATCCGATTCCAGGTTTCCGCCCATTTCTAGCACTTATGTTCTGTATTCCGTGTTTCGTTTTCCACAGCAACAGAAATTGTCCGCACATCCCTGCAAATCACCGACCCCGCAACGAACTTTGTATTGTATCAGAATGACCCCGAAAGGCGAATGCATGACGCATCCCAGCTAGTGCGAAAATCGCAGTGCCTCTACCTAATCTTCTAAAGGTGACTTTAATCAAGCAGTTTTTGTGGGTGTAATACCAGTAGCTACAGCCGTCCGAGCAGGCTCATCCAATTGAGTGGGATTGATTGGTGGTGGCGGGTGGCAAGTGTTTGCGAGAGAGGCGAAACTTTTTCAGACGGGCCCATTGAGCCATTACGGATTTATTGAGGAGTTTTATCGCTTCCCAGACCACCAAGGTGCTGCTGAGTTATGGCGAGAAATTCGTGGTGCTGCTGCTGAGACTGAACTGATCCTTTGGGGCGAGGTACAAACGGCCAAGGCTCTCCAGGTTCTGGGGATTAACCTCGGCAAAACCGCCACTTAGATACAACCTATAAGGAGAAAGGAGCTCTATCTACTCGATGTTGGTGCTCATGTTCTCGCGGCGGCAGGATTCGAGAAGTTCGAGTTACGGTAGTCCGCGGGCCGGCTAATAATGGGCTTTCCAATAGCGGCGAGTAATGTAATGGCGCTGGCGCTCGGCAGCGGCCGGATGGTGCGATTATCCCATCTCCTCGCAGGTTACTGTGGAAAAGATTTAAGGCTCGTGTCCTTCGAAATAGCAATTTTAGCCGATTGCAGAGAGTTCAAAGCGGATGACCGTCGTCATGGGATAAGCCATGCATGCAACTTTTGTGGTTTGGAGGAATGTATGCCTGAAGCTGTTAGCCTAAGCCTTTAGTTTTCAACAAGCCTAAATCTGTTCCATTGATATATGAGGAGTGGAAGGACAATAAAATTAAATTAGAAGAGAACAATATTTACACAATGAGATGCACACTGAAAGTAAGAAGCATGTTTTTTCACCTCTTAGTCCTGTACAAGATATTGAAAACGAAGGGCGGCTACCATTACTCCCAAAGGATCGTCCGTGGGACAGGGAGCGGTAACGTATCAGAAACATTGTAGAGCGCTATTTATAACCGAGCGAGATTAACATTATTTGCGGGAAAGTGCAGTGGACGTGGACTAAAAGAAAACTTGGTGATCAAGTATATGGAAAAGTGAACGGGGAAGTAAACAGGATATATATTCTTAGAAGAGAATTGTAACTATAGTACTTGCTGAAATACTCTATCAATAAACTTATGAATTTCCTGGGAAGGAAGGAACTGGAATTGGGAAGCTCATATCTATGGGAAATATTTTTGTTATTAAAACGTTGACGACGAGAGCGATTTTCGAGTGTCTGTCCCGTGGCGCGAAGAGCACCACGCAAGTATGAGACGAGATCCAGTGACCCAAACTTCTTCTAAAGGATAATTTGGGATGATGAACACGATGGTGGTGTCTGTTTGGACGGTTGCGCAAACTTATCTCCCAAATTCGAGACGCGGCGCGGCCAGTCGCGCCGCGCCCAAATTTGACGCGCAGCTGCGCGATTGTAATTAAGCCCCCACAGAGTTCTGCGGCAGCGCCGCGACCCTATGCTTAACCATAGGGCAGAGACGCAGAGCTCGCCGCCGGCGGCGCCCCTGCCCTATCCTTAATCATTGCGGCGAGCGGCGTCGTCGCAGAACTCTGTGGGGACCTTTAGAAAGGGAAGCGTCAGCGACGCGCGGCGACCAATTTCTACGTACTAAATTCCGTGCGCCATAAAGGACGACGGAGGAGACGGTCCATGAGTCACTGAAGAACCAAAACAGAAAGGGTTCGTCTGGCCGTTCAGGGGAATGCATCTGGCTAATGTTAATGGTGGGAATCCTGTGGGGAACGACGAATCCTCTCTTAAAGCTGGGGTGGAAGTCGTCTGCTCAACCTACGGTTGAGATTGGTGAGTGTGGTATTGAGTCGAGTCCCCTGCAATGCAAGTGGCACTAAACGACTTTTTATTTTGCAAACGTGCGGGTTCAAAAGTAAAATTGCTGGAAGGTGCTCATTGTCGAGAATCGCTCAGAATTACCTCTCGTATTGCCATTCCGTGGTCATTGTTCACTGAACATATGTTTAGCGTAGTATGTAAAACTTCGTGAGTATCTACAGATCTCCATTCCCTTCCTAGGTTACGAAAGGTACGGGTGACTAAGGTAATGGTCACCGAAAACGGATGTTAGATTCGTGATCAGCACCCTAAATAACCCCACCCCCGGGAGAAGTTTGGTCGAAAAAACCTTTTCGACCTCTGGAGTCCTGAAAGTGCAATAGTGCCATTATTTTGCAGCACCTTCTTTGTTTTGTTAGCTGAGGAGCCAAAACAAGGAGGACCCTTCAGCGGCGCGATTCGCCGAATACCGTAACCCGAAATTCCGTCAAATGTGGTGTTTTGAGGCGGCGGAGTATGAATGCGATGCGGCGCCGCCGGGCGGCGCGAAAAACCGATAGCTATGTCAGCCATCACGCCGCCCCGCGCTGCGGCGCGAGTATAAAAGGCGCCGAAGGGATTACTGGAGGTGCTGATCACGAATATCTCACTTTCGTTGAGTTCTTCGAAACCGAAATTTGGAAGGCTCATGATGATTGTCTCCAACGGCAATTCTAAAAATTCCAGCCAGAGTTCACCTCTTGCCTTTCAGTTTTTTACCAATGCAGAGGAAGAGAGGGAAATCCAGAGAGAGGAGGAAAAGAGGAAAGCTGCTAAATGGTTAAAAAAGTTGACTGTCACAGATATGAAATCTAATAAAATTCCGAAATGAAAACGTGAGATTTATGACCAGCTTCTCAAATAACCTTCCACACGGACTTTGTGCAAAATCGAAGGTCCCGGCACATCAAAAACTGCAGTTGTCGATTTGGTAAGAAACCGACCGATGAATCGATAGAACGGATATCGGCATCATGTTCACCATTCCAAATAACCCTTCCATACGAAATTTGAATGAACCTGATGCCGTCCTTCTCAACCAGAGAGACGTAGTCCCAGGACAGACTGGCTGCCGCACACCATTGAGCGGCATTGTCGTCAACGTGTTAAGGAGGCATGAGATGATTTCTTGGAAGATAACTTTTTTACTATACTCCAACTGTAATAGGTTGTTAATTAAGCTACATAATCTGTTTATGAAGTCTTCTTTTTCGTACAATTTCGAGATATACGTAGAGTCTCAGTATAAAATCTTGGTTATTTAACGGCGTAGCTGGTATAAGTTGAGCTATGGAGAAATCTGATTACTCTTAAAGTGAAAAAATCCGTTTTATTACTTTGCTTAGTGTACAATCCGTCGCCGTCTGCTGTAATCGTGAAGTCCAAAAAGTTTCGTATTTTGTCATCAACGTTAGTTTTAGTTAAAATTAAACAATTTTAGTAAGTATTGAATAATTGGTTTAAATGTAACTATTTTCTATATTATGTATGATTAATATGTCATCCATGTATCTATAAGGTGGGAAAACCTTATTAAATATAAAATTGTTATATGAGCTTTTATATTCAAATAAGCATAGAGCAAGAAAAAAAGCCTAGCCTGGGTGCGATGTAGAACTTAAAAGTTTTTACAAGCGGTCTGTTGCCCCTACATGACGTTAAGCGGCTTATGATCCCTCTTCTTCAGATTTCGTCCTCTCTTCGATGTCGATCAAGCTGCCTCCGACTTTATCCACGCCGGTCTCTGTGCCCCATCAGTGCGTAGGTTTATTATACATAACTTTTCATCCCAGTAAAGGGTATAGACCTTTTTACGTAACGCAAGAAAACGCTATAAAATTTGAATAACCTTTGAATGTGGTCGGAATCACAACAATTGTAGATTAGATTCAAAATTTTCATCGTTTTAGCGCTTTGAATGTTCCTCCATCATTCAAAGCTTTGTTTCACCATGACTTGATATATTTGTTTACTGGTACGAAGAGGAAAGACTTGTATTTTGAAAGACGCAATCAGAATATGTTTACCAACAGTGCTTTCCAGAAGGGAAGTTGGAGAAGACCGATTAAGTGTATCAAAAAAGTATGAGTAGCGGAGCCTCTGTCCGTAAGTGGCCACAAAAGACTGGCTTCTTTGCCTTCGTTTCTTCTCTTCTTTCTTTTACATCCCCCCTCGTTATAACGCATTTGAAGGGACCGGAGAAAAGCCGCGTCATAACGAGAGTCGCATACAAACCGGAGTTGACCTTTTTGCACCATTTTACATGTAGATTTATATGAAATCGCATGCAGTGACCAGTGAGTGTGAAGACAAAAAAGTCTATCTCAAGCCACTCCAAGATTGGTAACACAGAGAGCACTCAGGCTAACGTTTCGACGTTCTCTCCTTCTTCAGAGTCTGGAATGAGACGAAATCAATCTGAGAAACTCTCCCCCAAACGCCATTTCATTTTACGGAAATTCTTTGAGAGACCACTACACCAAAGAAACGGTGAATAGCGACTAGGATGGCTAACCTTTAGCAAGTGGACTTGTAATGCCTACCGGGCACCCCCAGCTGGAAGTCTAACGAGGGTGACTGAAGCTAGAGCCTCAGGGACTACCCGCCTAGGCGACCTCTAGGGTCACGACCCCGTACTAAAGCTCCAGAAACTACCCGCCTGGTGGACCTCTTGGGTCATGACCTTGTAGGGCAAAACCGAGGGATGTCCACGAATGGTGCCAGCTCCTGCGTCACTGCTACACACTCATCTTTCCTATTGGCTCTAGGTGACCTGGCCGCAATCCAAAGCGCTTCTAGGGTTCGCCGCGCCGAGATGTAGGGTTCACGCGCCAGGACGGTGATTGCGACCACGAAACAGCTGTTTGCGTGCGATCGCGCCCTATGGTTCCCCAGGGGGGTGGCGGCGTTAGATCTTTTTAGCCCATCAAGGTGCTCCTTTACCCTGACACATAATGGCTGGGAGGTTTCCCCAATGTACTCGTGCTCGCATTCGAGGCACTTAATGTGATACACAACACCCGCAAGCATACAATCTCCCGGTTTTCCGTAGGAACAAATAGTGCACGATGGTGTAGTGCATATGCAATCGTACAAACGGTTGCGGACGAGCTGATCCTTTAAATTCGTAGGTGGTATTTTCACCACCCTAACCATTTCGTGAAGGTCGGCCTTTCGAACACATGCACGTATTGCAGAGCTTATGCCATCCGAGATGAACGGCACGCAGAATGCAACTTTCGTCTGTTCTTCCGCGGGCCTCCCTCCACCCATAGCTCGTCGACTACGTCTGTTTTCTCGCTCCTTATAGGGATAACCGTTTTGCTGAGCTATAAGGCGAGCTTTATTTAACGAAAAGACTTTTTTGGCGGTGCCAGATGAAACCGTGCACGTTGTACGAAACATGTTTTGCACAATCGCCTTCTTAACACTGGAGGGATGCGCGGAGTTGTAGTGCACAATGATGTTTTTGGATGTAGGCTTACGATACGATCATATAGCCAATCTTACGCGTATTCTTTCTTTCCCACTTTGCTATATTGTTATTGGCAAGCACAATAAATAAATAAAAATACCACCTAGTTTTGTAACCACCTTCGAAAAGTTGGATGTGGACGTTAAGGAATGCAAGCCAGTTGTTTGTAGGCTTTTCACGCGTAAAGGAAAGATGTTCCGATTGCTGGTTTAAGAGTTCAAAGCAAGTGCCCATGTCATGCTGAGTTAGACAGACTACAAAACAATCGTCTATGTAACGACAGTAAAGTGTAGGAATCCGATGGAGTACCGGCGCTTCTACTTTAGACATGAACGCCACTGCCATAACGGGAGCCAGTCTTTGATCTCGGGTCGTTGGTCTCATTGCAAGGCCCCTAACCTGTTTGAAATACTCAACCTACCCCCTGAATACATTGCACTGTAAGCATTCGCTGAGAAGTATAATAGTTAAATAGCGCAATAGCGCAAAATTTGAGCGCACCCGTTTCCCACTGATGGAACGCAGCACAGCAAGGAGCGAGATAGTGAACGCGCGGAACCTTTTATCCACTGCGCTATTGGGCTCCTGCGGTCTCTAAGTGGCCGGAAAAGGAGAAGGCGGTATAGCAGCGGCGCCGGCTGCAGTCATTGCTGCCGGTCCACGTCCCAAATGGCCAAGCACTTGAAGCCGTGTCAGGAAAAAGCCTTTTCGTTAAATAAAGCTCGCCTTATAGCTCATCAAAACATGTATCCCTATAAGGAGCGAGAAAACAAGCGTAGTCGACGAGCTATGGGTGGAGAGAGGCCCGCGGAGGAACAGACGAAAGTTGCATTCTGCGTGCCGTTCATCTCGGATGGCATAAGCTCTGCAATACGTGCATGTGTTCGAAAGGCCGACCTTCACGAAATGGTTAGGGTGGTGAAAATACCACCTACGAATTTAAAGGGTCAGCTCGTCCGCAACCGTTTGTACGATTGCATATGCACTACACCATCGTGCACTATTTGCTCCTACGGAAAACCGGGAGATTGTATGCTTGCGGGTGTTGTGTATCACATTAAGTGCCTCGGATGCGAGCACGTGTAAATTGGGGAAACCTCCCGGCCATTATGTGTCAGGGTAAAGGAACACCTTGATGGGCTAAAAAGATCTTACGCCGCCACCCCCCTGGGGAACCATAGGGCGCGATCGCACGCAAACAGCTGTTTCGTGGTCGCAGTCACCGTCCTGGCGCGTGAACCCGACATCTCGGCGCGGCGAACCCTAGAAGCGCTTTGGATTGCGGCCAGGTCACCTGTAGTCAATAGGAAGGATGAGTGTGTAGCAGTGACGCAGGAGCTGGCACCATTCGTGGACATCTCTCGGTTTTGCCCTACAAGGTCATGACCCAAGAGGTCCACCATGCGGGTAGTTCTTGAAGCTTTAGTACGGGTCATGACCCTAGAGGTCACCTAGGCGGGTAGTCCCTGAGGCTCTAGCTTCAGACACCCTCGTTAGACCTCCTGCTGCGGGTGCCCCGTGGACGTTACAAGTCCACTTGCTAAAGGTTAGCCATCCTGGTCTCTATTCATCGTTTCTTTGGTCTAGTGGTCTTTCAAAGAATTTCCGTGAAATGAAATGGCGAATTTCCGTAAAATGAAATGGGGGGATAGTTTCTCAGATTGATTTCGTCTCATGCTAGGCTCTGAAGAAGGCAAGAACGCCGAAACCTTAGCCTGAGTGCTGTCCGTGTTACCAATCTTGAAGTGGCTTGAGATAAATATTATTTCTCAACATCATGGACTACTATGCCAAGATTTATCGAGAGCCGAACGTGGAATGTTCTACAAAAAACATCTTTTGATTATTAATGAGGTCCTGCCCTCAGATGTTCTCTGTTGTATGCATAAGTATAACAGGTATGGGCGAGGAATAAGCGAGTCGAGCGTTCTACCCCTCGTTCACCTGCCCTCCCCCAACTCCTGGGCTTGCTCGAGAGCCCATTGGCTGCCTTACAAGATAGTTAAGACGCAGACATTTGCCACACCTCTCTTTAAAGGGTGGGGGTAGAACGCCACTCCGTCGAGGAATAATGAGCACCAGAGGAAAGTTATTTATTGGGTTGGTCAAAAAGTCTTGCAACACTTTACGCTACTGCCTGTTGAATTTGTTAAGCTCTTACAGTATTGATCTTGTGTGGTGACGTCACAGTACATTCTCGAAGCTTCCTCATACTTTATAAGGCCTCGTTGAGTACGAATACAGCAACCATGTCAGCGATAAGCAGCAGCATGCTACGACCTATCGTCTACTACGCATTTCTGCGAGGCCATTCCGCAAGGACTGCAGCCTCCAACATCTGCGCTGCATTCAAGGGGGAGTCGTTCACTATTCCATAGTGCCCCGTTGGTATCAGCGCTTCAAGGCTGGAGATATCTCTCTCGAAGATCGACCTCATTCAGGACGCCCGCTGGACTCAGAAGGCATGCTTTACTGCGAGTTGCTGGATAGTGTGACAACAGTCACAGCATGTGTCTACGCTACCCAGCTGCAGAGCTTGGCCGACGCCATGTGTCAAAAAACGTCCTGAACGGGAAAATGTCTACCTGCTGCACGACAACGCGCGTCCTCGTGTCGCAAAAGTGGGTCGCGAGAAAATCTAGGAGTTGGGCTGGGAAGTTCTGCCCCATCCACCGCTTTTCCAGACCTCGTTCCTTCTGACTACCACCTGTTCAGAACTCTAAAGCAGTATCCTCGAGGGAGAGAGTTTGATGATCGACGTCAACTGGAAATGGAGGTATCTGAATTCTTTTCCTCACAGCCTTCGGAAATCTAGCGGAAAGAAATTGAAAGGTGGCCTGAAATATGGGGCAGGATCTTAGACTTGGATTGGGAATATATCGTGAAGTGAGTTTTTGTTTTAGCAAATATGGGCAAATTTGAATATTGTTGTGCTAGTGTTGCAAGACTTTTCGATCAACCTAATAGAAGTGATCAATAACAAAACTGTGTAACCTGATGTTACAAGATTTTTTGCCGCCATCAAAACTCTTGCGCCAGGCGGGACATGGACGCGCACTCTCTACCATCCGGTAGGATGCAAGCCCACAACGCTATCGGCGCTGTTAAATCGCACGCCACATCCGATCTCGTTGCAGTGGCCTCTCAGCACTCTCCCACTCTTCCACGATATGGGAGTGTTGCGTATGACCAAAAAGCGCTGTTTCTGTAATCCTGTCTGGAAAGCATGGAGAGGGTACATGTACAGGTCTTGCACGACGCGAGACTTCTAATCGCAACAAAGCATCAAGTGGCAGCGTTTAGTCTCTATAACAGCTACTCTACAGTACCGTCGGTAAACATCCGCCAAAACGCGGCCGGCGGCGGATTAATCCGCCGTGTCCGCCGCTTCGCCATAACTTCCTTCAAGGTCGATTGTATCTAATGAAATTTACATCGTTGGAATCAGAACAACATGATCTACTCAATGGCGTTATAATCGACGAGATTTTAAAATTTTTGAGATCGAGAAGACCTAGATTATTCGAACCCGTAAATGTCTTGACCAGACCCACATTCGCTCCTGAGTCTTGCTTAATTATGCCTACTGGCAGGATTGGACCTGCCCAGTGGAATTTTAAAATTTTTGAACGCTGTTGAAAATATGTTTCATACTAATTTTAGGTTTTGCCTCACCACGGCGATCTCTTTGATACCAAATTTGCCGGACGGTTGCTGACGCAGGGCGGTTGCTAGCCGTTAAAATAATCTCACCTCAGAGAAAAGTCTTTATTATGCATTTGAAAACGTTTAATGGCAAGAAACAGTTATTAAATACATGCAGCCGAAGACAAGCAAATACACGGGTACGATATATTGATATATTGCGATAAATTTTCTATATTATGCAATCTGCCATGCGCTTCCATTCTGAACAGCTCTCTTCCTTTCAAGTATGTTACCACCGCAGCTTCAGCGACCAGCGTCAAACGCCACTGGATGCCTCCTATGTATTTCCTGCACGTTTCTGGCGTTATAGACATCCAGCATTGCTAAATAGCTGTGCACAATTCCTCCTGTGTTCTGAAAACTTGGCGCCTGTAATAAGTGCAATCAACAAGGGGTCGATATGTAGACCCGGAGAGTTACTTCACTACAGACCTTAAATAAGCCTTCATGCTGCCCCACAGTAATTCAATAGGATTCAGGTCAGTGGACTCGGCGGGCCACTCTAGGGTTTCGATTCCCCACTCAAGCAGCCTTCTCTTCGTGTAAAAACTAATGTGGGCCGGGGCATTGTTCTGCACAAGTCGTGATCGCCCTAAACTTTGTAGGGTTTTTTTGCCGAAATGTGAAACAATGAAAAAGCCTTGATTAGCAATGAAAAAAAAAGAACAAACCATTAAATGCAGTCTGCGCAAAAGGTGTATAGCACTTTTTTGGTATTTTACAATAGACATTAGAGTCTCTTCTAACGCTTCCGGGCAGGATAGCTAACGCTGTTGTGCCTCGCGAGGAGATCCCTCCCCAGCGGTGCACTTTTGCCGGATGCTTCGCCCGATTTCTGTGTCGTGCCGTTTCTCTACCCTTTTTGATGTAGCAGTATTTCGTCGAACATCTAACTAAAACAACAGATATTATGATAAATTCCTATTCCTGGGAAATTTTCAAACTCACTTTGGAATGTGGACTCATCGGTGAAAACACAGTCTAGAAATTGTTCTCCGCTACCCATCATTTCGTCGCAAAATTCCAGTCGCTTATCCTTGTTTTCGTCTCTTAACATTTGACAGTGTTTCGTGGTCGTTCGCTTGAATCCAAAATGATCCCTCAAGAACTTGTTCTGCGTTATACTAATAGAAAATCTACGAGCATTCAAACGCCTGGCTACTGCTGACGCGGTTTCCGAAATATTCGAGCTGTAGCTGGAGCAGATCCCGTTTTCTTTAATAACATCGAGACACCCTAAACGGAAAGCACAAACAGGTTTTACAACAGAACTGGAGAGGAATTCATTTAATTTACCACGCAAACTTCGAGGAGTGTACATGGTTTTTCGGCTAAGTGTACGAAGAAAGCAGAATTTCTTTATCAGTTTCCTGACTGCCCAACAAGTAATTTTTGCATTCACCTTAAGAATGCTGAATTAAAGAAAGATAATACATTTGAAGGAAGAGAATACAGGAAAGGAATGCGGAAGGCGCACCTTCGTAACTTCTCTATGGATGAACCACAAAAGTTTCCCTTGACGATGGAGAGGCATGATAATATTCACGTAGTCACCAGCAGACATGGTTCACACTAGAGCAACAGCTGGAAGTAGGCTGATTTAGCACCTCACGGTGACCTTGACTTGCGCATTAGTGAGAAGGCCTGAGGCATATTGTATTCTTTTGATGAACAAGTCAGCGCTTTATCCTTCCGTGGTGGTTACATTTCGCTCATATATAATTCATTCTTTTGGTAAAACTCTAAACGAAGTCATGGCTCTCATCTACACTGGTGTTTTCTTCACAAGAACCAAAACTTCTGGTGTTGTGCGCTCGAAGGACCTCCTCGGCAAGGCATATTTTGAAAGCACGATGGAATGGCCGCGTCTATGCAACTAAGGTACATTTCAGAGCTCCTTTAAAAATTGTTTGCGTGGGAATTCGCTATTTAGGTGGCATGTCTCAGTAGCAAAAAATACTGAATCGCAGTTACCGCATATTTTAACCGATGGCAGTTCAATTACGCCTGAGTTCGAAATATGCGAGGGAAGCGTGGGCACGACCACAACTGCTAGGTATATAAAGAATTCCCACACATGGGATTCTTTTCCTATCACAATTCCTATTAAATGAGACGCACGAAGATGGTGGTTTGATTGACCTTAAGTGCCTTTTGGAAGATATAAAAATTAGGCTAGACGCCGTCTCCGCACGACAGGAAAGGCTGGAAGTCCTATTTAAGCAAGAGGGCCAGAGACAGCGTAACCACTAGGACGATGTTTGCGAAATGAAAGGCGCTCTCGAAGAGCTTCTTAGAAGGGTGCCAAAGCGAATTTGCTCTGAAGGTGACTTTCATTTTCTCAAAATATGCATTGAATTTCAGAGTATAGGTATATTTTTAGGTGCATTACTTTACGAGTACTCGATAAGGAGCGCCTTGAAGCCTTAAGAAGACTTAGCGGTGGCAACATGAATCATTTTGCCTTAGAATTAGAAAAGGATGTCTATATAGATGAACCCGAAGAACTTGCCATTAAAGTTGAAAATAGAGTTCGGACGTCCACTAGGGTAGCCTATATCAAGGGAGTGAGTACTTCTTACTAACAAAATGTTATTATAAAAGATTATTCCTCGTTATAGTGCATCTTCAAATACTACCAGGTGCTAGTTGAAGCGAGGAAAACCGTTTGGAGAACGGTTAAAAACGCGTTGAACTCGAGAGTAGGCCGTCTAAAGTGTGCCGCACGTAACATTCCACAGTGCAAGTTCAGCAGGACATGTTTTAGAAAATATATAATTATACGTTACATGATTTGCCATTTATTTGCATGCCCTTCGGCTGCATGTATTTAATAATTGTTACTTAGGTTGAGCGTTTGTTAAGGTAATAATTGTTGCTGTTGATAATAATTGCTTAATACATATTTTAAAAGGATGTAGGATAAAGGACAGCGTTACTCAATCCCTTTTGGGATGCGCCAGCGCATTCTACTTCTACGGGATGTCGTAGAGGCGACATGAATGCGTATTTGGCCATACCATGACTTGCGGTGGCCAGCCGATGAACAAGTCAGCGCTTTATCCTTCCCATACAAGTCCGGTACCAATTCACTGACCCCGGAGGGATGGAAGGCTTGGTTGGCCTGGGCGGGAAATCCGAACCAGGAACTTGGTATCGGGTGCATGCGACAGTCGCGCCTCCTACGACTGCGCTACACGCTCCCTAATATATATTTTAAAATATATTATTGTATAATACATAATTTTTTTAAATATATTATTGTATAATACATTCTTCAACCATTTTCCCTACGTTACTTCGTATCTGGCCTATAGAGCATTTGCAAGCTCAGTAGTTTTTCAGTGCGCTCGGATAGACATGATACTTCCTGACCGTCACCCGTGGTGCGTACCAGTATAATGAGGTTCCTGAGAAACGGAGCTCGCCCGGTGATGCGTGCTCAGGGAGTTCTGAAATCGCTTTATCTCTTGAAGGGCATCGTATGACTATAATGTCCGGGTGGCTGGGTGGCTCTAAAGGCTCCCGGTTCTGCTGCTTCATTGGGGCCTTTCTCCGTGGCCTCCATTTTATGGTCTCAAAGTGACTTATAGCAAATTTGTTTTTATTTTGCGGATATATCTTTTCTTCAATTGCGGCAACAGCATCATTAACAGCAAGGTACGAAAGTTTTGGGATGAAGTAGGGGAGTGCTTCAAAACCTCTGTTCACCAGCGGTCGTATGTTCTGTTAGTGTTTTAGGCCAAGGATGGTTCTGTTGTTTTGTGTTGCTCTGGTTTGTTTGAGCTTGGGTTAGGTTATTTCTTAGGTTAGGCTGCTTCATGCTAGATCAGCTAAGGTTTTACTCTGTTGTCGTAATTCTTGTTTTTATTTTGTTTCTACTCTGTTATGCAAATTGTTGTTTGATTTAGTTGCATTCCCGTGTGAGCACGTCTCTCGCGACGTAACAAATAAATAAATAAATAAATTTGTCATTTAATTGCTTACCTTTTAGTTGCATGTATTTAATAATTGTTACTTTCTATTACATGTTTCTAAAATAATAATTTAAAATAATAATAAAATACGGGATGGGTCGCGGGTGGGTGCTGACAGACCCCAATAATAAAATAATATTTACTGCCTGTAAAAATGCTTAATAAATCCTTTTTCTAAAGCTAAATGAATATTTTAAAGTGAGTTTGGGCTCCGCTAGTGTGAGTATTGAGAGGAGAGAAGCAGTGATTGCATTCCCGAAGGGCATTCATGGGGGGACAGGTCGGGTCAGTGCAATTACGACGAGAGTCTGCACTCCAACTCTTGACTTGTCTCAGGGGATGAATAAGACACGAGTCGATAGTTTCGCTAGTTTCGTACCGTAATTTTCCCCCATTTTCCCCTGATTTTTACCCGAGTTTTCCCCTATTTTATGACTAATTTCTGCGGCGGCGGCAATCGATAGTATGACTCATCGCTTAGTGCAGTATTATATAGTGTATGATGTGATAGTATATGATGATTACATTTATGCATTCATTTTAGCTTCCATTTTACATTATTTACACTATATTTCATATTTTTGCTTTTTATATTTTTATTGTTTTACATTACCACACTTAAAATGTAATATCCCAAACTCGCTCGGTCCAGCTGCACCGCGTGTGTTGTGTGAATGCACACAAACACCGCATTTGACGACACCGCCCTAGAATTGCACCTCAGCACACGTGAGTTGCGTTAGCGCCGAAGTTGGCATTCGATCGATGCGCATTGGTCTCTTGTGTGCCCGCGGTGGCCTGGCCGCAAGACTTGTCGTGGCGCCGTGGGTAGAGGGGCGGGTTCAGGCTTGGGATTGGAGGTTCGGTTCCTAAGCATGGTGGTGTTTTTGCATTTCATTCAACTGGCTGGATGAGGTTCAGGGGTTTCAACGTCTACACTATTTTCAGGCGTTTTCTGCTCATTTCCCAGCTGTATGCTTCTGCAGAACCCGGCTGCAGCCACTCCCCCTGAGCGGCGAAAGCAGTTTCCACACGAGCAGCTTGGATCGCACTCACCCTGGAGTCCCTTCCCTAGCCTGAATCTGCGCTCGAAGAGCGCAGAACCCAGCTGCGGGCTCCCGCTGATCGGGGAATGCAGTTGGAGGGCGATTTTTGGACGACGCCGTCGAATTCAGTGTGTTGTGTGCATTCACACAACACACGCGGTGCAGATGGACCGAGCGAGCTTGGGACCGTAGTCACTTAAAATGCTCGTTTTTCAAAGCTTTCTATTCAGAACGGCATCGTCGACGTCGTCCTACAGCGTGGCGTTACCGGCAACGATTTCGCGACGCGACCTGCGAGGTCTATTTCGAGATGAGCTGCGCCCCGGTGTTCCCCGCTCCGACGTCGTCGCACGGAAGTCATTAGCGACGTTGTCATCACGAAGCACGACATCATCTAGGACGCTGAAGGCCACCGCCGCCGTCGCGTTGACGAACATTCAACGCAATCACCGCAGCATATTTCATTCGGCCGAACAGCTGGCTGGGACGTCGTAGATCGCCGTTTTCCCTTCGTTGAACCACCCCCCCCCCTTCCACCGGCACGCGAGTAGAATTATGACTGTGATCAACGGGCAGAGAGAAGCGAGCGCTCGGTGGTCTCTCGGTTACCCGGTGCGCTTCGAGAATAGGCCATGGTCGGCAAGTAGTATTGGAGGCTTGTAGTACACAAAGTGCCCTTGAAGGTGATCTGAAAAGGTCTTCGACTTCTATGCCCAACGTCAGCTTTAATATACACGGAAATCCTTGGTTGCCGTATCTCAATTGTGCCTTGAAAGTGGAAACCTGCATGAGATCAAAGCGAGATCAAAGCGAGACCGGTCTATTCCATAATATTGCCAACAGAATTAACTCTATCCGCCCCTCTCGGCCACTCTCAGCGTACGGTACCAAGCCTCAGACGGCAAGTCGCATTTAGCTGTCCTTAGGTGTGTACTTCAGTTCTACGCCACAATTTCAAAATTTTTTGCCAAAAAATGCTCCAATGATTCAGGAGTTGTAGATTCTGAGGAAAAAAAAGCAATCGTTGTCAAAAAAGAATAACCTCTTCGATGACATGTTTCCATAGTTAACCTAACGACAGACTGACTACTTTCAACTTCAGCTACCCAATTCCATAACTGATTTCAATTTCGAAACCAGAAGAAATCAAAAAAGAGAAATTTTTATCCATTAGCTCACGTGTTTCTTCAATTTTTGATGCTGATCACAAGGTTAGTACACCGTAGGAACGGCACAGTCAACCTAAGAAGGGGAATGAAGCATAGCGCTCAAAAAAAAATCGTAGGATAAAAAAGCTTCAAAATCCCGAAAATTAACTCACCTTCGAGAATCCTCCAGCTCATGTCGCTAATGTGAGCATCAGGGTGTGGGAGAAAGTGTCTGAGCACCGAATACCAGTCGACCAGATCACGAACCGAACACTCGCCGATCTGGTGGCGAGGCAGTTCGTTGAGACCAGCACAAGGGTACATGGACATGCTACCTGAGCCATCGATCAGGCGGAATGGCAAGGATCAAACGTCAGCGGCAATGCGGTTGGACAAGTGAAGGAACTCCGGGTTGTGGGCCTTCGAAAATTAGGTGGGCCAACCACCTATTTCGCAGACACTTTTTAGACGAGAGCAGTCACCGACTGAATTCCGCCGGATGTCAAGAAAACACCAGAGGCTGGATTGATGACTGACTCTACCAAGTGTCACGTGGGTAGACGGTGGAAATTGATGCATTACCTCGAACTCACAAAAGCGTGGAAGTGGTTAAATGGTAGGGCAAAAATACATAATATTCATAGCGCATTATGAACGCAAACCTGCTCTCTGCCAACTATCCTCTTGGTAAACATATCCACTACCATTAACCCATTACTGTACCAATCATGAATCCGGGCCCAGGACGCTCTGCAACGTGCCGACCGGATTTCTTCATGAAAGCCTTACACGGACGATATGACGCTCTTCGTGTCCCTCGAGACAAGAGCATCCATTGGAGCACTCTGGCACGCGACAGGGACGATTGACCCATGCTCTTCTCTCGAGCAAAGGAAGGATGCTACAGGTCTAATTCAGATGAGCTTAGATGTACGGTCTTCTGGAGTTAATTTAGTTCCTGACGTGAAGGCAGCAGTATAAACACGCTGATTGGCTGGCGTGATTACAGCCTGTGCCCTGACTCGTTCCCGCACCACCGGTACTCACTTTAGCGACATGACCAATCTTTCCAACTAGATTTAGCATGCCGTGGGGTTACACGCACCGCACGTAACCACGTGTCACTGAAGTGTCGAAAAAAATCAAAAATCGAAAAAAAATTGAAAACAGATATCTATGTCGATCATGGTGTCGCGCTTGGCTCAAGTATAAATTGAGCAAAAGGTCATCACACCTCGCCGCGTCCATTTACTCCACGATTTGCCGAGTACAGTACCGCAAAAGTCCTACAAATCACTACCGCGGCGGAGTATGAGGCAGGATTTATACTGCAGTCGCGGAAAAGCGGGCTTTTCTGAAAGCTATGAATATCGGCCATCTGGGCAGTGAAATCGGTGTGAATAGATTTTTCGAGGAAGGAAACAGAGTTTTGCAGCATGTCGGGATGCTGCGATGAACCTGGCGGGTTTGGCGCAACGAGGCGCCGCAAGGGATTACTGTAAGCAGTACTGCGTACTTTTCTTTCAGGTGCTGTTTAAAGAGACCGCCTCATAACGAGCAATGTCGACATCGTCGTCCGCTTTTTTGTTAGCGATAAATAAGGAAACCCTGAAAATTTCATTAAAAAATCGAAAAGATAGCCTAGAAATACCTAGTTCCTAGTAATGCCCAACAGCCGAGACAGTTTGAAATTGAACGCGCCTTTCAGCGGAGCGGTGAACCATGGTATAGTTTAAGGCCTGAGTTATACTCCCGCTGGGGCATCTGCGGAAGGGCGGGAATCGCGCCGAGACCCCTCACCTGGCCAATCGCCGCGCCCCGCCACGCCCGCCGTCTGCGGTGCACCCCTAGTCCGCGGATGCTCGCGCGGGAATATAACACTGGCCTAAGGCAGTTGGAACGTGCACCCTTACTTGCATTGCATCTCTTCCCTGGGTTTCCCTCCTCCATGTTTAATTGGGCAAACGGCGACTGTGGCAACCAATCCCTTTCAGGGATGTTCACGGGTATTCGGAGAGGCCACCGAGTTGGATTTAACTGGTGATATCCAGATAGTTGTATTTCTGTCAAATTTTTATGCTGTTGAACCGACATATGATATTTTTCTATATAACCTGTGCTTTATCCTTACCAGAGAAGTCTGGTACCGATGTCATTTCTGTCTTTGCCATGTTCTATTCGTACTTCCGTTTCCAGTATTGTTGCCGTTGTACAGCTACCATTTTTAATTGCTGTGCAGTTTGTTCCAGATTTTAGGACCACCACACTACTTAATTACTACAGATCTGTTCTTAGCATCTGTTGTAAAGGTTTATGTTTAACAGTTGATAGTTTTTGGTTCAATAGGTGTACGACACAACGGTAGGAATCCCCAGCAGTTTAGGTGCAAAAAATCTATTGTTATCTACCGTAAATATATCGCAGTCAATTCGCAGTCAATTTCTTTAATATCTACAAAGAAAAATAGTCAATTTCTTCAATTTCTACAAAGAAAAACACATTTAAAAATATAAAGTTGTCCGGAAATTAATGCAGGTTTTGAACCTCAAATTTGAAACCACACGTCTTAACTCAAACAAAACTTTATTAGGATAAGGATAAAGAACGGCGTTACTCAATCCCTTTTAGGATGCGCCACGCATTCTACTTCTACGGGATGTCGTGAAGGCGACATGAATGCATATTTGGCCATACAATGACTTGCGGTGGCCAGCCGATGAACAAGTCAGCGCTTTACCCTTCCCAGACAAGTCTGGTACCAATTCACCGACCCCGGAGGGATGGAAGGCTTGATTGGCCTGGGCGGGAAATCCGAACCAGGGACCTGGTATCGGGTGCAGGCGACAGTCGGGCCTCCTCCAGACTCCGACCCAGTGCATACGTCGGAATTTTTTGTGCATTTCGTCGGTGTCTTGAACGTACTTCTCTGCCGTCACTGTTTCGCTCGAGTTCAAGGAACTGTGGGGAATTGATCTAGAAGCAGACCACCAAACAGTTATCATGATCTTCCTTTGCTTCAGTTTCGGTTTCGGGAACTGCTGCGGAGCTTCATCGCGGTCCTACCTCTGAGTTAACGCTTGTTATCGTAGAGGATCCATTTCTCGCCGCAAGTTACGATACGGTCGAGAAATGGATCGTTCTTGTTGCGAAGAAGCAGCGCTGACGACACCTCGAACCGACGATTTTTCGATGGTCGTTCAACTACTGTGGTATCCATTTATTTAACTTCTTCGTCCTTCCGATTTTTCGCAAATGTTCACAAACACTTGATTTGTTTACGCAGAGTTCTTTCGCAAGTTCTCGAACGGTCAGACGTCTATTCGCTCCCACCAAGGTTTTCAACTCGTTGTCATTAATGCCAGAGCGACGTCCGCAACTTGCCTCATCCTCAAGATAGAATTCACCTCGACGAAATTTTTGAAACCAGCGCATCATCGTGGATTTGTTAGCGCTTCTTTGGCCCCATACCTGATTGATGTCCCGAGTTGTTTCCGCCGCAGTGCGACCGAGCTTGAACTCGAAGAAGTAAATCTGCCGAAATTGCTGTTTTGACACGTCCATTTATAGCCTACAGAATCTGCCACGAACTACTCTACATTAAAAATGAATAGCACAGTGAGAAAGCGCACAAAACCAGCTTTCTAACAGTGTGCAACTGTGCACTGTTCCAAGGAAAGTTTGCCAAAAATCCTGCTCTAAAGTTGGAAGTCGAAAACGTGCATTAATTTCCGGACAACCTAATATATTTTTGAAAAGAAAGGCAACACAAAAACGTGAACGAAAATTCACTAGCAATCGAACTGCCTCTATAGAGTCCCTGAATGACCGATGACGGCGAAGCGACCATAGAATGGGAATGAGAATGCTGAAGTTCGTTAATCTTGAACGAGTACAGTTATGGCCGTATCTTTTGATCAAATCCCAAAAAAGCCGCGTTTTCCCGGCTTTTGCGTCTTTTTGATATAACTCGCCTAAAATTCATTAATTTCAAAAACAAACGATACATTTGAGCTCAGGAGCTCGAGCTCTATCGTACGGTACACATTGTTTATATGAAGCTATGGAAATGGCCGAAATTGAAAACTTGCGCTCCATTGCGAAGTGCGGTCGCGGACGAGTTGTCGGTCGCAAGCCGTCGAAAACCGTTGCGTGCTCATAACTCCTCCAGTTTGAGGTTTTATGGGAGGCGGTGGCTACCGTTCGATTCGTCTCTTCGAGATCTACACAATCATATGTACAACTTCGCCAGACCCTCGCGTTTTCGCAGTGGTTGGTCAAAAATGACTGGGGCAGACCTTTTGCGATTGGAGAAGCTTATTTTTCAGGACTTGCATGTTCTTGGAATATATCAAGCATGGCGTAAAGTGTTTTGTCAGACCAGGAATCCTTCGAAAGTGCGCTGTGCACAAAGCATATGGGATCAAACCTATCAATCGAGGGGGGGGGGACAGCTTGTAGAGTGAGCGTTTGGGGAGTTTTATCACAAATTTGCAGCCGACCTACTCAGGAATTGCTCTACTCTGTTCCGGCGAGACCTAGGAGTGCGCCGTGAACGATGTATATAGGATCGGACCTATCAATCGAGAGGGGGGGACATCTTATAGAGTGAGCGTTTGGGGAGTTTTATCACAAATTTGCAGCCGGCCTACTCGGGAATTGCTGTACTCTGTTTCGGCGAGACCTAAGATTGCGCCGTGAACAATGTATATAGGATCGGACCTATCAATCGAGTGAGCGCAACAGCTCGCAAATTGCACGCGCGGGCATGTTCGGAACGCAATAACTCTGTCGAGATCAAATCGTTCCGGCTGCAGCTCGTGGGTTTCGTAGGCAGCAGAGAGGTTTAGTAGTATGCAGAAGTACAGCGTTGTAGCTTCTAAAACCGCGAAATTATTAGCGGTGTGAAAATGATGTGAGGCTTGTGAGACCTAATTTTTTCCCGATTTCAATCGATCACTGCGAGAAGACGCGATGAGCTAACAGCCCACAAGTGCGTAGGAGAGCAGAATGCTGAAGGCTCTTTACGATGGCATGCTCATAACTTCCCTGCTGCCTAAGCTGCTTTCTGCCCCATCTGACATTTTAGAGCGGTGGAGGGCAGCGGTGAAGTTTCCAGCGCTCGTTCTCGTCCAAATTTGAGTTTTCAGCACTCGCAGCGGTAAGGTTCTGTTCAGTTCGAAAAGCTCTATCGAATGGCGCCAATCTCGTCCTATTCTGAGAAAATAGATTTTTTGACAATTTCGCATCGAGGACGAGGCCGCTTAAAGCCGCGGCAGAGGGGCGATGACGTCATCAAAATTGATTTTTACGAACCGGCCCAAGTTTGGTACCATTCGATAGAGCTCTTCATGCTGAATTGTATGGTTCGGCTAAGAGTAGCGAGAACCGTAATCTGGGCCAGTAAGAGAGGGGAGAACATCGGCCGTTATTGTTCTAAATTTGACACGCGGGCGTGTTCTGAGCGCGATAACTCTGTAAATTGTGAACCTTTCCGGTTGCAGTTTGTGGGTTTTGTAGGCCAGCATAAAGTTCTAGTAGCTTGCTAAAACACAGTAATGGAGCTTATGATTGTACAAGGTTACAGCGCTGCGAAAATGCAGGTTAGCTTTGTGTGGCACGATTTTTTCCAATTTCAGTCGACCACTGCGGGAAGACGTGGAGAGCTAACGGCCTACAAATGCGCATGCTAGCAGAACACTAAAGGTGCTTTCAGATGACATGCTCATGACTCCCTAGCTTATTAAATTGCCTTAGTCCCAGCTGCCATTTTAGGGTGGCGGGCTTAGCGGCTGAAGTTTCCTGCTCTCTTACTCGCCCAGATCACAGTTTTTCCGAAAATCAATAAAACCTTTCAATTCAGCACGAAAAGCTCTATCGAATGGTATCAAACTTGGGCCGGTTCGGAAAAACCGATTTTCGATGACGTCATCGCCCCTCTGCCGCGGCCTAGAGTGTCGTCTTCGATGCAAAATTGTCAAAAAATCGATGTTCTCAGAATTGAACGAGATTGGTACCGTTCGATAGAGCTTTCCGAGCTGAACAAAACCTTACCACTGCGAGTGCTGAAAACTCAAATTTGGACGAGAAAGAGCGCTGGAAACTTCACCGCTGCCCTCCACCGCTCTAAAATGTCAGATGGGGCCGAAGCAGCTTAGGCAGCAGGGAAGTTATGAGCATGCCATCGTAAAGAGCCTTCAGCATTCTGCTCTCCTACGCACTTGTGGGCTGTTAGCTCATCGCGTCTTCTCGCAGTGATCGATTGAAATCGGGAAAAAATTAGGCCTCACAAGCCTCACATCATTTTCACACCGCTAATAATTTCGCGGTTTTAGAAGCTACAACGCTGTACTTCTGCATACTACTAAAGCCCTCTGCTGCCTACGAAACCAAGAGCCGCAGCCGGAACGACTCGATCTCTACAGAGTTATTGCGCTCCGAACGCGCGTGCAATTTGCGAGCTGTTGCGCCCACTCGACTGATAGGTTCGATTCTATATGCACTGCTCACGACACACTCCAAAGGCTAGCTGGACTGTGTTAGAGCAATTCCTAACTAGGGCGGCTGAGAATTTCTCATAAAACTCCCCAATCGCCCACTCTACACCCTGTTGCGTCCACTCGATTGATAGGCCCGATCCTACATTGTTTACGGCGCACTCCTAGGTCTCACCGGAACAGAGTAGAGCAATTCCTGAGTAGGTCGGCTGCAAATTTGTGACAAAACTCCCCAAACGCTCACTCTACAAGCTGTCCCCCCTCTCGATTGATAGGTCCGATCCTGTATGCATTGTGTACGGCGCACTCTCGAGGGATTCCTGGCATGTCAGAGCACTTCACACCATGCTTGATATACTCCGAGAGCATGCAAGTCCCGGAAAATAAGCTTCTCCTATCGCAAAGAGCCCGTTCCAGTCATTTTTTGCCCACCCCCTGCGAAAATGCGGTGTTCTGATAAAGTTGCATACATGGTTGTGTAGATCTCGAAGAGTCGGATCGAACGGTACCAACCGTTTCTCAGAAAACCTAAAACTGAAGGAGTTATGGCATGCAAAGGTTTTCGACGACTTGCTACCGACAACTCGTCCGCAGCCGCTTTTCGCAATGGAGCACGATTTCGAACGAAAAACTAACCTTTGAAAAAATTCAGTTGAACTTTGAAATTTTCGGCAATTTTTTAACGCTATCTGATAGAGCTTGAACTGCTGAACTCAAAAATGTGCTTGCTTTCGCAATTGGTTAACTTTGAAGGAAGTTATTTCGAAAGCCGAAAAAGCCGGGAAAATGCGGCTTTTTCGGCATTTTTGAAAAGGCTACGGCCACAACTGTAGCTCCATGACTGACTGCAGGTCACGTAATTGGGCGTCGACTGCTGGGAAGTTTTCAATGAAATATCGTTTTCACGTCGAACTGGACACTTTTCAATTTATATTGGACACTTCTTATGTCAAATTGTACATGCTTCTAAGCAAGCTTGACGCTTTTGAAATCAAAGTGAAGTTCTTCTGAATCAAAGCGAGCGTCTTCCAGATTAAGCTAGATACTCTCCAAAACGGTTAGAATAACTTCTTGTTCAATGAAAATTTAGCATACCTTCCGTGTGATTTTTTAAATTCAAATGCCCAAATATGCCAAGACACATTCTGAAATTTTATAAAAATGTTATTTTAAAAACAACTAATGTGAATTCAATTTTATTTTAAAGCGGAAGAAAAGAACAACTGTATTGTTCATTTATTATTCATTTAAAAATCGCAAGCCCGACTAGATGATCGCGATTTTTATTTGATTGATAGCGTAAATGCTGCTTACCTCTATCAGGGGTTTGAGGATTTGGGATAGCACTTGTGTATTTCACAACTGCTCTTGTCGTACCGACCATCATGTCATCATCATCATTTACATCTGTTACTCGACGCACATATAACGAAGACTGCTTGAAGGCTCTTAACCGCCATGTGTTGTCGGCGGAGGAAAAAACCGCTGACACGAGCAGGTGTAGGCAGACAGGATGGCGCCTTTTGCATGTCAAGTCGTCCAATTTTGATGGATGCCATACGATAGACCTTCAGCATTACCGCACGGCTTGCCAAAAAACCTGAAATTATGGAAATCGTGACAACGATTGGCGGAGTTCTTTTGCTGCAATATGGGAAGAGGTACTGAAATCTAGGGGTCTTCTATGTAGATGGACATTTGACGAGAACACAAAAATCTTTTTGCATATAAAGAAGTTCAAATGAAGTGCCTAAGGTTGGCTACCGTCTTCACGTCTAACTTGAGCAAATATAGTCCTGGATTTGTCTCAAAATTTTCACCCTTTCACCTACAGAACGAATTCTAAACTCGTTACCATTGGTCCCGTCGAGTAGTCTCAATTTATTAGATTGTGCGGAAAGTTTTTAGACGAATGTCGGAAAACATTGTATAGTTAACAACTTTATTAACAGCCACTATCATTCAACAAAATATTCACCATTGTGATCATACTGCCATCTTTCCGGTAGAGAGCGAATACCACGCAGACTTGGAGAGCGAGAAGTTGTTGACACCGCCTTTGACTTCCTCCCGATTTGCGAACTTTTTTTCCAGCAAAGAAAGACTGCAGCGACCGGAAAACGTGGTAGTCACTGGGTGCCAGATCAGGTGAGTACGGCAGATGGGGTGCCAGTTCAATCCCGAGTTCCTCCAATTTCTTCTGCGTATTATTTGCTGTGTGTGGTCTGGCGTTATCCATGAGAAGAAGAATTTTTCCTCTTCTGGGATTGCGATTACGTAGGATTTCGCTCATTTTCTCCAGCTGAACGCAGAACATGCCCAAGTCTACCAAGGAACCGGTAGGAACCAATTCCCAGAGTACCATTGGCGTCCCACCAGAAGGAAAGCAACTCCTTTTTGTCGTGATCAGGACTTTTCGGCTGTGGTTGGAGCAGCTCATCGAAGTCCACCCAGTGCTTGCGAACGCCAAATTGTCGAAGACGCAGTACTCTTCATCTATCGTGACGATCGAGTCGATCCAAGCAAATGTACACTGACGGTTAAGGAGAGAAGTGCAGATATAAACACGCTTCCGTTTGTCCGGAGGCGTCGAAGCATATGGTATGACTCGAGGCAACTTCGCGACTTTGCCAGAAGACCGAAGAATATCGTGTACTGTGGACTTAGGAGTATTTGTAATGTCTGAAAGTTCGCGTACAGAATGATCAGATCGAGCACCGCATGTGGCGAGTACGAGCTGTCTGTTCTGCGTATGTGGTCGACCTGTGCTCGGGAATCCTCGAGCGATTTATTTATTTATTTATTTATTTATTTATTTATTTTGATGCACGCAGATGTGCGCCTCACAAGAAAGGATTGAAAAAAAAACTCAGAAACGAAGTGCAGTTGAAAGAATTCTGAAATATGATTACGGCAAACGAGTTTCCCAGGTCAACCCGTAGTTTTAGTATACATACATACATACATACGTGTAATCCTACCAGATAAATAAGTGAAAGAATGTGTATTTAGTATGAAGCAGATATGCTTGCAGAAAAAACAAGTCGTTATAAGAAAAATTAGAAATATGAAATGACAGTAGGAAAACGAAAAGTAAGATTTGGTAAGAACCACCGTTTCATAATTGTTGTTTTAGAACCAGTTGTTGTTTACTGTGAAAAAATACTGGAGCTTCACTGAATGGATAAGGGTAACCCTGGGAAAAGCGTTTACCGTTTACATTATAAAGCTACGAAGTCTATGGCTTAGGTGATCGTTTTGTGTTGTCCTTGAATTCACGAATACATGAGCGAGGACTGCAAAGATCTGCAAAAATAAAGGTCAACCCAGCAAATGTTAAAGTACAAGTTGTAAAAATAGCTTCAATGGTTGCTTCTCACTGCGCTGCTATAAAGTGTAATCCGTGTAGGAGACATTGGCTTCTAAAATTCCTGTATATTTAGTATAGAAAGAAGATCTAACCTTTTAAGTCTAGTTCGAAAAACCTGGACGTTTGGGGAACTAATCACGTCGTTAGGCAACATTTGAAACCAACGTGATGTTCGATAAACTTTCGATAAACGAAAGAATTGTAAGCTTTAGAATGGCACCATCTTTTTAGCTGAGGACATGCGATTGCAAATGTTGTCGTACGACCATGACTAGGTTTGAAAATCCAATACTTGCTGATTTTCAGATTTACCTCCATGTGCAATATACGAAAGCAGAGGACCAAGTCGCTAAAAACTCTTCGAAATAGTAAACTTTTTAGGCTAAAAATTTGTAGCCTGCTCGAGTAGCTTGGCGGGGAATTAGGATATCTTAAATTGAATGTCCTAAACATGAGAATCCTTGTAAATGTCCGTTGAACTTTTTCGATTTGCGACTGAAGCCTTTCATTTCCACAAGGGTTCCACACTTGACAACAGTACTCTAACTGTGGGAGTACATAGGCGTTGTAAAGTCTTAGGAAAATACCCCTATCATTTGAATGTATGCTCCTAAAAATAAAGAACACACTCCGAAGTGCTTTACGAGTGATGCTTTCGACGTGTGGCCGGAAATCTAAGGAGTTACTTATGTGCACTCCCAGATCTTTCACTTCTTCACAGTGCTTAAAAACAATATCCTTGTATCCATACTGCATTCCCTGGTCACGTCCGAAGTGTATTACATACGTTTTTGAAAGATTAACAGGAAGTTCCCACATCTCGGTCCACTCCATTAATCGCCATATAGAATCGCTCAAAGCTTTGTGGATTTCGTGTCGATTATCTTTACCGTAAATGCCATAAACCTTGATATCGTCCGCATAGAGCTGTATCCTGACCGAAGTATGAGTTTTAAGCTTTTCCGGAAGATCGACACAGTAGATAACGAAAAGAATAGGAGACAGAACTCCACCCTGCGGAACTCCGCTAGAGCAAGGGTAACACTTCGAAAAATCATTATTTACTCGTACCCACATGTGGCGATTTGAAAGGTAAGATTTAAGCCAGTTTAGAAGAGTTCCATCAACACCAATATGCCTTAACCTGAGAAGCAGTTTTGAATGGCTAACTTTATCAAACGCTTTGGACAGGTCAAAGTATATGACATCAACGGATTGCTTATTATTCAAGGCAGAGTACCAGTCGAATGTACTATCGAGAAGTTGTGAAGTGGTCGACGCACCTCTCAAAAACCCATGCTGTTCAGGTGGTAGTAGTTGACGACGCTCTAACCAGCACAAAAGTTTTTCACGCAGATTTTTTTCAAGTATTTTGATGGGGGTCGGCGTAATACTAATCGGTCTGTAATTTGTTACAAGGCTTGATTTGGAACTTTTCGGTATCGGAGTAACTAGCGCTTGTTTCCACATTGAAGGAACTTCTTCAAGCATAACAGAAGCACTAAGAATCATCAGTAACGGTTTACAGAGATTTGTAGCACTCTTTTTGAAGACTATCTGAGGAATGCCATCGAATGTTAAAAGAGAAGAATCTTTTAAGGCCCTAAGGTGTCTTAGAACGTCATTATCGTCGAACGTGATATTCATTAGACGATGACGCGTTGTAGTACTCAACCTTTCCAAAGACAGCGGATTACTTGAGGTACTAGTAGAAAATACACTAGAAAAATATTTTGCGAGCGCTTCCGCTTTTTGTTTGTCATTGACAAAGACGTTGCCCTCTTCATCTTCAAGTATAGGAAGCTTTCCACCACCTTTCAATTTACTATGAATGAAACTAAAAATTGCTTTGAAGTTGCATTTCTAGCAGTTTCAATCTTCTTTCGTAGTTCGAGTAAAACTTTTTAATATGAAAATTGATATCAGAACATACTTTTTTGTAGAGCGGATTAGAATCGTTTTCAGAGAGTCTTGCTTTCTGGTTAAGTAGATTTTGAATGTGTCTCGGATATCTTATTTCTTTACTTTGTAAATAGGTGAAGGGAACATACATCTTAAATCCGGTGTACATCACTGAGCAAAACCTCATGTACATGTCCTCAACCGATACAAAGTTCTCAAAAACGGATTGCCAATTAATTCCTGCAAGGGAGTTGAGACCTGAATAATCAGCCTTGATAAAATTAGGCATGGGTATCTGTGGTTGAATCTCGGTTGCAATGGAACAGCAAAATTTGATTACCCTGTGGTCAGATGTGTGAAATGGAGGTAAGCAACCCAAAAATTCGCAAATCTGATTTGAACTTAATATCAAATCAAGTGTGGCATCCCCTCGAGTAGGTTCCGACACATATTGAGTCATGTTGCACACATCAAAGAATCGCACAAATTTTGCTGACGATAAACATCTTGACCGCCCACTATTCCAGTTATGCTCTAAATTGAAATCACCAAGTAAAACAACAGGTTTGCTGAATGAGCACATATCACCAAGCGAATCTTCAACTACTCATTATCGTGGTTTGAAGAATTGGGCGGTCTATAAACAAGGACGAATCTAATTACACAAAGAGATTCGGGACTAAGCGAATCTAAGCACAGAAAATCAAAAGAGGAGGAGTTTCTAAAGAATGTTTGCTTTACATAGAGCGTATCTTTACATATGCAGCATATACCGCCTCCCCTACCATGTATGCGGTCAGTTCTAAATATGATAAACGGAAGCCCACCGAGGATTTCAGTATTGCTAATACTATCAGGAAGCCATGTCTCCGTTATAAAAACAAGGTCAGGATTATGTATTGTGAGAAAATAATGTAAATGATGAAGTTTGTTTACAACATTCCTAGCATTAAACAAGAAACACATTAGTCCTGGGATTGCACCATGACAGGATTCAAGTTTCCCGTATTTGGCTGCGTTCTTAAGTCCTTTACGTTCGTCAGAATACCTCGATAAACCACCCACTCTTTGCGCTTGACTTCGGCGTTGCGTCTGCGGGCTTCCTGTCGGAGCTCATACTCTTTTTTGCGTTCATCAGGAGTCATACTTTTACGAATAAAAACTTCACTGAACTCTGAAGTACGTAATAAACGGGCGTTAGATAGAGCTGTAGCCCAATGAGCTTTGGAAGGAAGCAGCAATTTTACAAGCCTCGGCCTAGAATTTTCTAGTCTGCCCATCCTATACACCTCAACAGGTCGACATTCCACTTTGAGAATATCAAGTATGTTCTCAACCTTGTCTTCAAGCTGCTTCTGTCTTTCGGACGGTTTAACAGATGCTGGTGACTCCGGTAATCCACTAATCACAAGACTGCGCCCCTTTTTGTCTTCTTGGACCAATTTTGTTACGTCACCTGGGAGTTTC
Source organism: Heligmosomoides polygyrus polygyrus (assembly GCA_947396885.1). Lineage (NCBI taxonomy): Eukaryota > Metazoa > Nematoda > Chromadorea > Rhabditida > Heligmosomidae > Heligmosomoides > Heligmosomoides polygyrus. The sequence goes on from OX377204.1 coordinate 12,894,941, forward strand.
GTCTTTAGAATTTTCAACATTTGATTGATCTTGGGATCACTGCTCTGCGATATGATGAAGTCCAAGTATTCGAAAGCGTTCATCATGGTATGGTCGGCCCCTTCGACCTCAACACCATCGTTGCTTGCCGTGGTCAAATGTTGAAAATTCTAAAGACAACAACATGGCTAGAAGTCTGCACCTCGAGCTTGCGGTACCAATTGAAGCACGTCACCCGAGAGGAGGCTTGCTCCTTCACTGTCTCCTGAAGAACGCGATGGGCCTCGTTCTCGGATCGACCGGAGCGGTACTGTAGAAGGAGAGCTGGTTGGTAGAGCATCTTCTTGTCGTACATTGGGAAGGCACTACTGGTAACAGGGAACGATATGTCGCACATGCTGCTTACAGTTATATATCCAGGACATGTAACACAAATCTCCCAAGTCCGGCCCTCTCACAACTTCAGCTGGCAAAGATAGGTTGTTTTGAATCTTACCGTGCGATTAGTCTAAAACCTTTCCGGAAAACAAGCAATATCATAGAGATTGTAACCTGGTGCAGTTCCAGAAACAAAATGCATTACAGAAGTTTTGGCTAGATATATTGGTAAACAACTCTTATCATTAGCACAGCCAGTCGTGTTCAGTAGACTTTTCTCACAATATTTAATGGAGTCACTATTGCACTACAAAAATGCGCCTGCGCCATCTACGAAATCGCTGATGCACAACTTGCAGTAAGCGTGCAAGCTCAGTAGAAGTGTGGGAGTCACTGTCAAGGAAAGCCACGCCCGTGAAGGAATTCTTCAGACATACACACATCAGGGGCCAGATTCATCAACCGCTTACCGCCCCTCTAACGGTGAAAATACCGCCAAACCCGATGCTGATGAATGTCATATTAGGGGGTTTGGCATATTTCTACCGTTCCGTTAGAGGTAAGCAGTTGATGAATGTGGCACTTGGCCACACACTAGAATCCTAAGCCTTCGAGAAAAAAAAAATGAAAAAAATTCGCAGACAGATGCGTACCCAGACGCGGCCTCCATACACCGCTGTCAAGAACACAATAATCTAGATATTGTGCAACATTGACACCACACTATAGAGTTCATTTAGCTTAGCAGCAGTCTATTTTGCCAGTAGCGAGAACGGCAAGCTGTCAGAGTAACAACGCATAAAATGTGGACCGTCAGTGACTGCAGCTCTAAAACAGGGGTGCACATTTAACGGTTAACGATTTAACGAATTTAACGAATTAACGGCATTTTCCGTTAAAATCTGGCTTAACGACTTAACGGAAATTTTCAGAAGGTTAACGAAATTTTTAACGGGCCTTTTTTCTCAGTAAGCTTATCGCATTCCCCTCCTTCTTCACTAATATTGCAGACCTCATCCTCCCAATTACATAGAACTATTCCTGAAAGTCTACTAAAATCAGCAAGAATATTTTAGTGTTTTTATGCTAATGAGGGCGTGTGTAGCGCAGTCGGAGGAGGCGCGACTGTCGCGTGCACCCGATACCAGGTTCCTGGTTCGGATTTCCCGCCCAGGCCAACCAAGCCTTCCATTCCTCCGGGGTCGGTGAATTGGTACCAGACTTGTCTGGGAAGGATAGAGCGCTGACTTGTTCATCGGCTGGCCACCGCAAGTCATTGTATGGCCAAATACGCATTCATGTCGCCTCCACGACATCCCGTAGAAGTAGAATGCGCTGGCGCATCCCAGAAGGGATTGAGTAACGCCGTCCTTTATCCTTATCCTTATTTATGCTAATCTCATGCCTTCTATAGCGCATTAGAATTTTTGGAAATAATGCAGTGGAGCTAGAAAAGTTCTTCGTCGAGCCGCTGACCTCCTCTAAGATATGCTTATCCCAGAATACTTTGCTCGCCACTTAAAGTAGCCGTAAAGGAGAGAATGCTTTCAGTCGGTGGACGTATTTTAAATGACTTGAGAAAAATGCTAGTGAAGGGATAAAGGATATGCATGCAAAAGCCGACATCCCTTCCGACTCGCTGCTCGCGCCCTAATAACACAAATTTGGAAAGCTACTTTCCTGAAGGGAAAACACGTCAACGACCGTGTCACACTCTTTCGGCCGTGTGGGACTGTGTGACACGATGTCGTGTCAGAGTTCCGACGACTTAAAAAATCGATTGGTTTCACGCACAGGTCACGCGAAAATTCTACGTTCGTCAACGTGTTAACATTCTACTGATAGGCGTTTACTTGTACTTTAATTAGTTCTTAGCGGGCTGGTTCCCTCATCGACATTGTGCACGCTCGTATAGCAGTCACACATTGTATTTGTATTTTTTAACGAAATTTAGTGATTTACCGGAAATTTAACGAAAAATTCGGTTAAAAAATTTCGTTAAGGTAATTTAACGCACAGAACTTTGTGTGCATCCCTGCTCTAAAAAGGCTGCCACGGGGCAGAGAGTTTAAGTAGTTGAAAGGTTGCGAGCTTGTTTTGAATGCATTGAAAGTGTTCTGGTGGATGCATTTCCATGCCAATAGTTCGCCATTTGTCGCTAAAGCAGGGAAAAGGCCGAAACCAGCATGATTGCACCGCTATTAGGTTGTCAGTAAAGTTCTCAACGTTTTGTGCTACTATTCTTCATTCGTCCATTATTAAGTAAAAATTCAACCTGCACTGCGCATTATTGCTACTTTATGTACAGAAGTTCTCGCTCTGTCTGGCTAAGTAGTGTCTGGCAACGTTGTTTTATATTTCTATATTCTTGAATGGTTTATTCAAGTATGTCGAAGGAACAATTCCAAACTATATTTTTTACCTCAAATTGGGACAACCTGCAGCCGAGACAGCTCGACAACTCAATCAAATGTGGTGGCCTGATGGTGCTTTAGAAAGCACTGTGCGCCAGTGTGCGCCAATTTCGGACCGGAGATGTCAGACTCGAAGACGACCCCCTTAGTGGCCTACATAGAGCAGCCCTGGATGAAAAGTTGAAGGAATTTGGTGGAAGCTGAACTATCTCAATCCGTTTGCGGGATCGAGTCAGTAGAACTGCTGTACGGATGCTTTGAAACGCCTTGGGAAGGTGAAAGAGCTCGAAAAGTGGGTGCCCCACGTGTTGAGTGATCGGCAAAATTGTCAAGTTTCGAGACTTGTTCTTCTCTACTTTTACGCAATAATAATGACCCGTTTTGAATCGAGTCATCACTTGTGTTGAAAAGTGGATTCTGTATGATAACAGGAAACGTTCGGAACAGTGGTTGGATGCCGACGAACTCGCCTCCCCAGGCATTTTCCAAAGGCGAACCCCCACCAAAAAAAGGTAAAGGTCAGTGTGTGGTAGTCGGCGGCTGATCTGTTACTATTTTTTGTCACGATCCAAACGATCACAGCAGAGTCCTACTGTAAGGAAATCGACGAAATGAGCCGTAAATTGCGTCAACTACAGCCAGCATTGCTCAACAGAAGAGGCCCGATTCTTTCGCACGATAACGCCCGCCCACACGGTTCACAAATCGTTATTCGAAAATTGAACGAATTATGGGTTGAAGATCTTCCTCACTCCCATATTGTATAGACCTCTCACCAACCGACCTTTTCAAACACTTTCAGAACCTTCTCGCTGGTAAATCCTTCACCATCAGGAGCAGGCCAAAACAGCCTTCGTGGAATTTGTCGAATCTCGACCACCCAATTTTTTCGCTGATGGAACAATTGGACAGGTTACCCGGTGGAAAAAGTGTGTTGATTTGAACGGTGCTTACTTCGACTAAATCCGATCAGAAATGAGAAAGTTATGGCAGTTCAAAGCGAAGCACTCAAAAAGCTAGGAACTTTCCGTACAACCTAGTAGAGTTTCGCCTCTCCATAAGCTACATACAACGCCGTACTCTAGTAATCTGCTGAACCTTTTTACTGTTTATAAAATCTGCTTTGCTTTAAGAAGTTGGAACAGGGACGGTTTGAACTGAACAGTGTTATTAATCCTCAAATACGCAACACCTATATGTTCAACCTCACAATCAGTAGAAGCGTTGAAATCACTGTCAGGAAAGGCCTGGCTTGGAAAGGATTTCGTGCACACACACACCTTGGTCTACTACCTCAAGCCCTAGGGCTTTACAAAGCAAATGATTACACACGGAGCCTGGCCAGCACTGTCGCCAACGCTGTCGACGACGCTGTCACAGAAGTATAACATAGCTGCGGATGCGAACGATCTACGTTCTGCGCGCTGTCACTCGTCTAGATTGCCGTAGATTACTGCTGGCAGGTAGGTATAGCTCGTATACTCGAATGATTTTGTCGGTCTGTGCGTTGCTCGCAAAGTGTGGTATGACGGCAATTAGTTCCATAATGTAGGCCTCATCCGATTGTCCGTCTTCAGCTTAGCTCACAAAGGCGAGGAGTAGAGTGACCCCACCGGAAGGAACGGACATCTACACCTACAGTTATACTATAAGGCCTATGCTTATGCCTAAAATTTTGTGAAAGAAATACTAAAACAAAAACAAAAATAAATGAAAAAAGCAAAATATAAAATAAAACAAAATAATGTCCACTCCATTTTTCTCAGCTGACTCTTTGAGTTTACTCGTTGTTTGTTTTCGTGTCAGCACCTCCTCTGTTCATTTATTTACGCAGCACCGCCTCTGCATACTTACAGTGAGGGTACTAGGAGGCTCTAGAAGCCCTTTGTTGTTGTTCAGTGTTCAGAACACAAGCAAAGTTGTTTTGAACACCTCCGCATGCAATATTCATCGCAGCGATTTTTCTACCCAACGCAGCTAGCGGAAGCCGTGCTTAATAGATTTCTAAGCTTCGAGTTCACAATGCTGCGCTTTGCAATCGTTTTGGAACATGTAATAAGACTTCAGTAGGAGTCCAGTACTCCTATGTCGCCACGAAGAGTTATACTTTGGCTTAGATGCTAGCTTTCTCCCACAAAACCATAAGTATTCGTGATGCCTCAATTCACTCAATGGAACTGTCAGATCCGAATCAGGAGTGCACACAAAGTTCTGTGCGTTAAATTATTTTAACGAAATTTTTTAACGGAATTTTTCGTTAAATTTCCGGTAAACCGTTAAATTTCGTTAAAAAATACAAATAGCTGCAAACTTCTACCTCAAATGAAAAATCAAGGAAAACACGTTATATGTTCCATCCAACTTCAACAGATTAACAACAAAAGTTCAAGGAATGGAGTGTAACACTACAATGTAACTTAAACAAGTCATTATCAACAAGCTGTGGACAGTAAAATAAACAGCTTTCAGTGAAAAATTATGCTCACGGTCTGAAATAAGAAAAGATATGGGATTATCAGTCAAGAGGACGTTACTTAGTGGGATCGACAAAACATCTTAAAATATAGGATCACCCCGAAGTTTGTTCCTTTTTTCTGGTTTATTGCGAAACCGTTTTGTGTGACTGCTATACGAGTGTGTACAATCTCGATGAGGGAAACCAGCCCGCTAAGGACTAATAAAAATACGGTACATGTCGCGTAGGTGAGCAGCATTGATAGGTGGGAGCGCGCCAGCCAATAGAAACCAAACAGAGCACAAGTCAAACACATGCCAGCCTATCAGGGTACCAACTGTACATGCCCTCTCTTAATGACATGCCCATTCCACGCGGTCTGATTGGTTTAGGCGTTCCCACCTACCAATGCTGCTCACCTACGCGACATATACCAAAAATACAATTAAAAGCCTATCAGTATGTAGAATGTTAACACGTTGATGAACGTAGAATTTTCGCGTGCCCTGTCCGTGAGACCAATCGATTTTTTGAGTCGTCGGAACTCTGACACGGCATCGTGTCACACGGTCCCACACTGCCGAAAGAGTGTGACACGATCGTTGACGTGTTTTTCGTTCAGGAAAGTAGCTTTCCAAATTCGTGTTATTAGGACGCGAGCAGCGAGTCGGAGGGGGTGTCGGCTTTTGCATGCATATCCTTTATCCCTTCACTAGCATTTTTCTCAAATCATTTAAAATACGTCCACCGACTGAAAACATTCTCTCCTTTACGGCTACTTTAAGTGGCGAGCAAAGTGTTCTGGAATAAGCGGCGCCAAGAGGGGATAAGCATATCTTAGAGGAGGTCAACGACTCGACGAAGAACTTTTCTAGCTCCACTGCATTATTTCCAAAAATTCTAATGCGCCATAGAAGGCATGAGAATAGCATAAAAACATTAAAATATTCTTGCTGATTTCAATAGATTTACAGGAATAGTCCTAATTGGGAAGATGAGGTCTGCAATATTAGTGAAGACTGAGGGGAAAGTGATAAACTTACTGAGGAAAGAGGTCCGTTAAAAATTTCGTTAAACTCCTGAAAATTTCCGTTAAGTCGTTGAGCCGGATTTTAACGGAAAATGCCGTTAATTCGTTAAATTCGTTAAATCGTTAACCGCTAAATGTGCACCCCTGATCCGAATGCCCCAGCTGAGTGTGTAAGGTCGCCAAGTCAGCATGGCGACAACCTAGTACCGGAGCTTTGCAGAAAACAACGAGCATGAGCTCTGAAAAGCGTTGAAAAAATGGGAAAGAAGACCAGGAAGATGTGAACTGTATGGCTTCTGATATACATTTTGGTTTTATGCTCTAAACAAACATATGGAGCTTCTATCATAGAAAAGCCCAATTCGGTAGTTTCATGGCGGAGGCTGGTGCTGTAAGTAGAAGCTTCGGATTCATACTATAAATATCAAACTAAGGGCTACCACATACGCTTGGCCTCGTAGTTCTGGGATGTCTTAGGTCCTGAAGTATACCTGATAGAGCGCCGATGACGCCTATACAGAGTTGGAATGCGTAAAGTGGGATGTGCACCACTATTCCCAGCCATCTATCACAATGGTTTAAGCAAAAAAATCTGTTTTCTACCTTGTCTGCTTCTACTGAAGAATCAATTATGAGAATTTAGTCCTGAAAGATTGAATATTATCTGAAGTAAAAAAGGACCCTGGCACCGAGCAGGATAAAAAAAAGACTTTCTGATGCACTCTGAAACATCTCAACGATCAATAGGGCGGCAGGTATGTCTTGCAGGTAATGCGGTTCATGTCGTGAATGTGGGCAGTATTGGGAGGAGAGCACGGAGGCCAATCACACCCAATAAAGACACCGATCGAACTTTTGATTGCCAAATAGGTGCCGAACGTCGTGCACGTTCTCTCTGACCGGTACGCTCACTCGATGTGGCAGATTGGATGGCGAGTTACCAGTTCGAAACACTGCTCATATTCGCGACATGAACCGGTAATGCTCTATTATGTAGGGGTTAGAAACAAGAGAGGTAAACGGGGAGCTAAGGCGGTGCGAAAGTAAGGTTCCTTGGGATAAGTTGAGACTAACTTAAAATGTAACCAACTTAAAATGGTTTAATTACCCAAGTTTGAGGTTATAATCCAACAACATGGCCAAGTCAAAGAACCACACCAATCATAATCAGAACAGAAAGGCTCGCCGAAATGGTATCAAGAAGCCGAAGAAGCAGAGATTCATGTAAAATGTAATCGTTTTCGTCTTCAGTGAGGAAACAACGAAGAAAATGAGTCCGCCCTTACAGCTGGAACAAACGGATGACCGAGACAAACGTAATGTTCGTTTTCTTCTTATGCAGCCGTAAAGCGATGTTCGGTCATCATCCGATCGGCGAATGATCGCAGAATGACTGTGATTTGGTGTTTTTCGTTCGGAACACGAGAACATATTGAAAGCAGGTAACATCTGTAGGTAATAGTCTGGCTCGAAAAATCAGCGGCAAGGTTTCATGGACTCCAGTGGGCGAGAAGCCCAAAAATTCTGCATTTAAATCCTCCTCCCTTCTTCAATTTCAGTTCGTCGCCTGGGCCTCGCCCTGGTCTCCCAGTCTTTGCTCTTCCACCTTCAAACTAGACACGATCGTGCCTAGCTCTCGTTAACAAGTCCCACTTGTGGGAGTGCATCAAAGGTGATGAAGAAGCTATCGGCCGTCTCTGCTGCAGCGAGTCTTCAGAGCACATTTATAAATCACAGTGCCTACATGGCGCTATCCTGATATTCTTTTCATGGCGTCCGTTTTTCGCACACTGGTCGCCGTTCCTCATCACTCGCGGCTTACATGAGCATATTCATTTTGTCGTTTTTTTTCAATTTTTCCTGACGAACGGTTTAATTATCCATGCATAGTCGTTCATATTTTATGTGATGCTGTAATTATTCACGAGGTGGTATACCGTAGACGGGCGAGTAGTAGCGCAAAAAGAGAAGACGCCGGCTGTCGTGTGCACTCCGACTTTAGAATTGTTCCTGGTGTGGATTTCCCGCCCACGCCTACCAATCCTTCCATTCCTCCTGGTCGATAGTTTGTTTTATTCTTATTGAGAAAATAACTAGAAATTTATGCTATAGGCGAAAATACATATACAGGCAGACATAGCAGGCTCAAGTCAAAGATCACTTGATGGAGGGTAATGAGTAGGTGACGGCGTGTCGGCTTGACTCAATCTGCCAGTTTGTCTTGCTTACAGGGAAGGTTCCAAAATTAAGGTGAGCTTTTGCGATGCTATTTTGACAGGATGTAGGGCCCTGTAAGCGGAGTCGAGAACCACAGTCAGGTTTTGCTGAACGCTTTTTTAAAGACCTGAAAAGGAGGTCTGAAGCCGAGCGCGCAACTATTATCAACCCCTACGATACCCCACTAGGTGTGCCTCCGTGGCGCAGCCGGTAGGGGTGCCGCATCATAGGAGCACACCATCGAGCTTTTGGGTTCGAGTCCGCGTACTGCCGAAATTTTCGCACATACTAGTTTGTTGTTATTACGCTTTCATAGAAGTCAAAATTAGACCATCAATGCTTACAACAACCCAAGGCTGTCTATTTGCGCCTTCATATGCGCTAGTTTTTTTCAACGGTGCGTATCTGCACCACCACCATATCATACAATACGATTACCTTACAGTTGAATATTACGAACAAGGGCTATGTCGGTACCTAAGTGTGCTAAAAATGTCGTTCTCACGTATACGTATTGTCGGCCGACTACTTTCCACCTTCACAATGGATTTCACTTCTCCGACAAGGAGAGAGATTGCGGTTGCGTATGCCATACAAGGACTCCTGAACGCCATATATGGAGACTGCGACTGCCAGGAAGAAGCGTCGGTTCAGTTAATAGATAGTATAACGAAAAGGAACCTTTCTGCGTCTGTCATACGCGTGGGTGGCACGTGGATACGTCGATGTTCACCCAGGACGCTTCTCTGCACCCACAGATTACGCGTTCAATGAAGAAGAAGTGGTAATTCCTTGTCAGGGAGAAGATTGCTCCTCACTGGCTTTTGTAAGGTGCTGTTGGTGTGACAAGCGCTTGTGTTTCACTTGTTTCGTAGTTTTGTACCATGGCTGCTGACTAAATGGAAAGATAAATAAGACTTTCAATTTCCACAGAAATTAAATGGAGCAGATACGCATTGATGGAAAACTAGCACATATGAAGGCTCAAATAGACAGCCTTGGTTTGTTGTAAGCATTTATGGTCTAAAATTGACTCCTGTGAGCATGAGAAACCGTAATAACAATAAACTAATTTATTTTTTTCGGCCGAAATTTTTTTTTCGGCCGCACGAGGACTCGAACCTAAAATCCCTCCGGTGTGTTCCTATGAGGCGGCTCTGCTACGGACGGCGCCGCCGAGGCACATCTCGTTGGGTGTTGTAGGGGTTTATCATAGTTGCGCGCACCCTTTTGCACCTCCATTTCAGGTCTTTAAAAAAGTGTTCAGCAAAAACTAACTGCGTTTCTGATCTCTCGTCACAAGGCCCCACATCCTGCCAAAATAGTATCGCAAACGATCACCTTGAGTTGGGAACCTTTTCTTGTTAGACCATTCCGGTTTGTTCATGAACGAAGGTGTAGCATGGCACTAGACATGCATGGAAAGTATTAGGTTGTCCGGAAAGTTCTCCGTGTTTTGAGTGCCGACGATAAGCAGGATCGAATAATATTTTAGGATATTCTAAGAGCAGGACACGTGGTAGCGAAGTCGGTAGAGGCGCCGGCTGTCCCGTGAAACTGATTCGAGGTGTCTGGTTCGGATTTCCTGCCCAGGTCAACTAAGCTTTCCACCCTTCCGAGTCCGGTGAATTGGTACCAGACTTGCCTTGAAAGGATAGGAACTGATTTGTCTATTGGCTGGCCACCATAGATTACTCTCTAGGCCATTCAGGTGGCCTCCGCGATATCCAATAGAAGTAGAATGTGGGGCGCATCCAAAACGATCGATTAATGCCGTCGTTTATCTTTTTGTTTATTTGCATGTTTTTTTCGGACAATTATCTCGTTTGGTGAGAGGTCTGGAGAGTATGGCGGGTGAGGCAGACTTCAATCCTTAATTCGCACAATCTTCGAGTAGTGATTTGTGAAGCGTGTGCGTCATAGTGCAGAAGAACCGGGCCTCTTCTGTTGACCAAAGCTGGCTGAAGTTGACGCAATTTTCGGTGCATTTCGTCGATTTTATTACAGAAGGACCTGTGATCGTTTGGCCTGGTGCCAAGAAGTTGTAATGGATCACACCAAACAGTGGCCATTACCTTTTCTGGTGAAGGTTCGCCCTTGGAAAACTCCTAGAGGATTCGTCGGTGTCCAACCATTGTTCGTAACGTTTCCTGTTATCATGCAGAATCCACTTTTCACCAAGGGTTGATTCGATCCAAAAACGGGTCAGTTTTATTGTGTAAAAGTAGAGAAGAACGAACCCTGAAACGCGACAATTTTTGCGCTCACTCAACCCGTGGGGCACCCACTTTTCGGGCTTTTTCACTTTCCAAAGGCGATTCAAGACATCTGCAACAGAAGTTCTACAGACGTCTAGCTCTTCCGCGGTCCCTCAAACTGTTTGGGATGGTCCAGCTTCCACCAGTTCCTTCAACTCGTCCTCCAGGATTGCTCTAGGTGACCGCTAGCGGTCATTTCGAGGTTGAAATCTCCGGTCCGAAATTCACTGAACCACTTCTGCACAGTGCTTTCTCCAACACTGTTACGCCTCCACACGTGAGTGATTTGTCGAGTTGTTTCAGGTGCAGATTGTCTCAATCTGAAGTTAAAATGAAAAATCGTCCGGAATTGCTCCTTCGACATACTTCAATAAGCCCCTCAAGAATAGATAAATAAAACAACATTGAATCGTAAATTACCTAGTCAGATAGAGCAAAAATTCTGTAAAGAAAGTAGCATTAATGCGCAATGCAAGTTGAATTTTTACTTAATAATAGACACAGTGAAAGTAGCAACGCAAAACGCTGGCAAGTTCTTAGACAACTTAGTATAAATCACGGACTTGTCCATCGCCTGAACGACCACTATATTGGAGCAAATACGCCGTACAAGTACATAGAAAACGCTGCACAATCAAAAGGGATTAACTGAAGCCCTTGAAAATTGGAAAGATGAGGCCTGATCCAGGATCTAAAGACTCTGCTCTGCAGCATAAGGGTATTCGCTCACCCCCGAACTAGAACGCATGGCGCGTCCCTCAAAAACGATAGACTAACGAAGTCTTTTATCGCACTAATTTCTCACATTTCTCTGACTGAACAGCGAATACAAAATCGCATTTAGTACACAGTTAATATCCGTCTGCGGTTGACTACAATACTGGCACGACTGCTACAATTAAGTTTTGTACACAGCTTTGTCAGCTTTCTTGTCTACTTTTCGAGAACAATTCAAGTCCAATCGAACTATGGTTTTTTCAGAAAACGACATTGTTCATGAGACAGATTAATTTCGCTTTATAGCTCTCAGTTGCCCCCTAAAAAATGAAAAATATAATTTTCCTAATCGTCCATCAGTGTTCGTAAGGGACAAAAATGCGAGAAAAGTGACTCGGTCCTAAGTGAGTTCAGGAAACGGATATGGACAAATAACTGAATAAATCATCTTATTGCGTGCCGGATATTTCAACTGAATGCTTAACCAGGAGTAGTTGGAAGACCTCTCATAGATTATCCGAAATGGGGGATATAGAGTTTTTGAGCTGAAGCTCTTAGTAGAGCAGTAGTAGTAGCGGCTTGGTAAGTCATTACAGTATGAAGTGTTCTGCGAATGCCTCCTTTACCCAAATTCGCTAAGAAACTCATTTCGTATATATGCAATGAATGGTGAGAACCACGTTTACAAGTTCATGGAAGTAGCGCAGTCGGAGAAGGCGTCGGTTTCGCATCTGTACCCGAATTGAATTGAAAAGTTCGGTTCCGTCAGAGAAAACGAAGACTTCCACCCCTCAGGAGTCAATAGGCTGGTTCCGAGAATGACCAGGAAGGACAGAACGTAGTGATTTGCAACTTCGGTTGTGTAGCTGTGAAGCTCGACTTAGTCAATGCTTTAATAACAACGTTTCGGGGTTTAAGTCCTTTTTTCAGGTTTAAAAACAACAACAAAAAACAATCAATAAAGCATTGACTAAATCGAGCTTCACAACTACACAACCGAAGTTACAGCAATGAAGCTCAGGGAACCAACGATTTTACAGTGATTTGCCTTTCTGCTTGCCACATTATATAGTTCAAGTACTATGTAGCTTCTCTAGAGCTACTCCTATTGTTAATTTTAGTCTTTTTTTCAACAACTTGATGTTGAATTTCATTTCTGGCTACCTGTTTCCATTCCATGCTACCGCGATTTTCTCGCAATCTTGGGATGATTTGTGGGATATTGCGAAAGAGTTTAGTTCGAGCATTATGTCGTGTTAGGCAAAGAAAAAACAAAAACATGACCAAAGACAGTCATCTGGGACATCCATATTGTGCTCATCTAGTCATCTGGGACATCCATATTGTGCTCATCTCATTGTCTTTTTTATTCATTTTTATTTCTTATGTTAGCTTTTTATATTATGTATTTGAGGTATTCTCATTACATGATATATGTGCTGCTTTTATACTGTGGGTTTGATTGCCCAAGTTTGAGGTAAAAGTCAACGGCGACTCTTGTACTATACGTTGTGTGTCAAAGCAACGGACGCAAACTGAACCACTAATACTTGCTTACTTACTATGGCACAGATAATTGTCGAAAAAAACAGTAAATAAACAAAAAGATCATTAATCGGTCATCTTGGATGCGTCCCGCATTCTACTTCTGTGGGATATAGTGGAGGCCATGTGAAGGGTATTTGACCTATAGAGTAACCTATGGTGGCGAGCCAATAGACAAGTCAGCGCCTTATTCTTTCAAGACAAGCCTGTTATACCAATTCACCGAACCCGTAGGGATGGAAAGCTTAGTTGGCCTGGGCAGGAAATCCGAACCAGACATCTCGAATCAGTTTCCGGGACAGCCGGCACCTCTACCGACTTCGCTACCACGTGTCCCTTTCTTATAATATCCTAAAATATTATTCGATCCTGTTTATTGTCGTCTTGTTCCAGCGACTGGTCAACGACGTCTTTGTTGAGTTGAGTTGCGTGCCAAACTGTCACACTGGGCGCTCTCCGTTCGAGAAGATGAGGGACTCTTAGCTATCGTTCTGGGCTTTCTCGAACAGGTTCTAGCAACAGGCTGGCTGAGGTCTTAGTTCTCCAGTGAGATTCCAAAAAATTCTGCCAGCTATGGCTCTACGAGACATCCGCCTTCCTCACCTGTTCTTCGCTGTCATTCTTTACCGGGAAACGTCGATTTTTGGCCCTTGAGATAGCTTATTGTGCAGTTTTGCAGCTAAGTTGAGAGTTTTAGGGCTATTCAAACAGCGTACAGAGTTTTGGTACAGCGTCTATAGCAGCTCTAAAGAATATACTCCAAGTACGAATGCTGTCTTTTTCTTTGGAATTTGTAGAAAAAGAGGTAACTAGGACCTGTCCTAGTTGAGAAAGCCTCAACATCGTCACTCCATTGCCACACAATCGCCTCCCGCCGTGACTTTCCCGGTGAACCTGTACATTATGGAAGAGTAACTGAAGCTTTGAGACAAACTAATAGAAGGAGAAAATCTATGACCCTGCTGACTAGGATCACTTCTATCACCTTTCATCTGTAGTTTCGTTCGTTTCGTTGATTATCGATGTGATCGAGGGAGCGCCGGCAACGTCTCCATTCTTCCATGTCGCGTGCCACGGTGTTCCAATGGATCATCCCCTAGTTTGACCCTAAGGGAACGAAGAACGAGTTATGGCTCGCTCGTGGCTTTTGCCAAGAAATCCGTACAACCCAATGGGGAGCGTTCTGGTGCCTTTGTGACACGCCGCGGACAGTGGATTACAGCTTTCTTCCAGGGGGCTATCGTCCAACACATTACGTGGCCGGCCCACATAATTTTCGACGACTTCGTGCTTACGACAGCGTATCTGATCTTCGAGCGTGGACGAAGCTAGCAACTCTCGTGGCATAGTCGTCTTCATCCCTTACTGGTCACGTCAATGAAGTCGAATAGGTGGGTACGGAACAGGACGTTCTTCGTCTTCTTCACGATTTCCCTCGACGCTCTTGAGAGCTCCACAAGCTGCTCTCCTCCTGCTCAGCTCTGGCCCTACGTCGCTGCCATCTGGACTTCGCGACCCAGATACACGTAGCTGGAGCATTCGGAGATGCTCTTTCCGTTGAGCTGGAATGGGGCATCAGAAACTTTCGGAAGTGAAAGAATGCGCCCTCGTTTCTGCCGTTTGCTGAGGCTCCTATTCCCCTCCGCCGCCTGTGAATGGAAGAAGGTGAAGCAGTGTCACAAGGACGGAAGCAACATCTTGTTTTTCCAACACCGCGCAACACCTCAGACGCCTTCTCGAGATCACTATCGACTTGTTATCGCTTCGCATCGCATTTAGAAGACACCTATAATTCCTTCCTGGTTTTTTCGTCGTTTCCTCGTGATTCATTCATTTATGATCAGACTGCTCCTTTGCGCTAACATATCTTTTAATGTAATGGGTACTTGTCGGGTTCCTGCTCTTAGAGCAACGATCGGTATCAAGAAGAGTGGGCGGAACTTACGAAAATGCATGGCGTCCGTATAGAGTATGCAACCGTGTTCACGACACAACACCTGTTTTTTTTCGAAATGCGTAAACCTTTTATAGATTGCTACTTCGACCCAACAGTCTGGAAGCATTCAGCTTCATCAAATTTGACACTTTTCACGCCAAATTGGGCACCCTTCTAAAGAAACGTGATGTTTCTGAAATTAAGCTGCACGTCTTCCAAATTAAAACAAGCCTCTTACAGCTTAAACGACAGGCTCTCCAAGAAGTGCAAATTTTGAAAATAATTTTTAACTCAAAAAATTTAGCATGATTTCTCTGAATATTTTTTTAGTTTAGCTGTCCGAGTGACTGCAATATAATAAATTTTTCTGAAAAAAATAATGAATTAACTTTTGCTTTAAAGCACAGCAAGGCAGCAGTCACTTAGTGGAGACAAAAGAAAGACGGGATTGCGCCATACACTCAAAAGACCTGCAGCGATTTTTGTTTGGTTGAAAGTGTAAATGGTGCTTACATAAAATATCAAATTAAGGATATGTTTCACTCCACATTTGAGTTTTCTGTCTAGTTTACAAGTGCACTACACCATGCAACCAAAATCCTTTATCACTCGATTAAATATCGCAAGATGTTTGACTAGGGAACGAATTTGTTTTAGCACTAAGAAGGCCTCTTCTTTCCCTTTACAATAAGTTTTGATGTGTCGTTTTATCTCGGAAATAACATTTTTATAAAAATTTAAACAAGTCGTTCATTTATTGGGTAGGCAGGTTGAAGCTTCAAAGAAAGTCATACCAAAATTTTCCTTGAGCAAAAATTATTACATCCGATTTGGAGAGTCTCCTTTTCAATGTGAAAGGAACTAGCTTTGATTCAGATGTTGTCTGCCTTCAAAAGAGCGAGGCTTGTTCGGAATTAACTAATTTAACTTAAAAGTGTCCAATTTGACGAGAAAATTGTCATATTTAGGAATAAGCTCATGGTAGCGCAAAGAGTACGGGTTTTCCGCCCAGTCTAGCCGCCTCATATGTATATGTAATACCCCTCCATGGTCGGCAAATTGGTGCCAGACTTCACTGGAGAAGGTGAAACAGGTGCATTAAAATTGGCCTCCGTATAAGTAGAATATGCGACGCCTTCCTAAAGAGGCTGACTAGCCTTTCCTCTACCGTTCTATCCTTTATGTTAAGGGTAGGGGAATCTAGGGTCTACGTATAAAAGTGTTGTAAGATGCGCCATGCATTCTATCAGGTTGGTGAAACGGTCTTGCACCATTTTTTTTTAATTTCAAGATTTAAGCGGAACCTCCTAGAACTGTTTGGTGCCACGTATTTGTAGCACAGACATTCTAGAACATTTCTTATACGTGGCAAGTTGCTTCTGACGGGGTATGAATACTACGATTGTAGTGAAGAGAAAGCAATGGCTTGCATCAGTCAATGTTCCTCAAGAAGAACCACCTCCGAAGCAACCAGGACATTCACCAGAGGAAGGTGTTGCTGTGCTGTTGGTGTGATTCTCGAGGAACGTTCTATCATGAGCTCCTTGGTGACGGCACCGCAGTAACAGCGATCATCTACGCTAAACAGCAGCAGAAGCGGAGCGAGGCCATGTCGCCGAAACGGCGAGAGCGGAAGAATGTTCACCTTCTTAACGACAATGCTCGCCTCCCACGTTGCATGGTCGTCTCACCAGAAGTTGCAGGAGCTTAGTTGGGAACTGCTGCCTCACCCATCGCAATCACTAGATCTTGCGCCATCGGACTACCACCTCTTCCGAGCTATCAAGCGACCGCTGTGGAATAGGTGCTTCAACGACCGAACCGAACTGGAATCGGAGATGGCGCACTTCTTCGAATCACAGCCGACTCCCTTTTGGAAGAAAGGAATTCCAAATCTCCTTATCAGATGGCAGAAGGTTATAAATGTAAATGGTAGTTACGGTACATGTCGCGTAGGTGAGCAGCATTGGTAGGTGGGAGCGCGCCAGCCAATGATAACTAAGCAGAGCACAGACCGAATACATGCCAGCCCATCAGTGTACCAACTGCACATGCTCTCTCTCTCTCTGTATGGCATGCCCATTCAATGCGGTCTGATTGGTTCAGGCGTCCCCACCTACCAATGCTGCTCACCTACGCGACATATACCGTAGTTACTTTGTAGATTAAAGTCGCTCACAAAAGAAGCAACAAATTTTTGAAAAAAAACGCTGTGGTGCAGACTTTTTCACCAACCTGGTATATAAATATTTATATGTGAAATTCACGCGAAACGTAAACAGTGAAGGGATAAGGATACTCCTGACTTCTACGGAATATCATGGAGTGAACTGTGGAATTCTCATAGTCCATTTTTTACGATACTCGTTCAATAGGCAAGTCAGCGTTGTGTTTTTTCTAGACGAATCTAATTCCTTGACAAAGAGGGGTATACTGTATTAGGCTGCCTTGGTGGGATCCCAAATTTCAATCGATCAGGGATGCATGCAAGAGCCCGTCCTTTCTCCTACTGCGCTATGTAGCTTCATCTTGGGACCCAAAGGATTCATTTTTGCTTCACTTGAATATAAAACTGGAAAAACGATCACCATTCTACTTCTTTTCGTTCTATATGTATTTCCTTTACATAGGCAGGCTTTCATTCCCGGCTGTAGACTTCCACACGTACTTTGCATATTATCTCCGTTCTGAACCTTCGGTTTCTGATGTCTATGCAAGCTCAATGGATCAGAAGGATTTTCCTTACCTACTCATAGGAAGAAGGGTAAAAAACAAACTTCACTGGGATACTCAATTGATTTCACTCCGACGCACAAGACTCGCTCAGCTTCTCGTTAAACAAGACGACGACAGGTGAATGATCGTCTAGCACGAAATCGCTAAGCGCCGTGTCTGCCGCTACTATATCAGGCCGTATGAGGCCAGATAACGGCTCTCCATGACGTGGTCGTGTCCTTCAGATAATGGATGTGCTTTTCTATATCTGTGGTTTTTTACAGAAACGGTGGTGATTTAGCTGCACGCATGGCTGCAACGAAATGTTTGAACGTCAGTCTCATTCCTATAAGCCTATAATGTTCTACTATTCTTCCCAACCTGTAGGCGCTATAATTTTCCATGAATGCACTATGTGTTTGTTTACCTACTTATAGTATTATTATTTTCGAGGATTATTTATTGAATTTTCACGTCAAATGTCAGCACCACTACGGGCACGCCTCGAGCATATCGCGGATGTTACATGCGGTCAAACGGTGACGGTGGTGTAAGGCGTAGCATCGCTGCCAGGTGCAGGAGGTGTGGGTTCGAGTCCCGCTTGCCGCAAGAGTTTTGACCACAACAAAACATTCTACAACAGCAGATAGCCTCTCTACCAGCCGCTCCAGGCTCTAAAAATGAGTTAAAGTCTGTTTTGAAAAGCAAGAAGGCGGCCAATTGTGAGTTTACCGCTGTTAGTAAACTTATAGTTTTTTGTTCATTTACAAAAGATATACTCCTCGATGGGCGCGAGGAGCGCAGTCGGAGGAGGCTGTCGCCTGCACCCGATACCAGATTCCTGGTAGGCCAACCAAGCCTTCCATCCCTCCGAGGTCGGTGAATTGGTACCAGACTTGTCTGGGAAGGCTAAAGCACTGACTTGTACGTCGGCTGGCCACCGCAAGTCATTGTATGGCCAAATACGCATTCAACTCGCCCCCACGACATCCCGTAGAAGTAGAATGCGTGGCGCATCCCAAAAGGGATTGAGTAACGCCGTCCTTTATCCTTTATCCTTTAACCCTAGGAATAGCTTATACCAATACCTAGGCAGGGTGTGCTGATGAATACAGAGCACCTTGAACCTATTCTGCGCAATGATGTATGCCGCCCCAGAAGCCGCAGAATTATGAGAATCTCGGAGTGAACTTCCCGCTCCACGTCTATCAAGGAGCTGGATGCATCACGTGTTTCCTTATTCTTTATTTATATAGAGAATCATGCTATTTCACCATAATCAATCTAACAAGATTAACATCCAACTAGTCAGTTTTTAGGGATAGCTTCCCGACCGAACGTCGTAGACGATGAAGATGACTTTGTTGACGAGATCGGGGAAGCCTGTTTACAAACACCACGTCTCATTATCACCCACTTATCCTCTGTGAAGCCATGATAGACAAACACTAACCATAATTACACAAGCCTACTGAACTCTTGATCTTTAAGCGCCTCCTCCCCCCCCCCCCTTCTTGAGAACATGCATTTTGAACTTATGATTTTCAGTCTGAAGTTGAAACGATTATTTGAAATGGAGAAGCTGTCAAACTCCGTCATGAGGGTTGCTTTACGTAGAGTTTATTTTACAGAAATATCGCTTGTGTGATGCTTTATCCGAATGAGTTTTTTCTTCGTTAATCTGGTCTTTCCGAAAAGGTTAGAATGATTTACTGTTCAAGGAAAATTTTAGTATGACTTTTTAAAAGTTTCAAATCAGCTACCCAACATATGAATATATTGTTTATAATTTTATAAAATACTTATTTTTGAAGAGAGTAATGACTTGAAGATTGTTTTAAAATGCAGGCCGTAGCTATGTTTCAGAGCCAAAAAAGAGATTGTACAAAACCGTCGACTAACAAGGAGAGCCTCTAAACTGGCGGTGAGCTCTTGCGATGCAATTTACACAGGATGTAGGGTCCCATATGAAAAGTCCAAAACCATAGCTACGTTTTTTGAAATGCTCTTCTGTAGTCGAAAAAAAGCGTGTGGACGCGTGAGCGCGAAGTTCATGACGCCCTCCTCCGATCAGACCAATGTGGTCGGTTCGCGTAGTGGTACTGTTGTAGCTTCAAGGATCATGGTCGTTGGTTCGATTCCCTTTTGTGCATCCGATACCAGGTTCCTGGTTCGGATTCCCCGTCCAGGCCAACCAAGCCTTCCATCCCGCCGTGTCGGTGAATAGGTACCAGACTTGTCTGGGAAATATAGGGCGCTGACTTGTTCATCGGCTGGCCACCGCAAGTCATTGTATGGCCAAATACGCATTCAAATCACCTCCCCAACATCCCGTAA
Source organism: Heligmosomoides polygyrus polygyrus (assembly GCA_947396885.1). Lineage (NCBI taxonomy): Eukaryota > Metazoa > Nematoda > Chromadorea > Rhabditida > Heligmosomidae > Heligmosomoides > Heligmosomoides polygyrus. Next base: position 12,914,922 of record OX377204.1, read on the forward strand.
AAGTAGAATGCGCTGGCGCATCCCAGAAGGGATTGAATAACGCTGTCCTTTATCTTTTTTATCCTTTAAGGGTGACCACCCTTAATGCGATTGCACATTCTACCGACATACCATCGTTGTTACCACTCTCCCTTCCGCTAAAGTTTTCCCACCGACAACAATATATGCACGGTGCATCCCCTGTGGCATGGAACCGCGCTGCTGGTTGTTTTCAGTGGCTATCGTTGTCAATCTCCGAGCATATTTACGTGCTCGTCGTTCCAATCCTATCATCTCAATCGCTCATATCAGTGCTCGCGTAAATGCTGCCAGACATGACACACACAGACGTCTTTGTCACGCTTATCCAGCGCTCTGCATCCACGTAGCATTTCTCAGAACATTGACGAAGTGTTTGAATCTCTCCCAGGTGGCTCGTCAGGGCAGACAAACAACTAGTACCTCGTGTACGGCAGCTTTACATAGGCCTCCCGGAACAGTTCAATGTCGCGAATTTGGACAGCGTTGTAAGGTAGGGACGTGCCAATCAATCATAACCATTCAGAGTACCGACCGACACTATAGTCAATCACCGCACACGCCTTCTTGAAGGACGCATCCATGCGATATGGTCTGATTGTTTTGCACGCGTTCTCAGTCGGTGTGCTGCCCGGATTCGAGACTAGCGCCAAACTGGAGGAGTTTATAAAGCCAACTGCTCTCGAAACTAATCAACTGCGCTCCATCGTCTTCATCTGGCCCCGTTAGTGCGATGTAAGCTCAGCGGGGAGTCTAGAGTCTATTGTAGGTCCGGAAGTTGCTGTCGGAACGATTACTTGGCCGTGACCAAATCAATTTGTTGCGGCTTTATTGAATAAAACCTAGCCAACTTTTGAGAAGCAAAGAACTTCAGATGTCTCGAGGTCCTGTACTCTGACGTCGGTGAACAATTCTTCACGTTTTCATCTTCGTCCACGACGTTTTAAAGGCTCCTCGTTCTGCTTGTTTTTCTCCAGCTCAGCTCCAGCACCGAAAAGGTAATTTCGACCCAGGGACGTCTACCTTATTCGCTAGTAAAGGGTGTCAGTTATGTTCAAACCTTAAGATAGGATTAGGATAGCTACACTAAGGCGCAACGAAACCTAAGTCGTTGCGTAATTTTTAATTTTGCTAACAGAACATCAACATGCGTTGAAAGCTCCAAAAGGGACTTTCAGAATTCATTTTGCAGGCTTTCCACATGCGTTCAAATGTTTACGTTTGAAGTTTGTTATGGTTTCTTAGTTTCCACTCCTTCATCGTGACTGTGTTTGAGCTGATACAGCTTCAGCTAAATTTTCACAGCACCCTCTTTAAAGGGAAAAAGGACAAAGAACGGCGTTAGTCATCTTTGCGCCACGCATTCTACTTCTCGTGATGTCTTGGAGGCAATTTGAATGCGTATTTCACCTAGTTCTCCAAAGCTTAGGTTGTAAAGTTGGTATGGTTTCTAACATGCGGTGGCCACTCGTTCAACAAGTCAGTGCCTTATCCTTCACAGACAAATTTGGTACGAATTCACAGACCCCAGAGAGATGGAAGCTTTGCTGGTCTGGGTGGGAAATCCGAACCAGAAACCCGGTATTAGGTGAACGCGCCAGATGGAAACTCCTCCGACTGAACACCATGCTCCTGGAGAGCTCAGTCAAACTTCATCCGCTTCTGGAGACTCACGGATCCATATATACCATGTTCAAAGTCGAATCGGACACTTTCAAATCAAATTGGACGTTTCACATCATATGGGACACTCTTCTAAGCTCGCCTAAGACTTTTGAAATCGAAGCGAACACTTCCAAACTGGAATGAGCTTTTTCTACATTGAACTAAATACTCTCTAAAAATGTATAAATAATTTTTTGTTCAATGAAAATTTTAGTACAATTTTCTTGGGAGTTTTAACTCATCTTCCCAATAATTGAACACATTGTTAGAAATTTTATAAAAATTTTACTTCTTGAGAAAAAACAACGACTCAAAGTTTGTTTTAAAGAGCTAGAAGGCGGCTAATTCCCGTTGCCAAAGTAGAGATTGCGCCATGCCCACGTCCGGTGCTTCGCGATTTTTATTCGATTGATAGCAAATTTCTGTTTGCATGCAGTTTCACGCCTGCAAACGGTGCAACATAAACAACTGTAAAAAGCTCACATATCCTAACTTTCTAGCAGCATGTAAGTGGCATTTACTCTATCAATAAATAAACATTGCGACTTGCTTTTCGAGTGCATGCGCGATCCAGTCTTTTAAAGCACCACATGATTGCTGCTCTTTAAGACAACATTTAATTCGCTATTGTTTTAAAAAATTCTTCTTGAAGATGAAGTAAAAAATGTTAAGAAAGCTATACCAAGTTTTTCTTAAACAAAAAACTGTTCAAACCATCTTAGTGAGTTTATAGTTTATTCTGCCTAAACGTCACTTCGATTTCTAAGGGTACACCTTGATTCCAAAGTCTTAGGCTAGCTTAGAAGAGTGTCCAACTTGATGCGAAAAGTGTCCAATTCGACGTGAAAATGCTATCTTTTGAAGCGACCTTGAGATCAGTGTCATACCATCAGCCCTTGTAGGTAGGCCTATACCTCTGTAGACCTGAAGTCGTAAGCCTCTGGAGACGAAAGAACATCGAAAGATCGTCCTAACAACCTTGCGTGTCACAGTTTTATTAACGTACAACTAACAATGCCGAGGTTTCAAGAAGATAGAAGATGGGAGCTACATGTCAGTGCTTAGCCTTCCCAGACAAGTATGGTACCAATTCACCGATCCCAGTATAGTGGACAGTTTGGTTGGCCTGGGCAAGAAACCAGCACCAGAAACCCGGAATCAGAGTGCATGCGATCTGTGCTACCACACGCCCTGATGTGGCTTCACATTTATTAAAAAATTATCGATGTTGAAACCGAAGCAGGAGCTTAGATGTTAATCTGGAACCGGAATGATCAACGATTTACAGCCATTTAACAGAGAAATTACAGCCGAAATCCCTGAAAGCATGGCTTATCAAGCGATGTGGTGAAACATTTCATCGCATTACCAGGGATTTCGGCTGTAATTGCTCTGTTAAATGGCTGTAAGTCGTTGAAGAATCCGTCCCAGTATTCCGTTTAATTGCTCTAAGACGTTACGGAATCCGGCGCCTGAATATATATCTTCTGCTATATGCATGCTAATTCAACAGTGGTGCAGACTAGGTGACGACAGCTCTTCTAAGCTGCAGCGACGGAATTTTTCAAGATGCCTAGTGCTAATTAGATTTCAAACGAGACTCCTAGGTGTCAGTTGTGACGCGTCTCCAGCAAAACGTGAGAACCCTGGTGTTCCACCCATCGCCTGCCATGTCTTTATCTCTCCTGCTGCTGCCTTATATGTCCAGAAAGTCCAGTGTCCAGAAAGTGTCTGCAGAAAACTTCGCAATGGTCCAGATTTTTTCTAGAATGTTCTGAATATTTCAACATAAGTGCTATCTATAAAGACACTATTCTGTTGTACCTGCATAACATATCCAGCTCCGTCTTCCTTGCTTATTTCACTGTGCGATGGCCGAACTGTCTACCCATATTAGACACGTTCTCCTTCACGAGTTTGAATCTGACAACTCCGCTGCAGAAGCCTATCGAAACTTGGGTCGTTTACTTCTGTATGGTTTGTGTATAGCTGGTTCGAACGATACAGAAGCGGCAACAGGAGTCTCGAAGATGAGCCTCGCTCTGGTCGATCGACAACGATGTCTTTGTATGAACTGAGGAAACTGGCAGAGCAGCATCCATATGAAGGTGTGCGTTGTTTTGCTGCTGCTCTTGGCCGTTCCCGATCCACCGTGTAGAATGGACTGCGATCTCTTGGAATGGTTAAAAAGCTCGGTCAGTGACTCCCACACGAACTGACCGACGACAACCGGCGAAGACGTCCGGACATATAAACTCAGCTGCTCTCCCGAGGTCGCACCTTCAACTGGCTGGACACCATCGTCACAGGGGACGAAAAATGGGTCCTCTACGTCAGCCACGCTCGTAAACGTGCATGGTGTCAACGCGATGAAGTGACGAAATCTTTCGTAAAAGGTGGAATTCATGCGAGAAAAGCCATGCTGAGCGTCCGGCGGGGAGTTTATGGGATCTACCACTTCGAGCTGCTGCCTGACAACAGGACGGTCACTGCCGAGGTCTACGTTACCAGAGACTGGCCGAGGAGATGCGCAAGGAACAGCCCAGGCTCGACAAAGTTCGCTTTCTGCACGATAGCGCGCGCCCACACATCGCGAAGACGACTTCTCAGAAAATTCTGGAACTCGGATGGGAAGTTGTGCCACATCCGCCTTACAGCCCAGATCTGGCCCCAAGTGACTACCACATTCTTCGATCACTTCAGCATCATCTGGAAGGGAAGCGTTATGAGGATCGTGACCACCTCGAAAATGACCTCCGAGCTTTTGTCTCCTCCAAGTCGTCAGACTTCTACCCCAGAGGAATTTGAAGTCTTGTGGAACGTTGGCGGAGAGTAGTCGATGTTGAAAAAAGTTGAAATTATTTGGTTGATTAATAAAATGTTGATAAAAATTGTGTTATTTTGAAAAAATTGTCGTATTTCTGCAGACACTTTCTGGGATTTTCTCTTCACTTTCTCTTTCAAATCTTCAATCGTCTTAATATTTAAGGGCAAGACATAGAAGCAATAGCGATAGTGCAAAGCGACTATAATTCTTTAGTCCTTTTTTTGCTTTCTGCCCTTCGATCACTTTATAATAAAATAGACAAAATCCCAATATTTTTGCCTCAAGTGGCTGGTATTGAGGTCGTTGGCTGTTACAACGACGTCTTGTTGCGATCGAAACTCTAGCGTCAGGCGGGACTCGAAATCGCACCTCCTGCTGACCGGTGGGAATGCGCTACGCCGTTACACCACCGGCGATGTTTGATCGAAAGCATCATGCACACTTCCTGGAACGCGTCAGAACTCACCTGTATATCGGGATGAGCCAGCCGCTGGTACCAACATGGAAGCAGGGTTCGAGTCGCGCCTGGCGCTAAAGTTTTGATCGCTATAAAACATCGTTGCAACAGACTACAATTCCATTATTCTTACAAATTGAAGAAGTTCAGGGGGTGCCACGAAGGAGAATAGCCGCACGGAAGTTTTTTGCGCCCTTCAGCGTCATGGGAGGTGTTAAGGACGTTTCTTCCATTCGTTGTTTTAGAGATTCCTCGAACGCGTATGAGAGTCTCCTCATATTTGAGGAGTTAAGCTGTTCCCTAATGGATGGACGGATGTTTTCTGAGGTCTATGCAGAGCTGCATATCACCCACCAGGCTTTGTTCTCTTCGTTCGTATTGGTCTAACCACGTCTACTTCATGAAATTCCGACAAAGATCGGCTTTAGGCTACGCGTTTTACTCCTACAGAGGATGGAGAAAGGGTAATCTTTTAGTCGTCATTTTTTCTCTGTCGTTTATCTACACTTTGCAATGACTTCAACTGAAATATGGATAAAATGATAAAGGACGGCTTTACTCAATCCCTTTTTGGAAAGCGCCATACACTCTAGTTCTGTAGGATCTCGTGGAGGCGATTTGAATGCGCTTTTCCATTCAATGAATTGTGGTGGCCAGCGAAATTATTTCTTATTCTTTACAGACAAAGCCTGTACTAATGCACACACCCCGGAAGGATGGAAGGCTTGATAGACCCAAGCGGAAAACCTGAACCACGGATCCGGAGTGCACTCGACAGCCGGCTCTTCCTCTGACTGCGCTGCCTCACACCTGTTCTACTCCCCATTCTCCCACAGTGACGGCAAGCATCTGGACTCCAGAATTTCCCGAAGTTAGGAGCTATTTATAGTACCTTAAACTGTTTGTTTCTGCTTGTCATCTATCAAAGGGTTGTATATAAATCTTAAAATCTAAGCACCCAGCCTAAGAACTGAATAACTGGACACTTGTTCAATAAATATCTTAGCTTTATGTCGTCGTCGAGTTGCTTGAGCGAGCGCCAGCAGCGTCTCCATTCGCCCTTGTCGCGTGCCAGAGTGCTCCAGTGGATCCTCTTCGTTCGAGGGACACGAACAGCATCATATCGTTCGTTCAGTGCTTTCACAAAGAAGCCCGACCAGCGGGTTGGCGGGCGTCTTGGTGTTTTCTTGACATCTCGCGGAATCCAGTCTTTGATGGCTCTCGTCCAGCGGGTATCTCCTTAAACCTCCAAAGCCGGTTGGCATAAGGATGAGTACGTAAGTTAAGTAACTTTAATAATTTTTAAATATTGATAACAAATATTTAAAAAAGTACAAAATGCGTTAAAAATAAATAATTAAAAAAATAAACATAAAATAAAATAAAATAAAAAATAAAACAAAAACAAAAAACAAAACTAAAACATACTTAAAAATTATAAATAAAATAAAACAAAACAAAATTAAAATAAAGGATAAAGGATAAAGGACGGAGTTACTCAATCCCTTTTGGGATGCGCCAGCGCATTCTACTTCTACGGGATGTCGTGGAGGCGACATGAATGCGTATTTGGCCATACAATGACTTGCGGTGGCCAGCCAATGAACAAGTCAGCGCTTTATCCTTCCCAGACAAGTCTGGTACCAATTCATCGACCCCGGAGGGATGGAAGGCTTGGTTGGCCTGGGCGGGAAATCCGAACCAGGAACCTGGTATCGGGTGCACGCGACAGTCGCGCCTCCTCCGACTGCGCTACACGCGCCCGTAAAATTAAAATATAATGAAAAAATAAAAAATAAAAATTAAAACTAAAAAGTAGAAATCTAAAAATATAATAATAAAAATGAAAATTATAACACCTCCTTCTTCACTGATGAGCCACAGAGGAGGTGTTATAATAAAAACGGTTTGTCTGAAGGGAGTGGGCGAAACAAACCATTGAGGTTTGATATTGTTTCTCCATAAATCTCAAGTATATTTATATCAATTATATTTCACATTCGTTTCCATAAAATTTTAATGCTTGGCAAGATTTTTCGACGAAGGTGAAGAGAAGTTTGTTTAGCTATTGACAGTGCCGCATTCGGATTGGCTCGAGCTGTCGCTGGCGTCCGATTGTAGGTTCCTGATCCGGGTAACTTAAGCAAACCTTCTATTCCTCCGGGTCGGTGAATTGGTATGACATGACTGGGAAGAATAAGACTTTGTCTGTTCATTGGCTGGCCACCGCAAGTTATTTTATGAGCGAAACAGGCATTCATGTTGCCTCCATGATGTTCCGTAGAAATAGAATGCTAGGCGTGTTCCAAAAATGGATTGACTAACGCCGTGCTTCATCTTTATCCTTGACTTGGATTGCGTGAAGGCTGAAATGGTCTGTATTGCAACTTAAACGGCCTTTGCTCTTCGCTTTTCAGGCGTTGTTAGTTGTTAGTTGTCCTGTTCTAATTGAGTTTTTGTTTTGCGTCTGCATTACGACCAGAATCATAGTTGTCCGGTTGATCATCGAGTCGCCCGAGTGGGCGCCACCAACGTCTCTATTCGGTCCTGTCGCGTGCCAGAGTGGTCCAATGGATCCTCCTCGCTCGAGAGGCACGAAAAGCGTCATATCGGTAGTTCAAGGTTTTCACGAAGAAGTCTGAACCAACGCATTGTGGGCGTCTTGGTGTTCTCTTGACATTCCGCGGAATCCAGTCGGTGACGGCTCTCGTCCAGCAGGTGTCTGCGAATCGTATTACTTGACAGGCCCACCTAATTTTCGCCTGTTTTAAGGGTCGTGAAAAATCTTATATGATATCATATCATGCCTGGTGGATGACCCTCGAACAACCTGTCTTCCATTCCCAGGACATGGCCCTCCTTGGAATAAGATCATTTTGCTGGAGCAATATCTCTGTCCTCCTCCGGCTATTTTTGAGCGAATATTAGAGCTAGCCTTCTTGTGAAACTCGATATAACCGTTCAGAATTGCTCCCTGTTTTTTTACGGCTCCTTCGTCATTTAAACTAGGCCCATCCATGTCTTCGCGCACAAACTCAATAGACTACCTAGTCAGCTCCGTAAGAGCTAGCGAGGGCTGGTCGACTGCCTGGTGAACGTTGGTGACATTTTGGCCAGTAATTCATCAGCCTGTTATACCCTATCCGAAGCTTGAATGACTATTGGTTCAGAAATAGTATATCAACGGATGACAGGACTGAATAGGCCCCATCCTTTTCCCATCGAGGCTTCATTTTCTTTGCTGTTCTTCATAAAGAAAAGGAATTGTCTGGAGTGCGTGGAGGAAAACGCTGCCGATCAGTTTCCAAGCGGCGGCGCTTCTTGCCAATGCTGCGAAGGATTCAATACCTACACATGGAATCGTTGTTCCCTGTTGAGAGGAAGTTAGTCACCCTGTTTTGCCTTCTAGACAAGTCGGGCTGTCCCAGTTCACCTGCCAAGTTGTGGAGCGAAACCTTGGTCACATGGATGCTTCGAGAAAACAAATCAGGCACCGTAAATTACCTGCCAGCTCGTTAACAACGAGAATTGGATTGAAGTGTCTCTTCTCAGAGTTCCATTCTATAGTAAATGTCTATTTAATTTTCAATCTAACGCTCAGCAACTCTTACCAGCTTTATGTCTTTTCATATGTGCTGCTTTCACGTTTAATTGGACACTTTTCAAAGTAAGCTGGACTGATCATCTTCAAAATGGAAAGAGTGTTCTATAAATTAAAGAAGACTCTCCCTAAAATGGTCAAAACCAATTTCATCCGATATTAATTAACCTTAATTGCACTGGAAATCCTCCTGGCCTTTCAGTCACAAGTTAGCCGTGTGAGGTCTAGGGAAACCATTGCATAGAAATGCAACAAAAAGGCAGACCGTTCTCTTTAGTATGAGCAATAACTGCATCGGATAGACTTCCCGGACTCAACAAGGTATCGGAGAGAATGCTGTCATCACAAGGGCTGCACATTGTTTTCGAGCTGCTTGTCAACCGAGGAACTTTAAGAGAAGGCAGATCGACAAAAGTAAGCGCAAAATGGCACAGAACTGAGTTGAGTTATAAGAAATGTTCCATTAGATTTCGGGGCTTAGATTCAAGAACTAACTTGACTTAGACAACACTTCTTCACAAAAGAAAAGCGTTTTGCTTACTACATCTTTGACATTCCCAGCGATCGCAACTGCCGGCAAAAGTACGCAGTATTGCGTACAGTAACCCTCGCAGCGCCGCACCACCCGCCATTGTCGTGGCGGGTCCGCGGCATCCGCAAAGACTCTGCTGCCGGCCTTATGGACGGTTTGTTCGGCTTACGCAGGATCCAAGAACCTCGATTCGAAGTGTATGCGACAGCTGGTTCTTATTCCAATGAACACTTGTGTGCTTTAAGAAAAATAATAGAAGATCAAAAGGATGAAGCACGGCATTACTCAATCCTCTTTGGGATGCGCCACGCATTCCACTTCTACGGGATCTCGTGGAGGCGATCTGAATTATTTGGACATACAGTGACTTGCTGTAGCTAGCCGATGAACAATTCAGTGCTCTATCCTTCCCAGATAAGTCTAGCACCGATTCTCCGAACCCGTAGGGATGGAAGTCTTGGTAGGCCTGGACGCGAAATCCGAACCATAAACCTGGTATTAGGTGGACACGCCAGCTGGCAACTCCTCCGATTGCGCTCCACGTGCCCACAAACATAATAAGAAACAATTATTTAATGTGATAAGAGCTGTTGGCAAAAGGTTGGGTGTGTTGTTTAATCGCTTGAACCAATCAGAACTTCACATATGCCCGCCTCTGAAAATTGGCAAGCGATGCACAACACCTCCTAGAAATTTTACGAAATCACATACTCAACTTTGAAGCAATGCTTCAGACAACTAAACTCTGATAGAGTCTTAAAAATTTGTAGAAGCCAATGGACGAGGAGCTGTGCATGTATTTATAGCGCGCACCTTGTATCCCAGCAGAATAAAACCGACGTGATTGCTTCTTTACTGAATCCACTATCCGATTTCTTATTCACTTGACTGTGACGCTTTTCGTCCTTTGTTCTTGATTTTCCTAGCAGTAAATGCTTAACGTCTTCATTTCATCAACAGCACAGAGAACTCTTTGGATGACGTTACGACTTTATCCACTTGCCCTTGGCCATCCGTATTGCACCGACATGTTCATTACCATTTGTTTCATTTGTTTTTTTAGCGACACTCTTGGGCATTAGACTGATAGAATCACTCCTTAATCTACAGTACCGGACATGTCTTTTGGTCATTGGCCGAAAAAGCCGCGCCGGCCAACATAGGCCGCTTTGGAACGCTCCTTTTTTAATAACTTCTTTATAAGTCGAGTACTTGCGCAAATAAACATATATTTGAACTCAGCAGCTCAAGCTCTATCCTTTAGTATATAAATCCTAGTAGAGTTGAACAGTGCATAGTGCATATAGGCCCGACAGAATCAATCGAGTGGGCGCGACAGCTTGCAGAGTGGGCGTTTAGGGATTTTTTTTCAGAAATTCCCAGCCGTCTTACTGAGGAATTGTTCTAAGACTGTCCAGCTTGCCTTTGGAGTGCGCCGTGAACAATGCATATAGAATCGGACCTATCAATCGAGGGGGGGGACAGTTTGTAGAGTGAGCATTTAGGGAGTTTTATGGGAAATTCTCAGCCGCCCTACTCAGGAATTGCTGTACTCTGTTCCGGCGAGACTTTGGAGTGCGCTCTGCACAATGTATATAGGATCGAACCTATCAATCGACTGGGCGAGTCAACTCGAAAATTGCACCGCGGGGGTGTTCTGAGCGCAATAACTCTGTCAGTTTCGAGTCTTTCCGGCTGCAAGTTGTGGATTTTGTAGGAAGTAGAAAGTTCAAGAAGCGCGCTAAAACATAGCGACCCAGCTTAAGACTGGACAAAGTTACAGCGGTGCGAAAATGCAGGCAAACCTTCTGTCACACGATTTTTTCCGAGTTCAGTCGACTACTACAGGAAGACTAGGCGAGCTAATGGCATCCAAATGCACGGGCGAGCACAAGACTGAAAGCACTTTACGATGACATGCTCGCAGCTGTGGCGAGAACTGTTATCTGGGCGAGTAAAAGCACGAAGAACATAGACCGATGTTGTGCTAAATTTAATTTAAATTAAACCTTTGAGATAGTGCACCACGTTTCGTCACCGTCTTCGCCTTCGTGGCTGGAGAACGGCCGCATTAGGCTCGTGCATACTTCCCGTCGCCACGATAGAATGAACGCGACAATGAGTTTTGCAGAGCGACGCGAAAGAATTTGAACTTGTCTGCGCTCGTCGCATCTCCGATCGCTCTGCAAGGGAGCGCGTCCGTCCAGGACCAACGCTAAACACCGCGCGCGGCGCGAGAATGTATGCCATGCCCGCGATGGGCGCGGGAAGTCATCGCGCATGCCAACCGCCACTGTTGCGGTGGCCGCGGCGAAGTTTTCTTTGACTATTCGACCGCGTGCGGCGGAATGGCCATGAGTTGAGCGCACAGATGCCACCGCGGCGTTGGAAGTATGCCCCCGACCTTACAGTTTTACAATCAACTCTTTGACCGCAGCCTACTTCTCCTCTTCAAGCCTCCTTACCAGGGTTGTGCAGAGTTTCCATTTCCGTGTTCCGAATTTCGGTTTTCGCCCGTTTTTAGTTCTTCCGTTCCGTCCTTCGCTCCTTTTGGGCCGAAGACGGAACGGAAATGGTAACTCATCACTCGCTGACTGTTTTGCGCTGTGCTCATTTACCTGTTGAACTTAAACGAAAGGCTGAAGAAAGAGATTAGCTACCGCCCTTTTTGTGGTTGTGTCGCTCTAAACCAGTAGTGCATCCTGATGTCAAAACAGTGTAGGAACCAAATTGGATTTTTTTGTTTTTTGAAGCGATGTACTACCCAATAATATAAGGCCACAGGTTTCGTGAGTGTTTGAATCAAGAATAAAATTCCTTATCCAGGGCATGCCTATCATTTCCCTAAAAATCCTATATCTGGCCTGGAATATCAATTCTAGATCAGAGTTCTATACGATCTCTTAGGTTGCTAACAATGCGCTCCATAGGGGACATTGGATCCATCCTAGTCGGAGGAGGGCATGAGGTGTATTGCCTCTACACCTCCGCTAATTTTGTTCAAGAGCTTCGACTACTGCCAAGTGATACTATGGTACCAGTGCGAACTCGGAGAATCGGTTTCGTGTCGTGGGATGCTGAGCGTAACTGTAACCTTAGTGCTGCCCCCTCCCAATTAGGGTAGATTCAGGACACTCACTGAGACCGGTTAAGTGTTATGAGTGGAAAAATCTTTGACGTCTTACTCTTCACCTGTGTTCATTGCGTTTAAAAGATTTTCTATTTACAGAAGGATTTTGCATAAACTTCGATTTGTTACACTAGTAGTGCTTGAAAATTCAACGTAGTAATAATAGGAACGCAAGGATTTTTTTATTGTTATGTGTTGCTGGAAAAGAGCCGCATGCTGCCTTGCCCCTTTCTTAAATTCGTTAACGGAAACCCGGTAATTACTACCATTATGGACATATTTTTATGAAAAATTAAAAAAGTAAAGTAAAGAGTTTGAGCTACAGTTGTGGCCGTAGCCTTTTCAAAAATGCCGAAAAAGCCGCATTTTCCCAGCTTTTTCGGCCTTTCGAAATAACTTCCTTCAAAGTTAACCAATTGCGGAAGCAAGCACATTATTGAGTTCAGCAGTTCAAACTCTATCAGACAGCGTTAAAAAATTTCCAAAAATTTCAAAGTTCAACCGATTTTTTTCAAAGGTTAATTTTTCGTTCAAAATCGTGCTCCATTGCAAAGGGCGGCTGCGGAGCTGTCGCTAGCAAGTCGTCGAAAACCTTTGCATGCTCATAACTCATTCAATTTTAGGTTTTTGGAGAAAAGGTTGGTACCGTTCGATTCGTCTCTTCGAGATCTACACAGCAATGTATGCAGCTTATTAGAACACCGCATTTTCGCAGTGGGTGGGCAAAAATGACTTTAGCGGGCTCTTTGCGATTGGGGAAGCTTATTTTCCGAGACTTGTATGTTCTCGGAGTATCTAAAGCATGGCGTGAAGTGCTCTGACATGGCAGGAATCCCAAGAGAGCGCGCCGTGCACAATGCATACAGGGTCGGATCTATCAATCGAGTTGGCGCGACAGCTTGTAGAGTGCGCGTTTGGAGAGTTTATCAGAAATTCTTAGCCGCTCTACTCAGGAATTGCTCTAAGACTGTCCAGCTAGCCTTTGGAGTGCGCCGTGAACAATGTATATAGGATCAAACCTATCAATCGAGAGGGGGGGGGGCAGCTTGTAGAGTGAGCGTTGGGGAGTCTTATCACAAATTTCCAGCCGGCCTACTCAGGAATTGCTGTACTCTGTTTCGCCGAGATCTAGGAGTGCGCCGTGAACAATATACATATAGGATCAGACCGATCAATCGAGTGGGCGCAACAGGTGTAGAGTTGGCGATTGGGGAGTTTTATGAGAAATTCTCAGCCGCCCTAGTTAGGAATCGCTCTAACACAGTCCAGCTAACCTTTGGAGTGCACCATGAACAGTGCATATAGAATCGAACCTATCAGTCGAGTGGGCGCAACAGCTCGCAAATTGCACGCGCGTTCGGAGCGCAATAACTCTGTAGAGATCGAGTCGTTCCGGCTGCGGCTCTTGGGTTTCGTAGGCAGCAGAGGGCTTTAGTAGTACGCAGAAGTACAGCGTTGTAGCTTCTAAAAAGGCGAAATTATAGCGGTGTGAAAATGCATGTGAGGCTTGTGTGGCCTAATTTTTTCTCGATGTCAGCCGATCACTGCGGGAAGACGCGATGAGCTAACAGCCCACAAGTGCGCAGGCGAGCAGAATACTAAAGTCGCTTTACGATGGCATGCTCAAAACTCCCCTGCTGCCTAAGCTGCTTCGGTCACATCTGACATTTTAGAGCGGTGGAGGGCAGCGGTGATGTTTTCAGCGCTCTTTCTCGTCCACGTTTGAGTTTTCAGCACTCGCAGCAGTAACGTTCTGTTCAGCTCGAAAAGCTCTATCGAACGGTACCAATCTCGTTCAGTTCTGAGAACATCGATTTTTTGACAATTTTGCATCGAAGAACAGGCCGCGCGCGGCAGAGGGGCGATGACGTCGTCGAAAATTAATTTTTCCGAACCGGTCCAATTTTGGTGCCATTCGATAGAGCTTTTCGTGCTGAATTGAACGGTGCTTCTTAGAGTCGTGAAAGCCATAATTTGGGTAAGTAAGAGCAGGGAGAACATCGACCGTTATTGTGCTAAATTGCACTCGCGATCGTGTTCTGAGCGCGATAACTTTGTATATTGTGGACCTGTCCGGATAGAAGTTGTGGGTTTTGCAGGCATCAGAAACGTCTAGTAGCGCACTGAAACACTGTAATGCAGCTTATGCCTAGACAAAGTTACGGTGGTGCGAACATGCAGGCTGTCCTTGTGTGACATGATTTTTCCCGAATTCAGACGACCCCTGCGGGAAGACACGGCGAGCTAACAGACCGCAATTGCGTAGGCTAGCAGAACACTAAAGGTGCTTTACGATGACGTGCTCTGAACTTCTCAGGTGTCTAAACTGCGTTAACCTCAGTTGCCAGATTAAGGCGTCGGAAGATAGCGGTTAGAGTTTCTTTCGCTCTTACTCGCCAAGATTTGAGTTTTCGACACTAGCAATGGTACCCTTCTGTTCACCATGAAAAGCGCTATCGAATGGTGTCAATTTCGACTGATTTCGGGAACATCGATTTTTTGACGGTTTCACGTCAAGGACGAGGCCGCTTAAGGCCGCGGCAGAGGGATGATGACGTCATCGAAAATTGATTTTCCGAACCGGCTCCAGTTTGGTACCATTCGATAGAGCTTTTCGTGATGAATTGAAAGGTGTTACTGAGCTTTGGAAAAACTGTGATCTGGGCGAGTAATAGAGCAGGAAACTTCAACCGCTAAGCCCGCCACCCTAAAATGGCAGCTGGGGCTAAGGCAATTTAATAAGCTAGGGAGTTTTGGGCATGTCACCTGAAAGCACCTTTAGTGTTCTGCTAGCATGCGCACTTGTAGGCCCTTAGCTCTCCGCGTCTTCCCGCAGGGGTTGACTGAATTTGAACAAAATCGTGCCACACAAGGCTAACCTGCATTTTCGCAGCGCTCTAACTTTGTCCATTCATAAGCTATATTACTGTGTTTTAGCGAACTACTAGAACTTTTTGCTGCCTACAAAACCCATAAGCTGCAACCGGAAACGTTCCCAATTTACAGAGCTATCGCGCTCAGAACACGTCAAATTTAGAACAGTAACGGTCGATGTTCTCCCCGCTCTTACTGGCCCAGATTACTGTTTTTGCTACTACCAGCCGAACCGTTCAATTCAGCATGAAAAGCTCTATCGAATGGTGCCAAACTTGAACCGGTTTGGAAAAATAAATTTTCCATGACGTCATCGCCCCTCTGCCGCGTCCTGAAGTGCCCTCGTCTTCGATGCAAAATTGTCAAAAAATCGATGTTCTCAGAATTGAACGAGATTGGTACCGTTCGATAGAGCTTTTCGAGCTGAACAGAATGTTACCCCTGCAAGTGCTGAAAACTCAAATGTCGACGAGAAAAAGCGCTGGAAACTTCACCGCTGCCCTCCACCGCTCTAAAATGTCAGATGGGCCAAAGCAGCTTAGGCAGCAGGGAGTTTTGAGCATGCCATCGCAAAGTGCTTTCAGTGTTTTGCTCTCCTACGCGCATGTGGGCTGTTGGCTCATCGCGTCTTCCCGCAGTGATCGGCTGACATCGAGAAAAAATTAGGCCACACAAGCCTCACATGCATTTTCACACCGCTATGATTTCGCCTTTTTAGAAGCTACAACGCTGTACTTCTGCGTACTACTAAAGCCCTCTGCTGCCTACGAAACCAAGAGCCGCAGCCGGAACGACTCGATCTCTACAGAGTTATTGCGCTCCGAACGCGCGTGCAATTTGCGAGCTGTTGCGCCCACTCGACTGATAGGTTCGATTCTATATGCACTGCTCACGACGCACTCCAAAGGCTAGCTGGACTGTGTTAGAGCAATTCCTAACTAGGGCGGCTGAGAATTTCTCATAAAACTCCCCAATCGCCCACTCTACACCCTGTTGCGTCCACTCGATTGATAGGCCCGATCCTACATTGTTTACGGCGCACTCCTAGGTCTCGCCGAAACAGAGTACAGCAATTCTTGAGTAGGCCGGCCGCACATTTGTGATAAAACTCCCCAAACTCTCACTCTAGAAGCTGTCCCCCCTCCTCGATTGATAGGTTCCATCCTATATGCATAGTGCACAGCGTACTCCAAAGGCTAGCTGGACAGCCTTAGAGCAACTCCTGAGGGGGGGGGGCGGCTTAGAATTTCTCATAAAACTCCCTAAACGCTCACACTACAAGCTGTCCCCCCCTCGATTGATAGTTTGATCCTATATGCATAGTGCACAGCGCCCACTCTCAATGGAATCCTGGCACGACGGAACACTTTACGCCATGTTTGATATACTCCGAGAACATGCATGCCCTGAAAAATAAGCTTCTCCAATCGCAAAAGCTCTGCCCCAGTCATTTTTGACCACCCACTGCGAAAACGCGGTTGTAATGAGCGTAGGCATTTATTCGGAATCAACTCTCGAGTGTCTTCAGCATGTTGTAACAGTGACAGCCGTTGTTTCATCCCACTGGCTGAAGGATATAAAAGCACCCCTACGAATGCTGAGGGGTTCGTCCTAGTCCGATCGCCGGCCGTGTGGTTTCCGCTCCGGCGCCTCCCCGCCCTTGAGGAGCTTCTGAGCCCCGATCCTCCCTTTCCTTTCCCCCCCCCCCCCTGAGGCCTTACACCCGCGACTTCCATTCTGTTCACATATGTTCCCACTGTTAATAAAACCTTCGTGTTATCGCTATGTTTTGTTATGTAAAGGCCTAAGAGGCCGTATGATCTATACGTGAATAAACCTGAGGGGACAGGTTTATTACATGGAGGTCCCGGCTAGGGTTTTTTTTAGTAAAAACCTCAATAAAGGAGTTCTTTCATAGTACCCCCTCTATTTCTGTAGATCAAAATCTCCTATGCAATAGCATGATGCTGCAAAATCACAATATTTCGTGCTAAATTTAAATTTGTGACATTCCCACCTCTGATGTGCTAAATTGAATCTCTCTTCTCTTTCCTTCGTCTTATACGAAGTAGAAGCGCATGAATTGCTCCCTCTAGCACGAGGCTAACCAGAAATTGAATTAAATCTCATATCTTTATTTCTGAGCAACAAATGAAGTCCTGGCCAGGCCGCACCACACCTCGTGCAATAAAGTTATTCATTGAATAATGATGGTGCCGGAATAAGCGCTGTAATGTTCAAATTCTCCCAGGTATTAATGCAGAAAAAGTTTAGAATTCTAAGGAATGTCACACATTAAAAAATTAATTACTAACGAGAAAAAGCAGCATCATCCGTTTAGTTCCCCATAGCTCGAGTTTTACTAATTCCACTTCCCCGTGTGTCTTCCGCAATCGTTTTTACACAGCAGCTGCCTTCATAAACCCGGTTTTTTATCCTAAGAATAGATCCTGCAAACATTCACATTGCCGTATTACAGCCCCATACTTGCGTAACTCCACATCGTGTCCTACGTGCAATTAATCTCATCCACCGACCAACTGCTTTGCACCCAATAATAGAATGTCCCTCTCCCAACCTCGTAGTATTGCAATAAGATATTTTTGAATAGACAGGCGCGCGCCCGCAGAGAGCCGCTCCTGTTCTCCATTTTTCCCCTGCTATTTTTGCCATCCCCGATTGTCAGCCTCACATCAATCAACCAAGTCGCTCCGGATGCTGACTATAGCTCTACTGATCACTATCCCACTGGAAGCAACTGCTTCAAGTTACACTTTTACCAGTAGTACCGCCCGTTCCCCCTCCCCCACTCCCTCCGAAACATTTCTCTTCCACATACCTCCCCTGTCTACTCACTCCATGGCTGAAGATAATAATTATCATAATCACCTATCCCTTCTTCACCTCAACTACATCGACTGATCTGCTATTCCTGACGATGATATTCATCAAGCTCTTCCAAACGAGTGAGGAACGACATTTACGACAGGTATCTATTATGCGTCTTCTCACTCTAGACTGGAACGGAAAGCTACCACGAATGCCAACATGTGATCGGAAGAAAAGTGCTCGCTACAGTGCGCTCCGTATGGCAGAATTCACAAAATTCTCTCCACCTTTCAGTCCCTGGGGACAGGGACTTCCAAATAGGGTAGGATGTAATGAGCGTAGGCATTTATTCGGAATCAACTCTCGAGTGTCTTCAGCATGTTGTAACAGTGACAGCCGTTGTTTCATCCCACTGGCTGAAGGATATAAAAGCACCCCTATGAATGCTGAAGGGTTCGTCCTAGTCCGATCGCCGGCCGTGTGGTTTCCGCTCCGGCGCCTCCCCGCCCTTGAGGAGCTTCTGAGCCCCGATCCTCCCTTTCCTTTCCCCCCCCCCCCCTGAGGCCTTACACCCGCGACTTCCATTCTGTTCACATATGTTCCCACTGTTAATAAAACCTTCGTGTTATCGCTATGTTTTGTTATGTAAAGGCCTAAGAGGCCGTATGATCTATACGTAAATAAACCTGAGAGGGGCAGGTTTATTACACGGTGGTCTGGCGAAGTTGTACAAATGCTTGTGTAGATCTCGAAGAGACGAATCGAACTATACCCACCGTTTCCCAGAAAACCTCAAACTAGAACAATTGTGAGCACGCAACGGTTTTTGACGGCTTGCGACCGACAACTCGTCCGCGACCGCCCTTCGCAATGGAGCGCAAGTTTTCAATTTCGGCCATTTCCATGGCTTCATATAAACAATGTACACCATACGATAGAGCTCGAGCTCCTGAGCTCGAAGATATCGTTTGTTTTTGGAATTAATGAATTTTAGGCGAGTTATATCAAAAGGACGCAAAAGCCGGAAAAACGCGGCTTTTTCGGGATTTGATCAAAAGATACGGCCATAACTGTATTCCCGGTCCGTGTTTCGTATTCCGGTTTCCGCCCATTTTTAAGCTCGTCCGTTCCGTATTCCGTGTCTCCTATGAAGCTTGTCCACCCTACATCGTATTCATGTGCAGTCTATAACACTCCGAGGTGTACCCCTGTCTCCATGTGGCGGCAGACATACAGGGTGCTGTGCTTAAATTCGGACAAATTACGATTCATATTCTTCACCATGCCACAATTCCACCAGAGGTCGCAATTTGCATCCTTTAGCTCAAATAATGACCGCCTACATGCTCTTTAAAACAAAGCGTTATTTTTCTTTTCTCGAAGCATTGTTCTTCCTTGAAAAAAAGAGATTGTTATAAAATTTCAAACAACGTCTTCACTTGTTAGGCAGGTGAACTAAAGTTTTGAGGAAAGTCGTGCTAAATTTTCCTTAAACACAAAATTATTCTTTAAAGAGCATTTGGTTTAATATGGATGACCCGGACTGATTTTATCTAGGATTTGTTATTTTTCTCAGAAAAATCAAAACGCTTCTTTAAAAATGTTGCACTCATTCGTTCTGCTAAACTAAAAAATTTCAAGGAAAGGTGTATCAATCTTTTTGGAAATCGAATCATTATAACCATCTCTGAGAGTCTGTAGTTTAACCTGTAAGAAGCGCTGTGATTCGGAACACCTTGATCTCATAAAGCGCTAGGCCCTTCTTGTTTAGAAGAGCGCTCCATTTGACATGAAATACTCCAACCAAGGGTCCAATTCGACGTGAAAACGGTATATATATATATATATATATATATATATATACATATACAGAAGGTTGCTACGGTAGTTATATTCAGAATCACAGAAGATCTGGGATATAATATGGATAACAACTCGAAGCGTTTGTGCAAAAAATGCAATTACCCGCCCTTCGACGGACCATAAATGACGTAGTCGCGCGTGGCTGGTCTGCCAAAATGGTTGCGAACGTGGTATTTATTGCCGACCTTTCTCTTCAGGAATTTTATACTTCTTACGTCAGTCAACAGAAACCGTCAGGAATATTAAGTCTTTTTCTTTTCTCTCAGCTCGTAAAAATCAACTAAGCCCCCTTATATAATCCGCTGAAATATCCCGAATCTGCTTGATTCTGGTACGCTTCTCGTTGCTATTCAGCTGGGAGGTATGTCGTCATAGCAGCTGAACTCTGAAGTCTCTTGATCATCTGAAGTCTGTGGAGCTCATTAAGCCTGTGGAATATTCACCGTTTAGGTTAGATTTGCTTTCAAAATCACTACATATCCTTGCCATGTAGAAGTAGAGTGCCTCTCGCATCCTAGAAAGTTGACTACGCTGAAATCTGCTCCGTTTCTACTTTCCACCTTTGCACTTTCCTACTTTACTTTCCCAAATTTTTGGGATTTCTTTACCCTTGGGCGTATGGTAACGAGTTGGAGGAAACGCCAGCTGTCGCGTGTGCTCCGATTCAAGGCTCTTGGTTTGATTTTCCTGCCCAGGCCATACATGCCTTCTATACCTTTGGTTTCGGCGGATCGAAAATAGACAAGTAGCCGCCAGCTTCGACCCTCGATGAAACTCGGCATTGATCGTTGTACTTCTTTATTGTAGTGTTGAACTGGAAACCGAGAAAGGGCACGCTTTATTGACGACTGACGTTTCGACGATGTCGCCCCTTCAGAGTCCCAAATTGGGTATTTAAACTTTAAAAAAAACAGACTGAACTTGAAACGAGAAAGTTCACGTTGTATTGACGACTGAGGTTTCGGCGACGTCGCCTTCTTCGCAGTCTCAAACTTGGGTAATCAAACCCAGTTGGGGGTTTTTTGGGTTTAACTACCCAAGTTTGAGGCTCTGAAGGAAGCGACATCGCCGAAACGTCAGTTGTCAATAGAGCGTGTATTATCTCAGTTTCCAGTTCTACAATAAAAAGTACAGACAAGTTTGGGAAGGCCAAAACGCTGACTTCTCCATCAGCTGACAATCGCGTCATCGTATAGGCCAAACACGCATTCTATTCGACATTCCATTGAAGCAGAATGTGTGGTCCACCTCGAAAAAGATTGGCTAATGCCGATCTCTACTCCTGCTCAAGCAGTGCAGAACATTTATTGGTGGTAGAAAAACTAAGATCGCTTTCGGATTTTGTCTGACACTGTACAGAAAATGAATTTTCGGTACTAGTCGTTAATGTGGACTAGTTAAGGACTGGGGATGCACCAGACCAATCACGTCACAGTAAACGGCATTGCCACCTAGAAGGGATATGTGTGATCGGTGTCGCGCGTTTGGTAGGTGCTGTGATTGGTAGTGATTGACTGGTACATTCCCCTACCCCTTAAGCCAGCAATAGCGACAGCGACTAGCAGCAATTTTCTTATCTACTCTTCCTTTCTTTCGTTTTTCTCTGCCGCTATTGTTGTTTCCTTCACTTCTTATTTCCTTCCAAAGTTGTCTAACGCCGACCTTTGTTCTCTATCTTTATGTTGCTCTTATCCTTATAACTCAGGCCTCAGCCGTCAAACTTTTCCTTCTTTTTATCAGCTCGATTCGGGCTCTTTCACTGGCTCAGAGTCAGGCTCGTCCCTGTTATTTCTATACGAAAGACGAAGTTTATTAGCGATTGAGGGAGTCGAAAGAGTTGGCTATTCCGTCGGCTGATGAGTTCTTGCCCTCAACGATAATGGTAGGGCAGAAGGCCAAGCTCGAGCGCGATCATCGCCGACTCCTCATTATCCTTCAGCTCACGTTCGTAGCAATTACGCCATGAATAATGGCCTTATAATGCGCTTTCTACTAGTCCTCGTAGCTTTTTAGTGCCATCTCGGCTGGCTCACTCAACTTATGTGCAGATGAAGTTTCGCCCTATAGCATAATTCTGTTGCAACTACTTCCAGAACGGGTGCTGAACCGTTCTTCGGCATTGCAAGCCGAAAGGTACACACTCATAGGCAGGTGCAAATAGACGAAGCTCTCGAAGACATGGGAGTGGGATATGTGGACGACTGTCTCCATTGCTTCTGGAAGAGGTGACGGCTCCATCAGGGCGTCGAAGAGCGGTCAAATTGACCTTAAAGTTGGCGAAGTTCCGGCAGGCATTGCGGATGCTCACCCCAGCCTCTGCAGCTTCGGCCAACACTTCCGCCCTTCTCTCCTTGAGATCTTCCTTTATCGCCGCTCTGCATAGCTTCTCAAGCTCGGACGTCAGTTGGTTTAGTTGCCTGACGCTCGTGCTGCTCCACGCTGGCGTATCAGCTTGAGAGTTTCCGGAGTCAGACGCCTCTTGGTGGTCTTCAAGCTCTCAGCTCCCTTAGCACTATCGCGGAGATGGTGCACGAAGTGGTCGTATTCCTCGTCGACGTTGTCCATGACGGCATCTTCCCAAAGGCCGGCAAGAGAGGTGTAAAGGTCCCAGTTGGTGGCCGTTGTGGGACTCCTCTTCTTGAAATTTGTGGCTTTCTCTCCTTGACGCAAAAAGCGGAACCTCGCGCTAAGGAGGCGGTGGTCCGATCCCTTGTAGAACATGGGGACAACGGAGACGTCGGTGAGCCAATACTTGCGGTTGAAGATGATGTGGTCGATCTCGTTGTGGAACTGACCACCGCGAGATTCCCAGGTCCAACGTAGGGAGGGAGGCTTCTGGAACTGCGAGTTTCCATGGATGGTCTTGGTCGACATGATAAACTCAGACAGCCTTTCACCTTGCTCGTTCCACTCCAAACCGTGGGTTCCGATGTGAAGTTCTTCCGGCGACCTTCGTGGCCCGATCTTGGCGTTGAAGTCGCCGACGATCACCTTGTAGAAGGTGTGATCTTCCTTATAGAACTTCTCCAGCTCCACGGCTTCGACCTCTTCGTCGTCGTAGTCGGATGTTGGGGCATACGCGACGAATACAGTCAAATCTGGCACGGAGCCACATCGCTTCAGTCGCAGACGTCCGATTCGGGTTGTCAGAGACTCGTAGGAATCGATGTTCAACAAGGAGACTATTCCTCTGCTGTCGCCTGTACAGAGGGACAGTTCTCAGGTGTCGCAGGCGGCATGTAGCGGTGTCTTCTCGTCTCGGTCAGTCCGACGTCGTTTTTTCCAATTTGTGCACCCTGGTCAGGCCCTGAGACTTCTGCAGCTCCTCCGTTCTTGTTCTTCCCATCGTTGCAGGAATGGGGGCAGTGGAATGAGGTATCTTGTGCCCTTTGCTGACTCTACTGTGTGCTTAAGAGACACCCTTTCAATCCTTGCATGAGAAGCACGGAGTTTGCGGATCCCTCAAGAAATTTCACAGGCCGCTATTTAATTTTGTTGCCTCCATTTTCCATGCACTTAGGGGGCAGCTGCACTCAGCGGGTATACGATGAAGAGCCGCTCACTACATGACGAATATTTGTGGTTCTAGTCAGTGACCTTTACAATTGAAGAACTCATTCCCGGGATACTGTGACTACGATTTCAGGCACACAGCGCAGACGAGAATACCTCCGCGAGTTTTCCAAAGAGTCTCATGAAGCTGATTTGATCGATCTGACGGGGCTCGTCGATCACTTCCCGATGCCGACTGCAGCGACGTACAGCCTCAAATCTAGGAACAGAGCTCTTCTTTAAGCGCCTCCATACACTACTAGAGAGTCTGGGCATTCGCTAGGCCATTAGACTGTCTCGAGAAATCTAGTTGTTATGGGGCATTAGCATTTATTTTGATTTCCGAATTTTCATTCATTGCTTCGAAAAAGGAAGAGATTTGGAAGAGATGCTGTCTAATGCGCTTTTTGAGAACGTATAGAATTCGACTTAACGAAAGGTAACGCATTTCACAGCGTTTCATCTGCTGCTAAGAAAGACCTGCAAACGTGTGGAAGTCAGGCAGAAAGATTTTTGATAAATGATGGCGTTACTAATCTCTTGTAGGATGCGCCACGCATTCTACTTCTACGGGATGTCGTGGAGGCGATTTGGATGCGAGTTCGGCCATACAGTGAACTGCGATGGCCAGCCGAAGGACAAGTCAGCGCTTTGTTCTTCCCAGACAAGTCTGGTACCAATTCCCGGAGGGTTGGAAGACATGGTGCGCCTCTACGAGAAACCAGGAGCCTTGTATCGGGTACATCGGGTGCCGTCACCTCTTCCGACTGCTCTACAAGCGGAATTCAAATACCATAGTGGAATTCTAATGAGTGGAAAATTATAGGGACTTGGCTTTGCTCAACCCCTCTTGGGATACGCCATGCTTTCCTTCTTTTTGTGATTCCAAAACAATACTTGGGGCAATTCACCGAGCCCATAGAGATGAACGCCTTGATTGACCAAGACGGGCGCTGAAACCATGAATCGATTCGTAGTGCGCTCTAGCGTGGGCGTTTCTTCCCACTGCGCTGCATACGCTTTCAGATAATCCAGCTTTTACAAAAAGCTAGCAGTTCTCACATATAGCCAAATATGTAGCCAAGTGGATAACTTCACACCTCAGGTGAAATCTGCGCCAGAGTCGATAACCTGGATCAGTATCGATGTCCGATCGATAATGTTTAAATCATCTTATTTAAACCATGAGTGCAGGTCAGTGAAGTTATAAGCTGACTGTCCTCACGAGGTGTGCATGTATGTTGCGTTCGATTAAAGAACGCCGGTCGTGCAATGGCCTAGCATTTGCTCTAGAAAGCAGGAGATGAAGGTTCGAGCCCTGTGTGGTGCTAGAGTTGTCATCGCAACAAAACATCGCTATTACAGCAATTTTTAGTTGTTTTTGAGTTTTTTTTTTTCATCATCAGCCAAATTCGCGTGACAGCCCACCCGTCCACTTCGCGCGATCGACTCAGCTCAAAAAAGATGCTATCGATCGATGTCGATTAGTCAATCGATATTGTTTAGTATTGTGAAGTCCCTCCAACGGCCATCACGAGTGTGTTTATCGACAATGATCTGCTAGTTAGTTTTTGTGTAAAAAGCGTGAGCTGAATCTGGTCCCGTCCAGCGGTCAATAATTTTGCGCGGACATACTTGCAAACTGACAGACGGACAGGCTAACTCCTTCATATCTAGTCAGATGGATTTTATTCCGCTCAAAGTTTTTTCTATTGTTTTATAAAGCGCACAGTAGCTGTGTTGTGTACCTCTAGGAGCTTCCAGCTTCTCCGACTTGATGATAAGGACACGGCGCAGGCCTAAGCGATTCATCAACTACTAAAAGTGGAATGTGCTCAAGCGCGTAGTTCTCCCGAAGAAGGAAAATCGCTGTAAGAGGGCCAGTCAGTGATTAGGACATTCGGAAAAGTGTCGGAAGCAAGGCCTACTCCATCTCGACACTACTTGGAACACTTTATCGCCAGCTTCATCAGCCGGACCACGTTTCGCTTCGCTGTTTGTGGATACGTAGCACGCTGTCATAGCCGAAGTAGATGTCGTCTTCTCGAACCCGTTTGAGTGACAGATGAGTGTGTCGGGCAAAACAGCGCGCAAAAAACAACACACAGACACATACTCATCGGCCATTTGGCGGGTCGCATTTCCGCGGAGCCGATTAAGAGGATCCGTCCTCGTCTGTAACTGATTACTTTGAAAAACTTCTCGAAGTCCCTCCTAGCTTGCTTCAAGCCCTAAAGTCAGCCGGAAGCAACTAGCTCACTTCATCGTCAATTGCCGTCATTCATTCAGAAGCGGATGTTGTTCCAAGAAACACCTGTTTTGCTGTTTCTTTCGTCAACTCTGCAGAATTCTATTGTTCGGTGTCAGTGTTTACTGTTTGTGGAACTTTTGCAGCCTTCCCAATGGAAACCTCACAGACGCAGTGCAGCATCTTTGAGCTTTTTTTGGAAATTGATATTGTAAGCAGTAGAAGACGGATCCATCCTAGTAGATGAAGATGAACGCTAGGTGAACGGAGCAGTGCGATCTTACTTGGCTAGAAATTTAAAAGGAAAACGGAAGAAAAAACATTTACTGATTCTTAATGACTGACTACTGTATTCAATCCAAGGTCAATCGTACTGTAGGAATTTAGATAAATCTTTGTGCTTATTTTAATTATACTACAGTTGTGTAGTGTGTTTTGTTTATGGCACGTTATTTAACTACATAACGTATTAGGTCGTTGCGTATGAAATGCCGATTTTACTGTTTCAAATTGGATTTTACTGTCTTCTGGTCGATTTTTCAGGGCTAAGAATGTTCCCGTTTGAGGCACTGAATACAGTTTCTGAAAGTGAAGAATCTCCGCTTCCTTATTTTTGCAACTGTTGTGACATAATACACTTGCCGAGCTTTTTCACGTCGTTTTTGCAGTATGAATCAACGTGATATTCGGGGGCTCCTCTTATATAATTGGTGCCAGACTAGTCTGGGAAGGATGAAGCACTGACTTGTTCATCGGCTGGCCACCGCAAGTCATTGTATGGCTAAATACGTATTCAACTGCCTCCACGACATTCCGTAGGAGTAGAATGCGTGGTGCATCCCAAAAAAAGGGTTTGAGTAACGCCGTCCTTTATCCTTTACCGCTACCGATATGGATGGAAAAGTGGCAGTTGCAGCTCGTAACATCAACGCTGCATTTGGGATGATTTTGCTAAGGAACGCACAATTCGCCACTGGTTCGAAAGGTTTCGATCTGGAGATGAAAGTCTTGAAGATGAAGACCGAGGTAGGCCGCCATCACTCATTAACGGCGGCCAACTCGAAGCCATGATGAAGCGTATCCTTGTCAAACAGTGACAGAGCGAGTCCAGCATTTCGGCGTTGACGGCAGCACCATCAGTCGCCATTTAAATGCAACCGGAAAAGTAAAGAATTCAGACAAATGGATCCTGCACGAACTGGCTTTTGGTCAGATTCTGAAGCGGGACGACACATGTGTTTCGTTAAGGCTGCGCAATCTAAGGGAGCCTTTTTGGATAGGGTCCGAAAAATGGATCCTTTATGACAATCGTCGTCGCTCTGCACAATGTCTGGACAAGAATGAGAGTCCCAAGCAGATGCCAAAGTCTCCATTCAAAGAAGACTATGGTGGCCGTATGGTCGATAGCGGCTGATATAGTCCATTACAGGTTCTTGAAGACTGGAGAAGCTATCATTGCGGAGAAGCACTGTTCCAAAATTCAAGTGATGCACCAGAAATTAGTTGAAAACAGCCCGCTTGGTCAATCCTACTGCATGACAACGCGCGTCCGCACATTTCAAAATTTGTTGGCCAGAAACTGGATGAATTGGGATGCGAAACTCCTCCACATCCAGCATATTCAACAGATCTGTCCCCTACCGATTACCATTTTTTTCAAGCATTTAGATCGTCATGTGAAGGATAAAAAATTCGGCCTTCAAGACGATGTCGAAAATGACTTCTTACGTTTCATCAATCCTCGTACTTCTGATTTTTGTAGAGATGGAATGTCTAAGCTATTATCGTGTTGGGAAGCAAGTGTATTAATTGTAGCGGTGCTTATTTCGAGTAATAGAATTGCTTCAAGTAAAGTTATGATCTGTCAAAGTTCTCCGTCAGATTCGGCCATTTTGTGTGCAGTGACCTAATAAATAAATAAATAAATAAATTTGCGAAAAAATTGCCTCGTAGGTAAAGCAGTTTACTTTCAATTTTGACAAACCGACAGAGTGAGGTGTTCTACCTCTCCAGGATAGATCCGAAAATTCCGATTCTTACTGGACCCTGTAGGAAGCGTAACCCGTACATACGAGACACTGGGGCGAAGTTTTAGAAACCTCGACAACTTCACCACAAATCAGAGTTCAGTCAAAGTTGAGTGATACGAACAGCTATAACCTAAGATGCCATTATTCAACGACGTACGATGTCGTAAAGTCTGGGAGGCTTGTATTAGATTGGAAAAAAAGTCTCTTCACACTTCGAATTTTTTTTTACCCTTCCCCTTGTAAACGCACTAGCCAATGTTGATTGCTGATTTCGTAATCCTATCACACTTGTCTACCGTTCGCACGCAGACACAGGTTAAGACTCTTCTTGTAATTCGTTATCCATCCAATCTTCCGAACTCAATGCCAGATCTACCTCATGGCCGTTTTCAGCACGGCATTCTTCATGAATTCATTAAAGAATCCACAGCACGTCAGGCAGCAGACCAAATTAATCACATATATGGCTTGGGATCTACTACTCATCGCGCCTGTTATGAGTGGTTCGGAAAGTCTTTAAAGGGAAATTATTCACTGAGGGCAAAGCATGGTCAGGAAGGCCAACTGGATTGGACGACAGTGAAGTACACCATCTTCTTCGTACCGATAGTTGGCAGACGACACGTCAGCTGGCAGAGAAGCTCGAAGTGTCTCATAGGATAGTGGGGATCCATCTGAAGAATCTTGGCTTTCATGGAAATTTGGAGCTTGGATTCCACATGCCCTGTCAGACACTTAGAAAGGTCGACGGCTCTCCATCGCTGCTTCTCTTCTGTCCAGATAAGGAAGAAAATCGTTTCTTCCGCGGATTGTGACAGGCGAAGAGTCCTGGGTTCTGTGTGCCAACTTCCGAGGAAAAGGCAATGGGTACAAAAGGGAGAGAGCCCTAAGTCTGATCTCAAGCCCAATGTTCACAAACGGAAGAATCTCTTGAGTGTTTGGTGGATATCAGAGGAGTGATTTATCGGCAAACTCTCAGAAGTGGAGAGACACTTACTGCTGTCACATACTGCGGCCAACTCCACAAAGTCGTCGCAACTCTCCAAGAAAACAGGCCGGAGAAGTCGAAGGTGATGATCCTGCATGACGATGCAAAACCACGTGTTGCAAGACTCACAAGAGAAACAATAAAGGGGATGGGCTCGGAGGTAATGCCACATCCACCGTATAGCCCTGATCTCGCCCCTACCGACTACCATCTCTTCCGTGCTCTCAAGCAAGAAATTGGAGAGAAATATTTTGAAGAGGATGAAGACGTCAAAAATTGGATTCAGCAATGGTTCGACTCCAGAACTGCAGACTTTTAAGCGAGAGGAATTGGAAAATCACCCAGTCTTTGGAGAAGTGTAGTAGAACAAAATAGAGTTTATCTCAATTGATTTGACTTTGTAGTTGTGAAGTAATAAATCTTTGAAAAAAATGAAAAGACTTTTTTTCCAACCTAATATATGGGACGAAGTCATATAATAGAGCAAATCGGGGTTAGATTCATCTATCTCGGGGCAAAGATAAAGAAATCCTTGTTGGTTATCGGAGATACTCACGAAGTTCACGCCCCGTAAGGTATGTGTACCATTTTTACGTCGAATTAGGCACTTTTCAAACCAAATTGGACACTTCTCAAATCAGATTGGACACTTTTCACGTCAGATTGACACTCTTCTAAAACCTATGCACTCTGAAATCAAATTGACCGCCTTCCAAATCAAAACAAGCTTCTTACAGGTTAAACTAAAGACTTTCCATGATGGTTAGAATAATTTTTTGTCAAGGAGAACTTTTTTAAATTTTCGGCTACGAGTAAGGGTGGAGTTGGACTTTAATCATTAGTGTCATGATGATACAAATACGAAAGAGTGTTTCGTATTTCAGTGGATCAGCGCTCGGTATTTGAAAACAGTGTGGATTCCGTGATTGTTTTGACGTTCCAAACTCAGGAAGGCGACGTAAACTTCTAATTATGGTGGGAATATACACGATATTGCTTTATAAAGAACCACATTTAAGCAGTTCTTGAAGTAATTATCACCCGGCCCACTCGCTGCGCTGTTATGCGGTGAGCCTTTCCATTTTCGACGACGGAGAGCGCTGCATACATTTCTGATGGTTGTCTGGCCACAACGCTCTTCGCTCTAATTCGCCGCTGAATCGTGGCGGATATTTTGTTTTCATTCAAATTTCTAAGCGGATTTCCGCGTGTTTTTAGATCGGTAAGACATCATCGTGTTGTCTTGTATGTAGGAAGAATGGACAGCAACGATCGAGAGTGATTGTTTTGGGACGCGCCATGCACTCAACCCAACTTGACAAAGCTCTGGCAGCGAACAAGGCTCAATACCCATCCTTTCGTTCTTTGAGTACCCTTCACTGGTTTTCCAGTTTTTACTTCCCTCCATTCATCTAGTGCAAGGCATCCTGATTCAGCCACGCCTTACGAGTTCCTCTAGCAGTTTCGTCTGCCAAAATCTTTAGCAGCACATGACTACGGTAATCTACCCAATCAGAGAACCACCTCTCAGAATGGCACCCCCTTTTGATGATGCGTGATTGGTCTGGTGCGCCCATGCCCATGTAGTCCACATTAACGTCTACGTAAATTCAATATTCAAATAAATTAAAATAAGATCTCATTCTTTTTTATATGATTAATTCCATCACGTTGAAAAAAGCAATCTACGCTAGCAAGCGTTTCCCCTCTTTCGTTACAGGCTTTTCGGGATCTATCCTAGTCGAAGGGGCACACAGTGTTTCTACTCACAATTCCCTCCCTTGAAGTTGCTCAAGAGCTTCACGCGCTGTTTCATGATACTGACGGATCTTGGGCAAACTCAAGGATTTGGCGGTGTGGCGTGACAGTCCACACACAACTGCCACCTTAGGGTTGCCCCCTACCGACTAGGATAGATCCAACTTTTCTTGTAGACCAAATTGACTTCTTGGTGTTGCTACTCCGCGTTGCCATTTCGTCAGAGGATCCTCTCCTCATTCTCCACTAAATAAGGTTTTGACACTTGTGGATCTCATTTTATAAATGGTAAAGGATAGACAACAGCGTGAATCAATCCCATTGGGATGCGCTGCGCATTCTTCTTCTGCGGGATGTCGCACACTCAATTTGAACGTGCATCTGGCCTTCAAAATGAACTACTTGGCCAGTCGATCGACAAGTCAGCGTTCTATCCTTCCCAGGCAAGTCCATTCGACGATCACAAAGTGGTCGAAGGCTTGGTTGGCCTGGGCGGGAAACCCGAACCAAGAACCTTGAATAGGGTTGCACGTGATAGCCGGCGCGTCCATCCGTCTGCGCTAATACGTACACGCTTAGGCCATTTTATAGCATCCCAATATACAGAAAACGACACAGTAACCGTATATACCAGGCGAAAACTACTAAAAGACTGGACAACGGGGGAATATCTGGGATGTAGTACATCTGACGTACTTAAGAAGTGATAAATTTTATAAAGGATAAAGATAAATGACGGCGTTATTCAATCCCTTTGGGATACGCCACACATTCTACTTCTACGGGATGTGTGGAGGCGAGTTGAATGCGTATTTGGCCATACAATGACTTGCGGTGGCCAGCCGATGAACAAGTCAGCGCTCTATCCTTCCCAGACAAGTCCGGTACCAATCCACCGACCCCGGAGGGATGGAAGGCTTGGTTGGCCTGGGCGGGAAAACCTGGTATCGGGTGCAGGCGACAGCCGCCGCCTCCTCCGACTGCGCTCCACGCGCCCTAATAAATTTTATAGCAGTCGTTAATGTGGTCCAAATGAGGTGATGGAAACGCAGCAGTCACAAGCGCCAATCGAGCTAAATACACTGCAGACAATCAGGGCATGAAAGATACACTAGAAGATACATCCCTCTGGATGACACGCCTTTTCGATGCGGCCTGCCTAGTCCGACCTGCCCTCGGACACCCCTATATGTAGGCCACATCAACGACCAGCACCAGAATTTCTCTCATCGCTAGGGACTTTTTGATTCTGTTGTTATATTTTATTCGGTGGCTGCATGGAGAGCAGCCGGAGAAGGCACCGACTCTCGTTTGCAGTCTGATGTTGCAACCGGTTCATTTTTCTGCTCTCGTTCAGGCCAACCAGGCTTTAATCTCTTTGGGTCGGTGAAATAGTAGATTAGTTCGGGCGTGGGAGGGTGGGGGAGGGGTATAAATCCCTAACATTTATTTCTGCAATGTCATTGCGCAGGCCCAATACGTATCCAATCGAACGGTGTGTGGGCTTCCTGTGCATCTGACACAAAATTATTTACTAGTCTGTTTATTCGAAAAAATTGTACAACTAGGGGCGGGCCACCAGAGCGGAGGAATTCAAAAAGACGAGACATAAAAGTCGTCGTGTACTTTCTGCTTCCAAAGAAGCAGAAGTAGTCATTCACAGTTGCTTGACGCGACAAACTGCCTCCGCACTGCCACGAAGAAATCGAATGCTTGGCGCATCCCAAAAGGCTATTAATTAGCTTTAATCTCTACGATTCTTTGATGATTTAATCTTCTAATTCAACTTCAATTTAATCTTAGGCTGAATCTAATCCATTTCAGAATTAAATCGTTTTGCAGATTTTTTAGATTTTGTATTGATTGGTACAATTAGTAATATAGACATCAGATGATGTTGTATCACGTACTATGGCTATTTGAGGAATATTATTAAAGGATCCCTTCAAATACTCCGAGCGTTCTCTGAACGAGTAGTGCGCCTCAGGGCATGGCGCACTCGCCAAAGCAATTGCGGGCGACACTAATATACTCTAGTCAAGGAAGTTGCTTAATCAGAAACGACCATCGGTGGCCTGAACGTCCACTATGCCCTTGCGGTCGCGTCTAGTGCTCCTTCACCAGTCGGACAGGCCGGATGGCTTCGTTGCAAACCTTCCATAATCGAATGAATTTTGCCCCCATATCGAGTTGTGTCGATTTCTTCTCGACAGGCTGAAGCGTTTCGAGGAAGCGACATTTCCGATGGAAGGACTTTAACGGATTAGATTCAGTGGCTAACCGGCTTTGCTTCTACCAATTCCTCTGGACGACGGCCAATTCTGAGGACCACGTCACTTCACGGCTCTCTATATTCCTTTACTTTTACTCGACAAGTGGAAGAGGTCCAGCTGTATTTGGGACCATGAATTGACGTCTTCAGCCGACGAAAAACGGGGCCATTCCGCTGTTGCACTTCCTCGGTGAATAGTGTCGAGTCGTTGAAACTGGCATGATTTACATAGCCATAAATCGCTTCCTAACGGGATGGGGAGTAAGAGAATCCGCTAAGGCTAGTAGTGGTGGCAAAAATCTATTCAAACGCTAAGCGACCAACTAGGGTAGGTCAAAACAGTTTCTCCAACGTTTCAGCAGACGTGCAATCGATTATTGATTGCATCGATCTGGCCGTGCATCAGATACACCAGTTTCACGTCGAATTGGCCTTTTCAAACCAAATTGGACACTGTTCTAAGCTATGTACCTTTAAAGCCTTGAAATCAAAGCTAACTCTTCCAAATTGGAATGAGCTTCCTCAACATTAAATTGGAGGCTCTCCAAAAACGTTTGAATAATTTTTGTTCAAAAAGGTAATTTATTTTTATTATTTATTATTCTACTATTACCATTGAAATTACTATTAAATCATTATTAAAAAATATTAATAAAATTATTATCGCATTAAAATTATTAATTACTAATATTATTTATTATTTAAAATCAAAGAAAATTTTAATATAACTTTCTTTGATGTTTTAATTCACCTACCCAATAAGTGTTCCACATCACGTTGTTTGAAATTCTATATTATTCTTATTTCTTATAATTCTTATTTTTTAGGAAAAATATTGAAGCTTGTTCAAAGGAGCAGGAAGGCGGCCATTTTTTAGTGTCAAAAAACGAGATTGCGCCATGCCTCTTCCAAGAGGCTGCGATTTTTATTCAACTGATAGTGGAATTTCTATTTGCATGGAGTTTGGCGTCTGTTATCAATTCAACAAAAACAATTGTAAAAGACACATATATTCTTACGTTCATTGTTCATGTAAATGACATTTACACTTTCACTCAAATAAAAGCGGCTGCCAACTTTTTGAGTGCATGGTGCGATCTGTTCCTTCAATACTTCTTTGCTGCGCTTTAAGGCTAATTTTAATTTGATATTTTTACTCTGAAATTAGAAATTTTATAAAATTATTGCACTTACTGATGCGGATAAAGTAAAAAATTCAAAAAAATTTGTGCCAAATTTTTCTTGAACAAAAAATATCCTAACCATGCCACTGGGCCTGTAGTTTAGCCTGCCTAAAGATCATTTTGGTTTAGAAGAGTTCGCTTTGATTTCAAAAGTCTTCGGCTGGATAGAAGAGGGTCAGATATTTTTTGAAAAGGTTCTTATTCGAAATGAAAAGTGTCCAC
This sequence comes from Heligmosomoides polygyrus polygyrus, assembly GCA_947396885.1. NCBI lineage: Eukaryota > Metazoa > Nematoda > Chromadorea > Rhabditida > Heligmosomidae > Heligmosomoides > Heligmosomoides polygyrus. The sequence continues at coordinate 12,948,972 of OX377204.1, forward strand.
TTTTGTTTTAAAGGCGTCCAATTTGTTTTGAGAAGTGTCCAGTTCGACGTGGAATTGCTATGACTGGTTTGTTGCCGAGCGGAGGGCCCCAAATGCTCGCCCCTACCTCTGGCCCAATCTTTTTCGGATCTTTCCATTATTTGTTGCAAGGCACTGCATATTTTGTACATCCTGCAACTCGATATACTGCCCTTCGACCTCATAGTTTTTCTGCACGTTTTGATTTAACACATACTAGGTTAATAGTGGACGATACTGGAGTAGACGGAGGCTTTCTAGCTGTTATGCTTACTCACTACACGCCCGAAGCAACGTTGACTAGATACGTTGCCATTTGGACTTAAAAGACATCTGGTGTGTATCCTGATCAAGCATTTGAAATTGGTGCCGCCGCACAAGAAGACGCACCCGCCACCAAGTGGGACAAACGCTACTGAAAATGATGAAGCTTACGCACTACAGGTCTAATAAGATCCGTATACTCACCTGTATCACCTGTCGTCCCGTTGATCATCGACTTGCTCGAGCGGGCGCCAGCAGCGTCTCCATTCGTCCCTGTCGCGTGCCAGAGTGGTCCAATGGATCCTCCTCGCTCGAGGGGCACGAAGAGCGTCATATCGGTCGTTCAGGGCTTTCACGAAGAAGTCCGACCAACGCGTTGGTGGGCGTCCTGGTGTTCTTTTGACATCCCGCGGAATCCAATCTGTGACGACTCTCGTCCAGCGGGTGTCTGCGAATCGCACTACGTGGCCGGCCCACCTAATTTTCGACGACTTGGCCCATGCGACAGCGTCTCTGATCTTCGAACGTCGGCGAAGCTCGGAGCTCCGGAGGCCTTCTCTCACTTGCGTGAGTCGTGTCACACCGAGCATCATCCTCTCGATTCCACGCTGCGCGATCGCGTGTTCATCCTGCTTTCGTATAGCCCAGGTCTCTGAGGCGTATGTTAGGGCAGGAAGAACAGTGGAGTCGAATAGGTGGGCACGGAGTCGGACGTTCTTCGTCTTCTTCGCGACTTCTTCGACGCTCTTGAAAGCTCCCCAAGCCGCTCGTTTCCTCCTGCTCAGCTCTGGTGCTAGGTCGTTGGCCATGTCGACTTCAGATACACATAGCTGGAGCATTCGGAGATGTTCGTACCGTTGAGCGAGAATGGGGCATCAGAAACCCATCCGTTCTTCATGAACATCGTCTTCGTAAAATTCAGCTGCAGTCCAACGCTTCCACATACACGATCGAAGTCGGCTAGCATTCGTTCTGTCTTACTGATGCTCGGTGTTATGAGCACGATGTCGTCAGCGAAGCGAAGATGGTGCAGTTGCCGGCCGTCGACCTTCACTCCCATGTCTTCCCATTCTAGTTCGCGCATGACGTTTTCGAGGGTGGCGCTGAAGAGCTTCGGGGATATGGTATCCCCTTGTCGAACCCCTCTCTTCACGTCAATGACGACATCGTTGTAGAATGGTGAGATCTTGGTCGTGAATCCACTGTACAGCTCTTGAAGGACCCTGATGTACTGAGTAGGAACGCCCTGGGTGAGCAGGGCTTCCACGACCGCTTCAGTCTCGACGGAGTCGAATGCCTTCTTCAGGTCGATGAACGTAAGGCACAGCGGCAGCTTGTACTCTCGCGACACTTCGATGAGCTTCGTAATGGTGTGTATGTGGTCGATCGTGCTGAATCCTCTCCGAAATCCTGCTTGTTCGCATGGCTGTCCTTCGTCCAGCGTTCTACTAATCCTATTCAGGATGACTCGAGTGAACAGCTTGTAGACTACGGACAACAGGCAGATCGAGCGATAGTTGCCAATGTCGTGCACATCTCCCTTCTTGTACAGCAAAACGGTCTTGCTGGTCTTCCACTGAGATGGAACCTTGCATTCGGACAGGTAGCGTGTGAAGAGCCGCGCCAAGGTGTTGATGAGCGCTGGCGGGAGGTTCTTCAGGTGTTCAGCTCTGATCCTGTCAGAACCGGGTGCTGTACGTTTCTTCACCGACGAGATGGCGTGTCGGATTTCGGGAGAGAGAACAGAGGGGACGACGTATCCATCCTGCGGAAGATGGCATGGGGGCAGGTGGACGTGGCTATCGAAGAGATCGGAGTAGAAGTCGTGGATGACTTTCTCCATGGTCCTTCTGGAAGAGGTGATGGATCCGTCAGGACGTCGGAGAGCGGTCATCTTGTTGTTGAAGTTGGCGAAGTTCCGGCGGACATTGCGGATGCTCAGCCCTGCCTCTGCTGCTTCAGCCAACACTTCCACCCTTCTCTCGTTGAGATCTTCCTTTATCGCCGCTCTGCATAGCTTTGCAAGCTCGGACGTCAGTTGGTAGTTGCCTGACGCTCGTGCTGCTCCACGCTGGCGTATCAGCTCAAGAGTTTCCGGAGACAGGCGTCTCTTGGTGGCCTTTAAGCTCTCGGCTCCCTTAGCACGAAGCGATCGTATTCCTCGTCGACGTTGTCCATGACGGCATCTTCCCAAAGGCCGACAAGAGAGGTGTAGAGATCCCAGTTGATGGTCGTTCTGGGACTCCTCTTCTTAAACTTCGCGGCCTTCTCTCCTTGACGCGAAAAGCGGAACCTCGCGCGAAGGAGGCGGTGGTCCGATCCCGTGTAGAACTTGGGGACAACGGAGACATCGGTCAGGCAATACTTGCGAGATGATGTGGTCGATCTCGTTGTGGAACTGGCCACCGGGGGATTCCCAGGTCCATCGTAGGGAGGGAGGCTTCTGGAACTGCGAGTTTCCATGGATGGTCTTGGTCGACATGATAAACTCAGACAGCCTTTCACCTTGCTCGTTCCACTCCAAACCGTGGGTTCCGATGTGAAGTTCTTCCGGCGACCTTCGTGGCCCGATCTTGGCGTTGAAGTCGCCGACGATCACCTTGTAGAAGGTGTGATCTTCCTTATAGAACTTCTCCAGCTCCACGTAGAAGGCCTCGACGTCTTCGTCGTCATAGTCGGATGTTGGGGCATACGCGACGAACACAGTCAAGGCTGGCACGGAGCCACATCGCTTCAGTCGCAGACGTCCGATTCGGCTTGTCAGAGACTCGTACGAATCGATGTTCATGGCCAAGTGCGTGTTGACGAGGACACCAACGCCGCCTACTCCCCTGCTGTCGCATGTTCCGAGGAACAGTTCTTCTCCGGAGTCGTAGGCGGCGTGTAGGGGGTGATGTCTTCTCGTCTCGGTCAGTCCGATGACGTCGTACTTGATCTTCCTGGCTTGCATCATCAGGTCCTCGACGGATGCTTCCGACGCAAGCGTGCGGGCGTTGTAAGTACAGATCGTCATCCTAGTCCTTCTCAGTTTGCGCAGCCTGGTTAGGCCCTGAGATTTTAGCAGCCTCTCCGTACTCGTCCTTCCCATCGCAATGGGGGCTCTTTCAGGGTCAGGGGAATGAGGCTCTTTAGTGCTGCTGTGTTTGACTGGAATACAACACGGGTAGCTAGTCAGGCTCTGTCGTGCGGGCGGGGTACTCCGGGCAGCCAGCCAGACTGCCCGAAGGGACGGGGCGAGACTTAAGGCGGCCTCGAATCGCCTTACATGTGCTCCCAGTCTACCGGGTGCAAGCTTTTGGCCGAGCCGACACAGTTACAATCCACACAGTCACGGACACATCCACGCACTCTGTGCACGAACATGCCGCTCCCACGCACAAGGAACGCGTCGACCCGACACAGCAGGAGCAAGGAGTCCATCCCCTGCATCCCACCTGCGTCTCTGGGCAGTACACGGTCGCATTTGGTTCGCGTTTAATTCCCCTATCCACCACCCGGGGACGCGCCACGTGGCCCTGCGACAAGCGGCCCGAGATCCCTCTTAACAAGAGAGCCCGAAGGCTCTCTATCGAGGGAGATCCGTGGAAGATCCGTATACTAGTCCTCGTAATGTCCAGAATGGAATCGCATAAAAGAGTTGTTCATCTGAATGGCATATCTCGAGCTAGACATAAAATTTCTAGGAAAATATCCTTTCTGGTTAATGAAGGTTATGTATTACATGTCCGTTTAGTCCACTCAACCTCACCCTTATTCATTAGCTCCTCGAGTAGTACGAGCCACTTATCTCGTGATCATCCTCGGAACGCGCGCCGAGTTCAGCTGTTGTTCGCAAACGTGATGCGCTAGAAATGCAAATGACTGCCTAGACGGGTAACAAGGCCAATAGAAAGGTGCTGCATGAGGGTTATTCCTTCAAGGAATAGGAAGTGCGCCTGTTCTGCGAACTGCGTGCGAAAATTCCGAAAAACATAACGCTCTGTCAGCGCTTCGGGATAAAACCCGTATCAATAGTCATCCACAAGGAAGCTTGTCTTTTAAATGTAGCAAGGTTCTATAATTATGGTTCTTTGGACTTTTCCAAATAATGTTGAGAGGAGAAGGTTTCATATGGCCAACTTCTTCTTCGTCTTTTTCATATTCTGTGGCGGTTGATTCTTTGTCTTCGCGTTATCTGACGCTATTTCTTCTTATTCGTTTCGTTTTTTCTCTCCGCATCATCTCCTGTCATCGCCTTTTTTCCTCTTCACTTTCTTCGTGTTCATCTGGTTGCATTGGTGCTTTGCATAAAAGCTGTGGAACCATGTCACACTTCCCTTGCGTGATAGCCTCAGGCACAACTGGATTAAATTCATGACTTTGACCTATTCGATATTTTTTGGCTGCTGCAAAAACCTTGCAATATTAATTGGTGGATTTTTTTTTAATTGCAATGAAGTCTTCCAAGCTCCTTTTGCATTCTCGCCTTCTATCTTGGTCGGTCAAATGCAGACAAAAAATCGATAAAACCAATCAATATCCATTGACTTATCAAATATTTGAGCCTAGTGAGGCATCCGACAAGGCTTGGCCAACTGTGAGAGCTCCTAATTCAGTGGCAAGCCCGCGTTCAGGTAAGACTGGTATCATGTTACCGACCCCTGGAGCTATTGAAGGCTTTCTTGACCTTTATGGGAAGTTCGATTAAGGAACGTGCGAGCCACAGCTGGCACCTTGTCGGACTAGCTAACATTCGCCTACTTACAACAAATAAATGAAAAACCGTCTTCGTTTTCTTCACCATCACCATGATTCTCTTCTACTTCGCCCTTTTCGTTTTGTTGGTTCTTTTTCATTATCGTGGTCTTCTTCGTCCTTTTCTCGTTCCTTTTACTTTTTCTCTTCATCGTCGCTTTCTCAGCATTCTTCACCTTATCTATCGTCAACGTCTTCAGTCTTCCTCGTCGGCGCCGTTGAATTCTTCGTTATTTTCTTTGTGTTTTTCTTTTCGGTCTTCTATTAGGGTGGGCCAAAAGTAATGAGACAAGTTCAACAAATTTCTTTATCTCTTTATAACTCAATTACAACTCAACGGTGCTGAGGAATGTATTCGCCATCAAGGTCGATGACCTTGCTGCATCGATCAGCCAACTTCCTGATCCCATCCTTCCAGAACTGCTGAAGCTGATCCACTGCTCGTTATGATTGTCGAGGTCTGCTTGGGTCTTTGTGTTCCTTCCCACCATTCCTATAGGCTCAAGAAGTAGTGGTAGTTGCATGGAGAGATGTCCGACGAGTACGGTGGATAAGGCATGTGAGCGTAGCCCAGCTGAGCAAGCTTATCTGTGGTCACTTTTGTCCGATAGGGTGTGGCGTTGTCGAAGAGGAGAACCTTCTTGAAGCGCTGAGACGAACAAGTGCGAGTCGCCAGTTTATCTCTCCTATTTTGTTCACTATGGGATCTATTTTAGTCGCAAGGGGCAGCGCAACGATGACAGTTCCGTCAGGCACCCCACGATACGACAGCACATTCTCTGAGCTCATATGAGAGCCATCGTATCATTAGGTAACAGGTGAGGCACTGAGACAAATTCACGAGGAGGGATGGAGATACAAAACACCGCATACTCCCTCCGACTAGGATCGATCCGGAAATTCTGTTCTTCCGTTTCGCTCCGTTACCCTTCACAGAAACAACGAACTCGAGGAACTGAGCTAAAGCGGGCGCAGTCGGCACGCGATCTGTTGTGCAGCAACGCCCGGTGGTGTATTGCATGCATGCTTGATCATGCGATTATCCCGCGTCATAAGACCAAAATCCACGGCCAGATGAAGGTGCTCTCGGGGCCTAGTAGTCGTAGTCGTAAAGCTCGCCAACATTCTACTGTCCACTCGTGGCCAAATCGCTCCTTCACCTCGCTTCGACTAGTGTAGGTAATTTAGGTAGCTCACGTCGATTCAACAAGCGACACATAGCGATTCCCTACTGCTTCCATCAATTCCATTGGGAAAATGCTCAAAAATAATGAACGCTATCGCTACAGAAGCTCACTATATCTCAAGGCGGAACTTGGATTTGTCCCAGTGGGGGAAGGGACTCTGAAAGCTTCGCTCGAGGTAACATATGTGCCAGGTAGTCTCAGGTCAGACAAACAACACTTCAGACATCATCACATCTGAAGGTTTTCCTTGTCTAGCTAGTGCACTTCTGCCATTACATTCTACAATGAAGCTAACGGCTCTAGCGGGTTCTACTTCAGACGTCCTTTCTCTCTCCGCCTCCGGGGTCCAGAGGAAGGCTCAGATCCTTTGTGGAGCTCCTCCATCTGTTCAGCTACCCGCTTGGCCGTCTAGGGACCATTTTTGCCGACGCTGGACGCCTCACATTTTTTCTACTTTTCCAATCTCAACTTTTCATTTCTAAATACTTTGGGGCGCGTAGTAGCGCTGCCGGAGGAGGCGCCGGCTGTCGCGTGACCTAAATTTCAGGTTCCTCGTTCGGATTTCCCGGTCAACCAAACCTTCCCTCGCTCCGTAGCGGCGAATTTGTACCACACTTGTTTGGGAAGGATAAAGCGCTGAATTGTACATATGCTGGCCACCACAAGTCACAGTGTCCTCCAAATATGCATTCGAGTTGCCTCCGCGACATCCCTTAGAAGTGGAATGCGTGCGCATCGAAAAGGGGATTGAGTGATGCCGACCCTTATCCTTTATTTATTTATTTATTTATTTATTTATTTATTTATTTATTTATTTATTTATTCTGTACGTGGACAGCCCCGCGATACAATTAAGAAATACAGTTAGATCAAACAAAACTCAACGCATAACAGCGGTAGGCTCATTAAGAGAATTTAGTTTATACAACAAAACAAAACCTCAAAAACGACAGCAAACTACAAAGCTTCCTGGAGATACCTGTCAGCTAGTTTTTTGAATTGCCTTAGACCGCTTGGTAGGCTATTTTTCTTTGAAAGCTTCAGAAATTCAACTCCTGCTCGATTAGTGTAAAATGAGGATCTTACACTGCTTTTTGCAGTGGGACTTAGATTTTCCATTGGCCACCCCTTGTGTTAGAATTTATGTTAGATTTTAAATTTCTCTTTTCTATCTTTTATAGATGGTGATTAAAAAGACCTTCCAATATGGACCTCTTCTTCACTAAAGAGCCACTAGAAGTTGCACAAAGGTTCTTCCGAAACCAGTGGCGAGGCGAGCCTTTCCTGGTTACTTTATACTATAATTACACCTTCTACTTCTTCTGTATGAAGTTTTGTTTAGTTCTCTTCTGTTTTGTAGGACACAGAATACGCTTAGTCGGCCTTAGGTCAGTAGGACAAGGCATCGGACACATTCGCATCTGAAGATTGTCCTAGTTTAGCTATTCTACTTCTGGCTACAACGAAGCTGACGGCTCTAGACGAGAGTTGAGTTCCGATGTCCTTCATTTCTCCACTTCCTCCGTCTTGATGGAGGCTCACACCCTTTTCCGAAACGTATTCTCCTGCTCAGTTTTACCCTTGGCCGTACTGGGGTGGGATTCATCAACCGCTAAACCGGACGGTATGTGGGGTGGAAGTATGAAAAGTACCCATGGCCTGGTCTTCATTATATGCCTACCCTCCCTTTTCCATGTGTACTTGACGATTCTCGTGGGCCGCTCCTTCACCTAGCAAGGATTTTTTATTTATTCTGTACATAGAATAAAGGACGGCGTTATTCAGTCTCCTTCGGGATGCGACACGCATTCTACTTCTACAGGATCTCGTGGAGGGGAGATGAATGCGTATTTGGCCATAGAATGACTTACGGCGGCCATCCGATGAACACGTCAGCGCTTTATCCTTCCCAGACACGTCTGGTACCAATTCGCCGACCCCGGAGGGATGGAAGGCTTGGTTTGCCTGGGCAGGAAGTCCGGACCAGGAACCTGGTATCGGCTGCGCACGACAGCCAGCACCTTCTCCGACTGCGCTACACGCGCCCTATTCTGTATATAGACCGCTGCGCAATTACAATTAAGGAACAAAACAAGATCACATACAACTCAACACACAGAAGCGGTAGACTAAGCAAGTGATTCTTACAATACAACGCAAACTATAAAGTTTGCTCGTATGAGCTAGTTTTTTGAATAGCCTCAGAGTGTTTGGTACGTAGTTTTTCTTTGAAAGCTTCAGAAATTCAATGCCTGCTCGATGCGGAAAAAGCGATTTTCGAGGATATTACTATGCTCCTTCCTCTGCATATTTGGATTTTCTATTCACCATATCGTAGAAGCGCCATCTCGCAGCAAAAAACTTCGCGCGACGAGGTCTAGCTTGCGATAGGGGAACATGCGCTCTGTGGTGATAACTGGTACCTTTGTTGCGCCGGAATTCTGTCCATAATACCACTCTCGGTCAAGGAGGGATTAGTTTTTCTACCTTCATATTCTTCTGTAGATCTGGGACGATCTTAGTCTTAATTTTTGTAGTGTCTCTCGATTGCATATTTTGCCCGGTCGATTGTTTGCCGCATTAGGTTTGATATATCCGGGTTTAATTACCCAAGTTTGAGGTCGCTTAAATTGGTGGACTCGATTGTGTACACAGACCACGTGGCAACAAGAGGGAAAAAAATTCTCAAACACACCTCCTATGTTAGAAGAGGAGATCGAGTAGTATTCTTGGAGAAGAAGGTGCTGCAGATCTACCCTAGCCGGAGCGGGCAACCCTAAAGTGCCATTTGCATAGGTCAACCCATGCCATACCATCATATCCGCTGATTTTAAATAAAAGCACTCGCATTATGGAACAGCAGCTGAAGCTCTCGTAGAACCTCAAGGTAGGGAATGGAAGTGTATGCCCCTCCCCTCCCCCCCCCCCCCCCCCGATTAGGATAGATCCGGCCCACCTTGCCATTTATCATTTTGTAAAATGTGATTAGACCATATTTCCTCCCGCGACACGCAAGAATGCATAGGTCAATGATCCCATTTTTTGCAAGTGCGATGGTTTTCTACATACTTTCTATATAGAATGATGTCTAAGTCGATCATAGCCACTGTTTTCCTCTGCAGACGCCTCCCACATTGCTCCACTAAACCGCAGATGCAACCTACGCTGACGACTTGTAGTTCGTCAAAGATTAGGCCAAAATGTAGCTGTTTTCCAAGAAAACCCTATAAATTGTTCCTTGAAATTGTAGCTACGACGGCTTCTTTGTCACAGAAGGTCTATGGGTTGTAAACTACGATTTTTAAACTTTTCACTTGTAAACTGCAACTAGGCCTTCTCAGCTAGATGAGAAACTTGTGCGCAACGTCGATTTTTCATTGTGAATGTTCAGCATAGAAATACTCATGCTTTCAAGGTTCTTAGATTAGGTTTCTGCCCATGCCATCTGGGCCTTTCATCCCATGAGTTCGGTGACTGTTACTGCACTTGTTGATACAGGATAAAACACTTTTACATCGATAGGCAAGTCGTGTATTGTGTAGGCCGATCAGAAGTATAATGCGTGGCGCTTCCCAAAAAAGTTTGAGCAACGCCGTGCTTTATTCCTTATTCGTGCAGTTTCAGTTTTACATAGATATTATCCATTCTAGAATGGTACAACAATTTTCGCTTCGAAATATTGGAAAAAATTGCCGGGCTGGAATTTCTGCAAAACAGCTTCAAAAGAAGCTCTAGACACGATTACATGAGTACACAACACCATCCCTTCACCAGATTTACGAAACAGATCCTGAAATCCACACACACACTTGAATGACGTAGAAGATGCTATGATTTAATCATGATGCATAGGGGGATTAGGGTGTCCAGAAAGTATCTGCAAAAAATTCGCAATATTCCAGATTTTTTCTAGAATGTTCTGAAGATTTCAACATAAGTGCTTTATAAAGACACTATCCTGCTCTATCTGCATAATAACATATCCAGCTCCGTCTTCCTTGCCTATTTCACTGTACGATGGCCGTACCGTCTACCCATATTAGACACGTACTCTTTTACGAGTTTGGATCTGGGCACTCCGCTGCAGAAGCCTGTCGAAACTTGTGTCGTGTATTCGGCTTTGAAGCTGAAGCTCTTTCTCTACGGTCTGTGTATAGCTGGTTCGAACGCTTCAGAAGCGGGAACAGGAGTCTCGACAATGAGTCTGGCTCTGGTCGACCGACAACGATATCTTTGGATGAACTGAGGAAACTAGCGAAGCAGTATCCATATGAAGGTGGGCGTCATTTTGCTGCTGCTCTTGAATGTTCCCGATCCATCGTGGACAATGGAGTGCGATCTCTTGGAATGGTTAGAAAGCTCGGTCAGTGGCTCCCACACGAACTGACCGACAACATCCGGCGAAGACGTCTGGACATATGCACTCACAGCTGCTCTCCCGAAGTCGCACCTCCAACTGGCTGGACACCATCGTCACTGGAGATGAAAAATGGGTCCTCTACGTCAACCAAGCTCGTAAACGTGCGTGGTGCCATCGCGATGAAGTGCCGAAATCTTTCGTAAAAGGTGAAATCCAGGCGAGGAAAGTCATGCTGAGCGTCTGGTGGACAGTTCATGGTCGTGTATTGTGACTACCATTTCAAGCTGTTGCCTGACAGCACGACTGTCACTGCCGAGGTCTACGCTACCCAACTGCAGAGATTGGCCGACAAGATGCGCAAGGAACAGCCCAGGCTCGACAAAGTTCGCCCGCTGCACGATAACGCGCGCCCACACATCACGAAGACGACTTCTCAGAGAATTCTGGAACTCGGATGGGAAGTTCTGCCGCATCCATCGTACAGTCCAGATCTGGCTCCAAGTGACTGCCACCTTTTTCGATCACTTCAGCATCATCTGGAAGGGAAGCGTCATGAAGATCGTGACCACCTCGAAAATGACCTCCGAGCTTTTTACGCCTCCAAGTCGCCGGATTTCTACGCCAGAGGAATTCGAAGTCTGTGGAACGTTGGCGGAGAATAGTCGATGTTGATGGAAATTATTTGGTTGATTAATAAAATATTGATAAAAAATTGTGTTATTTTGAAAAAATTGCCGTATTTCTGCAGATACTTTCTGGACACCCTAACTTTTATAAGGGGCTCGCGTAGCGCAGTCAGAGAAGGTGCCAGCTGTCGCATGGACTCGATACCAGGTTCTTGGTTGGGATTTCCCGCCAGGCCAATAAAGTCTTCCGTACCTCCAGGGTCGGCGAATTGGTACCAAACTTGTTCGTAAAGGATTATGCGCTGACTTGTTGATTGTCCGGCCACCGCAAGTCATTGTATGGCCAAATACGCATTCATCTCCCCTCCACGACATCCCGTAGAAGTAGAATGCGTGGCGCATCTCAAAGCGATTGAGTAGCGCCATCCTTACATGAGATGACGAATGGTCTCACTTGTTTTCACCTTCAAGAATCCTATACTATTTCTTCATCGTACACGAAGAGTGGTCGGGGGTAGATCCAATTTCCCAGAGCAAAAATGGGTAGACAACCTCAAATTTTTAGTTGTCGAGCTGGCTCAGAATTTCTGAAATTGTCAAAGAAACACATCCCACTAAACTCGCTAGGGTTCAATAGGATGTGTTTCTTTGATAGCTTAGTTATACGATCTTCTTGACGGATATGTTTCTCTAGGATACACCTTGGTAGCTCCTATTTATTATGATTGATATCTGATTTTTGATTTATGCTTCTTTGCAGTGTATTGTTGGCATGGTTCTTCATGAACTCAACAAATAAATAAATATCCTTTAGTTTCGAGTAAAAAGCTGCTTCTTCATTAAGCTCACATTGCACTAAGCTCTTGCTCCTCCTTGAAACTCTGTTTTCTGGGAACGTCGCTAGAGTACAAAACGATGAGAAACAGGAGAAGTTCATATTAAATGGAATGTCTGAAGAGCCTTGCCCTATATAGTGGGTCCCCTTCATAAAGACTCCTTCGCCTCGGTAGCGGATACCTTCCTTCCACGTTCAAATGTGCACTCCACCACTGCTTCCGGACCTTCTAGAGTCTTTGAAATGAAAAATCTCTCACAGGAAGAGACTTATAAAGTAAGTTGTATCTTCCTCGCGCAGACCTAGATTGTCAGCAAACTTATAGAGCTGGTAGTCTTCACTAAGAACATGCTAAACACCTTCAGTTCCGAAATGTCGTAACGTAAACGTAATCACACTCCATCAAGATGCTCCTTGAATTGTTTCCTAGCGCGACTGAGCTCAGTATAACCCCTTTGTTCCCCGCCCCCTCCGCTTCCTTGAATGCTCGCCGCTTTTCCTGATCTTCGTAAATAGTTGACCTTTTGCTTTCCGGAAAAGAACCACACACTTCCAGTCAGAAGCTCATTAACTGAATAGATTCTCTAATGCGTCATTTTCTCGTCATTACCAACTGGCACTATTTATGAAAAATTGAACTTCGACGGAATCGTGTCGTTTTTTCGTATTTCAACGGCTCAGAGCCATAGATCCATTAAAGTTCTATGACGTTTTCATTCAAATGACTTGGCATCCTATAGAAGTTTTTTGCGTCGTTTGCAAAAATACTTCTACACTCCCTATCAATATTTTGTTGAGAAAATAGTGAGCATTTTGTTCATATTCTAGGCTTCTAAAGGTTATTATTGTCGTCAATTCAAGTGTACGTAAGGTGATCTTCGAGCAACTGTGCTTAGTATTTGAGAATTTCTGCATTCCTGCATTCCAGCAAGGATCAAAGGCTTCCTTGTAGTCTAAAAAGGTGAGAATATTTATTTATTTATTTATTTATTTATTTATTTATTTATTACATGGGAATCCATGTTAGCTAACAATTTCTGTACCTGCGAAGAACAGAGAACCCATAAGCGGTGATGAAGTCCTAGAGGAACGTAACATTAAAGGATAAAGGATAAAGGACGGCGTTACTCAATCTCTTTTGGGATGCGCCACGCATTCTACTTCGATGATATGCCGTGAAGGCGATTTTGAATGCGTAGTTGGCCATACAATGACTTGCGGTGGCCAGCCGATGAACAAGTCAGTGCTTTAACCTTCCCAGAATACCAATACCAATACCAATTGGCACCAATTCACCGACCCGGAGGGATGGAAGGCTTGGTTGGCTTGGGCGGGAAATCCGAACCAGGAACTTTTTAACTGATGCACGCGACAGCCGACACCTCTTCCGACTGCGCTCCACGCGCCCTCATGAAGACGTTCTTCTTGTTCTTCTTCTTCTTCTTCTTCTTCTTCTTCTTCTTCTTCTTCTTCTTCTTCTTCTTCTTCTTCTTCTACTTCTTCTTCTTCTTCTTCTGAGCGTTTAGTCCCGCGCAGTCGCAGGGTCCGCTCGTTCTTGTGATCCGTCGCCATCTCATCCTATCAAGGGCGTCTGGCGCAGCGCCGATTTCGGCGAGATCTTTCTTAATGACGTCCTTCCACCTTTTCCTTGCGGATCCCCTCGGACGCTTTCCGGGTGCCTTGAAATTTAGAGCCAACTTCATGGGATGATCCTCTGGTCTTCTGAAGATGTGTCCGTACCACCTTAGGCGCTGCTCCCTCATCTTCACCTGGATCGAAGCTGTCTTCACCACTGCCCTAACATCCTTGTTTCGCACTCTGTCCCGGAGGGTCCATCCACATATAAGTATCCTCATTTTCCGCAGCGTGCAGTTGTCGCTCTTCCGCTCTACCTAGGGCCCAACAATCACAGCCATAGAGGAGGGCGGCCTACTACTGTTCTATATAGCTTGCTTTTGAGTGTCATGGGGCACCCACGGTCGCAGAGGATTTCTGTGCACTCCCTCCATTTGAGTCATGCTGCACTTATCCGTACCTTAAGCGCCTGGTCCGCGCTTCCTTCCTCGGATAGATTGCTTCCGAGGTGGCGGAATTGTTCTACCTTTTCGATCACCTCCCCTTGGCAGTCTAGGATCGGTTCGGTGCACTGTTCAGAGCTAATGAACTTGATCAAGGTGACTCACTATGCAATCAAGCGTCAGCACGAAGAGGAACGACTCAAAGCCGGCTCTTGATGCACCCCCACTGTGATATCCATCTTCTTTGTCATCCCGTGTGGAGTTCGTACTGCTGCTTTCGAGCCTTCGTACATGTCTTTTATTACCGAGATCAGACGTTTCGGGACACCCCCCCCCCCCTCGAAGGGAGTTCCAGAGCCCGGGTCGGGGTAGCCTGTCGTAGGCTTTCTCCAAGTCTAGGAATGTCAGGTAGCAAGGCCTTCATTTCTCCCGATACTTCTCCATCACCTGGCGAGCGATAAAGATCGCGTCTGTGGTGGATCTCTCAGGCATGAAGCCCACTGCTCCTGGGAGATGGCGACCATCCGGCGACCATCAAGTCGACCAGCCGTTCGTAGACCTTCATCGTGTGTGATATAAGTTTGATGCCGCGGTAACTGGAGCACTCGGACGCGTCGCCCTTCTGTTTGAAGATGGGGACTATGATGCTGTCCCTCCGGCCATCCGGCATCTTACCCTTTATCGTGACCCTGTTAAAGAACTGTGTCACCCAATTCACTGCACAGTTTTCTAGCACCTTCCAAGCTTCTATTGCCACCCCATCAGGCCCAGTTGCCTTTCTGAGCTTCATCTTCCCTATAGCGCTGCGAATCTCTTCCTGCGTCTAGGACGGGATGGATGCTTCCGTTGGCTGTTCTTCTTGGACTGCCCTTATGAATACATCCACCTGGTATAATTGTTTAAATACAACGATATATGCGTAAAAATACACAACAGTGAAGCAAAGGTGGCAGCATGAAACCTAACTAGTAAAACATAAGTAAAGAATCGGAGGTACGCAAATGTATAATACTTGGAATTAAATTACTACTTCTTAAGGCTCCGGTCAAGATATCTCTTAAATACATTACTAGACATTATAAGCACCTTGTTTTTAATCAAAGGCACAAATAAGCGAAATGTTCTGAAGAGAAGCTATCTGACGTGATCCTAGTTTTTGCGCCCGAGCCGGCAAGCTTTAACGTTCTAGTTCTAGTTCTACCGGGGGTTACATCAAAAAGGTCGGATGAGTTAAGTATAGTTTTCTCTGTAAGGATCTTATGTATCATCATTAAATCAGATCTTGTTTTCCTCCTCCTGAGTGTGGGTAAGCCAAGCTGTTTGTGCTGAATGTTAAGTTTTCTTTCTGTTCTTAACAATTGGCGTGAACTTTCTATAATATGCGCATCTATTGTATTGTAGGCTTTAGGCGACTTTAGTTAATTATGACTGATCTGTTGGTTATCACTGTGCTACTTTTCACAAGCTGTTTTCGCGTAGTGGAACATGGAGTGGCGTCATCACAGCACATGTCATTCCCACACTTGTCGTCGTTCCCTTTAGGCAGGAAAACTGATTGTAACCAACAAGGTTCCCATCCGCAAGCAAAATATTAAGGTAAAATGAAAGTGACGGGTATAAAATCAGAAAGCTTTGCCTTTTTTTAAAGTGGATCGTTTCGCCACCTACCTCCAGACGGACGACCTTTTTTATTATAACACCTCCCCGGTGGTTCGTCAGTGAAGAGGGCTGTTATAGCTTTTCAGGAATATGCATAAATTATCAAGGTTAATTTAGGAAAATTGTTTCAAGAACTTTAATTTTATATTATGTTCATTACAAAAAGGCATAGTAAATGTTGCATTATAAATAATATAATAATAGTTTTATAGACTAACAAAGACATTGGACTTACATACCATGTGTCGATCAGCTGATCCTAGCCCTCGGTTCCCCAAAAACAAGTCTACTGTAGTACACCACTCTCCATCACAGAGGGTAAGGTAAATCGAACTACAGAATAAGTCACTTTAATTCTTCTGAAATTCTTCATACGATGGCGCTATTATATTTGTTACCGTTTCTTTTGGCTTTTGTTTATTTATTTTTATACCTAAAATATTTTTAATTAATTAGTAATTATATAATTTCACTGGTTCAGTGTACTGGGGGTACGAAAAGATAGTGTTTCTATTTCCTGGAACCGTAGCCTCATTTCCCGGTTCCAGATTGACCGCGCTTTTCGTTTGAGCTCACTCTTTGTAGAGCGTATGAAGTAAATAAAAAAGTTCGTTTCCATACGAGTATTATTATTATTTATCTTTATAACGAATTATTTTTTTATTATATTTTTATATCGATTTTACTGATTGTTTAACTGCGATATCTCTACGTTCTGACCTGTAAAAAGAGATTCTTAACCTATTTTAAATTTATAGCTATACAGAATATATATATATAGTTATGCAATGCATATAGTTATGTACTATAGTCCATAGCTTATTTATTTATTTATTTGTACACTACAATGAGTGCACCATAAAGTGATAAAATGAGTGGAAATATAGGGTAGCAGAGGACGTAAGATAATAAAAAACGAAAAGTTGTGAAAGCTATGAAAACAGGCGAGACCAGATTCAGCGCGATGGAAGGAGCCCTCAAAAATGACGATAGGGAAAACAGCAGAAGTATGTGTCCAGGTGGTTGCCAATAGGTCAGTCTATTAAGAAAAACTGTATCCGTACCAGTTGGCCATGGTACCCTTATACCTTTAGGTATGTAGGCCTGTCCTGGAGCTTCGCGACACGGGTGTGCCAACCACCCTCGTGAAACCAGCACATTAGGATAACAGAGTAGTGGAAAATTAGGCTAGCGTGCAATAATATAGCAACCACCGGATACTTCTTGAGGTGAATAATTTTAGAAATAGAGACCACACTGGCCCCCATCTAGCACTGAACTTTGGTCAAACAAAGATTGGAGAAACAAAAACACCAGGAAAGGTAAACGTTAGTAAGAAGAAAGCGAAGGTAAGCGGAACATAGCAATCAAAAGCACAGTAACAGGCTTCGTAGCGTACTCCTCTCACCGTCATATGCCTGTCGTTTAAGTACGAAATAAACCAGTTTAGTAGAACACCATCAATTCTTACAAGCCTAAGCTTGTTCACCAGTTTGGAGTGATTCATCAAAGGCCTTCGACAAATCAAGGTAGCTAACGTCAATGGACATCCCCTGGTTAATTTCCAATCAAATAAGGTGTAAACTACATTTGTTACTGTTGAAAGCCTTGTGAGAATGCCGTGTTGTTCTGGAGGGAGAAGCCCGAACTTTTCGATTCATAATAATATTCTGTGTCTGATAATTTTTTCTATCACTCTGATAGGTGTAGGAGTAATGCTGATGTGGTGGTATTGGCAAACTAGCTGTGCACCGATGTTCTTTGGAATTGCCGTAACAAGCGCATCTTTCCAAACATCTGGCACTTCTCGGAACATCAATGATGCGTTGGAGATGAAGGCAAGACGTTTCGAAAGGCGCAGGCACCCTCCCAACTGCTCTTTTTACCTCGGGCACTATCGTTTAATAATAGAGAGGTCAGTACGAGATCTCGGTGTTACGTACAACGACAGGCTTCCGTACGAGAAATATATTGAGAAGATTGTGTCGGTAGCATATGCAAAGTCAAACTTTATCCTGCGAGCTTTTAAAACACGAAATAAGGAAACACTTTTTAAACTCTTCGTGACTTATGTAAGGCCAATCCTGGAGTATTGTATGCCGCTGTGGTCTCCTTCTCGAGTTCAGTACATTAGCAAAATTGAAGACGTTCAAAAAGGATTCACAAAAGAGATATTCGCAAGAAATGGCCAATTTTTCCTCAGTTATCGTGAGCGTCTAACTCGACTCGGTGGTAGTTCACTAAAACTGAGAAGAGTGTTATATGACCAAGGGTTTCTATTTAAGCTGCTCATGCGATATGTTGACTTTAGCTGTGAGTCCCCACTAATAGTGTCGCAGTCCGTCATTAGAACAAGAGGTCACCATTTTAGACTACTTCCTGGAAGAGCCCAAACGCAACTTCATGCAGAGTCCTTTTGGTGCCGAGTGATAGGTACATGGAACCAGCTCCCAGCGTCGTTACTTATGTCGCCATCTCCTGCTAGCTTCAGTCGACAACTTGAAGGCTTTTTAAAACAAAGGGGTGTTTTTTGATTCTAACATCTTTTGGCTCACTAAAAAAACTACGCTATTATTTCAAGCAATTTCGCATCACGCAATTCATCGAGAAAACCATTTTTTCGCAGATCTCTAAAAAAGCTCTTTTCCTTGCAATTTTTTGTGATTAACTGTTTTCGCATCACTTTTGAAACAATAATTTTCCTCCACTTTTGCTGGCCTTTTCAGAACCAATTTTTGCTGTATATTCCTTTGTGATAACAGATTTTGCAATACTTTAGGCTCAATAAATATTATATTGTAAAGAAAAAACTGCTGAATGAACACTGCTTGAATAAAAGCACTTTTCGCATCACGTAATTCTTCGAGGAAACCGTTTTTCGCAGATCTCTAAAAAAGCAACCTTTCCTTGCATTTGTTTTGTGATCAACTGTTTTCGCATCACTTTTGAAACAATAATTTTCATCCACTTTTGCTGGTCTTTTGAGAGCCAATTTTCGCTGTTCTTTTGTGATAAGCAGATTTTGTAATACTTTTGGCTCAATAAATATTGTATTGTATTGTAAAAGAGACTCAGTACATTTTTTAAACACCATGGGAGGAATTCCATCATATGGCTCAGTTATAGAAAGCTTAGTACGTTTTAGAAGTTTGCAGACTTCTGAGGGGTAAAGATTAACATCACACAACTGGTAAGCAATTGTTTTTGAATGATACGCTAGTATGGAATCTTACATTGTACTCTGAGAAAAGACGCTTGCAAAGAAGTTTCCCAGTGCTACAGCTTGCTTTTTTCCGTGAGACAAGAGGATCCATATGTGTCTATCTGTGTCAATGAGAATGGCATACTCCCAACAGATGTCGTCGTTCTTGCTAATGAAAATGAAGCTTTCTCAAGGAGCTTTCAGTTGAAAGTCGACTCTCTTTGTAAGCCCAGAATTTCTTGAGGTGATAATCGATATCGGAGACACTTTCTTATAGCTACTATACTGATGTTGCTAACTAAGCTGTGAATCATGTCTGGCTGTTGCGCTTTCGTGGTTTTTGAAGGAACGTATTAGAACTTGATGCTTTCGCTTAAAGAATACGAGCCCTATGTTATGTTGGAGAAGGCCTTGATATCTTTATTATGTGACTTTGTTTATCAATAAAAATAGAATAAAAAGCTTTTTATTTCTTTCGTTAGTTCCTTGAACTGCTATATTTTCCTATGTTCTATACGGTGCATGAACATCAAAAGACTGGCGACTGCGGTAGCGTTTGATGTCCACAACGGAGAAAGGACGGCGTTGATGCATAACTTCGTGGAATGAGCCACGCTTTCTACTTTTACGGGATATCGCGGGTTCAATATGAATCCGTATTTGACCTATATACTGACTTACGGTGGCGAGCCGATGGACAATTCAGTGTTTTATCCTTCGCATGGGCGCGTGTAGCGCAGTCGGAGGATGCGCCGGCTGTCGCTTGCACCCGATACCAGCTTCCTGGTTCGGATTTCCCTCCCAGGCCAACCAAGCCTTCCATCCTTCCGGGGTCGGTGAATTTGTATCAGACTTGTCTGGGAAGGATAGAGCGCTGACTTGTTCATCGGCTGGCCACCGCAAGTCACCGTATGGCCAAATACGCATTCAAGTCGCTTCCACGACATCCCGTAGAAGTAGAAGGGCGCGTGGCGCGTCCCAAAAGGGATTGAGTAACGCCGTCCTTTACCCTTTATCCTTATCCTTCGCATAGAAGTCTTATGCCAGTTCACCGACCCTGGACAGATGGCAGGCCTGGCTGACCGGGAAATCCGATCAAAAACCTCGATCAGGGAACGCCCGTCAACCGGCACCTCCTCCAACTGCGCCACCAAGCTCTTCTCACGAGGATACCCCTAGATGTTGCCCAGTGAGACATCACAAAACTGCAAAACTACTGTACAATCGTCTCCTTCCCATCACACCACACCCATTGGGAGTGACAGCGACAAAGCGGTACGGTGTTGCCGAAGCCGGTCACTGCAGCTAGTAATGAGGTGCGTAATGAAATCGCTGGAATGGAACAAAAAGGGCACACGTGGCGATGAAGGCTTCCCTCATCGCCACGTGCGCCGCTCTGAGGACATCGTTGTACTTTTCCCGAATCTAAGCATTGGCGCAAAGCTACATATGACCGCCTAGAACCGGGGAGATGGGAGGAGAATGGAGATGGAATGAATTCAGAGGATTCTCAACTAACTGATATATCGTCGCCCTACCTGTAGTTTCGAAGATCATCGAGCAGGGGGACCTGGGGGACCAATAGCTGCATGGATCGTTTCCAGGTCTCACAGGTTCAGATCCTTGACCGACCCGCTATGTATCTTCGAGCTGTACCAAGACGGAGACTTCGTCCACTGACACCCACGCTATGCCGAACGCCCTATGGGCCACATGAGAATAAAGAGTAGGGGTCGGCGTAGGTTTCCCCCCTTCAGCTGCATTGGCGTGGCAAAGATTTGAGAGGAGCCGTTAAAATATTAGATTTTGAGGAATACAATAAAACGTCTTAAATGTGTGAAGCTAACAACATTCTTGCAAGATGTTTTGTTGTGTTCAAAACTTTTGCGCCAGACGGGACTCGAACCCGCACCTTCTACTTTTCGGGCAGCGATGCTATGCCTTACACCACCGGCATGTCAGCCGCTCCAAGCGCGAATTTCTCCGGCAGGGTGATACGTGAAGAAGCAAACAGTCTTCTAGCTTGAGCTGACAAGGTGAGCCAACAAAGCGAAGGTACGCGAATCGCGACTCTACCGAACTTGGTGACGAACGTGTTCCGAATTGTGGACTTCCGAACTATCGTTGAAGTGGCAGCTGATTCTCGGGAACGAACTTGTGCAACCGCTCTTGAGCATCTTCTGGGTACATTGGTGGCTAAAAAGACTAGAAACTGTGAATAAGACTGTAGGTACAGTACTAGGCGTACTGCTCCGTCGAACTGGCAAGAGCTGCACAAAATATAAAAAACGGCCCAAAAGTGTGGAAAGAGCCGCTTTCCGCTCACCACGCGTCGCGCCGCACACAAATCGCTTTAGGGCACGGCATCCTCAACTCTGGACGTTGCGCTCACTTATTGCTATTAGCCAACTTATTTGTTGCGTAGAAGAGAAAGCATAGCCTGACTTTTTAGAACTGAATGCCGCTATTTTGCGCTCTGTGAGCAGTGCATATAGGCCCGGCAGAATTCATTGAGTGGGTGAACAACAATAAGTAGATGCAACGTCTAGAAGTTGAAGATGCCGTGCCCTAAAGCGATTTGCGTCCGGCGCGACGCATGGCGAGCGGAAAAGGGGGCCTTTCCGGCGCACTTTTGTGCCGCTTTTACTTGTTGAGTGGGACGGCACGTCCGGTGTTGTAGCAAGGGCACACGGAAGTTTTTGCGTGAAAAGCTCCGAATCTGTGTGCCTTAATTGCGAGTGGAACTGTCAAGAAGCCGATTAGCTTGTCTCAACAAAGGAACAATCCAAGGAGTATAGATACAATGATAAACTGGAGGGTGCAGACCAAAAAGAAGCCGCTATATTCGGTATATCTGGTGAAGTTTTTGAACCTGTATGTGAAAAATAGTCTGGTTATGTCTCGGGGATTCTGCATCACCGTCCAAATCTGCCTAGTAATACCTTATATTAAGGAAACTCGACAGAATACACTACTATTGATGGGAAGACAAGGTGACTTAACGATAAGGGTCAGAAATAAGTACTTCTCAAAGAAAAACCGGTAAGCACGTCGGAGTACCTGCTTTACTTTCATGAGGTTGACCGGATTAGGTACAGGCTTGCTGTCGGCTGTGGTTAGATGCCACCTTTACTTCATGATGTTGGTAACCTAAACATAAATGAAATGGGAGCTGAAAAAATCTGAGCAAGGCGATACCAGCAACGACCTTCTTCGAAGCGCTGGCAATCTCCGAGATGACTGGCGGAGGCTCGTCCTCCTTGACCATACCTGTGGAGAGAGCAGTGTCCGCGGTTTGTTAGCGCAGTCTACGCGTGCAAAATAGGCGTCGGTAGGCTTACTGAGAACCCTCGGGGAGTGAACTGCGAATGGAAGCCTACCAAGAAGGGAAAAGAGGAGTGCAGGAAGTTCCTAGGACATCGTCGGTAATTTGTCAGTCGATACATGGGACAGTGTAAGTGGCGGACTTTGATTTCTTGCCCTATTGAGAGACGGCCTAGTGTCTGACGGCGCACCTTGATCACCACGAGAATGATCGCATGTTCAGCAGAATCGAACGACAACCGAGGCATGTTCAGCAGAATCGAACGACAACCGAGGTCTTCCCCAGCAGCATCCATCAGGCATGTGGCGCAGAGCTCGGTAGGAACCATTTTCGTGCTTTGTCACTCTCGAGTTTGAGGTTCAACAGGCCAAGTCCAGGCGAACCTGGATCCGTGTCAATCCCAGGTCAATGGATTGATAAGAGACCGTCAGGTGTACCTAATTGTAAGAACCTGGGGCTAAGCCCGGAAAATCCGGAACTTGGGAATCAAGCCTCTGCGCTGACCCATGACATAATAGAGCGATTTCAATCGGATAATGCAGCAGCTTAAGCTAGGATGGGACAACTAGGCCTTTCTATGAGCTGGTCCGGAATGATCTCATCTATTAACACAGTGTGCATGTCCTTGTCTTCAAGAACCCTGCGTGCGAAGGCTGGGTGCCCACTATGCTCGCGTACTCTTTATCCCTGTCGACGCATTAGTCGGGCTTTTTTATCATGCAAATTGGATTCATTTATTATGCCCATTTAGCGTCTATAAGGACTCTTCACCTCTTCTGGAATTCAGCACGTGATGCATCCAGCTCCTTGATAGACATGAAGCGGGAAGTTCACTCTGAGATTCTCACAATTCTGCGGCTTCTGGGGCGGCATACATCATTGCGCAGAAAATCTCCACCCAGAATAGATTCAAGGTGTTTTGTATTCATCAGCATACCCTGGCTAAGAATAGGTATAGGCTACTCCTAGGGTCATGCCAAAAAAATACGCTGGTATAATTATTCTAGAAATACAAAAACATAACTGCACGGCTCCGGAGGTCGGTTAAGGGCATCTATTCTAATCGGAGGAGGCACATAATAGTAATGGTTCACGTCTCCACTGCCTTCCTTGAGTTTCTACGAGGCCTTCAGATGTTGTTTCATGGTGTGCGGGTTTTATGACAACTCACAAGCGGATGTGGTTGTCTGGCATGGGATGGTGTACACAGTTGACTTTTTAATGTTGCCCCTCCCGACTAGGATAAATCCATTAAGAGTCAGTTTGTTTGAAGTGCTTTCTGTGGTCTCACCTTTGTTCTCCCTTTCTTACACTATCGTGCTGTCGGAGGAGGCCGCGGCTATCGCGCGCACTCCGATTTAAGGTTTCTGGTTCGGATTTCCCGCTCAAGACAACCAAATTTTTTATCCCTCCGAAGTCGCTGAATTGGTAGCATACCTGTCCGATGAGGATAAAACGCTGACTTGTTCATTGGCCGCCCGCAGTATGTCACTGGACAAGCCAAAGAATTCAAATTGCGTCCGCGACATTCCACAGATGTAGGATGCATGGCGCATTCCAAAAAATGATTCACGCCGTTTTGTAACTTTATTCTTATCGCTGTATAATTTGTAAATCCATACCTCTACCTAATAGAATACTTTTAGTAGAAGAAAGTGAGATCTAATACTATGTCCTATTGAACCGTCGTATGTTGCAGTATTCAATCCTCATGCTGCCCTTTCTTTGTTTTATTGCGTTACCCAGCCTTTTATCTGGAGCCATATTTATTTATTTATTTATTTATTTATTTATTTATTTATTTATTTATTTGATTATTTATTTATTGTACGCTAATCGAAACACCACTAACGCAATATATGCAAAAATTGTGGTATAGCCAAAAGACGCACACGAACATTTATCTAGATTTCTAGAGGAATTGGATTGATTAGTCAGTGATTTAATATCACCAGACGTTTTCTCCTCCTCCTTTTTTCATTCCTTCCTCCATTCTCTTTTCTTCCTTTTTTTATTAAACTAGAGAAAGAAAAATATTCCTACTTGGACACAAATACGACCTAAACTTAAATAAATATATGAATCTCGAGGTTAAACAAAAAAAAATCCTTGGGGTATATGTGAAGCTACCCACGAGAAACCTCCACTTTGCAGCATACCGGTGAGTGAGTGGGTAAGGTGTACGGTATTTGTCAGATCGTGGGTATGTTGAACAATAGAATCAGGTGTAAATCTATGTGTAAAATTATTTACATCATCATTATATTATTCATTCACATCAAAAATATTTAAAAACATTATTCTCATAGACGCGCGTAGCGCAGTCGGAGGAGGCGCGACTGTCGCGTGCACCCGATACCAGGTTCCTGGTTCGGATTTCCCGCCCAGGCCAACCAAGCCTTCCATCCCTCCGGGGTCGGTGAATTGGTACCAGACTTGTCTGGGAAGGATAAAGCGCTGACTTGTTCATCGGCTGGCCACCGCAAGTCATTGTATGGCCAAATACGCATTCATGTCGCCTCCACGACATCCCGTAGAAGTAGAGTGCGCTGGCGCATCCCAGAAGGGATTGAGTAACGCCGTCCTTTATCCTTTATCCTTTATTCTCATAGACGTCTTGTTGCGATCAAAACTCTAGCACCAGGCGGGCATCGAACCAGCACCTCGTGCTGACCGTGGCTGCGTTCGTTTAAAGAGCGCCGGTGGTGTAATGGCGCAGAGCATTCGCGGCCGGTCAGCAAGAGGTGCGGGTTCGAGTCCTCAATGGCGCAAAAATTTTTATTGCAACAAAACATTGTTGTAACAGCTTACAATTTTAGAACCAACCCTCGATGCTTGAAGAAAATGACTTCAAGCCGTGGTCATGTTTCTTCCTTCTATCACATCTACCTCCTTGTCTACTCGTTTATGAGTACGGCCAACCGGTATACGTTTGCCCACCACTTTGCTCACGATAAGCTGTTAAGCTGTATAACGAATTCGGCCCCCTTGATAGGTTTCTGCTGTCTTTATACGGTTACTCAGGGTAAATGAGTTGATGAATACTTATATTTTTGGCATGTTTTGGTGATGCGCGTCGTTGCTCTAGAAAGTGCGAAGCTTTCAAGGCTTTATTTTTAGCAGGCCAATGAGCAGAAGGACTCAGTGTGCAACGGCAGCAAGGCCACCGTAATGAGCTTCATCAGTGGGCCTGCTTAATAGGGCAGGGTGGCGTTGTCAGCAAGAATTCAAAGAGTCTTTTAAGCGGAGCTTTTTAGGGCATTGGCGGCTCGTTCTTAGCCGCTTCACTTCGCTGGAGGCAACTGTAGTCTACCTCTTTGCCTTTCTTCTGGCTTGTCGTGGCGCCGGATGGACTTGTACTGTTGCATCGGACCAATTAGATGAAACGACTTAACGACTAGTCCGTCCTAAAACTAAGGACTCTGTCAGTTGAGCCGTGCCTCGTACTCATTTCTTTGAGTGAGTGAGTAGTTTCTGGAGGAAATGAAACGGCCTAATTGAGTCT
This sequence comes from Heligmosomoides polygyrus polygyrus, assembly GCA_947396885.1. NCBI lineage: Eukaryota > Metazoa > Nematoda > Chromadorea > Rhabditida > Heligmosomidae > Heligmosomoides > Heligmosomoides polygyrus. The sequence goes on from OX377204.1 coordinate 12,974,705, forward strand.
GCTTGAGTGTAAACCAGTTGGAAAGCGTCGTCTAATGCTTTCAGGGCCATTGGTAGGAAGTGAGTCTTGCTGCCGCGTGGAATTCTTCAGATTTCTCGCATTGACCTCCAAGTCACTCTATCATTATCTGTTGTTACAGAATATTTTGTAACAAAGCTCCTGCGCCAGACAGGACTCGAACCCTTGCCTTCTGCTTTCCGGTCAGTGATGCTGCGCCCTATCGGTCGTTACCATGTAACGTACCACTAATCATCTGCAGGGAGGATAAAACACCATCTCGTGGAATGACTGTAAGTACGCAGTCCAGCGGTCTCAATAATCTCCCGTAGAAGTGAATGGGCGAAGCATCCCACAAGGCGATTGACTGACGTCGACCTCTATTCATTTTTCCTCTATTGACTAGTATGTCGTGATTGTCTACTTGTTATCAAACCTCAGAAAGTCTTAAGTCCTTGGGCGCGTGGAGCGCAGTCGGAGGAGGCGCCGGTTGTCGTCTGCACCCGATAACAGATTCCTGGTTCGGATTTCCCGCCCAGGGCAACCAAGCCTTCCATCCCTCCGAGGTCGGTGAATTGGTACCAGACTTGTCTGAGAAGGATAGAGCGCTGACTTGTTTATTGACTGGCCACCGCTAGCCATTGTATAGCCAAATACGCATTCAACCCGCCTCCACGACATCCCGTGGAAGTAGAATGCATGGCGCATCCCAAAGGGAATTGAATAACGCCGTCCTTTGTCCTTGTACTTACCAAGCCTCGTTAGCGGCTATCATATTCGCATGATCTTCACTTCGAAAAGTTGCACTTGATAAAAATCGATAACACTGTGACTGATCGATATTGATTACTTGTTGTGAAGACGAATGAGAAGAGATTGGTCGATACAGACTAATCGTTATTAATTTCTTGTTGGGAAAGCGACCTGCCGACATTGTATCCGCGTCATCTCGACGAAAACTATTGCTGTCAATCGACTGGTTAATTCCATTAGCGAGTTTTAAAATGCGTTGAGCGGCCAGTAATTTTGCGCGGCACATAGACAAACGGATATCGGCTATGCTGTATTATTACGCAGTGCAATGGAATGACTGGACAATAAATGCACTTATCTAGACTATTTATAGGTTCAGCTTACTGATAGCGGATGATTGGAGATTACTTTGGTATACCGTAACGTTAAAGTTTTCATCTATGTCTTTAGCGCTTCTTCGAGCAGCTTGGGACACGACGGTATTTATTCTAGTTGTCTGTCCACTTTACTGCATTTTTTCTATCGTTGTTTAGCAATTTTTCCTAGCGAAATTTTTGAAAGTAGCTCCTTTACACTATAGTATAATTATGCCCGAATGACTTTATCTATCAATAGGCTTTACACTGTACTTTAATTACATTATACTTTAATTATTCCTATTTGAATATGTGAAAAACCGCACTTTTCGGATACATTCCAATTCAAATATTCAGAAAAATTATTTCGAACACATTCGAACCCGAATCCAAAAAAGCTCTTGGTCTTCGTGATCATTCGAATACTCGTAAATTTTCTGAGTATAACTATATGCAATAGCTTCCGTTCGCTAAGTTTGAAATTGGAAGAGTGTGGTCTTTCCTTCCACAACTTCAGATTAATCTGTATAAGCTCCTGATGTTGGTAAAGTTTCCTACAATATTGAGAGCGTTTTGAATGGGCAATTGCAGCGGTAGCGCAGTCGAAAGGGGCGCTTGCTGTCACGTGCACTCGATGTTAGGTTCTTGGTTCGAATTTCCAGCCATGGCCAACGAAGCCTTACATACATTTCTCTGGGGTTGGTGAATTAGTACCATCATTGTATGGGAAAGATAAAGTACTGACCTATTCACCACCTGGCCACCGATACTCATTGTATACGCCAGGTATACATCCAAATGGCCTCCACGATAACCCAGAAATACAATTCGTGGCGCATTTCATAAAGTCCGTCCTTGATCCGTTTTATCCTTTAAATTCTACCCACGGCTTCGTTAGGATCGCGTCAAAGGATAGCCTGTGCTTGCTGAACGAGACCTTGGCGTACTTCTGGTGAATCGAAAGGAAATTTAATTGAATTTCTAGAAAGTTCTGGGAAAACGCCACACATAAAACGAGCACGTTACGTCAGAGGGACGCTTGATGAGATTTGATGCTTGTCGTCCTGTAATGGATCCTTAAACAGCAGAGGGCACTATTTCTGCTTGCACTTTGTCTACAAAGGGGGCGAAAAGATATAGGCGTTAATGGATCACTTGAATCGCTTGGAATGCGTATCTGATCTCATCTTCAAAAGGGAGGGCAATCTCGGAAGCCAATAGCGGGCCGACGACTACAACGTCGAATGTTCAGGGTATCTTGACTGATCACTGGGTTAGATCATCAACTAGTATTCACGTTTCTCCTATAGTTCGAGGTCTTCCAGTGATTTTATGATGAGGTCCGAACGCGTGTCGAAATTTCTAACGTCACCCCGAGGAAGACATATGGCTAGTCCGTAGTTTTCCTTCCTCCAACAGAACATCTTCAGAAAGCCGCTTCTTAATATAAGTAATAGAGCTACACTGTTAATGTGTCAGTCTGTCTGTACGTCCACGCAAAACCAATGCCTGCCAGATGGGCTTCTCATCTTCATCGATGCCGTCGTTTGAGAGTTGAACTTCATCGATAGCACTCACAACAGGCATGCAATATCATCAATATTGATCAATTCTTGTCGATTTCTTATAATTAGGCAACCGTAAATTTATTTAAGAAAACGTCTCTTTTTTTTTGTTGTCTACAGAAGAACCGATAACTAATGCACTGTTTTTATTCGTTACAAGGGAAGGGTCTGAAGCGTATGTCTGAACGGGAGGAGCGAGTCATGCAGGGAGAACCCCATCCATCAATTAGTATAAAAATGCGTTTATTTTTTGCCAAGTCGTTAAACCCAAGGAGTAGGGGATCCTTGAAGTCACAATGGAATACGGCGCACCACGAGTTTGGGAGTCTTGTAGGCCCGTGATGCGTCTGCCGGCAAGCGACTCGGAGCGCAGTGGATGGTGACGTTGCTTCATGCGAGGAAGGTCGGGGATTCGGTTCTTCTGCGCTGCTGAATTTTTGAATTTCAACTGATTGGTTGAGAATTGGGGGATTCTGACGTCTATACCATTTTTAAATGTTTCCTGCGCATTTTTCTAACTGTACGCTGTGGAGAGTACCTTTCTTGCGACTTGTTTATTACTTACCGGCTTTTTAACCACAATGTCTTCGCCAACTTCAAGTTACGTGCTTGGAAGTCCTTGAGTATGCTGGCCATTCGTATGGAACGTTCCTTGCCTAAAGCTGGGTCACACTTCAGCGTGAGCAGGTGGATCAGCACTAGAGCATCGGCTAACATTGTTGGTACTAGGCTTTAGAGAACCTCCAGCCGACTTCTGATTTCCAGGTGGCAGGCAAAGACGAGGGAAGAGTGTATCGATGGCCGTTTACGTCAGTTTGCGGGATCCTCAGACCTTGTTTCTCTTTCTAACCACCTCCGACATCACATCCAGGTCTCTTTTGAAAATCCGGACAGGATGTTTTTCCCGAGGTCATTGGTCCATGTATGGAAACAGACTGTGAGGAGCCTGTGGCCTTTATACGCTACTAGTAAGGTGCCCAGTGGTGCTTAATGCACTTTGTGCCTGTGTATTACTGATGTTGAACATTTCTACATCATCATGTTGAATGCCACAGCATTCAGCTGGAAAATTAGGCATAAACACGTCTGAAAATGGTATAGACGTCAGAATCCCCAAATCTCAACCAGTCAGTCGAAATGCAAAAATCCAGCAGTCCATAAGAACCAGCCCCCGACGTTCCTCGCATAAAGCAACGTCACTTCCACTGCGCTCCGAGCCGCTTGCCGGCAGAGGCATCGCGGGCGTACGAGACCACCAAAATTGTGATGCGCCGTCTTCCATTGTAACTTCAAGGACCCCCAACTCCTTGGGTTCAATGACTTGGCAAAAAAGAGACAAAATTTTACACTAGTTGAGTGGTGAGGATTCTCCCTATATGACTCGCTCTCGCCTTCAGACACACGCTTTCCCTTGTTAGACCTTTTTTAATTTTCCTCTTTGTCCTTGTTAATACTGGATCTCAGTCTTAGACTTAAGTTTCCTTTGTAGGCGCACCTTGACATGTACAAACAAATAAATAAAGCCTAATATTGCCGATCGGTCATTCAATTTCGGTCGGCATTTATATATTTATCAGGCGAATATGTTGATAGGTGGGCAGGCTTCACAGCAAGCTAATGCTATCAATGTGATCAATATCGATCAATACATATTTTATTTACAAGGCATAGACCAGAACCTAGCGTAGGTAAATTTAAAATCAAAACAATATAAAACAAAAACCTTCGAGTCACAGCAACATATGTAAATGAAGGCCTCAGCACCAGTCCATACTTTCGATTTGGTCCAGAAACGGTTGTCAGAGTTTTCAGCAAGTCAATATTAGCGAGCGAGCAGTCTATATCAATCGATGTTTTCAATTTTTAGTCAGGACTGACCATATGAAGACGCTGTCGCGGAAGGCAAACAAGCTTTACAACAACTAGAGAAGTACAAATAGACATTTAATGTTGATCGCTATTAAAAATTTGTGTTCAGGAACGGTCTTTTTTCGGAGGAAATCACACGCGTAATTGATTTGGCGAATAATATTGATCGATAAAATCGATTTATTTTCGCATGGAATTGACCGCTTGGAGAGTGGTCACTCTAGTGCGATGTTGGACGGTGGATGCGCTTCGCAATAAGTAAAAAGTACCAGTTAGCCAATCAATATCAGTCGATACTCTCGACTATTAGGGCGGAGCCACATATGGTAACCTAGGGAATGGACTGATCTTCGGCGCGGCTCACCAGTGAGCCCCATTCGATGTCGAAGCCTCTAGCCTTCCTGCCCCATAGGCTGTACCCTATCGGGATATACCGCAATCGTCAAGACTACGGCTGGAATCGGAAGGCTCGCAACCGCATCCCGTTCCGAAGCCGATGTTCGCGTGATGTTGATGAGCCGTGTCTCCTCGATTCGGAGGAGTGGCGAGTGTTTTTCAATCAGAACCACTCCTGACACAGCGTTCCCCGTTCACCCCGGTCCATATGGGGCCGGCGGCACACCGCGCGGCGGGCAGATGAGTGGAAAAACAGCCTGCCAGTCGGCCAGCCCATCACTGCCGCCCTGGCGAACCTATCAGAATCCGATTTAGCTGCTGCGTTGTAGACGAAACGGCGACAACAACGGCATTTAGCCCTTCTGACGCCACACGTCCTGTCTCCTCCGACTGACCTGTTACGGTGAATCTGCCTTATGCCAGGGTCAACGCCCTGAAGACTTTGGGGGCCTTTGAAACAGTCTCTAAGGTGCTCTTCTGTGGATACGATTTTCAATCAGAACCACTCCTGGCATAGCGTTCCTCGTTCATCCCGGTTTCTTTAGCCGTGTGAAGTGCTCAGATAATTGATAAGGATGGGTTAATCATCCCCTTTGGGATGCGCCACACATTCTACTTCGACGGGCATCGTAGAGCCAATTTCAGCGTGTCTTGGCCTATATAGTAACTTGCGGCTGTCAGCTGATGGAGAAGTCAGCGTTTTATGCTTCCTAGACAAGTTCACCCCGATGGATGGAAGGCTTTGTTGGCCTGGGAGGAAAACTCGAACCACTAACCTAGAATCGGGTGCAAGCGACAGCCAACGCCTCCTACGACTGCGCTACTACGCACCTGGAGTACTCAGATTGCCGAGCTTAAACCGCTTCTGACCCCTTTGTAGACGTATGGAACCCCATACTCTGAAGCGACCTTGGGCGCATCCCAACTTTGATCCACACAAAAAAATGAAGTGGTGCATACTTCTCTGACCGAATTACCCTGATGCACCACTTCTAGGCCAATGCATGACTTCATCGTTCTGATGACCATAACAATCTCTTCAGTTGATGTTTACGTCAAATAAAGCAAAAGAAAGATGTCGCTCGTTTCTTTTGTCGTATGCGCCACGCATTCCACTTTCGCAGGATTTTGAGGGGACAGTTTGAACGCATATTTTGCCTACACAATGACTTGCGGTAGCCAGCCGATGACTAAGGCAGCGCTGTACCATTCGCAGAGAAATCTGTTATCAAACTGCCGACCCCGGAGGGAAGGAAATGAGTTTTTGATGAATTTTGAAATGAACAATGAATTTCCACTTCTGATTGCTTTGGGCATTTATCTCTCCAAGGTCAACAAGCCTACGACGGTCTTTTAAAGATCGATGCCAGTTTTTGGAAGCAGTATTCCCTTCAGAGCATAGTAATACCATTTTGAGCGAAGTTGCGATATACGAAACTTTTCTTAGCACTCTTCAATTAATTCAATAAAGAATAAAGGATAAAGGTCGTGTTGACCAATCCTTCTGAGGACTGCCCCACACATTTTACTTCTGGGGCACTTCATTCTGCTTCTAGGATATCATGGAGGCCCTTCAAACGCGTAATTGACCTATGACCTGTGGATGGCCTGCGGATGGGCACGAGCAGTGTTTTATCCTTGCCAGAAGTGTGGTACCAATCATCCGACTCCGGTGGACTTCGATGGCCTAGCTGGGAATCGAAGCAAGAACTTTCTATCAGGTGCACACGTCAGCCGGCGCCTCCTCCGACTGCACTACCACACGGCCAAAAGCCGACGTCTGCATTAAGTGAGAAAAGAGCCACGATGGCCAGATTCCAGCCAAGATCCAGGTTGGGCGTACTAGTATTGACGAGCATGCGGGAGCGATCCTTGATTCAACCCAATGAAAACTCGGGGCGAGGTCCAATTTCGCTGCGGTTTGTTTGAGTTGCTCCACCGGGCAGCCGCCGTGCCGAGCTCATCGTCGGCTGATCATCAACGAAAGCTATTTCCCTTGCTATCCTTCCGATATTCTTCTCCTCGTGAACGACGATGGCTAGTTCCGCTGTCACGTCTAGCAAAAGACACACTGACGGCATCCTCTGCACCACCAAATGAATGACGGTGACAGTCTTCCTTTATGAAGACTTCGACTCGTGAAGGCCTTTGCTAACAGAGCAGTGGGAATTTCATCAGAATTCATCCTCTTCTATAGAGCATAAACGGCGTGGAATCTATCGTGTAAAGTTTGCTGCAAAGTCAGAAGTCTTGGGATTGTTATAAAGTTCTGGAAATCACCGCTAAGGCTGAAATTGTTGTCGCCTGCAAAAGAGGCCCAGAGGGTCCTCCCGGCTCGAGAGAACTGAAGAGCAGCATACCTCTAAAGATCCCTAAAGGCATTCAGGCAGAAGTTCGACCAACTGGCTTAGTTTGACAAACTGACCACGTCGTTAATACGCCGTGGGATCATCATGTTTCCTGACATCCTTAAGAATCTAATTAATCACTGCTGTGATTGCATAACTGGCCCACCCAATTTTCAATGACCTGGCCGAAACGACGCCGAGATCTGAGCATCGAATGTTGCCGATCATGCAAACTCGGAGGCAATCTCGCGCTAGGATCACCTGCTCCCTCTTTAATCGCCGAGCTGTCAAGTGAGCGCCAATAACGTCTCCATTAGTCCCTGTTTTGTGCCAAAGTAAGCCAATGCCTGCTCCTAGATCGAGAATCACGAATAGCTTCATTAACCCGTTCACGAAGAAGTTTTAGCAATTCCTCTGTGGATGGCGTGCTTGTTCTTTTGACAGGGAAGACTTACGGCTGTCTATGTGCGGGTGACCCACCTAATTTTCGACAACTCAGTCCATGCGACAGTGTCTCCGATCTTCGATCTCTGAAGAAACTTTGAGCTTCGGAGGCCTTCTCGCACTCAGGTGTTAATCCGGGCGACATAGTCGTCTTTATTCTTCACTGACGACGTTTCGATCTTCTTTCCTATGGTCCAGGTCCCTGAGGCGTATGTTAGGGCAGGAAGGACAGTGGAGTCGAATAGGTTGGCACGGAAATTCTTCGTCTTCTTCACGACTTCTTCAACGCTCTTGAAGGCTCTCCAAGCCGCTCGTTTCCACCTGCTCAGCTCCGGCGCTAGGTCGTTGGCCATGTTGACTTCGCGACCCGGATACACGTAGCTGGCTCCCTCGGAGATGCTCGTTCCGTTGAGCGAGAATGAGGCATCTGAAAATTTTCCTGCTTTCCTCATGAACGTCGTCTTCTCAGTAGTTCCATGCCGACCTTTTCGCGTTCATCGTTGCCATCGTTCCTTTTTAGTTCGCCCAACTCCGCCTCTGCTTTGCTTCTCGTCGATTTGCATCCGCTAACGCTTTTCTGTGGTTGTTTTCTGAACTCTGAGCGGAAATTCCTGAAGTGCTTCTTTCTACTGTTGATGCACCTGCTGCTGCATGAGATCGAATTGTGCGTCGAAAATTTGAATTTAAAATCGGAATTGGAATTCAGAACACAAAAGGCAGAAATTTCCCGTGATATGTGCATCTCGAGACCACGACGGGAATCAGAACTGCTCTCTCCATGGCCTCAGCAGGGTGAAATCTGAGACTCTTCTGAATCTTCCTGCTTTCTTTTTCCTTCGGGTTTCTATTTTTGATTACTCTATAGTTTGTAGAGGGTCATTAAATCTAGAAGAGTGTTTATGTAAAGATCCAGTCTTGTTCTGACTTTTTTAGAGTTCTGACCGCTTCTACACTTCTTCATCATTGTTCTTTCACTTTCCCGCAATACTACTTCATTCATGTCAAATTCTGTAAGACTTCCTAAGGTTGTAAGCTGTTATAATGATGTTTGTCACGATCAAAACTCTAACATCAGGCGGGACTCGAGCCACCCATCCATTCCATGGTTTCCACTAGAAGATAGGAGCTATGTCTCCAGTACGTCGTTCCCATAACGTCCTTCTCTTAGTCATCAAAACAACACCTAATTCAATTTCTATGCAACTACTTTTCGTTCTCGAAAAAGCTCTTTGCCGGATGAGTGAAGTTGGTTTCGTCCGATGATTGTCTTTGTGAAGCGTGGAGCACTTCATCTCCAATGGCTGCCTGAAGCTGCCATTGTTAAGAATTCTCTAGTGTTCTCAGGAGGAAGATCAGTGGAAAACATGCCCGCTCAGAGATTTTTTTGCGCCATTGTTTTTTCATGCTCACCATGTTTTGCCTACTCCTCTCTGTTTTCTTACTTCTACTCTTGCTACTGTTGTTTCTTTCCTTTCTTTTCTTCCCTCCAATTTCTCGTGTTCGCTTTCTCCCTCTTCTTCATCATTGTCTTTGTCATCTTCGTGCTTTTCTTCTTCCAAATCTTCCTTCTCACCTAGCTACTTCCTCGTTTTTTTTCTCCAATTGCTCTTCTTCATTATGGTATTCGTTGTTTTCTTCTTTCTAGGGCGCTTGTAGCGCAGTCGAAGGAGTCGCCGACTGCCTCTGCACCCTACATATGCCAGGCTATTGGTTCGGATTTCACCCCCCCCCCCCGAACCCACCATCAGGCCAATCAAGCCTTCCATCCCTTCGGAGTCGGTGATGGGTGGTGGACTTGTTTGGGAAGGGTACAGCGCTGACCTGCTCATCGGCTGGCCATCACAAGTCATTGTATAGCGAAATACGCATTCAAATTACCTCCACAACGTCCATGGAAGTAGAATGCATAGAGCATCCCATAAGGAATTGAGTAACGCAGTCCTTTATTCTTTCTTTCCTTATACTATTCATCCTCCACTTCTTCCTTTTCCTCCTACCTCCTTTTCTCATTCTTGCTCTCCCTTGTTTCGTTTTCCTCCTCGTCTTCGTTTTGTTCCTCTTCTTCTCTTTCTAACTCCCCTTCACATCCTTCCTCTTTCTTACTTCTTTGTTCTCTTTTTACTCGTTTTGTTTTTCGTCATCGATTTTTCTTCTTCCTAATCATCATCACTTCCATCTTCTTCCTCTCTTCTTCTTTATTCTCCTAGCCCTCTAGCTCTTCCTCTCTTTACTCTTCTCTTCATTTCTCTTTTTTTGCCATTTACCTTTTTTCTTCTACTTTTCTTCTTACACAATCTTTTCGCCTTCTTTTTTTCGTATTCCTTGCCTCCTCCTTTTTCTTTCTCACGTAGAAAAGTCTAGTAGCTTCCATTCCCATTTGAACGCTTATTGTCAGTCTGTCAGGATAAGGATAAAATACAAAGACCGGCGTTAGTCAAGCGATGCGCGATGCATTCTACTTCTGCGGGATGTCGAGGGGGCCAGTTGAATACGTGTTTGGCCCATACAATGACTCGCGGCGCCCAGCCGTTGGACAAATCAGTGCCCTATCATTATCAGGCAACTCTGATACTAATTTATGTGACCCCGGACGGATGGAAGTTTCGGTTGGCCTGGGTGGCGATCTCGAACCAAGACCGTGATTCGGGGTACAGACAGCAGCCGGCGCCTCCTTCTACTGCGTCACCGTGCACCTAGCCTCAGTCTAAAAAAAAAACAGAACAATTCCAGCGAATCTGTGTTGGAGGCCCACCTAATGGATGAGCCCGTCGTTGCGAAAAATTTCAGTGCTGAATGAAAAGTGGATTAGGTTCTTTCGCTTTGAGAGGGGTAGCTACTTCCAAATACAGGTAGATAACCTGTGGCAAAAATATTTATTATTTTTATTTAATTATTTATTAAAGGCATACGTTACACACATTCTCCATTCTCGCTGATGCCCCATTCTCGCTCAACGGAACGAACATCTCCGAATGCTCCAGCTATGTGTATCTGGGTCGCGAAGTCAACATGACCAACGACCTAGCACCAGAGCTGAGCAGAAGGAAACGAGCGGCTTGGGGAGCTTTCAAGAGCGTCGAAGAAGTCGCGAAGAAGACGAAGAACGTCCGACTCCGTGCCCACCTATTCGACTCCACTGTTCTTCCTGCCCTAACATACGCCTCAGAGACCTGGGCTATACGAAAGCAGGATGAACACGCGATCAGCGTCGCGCAGCGTGGAATCGAGAGGACGATGCTCGGAGAGACACGACTCACGCAAGTGAGAGAAGGCCTCCGAAGTTCCGAGCTTCGCCGACGTTCGAAGATCAGAGACGCTGTCGCATGGGCCAAGTCGTCGAAAATTAGGTGGGCCGGCACGTAATGCGATTCGCAGACACCCGCTGGACGAGAGCCGTCACAGATTGGATTCCGCGGGATGTCAAAAGAACACCAGGACGCCCACCAACGCGTTGGTCGGACTTCTTCGTGAAAGCCCTGAACGACCGATATGACGCTCTTCGTGTCCCTCGAGCGAGGAGGATCCATTGGACCACTCTGGCACACGACAGGGACGAATGGAGACGCTGCTGGCGCCCGCTCGAGCAAGTCGATGATCAACGGGACGACAGGTGATACAGGTGACAGGTGATACGTTACACACGCAACAATACGTTAAACAATGTAAATATCGGGAACGAAATAAAACTTCTAAAAAACGACAGGATCAAGGCGGATCGATGATGACATTTTTACTGACGAACGTTTTGAAGGCACTTTTCGGCAAACTAATCGCAAGAAGGTTTTCACTTTTGGCTAGTAACGAACTCGTCACATTCAGACACCTGTAAGTGATGAAACATGATCTAATCCGTGTTCTAGCAGCCGAGATGTACAGCATTGTTTTTCCTCTTCCACTTCTTTACAGTGGATGACCAAAGAATGTGATTGTGTCTATGGACACTTTCCCTGCAAGAATTTTGTAAATCATTAATTATTATTCAAATCGGTTTCCTTAAGCCTCAAGTGGCTGGTATCGAGGTAGTAAGCTGTCACAACGATGTTTTGTTGCGATCAAAACTTCTAGCGCCAGGCGGAACTCGAACCCGCACCTCCCTCTGACCGGGCGGGAATGCTGTACGTCATCACACCACCGGCGCCGTTTGATCGAACGCAACATCCACACCTCGTGGGACCGATCAGCACCCACCCGTATATCGGAATGAGCCGGCCGCTGATATCAGCATGTGTAAAGTGGCACGTGTAAAGGCGTAAAGCATTCCCGCCCGGTCAGAGGGAGGTGCGGGTTCGAGTCCCGCCTGGCGCTAGAAGTTTTGATCGCAACAAAACATCGTTGTGACATTAATTATTAAATCATTAAATATGTATTTAGACCATTTCTAACATATTTAGTGTCCCCGTGCAGATTGTGCCATTATCATAGCTTTTTCTATAATTTCCGATTCAGAAGTGTTATTGTCTACTGTCGCTTCTTATAGACAGTGCATAGATGACGTTCCCTATGTCAATGTCATCTCGAAACAATAACAGCTCAATTAGAGCACTAAAATTGTTGCGGCGCCTATTGGATGGATCTCTGATGCTCACCTAGATATTATTGCTGCTGCTGCCTGCTCGGTTTCCAATAAGAAAAGTCTCGGCAGCTAATGGAAAACTGCAAACCTCAAGACTGCTATAGATGGACGAAGGGTGTGTACCGAGTGCGCTATTTCGGGCCAGGATTTTTGGCAAAAACGGGGCCGAGACACCCGCTGTAATGAGATGGAGTACTAATAGCCTCAGACAGATTGACGAGAGGGAATTTAGGGAGGAAAGCAGCGAAACACCCTGCGTCACAACGTCGTCACAGAATTTATGTAGCAGCAGAAGCTAGTCCGCGCATGGCTCTGTACGGCTCTAGTCTTCAGTTTGTTGACAAGCCTTCAAAATCCAAGTGTGCTATTTGAACTGCTCCCAATTCTAGAAAAGAAACACTGTCACCTGCACCACCTGTCGTTCCGTTGATCATCGTCTTGCTCGAGCGGGCGTCATCGTCTTTATTCATCCTTGTCCCGTGCCAGAGTGATCCAATGGATCCTCCTCGCTCGAGGGACACGAAGAGCGCCATATCGGTCGTTTAGAGCATTTACGAAGAAGTCCGACCAACGCTTGCTGGGTATTCTGGTGTTCTCTTGACTACACGCAGAATTCAGCAGTTGACTGCTCTCGTCCAGCGTCCAGGTGTCTGCGATGCGCACTACGCCGCTGGCCCACCTAATTTTCGACGACTTAGCTCATGCATCAGCCTGATCTTCGAACGTCGACGAAGCTCGGAACTTCGGAGGCCTCTCACATGCGTGAATAGTGTTTAACCCATACAACGAATAAATTGCAGCGAGCAGTAGTTGTATTTGAAGATATAATTCTTCGAGAAAGGCATTTCGAAGAGCGGCTCAAACTCAACTGTAACCCGAGAGGTACTGGACTGAATCATGTCGAATTCCTTAGCTTGAAAAACTTAACCTTAGCCGTGAAATTGGAGATGAAATGGTAAATAGCGCGCTAACGAATCCGCAAGCAATCCCCTTTCGCAAAACTACTGATGGTCCGCCAACAAACAATCGGTGTGCTTCCCTTCCCAGAAGAATTTGTTAGTAATTTGATCCTTTCGAAGTGGAAGGCTTCGATGTTTGGACGAACACACGAGAGGGTATGTAAAACGATCGAGTAAAGCATAACCTAATTCCGAAACATTAACGGCAGTGGTGATGGAACTTTTGGTCGTGTGGAAGTTCAACGCCGCCTGAAATTTACCGATAGATTTTCGGTCACTGGGTGACCGATTTTTCCTCAGTAGTTCAGGAGGACTTCACCAGCAATTGCCTTATACGAGGACGTAAGGGAATCACGCCCCTAAGGTACTCAGTCTCCCTTACCGCCTCTAGCACATACAAAGTTTATTCCACTTACAGCTAACCCTGTCGTGGTTCTTCTCCATACATGAAGCTCGTCCAGCAACTACTGAACTACGAGCGAGGAGGTGCTCTACTACCCTACCCCTTACGGACTCCAGAATCACATCGCTTAGCGAAGGTGGTGGCTGTTCCATTCAGACAGAGACCTTTTTGCAGGCAAAGGAGCGGAATCATGACATTTTGCACATGCTGCCACATCGGCAGCTGCTATTATTCTGCTTGGTGCTTTTGCAGCCACGAATGGAGACGACGATTTGCAACACCGGAAGATATTAATAGTTCTGGTCTCTTTGGTCACTTTGGAAGCTAAGAATCTCGATTAAAAAGACAGAGCCTTAAGGCAGTTATGTTCGTTTCAACCCTAACCTAGACGGGCAAACTCAAGAATTATAAAGCCTTCCCCAGGGCTCATTAGCAGGTAGGAAAGGTTTTATTAGAAATGAAAATATGTAACTCACCTGCGTTCGTATAAAATCCACCACAGATGACCACGGAAGATAAATATCCAATAGGAAACTGACTTAGTAGCACCAATCTCAAACTTGGGTAATTAAAGGCGCCTCCTCCAACTGCACTTCCTTAATCCACCAGGAGATCTCTTAATTCATCATTTATCAGAGGATCCCTTAATCCACCAGGATTGGATAGCTGATAAAGCTGGGCGCTAGACAATCTCTTTAGTGGCATGTGCCACGTATTCTATTTTGAGACATAGTGGAAGCAATTTGGATGCATATACAGTAACTAGCGGTGATTAGCCGGCAAACAAGTCTGTGTTTTATTTTTATTTTTTAAACTTCATTTTAATTTTTGTAGGTGCAGTGCAGTTGGAGGAGGTCGGCGCCTCCTCCAACTGCACTACGTGAGGACCCCTTAATCCACTCGATTAACCTCAACAAAAATGTCTTAGGTGATGAGGGAAGAAGTAGGAATTCCTGGATTGAGACGCCGATCGACGCATTTTATAGCATTTTTTAAATTTTGCTGCTACGTAGGTAGGTAATTTTTAGAGCAACCAGCAAATTTTCGGCACTACTTGTTAATGTAGCTCACATGGGAAGGCGAGAGGCACCAAGCCAATCAAATGGCATCGAGATAGTGTACCATCCAAGCGAGGATTGTTCGATCAGTGCTCTGATTGGCTCCCGCTTGTATGGTCGGTTGCAGGATTGGCTGGCACATGTTCGGTCGGAGCTCTGATTGATTGTGATTGATTGGTGCCTTCCCTTCTCTTCCCATAGATCATATTCACAAACATTACCCATATTTCAAAAAAAAAACGAATGCAACTATAACGAAGGACCAAACAGCTCACTGATCGAATCAACTAGACGTTTTCCATGTCGAACTGGACAATTCACAGTTCTACAGTTGCCTGTCCAATTCATCCACGGCCCCCGTAATTCATTGTGCTAGCCAAGCCCACATTTTGATTTCCTTCACGAGCTCCCAACGAAGCGTGGCGCATACTAGATGTGGCATTGTTTTTTATTGCTTTCATTGCTTGTGCTTTTATTGTTTTGTGCGGACCTTTACATTTTTCTAATAAAAAGGCCGTGAATTTTCTGGAACTTTCAATGAGTTCTGTGGCAGAGATGGCCACAACCACATCCCAGAAGTGCGACTGGTTTGGAAGTTAATAGTAACAGTAAAGGTTGGTGTCAATCAACCTCGCCGGGAATGAGCCACACATTCTACTTCTACCGGATATTAAGATGGTGCGTTAATCACGTGCCGTCATCTGATTGACAACCCAATATTTTCTCATGCCCAGTGACAACCCAATATTTTCTCATGCCCAGTGAAATCTGATGCCAATTCGCCGACCTTCGAGGAATAGAAGGCTTAGATGCCCTTTACGGAATCCTATCCTGAATCCAGCGACTTCTCCGGCAGCCTACG
The DNA here is from genome assembly GCA_947396885.1 of Heligmosomoides polygyrus polygyrus. Classification (NCBI taxonomy): domain Eukaryota; kingdom Metazoa; phylum Nematoda; class Chromadorea; order Rhabditida; family Heligmosomidae; genus Heligmosomoides; species Heligmosomoides polygyrus. The sequence continues at coordinate 12,990,288 of OX377204.1, forward strand.
CTAGTCCTGCTTGAATCTTTAGCCTTTTGTGATATATTCTCCAGGTAAATCCTGCAACTAGGCGCCAGATTCATTAACCGCATACCTGCTGATCACGGCATATCGCTATCGTATCTGTATCTCTGTACATCTGGATTTCCCTGTACACTTAGGCCGATGTGGTGAATCCGCCGTGAGATGATACCAGCGGATCGTTGATGAATCTAGCCTCAGGTGTCTCGCAGTTGTTGGCTCAATAACGGGAAGCAGATTGGAATAAAAAGACTCTAGCGTCTAATCGCCCGTAACAAAGAGCGCATGCGTTCAAAGGACGCAAAACCCACCAGTTTTCTTGTAGCACGCTCCCATTCCACATCTTATTGGACTGGTTTTCTAGACAGCTCGCCGTGCATTCTGAAAGTTTCGCCTTTAGATCTTTATCTTCGATTTTTAGCTATATACATTTTGGTTGGCATGATAACAGTCGTTGGAAGCGCAGGCCATCGCGTGCATTCTGATTCAAGGTTCCTGGATCGGATTTCGCCAAGGCCTACCAAGCCTTCCGTCCCTCTGAAGTCGGTGAAGTGGCACCGAACTCGTCTGGAAAGAATAAAACGCTGACCTGTCCATCGGCTGGAAATTGTCATTGTATAGGCCAAATACTCATTCAAGTTGTTCCACGATATGCCGTAGAAGTAAAATGCATGGCGTATCCCAAAAGAGATTGAATAATCCTCTACCCTCTCTCCTTTCTTGGGTCTCTTACGAGTTCTGGTCGGCATGTGCGATGACCTGAATGCAAGAAAGGACGGTAAAGGATAAAGGACAAAGGGCGAATTACTCAATTCCACCTGAGATGCGCCACGCATTCTACTTCCATGGAATGTCTTGGAGGCGATTTGAATGCGTATTTGGCCATACAATGACTTGCGGTCTCCAGCCGATGAACAATTTTATGTTTTATTCTTCGCATATGAGTCTGGTACCAATTCACCTACCCTGGAGGGATGGGAGGCTTGGTGAGCGGGAAATCCGAACCAGGAACCTGGTATCGGGTGCACGCAACAGCCGGCACGTCCTCCTACTGCGCTACACGCATGCAACAAAGGACAGTAGTAGAAGTTAATCAATCTACAGTTGATCTGGGCGGAAACCGAACCGAAGTGTCGATTCGGGGTTTATGCGACATCCTGCGCCTCATCCGATTGGACTAGCACGCGCAACAGCTGCCTCAATCGTTCATCGTCATGACCGCTCTAGACTCACACTCACAGCTCATGAGCTTAGCGATGGTTCACTTGATGCAAAAAAGTTAGAAGCACTGTTGCCGCCTGAAGTGCCTCGCACATCTTCCAGAAAGAGATGACGAAATTCTAGAAGGAAGGAAGCGACTTCGACCTTCTGCAGGTTCGTCCATTTACGAACAACAACAACAGTGACGATGGAGCGCAGTATGATGTTTTTTCCATGACAGTATTCTAACTGGCAGCCGGTTCCGCAGCTTGGTTTACACTGTCAAAACTCACAGGAACTAAGAATGACACTGTATTGTCTAGGCGTTGAATGCGTGGCGCATATCAGACTCCATCATATGTCTTCAAGTACCAATAATTTTCGCTTAGAAATCAATCTGGAGTTTTGCTGAGGCCAGTTCCATGTTCCTTGCATATGGCTGAACGGGCGTGATCACGTTCGAATACGAACTGCAGAATACGCTCAGCGCTAACGAAGGCGTCAAAAGTGGCTCCAGCAGAGAATTTTCATCGGCTATCGATTCACTGTTCCGCTTTCGTTGAGCTCTTCCCATCCGTCGGCTGTTCGCAGTTCTTCCGGAACATTTACTTTTTGCGTTCTGAACTCACCTTCAAAATGCTTTTTCTGTTCCTTTCTTCTTTTCTTTTTCCTCATTCTTCTCTGTTTCTCCGGCTTACAACTACGTGCGGAATTCTGAGGTTATCTATTCTATCAGAATCCTGCTTCCAAACTAGTTCACTTTACTTCATTCTACGCTTTCTACCTCTATGGGATATTTTGGATTAAGTTTAAATGGGCGCTGATTCGGATTTCCCGCCCAGGTCAACCAAGCCTTCCATCCCTCCGGAGTCGGTGAATTGGTACCAGACTTGTCTGGGAAGGATAGAGCGCTGACTTGTTCCTGTTGTTCATCGGCTGGCCACCGGAAGTCATTGTGTGGCCAAATACGCACTCAAGTCGCCTCCACGACATCTCGTAGAAGTAGAATGCGTGGCGCATCCTAAAAGGAATTGAGTAGCGCCGTCCTTTATTCTTTTTTTATACGTTTAAATGGGTGCTACCTTCACACAACTACCATCAACAGTGAATAGCCGATTGCATGTAAGTGTTGTATTCCTTCTATACGAGTACCCACAGATTTCGGAGCGATGGACAACTTCACTGACCTAAGCGGAGCTCGAACCCTGGATCGATTTGGGGTGCATGCGTTAGCAGTGTTCATTCTGACTGCGCTACCAAGCGATCATAGAGAGCGATTCCTTTTTCTCCTCTCTCGACGGGACTAGTGGAGTTTTTGAAGTGCCTTTTGTGGCCTCTGTGATATCCGCTAGCAATAAGTCGCCAGAATCACACACACACACACACACACACACACACACACACACACACACACACACACACACACACACACACACACACACACACACACACAACCGCATGCACGAAATTCCTACCTCAATTGAGCAATTCTGGCAAAAATCGATAAAATCGATCGATAAGACCCTTCCAATTGATACAATTTACTTGTTGTGAACCTCCAAGCGGGCTAGCATATTCGCGTTGGTGAGCAGCGATCAATGGTGAAACATTTTCTAAAGGTGAACTGATGATTTATCGGACGGGGAAAATGACGACGGACAGATGGCGGGCTGGGATATGGATCGATGGGCAGACGGACAGATGAAAAGATGGTCGGATTGGCTTTTTAATATTTATTTATTGAGGGCGCCTAGATGAGCTCTTGGAGGAGGTGCTGGCCAGCTCACCCGGTCATCGCCTAGGTCAACTAAGCCTTCCATCGCTCTGGAATGTAGTGTCAGTCACTTGATGTAATTCTTGGCCGTAAAGAATGAAATATTGTATAGGCATGGTCGAACTCAAAATTTCCTTCACTTCATTCGGTTCGGGAAGTAGAAGGCTTAGTGCATCCAGCAGAAGAATTGGTTTATCATGCTTACCCTTATTTATTTATTTGTTTACCACTTATTTACTAAACGGTGGAAAACATCTACACGATCAAAGCAATGAGAGGAGAACTCTAGGAAATGCGGAATACGCTATAGTTCAGTGTGACGGAGTATCGAACATTTGTATTCCTGATTCATCCATTTGAATCAATCTTTGTGGCAAAGCTATAATATACAGGGCGGCTCCTAATTATTTGCGCGTAGTTTATTACTAATAACTTCAACAAAATACAACAGTTACACAATATAATACAACTTCTATATAGAGCAATGCCTAACAATCATTAACTCAAGAAGATGTTCGAAATGAGCTCCTTTTGCAGCAATACAGACCTTCAGTCTCTTCTCCACCGACATCACTGTGGGCCGTAGGAAGGTGACGTCGATATCGGCCGACGCCTTCGGAAGTGAAGCTTTGAGAGCGTTCAAACTTTGGTGACTCTTCGAGGAGACCTTCTGCTGCAAGCAGCTCCACACCGCGAAATCCATCGGATTCAGATCAGGCGAGTTAGGTGGCCAGAAGTCCTTCGTCCAGTAGCGAGGGAAGTGACTCTCGCAGAATGCCAGTGTGGATCTCGCAGAATGAGCAGGTGCCCAGTCCTAGTGGAGCACGCATTGACCACCGACAAAATTTTCAGCAACCCAGGGAAGAAGAACATCGCGCAGGTTGTTTTCTTGGTAGACTTCAGTGTTGATTTTCACTGAACGGTCGACGAAAACCAGAGGTGTCTTCTTGTCCAGGGTAATGCCAGCCCATACCATCACAGATTTCGGAAAAAAGAGTCCTGTTGAGAACGCGACGTTGAGAAGACCTGTTCCTGGATGGAAGCAGCAACTGACGCTGATTCTGTGAGTTGTGTGAGACTTCACTGGTAAACATCTTCTCGTCCGTCCAGATGACGTTTGACAAGCGGCCCTGCTGGATCTCCTTTAGCAACAACTTGGATTTTCCCAGTCTAATCTGCATTGCAGCTTCCGTAAGGGCTTGTCCGCGATAAAGACGATAACTGCGGAGCCAAAGATCCTGCTTGACGATCTTCTGTGTTGTTCTGCGGGAAACCCCAAGGCCATCCGACTCATGCTAACTCCATTGTTCCGGTCGGTTCTATTTTGATGACCTTTCGAAGACGGAGAGTGTTCACAGTACGTGGTCTGCCAGATCTCTTCCTCGGTTCGACCGTTCCTTCCTCCCTGTACTGTTTCACAATGTGTTGGACTATTCTGGCAGAAATTTGATGTCGTCGTACGATCCCTCCTGCAGAATGTCGAGATGAGCGTTGGTGGAACGATGTGGTGAAGCTCTCATTGTCGAAGGTATTGAGTGTATCACCTTGCTTGGTTTTTGTACATACTTCCCCCATTCTAGAAAAATCCTGACATTTGATCTCCCGCCATTTTCAAAAATACAGTAGCGGTTTGAATTTCGCGCAAATAATTAGGAGCCACCCTGTATAGCTGTCATCTGAAAGAATTTTCAATAGTGAGATAGATACCCGATTTGCGTTGAATTGTCCTAGGAATGGTTAGCTGTCATCTGAAAGAATTTTCAATAGTGAGATAGATACCCGATTTGCGTTGAATTGTCCTAGGAATGGTAAGAGTTGACATGGAACCGTCATGGAATTTTTATTTATGCTTGTTTGTATTTCTGATTCATCCATTTGAATCAATCTTTGTGGCAAAACCATAATATATAGTTGTCAGCTCAAAGAACTAATAAGTGTGTACTCGGATGTGGTTGTATGCGAAGCAGCTGAAGGTACACAGATGATTCCCTCAAACTTCCTACTTGTTCCCCCGTTGTTTATCGGGTCCTGGCTGACATCATCTTTGATTTCGAATCCGCTAGAAGATTGCAATCTCCAGCTCAACAATGGTGCTGATGGTGTCGGCATGACGAACGGTGGATGATCACTCAGTGGACGATTCCTCAAATGATTGCAGTCTGCCAAACAACGCTTTGGTCGTTCATCTTCGTCTCTGGAATATTGCAGCGCTGGCTCCTTAATAAATCTAGACGTCGACTTGCTTCGTTGCTGAACGTCGGCAGCGGTGAATACAGCTCAATGTGTCAACGGTAGAATTGACGAGTGAGCTGTGCTTGTCCACTTCTGAAGAGGCTGTTGGTTTTCCGCAGCACTTGTAAGAACAAGGTGGACGTTTTCAATCTTCTTAGAAGCGTCTAGTGCAGAAGGGAATCAGAGGTTGGGAGCTTTTGAAAGCGACGAAGTAGTCAAGAAGGAGGCTCAGAATACCGCATGCCAAAATCGTACGAAGAGCATCACATCGTTCAGAGCTTTCGAGCATCGCGTTGGTGGACGTACTGGCGTCGGAATCCAGTTTATTTATTTATTTATTTATTTATTTATTTATTTATTCGCGCACATAAGGCACACGTCGGGAGCGTGTAGCAGTCGGAGGAGGCGCCCACTGTCGCGTGCACCCGATACCAGAATCCTGGTTCGGATTTCCGGCCCAGGCCAACCAAGCCTTCCATCCCCCGGGGGCGGTAAATTGGTACCAGACGTGTCTGGAAAGGATAAAATGCTGATTTGTTCATCGGCTGGCCACCGCAAGTCATTGTATGGTCCAATACGAACTCAAGTCGCCTCCATGACATCCCGTAGAAGTAGAATGCGTGGGGCATCTTAAAAGGGATTGAGCAACGCCATCCTTTATCCTTTATTTAAAAGGCACACGTCAGAGAACAAGGAAAAAAGATAAAAGAAACGAACATACATATCAGTATGCAACTCTACCACACCTTTGCTAAAACTAGATCTTCCGCAGAATGCGTTTACTACACAAGTTGTTCAGGTTTTCCCTCAGCGAGTTCTGTGAAACGCGTTGCGTCGCCGGTCCACCTAATCTTGGTGCGACGGCGCATCTGATTTTTCAAAGGAATTCCTCCTTGCAACAAGAAATTCCCGGAAATTTTTTCCACCTCACATGTTGCGAAACGTTGTCGAATAACACTGCCATTATCCTATTTCTTAAATCTCCTAGACTCTTCCCACTTAGAGTATTCTTCGATGAGGTGAACTCAGACATTTGAGCAGCACCTTCCTTTGGCCGTCTCCTATCACTCATCAGTTTCACTGCCGGCGCTTTCCGTCATTTTGATGCTCGAGTCGTCGCTGAACTTTGCTTCCATTGTACATCGTCACCTAATCGGCCTATTCCAGGTGATCCATCAGCTGAATTGCTCGGCTGTCGAAGTTGTGAAGTCCTCACAAGGAGCGCGCAACGTCACGACGCTTCTTCAACATAACTGAATATCTTTGAAAATTCAGAAAGAACTCATCACCGCGCTGTCGGAGAGGTTCGTCAAGTTGATGTGATTTTCTCTATAGTGTTGTGTCAGTGAAATTCATGAGAGAGATGGTCGCCTGCGAGGGTCGTGGATGCCTCAGGGTGACCTTCGCCTTCCCCATGATAATGGTCCTTGCATCGACCCGTTGTCATCTGCTGCTCTTCGTTAATCGGCCTTGCGCATTTTCCAGTCACTTCATCCGATTCGGCATTTCGTTTCTGTTTTTCAGTAACTCTAAAGTCCTAGGTGCAGCTTCTTGTGAAAAAAGGGTAAAAGGATAATGGACGGCGTTATTCAATCCTTTTTGGGATGCGCCACACATTCTACTTCTACGTGATATCGTGGAGGCCATTTTGAATGCGTATTTGGCCATACAATGACTTGCGGTGGCCAGCCGATGAACAAGTCGGCGCTCTAGCCTTCCCAAACAAGTCTGGTACCAATTCACCGATCCCGGAGGCTTGGTTGACCTGGGCGGGAAATCCAAACTAGGAATCTGATATCGTGTGCACGCGACAGCCGGTGCCTCCTTCGACTGCGCTACAATCGTTCCTTGTGAAAAAAGGCAACTATAATCGCGAATCGGTCAAAAAGGAATGCTATATTCGAGATCCACGTTCCAAATACCCTCTCAACGTCTCTGTTTAACTCATAACTACGGGGCTGTAAGATTTCGATACCATAACTAATTTAAAATGTAGTAGAACAATGAATAAGAAACTGTTAAATTTATGAGTGTCAAATTTATCAAAATAAAGAAATAATAAAGGATTCGCTTCGAAACAACCTTCGTACTATAGCTGTGCTTTCGATTTTTTTTTCGAATATTCGAATGGTTTCGAATGCTTACAGATTTCGAATATTCGAATTTAAATATATTTGAAAAAGCGATTTTTCGAATATTCGAATTCTATTGCATTCGAAAAACGTGATTTTTTGATTTTTTTTGAACATTCGAGTTCGAATGAGAATCATTCGAACGCCTGTTTGAACGGGTGTCTTCGATATAGAACTCATTGATTAAGTGAGCTCATCATATTTTAGTAAGTTTTTTCAGTATCGGCACCCATCAATATCGGCGCCCTTCCACACATTCTGAGCCAATTCTAACAGTGTTGTCCAGCCGTATCTTCCCACAACTCATTACTTCACCCCTATTTTCTCAGAACTCCCAGCGTAACGGATTCCAATCGTTGACAAACAAAAGGGGAATCTCGCTTATTCAGAGTTTAGTGTGTATTTCTTTGCGCTGCACACGTCACTAGTAACTGGGATTGTTAGATTAGAGGATCGTTTCTGCTTGGGAAACAGCCGAAGATCTAATGGCCCTTCATCGAGGAAATTGTTTTCACCTTGCCTTTCCGCTGCTCTCGTCTTAGCGAGCGCATTCATAGTCGTTCCACTCTTTTTTCTTTCACTGTGTTTTATTGTTTTCATGCATGACATGCCACTGCTCTCTCTGCATCTTCCTCTCCATCTTTCTTCCTCTCTTTTTATAGCGTTATATAGCGCTCCGTCATCCTGCAAGTTGGAGGAGAAGGTCTGATTAGATGAATGTGAGCTTCAACTGTACAGGGTGCGCCATAAATATGGTCACTTTTTCGCGCGTCATTTTTTGTATTTGTTTGTGAACGTTTTTAGGTTTCCATTGTTTCTTCGGATTTTAGGTGTCATCTTGACCGTATATAGCGTTTTTTGCATCTTCACACTGCTTCTATCAGAAATGGTAAAGTCTTGTACTCAAAGAGGTGCAATCATGGATCTGAGAAGGACAGGACTTTCTGTTCCCAACATCGCTCGTCTGCTGATGCTGCACAAGATGACAGTCTATCGCTGTGTGGAACGTAACTCTCTCGTTGATCGTTCCTGACCTGGCTGCCCGGTATCCGTAGCTACGAGCAGTCTTTGAAAAATCGTGAATAAACAATTCAAGTGGAATCCAGGCCGCAGCATGAGAAAGATGGCATCCGAGCTCAATGTGTCGGCTACGACGATGAAGCGAGTTGCTAAGAATGAACTTGGACTATACCCCTACAAGTTCTGTCAACTGCACGGACAAACGCCTGCACAGATGGAAGGAAGAAGAAAAAATGTCCAAGACTCCTCGAGCGGCACGACCACTGCACGACTCTCTTAACTGATAAGAAACTTTTCTCAATTGAGCAGCATTTTGACCGCCAAAAATCGCGGTTATTGGCTGAAAGTGGTGAGGATGCGGACACCGTTAACAGAAACTCTCATGCAGCTTCCCTGATGGTTTGGGCCGGAGTTTGCGTCACAGGACGGACACGACTGGTTTTGGTTGAAAAGGAGCCAAGGTCAACACCAATGTCTACGTGAACGACATGTGATGAAGGAGTTGCTTCCCTAGGCTCAAGAACATTCTGAAAATACCACATGGACCCTTCAACAAAACGGCGCACCCGCTCATAAGTCCAAGGAGACTCAGGAATGGTGCGCAAGGAATCTTACCAACTTCATTTCTGTTTCTGAATGGCTGACAAACTCGTATGGTTTGAATGTTATGGACTACTGCGTTGGTCTATTTTGGAGGAAGTCCGCACTATAAGGCGCACTACGATTCGACGATTGAAATCTTCACCGGAAAAAGCATAGAAGGAAATTCCGCAGGCAATCTTGCGTGCTGCCGTTTAGTCCTACCCTAAACGTCTACAGGCAGTCATTCGTGCCAAGGAAGATCATATTAGATGATATCCATTTTGCGTGTTAACTAGGTTGTTAGTAAATTGTTCGCTATTCCCTGACAAATTCCCCCTGAGTAATTTGCTTTTTATGGAGTGACCCTATTTACGGCGCACCCTGTACTAGTCGTTCATGTGGTCTACATGCAGACAAGGCGGATAGACGCACCAAATCAAGTAGGCCGCATTGAACAAAGGTGCCATCTGGAGGAACTGACGACTGGCTGGCATGAGTTCGGGCGGTGGCCTGAAGCCGGATTCACCAACGACTTACAGCAATTTAACAGAGAAAATACAGCTGAAATCCCTGATAGTGCGGCGAAATGTCTCACCATATCGTTTGATAAGCCGCGTCCTCAGGGATTTCGGCAGTATTTTCTCTGGTAAATTGCTGTAAGTCGTTCATGAATCCAACCGCTGAATGGCTAAAGCCGTTCTGACATTAGGCGTCAGATTCATCAACCACTTACAGTAATTAGCAGATTAGTAGAGATTTTACAGTAGTCGCTGCTGAACAGCATATGTATCATTTCTTCTCTGCGTACGCTCCGAGGCAGGCTGCTTTGAGAAAGCCAAGGATGAGCTTTGGACCCTGCTTGATGTAAAGACAGCAGAGGTACCGTCCGAAGACGCTGTCGATCTCAGTCTTACAGCCGAAACTCCTGACAACGCTAGCATTTCACCATATCGCTTGTTGATAAGTCGCGTTTTTTCAGGAATTTCGGCAGTAAGGTCTCTGTTAAATTGCTGTAAGTTGCTGATGAATCCGGCCCCTGATTGACTGTGATTATCCTTCGCGCTCCGGCATCACGATGTAGACTTATGCTTCCTGTTCATAAAATAGCACTGTGCGCTCACAATTTTTTGCGACGTTGCTCCTGGGTCTTACTAATGGACAAAGGAGTGTTTTGCATTTATCCAGGGAGTGCTTTAGGCTTTGCAATGCCAATGTTGGCGCCAACTGACTCCCTGTTTTCGAAGTGCGAAAATAAACAGCTTAAAAGACGCGGAGGCGACAAAGTTGTCAGTAGGCGCAGTGGTTCGAAGATGAAACTACGCTTCATGTTCATCTTAGCAGGAATAATATCTGAAAATCAGTCAGTCAATATAATCAAACACATTCCTTCATATAACCTATTTATATTAGGTTGGCCGGAAAGCACTGGCGGTTTTGGCCGGATCTTCTTCAAACGATCACGACTTTCTTCATACTCACCGGATTATATCGAAATAAGCACCATTCGAATGGCGGAGAGTCGCTGGATACACCGCCCTCAGAGAGGGGCGGGGCGAGGGGCGCGCCGAGGACAAGATGTCCGGGTCGCTGCCTTCACATGGAGGCATCGCATTTCTAGTCACTTCCCTTGGCCCTGCATCTCTATCCTGAACTGATTTCCTCCTTGAGACAAGAGTCAGAACTTTGTCCACCATATTTGGAGCAAAAGAGTTTTCGTCTGCAGCGCCAAGGCTTTCTTCAGGTCCCGCCAATGTAGAACTCATAACCCATATTCCCTAATTGAGACGAAAATTTAAAGAATTGTGGTGAAAATTGAAAGAATCTAGAGAGAAGAACTACGTCCTCCTTTCCTCAACTGCCTCCGCATCCAAACCGACTGGAAAATGACTTCAGAGTTCTCCGAGATGCGCTTCCCAATCGTCTCCTACCAGCTGATAGGTTTTTGAACGACGTCACGTCAATTAACGACGGTTTCGAGCTCAGCAAACTTGTCCAAATAGGGCGGCGCGGGCAGGGCGGGAAATGGGCGGCGTGCAGCACGGTGTACCGAACGACTGCCCCCCCCCCCCATTCGAATCAGTAGACCTCTTCCAACGCGAATCCTGTTGAATAATCCCATCATTGAAAAAATGGGTGATGGAGAGGCGACAAATTCTAGAATGGCTGTTTTTGCGTGGTCCTGATTTGCGAAGGTTCTACCAGCGAAGAAGTTGTGAAAATGCTGAAAAACCTTGTAGTTGGTTGGTGCAAGGTCTGATGAGTATGACGGTTGAGGTAGAACTTCAATTCCTACTTCGTCTAATTTTCGCGTGGTGATTTGAGAAACGTGTGGGCGGGCGTTGTCGTGCAGAAGAGTGGAACCTCTTCTGATGACCAGAGCCTGCTGCAGCTCCCCATTTTTTCGATAAATCTCGTCGATTTACATCTCGACAGTAGAACTCTGCTATGATGGTTGGGCTTGGTTCAGCAAAGTTGTAGTGAATCACGCCAGCCGCCGACCAGTGCACTGTCACCGTTTTCTTTTTCTGATGGACTTTCGGCTTTGGAGAGTGCCTGGGGTTTGCCGACATCATCCCACTGTCCTGATCGTCTTCGCACTCCTAGGCCTTCTGTAATCTCACGTACGGCTTGCGATGGTTGGCCTCCATGAAGGTCCTTAGATCGTCGTCCTGGATTGCTGTAGGTCTGCCACTTCGGGGTGCATCTTCAAAGTTAATGACTCCAGAACGAAATTTCTCGGACCACCATGCACGGTCCCTTCTCTAACATAATTCGGCCACACACATGGTTGACTTGCCGGGTTATTTCAATGGTGGATGGGCCAGTTTAAAATTGAAATCAAATATTCCTCGGAATTGCTCTTTTGACATACTTCAGCAAGTCTTCGAAGAAACATAAAGATTAAGCATAGGTCAAAGAAAAACTATTTCCACAGATGAAGCCGAATTAGACGTTGCGTAAAAATTCGAAGTAAGTTGAATATTGATTCAGTGGTAAGCGAACGAAAAGCGATTGCACAAAAACCGCCAGAACTTTCCGGTCAACCTAATATAGTATGTATCAATGATCTAAACGCAACTCCAGATAAATACAACTTTCACTATGACACTTCACTACCAGTGATATGAGTCAAACATAAATCGCGACGGACCACATGACGCAACCCGCAAGTGGGCACCGACCACAGTGCGCACGTTTTATCGGTGAAGCTGCAAGAATGGACTTTCAGCTACATCCCTACAGTGTGATTCATTCTTGAACATTTTGTTTTAACGATGTAAAAATTCGGAGAAATACAGAATAATTTCTTTTGATCGAAAATTCATTTTGATCTTGTTGTTACAGGACGTTTTGTTGCGATCAAAACTCTTGCCCCAGGTGGGACTCGAACCCGCATCTTCTGCTTTCCGGGCAGCGATGTTCGCCTTACACCACCGGCGCTGTTTGACCGCACGTAACATCCGCGATATCCTCGAGGATCGTCAGCACCCACCCATGATACGGGATGGGCCGGCCGCTGATATCAGCATGGAACCGGTTAAGTTGAAGACCTTACTAGTAACAATGTTTTAACATTTTGATCTTAATACGTGTCTGGTAGAATATGGAAAACTCCATTTTGATTTCAAGGGTCTCCATTTTAACTTGGTTGAAGGATACGTTTTAGTATGAAATATGTTCAGTTTTGTCGCAAACTTGTCAAATTTGGCTCTACGAACTGCCAGTTTTGCTTGAAAAGTCTACGAGTAGGCATTTGAAATACTTACTTACTTTGATGGTCCTTTTGTCGGCTGGAGGTCTTCTCAGAGGGAACCACAACTCTTCCAGACCGCTTGATCTCTGGCTGCTTGCATCCAGTGAGGCAGACTCCGCTTTCTGAAAGATCTTGAGAATGAGTCTGCCGATCGCGTTGGCTGTCGTCCCAGTGGTCTCTTATGGTTTCTCGGGACCCATTCTGTGACACGGAGACTCCATCTATCGTCCTTTCGTCGAAGCAAGTGTCCGGCCCAGCGATATTTGGACTTCTTCATGTACTGCAGCGGGTCTGCTAATTGCGACTTCTCCCGTAGCTCCGAGCTTCGTAGGCCTTCTTGCCATTGCTGACGAAGGTTTGTCCTCAGAAAACATCTCTCCAGTGCACGATGCGTAGTTTGCATTGCTCTGGCGATTGTCTTGTTGTAGGGCCAGGTTTCCGTCGCGTAACACATATTCAACGCCTCTGTACTGCCGGCATTTGAAATAACCAACGTAATTGAAAGTGGCCCATTTTCATTTAAAAATGTCAGGTTTATCGGAAGATTTCAATTTTTGCTTTAAAATCGCTATTTAGTTCGAGAATCTCCACTCTCCACTTCCATTCTAATCTGGAAGAAACTCACTTTGCTGCCAATACATAGAGCACAGTCTAGCTTGAAAAATGCCAGCTTGATTTCACTGTCTAATCCAAGTGTCGCTTCGACGTGAAAGTGGTAGGACCTTCGGGAGAAGCTACATTTAACATGAATCACACATTTTTGGCTTAAGGCAACGTTCTTGGAACTCATTTTAATCAGGAATCTGAAATCACTCAGGGTCGCTACGCAGTGGATCTGTTTCTACGGTTTTCTAGTCGCTACTGTTAGTAGTGATCCGTTTTCAACTAATGGTTAGCTTATGTCGTGAACACGTATCTCAGGAGTGCGGGAACGCGCCTACCGTGAACGCGGCAACCAGTTCGTGCCTCAGGGGTGCGGGAACGCGCCTACCGTAAACGCGGCAACCAGTCAGACACCGGCTCAGCCGCGTAGACGGGATAAATGCTTGGATGCCGCGATCCGCGATTAGGATAGAAGCCACGGTTAGTGCTGTCACAGTCAGCATCTAAACGGCATGAAGGCCCATCTTCAGCATCCTAAAGAGCACTAGGCGCCGCTAAACGGGGCTGACTTTTACTTCCGGCTTTTGCTTACCACCTGCCACCCTATTCCCCGTGTGTTGTCTCTGATTTCATTTTTCCGATTGCAAAATAGAAAATGGGCCGCGGCGAACGAGCGACATTCGCGTCAGCGAGTTCCGTTGTCGAAAGTCGGCGCCAGCGCCACTCTCACTTGAATACACTGGACGATTCATGCGATCGCACTGATCCCATTACGGTATTGGGAAGAATTCACGGCTAGGGAGTATTTGATGAGGTTCTTCTGCATCATATCCATACGAATGGCAAGGAGCATTCGCGCTGTTAGTCAAGAAGATGCTTCAGAAAGTTTTTTCCGAACGACTTCTATTCAGCCGAAGTTGACGACCGCGGCGGTGCTCCGCTGCACTGCTGCTCACATCGTCTTTCGTCGCCGCCGTCTGTCTGGCCATCTACTACCTTGGCCGGCGAATAGATCAGACTGAAAGGGCATCATGCCCGCTGACTTGTTGCGGACAATCTGGATAATCACTATGTACGCACTTCTTCTAGTACTTCTTCTTCATCAAATGCAAATACAGCCGTCCCTCTATAGTTCATGGTGATCGCAAAGCTTCATACGCTCAACCGAATGAAGTCTCTTTTTGCTCGAATCATATCGACAGCGATTGTTTCTACAGTTTGTGACACTGTTCCTTTCTCGTCGATTAAGTATATAAGAAGCTTCCATTTCGAGTGACGCTTCTGTCCAACACGTCATGCGTTTTTCTCTGCAAATCCTTTCCGCCAGCATGGTGCTATAGCAGACAACAAAACCACGCATGTTGCTTCCCACTGCTAGTATGTACTTCTTGCTCTCGAGCTAATCAACATCTTCGCCGTCTTCGTTAGACCTGAAAACAGACCCACATATCTTCTGCATGCGCTGGCTACCACCTTTGACATCGACGTTATTTCTTCAGAAAGTATCGCAGGAGTTTTCGGCACTTCTGTAGGATGATGTGTGCGGGCTAGAACAGTTGTAGGAGGCGTCGCCTGTGTTGCCCCCTCCTGAATCGAGGTTCTTGGTTCCGAATTCCCGTCCAGGCCAACCGAGCCTTCCATCCCTCCGGGGTCCGTGAATGTGTACCAGACTGGGAAAGCCTGGGAAAATAAGAGTCGATTCGTTCATCGGCTAGCCACCGCAAGTCATTCTGTAGGCTAGAGGACGCATTCAAGTTATCTCCTCGACATCCCGTAGAAGTAGAATGCATGGCGCATCCTAAACAAAAGCGAAAATATCCTTGGCGACCTGGTAAGCATAGTGGCGTTGATCGTTGCACTTGAGTTAGTTCAAAGTGGCTTGTAATCGTTATCTGCGAAGCCATTGTGGATTCCAAATATGCATCAATCTATTACTACTTCTATGGCATGAAATACATTACATGGCGCATCTTTGAAATGCTCGAAGGACTAAGAAGCAGCGGAACATAAGCAGCGCGGACATTTGTGATTAGAACATTGTCCCTCTCGTGAATTGGTTCAGTTTCTTGTTTTTGTCAGCCATTTTCAAACAGGCGGAGTGAGACCGCCTCGCTAGGATAGATCCTCAATTTCTGAAGTAGGAAAAGGTTAGAAAGAGCCGTGCAAATCGGGAAGCTATCTAGTGGGAACATCAGATCTATCACAGAGCTCCTCAGATTTTCATAGTAGTAAGATAAGGATAAAGGATATAGAACAGAGTTGCTCAATTCCTTGTAGAACTCGCAGCGTATTTTACGTCTATATTCGGAGGTAACCTGATTTTTCTTAAATTATTCTTAGAATGATTTGCGGTGGTGAGTTGATGGATAAGTCAGTGTTATACCCCCTCACGCAAATTGATACCAATGTATAAAAATGGTAAAGTCGCAGGAAAACTGGTAGAGAATTGGTAGCCCAAAATAAAGGATGGCGTTGTTGGTCTGGGCGGTAAATCTGAATCAGCAATCTAACGGGTGTGCGCGACAGCCGGCGCCTTCACCGACTGCGCTACCACGCCTTTCGTATTCCCTAACGACTATGTGCAGGTGGTTGACCTCACCGATTGCTCTCCCTGCCTCTTGCAGGTTTCACTTCTTCGATTTTTTTATTTTTTAGGGTGAGAGAATCAGTTGGTACAGATAAACCTATGCCTGAACTTTCATAGGCCGCGGGCAATCCTTGTAATTAGTGACGTCCTTTGTAGATTATTTATTTATTTGTTTATTTATTCATTTGTACATTCTAGAAGATATGCTCTATCATATAAAGAAGATGAACATAGAAATAAGGCATGCAATGAAAAGAAAATGAATAAAAGGACAACTCAACAATATCAGTTTCTCGGTCGGCAGCCGTCATTCCTACGTGTACCAAATCAGCAACTAAACCTAAAAACAACCATCTAAACTAAACTAATAAGGAAGTAACCAGCAACTAAACTAACTATACCCAAATGGGCTGATTCCTTAACGTTACATCTAGTAACTACTTGGAGGAAAGCATGAATGAAAAACAGATATCTATATTTTTGAGCAACTGCTTCAGTTACTAGAATAATTTAAACAAATAATTCTAATTTAAATATAGGTGTTGTCGTTTGGTAGACATCAGCCTAGATTAGCATTTTTGAAACATTGCCTCATTCTTAAGATAACCTATTATTAGTTGTACGGCATTGCAGCTGAATCTTACGAAGACGATGTTCATGAGGAACGGACAAGTTTCTGATGTCCCATTCTCGCTCAACGGACCGACATCTCCGAATGCTCCAGCTACGTGTATCTGGGTCCCGAAGTCAATATGGCCAACGACCTAGCGCCGGAGCTGAGCAGGAGGAAACGAGCGGCTTGGGGAGCTTGCAAGAGCGTCGAAGAAGTCGCGAGGAAGACGAAGAATGTCCGACTCCGTACCCTTCTATTCGACTCTATCGCTCTTCCCGCTCTAACATACGCCTCTTAGACCTGGGCCATACGAAAGCAGGATGAAGACGCGATCAGCGTCGCGCAGCGTGGAATCGAGAGGACGATGCTCGGAGTGACACGACTCACGCAAGTGAGATCTCCGGAGTTCCGAGCTTCGACGACGTTCGAAGATCGTAGACGCTGTCGCGTGGGCCAAGTCGTCGAAAATAAGGTGGGCCGGTCACGTAATGCGATTGGCACACACCCGCTGGACGAGAGCCATTACCGATTGGATTCCGCGGGATGTCATGAGAACGCTGGGGCTCCCACCAACGTGTTGGCCGGATTTCTTCGTGAAAGCCCTGAATGTCCGATATGACGCTCTTCGTGTCCCTCGAGCGAGGAGGATCCATTGTGCCACTCTGGCACGCGACAGGCACGAATGGAGGCGCTGCTGGCGCCCGCTCGAGCAAGTCGATGATCAATGGGACGACAGGTGACAGATGATTTTCAAGCGACTAATTGGTCCACAACGGGGCCTATGATTGTCTATTAGTTCTTACAAAAAGACAGCGAGTACAGGTCTAATTTGGGCTCCACCTGAAAACTACTCTCTTAAAGGGCAGATCCTTCTGCTTTCCGGAAAAGCACGCTTCCTTTGTTAAAGTAATTTCGGCCCTTTATGCAATGCGCTCATCTCTGCTCGTGAACTTGAACTTACTGTGACCTTTTGCTAACCTTTTGTGAGCACTGAAATTGCCTTTAATTTAGCGGCTTCTTGCAATTATCCCAGAGTAGTGTGCAGGCCTGAAATGAGTAGAAAGATGTCTGAGTGCGCGCTGCTCTGCAATGCATAGAGTTGTTGCTGCTCTGGCATCGGCGCTTTTTCTGTTCTTAAAAAGGCAACGCCACGTGCAACCCCTATGTCCGTGCCTAATTCTATAAGAGACCCGCTGCTGCCGGCTTGCCTTCGCCATCCGAACCGGGCAGACATCGAAGTCATCGACTTCCCCCGAGGAGACGTCGTGCTTTGAAGTGAATGCTATGTTGAGTAGGATATCACGGCCCAACTAGAGAATCTAATGACGGTTTTTGTACGCGATTGACCCTCGAGGGTGATTGGCAAGGTTCTTCCTCACGTGCAGAGTACACTTTTTGTGAGAAGGTACTCGAACAAGGCGAAGAGGGGATGAATATTCAATGGCCACCCGCGCTCTTCCTTAGCTTCTTGAACATGCTCGAAATTCAATCGCTTTCTATTCGCGGCGTAAATTGTTGAGTAAATTCTTAAAATTTTCCATAGAGTTCTCGGAAGTGCCTACGCACTTACCTCGCGAAGTTTACACTTTCCGCGACATTGTCGGGCCGAGCTGAATGACGATCTCGTTGCCACATCGTATAAAGCTGTCTGACACCCACCATTTTCATGCGATTTTCACTTAAATTGAACAGTCTTCAAGCTAAATTGGACACTCTTCTTAGCATGCTTGACGCTTTTGAAATCTATTGAACATCATCTAAATTTAACGAGCTTCTACCACATTGCACTAAAGACTGCTCGAGAAAGTAAGCTCCTTTTGCTGAAATTTGGTATGAATTTTTTTATTTTTTTTTTGAAATTTAGCCGTTTCGTCAGGTTAACGCGATGTTTAAATCACAAAAGGATAAAGGATAAAGGACGGCGTTACTCAATCCGTTTTGGGATGCGCCACGCATTCTACTTCTACGAGATGTTGTGAAAGCGATTTGAATGCGTATTTGGCCATACAATGACTTGCGGTGGCCATCCGTCTTCGTTAGACCTTAAGATAGACCCACATGTCTTCTGAAAGCGATGGCTAATAGCTTTGACGTCGACGCTACTTTTTCAGAAAATATCGCAAGAGTTTTCGGCGCTTCTGTAGGATGATGTGTGTGGGCTAGAGCAGTTGTAGCAGGCATGGCCTCCGCAAGTCATTGTATGGCCGAATGTGCATTCAAATCGCCTCCGCGACATCCCGTAGAAGTAGAATGAACAAGTCAGCGCTTTATCCTTTCCAGACAAGTTTGGTACCAGTTCACCGACCTTGGAGGGATGGAAGGCTCTAATGGCTTAAGCGGGAAATCCAAATCAGGAAATGGTGTCGGGATCACGGAACAGCCAGCACCTCCTCCGACAATGCTACACGCGCCCGCGCTGTTTGAAATTTTATAAAAAGTTTATTGTTAAGGTAGATTTGTAGTTTAAAGTTTATTCTAAAGTAATTGTAAGCTAGTAGTTTTTTAGCATGTTAGAATAAGAGGCCGCGCCGCGTACTCGTCTCGCACGCTGCGATTTTTGCTTTTGGTTCAGTATGATTGATAACAAAAGTTCAGTTTGCGTATAGTTGTACACTTGTGCACGTTACAACAAGAAGAATCGTATAATACACACGCATCTACACTTCGCTGTACTAAATAGACAGTATTTTCTTAGGCACTATCAATCAAATTGGGATAGCACCGAGCTTGACGAGTGCGTGGCACGATCACTTCATGTCTCTTAAAAATACTGCCTTTATGTACTCTAGAATAGGCTTTAAAACAGGGGTCACATAAACTTCTGTGCGTTAAATTATTTTAACTAAATTTTTTACGGAAATTTTCGTTAATTTTCCGGTAAATCGTTAAAATTTGTTAAAAAATACAATTATCTGCATACTGTTGTTTAAAATGAAAAAATCGAGGAAAACGTTATATCTTCCACCCAACTTCAACAGATCAACAACTAAAGTTCAAGGAATGAAGTGTAACACTACAATGTAGCAAACCTTCGGCATCAAATTATTATATCTTTAAGGTGTGGGATATGGAATAACAGCAGGAATGGGATTATCAATCAAGAGAACGGTACTTAGTGGGCTGGTGCCTGCATTGACAAGGCATCTTAAAATGTAAGATCAGGCAGACCCCGAGGTTCTTCTCCCATTCCTGGTTCTTTGCGAAACCGTTTTGGGTGAGTGCTATACGAGCATGTACGGTCTTAGCCCGCTAAGTACCGAAAGAACTAATAAAAATACAATTAAAAACCTATGAGGAGAATGTTGACACATTGACGAGCGTACGATTTTCGCGTACCCAGTGCGTGAGACCAATCGATATTTTAACACCATATTTTAACACCATGTGATCACACCCTTTCGGCCGTGTGGGATCGTGTGACACGACATCGTGTCACACGATCCCACACGGCCGAAAGGGTGTGACACGTTCAAAGACGTGTTAACGTTCAGAAAAGTAGCTTTCCAAATTTTTGTTATTAGGGCGCGTGTAGCAAAGTCGGAGGGGGGGGGGGGGGCGGCTTTTGCATGCATATCCTCAGATTTCCCGTCGTGCCAACCAAGCCTTTTACCCCTCGGTGAGTTTTCGTCGGTGAATTGGTACCAGACTTGTCTGGAAAGGATAAAGCGCTGACTTCTTCATCGCCTGACCACCACAGGTGATTTAATGCATGGCCAATTACGCATTCAAGTCGTCTCCTGAACATCCTGTAGAAGTAGAATGCGTGGCGCATCCCAAAAGGGATTGAGTGACGGCGCTCTTTATTGCTTCACTAGCGCTTTTCTCAAATCATTTAAAATACGTCCACCGACTGAAAACATTCTCTCCTTTTCGGCTGCTTTACTTGGCGAGCAAAGTATTTTGGGAGAAGCAGCGCTAAGTGAAGTTAAGCATATCTTACGGGGAGGTCAGACCACGAGCTTTGTGAATTTGTTAAAAACATCAAAATATTGTTGCTGATTTTAGTAGTTTTTCACGAGTCTTGATTGGGAGGACGAGGCCTTCAATATTAGTGAAGACTGAGGGGAATGTGATAAACTTACTGAGAAAAAAGTCCGTTAAAAATTCCGTTAAATTTCTAAAAATTTCCGTTAAGTTGTTAAGCCGGATTTTAACGGAAAATGCCGTTAATTCGTTAAATTCGTTAAATCGTTACCGCTAAATGTGCACCCATGCTTCAAAACACAATTTTTCTTGGAAAAATTGACGAAAAATTGAGAACGACTTTTCCTTGCTCCTACTAAAGATCCAGTGTGTTCCACACAACGACAATAGAATGCCCCTTCTTCAAATGGAATGTTAAGACCTCTAAGCCTAAGACCTTGCTGCTTACTGTAGGTGACGCAGCCACGATTTCGTCTAGCACGTGAAATGTGGTGGCTTTTATTAGCGCTATTTTCGTGGCATGCCTATTCGGGCGCGAGTTTGTTATTTGTTACTTCAGCGGCCGGTTTTTATCGTGGAAGTTTAGGAGCCAGACGTTTACGCTTCATCAGACGGGATAACGGCATTTATCGCCGATGGTGATCCATCACTGCTTCACAACCACGACAAGGACCTATTTAACCGTCCGACAAGTGCAAGAAGCGGCCCTAAACATCCCTAGCTATGCCAAATTTTTGCCAAGAAATAGCTTCGGTAAAATTTTTCGCGCAGATCCGGCTGATTGGGGATGTTGCGAACCTAACCGTGGCGGCACGCAGCCGACTATTGCTACCAGGTACCGCTGAGATATTCCATAACTGGGGATTATTCTCTGTTTCCTCTTCAATATTATCGCATTCGTGATATGCCAGGTTTGACTACGCAGCTCCTTTTGAACTCGTCATATATAAGGCCCACGAAGAGCAGTCGCTAAGAAATCAAAGGAAACTGCTTTTCAGAATCGCTCCTCCTTCCAGCTACTGCTTTACTTTTTGTTACACTATATATTTATAGTCTTTTTTCAGAAAAAACGACGCCCCTATGCAGGTAAGGGAGATGTCGCGGGGAACGATCACCTACACCGCCATAACATTTTATAAACACCCTGTTCAAGGATAACTCATGAGTATAACGCTATATTAAAGTATACTTCTCCTTTCTTCCTCCGGCGCGTGTAGCGCAGTCGAAGGAGGTGTCCACTGTCGCCTGCATACGATACCAGATTCTTGGTTCGGATTTCCCGCCTAGGCCAACCAAGCGTTCCATCCCTCCGGGATCGGTGAGTTGGTACCACACTTGTCTGGGAAGGATGAAACGCTGATTTGTTCATCGGATGGCCACCGCAAGTCATTGTATGGCCGATTATGCATTCAAATCGCCTCCACGACATCCCGTAGAAGTAGAATGCGGCGCATCCCAAAAGGGATTAAGTAACGCCGTCCTTCATTCTTTATCCTTTATCCTTTATCCCCCTCCCCGTCGATCTGCTCTTGGACAACTCCCTACTCCGTCGGTTGATGGAAAGAGGTGCCACTCACTCTGTGTCTACACTTTCGCCTTTTTTCTGGAAGTTAAAGATTCCGATATTGATGGACAGGGAGAAGTTGATCACACAGACGCGATCGATAGTGTCCCGCCAAGTCAAAAAATGGGGAGAAAGTGGGGGAGAGCAGGATATTTGGTCCCAGCCTTCCCTAATCTTCGGTTTTTGTCATATGTCGATTTGCTGTTCTCTGAGAAGTCTATTTGCTGCTATTGTAGGCGATGATAGCCAAGGCCTTCCAGCTCGCAAGGAGAGCGTCCAAAGTGGCAGTGAGCTTTTGCGATGAAATTTTCACAGGACGTAGGATCCCGTGTGTGGAGTCCAAAGCTGTAGTTTGTTGTGCTGCTGCGGCAACATGTGGGAGAGTTGGTTTATCCGGACGAGATTCGGAGAATAATGAACCTCGGAGCGGCCGGCGGCGGTCTTATATAGTGCGCGGCCCGCCAGATCAGCAGAGGTCAAAAACGTTTATCGAATTTTTGGTCTACGACCAACGACAACGGTCAACGATGGGTTACAACAACGGTTAAAACAATGCTATTATCTACGAGTTCAAATCAGTTTCCTTAAGCCTCACGTGGCTGGTATCGAGGTAGTAAGCTGTCACAACGACGTTTTGTTGCGATCAAAACTTCTAGCGCCAGGCGGGACTCGAACCCGCACCTTCCTCTGACCGGGCGGGAATGCTCTACGCCTTTACACCACCGGCGCCGTTTGATCGAACGCAACATCCACACCTCGTGGGACCGATCAGCACTCACCCGTATCCGGGCTGAGCTGGCCGCTGATGTCAGCATGGAACCAGTTAAGCTGATGGTTTTGATAGAAACAATTCAAATCAGTTTCCTTAAGCCTCAAGTGGCTGGTATCGAGGTAGTAAGCTGTCACAACGACGTTTTGTTGCGATCAAAATTTCTAGCGCCAGGCGGGACTCGAACCCGCACCTCCCTCTGACCGGGCGGGAATGCTCTACGCCTTTACACCACCGGCGCCGTTTGACCGAACGCTTACTACCTCGATACCAGCCACTTGAGGCTTAAGGAAACTGATTTGAATTGTTTCTATCAAGACTATCTAAGAGTTATTTTTTTCCGGAATGCTCTTCTGTGGTCGAGAAAAGGCGCATGGAAGCGTGGGCGTGAAGTTGATCGCGCCCTGTTGCGACTTAGCACAATGTGGTTGGCTGGCGCAGCGGATAGCAATGTCGTCTCTTGTCCGCTCCGAGCGGGTTTTATGGTTCGACCCCGTGTTGCCCCAGTTTTTGCACACATCGAGTCGTTACTATTATGTGCTCACGTGATCAGAGGAGTCAATTTTTATACGATTATTGCTTTTATCAAGTGTTAAGTAATTACCGCTATCAAGGGTTTTGCTCCACTGCCAATTTCTGACCCAATGCATCTCCGCTGACCCGTTGCCAGCTCTGACCAGCCATCGGAGGGATGCATTGGGTCAGAAATTAGCAGTGGAGCAAAACCCTCGCCTTGAATTTGAATGTTCCCCCCTACGCGCTGACGAGGGCCTGTGTTATATTTCGGCGACGCTGTTGTCGGCGACGTCGGCGACAGTGACTGCAGTGCATTGCAGCCCGCGCAATACAGCGTCGCCGACGCGTCGCCGAAGTATAACATAGGCCGAGGTAGCATCTACCTTGACACTTACCTCGGGTTTTCCCCGTCGCGCGTTCATGAGTCGCGCGTAAATGGGGAGTGGGAGTAAATCCTGCACTCATCCGCAGGTAAGTCGTTTATGAATCCGGCTCCAGAAAAGGGCTACATTTACTTAATAAAAGTGTTAATCCTATACAAATTGGTCAGCTTAGCTACGTGAACACATAATAATAACGATCATGTCCATTATTAGGTCCATTACGAAGTGTACGCAAATGCATTCACACTTTACCTGTAGATGAACCATCCGCTCCTCCTATCTTATCCCATTGTGCTCTCTCTATCCCTCTTTCTCTGATGTTCAATGAACTACGGCACTATTTGGGCCTGAAAATCTTACTTGGCCAGTGTCCTCTGAATACCGGCACCGCGACTGGGAATCCAGCCACCAATGTGCCAGCATTCTTCCACTGAATCATTACATCGTCTGGGCGTACGACTCCTCCGTATGTCGTCCCTTACAGGGTAAACTGTCACTCGCTACAGTGTCTAGACTTTCATCTTTTCCGCTCGTAAATGACACAGCAAAATGCCAAAATGCTAATCGGCTAATCGGATAGAGTGGTGTAGGAGGTTGGATCCGTAGGCTTAGTTTCTCAATCCTGCGATGCGTAATTCTGATGAGACTTAGCCAGCTAGCTTAGCTAACACTAGCTTTGACGATGTTTACAGTTGTTATACGTACGTCTTCCACACCTTGCATTGCTTCATTCTATATACACTTTCAATTAGCGCTGTCGTTTGGTTGAAGGCTGTTTGGTGTACAATACCTGGGATGTCACTATGCTCACCAACGCTTTCATTTCATTTAGCTTCATTCATTCACGCCAGTGCAATCATTGTCATTGTACAAACAAGGCCAACAAAACAGCAAAGGTGACTGGCTCTACAAAACGAAACAAAACTGTGTGATAAAATGAAAAGAATAGGCAAAAAAATGCCTTAGTAAGAGGACGACGGAGGACGCAGAAAAGTAGAGTCATTTCATTTCATGGAGTCATTTCATTTTTCATAACGACTGCTACAGCAATCCTGGAAAGCGGAAAATCTCCTTCCTGATATAGTGAGAGTTACCAGTCGAACTAATCGCCGAAATTTGAGTCAAATGGTGAGCAGGCGGATATGACACTACAACCAGAGGGTGCTATTAGCATTAACCATGGCGGGCGGGCCCTATGTCTCAAATGCCTCTTTAAACTGGCCCCGATTGGAGTACATGAGCGGGCGCATGCTTAAAAGGATAAAGGATAAAGGACGGCGTTACACAATCCCTTTTGGGATGCGCCACGCATTCTACTTCTACGGGATGACGTGGAGGCGAGTTGAATGCGTATTTGGCCATACAATGGCTTAAGGCCCCCACAGAGTTCTGCGGCAGCGCCGCGGCCCTATGCTTAACCATAGCGCAGAGACGCAGAGCTCGCCGCCGGCGGCGTCCCTGCCCTATCCTTAACCATAGCGGCGAGCCTCTGTGGGGGCCTTTACGGTGGCTAGCCAATGAGCGCGTCAGCGCTCTATCCTTCCCAGACAAGTCTGGTACCAATTCACAGACCCAGGAGGGATGGAAGGCTTGGTTGGCCTGGGCGGGAAATCCGAACCAGGAATCTGGTATTGGGTCACACGACAGCCGGCGCCTCCTCCGATTGCGCCACACGCGCCTTGGCGCGGTCGGAGAAGGCGCCGTCGGATGAGGCGCCGTCGGAGGGCGCATGCTTACTCTTGAATAAATACGGATTTTGAGTGCATTACATGCTGATAAAAAGCTCTGCATTCGCTTCTTCATTGCAGAAGTTGAATACCGATTCTGTCTTTTGGTTTTAGAGCGAATTGAACGCAAAACCCACCATTTTCCCATAACTCTCATCAGAGTAGGCTATTCAAAAATAAATGCTACCATTGGAATCCAACCTTGTCTGTCCAATGATGTGGGTATCATCCAGTGGCTTAGGAAAAGAACAGATTTTTTCCTCCTAAACCTAACGACGGTGACCTCCATCTTTCGCGCGAGATAGCTGCACCAACACGGTCCAGGTTTTGTAGGTGTCAAATCCGTTTTCTTTGAAACCACTGCACGACGCCTTCGTTATTGGATAGATTCGGATTCGGATGTGGATTCGGATGGCACCACTTTTTTGCATAGGCCACGTTGAAGGGTGTTATGGGAAAACGGCGAAGACGGCAGTTTTTTTTTGTTTGTTCCGCACAAAAACTAAATGACAGGAGCGGCATTGTAATTGACCAGCAAATCGGCCATGAATTTCTGCAAGCTAACAACAGAAAGCTTAAGAATGAATGGGCTGAGGTATCACATTATGAATCCAAGAACTGGCCTGTTCATGTTCTTATCGGCATAGGAAGACACTGGTCAATCAGCTGGTGCACCACAGGGATGAGCGGATTAACCATTATACGTTATCCGTTATCCGGTTTCCGGGAGGTTTTGGCCTATTCGTTTTGCTGTTCATTATACGGCAATTTTGGGCCGGATAACGAACAACATTTTATTTATTTATTTATTTATTTATTTATTTATTTATTTATTTATTTATTTATTTATTTACCATACACTCACAGATGTGCCACAATTCGAAAACTGTAACAATCCATAGGGAGAAAACATCATCGTGATATCAAGAAAGGAAAAAGAAACAGGAACGATCAATAAGGGATTAATAACAAATCGAGACACAACTAAGTAATGAACTGAAATGTTTGATGCTTTTGTGAATTGGGCTGATCCTAAAATACCTCATAAACCTAACGTAAAATTCAAAAAAGATTTACTACTCTGATTAAGAGTCCCACTACACTAAAAATGCATTAGGGAGAACAGGTCTCTACTGCGGCTCCACGTAGATAACTTAAAAGACTACCCAGAAAGCAGAAAAAAATTACTGCACGATGAAAGAAAACGAGCGGTATAGTGGGTAGTAAAAAAGTAAAAAAATCTTAATTGGGGAACAGCTGTATACCGATATTTATGACATGCGATGATAAGAATGCTCCTCTATGTGTGCTACGACTTGTAGGCACGCAACTGGCATAGCCATTCCGGGGCGGGTTCTGTCTCTCAAGAACCTCTTTAAACTAACAACGCACTCCAGGCAATGGCCTACTAAGAAGACACTCAGCGGAGACATGTGCAAAAAGAATAAATTAGATGAGAATATTGAAACAAAGACATTTAAGTTGTATTTGGGTATAGTTTTTGAAATGAAAAAAGGCTGTCTTTAAGTTAAGGGTGCCGCAGTAATGCCGCTGATGATGGGCTTCATAGGAGCAGTGAAGTTTCTGACCCACCATATCCCGCTGCACTAATCTACTACATAGTAAAACGGGTTTTTTACTTGAGAAAAGTAAAAAGCCTAAGGGGGGTAATGGAGAAAGATTGGGGTTGCTCCATTCTCGTGGTTTGGCGGCGAAGCCCTCATCCAGATGGGATGGGGTTGCTCTATTCTCGGGGTTTGTAGTGAAGCCCCAAACCAGAGGTTTGGCTGCCGCTAGGCCTCTGAACGTCTGGTGGTGAAATATTTCGCCGCGCTATCAGGGATTTCGGCTGTATTTTCTCCGTTAAACTGATGGAAGTCGTTGATGAATCCGGCCAGGGTCGTTCCACATCAGTAGTCCGGCACCTTATTCCCAAAAACATTTTTTTTAGGTTTAAGTGATAAGGATTTCGTGTTTACACAAAGGTGTGGTTATTTTTTCTTAAGAAAGAAAATTCAAAGCGTAGTGAATAAAATTACACATTTTTCTTTTTCCAAAAGGTTCGTTTCGCCACCTATCTTCAGACGAACCTTTTGTTATAACACCTTCCCGGTGGCTCATCAGTGAAGAGGAAGGTGTTACAACATTTTTGGACGTGGAAATTATTAATTTACTAATTCAATTTCTGATAATTTTAATGTTTATTAAACTTAAAAGTTTTTTATTTTAATTTATTTTTATATTTTATGTTTAGTTTAAAAGTTTATTTTATTGATATATAATCTATTTTACTAATATTGGATTTAAGTTAAAATTATAAAGGTTTTTAAACTCACACTAGTCGATCAGCTGACGATCAGCTGACTCTAGTCTTCGCTTTAACAAAAATAACTCAACTGTAGTACAATATTTGCTATCAGAACGGATAACTCGTATCATTCCACAGTGTAAGTCATTTTGCTTTGCTAGGAATGTATCACGGCGGCATTATTTTCTATCTTAATCTTGTTTTTTGGCTTTAATTTATTATTTTCAAGTTTAAATGATTGATTTAAGTTTTGTATTCAATTACAAAAGCAAAGTTTCATGAATATAAACATACACATATGTGAACAATTTAATGACGAGTATATTTTAGTAAAATTTCAAATTCAGCTTAATGTTTTCACAAAGTTTATAGCCTTTTTGCTATGATCTAGCAAGTTGTATTTATACAATATTTGTCTATTTTTAAAAATACACCTACCAATGTTACTGACGATAAAATTTCTATTAAATCCATTATTTACAAGAACTTTATAAAAATCTTCTAATTTATTACAAAAATATTCAAATTTTGAGCAAGCATTTGCTATTCTAAGGATTTCTGTATATATAACGTTACGTTTAACTCTGATAGAAACTTCAGAATCCATGTGTGGGAACCTATTAACTTTAAAGTTAAAAGAATCTGTTTTATTATACAAGTTGGTTTCTACTTGGTTATTTACAATTTTTAAGGTTAGATCCAGATAATTACATATGTGTTCAGTGGTATGTGTCTTTTTAAGTGTGTTTTTGTACACTAATCCAAGAGTATTGTCTATGAGGTCTTCAGTAAAGTTATGAATTATAAGTATGTCATCCATGTATCTAAATGGTTTAAATAACTGATGTCCTTTTAAAGTTATATTTCTGGAATATTCAAATTCAAACATAGACATTGTTAGATCTGCAAGTAAAGGGCTAAAATTTCCTCCTTGTGGTACTCCTTTATTTTGTTTGTAAATCATACCAGCAAATACACAGTAGCTATTTCTTAGTAGATAGTCGATGAAATATAGAAGATCAGAAGGTTTGTAGTATCTGTATCTATTATCTTTATCAGAAGTGTCCGTGTAAAAAACATTGAAACTGTTGCTAGCAATGAAATTTTTACCAGAGTTTTTGAAACAAATGTTAATAAGGTTCTTCATTTTTTCAATAATAGTAGCATGAGGAAGGTTTGTAAACATATCTGTAAAATCTGTTGAATATAGTTTAACATTTTTTGAATCAAAACTTGAAAGTTCTTGTATTATGTTTGGGTTATTAATAGACCAGTACGTTTTAATCGTTCTGGAATTGTTAGCTACAATATTTGCGTAATTAATAAAATGAGTTTTTAGTTTTTAAGTCACACTGCAAAGATGATTTTTTAATAAATATCTTCTTTAAAATCAGATATGTTTAACGTGGATAGACTATCTTTACATAAACGGAATTACTCAAGAGCTAGGTCTTGGGTAGCAGAATATCTTTTTTATCCCAACCGGTGTCCGGTTTCAAAATAAGATGTGTTCGGTTCAAAATGGAAAGTCTTCAGTTTAAAGTGAGACTGGTACCGGCTGCATCTCCTCTGACTGCGCTACACGAACGATATTAAAACTGCACCTATGGACGGGTAGTTCTTTGCTATCGTACCCGGCGGTGCCACTGATGCCCTGTTTATCTAAAACTGAGGTGCATTTTTAATATTGGCGGCGGCCTATTCATATTGGGATAAATAGACTCGCGAGCACTTTGAATTCTTCAATGAACAGATAGACCTGTCGAGAGTGTTCTCTGCTCCAATACTTAGCGACGGGGCACAAACAGTTCTATTCAGATTGTCGTCTGATTTGCACTTATCTGCATAGCGGCACCAGTTCCCTCCTCATACACTTGTGAGCTAGTCGTCCTCTTCCTCGTCTTCGCCTTCCTCTTCTTCTCGTTCATTTTCTTCTTCAAGCACACCTTCTTCTGCCGCTACTTCCTTGATGAAGCCCCAACCCTAGTCATATGAGCATCCATGGCCCGATCACGTAGATGACAACGGACACAACACGACGACTAAATTCAATCCGTGCTGGTGTTCGACCACGGAAATTAAATATTCATCAGCGAAGTGAGGTATTAGTCTAGGAAGCCCCGCATAACCACCACGGTCCCCTCAGCTTTCTCCGCTCTACCCTTCCTTTTCCTTTTGACCTGAAGATGAAGTGGCTGTGATGTCTAGCTTTATCCTATTCTTGACGACTTTTTTAATTGCTTTGAAAGAATTAAGAGGATTTCACCGTTTGAGGAACATACCATTTCACGAGTATGCTGCTGCTTGCCAATTTCACCCGACTATTTAATATCCATCGCCTTGATGCTACTATATTACATGCAAACTAAGCCGCCAGCTTGTCCGTCAGTCTGTTGATCTGTTCGTGCAAAATCACTCAGTGGGTTTTGCTTCGTGGAACTTGGGACGATGGGCTCAGTCGGAGGAGGCGCAGGCTGTATCCTGCATTCCAATTCATGTTCTTGGTTTGGATTCCTGCCCATGCCAACCAAGTTTTAAAATTATGGACGCTTCAGCTGTGCTCTATCGTCCTTGAAAAGCACCGATTTCGTCAGTAAAATTCTTACCAAGCAAACGAGTTAGTTTCAGGCCTATGTACCGAAGCTAACCAACCAAACGTAACCTCATTTTCTAATGTGGACACGGCGGCCGATGTACGGCCAACATTTAGGTAGATGTGCACAAGAAAGCTCGAAGTGGACTGCATCAGGTACATCAGAAGAGGTTGCATCCCAGTTGCTGGCAACGCTGTCGCTTGGCGAACTCGTCAAGATTAAGTGGGCCGAAAGACGAGAGCTGACGCTCCGCGGCTATTGAAGGACATCCAAGAAGGCAAACGGCGCTTGGTGGGATTGTCCCACACTGGTACCAGGCTTGCCTGTGAAGGAAAAGCCTCACTTGATCATCGGCTGGCCACCGCAAATCATAGTTCAGGCCAAATACGTATTCGAACTATTACCACGACATCCCGCAGAAGTAGAATTCGTGGCGCATCTCAAAAGAAATTGATTGACGCTGTCCGTTATGCCCAGGTTTGACTTTCAATAAATCTTGGCATAACGTTCCTGATTATCAATGCAGTGTTCTTGAGCTGTTCACCAAGATTGTTAACGTCTTTTATTAGGCTGACGTTTCGGCGAATTTCGCCTTCTTCGGAGCCTGGAAAAGTCGGAAAAATTCGCAGAACTACTCGCTCAAACATCATTTCATCCTACAGAATACTTTTTTAAGGATGAGTGAGACAAGATCAGATATGGGAGTTGCGAATGGCGACTAACCTGACAGGCGGTTTTCGTAAAGGACCACCGTTCACCCGTAGCTGGAGGTAACATGGGTGAGTGAGCTTCAACCCCCGGGACCACCCGACTTATATACCCCTGTAGATCAGATCGAATGGTGGATCAGAACCTACAGAGTTCAACGAAAAGTTCCAGTTCTGGCGTTATCGCTAGACACTCCTCCTCACGGTTGACCTGGGGATTCCTAGCTGTGTCTCCAGTGTTCTACGGGAAATATCATTTTCTCGGGCCAAAATCGACACGGACACCTGGGGTATCGCGCCTGTATGGCATCGCACCCTGTGTTCTCCCCAAGGAGTCAAGACGTTGCCCTTCATAAGGCCATCTAGATGTTCCTTGACTCTGACACAAAGGAGTCTGCCCGTTTCCCCTATGTAGACCTCCTTGCACTCATTGCACGACATGAGATAAACCACACCAGATGTCATGCAATCTCTCTCTTTCCCATTACGGCAAACATTGCAGGACGGAGTTGAGCACGTCCTATCGTAGGCACGATTCCGGACTAGCTGCCCCTTCGAGGTTCTCGGAGGGATCTCAACAACCCTCACAAATTCTTGAAGATCAGCTATGCGGAAACACTTTCGTATCACAGCACCAGTTTCGTCAGATATGAAAGGCACACAGAAGGGTACTTTTTCGCGTTCTTCCTCGCGACGCGCTACAGTGTTAGCTTGCAACCTGCACGCTTCATGCCAGCGTTATGCTGGGTACCCATTTACTTCTTCAATTTTAAGTGCCATTTTCCGAGAGAAAGATTTCTGTTCGTTGTTAGACGAAACTAAGCTGGCAGACCGGAACATATTTTTGACAATGGCCTTTTTAGTACTAGAGGGATGGGCATAGCGGTGGCATTATGGTGATGTCAACGAAAAGCTCAAATCGCGCGATGGTGAGCGGTATTTGCTAAGACCCGCCATCGCCAAACCGAGGACATTGAAAAGTTTGCTGGCATCAATGATGAGAGCGGCCATCTTCTGACAGACCGCAAAAAGGCGCCGAAGCGATGGCGTAATTACTTTGAGGAAACTTCCACTAGGGAATTTCCTCGTCCGGTAAGGCGACAGGGCCGGATGATCTGGCAGCCGATGTTTGGAAGTCGAAGCTCTGGTATCCTGCTGAGTGGTTGGCTGAGTTCATCAACCAGGTAGTAAAGGAGCAGAAAGTACCGGAGTGTTGGCACAACAGTATGACGATTCCGATCTTGAAGAAAAAGGGCAGTCCTGCGGACTGCTTCAATTACCGTCCGTCCGCTTGCTTTCGCACCAGCATGAAGATCTTCGAGCGAATCCCCGATAGAAGAATCCGTGAAATCGTCAAGCTCTCCGACAACCAGTGCGGCTTTGTATCTGGTTGTGGGGCATTGATGCTATACACGCCGCCCGCTTCCTGGTGGAGAAGCATCGCGAGAGACAGAAGCCGGTGCATATCGCCTTTCTCGACTTGGAGAAGGCTTTCGACCGCGTACCGCGTGAGGTTATATGGTACGCCTTGCGACGACACAGCGTACCTGAGGAACTAATAGAATGGGTGCGGATGCTCTACTCTTGCCAAAGAGTAGCGTGCAAGCTGCAGCTGGAACTTCAATGGAGTTTCCCATCTCTGTTGGGATGCACCAGGGTTCTGCGCTTTCTCCACTCCTCTTTGTTGTCGTCATGGATGCCATTACGCGAGATCTTCAGCAGCCTGTTCCATGGACGCTGCTTTATGCTGATGACGTGATGCTCGCTTGCGAAGAGAAAGACGATCTCGAGCGGCACGTGCAAGCTTGGTGCAACCGTCTGGCGAGGTTCGGACTCAAATTGAACGTCAAGAAGACCGAGTACCTAACGACTGACGTGAACGAGTCCGGCCCCATTAAGATTAACGGTACTGAACTTGCACGCACTTCGGTGTTTAAATACCTGGGATCAGCAATAGCGTCTGACGGCGGTCTGGTGGTTGAATTGAACTCACGCGTGAGTGCAGCTTGGTCCAAGTGGCGTTCGCTGACTGGCGTGCTCTGCGATAGGAAGATACCAGAGCACCTGAAGTCGAAGATTTACAGAGCCATCGTGCGCCCGGTAGCGATGTACGGCGCTGAGGTCGGCCTGCGGCTAAGGAAGTTGAAACACGCCTCAGCGTCATGGAGACGAAGATGCTGCGCTGGACGGCTGGAGTCACCCGCATGGACCGCATTCGAACTGATGCTGTTCGGCAGAAGTTCGGTGTCGCGCCGATAGCCGACAAGATGCGCGAAGCTCGCTTGCGATGGTACGGCCACGTTCTGCGTGGGAAAGAAGACAGCGTCCGCAAGATAGGCCTTGAGTTGGAAGTATCTGGAAAGCCGCCTAGAGGACGCCCGAAGCAGCGTTGGTCCGATACGTTACACACGGACATGAAAGTAGCCGACGTCCACCCTGATCAAGCGCAGTATCGGGAAAGGTGGCGTAGTAACACCAGAAGAGCGGACCCCGCGACGATGCGGGACAAATGCTGAAGAATAAGAAGAAGAAGAAGAAGAAGAAAGGGATGGGCATAGCGGAAATGAACGAGGATGTTCGTGTTGCTGGGTTTGCGGTACCACCTCCTTCTTATCCCACATGAGAGGTGTACTTCGACATTAAAGAAGGCAATCCAATTTTCTGCCGGTTTCTCCGGCGTAAGCCTTATGTACTCGGACTGCCGGTTTTTCCGGTGTAAGCTTTATGTACTCGGACTGCCGATTCGGCAATTCGAAGCAGGCGTTCATCTCAGATTGAGGGGGACACACTAAAGCAACCATCGATACATCTACAATAAAGTGTAGGCATGCGTTCAAAAAGTGGACTTTCCACCTTAGACACGAATGCTACCGCTAACACAGGAGCTAACCTCTGACCCATAGCCAACCCTCTAATCTGCCTGTGGTACTCCCCTGACCACTTGAATACGTTGCACATCAGGCCTTCATTCATCAACGTCATTACCTGACTCACACTGGGGCCGTACAGGTTTACACTTGCTTCGTTCTCAGTGAGAAATTCAGATACGGCCTACAATGCACTTTCCTTCGCTACGTTTGTGTACAGTGAGGTGACGTCGATGGATTCTGCTTCTGGTGGCAATTTGTGGGTTTTAATAAGAACATATAACACGGGACACGTGGGCAGCTCGCACTTTAACCGTGTTACTATACCCTTAGGGAGGTTCGCCGACTTTCCCATCTTGAACCATTTCCGGAAAAGTCGAGATACTGCCTCACAAAGTCCCTATGAGTGGTAAGGCTATAGATAGTTTGATCTCGGAGATGCGATCTCGTGATAGCAGTCCGTTATCCCTTTCTGCTTTACCATGGAAAGCAGGGATGTTACGTTAGGGGACCTTACGTTTGAAGACGACTCGTGAAATGAAAGCCAGGTGTTCACTGAGCTCGTCGTTCGGATGCAGTGTTCCATGTCTGGATGAGCGAACTATTCGAGCCATCAGCAGTCGGCAGAGCGACACAATGCTCCTCGAGTCGTATTTCTCGGAGCTGGGAAACATCTCCATGCTTGCCCTACTGTGTTGTTCGTAGATTAGCGTGACATTTCGCACAAAGGGGCGTTTACTTGATGCC
This sequence comes from Heligmosomoides polygyrus polygyrus, assembly GCA_947396885.1. NCBI lineage: Eukaryota > Metazoa > Nematoda > Chromadorea > Rhabditida > Heligmosomidae > Heligmosomoides > Heligmosomoides polygyrus. The sequence goes on from OX377204.1 coordinate 13,024,903, forward strand.
ATCTGCGTCTGAATTGTTACCCCGAGCCTTCACTCCTACCTTATTCTGGCTTGGTGACATCCGATACATCTCCCCTCATCGTTGACGATCTGCGGAGCAAGTTCAACGTCATTCCCTTATAGTGTTTCTTTTTCGCTACAGCGTGTAACGTGACATTGAAATCATTCACGGGTACCTTCTGTGGAGCATAGAAAAAGATGTCTCGGCGGGTAAGGCGCATTCAAATACACCTGACTGCCGCCTGGCATGTTACAAACCGGATCTGTCATAGTGAAGGGGGTACATAACCTCGTCTGTTTACAATCGCGGTGAAACCGTATGTTATTCTTCCTCTTTTTTGTTGTGAAATTTGTCAGCTTAGGCTCTATTCTGTTCTCTTCAATCCGCTCTGTGAGTGTTAAGTCAATCTGTAGCTTAATTTTTACTTCTGTGCTCCTCCCGACTAGGATATATCCAAAAATTCTCCATAGAATGTAGATTTTAGTGATTAAGGGCACGTGCACTGGTCTACGGTGGCGCAGTTGTAAGAGGCGCTGGCTGCGGTGTGATCCCGGTTCGATGTTCTTAAGTCAGGTTTCCCGCCCGGGGCATCCAAGCCTTCCGTACCTCCGAGTCTTGTGAATTTTTACAAGACTTGTTTGGGATGGATTGTTCACTGATCTGTCTAACGGTTGGCCACCGCAATTCACTGTTCGGGCCATATACCCTTTCAAACTGCCTTTATAACATCCTGTGAAAGTGGAATGCATGGCGCATCCCACAGGGATTGATTAACGCCGTCCTTTATTACTTTTTCATCTCTTATTGTGGTCCAAGCATAAGTTGTTAAGTAAGCGCGGCGATTCCTAATAGTTTGATCACATTGGACCAAGTAAAAATTAGTTAAGGGAATCCATTTGACACCCATGAGTGATGCTGACAGATCTGCTCTACTACGCATTCCCGTTGATCCTCATCTGAAGTCACTCAGCGTTCTCAGTGCACAACAGTCTCTGTTTCGGTCGTGTTGAATCGGAATGAGCCACGTTGTAGCGCAGTCGAAAGCACCCGATTCCAGGTTCTTGGTTCGGAATTCCCGCCCAGATCTACCAAGCCTTCCGCTCATTCGATCGGTGATTCGCTACCAGACCTGTTTGGGAATGAAAAAAAAACACCAGGGGCCGGATTCATCAAAGTTACTGCAGTAACTTTAACTGAGAACCGTAAACGAAAGCTCAGATAACGTGGCTTATCAAGCGATATGGTGAGCGATAAGCCACGTTATCTGAGCTTTCGTTTACGGTTCTCCGTTAAAGTTACTGCAGTAACTTTGATGAATCCGGCCCAGCTTGCTCCCAAGTCACCGCTTGGGCCAAATACGCGTTCAAATTGCTTTTATTACATCCTGTGAAGGCAAAATGCGTGGCGCATCCCAGAGGGGCTGATTAACGCCGTCCTTCATTGCATTTCATGTCATAGTGCAATCTGAGTTCTTAGGGGGTCGTGGTTACCATACGGTCAGAAAATCGATCCGATGAGCTTTATCAAATGCTGTTGGTTGCTACAGGATGTTTTGTTGCGATCAAAACTCTTGCGCCAGGCGGGACTCGAACCCGCATCTTCTGCTTTCCGGGCAGCGATGTTCGCCTTACACCACCCGGTGCTGTTTACCCAGGGTGGGTGCTGACAGACCTCTGGAGGATATCGCGGATGTTACGTTCGGTCAAACAGCGCTGGTGGTGTAAGGCAAACATCGCTGCCCGGAAAGCAGAAGATGCAGGTTCGAGTCCCGCCTGGCGCAAGAGTTTTGATCGCAACAAAACATCCTGTAACAACATATAGCCTCTCTACTAGCCGCTCCAGGCTTAAGCAGATGTGTTAAAACAAATGCTATTGGAGTCCAAGCATCTCCAGGTTTTATAGAATGACAGTTTTGGCGGTCTCAGCAAAGTGCATGGTAGTCTTGAGGAAAGCTCCTATTGCCAAATTTCGAACCAAGCTCAGAACTACAATACCAGCCATATGTTTTGGACCTTCGGTTCAAAAAATGCCTTTTCCGGCGCTTTTGAAAGCGCTTTTCTTATTGCATGCTTTCAAAAGGATAAAGAATAAGGATGGCGTTACTCAATCCTTTAGGGATGCGCTACGCATTCTACTTCTACGAATGTCGTGGAGGCGAACTGAATGCGTATTTATTTATTTATTTAAATGCACTGGGCGCATGGAGCGCAGTCGGAGGAGGCGCCGGCTGTCGCCTGCACACCAGGTTCTTGGTTCAGTTTTCCCGTCCAGGCCAACCAAGCCTTCCATCCCTCCGGGGTCGGTGAATTGGTACCAGACTTGTCTGGGAAGAATAAAGCGCTGACTTGTTCATCGGCTGGCCACCGCAAATCATTGTGTGACCAAAAATACATTCAACTCGACTCCACGACATCCCGTAGAAGTAGAATGCGTGGCGCATCCCAAAAGTGATTGAGTAACGCCGTTCTTTATCCTTTTATCCTTTATTTAAGTGCACTCGAAGGTGCTCTCTACAACGTCAAGGAAAACTGTGAACAAACAAAGGCAACAATAAAATGAGCACTCAACCACTTTGAAACTGGAAACCTTACTACATTATTAATTACCAACCGGCTATTTTTTGGCAACTCCCGTAGCAATGTACCTTTATTAAGTAATGTAAAAAACGTTAGGAGCCATACAATGGCTTGCGGTGACCAGTCGATGGACAATTCAGCGCTTTATCCTTCCCAGCTCAATATGGCACCAATTCACCGACCTCGGAGGGATGGAAGACTTGCTTAGTTGGCTTGGGCAGGAAATCCGAACAGATCGGGTGCACGTGATCTATGAATTCTTCGAATAGACATGGGGTTCTGTTTCGGATTTGCGTCAGTGTTGAGCGCACTAGAGCATCTAACACTGACGAAACTGTACGAAAAACTGTAAGAATGATGGGTTGAATAGCCAGCTAACAAGTGCTTACGCAGCAATTCATCCGGTGATCTTCAAGAAGAAGAACCTTCGTCACTCTAACTAGGTGTTTTATTAAGGGTCTACATAGACTACATAGAATGCGATACAAATCTAAACGTTGAGAAATATGGAGTTCGGCCTTTTTCAGCGGCCGTTTTGAATTCTTGAAAGATAACATCAGGAATCTGTGCCTTATTAGTCACAAAGTGCTCAGAGGAAAAGAAAACCATGTCTTTTAGAGCGACGTTTCAACTTTTTTGTATCAATGTATTTGAACTGAAGAGTATAAATCAAATTTACCAAATAATTTCGGAAAGTTACGTGTAGCGCAGCCGCAAGAGGCGGCGCCAACAGCCATGTCTACTTTGAATCGATCCCTGGTTCGGGTCCTCTCCCAAGTCATATCCCATGCAAGAAGAATAAATGGCGCATCTCGCAAGGGGCGGGGGCTCCAAAAATGAAAAAAATCTTTAAGAGTTTGAAATTTAAGTTGGATGAGCGTCTAGTCTACGACATACAAAGAATTTTTGGAAAGTAAATAATTCCAAATGGTGTTTAGTCGTGAGTCCAGGCAATGTAGTGCTTTCAAAATGGTTGTTCGTAATTTTTGGAAAACTACATAGGTGCTCAGCGAACATAGTGCACAAAAGCCTGCAAAATTGTTTGAATAATTCGATCCGATGACATACAGGGATGGCTCTTTCTCTGTGCATAATTCGTGTAATTTCAATTCATTTCAATTTTGCACTTTTCCCAAGTTGGGTTTTTAACTGATCCATACTTCTGAAGTTAAAGAAATGACTTCTGATGTTTATACCAGGCTGTCCAATAATTCTTGTCCGAAAATTTCACCATTTTTAATTTTTTCAACTTTATTGAAAAACAAGTCTAATCAACAATATAATTACCACAGTTATCCACAACGGTGGCCCATCGATTGGGCAGGTCGCCGATGCTCTTCGCCCAGAACTCCGGGGGCTGCGACTCGAAGAAGTCCGCGATATCGGATTTGAGGTTGTCGTAGTTGGTGAATTTTCTTCCGGCCAAATGGTGCTTCAGCGGGCGGAACAAGTGGTAGTCGGAGGAGGCGAGGTCCGGGGAATACGGCGGATGGGCAACCGTCTCCCAGCCGGGCGTCGCCAACTTCTGCTGGGTCTCCTTCGCCACGTGGGGGCGCGCGTTGTCGGGCAGCAGGTGGACCGAGGCCCGTCGGGGACGCTTTTCTCGGATGGCGGCGGCTAGTTTCTCGAGCTGATCGGTGTTGATGACGGCGGTGACCGTCCTGCCTTGCGGGAGCAGCTGGAAGTACAGCATGCCCTTGGCGTCCCACCAGCAGCAGAGCATGATCTTCAGCGGGTGCAGGTCGGCTTTCGGCGTCGTCGGCGGCTCTTCTCTGCGCGGCATCCAGACGGCACGGCGGGCGAGGTTGTCGTAGAGGACCCAGCTCTCATCCTCAGTGACCAGGTCGTCGAGAAACTCCTTGCGAAGGTGGAGGGACTGGCAGACGGCCACGCGGCTCTGCTTGTTGGCGTCCGTAAGACGCTAGGGGATCCAGCGGGCCAGAACTTTGTGGTAGCCGAGTAAGTTGAGTCGATTGTGGATGGTGGACTTGCTGCAGCCGAGCGTCGTCGCCAGTTCACGGGTGGTGGCTTCCGGCTTCTCCTTGATACAGCGACGGACTTCGTCATCATCCACCGTAGAAGGCCTCCCGCTGTGCTCTCTGTCCTCGAGGCTCGTGTCGCCGCTCTCGAAACGATTGAACCAGCGCCTGACTGTGCGTTGGGACTCTGCATCCTCCTTGCACGCTCTGCAGATGTTGGCGACCGCGGTGCCCGTGTCGTTGCCCAGCAGCCCCTCGTAGTACACGAACGTACGAATTCGACCTTGGTCCATTTTAGCTTGTTCTGGTAGCTAGACGCGGCGACTGCGCATTATAAACCCCTAGCGTGGAACTCTGGAGAACATTCTAGAAGGTTTTTATACTTGCCCGATATTATAACACTTCTAAGGAAAATTATAGAATTTTGAAAATTTTCGGACAGGAACTATTGGACAGCCTGGTACTACTTGACTTGTCCTGCTTTCTTCAGGCGTGCTCTATAGAGAGCAACTCTATTTCTAGTAGTCCGCCGTCGATCCGCTTGACTTGGCGCCATCAGTCCACCGCTCTTTATCTATACTGCAGCCTAATGGGTTTCCTTCTGGTTCGTTAGGCTTAGCGATCACAGATTTTCGACATACCTGCTCGCTTAGTCATAGATCTTCAGGCTCTCTTGTTATTCCAGCCATCTGTTAGCTCCATACTATATACTGGTTTATTTGTCATTGCCAGCAATTTAGTAGTGCAATGATGACGAAGAATTAAGCAATATACTACCTATAGAGCTGCAGCAACAACAAGAGAAAAAAGGATCAGAGAGTGAGGTACTTTATGTTTGTGAGGAGCTAAGGTCGAAGGAGCGCGTGGTAGCGCAGTCGAAGGAGGCTCTGGTTGTTGCACTTACGCTGAATCGACAATCATGGTTCTGACTCCGCTTCAAGCGCAAACGTCTGGAAAAGCTGTTTCACTCCCGCAGTTTGAATTCTCTCTCTACGAATGAAATTGTGATTATTACATACATTGTGATTAAGTGATTATTACAATAATGTGTTTTCCATAGTCCAGATTTTAATGTGAGCTACTTTCAGATTTCTTGTCTCGCACACCTGCACCAAAGGGTTCCCGAGTAAGAAGTGAAGTCCCGGTCTTTATCATCATGACGCAATTCAGCTTCTTAAAAGAGTCATCGTTTTTTCATTGTTTCTACCAAATGTTGACGGAATTTATTGCGTTCTGAGGATTGGAACAATCGCTAACCGACTGATGACCATCTGCTTATTCTCCTTACCTTTCTTACGTTCTGCTTCTGCAGAAGTAGCTTTTAGATAGGCATAAGCATGCATTCAGCTACCTCAGCCACTCTCCACTTCTGCGCATCGGGTGCTCCTCGACAACTTCAAGCCTCCATTGCTAAAGGTAGCGTTTCTGACATCAACAAGGGACGTCTGCGAATTCACCCCAACAATTCTCAACAGGAGCATGTTGTAGGGGTAAAGTTCCTTTTTTGCTGCGAGACACGAGTTGGTAAAAAAAATTGCAAGATTTGTGACCTAAAAATCTGTGGCCCCCGGTAACCAACGGACGGGAAGTCGGGGGTATGTGTCCTCCCCATGCAACTGGTCATTTTGCCACGCTCACATTATACCGAATTCGTGTATGCTTTTCAATTTTAACCCAAATGTTCCTTCAGTACACGGGTTAACTCGGTGGTCTCCATTCCTCTCGAGCTCGCTGCAAGTCGAAATAGGTTCACTAGGCGACAGGTTTTTGCCATTTTGGACCAGCCATGGATCGCAGCAAAAACGAACTTGCGGGTTCGACTCCCGCCGGCGCTAAAGTTTTGATATTAACAAAGCACAGTTGTAACACCTTAGATCCAAAACCTAAAATGGCAAGAATCATGTGAAGAAGTGGAAGGCTCAGACTTTATATTCCTGTGGCAAAATTCCAGATTAGGTCAATTTTTTAGCGTATGGAAACCTACGAGAGTTCAATAAATTACTTTGTGAAGACGAAGATAACCTAGGACTGCCTCTTCAAGCTTTTCAAAATCTCATCATTTGCAAAATGTTCGGTTAAATTTGATGGATCATACTCTGATTAGATTTGTTTCGCTTACTTAATTCCAAAAAGGCTGACTAAATCTTATCTAATTCTCTCCGTCTCCTCTTATCGTTTCTTTGAAGTGTTACTGTTTGTCTGATGTTCATCTCTGACATATCCCTTTTGTTGTTTTTCACGTGTCTGGTAGGTTTCTAGCAAGGAGCCGGTTAGGTAAATCGTGGTAGCGATTTACCGACTCCTTTGATTATGAATCCGGGCTTTGTAGGCCGCTGTATTCGTTAAAGGCAGTGAAATTTATGAGCGTTGAAGAAAATGGTCTGGTTTAGCATCGAGGATTCTGCATAATCTTCCAAATCTGCCCACTAAAACCGTATATAAAGCAAAATCTTAACGGTATTAGGATAAAGGGTAAAGAACGTCGTTACTCAATTCTTTTTGGAATGCGCCACGCATTCTACTTCTATGGGATATCGTGGAGGCGATCTGAGGTGCTGGCTGACGCGCGTTCCCTGATCGAGGTTTTTGGTTCGGATTTCCCGCCCAGCCAGGCCTGCCATTCGTCCAGGGTCGGTGAATTGGCATAAGACTTCTATGCGAGGGATAAGGATAAAGGATAAAGGACGGCGTCACTCAATCCCTTTTGAGATGCGCCACGCATTCTACTTCTACGGATGTCGTGGAGGCGATTTGAATACGTATTTGGCCATGCAGTGAATCGCGGTGGCAATCCGATGAACAAGTCAGCGCTTTATCCTTAAAAGACAAGTCTGGTACCAATTCACCGACCCCGGAGGGATGGAAGGCTTAGTTGGTTGGCCTGGGCGGGAAATCCTAACAAGGAACCTGGTATCGGGTCAGGCGACAGTCGGCGCCTCCTCCGACTGCACTACACGCGCCTAATAATAATAATAACAATGATAATAATAAAAGGCCTGCAGTGCCAGACAGGCTTAAAGAAAATGAAATGAATCATTTCTATCAAGACCTTCTGCTTAACTGCTCCAACCTGACATCAGCGGCCGGCTCATCGTGACATACGGGTGAGTGCTGAAGCTTCCCACGAGGTGTGAATGCTAAGTCCGATCAAGCAGCGTTGGTGGTGTAATGGCGTACAGCATTCCCGCCCGGTCAGGGGGAAGGGCGAGTTCGAGTCCCGCCTGGCGCTAGAGTTTTGATAAAACAAAACATCGTTGTAACAAAAACGAACTTCACTTCTGTGCTCCTTGTTAGATACCCTGCAGAGCATATAGGTCTTGTGAATCGTTGGAGTAAGTTCACAGACGTCCCCTGTAAGTCCTTCACCGACTTGTCTTATGGATAGTCGTTGAATAGCTCCTCTTCAACTGGGAACTCAGAACTGAAACAAATTGAATTATCAGCACTGTGTCATCTGCATTCCCAGAAGATTCCTCTTTTTGCTCCAGCTGTTTGTAGCTCGTCATCCATTAAAGTTTGTTCTCCGAAAGGTAACCTTTCGAGGAGATTCTCGTTGCGGACGGCGACGCTCTTCTTACAACCTGTTTGACTGTCTCAGTTAGCAGAACCATAGAATGGCGACAACGTAATGAGAACAATCAGAAATTGCACATATTAGCACTACTCATTCATTAGCAATATCTTGAATCTATTAGCCTAATGAAAGTTCTGAATACCACAACTAATTGGTTTATTTACAAATGATGACAGACCTTTCTGCGCACATTTATCTAGCACAGAGTTTGAGCACTTTGCCGCCGAACTTCCACTGTACTCCTCCGTCAGATATGCGCTAATTTTGATGATATGATATCGCGTGCAAGTTGAGTGCATGGCGCATCGCTAACACTGACAGTCTTAATTCCTCCTTCTTACCTTAAATCTTATCCCAGTTTTAAAATGGATACTACTTTTAAAGCTCGGAAAAGCGACAAGTTTACGATACTGAGATCGCGCCATGCCTTCGCTCAGCACGTCCTGATGTTAACCTGATGCCTAGATGCGTTTAGCACAAGACTGCGTGCTAAGGACCACGGACTTGAGGAGGCTTTAGGTGGATTTTCTACCGCTTTCAAATAATGTTCTTTACTATAAGGCGTGCATAGGAATAATTCTAAATCTACGGCACATGTAGAGACTGCGCCATGCACCTATTCAGCATGTCGCGATGTTTGCCTGATTGATAGGGGGAATTGCTTCTTTAGAGATTCTGGACTCAGGCACCCCGTCTACAGTTGCGTGTAATTGTGCGTAAACACACCGCAGTTGTGCTCGAATAACCTATTAAAATAAGCATTCGAATGTTTTTTATTTGAATTTCAATATTCGAATTCGAATAATCAAAAAATCGATTTTTTCGAATGTACTCTTATTGGAACCTTCAAAAAATCGCATTTTTCAACTCGAATTCGAAATTTCAAAATTTGTGAGCATTCGAAACCATTCGATTATTTGAGAAAGTTTCAGGCACGCAACTAAAAGGCACACCCAAAAATATAATTTTTGAAAATTTCCGATATTTAACAAGAGATTCGTGTGCGTGTGGTACAATGAAAGGAGGGGTCGGTTTTGGAGCGCGAACTGAGTCCATCCACGGTGCGTGCTCCTGAATGGACCAACCATGCCCTTTATCCATACATGATTGGTGAAATGCGCTCTCCTTTTCCCTAATCGTGGGGGCATGTCGTGATTTGCGTCTACATTCCCTTTCCTAAGTTTGTACGAGTGCAGCAACTGCTGTCTCATGATATAAGGGCTTTCATTTAGATGCCGGCTATCCGATGGCGTACCATGTGGTGATGTTGTACTCAACTGGCGATCTACAGTTGCCCGCCTTGAGTAGGACGATCCTGCTTAATTTTTCGAAATATTTTCAAGTGGCCTCCGATCTATTTCTTGTCTTCAGATTCTTTAAAGATTTTAAACGTCTGCGGCTAGGCTTGTCGTGCTTGAAGACTTATCACTAAATCGCCTCAGATCCGCAACAGCTGTCAACTATCATCAGACATTGTCCTGCACTTCTGACGTTTTGGACACGTCCATGACAACTGCCTAGGACAGTGGTTCCTTTCCGTCACAGACCTGTTTTTAGACGCTTCCAAAGGATTTGCTACATCTTTCCTTGAGCAGTGTGCGTCAGATGAATGCGTTCGCGATGGTTGTGTTCCTCTGGCAACGCCCCCGTTGACGTCGTCAATGCAGACGACTTATTGTAGGTGTGTCATAGTCTCTGGTGGAGAAGATTCGTTCTGTGCAGTCTCGAGAGAGACCGTCTTCGGCTTCTGACTCAAACGCTCTATTTCTGGACACTATCCCCGCGTGTGCTCTTTTCTCTTGAATTTCTTATCATTTCTCCTCTTGCTCCTACAATAAAGAGAATCAAAAAGGTTTTTTTTCGGCGCTAGAGCTCTTCGGACACTATTTCAAAACTTATTCTAGGAGGAACCTTATCAACCTGACACTGACGCCATTTCTTCTATTGAATATGTTCCACGGGCTTCTAGATTTTCCAATGCGAGCTTTCTTCTTCGCCTAGAGCTCCATAATACGCTTTTTTGGCTGATGGTTGGGATCCTTCTTTGTTGAGCAATTGACGCGCGATCCGGAAGATTGTGTGCTTTCAGAATTAGGAAGTGAAAGATATAAGTTTATTTTTTGTTATCTAACATGACTTGTCCTTCACCTACGGAAGCCTCTGACGAAGACCGAATTTTTCTTATCTTTTTTTATTATAATAAATAATAAAAGGATAAAGGGCGGCGTTACTCAATCCTTTTGGAGTACGCCCTGTATTCTACTTCTACGGGATATCTGAGGCGATTTGAATGCGCATATGACCATACGGTGACTTGTGGTGGGCAGCCGATGGACAAGTCAGCGCTCTATCCTGCCCTGACAAGTCTGGTACCAATTCACCGACCCCGGATTAATGGAAGCCTTGGTTGGCCTGGGCGGGAAATCCGAACCAGGAACCTGGTATCGGATGCACACGACAGCCGGCGCTTCCTCCGGCTGCGCCACACGCGCCCGTTTTTTAATTATAATTGTAATAATTCGATATTTCTCAAACCCATAGCGGGTGCACCTTCGGTGAAGTGGTAGGCCAGCTACGCGTTGTCTGAAGTTCAAGGCGAATGATAGCAATTTCGCCACTGTTTGCCTGATTTTCTCTGGTAGTTCAACTGGGTTTTGCCGCTGTCCTTTGAGTTTTCTGTAGAATATGTAGGGGACTGTGGGACCTTTTCATTTCCAAAGAAATCTCCAAACCGCTGTTTGCCGCTTCCATCCATATCCTCTATATTTTTCTCCTTCTTATTTTTCGTGATTTTTTGTTCACCTCCTTTAGGCCCCTTTTGTACTCTCACGGGAGCTTCCGCGGATGGGCGGAAATCGCGTCGGGACCCCGCGCCGGGCCACTCGTCGCGGCCCCCACGCCCGCCGTCCGCGGTGCACCCCTAGTCCGCGGACGTTCCGCGGATGCTCCCGCGGGAGTATAACAGAGGCCTTAGCGATCGTGTGGCGTTAGTGGGTTGCAAGCTACCAAGAAGTAAACCTTAAGCCTTGCGGGTAGCAGCTATGGTATGTCGCTCGCTATGCAGCTACACAAAAAACGCGTCAATTCACGATGCCATCTTAAACCATCGTCTGGATCTTTCTTCCGCAGTTGACCGCTAGGTGTTTCCTTATCATCCGTGTCACAGAAAAGCACCACCGTCTCTCATTCGCAGTTGACCGCTAGGTGTTTTAGTATCAACCGTGTCACAGCAATGCACCATCGTCATACGTAAGCGCCCTCGACTTCTGTGGAATAGTAGAAACGTATATGTACCGAACGCGAGTAGCGCAGTAGGAAGAGGCACTGGCTGCCGTGTGCGACCGATGCCAGGTTCTTGGTTCGGATTTCCTGCCCAGGCCCACCAAGCCTTCTATCCTTTCGAATCGGTGAATTTGTAGCAGACTGACTTGTAAAGCACTGACATCCCCATCGACAGGCCACCACATGGCTTTACACATTGAAATTGTCTGCACGATACCCTTCTGAGGTACAGTGCGCGGCACATTCTAGCAGGGATTGATTAACGTCGTTCCTTATTCCGTGTCCTTTATTTGACCTATGCAATGAATTGCGGTGGCCAGCTGATGGAAAAGCCAGCATTTTATCTATAGCAGGTTCGAATTCACCATCCCTGGGGGTAGGGAAGGCTTGGTTGGTCTCGGTCAGAAATCCGAACCAGGAACCATGAGTCGGGTACGAGCGTCAGCGCCTCTCCCCTCTGCGCTTCCACGAAGCATATAATCTGCATACGCACCTTAATTGCCTCGACTACAGAATGTTCAGCTTCCCACAAAGGGAATGATCACCGTCTATCTTCATCCATTCCTCACATTCTAGAAATAGTTTAGGATTAAATCGTACATCAATCTTCATCTACGTCAAGCCAGACGAAGTTGATGAGTCGTCTTCCTTCGTGTACGTTAAAGGCGGCTCTCGCCCTCGAGTGTCGCAGTAGAACGGCGGCTAATCGCATACGGACGATAATCCTCGTTACGATCACATCAATGACTCAGGGTCTGTCATCCAGAAATCTTCGACTCAACCTTCACGTTGCCGTTTATCCGCAGGCCGATCTGCGGATGAGCAAGAAATAGAAGAGGAGGCGGGTGTTCCAGCTCCGCCTTTCGCTGGAACTCGTCTGCCGAGCGCGAGGACGTACATAGTAACAATAATCGGCTGAAATCCATGAATTTTTTGTCGATGTTATTCGGAGTCATTGATTTTGCTGCAGTATTACTTCCGTTCCGTAGTAACCTAGTTGCTCAAATCGTTCTGTTCCAGCAAAAAAAAAACGTGAAAATTTAGCCCATTCGCTCGGCCATCCCCTTCGTAAGTATTTTTCGTTTATGCTTAGATGATAAGTTCTCTTTTGAATTAGTTATTCTATTTTGTTCTTAATCATTTTTATTCGTTTTTTTCTTAAGATTGCCTCCTATTTTTCATTTTTTCCACGTCACTCCATTTTCTTCTTTGTTTTTGTTAATGACGCCTCCTCTTCGTAGCCAAATAGATGACCGTGGTGCGATTCTAAAGCCTCTGAATCCTCTCGCTGATTCCAAGACTCACTCACACTGCCCAAGGTTCTTTACCAAGTGAATGTTTGATAGAATTAAGGTCCTAGTGCGAACAGAACCAGTTCTCTAGTGGTGTGTTACCGCTTGATTGGAAAGTTTCGCCAGTCATTGTCAATTTTGAATAACAAATCTTCTCACGAAGTTTTCCAAGCAGTTTTGAAGAGGAATGGTTTGACATCTTTAGATTCTAATGCTCGTGCTAAAAGGCATGGCGCAATCTCCTAACCATAGTCTTTCTCATGTCAACATGTCAACTCAGCAGACGATCGTCTAGGAGCTTACGAGCCTAGAATTCATGAGAGTCCGAACTCGATCAGCGCTTGCTGATCTCTTCTTCAGAATATGCTTGAAAGTTGCAACAATTTTGGTTTGAAGTGAGCCAGAAAGGATAAGAGACGGGATCGCTCAATTTATTCTCGGATGCGCCATGCATCATGCGTCAACTGCACATCGCTGGCAAAACTTTCTATGTGTTCTGCGCCTATAGATAATTGATTCGCAGTGCCAAAGACATCGGCGCCTCCTATCGTTTACGCTATGCGACCAACGCATCACAGCCTAGCGTAAACATGAGGGCCTTACAGGGCCTTTGGAATAAGAACTAACGCTTGATTTTGTGACGATAGAGGGTAAAGGACGCTGTTACTCAATCCCTTTTTTGGGATGCGCCACGCACTCTACTTCTAGGGGATGTCGTGGAGACGATTTGAACACGTATTTGTCACACAGTGACTTGCGGTGGCCATCCGATGAACAAGTCAGTGCTTTGTCCTTTCCAAACAAATCTGGCACTAATTCACCGACCCCGGAGGGTTGGAAGGCTTGGTTGGCCTGGGCGGGAAATCCGAACCAGGAACCTGGTAAGAAGTCTGCGCTTCTTCCGAATGCACTACATGCTCCCAACCCTTTATGACAAAGACTAATGTTTCGTTTCAAGAAAACTTGCATGAAAAATTCCTATGTCTTTTCCAAATAAATCTGACACTAATTCGTCGACCCCTCAGTAGTACAGGATTTGGTTGGCCTAAGCGGGATCCGATCTTGAACCGACTAATGGAGCGCGAAGCATGGCGGAGTGGCGTTCTATCCTCCGCCCTTTAAACAGAGGCATGGCAAATGTCTGCATCTCCACTGTCTCGCAAGGTAGCCACTAGACTCTCGTGCAAGCCCAGGGGGTTGGGGGTGGGCGGGCCAGGGGGACGAGGGGATAGAACGCTCGACCCCCGCGAAGCATTAGTCGGCTACACTACGCCCGCGAGTTTGTAGCGATAGTTCGACAATTTTCCCAGTGCCTGCCTGACCCACGATGGGCGGGTGCAGCGCAGTCGGAGGAAATGCCTGTTGTCGCGCGCACCAGGCTCTTGGTTTGAATTTGCCGCCCTGGCCATCCGTGCCTTCTATCCCTCTGAGGTCGTTGAATTCGTACCTGGCTTGTCTGGGAAGGATGAAACGCTGACTTGTCCATTGCCTGCCGATTACGTGGATTTAATTATTCAAACAGCCTACTCGCCATTCAATAGAAGTAGAATGCGTGGCGCATCCCAAAAAGGAATGAGTAACGCCTTCTTCTATCTTTTCTATCCTGGCCCATGAGCGTTTTGGCTTCAGCGAATCCTTCAACTCTACATAGATGCTTGAAATTAGGTAAGCGCAGGATTCTGCAGAAGCCCTTTGTAAGGCTTCTGAAGCTTATACTTGTAGATCTTTCCGGATTCCAATTATGAATCTGGATTCAGATACTGTTCCAATTGTACCTCTTCTTACAGCGGCGTTTGATTGGGCTGATTCACACGTGGTTTTATAGATCTTTATTGTCTAACTTAGTGCACTCTTGTACTTTTTGTACTTCTTCTAGAGGAGACAGCGTTTTCATCTTCTGGCTATTCCTTGTTTCTGTTATGACTCGTGTTCCATCGGTTCCTTATCCTCTTTCAGTCTGTAAATCGCGCTTTTCTCGCCGCTTTCGTTATTATGACGCTCTCTTTGACGGAATGTCTGCTTTTCAGATGAACATCACTGATGTAGAAGAGTCACAGCCGGATGAATACGTCTACGTACTCCCAATCATTGTCATTCTTGGTCTCAGCGGCAACATCATCAGTCTGGTCACGATCTTCCATTCGAGGCTAAGAAATGTGAGTTTATCGATGAAGGCTTCCGTCTCGTTGGAGATATTCACGAAACTCAACGACCGACGACGAAGTTGTTGTCGTGTCGGCCCCAGCCTCGGCCAGTAGGCGACGAAGTTCTGCGCTTCTTTTCATCGCTCAGGCACCACACACACGCACACACCCAAATCCAGTTACGAGGTGCTGCAGGGCTTAATAAGCTCTGTTCAAGTTACTTCCGGCTTGGTTTAGAGCAAACACCTAAAGTCTGGAGGGCTCACCCGAAAAGATCCGCTGATAAGGCAGGGTAAGCGATCTGCACATGCTATGTAGCGTTTCGTGGCGTCTGCTGCTTTCATTCGAACTTTATACGCCATATAAGTATTCATATGTTCATGTCTACTTTGGCAAATACCTCTTGTGCTAAGAAATACGATTTCTGTGGAATTTTTCGATTTTTCACACTCTGCTTTCCGGTCAGGATGCTAGTCCACTACAGAACCAGAGCTTTGGGACTAAACACTTTCAGCTTTACCGATTCTACGCTGATATCGGTCGGCTCATTTTGATGGATCATTGGAGAGCACTGATAGGCCACGAGTATATTGTGGATGGAGCGCTGGTGGCGTAATGGGGTGGCAGTCTGCCAGGAAAGCAGGTTGGGGTTCGTGTCCCGCCTGGTACAAAACTTTTGATCGCAACCAGCTATCCAGCCAATGTCTTGTAACCTGTATAACAGTCGGTTTAGGCATCTACAAACTTGTAAAAAATAATGAATGGCAGTAATAATTGGGTTAATTTTTTTTAATTCACTTAATTCTGCAAACGCCAAGTGGAGTGCAGTGGCAGCGTGTACCACTCATCCCCCTCTGATTTGTTCTGCGATGTTGTGTCGATGTCGAGGTTGAAGCTCTTTGTCATGAACGCTGTAGATTTCTACAATTTTTGACGATACCTGGGGCCCATCACCGACTGGATTCCACGGGATGTCAAGAAAACACCAGGACGCCCACCAACACGTTGGTCGGTCTTCTACTTGGAAGCCCTCAACGACCGATGTGACGCTCTTCGAGCCCCTCGAGCGAGGAGGATCCATTGGACCACTCTGGCACACGACAGGGACGAATGGAGACGCTGCTGGCGACCGCTCGAGCAAGTCGAGCAGTTGATTAACGGGACGATAGGTGATACAGGGGGCTCCAGTAGCGCAGTCGGAGGAGGTGCTGGCTGTCGCGTGCACCCGATACCAGATGCTTGGTTCGGATTTCCCGCCCAGGCCAACCACGCTTTCCATTCCCTCAGGGTCGATGAATTGGTATCAGACTTGTCTCTGAAGGATAAAGCGCAGACTTGTTCATCGGCTGGCCACCTCATGTTATTTCTTGCTTTGCCCCAAATCGAATCGTCTCCACGACATGGAAGTAAAATGCGTACTGCTTCCTAGAAGGGATTGAGTAACACCGACCTTTATCCTTTATCCTTTCCCTTCAGCCTCACTAGGTAACCAAACCACTGATAACAGCGTACATTTTGCTGCGGTCGCGAAAAAACTTCCAGTTTTTCTTTCACGAAGAAAAGTGCCTGAATCTCCAGCGTTTTTTAGTGTGTCTACGTGCTTACACTTCAAAAACTCGTCAGAAGCGTCGTCCAGTCCTTGTCGCTGGGAAGGAGTTTGAAATCCTGAAGAGGCCGTCGAGTCTAGAGCTTTCGCACCTTAATTCACTTAGCTTTTGCAGAGACATCGCGGTTCCAGCGAAATTCGAATCCTCGAATTCTTGTTGATTTTTAAGGACTTGAAAGAGAATTTCCGATGCTATCGCACTAATTGCAAGCTGTGCGCGCATCCTTTGTATGTTTGACTCCACGTGGCATGGTCGTAGGTAAACAAGATGACTGAAAAAGACACGAAGATCGGCTTTGTGGAATGAGCCGCGCATTCTACTTCTACGGGATATCGTAGAGGAGTTTGAAGACGTGTTTGGTCTTTACAATGACTTGCGGTGGTCTTCGCCTTCCCAGACAAGAATGGTATAAATCCTTCGACACCGGAGGGATGGAAGGCTCGGTTGATCTGGGCGGAAATTCGAACCAAGAACACGGAATTGGATGGACGTTGCAGCTGGAGGCTCCTCCCACTGCGCTATCAAGCGCATCGGTAGAGCTAGATAGTGCAGACGACTCCGCGTCACTCCACATTTTCCTGTTTTAGTCACTCAACAACGAAAAAAGGCATGAAATGCTAAAAGGATAAAGGATAAAGGACGGCGTTATTTAACCCTTTTTGGGATGCGCCACGCATTCTACTTCTACGGGATATCGTGGAGGCGAGCTGAATGCGTATTTGGACATACAATGACTTGCGGTGGCCAGCCGATGAACAAGTCAGCGCTTTACCCTTCCCAGACAAGTCTGGTACCAATTCACCGACCCCGGAGTGATGGAAGGCTTGGTTGGCCTGAGCGGGAAATCCGAACCAGGAACCTGGTTACGGGTGCACGCGACACCCGGCGCCTCCTCCGACTGCGCTACACGAGCCCATGAAATGCTAAAAGAGAAAAATCTAAAATCAAGGTAAACTGACAGTATTTTTGCCCGAAAAAGGTATATTTCTCTATTTCTCGCATCACTCCCCCTTTGGATTTTCTGGCGCGAGTCTACCCAATGGTGCCAGTGCCCCACCCTCCCAGCTAGGAAATTGCAAATCGCTCGAGGCGCGCTAAATCCAACTCTCAACAGCGCGCTGAATGTGATTTGAATTCAGAAAATCATTGAATTTAAACCGAACCGAAACACTGTCTTCTATCCCCAACGATTTCTTAGCCTAACCGACTAAGATTGCGCTATGCATTTCACTTTTCGTTAACTCGTCGTCGCTCGTTTACCTTTACCAAGCTATTCTTCTTAAAGGACGTTTGCCACCAACCATCTCTCCTCTGGGGAAGTCAAGGAGCTGGAACTAACCCAGTTGGATCGATTCTCGCTCCCACAAAACGTATCTTCTGCCGCCGCCTGTACCAAATGTACCACCGAGACGGTGTGGCCCTATGCTCCTAGTATAGCCTCGAACTTCAGTCACGCGATTAATCGAAACGCCACAGTCAACAGAGTTCGTCAGAATGTAGGGAAAGCCGTTGCTTAGTGATCCTTGGTCAGCCGGAGGCATTGTTCTCACCTCATCGGTAGAATAACAAACGCACACACGCACGTTGCATGTCATCATCAGCTCCGCCGTTGGGGAGTGCCTGTCAGATTTGTTCGCGCCGGAAAATGCTGTTTCCTTGGGGAGGGTGCGTCGGCAAGAATCCAGCAAAAACAGACTTCATATTGCTCGGATTGGATTACTGCCTGCCAGAAAAGCTGGACTCACAAAGGAGTAAAGATCTACAAGCAGCCTTGGAGGGGGAGTTCTTGCGCCAGGCTTGCAAAACTGATTGGATTTACATACAAAAGGGTAAAGGCGAGGTAGTCAATCTCCTTTGGGATGGGTCACACGCGTTCTGCCTCTAGGGAAGTTCACGAAAACCATTTGAATGCGTCTTTGGCCGGAATTATGACTTTCGGTGGCCAGATAGTGGACAAGACCGCGGTTCATTTGTCTCAGAGGAGTCTGGTAACAACTCAGTGACACCGGAAGGATAGATAGCTTGGTTGGTCTGTACCGGAAATTCGAACCAGGAGCCTGGAATCGGATGAACCTGAGAGCCGGCACATTCTCCGACTGCTCTACGAATTCCACGTATAGGGCAAATACGTTCAAATTGCTTCCACAGAGAATCCTAATGCATGGCTTATTCCGAACAAGGATTGATGAACGGGATCTATCCTAGTGGGGAGAGGGCACTTTACTAGGTCTTTCTAGCGACAGTACAATTAAAGTGAGCTGTTTTAGAGAATCTTGCCACTGTACTAGCCAACAAGAAGACATTTCTATGCAATTTCGGGAGACGGCCACCTCGTTTGTGCTAGTCTTACTTTTTTAGAGGTGCCCCCTCCGACTAGGATAGATCCAGTTAACGCTATGTTCGCTCTCGCTTCGATAAGAGCATTTTTCTGAAAGAGTATATTTTCTTATATAATTTTCCTATAAAAATATATTTTTCTAATTTCTATAATGTATTTAAATGTGTTGTATTTACGTGCGCGTGTAGCGCAGTCGGAAGAGGCGCCGGTTCTCACATGCACTCTCGAACTAATTCGTTGTATAGTGGTTTCAGTCCAGCCCATCTAAGCCTTCTATTCCTCTAGGGTGGATAAATTGGTCCTGGACATGGATGGAAAGGGTAAGAGGCTAAATTCACGTTCGAAGTGCCTCCACGGTATCCAGAAGAAGTATAGTGTGTAGCCCACCCTAGAGAGAAACTCATCTTTAGTGTCCTTTGCCTATTTAGCCTCCTTTTTATTCCATCCTTTCCGTGTTTTTTATTCTTTGTTTATTTTATTCCATTTTGTTGAATTTTATTTTGTTTCATGTTTATTTGTTTTATTGTTGCCAATTCGCCCGGCTCAAAAGCACCACCACTGTGAAGTGTGACCTAATTAGTCACTTACGGCGGGCGAAAGACCTATCTGTGCCTTATAAGGGGAGTTTAATGGGAATTTAATGAGTTTATTATTTTTGGCAGTATTTTTTGGTATTGAATCATATATCACAACTGAAAAAGGAGTGCTCGTACCGATTCCAACTTTTAGTCAAAGAATGCTGTCATAAAAATTTCCAAAAACTGAGTGTCATTTCTTGTTTCCAGGTGAGCGCCAACATCTACCTAATAGTGCTGACCAGTGCCGACAGTGTGTTTCTCTTCGGTATTCTGCTAGTTTGTTTCAAGGTGAGCTATTCCAAATGGAATTCGTATAAACCTAAGCCGATCTAAGGTGCAGTCTCAAGTGTGCAGCCTGCAGCGGCAACAGCTTCTGATGAGAAGACCTCTCATAGAGCAGCAGATTTTCCATTTTTCGCTTGTCTTCTTGAGGTTTCAGCCATCCCATGGGCCTTGGTGGCAGCTTTTTCCTCCAGCCCTTTAATCCTAGAGCCGTAGCACTGGATTTCTGGTCCATGGCACTTTTTTCTTCTTTTCTGAGAGAGAGCTAAATACGGCACTTATTGGAAGGTGAAAACCTGCATAATCCCTATGTCTGCCTACCGTCTCCTGTGGGCACTCACATCTTCACCTCTTGCGTTGACTCTTAAAATATCAATTTTTCAAACGTTCCTCTAGTCTATCCACAGTCTTAAGTATCTCCGCTGTTTCTGTTCACTCTCTAATATCTCTAAATTCTCGAATATTTTGAGCATTTCAAACGTCCCTCTATTGTCTCTCTCCAACCTCCCCTCTATCATTTTTGACGCCTCTGCTCTGTCCGGTATCTCTGTTTTCTCTAATGTTTTTATCACTACTCTTTCTCATATCTCTTACCTGTATTGTTGCAGTTATCCTACCATTCATATTACCTCTACTGTCTCTACTGTCTATAATTCCTCCTAAATTTCAAAAATATTTGTTCACTATCTCGAATATCCCTTTTCTTCCCTATCTAATTTTTCCTACGTTATTTAATTTGTTTCTCCTATATTTCTAAAATCTTTTTAAAATATCTCTAACATCTTTCTATCTCTCTAATCTCTAAGCACATCGAGCATCTCAGATGTTTCTACTCTTCAGTATCTCTGTTTTCTGTAGTATTCCTATCCATAGTGTCCCCTTATGTCTGCAACATCTTGGTATTTCCTTCTATGGTATCTCCACTATCTCTATTATTTCTGGCATTTCATTCCGTGATATCTCCACTATCTGTGTCATCTCCAGCATTTCTGTTAGCTCCTCACCTCTACTACATACCTCTCATTCCCTCCATATCTCCATTACCTCTTATTCCTTCATGATTTCAAACATCTTCTATTTCTTTATTATCTCCAACGTCTCCAGCATCTCTGATATCTTTACTGTCTCTAATATCTCTGTTTTCTGCAATATTTTGATGTTATCAAAATATGATTTTGATGTCATCTCTTAATATCATTATTTCTGACGCTTCTTTCTCTGGTTTCTCTATTATTTCCATGATCTCCATCGCCACCTTTACCTCTACTCTCTCTATTATACCTAATTCCTCTAGTATTTCTAGCATCCACAATTTCTCTCTTTTATCTCCAGTATATTTCTAGCATCTCCAGTGTCTCTGCTCTCTCCAATAACTCTAATTTCCCTGTTACGCAACAAGTGCCTCTAATGTCTCCAGTGTCTGCGACATTTGTACATACATATATCTTTGCTACCTCCGTTATCTCTAATTTTTCGAATATTTCTGACGTTCTTAATTTCTCTATTATCTCTAATATCTCTTTCATCTCTAATATATCTACTCTCTATATCAACTCTAATTTTCAATCAACTCATCGAAGATCTCCATTCTTCTTCACTACCCTTTCATTGAGTGCATGTGTCGTTCCTCAAGAATCAAACGTAGAAGAAGACGTATTGTTTTCAAAACAAAGCTCATCCCCGTCTAGCCATCCCGAATCTCATCTAGACGATATGAGTCGTGGGCTTTAGGCAATAAGGAAACAAAGGCTGATCGTTTGGTTTACCAGACGATGTAGGGACTTCTAGGCCAGGTACTTAGCCGTCTTCTTGCTTCAGGTGGACTTCATCGCCTACGAGTACTGTGTCGGCCTGGAGTACGTGCTGATGACGGCGTCTTACGTGAGCAGTTGGGCGACAGCAGCACTGACCATTGAACGCTACCTGGCCATCGCTCATCCGCTGAAGCACGTTCGGGTCAGTGATTTCATCGTGCGTTGCGAAATTATTGGCCGTTTACGAGCTGTGTACCTAACCGGTTACTGCTGCTATTTGAAGCCATGTCTACCGTAGGCTCTTGGGCGTTCCCGGACGTTGGACGTTGATTTTTCTCCTCTGATTAGGTTACTCGGCTGGTGGAGAACTACATGAACTTGCTTTCACTTCGCTGAGGGTATAGAAGCTTAGAGCTAAGGTCAAGTTGACACCGCGGTATTCAGTGTTAGTCTCACGTAATCCGATTTATAAGCTTCCGAAGCTTCAGAACAATAGTGAGCACAGATCTCGTATGGGCGAACTTTACTGTTCGCGGAGAGGATCCAAAAAGGGCCGTAGTATTGTGCTCCAGCTGTTTTCGATGTCCGTACTCTTATCGGGGGGAGGGGTGGCGTTCTGAACTGTTTCATGGCGTAAAACTGAACTCAGATGAACAGCATCCGGTCACGGCCGACCGCAGGTTCGTCTGCGTCCTGGACGTACTAGACGGTTTTCTTCAACAGATGCGTGAACGGCAATGTTTGCAAAGGATTTGTCACAAGAACCAATTGGGCCACTCTGGCACGCGGTATGGATGTATGAAAGCGGCCTGAGGTTCATGGAATCGGCGCGACTGATGGTTCACAATCTGGAGCTTATGTCTACAAAGCCTTTCAGACACGATGAACCTACATCGTATTCGAAACGGTCTAGACACTGCGAAGTCGCTACAGCCTAATCCCTTGAGAGCATCTGACATTCGTTTGTCATAAGTTCAAGGCGGTCGTTACATCTGAAGCCTGAAGCAGGAAGCTCGATAAGACCACGAGACTGATGATAAAAGGGCTCTTCAGACAAACAGTAGCGGCATCGAGGGCACTACTAGGACGGTCGAGTGAGGAGCCTTGCAATCGTCTGCGTTTGTGAGGCTTCGACCTCTGGGAAGGGCATTCTAAAAGACTTGTTGAAGCGTATTAAAGGACTAAAACGCTGTATAATAGGCGTTCTCTTCTAAGCCTATAGGATTGTGCCTTGCATTGCACTTTTCTTCGATGATGTCAAGGCAGTTTAACGGGTTATTTGACTTGAAGAACAACTCGCCGGTGCAAAAAAATGTCTTTTCCTTTGTACTGATGTCGAAGCAGAGTTTGGGAAAATTCTGCTACCTTAGCGATACCGAGGCTGTAGAGTTGAACTCAATATCCCCCGTTAGTGGCAATTTTTGCTGATTCATCGAATGGGACCAAATCAACCGTGAAGCTCAATTAGGTGGATCCATTTTAACACCCAGGGCTGACCCTGGAGGATCTCCTGTGCTACACACTCTCAAAAATTCTCACGTGAAGACCAGATGGCACTCTGTGTTCTCGGTACTCATCACTCCCTAGTTTTAGCGGCGTTAAATCGGGGTCAAGCACATGGTAACGCAGTAGAAAGCACACGATTTCAGGTTCTTCGGTTCAGTTTTCCACCCAGGCCTATCAAGCCTTCCATTCATCCACGGTCCGTGATTCGCTGCCAAACCTGTCTGGAAACGACAAAATTCTGACTTGCTCAAATGCTCCACCGAAATTTATTGCGTAGGCCAAATACGCAGTCAGCTCGCCTCCACGACATCCATTAGATGTAGAATACGTGGCGCATCCAAAAAGAGATTGAGATTGAGTAACGCAGTCCTTTATGCTTTACTGGTTAATCAGAATACAAAGTCGAGCGTTTCAGTACGGCCACGTGGACAGGGTCCGGATGATCGCGTACTGGGTGCCGATCCCGTTCGTGCTGCAGCTGTTCCAGTTCGTGTCTCTGAAGCCGGTCGACGGCGATGACAGGAAATGCGCTCTGAAGGAGGCCAACTATCAGGTAAGCAGCCGACCACAGTCGAAACCACTTGCTCTGAGCAAAACGAGATTGCGGGGATGTGTGTCTTCTGAAGGAAGGAAACATAGCATTGCTGCTTCAGGACATAGAAGACTGAACATCTACTCTCGGGTGATTGAAGAGTTGGCCAACGTCATGCGTATCTAAGGAAATGAGACAATTTGAGCATTCAGTTAATGGGGAAATTAGCGATGTTTTATAAGTGTTAAATATAGTATAAGCTAGCTTAAAAGGCGTTTTACAATTTGAGTTGAAAGGTGTCCAATTTGATTTGAAAAGTGTACAGTTCGACATGAAAGTGATATAAATTAGAACTATTTTAGACAAATCGGAAAACCCTAAAAATAATTAGAAGAGATAAAATTATTGATACTAAATATTGGAGCAATTAGAGAATTTATAAATCTTGGGAAGCTTTAAAGAAATTATAGGGCTGTTCTAGATTCTGGCTCAAGCCGTCGATACGGTACTTTGCTATCTTCTGCCGTGCCTAACGATCGTGATTCTGAATATTCTGGTCGCGTTGAAAATCAGACGTTCTGCATTTGTCGATCCGAACAAGCAGCTTACCTCTCGGCGTCAGGGAGGTGAGTCCTCGCTGTTTCATTTCATCCTTTTTGAGGCTTTTATTTTGTTTTATGGGATTTTTTTAATAGAGAGTGGTTCTGAAAAGGTAGACTTTTGAAGCCTGAACACTTTTGCTGCACAGTTTTCCGCATTCACGCACGCATGCAGCATATACACCTTTGTACGGTGCCAAAGTAACCCAGCACCTACATAGTTCGTTTTTGGGGACGTCTATTGTGTCGCGTTGGGCTTCAGAGCCTTTAAGCGCTACTTATTTTTAATTTTTCTGAGTTTTTTTATCATTTACCACGTTCGCACTCTATGAATGAGAGAGCAACCTCAAGCTGTCTAAGTAGCGAATGAGTACCGAGCGTTTGGTCATATCGCACATTTTCGTCCTCTTCAAAATTTACAAAGTATGATAAAGGATAAAGGACTACGTTAGTCAGTCCAATTGTTGGATGCGCGCAGCATTCTAGTTCTACGGGATGTCGTGGAGGCGATTCGAATGCGTATTTGGCCTATACAATGACTTTGGTGGCAAGCTGATGGACATACCAGTGTTTTTGCCTTCCTAGACAAGTCTGGCACCAATTTGCCGACCCCGGAGGGATACAAGACTTGGTTGGCTTGGGCGGGAAATCCGAACCAGGAGCCTGGTATCGGGTGCACGCAAGAGACGGCGCATCCTCCGACTGCGCTACCACAAGCCCTCAAAAGTATAGGGGAGGTTTGAATCGTTAGAGCTGTAAGAGCCACCCAAACTATTTGACATCTATTCTTCCCTTGTATAGACTTATATATGACCGCGTTACGCCACAGCAGAGTCACGCCACTGCATAGGCCAAATACGCCTTCAGTTGCCTCCACAGGAGTAAAATGTGCGGAGCATCCACCAATGGAGCTGAATAACGTGGTCCTTATCTTAACGATGTCCGGCTCATCCTGATATACGGGTGAGTGCTGGTCGGTCCCACGAGGTGTGGATGTTTTGTTTGATCAAACGCCGGCGGTGGTGTAAAGGCGTATAGCATTCCCGCCCGGTCAGAGGGAGGTGCAGGTTCGAGTCTCGCCTGGCGCTACAAGTTTTGATCGCAACAAAACATCGTTATGACAGCTTACAACCTCGATACAGCCACTTGAGACTCGAAGAAACTGATATGAATCGTAGTCCTTATCTTTTATCCTACTACATTCTACGAAATACGATGTCGATTATATGGAGTGAACTCGGTGGACATACGTCATGTTCGGTGGTCCCCTCCTGCTGCCTCTGATTTTAGTCAGTTCCGATGACAGCTTCTTCAAGTTCCGTTTCGGCCAAGGTTATCGAAAATTTGCAGGGCTGCCCTTCGTTCCTCCTCCCTCCAACATGTTTCTGTTCTCTTTTCTGATTTTTTATCTGGAGCTCTTGAAAAATTTCAATTATTGATTAAAGAACATATAGGGGAAAGGTCGGGGTTAATCAATCTCTATTTGAAATGCGCCACGCATTCTACCTCTACGGAATATCGCGAAGCCAACATGCCAACACGAACGTGCATTTGGACTACAAAATGACTAGCGGAAACCAGTCGACCTTAACAAAGCAATATTTTATCTTCGCAGACAAGCTTGGCGCTCAACCACCGTTCTCCTGAGAATTGAAGGCTTGGTTGACACGAGCACGGACAAGAAACAAGAACTTTGAAATGGAGTTCTAGAGTGCACGCAATTGCTGGCGCCTCCTCCTACTGCACTAATGCGTCCCATTGATTATAAGAAAAAAAGAAATATCAGTGTGCTATTTTAAGGCTCAAGGGCTAGCTGCTGTTTGATACCTCTAGACTACCAGAAAGCCGGAAATTTCTGATTTGTTGAAGAAAATTGTTGGTGTTTTAGTGTGCGACTCAGATTCCAGTGTGGAAAGTTTTGCACTCTTCCAAGGGCTGCTTACTCTCCCTGTTTTTTGTTTTTTGTTTTTACGAGTCATTTTTGATGCTATTTTTCACGAATATTTTAGGCCAGACCGGTCAATCTGGATCACTGACGCGGATTCTGTGGGTGATGCCGTTGGTGTTTGTCGTGCTGAACACACCATTCTATGTGATTATGATGATTGAAGTGTTCTCGCAAGTTGTCTACCACTCGCCGCCTGAATTCGCTCATCGATCTCAGTTTTTTGTGGTAGGTTTTTGACGTCAGAACCAGGAGTAGTGAGAACTAGGATTACCTCAACGGTCTTCGAAAATCTACCTATCAAGGATTTGGGTATGGATTCCAAGTCCAAGCAATCCTAGTTGAAAGGGGCTATCCACAATCGGAGCAATTGCTTTCCTCCCCTGTACCTCACCACCTACGTCCTTAAAATTGCTGGAGAGCCCTGATGTCATGAGACGGCCACTGGGCTCTTAAGAACATTCAAGGTAGAGATCAAATTGTCGTTTCCTCCCCCGAACCAAGATTGCACCTGGAAGGCTACAGTTAAGGGAACTGCAGCTCTCCAATGTAAATCCTTGCTAATTCGAGCACTACTAGACTGCATGGCGCATCCTAAATCGACCGATCAATACTGAACTTCACCATCTCCCTATTCGCTTTAATAAATCGCGAGCCCTTCCAAAGCCGTAGGGTAACAGTTACTGACCCGTATGTGGCTCACACGCTGAGCATGATGTTTCAGATAATCTACAATACGGCTCATTACTTGTACTACATAAATACGGCGATTGATGTACTGGTTTACGCGTTCTCGAGGTACGTCTGAGCCATCCACTTCTGTAGAAAATTATCGATTTCTTCGAAAAATCGATATTTCAGTGCGAATTTCCGAAAGACGGCCGTTATAGCGTGGAAGAGGATATTATGCCCCGGCTATGTGGAAAAACACAAGCACAAGGTAGCTTCCGTTCTCCACCTCTTCTTCTGTCTGTTAAACGAAGCTTAGATGGCTGCTTTATTTGTTATTTTTATCTTCATTTTTATTTTTCTTATTGTTGACTCATCTCCAGCCTCCTCTCATTGGACATGTCAGTTGTGGGACGTTTCGACCAGTAGGTTTTCATCGAATTTCATTGTCTGCGAACGAGTAGTTGTGTCCGTTTGTGTTCGACTCCCCTACCTTCTTGTAGCCGCTTTCCTTCTCCTCCTCCCTTTCTTGTAGCTTAGTCTGTCAATCAATAACTACCTTCCGCTTTTGTAGAGAGCACTGTTGCAAAATCTTCGAGGAGCTATCCTAGTCGGGAGGGGCCACCATAAAGAGTCATTGCATGGGTCATCCCATACCATCCCATAGGACAACCATACCCACTGAATTGAAATGAAGGTTCACTCATCATGGCACAGCAGGTGAACCTCTCCTCGGAACTCAAGGGAGGGAATAGAAACGCAAACAACTGCCCCCCCCCTACAATTATGATAGATCACAAAAACCAGCATACCATGACAAACGCTTCCGAATCAACTAGAATTCTTTCCTTCCTTCCTTGCAAGATTACTAACGTTGAAATCTCGAAACAACAAGAAATTAATAGTGACTTTCTAATCTATTAGGTTGTAACGAATTAAATGGCACTGGCTCGCGCCATTTTTTGGCGCGTCTTTACGCGTTTGATCAAGAAGAAACCGTAACATGTGGCTATCATTTAGAAGCGCAAACTTTGCTCTACCGGTGAGTACCAAATTTTCTATGTAAAAGTGGGAAAACTTTAGAGTTTTATTGACTTTTTTGCAGATGGACAAAAGGGTAATCAGAGGCATTTACTTGTATGAATTCAAGCTGGGCACTACAGCTAAGGAGGCGGACGAGAAGATCAACGTCGCATTCGGTCAAGGATGTTCCACAATTCGGACGGCGTATCGTTGGTATCAGAAGTTCCGGAATGGAGATGAGAGCTTGGAAGAACATGAAGGTCGTGGGAGGCATAGTGATGTTGATGAGGACAAGCTGAGAGATGTGGTAGAGGAGGATCCACACAAAGGTACCAGGGAGGTAGCGAAGGTTGTTGGCGTCAGTCACAACACAGCTGCCCGGCATCTGAAGGAAATTGGAAAGATCAAAAAGCTGGAAAGGTGGGTGTTTCACGAGCTGCCTGAGGAGCAAAGACACCGACGATATGAGATCTCGTCCGCACTGCTTCTACGGAACGAAACGGACCCATTCCTTGATCGCATCGTAACCTGTGACAAGAAATGGATAATGAACGACAACAGGCGACGATCGGCACAGTGGGTGGACAGCGATGAGAGCCCCAGGTTTTTGCGAAGCCGGAATTGCACCAAAAGAAAGTAATGGTGACAGTATGGTGCTGTTCGCCGGGAATTACTCACCACAGCTTCCTCCCTCCCGGTGAATCCATCACGGCAGAGAAGTACTGCATTGAAATTGAAGAAATGATGAAAAAGTTGAAGGATATCCGGCCGGCCTTGGTAAACCGAAGGCGAGTTCTCCTTCTGCACGACAATGCTCGCCCCCATGTAGCACGAATGACGTTGCAGAAATTGAATGAGCTGAGCATTGAAACTCTACCACATCCTCCGTTTTCTCCCGACCTCTCCCCAATAGACTACCTTTCTTCAAGCATCTTGGCGACTTCTTGGTAGGGAAAATATTCAAATACCAACAGGATGCCGAAAGTGCCTTCGAAGATTTCGTCAATTCCAGAACTTCTGATTTTTATGCTACTGGCATAAAGAAGCTTGTGTCACGTTGGCAAAGATGTGTAGAATCAGAAGGTTTTTATTTCGATTAATAAGCTTGCCTACAAGCCGAGATATTAACTGTTTAAATTTACAGTGGTTCAGTGCCATTTACTTCGTTACAACCTAATAGGCCAGTAAAAGGCTACTAAAAGATGTACTGGTCGTTAATGTGGCCTACATGGGGTGCTGTGAGCGTGCTATCCAATTACAACCAATGAGTGTGCAGACCATATCCGCCCCAGCTTGATCAATTTTGTCAATTTTTGTCCTGAGTTGGATTCGCTGTGGAAATATGTGATATTTTGCTCACAACTATTAAAAAGATCGATCGAGATCGGCCTATTCAGATCAATATTTCATTGACATTTCTCGGAATGTTTACTGTTTAAATTGGATATCTCACGAGAATGTTGGCCAGACGACAAGGTTCACAACAGTAGAACGTCATAAAACACAAAGGACGACCTTTAGGAATGCGCCACGCATTCTACTTCTATGGGATGTCGTGGAAACAATTTGGATGCATAAGTGTATGGAGAGTTATTACGGGTGCAAGGACAAGGACAAAGGATAAAGGACGGCGTTGTTCAGTCCCTTTTGGGATGCGCCACGCACTCTACTTCTACGGGATATCATGGAGGCGATTTGAATGCGTATTTGGCCATACAATGACTTGCGGTGGCCAGCCGATGAACAAGTCAGCGCTTTATCCTTCCCAGACAAGTCTGGTACCAATTCACTGACCCCGGAGAGATGGAAGGCTTGGTTGGCCCGGGCGGGAAGTCCGAACCAGGAACCTGGTGCCGGGTGCACGCGACAGTCGGCGCCTCCTCCAACTGCGCTACACGCGCCCACGGGTGCAAGAAGCCATTTTAATAGAAGATAGCAGTTATATCCTTTCTCACCTCTAAGCATTGTGCAGGATATAATTACTTGAGGATGAGAAGTAAAATTAGGTACAATCAATCCCGTAGGATCATCAGTAGGCAGGGAGTGCCTCCGACACTTAAGGTACCATGTGTGGAGCTTTTATACACAACAATTAAGGTCAGAAGAGGTGGACATATTTGCGCTATACGGTATAACCAACGATGGACAAGCCCGTGATTTTCCCTTCCCGAATAAGTATGGTTCCAATCCGCCAATCCCGAGGAAGGCTCGGTTGGGGTAGGCGGGAAATCTGAACCAAGAACCTGTAGTTGGTGCAGCCGAAAGCCGGCGCCTCCTCCTGTTGCGCTATCACACGCCCAGAAGCCCCGCCCTCTAACTAGACCGTTTGCTTGGCTGGCAGACTGCTGGTAGAAGAGCACCATTGCATGATTAAACAGTAGAAGTGTGTCGTGTGAAGTTGACATATATAGATCATAACAGAGACTTGTACCGTATTTTGAGCATTAGAGTGGTGAATTACCCCATGGGACAGTTGAGTTCTCTCGACGTGTGGCTCCATGGTTAATATTTCTGAACAAAAACCTCCTAGCAGTTTGGATACTACTCGCTAATGTGGCCTACACGCGGAAAAGAGACGCATATGACCGATCAGTCAGCCCACTTCGAGTGGGCATTCCACGCAAAGCGGGCGTGCTCGACTGGCGCTCTAGTTGGCTGACAGCTTTTACGCCACTGTCCTTGACGCGTTCTCGCTTTCCTATGTAGGCCACATTATCGACTAGTACTGCAGTTTGTGCGCATGTTAGAATTGTACATACCTGCCTACCTTATCAAGATCTCTACCGTACTCAGCTATTGCAGGTACTGGTCACGGACCAGAACGCTACGAAAGGCACCTGTCGGATGAGCATCACACCGAAGGGCTCACGCGAAGTCGAACGAAGTGACGTGTCGTTTATGCGTGACGACGGTCTGAAGCCGCTGATGAACACTCGGGTGCAGTACGACTCGACGGACATCTGACGTCCTACTCACAGCGATGACCGCTGGAGGCAGTGCTGCTGCTGCTCAGTCTTCTGTTGCTAGTCGATGCCACCTCGTCTAGCGAATGAGGACGACGAACGCTTCGCTGAGCGAAGTGATAACGAAACACGGAGAATATACACGTTGATCCTCATCCTCAGCGTCATCATCATCACCATGTCATATGCCTTTTATGTTTCCGCCACTTGACAGAGCCGATTTCCTCCTGTGCCATATCATTATCACTGTGTCTATTTTTTCTTTTTTCTATGAAAGAAAGGAATAAAATGAAATCGAGTATCATCTCGTGAGGGGTCTCCTGTGTTCAGGTCACATCAGCATGAATATTTAAATTTTTATTAATAGACATATCCGACGATGCTGTTCGTATCAGAAGTGTATCAGGAGTGTCGCTGTGGCTATCTGTTCCGTTGCCACCAGAATGCACCCAACGCCACTGTGAATAGAGTGAGGAACAGGCTGCTAAGGCCACAGGACACCACGAAGAAAATCGCTCCACTGCTGAAAACACATAGATAAACAGCATATGGCAAATGCATAAGCCTCAGTTTCAATCTCCGTGCTTGGGAAAATGCCACCCGAGTTTTTGTGCGTGTGTCACGGGGAGGTTTAGAAGCGCTGGTCGATGGTGGTAAACAAACGATGTGTATCGTCATCAAAGACTCTTCTGATGTCGTTCACCTAGACCTCACTTCGCTCTTAATCGCCTCCCAGTCGGATGTGGTCCGAGATGTGTGATTACCAGCTCCTGCATTGTTTATAGTACTGAACGGGAGCGATGGGAGGGTGATTGCTCGTGGAAAACATAATGGTCGATTAATAGTAAAACTCGGTATGCATGCTTTACCCGGGTAAATATGTAGTGTACGGCTATGAATACGTACCAGGCTGTCCAATAATTCCTGTCTGAAAATTTTCAAAATTCTATAATTTTCCTTAGAAGTGTTATAATATCAGGCAAGTGTAAAAACCTTCTAGAAGGTTCTCCAGAGTTCCACGCTAGGGGTATATAAGGCGCAGTCGCCGCGTCTAGCTACCAGTACAAGTTAAAATGGACCAAGGTCGAATTCGTACGTTCGTGTACTACGAGTGGCTGCTGGGCAACGACACGGGCACCGCAGTCGCCAACATCTGCAGAGCGTGCAAGGAGGATGCAGTGTCCCAACGCACAGTCAGGCGCTGGTTCGATCGTTTCGAGAGCGGCGACACGAGCCTCGAGGACAGGGAACACCCGCTGAAGATCATGCTCTGCTGCTGGTGGGACGCCAAGGGTATGCTGTACTTCGAGCTGCTCCCGCAAGGCAGGACGGTCACCGTCTCCATCTACACCGATCAGCTCGAGAAACTAGCCGCCGCCATCCGAGAAAAACGTCCCCCACGGGCCTCGTTCCACCTGCTGCACGACAACGCGCGCCCCTACGTGGCGAAGGAGACCCAGCAGGAGTTGGCGACGCTCGGCTGGGAGACGGTTGCCCATCCGCCGTATTCCCCGGACCTCGCCCCCTCCGACTACCACTTGTTCCGCCCGCTGAAGCACCATTTGGCCGGAAGAAAATTCACCAACTACGCCAACCTCAAATCCGACATCGCGGACTTCTTCGAGTCGCAGCCCCCGGAGTTCTGGGCGAAGGGCATTGGCGACCTGCCCAACCGATGGGCCACTGTTGTGGATAACTGTGGTGATTATATTGTTGATTAGACTTGTTTTTCGATAAAGTTGAAAAATAAATAAAAATGGTGAAATTTTCGGACAAGAATTATTGGACAGCCTGGTACATAGCTCCTATGCAGCACAAAGGATCAATCGAAAACTTGAGCGGAACGCTTTCCAAGGGAAGTACAACTAAAGCAGCAAACAGGTAAAGTACCAAGTCGGAGAGGCGATTTAAGGTGAAAGTAATTATAACATTTCACGTCAAATTACCCTTTTCAAATCAAATGGCATATCCTTCTAGCTAGCTTTAAAAGTTTTTAAATCGAAGCGAACTTTTCCAAATCGAAATGACCTTCAGTGAGGTTAAACAACAGACTCACTAAATGGTTAGAATGATTTTCTATTCAAGGAAAATTTGAAAAAAATCTCTCTTTGAAATTTTTTCGTCTACCTGCTCCAATAATTGCAATAAGTTTATAAAAAAAACTTCACTTTTAGAGAAAAATAATAAATTAAAGCTGTCTCAAAGCACAGCAAAGAAGCAAGCATGTAGCGCGTTGAAAGACCAGATCGCGCCAGGCACTCAAAAAGTTCGCCGCAACTTTTAATTGATTGATAGTGAAAACGCCGCTTACATGAACTGGTGAAGTGAGGATACATGTGCACTTTACAGTTGCTTTTGTTATATCGTTAACAGGCGTCAAACTATATGCAAACTAAAATTCTGATATCAGTCATAATCGCGACATCTTGGACGAGGGCATGGCGCAATCTCTTTTTTGGCAATATGAAACAACCGCCTTCCTGCTCTTTGAAACGAATTTTAAAACATTATTTTTCCTCAAAAAATAAAAAATTTATTCTAATTTTAATTTCGTTTTTTTTTATTCCAAGCAGTGTTCACTTGTTGAGTAGGCGAATTGAAACTCCAAGGAAAGCTATGCTAAAATTTTCCTCGAACAAAAATTTTTTCTAATCTTTTTGGAGAGTCTCTAGTTTAATGCATAACAAGCTCGTTTCAATTTGAAAAAGTTCGCTTTGATTTCAAAAACCTTAGAGCTAGCTTAGAAGAGTTTCCAAATTAATTTCAAAAGTGCTCAATTCCGTGTTAAATGGTAGATATAATATCATAGGAAGTAGCTTGGAACGCTGAATCAACTAGCTTGAAAACTTTCCGACCACTCAGTTCTGTACCTTGCCAAATTTTTGAAATTTCTTCTGGAATCTCCCGCCCAAAATTTATAAAAATGTAGGCCGAAGCCCAAATCTGTCTAGTATTTCGCTGCGAATATGACTGAAAAAATCGTCCTTTAGACCTTGACTTCGACTGCTGGTTTACGAGGCGCTCATTTTAAACCAAATTCGTGAATGCTTTCTAAGTTTAATCCAAATGTGGGTCAGAATTTCTTTAGCACACGGATTAACTAGGAGGTCTCCATTCCTTTCGATCCCGCTGCACCCAAAACGGGTTTTCTAGGTACAGCTCATTACCAATGTTAGAACACCCATCGACCCGTACCGAAAACGAACCACCCTCCTGTGCACCTTGTGAGATGCCCTACAAGGCCATATGCATAGGTTTTATTGAGAATCGTTAGCTAAGCTCACAGGCGACCTTTGTTAGAGATGGGAGTCTGTTCAGTTGTCAGTTTCAAAACCGCAGTGATCATTCGTACCCTTCCGTTTTTTGTGTTTGTTATGCAAAATTTTCACTGAATAGCGCGTGTAGACCTCGAGTTTCAATGCACAGGGCTTCCCCGAGTTTGAATTAGAAACGGGATCAGATGTGCACTTTTCAAGTAGCCATGACGTGTCCAGTAAAGTACGGGGAGGCACTGGAATGCAGCAGATGTCGCCGCTTCAGCAGAAGTTCGATTCTCCATCGCATTTGACAGACTAATCACTCGCACGATGACGGATCCGGACGAAAACGAGGGATTCGCTGAAAATTCGGAAAAAAATTGCGACCGATCGATCTGGAAATTGGGCAGCGTCGATGGACGATGTCCGAAATGGAAAATGTGATAAATTTCCCGCATTGTGCGTGTTCCTTCACGGATATGGTACACCTTCGTTCGGCCTAATTTTGAAGTGAAGCCCATAGCTTGAAAAATGGGAAAATCAGCTCCTCGAGCATTTTTCCGGCAGTTCTCGAGCCACTTGAAAATTTACAACAACCTTAGAACTGTCGCTTCGATCATCGATCAGAAGCGTATTCCTCGCGAAAGTGTGAAGTGCCACTTGAACTCGGGTGCGTTCTGCACTCCAAAAAAGGATATTATGAAGTGGATAGAAAGTTAATCACCTAGGCGTTTTTTGTCCTCTTAGGTGATTACCTTTCGGTGGACACTGCACATCAACTCCAACCATGGAAATCGACGTCTTTCCAAACTGTACAATGCAGCGACGTTCAGTTGTGCAGTGTTCACATAACCACATGCCAGTAAGGAGTTATTCTACTGGAAGGCAATCTCAATATCGCTTCAACTTTCCGTCTTTATCACGTTGACGACCAGAGCGACTTTCGCGCGTCTGTCGTGTGGGACCGATCCTCTCACGACACGACAAAAAACCCAAACGTTACCCTAAGGGTTATTTAGGATGCAACAAACACGAATACGAATCCGAGGTTCGTTTCATCGAATACAGCCGAAGACCACCCATAACGACAACTAAGGTGGTCGGGTCCAAGTCACCGACTTGGCCCAACCTTCGCCTAGTCTGGCTGCCTAGGGTGTTAACTAAGTAAATAGGTAAGTAATCCTACTATATATAAAAGAGTAAGCGGTTGTCCGTCCGTCTGTCCGTCCGTCCGTCTGCCTATCCGTCTGGCCTTTCCTATCCTAGACGTCGAGTAACAGGCGTCCGGGTTCAGACCATGTGTCACCCATGTCAGGTCGAGAGGGTCAGAAGGCGTGTCACCGATGTCGCGCAAAGGGCTTTCGTACTCACCATCAGAAGACATGTCACCGACGTCGTTCTACAGGCGTCCGAATTCAGAAAAGGTGTCACCGACGTCGTTCAACAGACGTCCGGGTTCATAAGAGGTGCCACCGACGTCGTGCAACAGGCGAACGGGTTCGGAAGAGCTGTCGCCGAAGTCGCGCAAAGGGGGAAGGGGGGGGGGGGCAGGTACAGAAGACATGTCAGCGATGTCCTTCAAAAGACGTCCGGCTTTAGAAGACGAGTCAACGATGTCGATTAAACGATGTCCGGGTTCAGGCATGTCACCGATGTCACGCCGTGAACGTGGGAGGACAAGTTTGGGGGGGGGGGAATATCTTGAACAGTGAAATTCTTGAAATTCGTGAAAGTGACCTGGAAGGGGGAGGGGGGCTGGAGGTGACACGGAGACGGGGAAGCAGTAATACGGGATCTTTAAAATGGGGTCAGTAGACGGGACCAAGGGAATGGGGAAACCAATAATGGTGTTCAGTAGACGGTTACCAATAAGGGAACAAGAAAAGAGGAGTTAATTAAGGATGGTTACCAATAAGGGCAATCAAAAAGAAGGGGTCCAGCAGCTGAAGCGGGCAAGAGGGGACCACTAAAGGATGACCTGTTCGAGAGAACCAGTAAGGTGGGGTGGGGAGGGGGAGGGGGGTGGCGTCCGGATTCAAAAGATGTGTCAGTGTTGTGGGGCAACGGGCTTCAGCGTCCAGAAGACGTGTCTCCGATGTCGGTCAAAGGCCGCTTGGGATTGCAAGACGTGTCACCGACGTACAGGGGCAGGCGCGTTCGCTTATCCGTTTAGTATCTCTTATTATTGAGAGTTTTGAGGAAAACATTTTTCTAAAACATAGGAGAGAGGTTATCTCCTCAATGGATGATATGTGTGTGATTCTTTCTATCTTCTAACAGTGATGACTTTATTGGGAACTTCATTTCAAGAGAGCAGTTATATGAAACAGCTGTATCACAATCGCAGAAGGTTTCGGACATGAGCAAACCGAATCAGCATGGTATGCGTCTGTGTAAAGAAGTTTTTCAGGGTTTCAGGGTTTGGGGGCGAAGCCCCCAACCAGACGTTTGGCGGCCGCTAGGCCGTTGAACGTCTGGTAACTAATAAGTAAGAAGCCTGTCTTTCGTTTATCACTGATAACGTGCCTGATTTTCACGTGCCCTGCATGTGAAAATCATGCACAATGCACATGATAGCGCGCGCGAGAAAGTTAGATACGACATCGCGCCTCAAAGTTAACCAGTAACAATCGTTCCTCAAAATTAATATCAATAGATCTATTATTTTTGTATTGTGGAACAGGTATTACCACCCATAAAAATTTGTGCTGAACACCATTATAAAAATCAGAAATTTAATGGGAGTGTACTTTAATTATTACCTGTTATTTCGAGGATGAGACGACTGATCACCCCATTCACCTGTACCTACAGCAGTGCACCGTATTCTGTAAAGCGGGCGTCA
Organism: Heligmosomoides polygyrus polygyrus; assembly: GCA_947396885.1. Lineage (NCBI taxonomy): Eukaryota > Metazoa > Nematoda > Chromadorea > Rhabditida > Heligmosomidae > Heligmosomoides > Heligmosomoides polygyrus. The sequence continues at coordinate 13,061,648 of OX377204.1, forward strand.
GATTCGTGTTCAGCATCCCAAAAATACCCCTAGGCGAAGCTTCGGCCAAATCGGTGATTCTGAACCGATCACCCTAGTCGATATGGGTGGTTTCCGGTCGTATTCGGCGAAACCGACGTCGAATTCGTGTTCGGCATCCCAAGAAACCTCCCTAGGCGAAGTCTGAGCCAAACCAGTGGTTTCGAAATAATTTTATTGAAGTGCGTCCCAATTTGGGTAGTCAACGTGTTAACAAAGATGATCTGGGCATTTGACCGTCTAGATCTTCTTCGTTTGACCAATGAATCGACCGCCAGAGTCGGCTCCAAATGAAAAAGAGGAATTTGCTGGAAACTCCAACGGAATTTTTTTTTGTCACCGATTGGTCTGAGGGTGAGCCAGCGTTGAAAGTTAAATGCAGAGGCAGGGAAAATGTGAGAATGTTCCAGTCGGAGCTTGTCACTGCTCAGATTTCATGCATCTTCAAAGAGGTTGATTTTAAAGTGGAGGTTGGATCTATCCTAGTCGGGAGGGAGCAACCGTAACTAGCAACTGCATACGTCGTTCCATGCCACACATATCCCCTGAATTTGAATCAAGGGCGTCGTACCATGGGACAGCAGCCGAAGTTCTCGTGGAAACTGGAAACGCGAGCTTGGGAATGGAGACGTAGGCTACCATATGCCCCCTCCAGTTAGGATACGTCCGTGAAGGTTATATCTTTAATTTTATCAGCCTGCTAGTTGTACAATGAAGCTGGAAATAACAATAAAATCTTCGACAACCTACGAAAAATCATAAATCTCTACAAAAGGGAGCGGGTTAAAAATTCGCAAGGCTTCCCAGGTTTCCCACCCCTTAGATTCTAAAAAACCGGTTGCGAACTTACCAGTTACTTACCAGTTACTAACTTACTGGTTAGTCAAATTAAACGCAAACATTTTACTAGGTAGTGTTGTTCTACTACTGTTATTAGTGTAGTTCAACGAATTATCAGCCTTAATTACTCATAATTTTCTTAGGTTTCAATCTATTTGGAAGAAAGCCATTACCCAGCGTCGACTATTTTTTGCCACTTTTGGACTACGCAGTGACTCGCAGCTAAAATGAACCTCACCGCTGTAAGGTTGCTGAAGTACTGCCCCAGTTCTTAAGCAGCGCATTTCCTTTAGTTCCACTCATGAGCTTCGCCATAAATTAGGGTCAGTTATGGTAGGTGGAGGTGGCCTGTGGCGCAGTGGAAGAAGTGCTTGCTGTCGCGTGCACGCGATTCCAGGTTCCTGGTTCGGATTTCCCGCCCAGGCCAACCCAGCCTTCCATCCCTCCGAATAGTACCAGACTATTAGTATTAGTACCAGACTTATCTGTAAAGGGTAAAACACTGAATTGCCCATCGGCTTGCCATTGCAAGTCATTGAATGGCCAAAAGCGTACTCAAATCGCCTCCACGACATCTCGTAGAGGTAGAATGCGTGGCGCGTCCAAGAAGAGATTCAGTAACGCCGTCCTTTATCCTTTTTGATAAGCAGATTAAGTGGTCGCCCAAAGCTGATCTAAAGCTTGCAGGTTGTTTTCACCAGCCAACGGACTTGCACCACAAAAACCTTAATGATGCGGATTGAGTCAAGAAAGTTCGTTGCAAGGACCTCATGATGATGGCTATAGCGATTTCGGCTACAGCTCCATATTGGTCGTCATAGTTCACCGCCCGTCTGTCAAAGTCGGATCCTATACAAGACCTTTGGCAAGCCATCTTCCTTCTCTTTCTTTTTTTTTCGAAAACGAGATTTCAAAAACGGATGTCAGATTTGTGATGAGCATCTCAAATAGCCCTATTAGGGATGTTTCGACCATTCCTCGAACTCTGGAGTTTTGAAGGTACAATGGTGTCAAAAATCATAACGAGGTTACTTTCCACAGCATAACGCTGAAACTTATGCAAAAAAACACTTAAAGGTTGTATAGAAGTCAGGACCGCTCAGATCTCAACCAGTCAGACCCCTACTCCTTTGGTTTAACGAGTTGGCAAAAAATAAACACATTTTAATACTAATTGAGGGAAGAGCATTCTTCCTATATGACTCGCTGTCCCCGATCATGCATAGGCTTCAGGCCCTTCCCTTGTTAGAGGGAAGCTTAAACGACGAATCCCGTTTCCATAATCGAAAATCTCTTCGAACTTCCCGACCTTAAAGAATTTCACTCTTTGCTTGAAAAATAGACAAAATATTAAGGATGTCTGTGTAATCATGCAGAAGGCTATCACTCTTTAATCATGTTTGCTTTCAGAACTATGTCCAAGGGTCTAAGTGCGTTGCAGACTGCATATAGTTTAAATGATGAAAGAGTTCGTATTTATTGCGTGTTTTTCTACATTCTACTGTCTGTCCACGCTATATTATAATAATTGCTTTAAATAAAAATTTAAAAAGATAAAGGACGGCGATAGTTAATCCTTTTTAGGATGCATTCTACTTCCACGGGATGTCGCGGAGGCGATTTGAATGCTTATTTGCCAAACAATGACTTGCGGTGGCCAACCGATGAACAAGTCAGCGCTTTATCCTTCCCAGACACGTCTGGTAGCAATTCACCGATCCGGAAGGAAGGAAGGCTTGGTTTGCCTGGGCGGGAGATCCGAACCAGGAACCTGGTATCGGGTGTAGACGGCAGCCGGCACCTCTTCCGACTGCGTTACACGCGACCTAAGAATTAAATGAGGAAATAAATACATAAAGACGCTCAGCTCGGATAAGAACATAATATAATTAAAATAGGAGATCTAAACCGGTTCTGGATAGGGTGAAGTTGCCAGGTTTGGATAAAACGCTGGGTGGACTCTTCACTCAAAACTTGCACCGAAAGGTGAAATATTCTATCCTAGCTACATACAGGCCTACAAGGGATTGACTTGCTCCCCATCCGCTCATATGCACCTCAATTTCATGATATTCTCTCAAGTGGACGTTAAATCACTGGTATAGTAGTATGAAAGGTCCTAGATACCAACTTGGCCTTCCGCTCGCGAGATTTTTGCTCGTGTGGCTTCCCAGTTTTTTGTTTCTGCTGTGCTGGTATCGTCTGATCTGTGCCTTCCTAAACAATGAACATTTTCAAAACTACAGAACTGCAAGTTTGCATGCGCAGAAAAGACGAGTCTTCGGAAAGGGAGGGACCACGTATAGCAGAAAACATTCTTACCTTCAACGTAGAAGCACTGGTGATGCTGGGTGTTGTAGTGGCAGTGGTATGAGGTGATGTATCCATGCTCGTTGAGCTGACCGTAGTAGCCTCGATTGTCGATGCAGCGCTCGTTGCCTCTTCCGTCACTGTTGTCATCTCTGTTGTTGTGCTGGATCTAGGCATGGTAGTGACCTTCATGGTAGGCCTTGGTCCTCTTGTTTTCTTTTTAGGTCGCGTGGTGATTTTCTCCACAGTCGTTGCTTTTGTTGGCTTTGGTTTGGGTCTGGGTCTAGGCTTCTTTGGCCTGTTTGTCTTAACTGGTGCCTTAGTTTTAGGTCGTTTTGTTGGAGGACGTCTCCGTAGCCTTGTACTTTGCGGTGGAGGTTCAGATTCAGGCGTAACCGTACGTGTAGTTGTCGAAATGAATGAGACTGAAGGACTACCGGTAGTTGTCCTTTCATGATGACTGCGGGACAGTGTTGTTGTTCCATCTGGTTGTTCAGTTTCAGCCTTCGAAAAGCCAGTGCCTGAAGTAGTATTGTCCACACCTCTGACACCTGTCGACTGTAGAACTTCCCAGGGCGGTTCGTCGTCGTAATCAGACGGCAAGAGTAGCTCTTTCTCCATATGGTTTTTACTTTGTTTATGGAGTATGCTCTGAAAAAAACATTTATATGACCTCTCACTAGACCAAGATTCTCTTCCTTCCAGAAACAGTGTATTCAGGTTTATAGGCATTGTACCAAACGCATCAGAAGATGTGAGCCATCCTACTGTGTAATCTTGAGTGCGTAGTAGTGCACTAGGAGGAATCGCCGGCTGTCGTGTGCGCTCCGATTCAATGTTCCTGGTTCGGATTTTCTGTCTAGGCTACCAAATCTACCAATGGTAATAGCGAATTGGCACCAGACTTGTCTGAACACTGACTTCTTCATCGTCTGCTGATTGGGGGGAGCCTTCGCCCCAAACAACGAAGACACATCGTCTGACCACCAAAGCTCATGACGCGACGTCAACGGCAAGTCTTCCGTTCTGAACCTTGGCGCTTGTGGTACGACGTCTGCGACATGTCTCCTGAATCCAGTACGGACCTCTGTTCCTCCGTTACTGGACCGTTGTTACTGGTTCCTCTCGCTGGTCCCCTTTTCCTGGTCCCTTTTCTTGTTGCCCTTACTGACCCCAATTTTACTGGTTCCCGTCCTCGTCTCCCCTAAAAGTCCTCCTTACAGCCCTCCATTACGGTTCTCCTATGCCCATTGAGCGGACGTCGGCGACATGTCTTCTGAATCTGGACGCCTTGTCCGCCTTTTTGGACCACTTTTACTGGTTTTTCTTGCCGATTCCCATTGCTAGTCCCCTTTTCCTGTTCCCTTTCCTCGCTCCCCTATCGAACTCCCTCCCTCTTAACGGTCCCTTCTTACTGGATACCTCGTCTTGAACCCCCTTTCGCCTCACAATTGTGACACGACATTGATGACACTCTTCTGAATCAGGACTTCCTTTGCGCGACATCGGTCATATGCCTTCGTCTTCGTCGGTGATGTCTCTTCTGAACCCGAACGCCTGTTGCATGACGTCTTTGAAAGGCCTTGGACAAACGGGCAGGCCGACAGCCAGTAACTCTTTTATATTTAGTAGGGTAATATATTTATACAAACTCCCCCCCCACAATATCCGGTACGGAGCGACACCGTGTCATCGAAGCTGTTCACCGCAGCGCTGCAGTGGATAATGAAGTCGTTTGACTGGAACGAAGATGGGCATTGGTGTGGGTGGAAGATTCCTCTCAAATGTTCGTTTGCTGTCGACATCGTACTCCTCTAAAATGCTTAGCTTAGCCAAAGGCGAAGCTTGCTGGTCTAAACGAAGCTGGGAAAAGGAAACGACTGTGAATCAACCGGAGGATGACACACTCGGATACCCGCTGCCGACGGACCGAACAACCACTTGCTATTGAGAACCTGTTGCAGTGGATGTGGCGGAGTGAGGCGATTGTCCAGGTGAGGGGTCCCGGTGCTATTCCCCGCCGTCCGTTGACGCTTCTGTGGGAGTGTACCATTAGGTTTAAGGGTCGGCTCCTGTTGTTAGAGTGTTGCACGATGCTTTCGCAGCCATATATCCACGTATATCCATTTCGTACTTACATAGGTATGTGCATACGCAAAAGAAGGTATAAATATACTATCTATACACATCTATATACATATGCATATACATGTATATACATAGGAACAGGTTCTCATCCCAATAGCTAGAGGTTGTTCGGCCCGTCGAAAGTGAGTGTCCGAGCCTACCTCATCGCGAACCAATTCGACTCGACTGTTCTCTCAGCGCTATGCTACACGACGGAAACATTGGCCGATACTGATGTCACGTCAAAGACTCTAAGGACCGACCACGCACAGAGCGCTATAGCGACGACTTCTGAAGTAAAACCGACGAACTCAAGGCCAAGCCGGACTTCGCAGCTCCGACATGAAGAGAGTGTTTCATCTTGGTGACCTAGCGGGCCACGTATAGTACGAAGAATGCCGATAGGCCTGTCCCATTGTGAGGAGACGAACGACTGATGGACGAATCCACTGGTGAATCCCGAGAGACGTGAAGTGCCCTCGTGGAAGATCTTCAATCAGCTAGGCCGACACGTTCGTCGCACGACGGTCCAAGTGGCATTTTCGTTAGGAACGAACCAAGCTGCTGGTCAACGTCACCAGGTTGAATTGAAAGCATCTTGCTCGTAAAGTTCGTTCTGCAACGACGACTCGACGATACGGGCGCTGCTATTACCTTTCTACTCGCAAATATATGAGCGAGCGCATTTCTGGCATGAAATACAGTTTACGCAAGCAGAAATTCACAGAGGTTTTATGAGCAAGCTTTTTTTCGCGAGTTTCATTGACGCCTATAAGGTCACATTGCAAAACCACTACGATTTCCCGTGTCTTGCACTGCAACAAGTTCGAATCAGTGGAATCTACAACATTACCTTATTTACCTCGTCTGTCACGTTGTCTTCGTCAAGTGGTCTGACACCATCCTGGCTGTTAGCCTCTTCAGCGGTCTAAAACACGGGATATATGTATCAACGAACACTCTCCACGCAATGATAGCTAGCGCTAATATTTTCAAGACAAATTACGACCTTTCCATTTTTTAGGATTGCAAAAGTTTAGGATCGACCGAAGGAGACAATTTTGGCACAAATTTCAAGCACAAGCCTTCGAGAGAAGAGACTTAAAGAGCTCCCAGATGGTTCACTATCCCATTGTTTTCCGGTTTGGTCCAGACGAATCCACAATTTTGTGCTCATATAGGTTCTTTGGGTGCATGGGAACACAGTTTGAGGACGAGCTGGCTGTCACGTTACTCCGATTCGAGGTTCTCGGTTCGAATTTTCTGCCCAGACCAACCAAGTCTTCCATTCCTCCAGGGTCGATGAATTAATATGAGGCCTGCCTGGAAAGGATAAAGCACCGACTTGTCCATCAATTGGCCACCGCAAGACTCTATTGTAAGCCAAATACACATTCAAGCTGCATCACGTAAAAGTAGAATACGTGGCATATCCCGCAAAAGGATTGATTAACGCCGTCCTTTACACTCTGCCTTGTAAAGCAGCAGACAAAATATGTCCCCTTTGAAAAGTCTATGGGTAAATTTGCGAGGTCGCCGAGATAGAGTCAGCTTGCGCCTATACTTATTGCGATATAATAATGCTTACTGAGTTCAGTGCCGTGTAGAACTGAAGCAGTAGAAACAGAACGCCGAGTATTCGTGGTGATTCCTGAAATTGAGTTCTCTCTTCATATCCTGATACAGCTTCGTTGCATTCTTGATCTGAACCAAGGAACCAAGCCGGACCAATAGGCTACTGTAGACTCGTCTGATGTACTGTACATGTATATTCGGCCTTCATAGAATAGCCCACCATTGACAAGATAGCCCCGATGATGCACGTCTAGAAAAGGAAATTCACACTCTGTGTCTTTCTATCTGGCAGCTTCGCTGTAGCCGACACAAGTCCTCCTTCATCTGCGTCGTGTATGTACATACTCGTGCCTAATGTAATTTGTATTAAAAGTTTTTGAACAAAACAAACAAGCATCTTTGACTGTTTCCCATTTTTCTCATTTCTGTCCAAGTTTTGAGTGTTCCACAGCTCTGTTCATGCCATCTTGTTGGGAGAGGGGTATTTATAGTTTCACTTTTTTCGGCGTAAAGCGGCTCGGAGGAGGTCATCTAGGAAGACAGCCTTATCCGACGTCCTGTGTTGAACGATATCTCAAATTTCACACAGCATTGGTGCGTTCTACCATAGTGGTGAACTGAGCTGGGTCACTTCTGATGTGTTTATTTGAACATTCAAGCGCCTTCTTACCAAAGCGGATTACCACTTAACACAAGGTGACCCCTTCCAAGCCACTTTGCGCCCTCTTTTCAACTAAATAGGGAAAGATGACAGCAAATCGACGATAATTAAAATACTGTGACAGAACACGTGACGCTCTACGATGACCTGATGAATAATAGAAAACCACCTAAGAGTTCGCTGCAGTACCATTTTATCCTACGTCTAGGTAAATCCAATAGCCGTTTTCGGCAGCGGGTGGATGCAAATGGACTTCCCATCTGAAACCAGAAAACTCTATCCTAGTCGGGAGGGCGACCGTAAAGTGTCACCTGTGTTCGTCGTACTACACAATCATATTCCCTGAATTTAAACAAAAGCCCTCGCATAGTGGGACAGCAGTTGAAAAAACCCAAGCAAGGGGTTGGAGACGCAAATCTTTATATGCCGTCACATCCGATTGGGATGGATCCCGGCGAAAAACCAAATTTGTTATACTTCCACAGTGGACTGAAGATTCATTGGGTTCTCTGCGACCCTTTCTCCTCCTAGGTGATATATGTTGCGGAGACGGGCAGCGTTGGGAGATGGGAGCACCCCATCCCCATTAAATCGGCGTGCCAATCATGAAGGGCATGTACATTCGGTATCCTGATCGGCTGACACGTGTTTGGTCAGTACTCTGCTCGGTTATTATTGGCTAGCGTCCTTCCACCTACCAATGCTGCTCACCTTCGCGACATGTACCGATTTTTCCTAGTCGAAGGGGGCGAAGGGGGGGCCTTCCATATAGTTTCCTCTACAACAGCGGCAGAACTGAAGGAGGATTAGGATTGATCCGAAATATGCGCAATATGAAGAGATAGAATTGCAAATCAAACATACACGCTGGGAACTGAAAGCGGTGCAATCCCAAGCCGGGAGGGGGGGGGGGGTACCTGGCTGACTGCAGCCTTTTCAGGCCTTATAACTAATTATTTTAATATTCCGGCGTCGATACCCGTTGTTTTTACGGTAGGACACCAGGTTAGCATTTTGTGTTATGTTGTGTGAATTTGTATTCAAATACTACATATTTACAAGTGACTATGGAGTGCCCCCCCCCCCCCCCTTGGGATCGCACACTGAAACCGTTGCCCTTTACTTCTTACTATACACGAGGTGAGCCGATTTCCACTTCCATTAGCTTCCACTGTCCCACTGTTAGGGAATCCAAATGGTAGATTCTCTGAATCCAACAGTCCGACTCAGCCATTTCCTAGCTCGACAATATTCACTGAAGACTGGATGACCCTAACCTTGACCCATATGCAGTCGGCAAGGAGTGAACTGATAGGTCCGATTGGGACCATAGGATAACTAACCTTCGGCCTAATCCACATTAGCCGACCATTCATCCAGAGAGCACGTCGGGAACTGCTGCAGATTGAAACCGAGTCCTCTTTGGAGCCGGAAGAAATAACTATGTATCCCGACCAAGCTCTATCACTGATAACCGATAACCGCTGATGACAACCGTCGACGCTATCGGCATACTTTCTACCAGTTCCCCACCATACAGTAATCAACTCATGGAATGCTCTGACCCAGAGCTCCTCGGTGATAGACTCCATGGAGAGGCGTCATGACCTATGGGACTTGGCGCAATTACACTCATCGCTGTCACTGCGGTTGCGACCAGAGATCGGTCACCGCCGATGCACATGTTTTCGCGATAGCGCTGCAGTCTCAAAGCGCTAACGTCCAGAAATTGTGCGAAATCGTCAAAGTCATATTAAAGGGCCGCAGCGCTTAAATGTACAGCGGCTACGGTAGTTTTCGGTGGCACATTTTGGGCTCTGCGTGCAATCTAAAGCTCTGGCTCAGATCGGTGAGGGCAGCCTTTCTTTCACGACAATGTAGCTTTTCGAAATCAAAATAATCCGTTTCAGATTAACATCGACGATCTTCCCTGGACACCTTTCAGATCGAACTCGACATTTTTAAAATGAAACACGCCAGTTTTCCGTTCTAATTAAGAGGTCAAGAACTCAACGTGCAAAATTCATCTCGCCTTTTTTACTCCTTTCCAGAAGCTACTGAAAAATTATTACATTGTTCGAGAATCCAGAAAATTCATATGTTTAGCTTGAGAGTGTATTAGTCCCTTATAAAACCCAGAAAGGCAAAAATTCTCCGATGCACCCATTCAGTATGAAACGGTTTTAATTCAAATTATAGTGAAAATTCCGTCCACGCCGAATCGCACATGGATCAATAACACTCCAGGAACAGAATTTTAGGAGCTCAACAAAATATTTTTCAATCTGAAAATGGCAATTTTCCAATCAGTTTTTCTCGGACCAATATTGTAATGTATTAGGTTGAGTCATAAGTTTTGCAACAAAATTTGTCTTCCAGCAAAAATAAGACTATAGCACAAAGGAAAAATGACTGACTTAAACGAATTAATTGCCGTTACACTCAATGAGTTTCTTCCGCTCTTCATGCGCAGAGTGGATTACATCCCTGTAGAATACCATCGGTATCGACCTGAAGAAGTCGTGTACCACCGTCATGACCTCATCGACTTCGGCGAAGCGCCTACCATGGAGGAAGTGATCCATCGAACGAAGCTGATGACAGTCAGACGGCACAATGTCCGAGGTGTATGGTGGTTGGTTGATCTCGATCCAGCCCAATTCCTAGACTTTTGCCAGCGTCTGAAATGCCGTAAGCAGTCGTCCTTTGTCCTGGTGAAGGAAACATTGGCTCGTATCGACTTCTCCACTAATTTTTAATGGATCTAGTCGATTTGTTGGCAAAAGCGAGCGTCGAGGGTGGTTTAACCACATCGAGCAGCTCCTGGTGCACCGGTTCATTACACATCCGTCAAACGCACAGCAGGACCTTCTTTCGGTGGAGCTCTGGGTTTGACGTCAGAATCCCCAGCTCGTTGAGTTCCAGCTATTGCTTTCCGGCTTACAGTTGTAGTGAAGCATGCGCTTTTCATCGCTGGCAAGGACTCGATCCATGCCTCTCGCTTGAACCGGTGCCGGAGCTCTCGGCACTCGGAAGCACAGCGATTTACTTGGGTTTCCGTCGAAGCATGAGGCACTGACGAAGGCGGTTTTGGCGACCTTCCAGTTTTCTGTAGTCGACTAGCGGTGGTTCTCTGAGAGGTGTGGAGATTAGCGGTCAGGCCTAGTGAGGTTTGAGAAGAATTCGCGCAGGTGCCCTTTGTTTACAGCTGTTGGTCTTCAGAGTGGTTTGACTTTGTTGCCCTTCTAGGCGGAGAGGAACTTCTGATACCACCTACAATAATTTATTGGGTTTGGATTGAACTTGCCGGTGACTTGCTAAATGTGCTTGACCCCCGTTGCTGGGTTGCTGCCGAGCTTGGACTAATTGAAAATAAAATCAAACACTTTTCGCTTTGAGTGGTCATCGTTCTAGAAAAGAAAACCTTTCGACAACGCAGACAAATTCAACGATTCATAACTCAAAATGATCGCTAGGGAACAAACTTTCAAACGGAATATTATACATCAGCGAGTTTACTTTGAATTTCATAACAAGCGGAAATGTTGCAAAACTTATAACTCAACCTAATATTTTCATAAGAAGCCGATCAAAGGAGATCTGCATTTCCTTACAATTGGAAAATGTCGAAATAAATACTAGATCAAAAATAATTAGGCTTCGTAAAGTTTTGATACCGCTGTATTACTGACTTATGCACAGCTCCGATTACATAGAATTTTCACTATCAAGTGAATGAGAATTGTCACATCCTGAACGAGTGCATAGCGGAACCATACCTTCCTGGTTTTCCGTTATTTACAAAAACAATTTCTGCTGCTGAAAGAATATGATTCTTCCCAATCATGCTAATATTGTACTAATTTTTATGCAACCATTGAATGTCATTACAAGTTTTCAAAAGCAAAATGAGTTCGTTATGTTGAAAATCCCGACTTTCTAGGAGTTCAAAATTTTTTATGTATTTTGGAAGACTCCCATTCCACAAGCTGTCCTCTTACATCTAAAGAGTATCCAGTTTAATCTTGAATATGTCCATAACGTTCTGTGGTGTGCGTTGTTTAATTTGAAAGACATCCGCTTTGTATTGAAAAGTGTCAAAGTTGACGTGAAAATGGTACACACTGGGCGTGGTGAATCAAGAAAAACATATTTATTGATAGCAATCGACACAGAAATACCGCGAATATTACCACAAACCATTTGAAACCCCGCATTTGACACGACATACAACATCGACTAGACTGGAGCCGAGGACACACACACATGAATGAAAGCCTCAGAGGCTCAGCGACACAGACGCTCTTATGGGAACAGAAGAGTCGCCCGAGGCCTCAACAGAACTGAGAATCACATCGGAACGTCGGAAATTGGAAAGCAGAGGGAACCGTAACTGCTGTCGAGCACAGCATCGATACGTACGGGTAGAGTGGGTCTACAAAGGTAGACAGACTAAGCGTTCTAGGCAAATTGAGAAGCACAGGACTAGTCGATAATGTGGCCACCAAGTAGGGGAGGGAACACGCCAGCCAATTTCAACCAATTAGAGCATCGAACGGACACGCTCTAACCACTCAAGGCACCGACGGTACACGCATACTCTAACATGCCCGTTCGATGCGGTCTGATTTGCCTGCTGCGGCCCCCTTTTACTATGTAGGGCACATTGAAAACTAGTCTCTAGATCGTTTCCTTGGAGTGCTTCAGATGTGGCTAGCCTTTCTGAATCCACCATAGTTTAATAGATAGTTAAAGCCGCAGAAAGAAACAGAGAGAAAGATGGAAAATCCCTTCCCTAAAAGGAAAATCGCCCCGAAAGAGTGCCTTCCCTTCAGGGAAGGGGTGTTCATAAACCAGTTGAAAATAGGTGGAGCAAAGGTAAACGAATATTAGGTTAGGATAAATAAAAGGAAAATTCTAGCCAATCCCTTTGCCGGATGCGCCACGCATTCTACTTCTACGGGATATCGTGGTAGCAAGCGCGCATCTGACTTAAACAATGACTTGTGGAGCCCACCGATGGATAAGTCAGTGCAGATAAGTCTGGTAGCAAATCACCGACCCCTGAGGAATAGAACGCTTGGTAGGAATGGGCGAAACCGGCGAACCATGGAAATCTCCGGGTGCATACGAGGGCTGACGCCTCTTCCGACGGCTCTACACGCGCCCGTAAGGTCAGTGGATTCATCAACAATTAAACCCGCGGGTATGTGGGGTTTAAGGGATGGAGACGAATGCTTCACCGCAGCTATCTCTACCCCTTTCACCCCGCATACCCGCGGGCTTAATAGTCGAAGAATCTGGCCATAGGTTCTTTTTCTACATAACCTATTAGAACGTGTATTGTTCTAGTAGATGATTCCGTCGCATGATCAAGCCTGGCATCTGGTGCGCGGTAGATTTCGCGCTCCAGGGAAAAATACTTGGCCCATGGCCTAAATTCACGACATACAGTCTCTTCCAACTTGAAGAGCATTTAGGACCGAAAACTCTTCCTTGTACCGCACCAGCGATACCCTCTGAAGGCAGGAGTATGAATTCCTGCTGATTCCACTCATCCCCAAGTTCTGGCATCAGCAAGGCTCAAACACTGGCACTTTATACTCGCAGCCTCCACGCTTACATGACTTGCCCTTCTCTCCTACTCTTACAGTTGTCCTTAGAGTCTTCCACAGGATACGCAGTGGAGCCACTACGCACCAGAAGGGAGAGGGAAGGAAAGGGGACAATACCTCAAGCTAAAGTAGGAAGACCGTCGATTACTACCCTAATGACCCTACCAGACTACTATATCAACACTCAGGAAGAGCTCTTCCCGAGTGGCAAACCGTTCAGGAACCATGGAAGCAATTGATATGGCAAAGGAGCGCCTTACAAAGGAGCAATGCCTAGATACTTCGCGACGAAGACCCGTACGACGGAGGTCAGGTGGTAGATGGTCGGATAGTCCAGCGCTTTCTCGTTGTCTCGGGCGGTGTGCCAGACAGTCGGGAACGGAACCGTGATCAGATGAAGGATGGGCACGCCTGAAATTTAACATCACCGGATCAATGTGTGGCATAGGCGCTTCAGAGGACCCTCACCCCTCTTCAGGAACGGAATATGGTCGTCTTCCACCGCACTGTACGATATCCTCCCTTGGAAGATGTTTCGATTCGTGGCCAAGCAGCCAAGATTTCGCAGTTCGGACTCTGAAAGGACAATAAGCTAAGACACGGTGATGACGATGACTGGTAATGTTTGTATGCTGTGAAACATATCTAGCGGCCATTAATTTTGAGCGGAGACACGCAAAGACCTGCAGAGAATACATAATTTCTGCATAGTATGATAAAATGCAGTTTTTATGAACTATCTATTACTATCTAATGCCGTAATATAACTATCTAACAGTAATAATAATAATAATAATAATAACATAACCATCTAATGCTACAATGTTGAGCTGTTGGCTTTAACATGAGAAACATGAGCAAAACATTGCCCTTGAACGGGACTTGAACTTGCTTTTAAAGCATCATAATGCATTTTTTCATAATGCACTGAGCAATATTGAGCATCCGACTAGAAATACGATAAAGCATAGGAAGATGGTTCGAATTCGGCATGGGGCTAAAGTTTAGCACGTATCTCACTCATAGCTATTAAATTTTGTAAGCATAACAGCCAGCACAGTAACTCACAAACACTACATTCTATCCCGTTATATGAGAAAGCTACATAGTCCGTCTCTTGGCACCATCTGTTTGTCGTTATGTCCGTCCGCGCATAATTAATGACCGCTTGACAGGATTTACAGCGTAGTAGCGCGATAAATCAACTCGCTAAAATTTCTTTAAATGATCACAGTAGCTATTGACACATTTTGTTGTAAGTAAATAAAAAAGGCCCTATTATCGATACCAATATCGATCAATACAATCGCGGTAACTGTCTGTAGTAGGCTTTTTCAGTTTGGAGTTCCTCAAATGTGGTAGTTGTGAACAGGATTCGGAAAAAAGTATTAAATCAATGTACCAATCAATACCATACAATGTAATCGATTTTTGACTGTGTTAAGTTAAGTTAAGTTGTTAAGGAAAGGTGGCGTCATGACAACAGAACACCGGACCCCGCTACGAAGCGCGACAGACGCTGAAGAAGAAGAAGAAGAAGAAGTAATCGATTTTTGACTGGACTAGGCAGCTGAGAGGGAACCACGAACAATATCGATCTACTAACTACCTATTGATAGATATTGGCGAATTTTTCCCAAACTTCACCCTCAAATTACATCGTTTTTGTCTGAGCATAAGTCACTCGAAGTTGATGGGTGCGTAGCGTTCGTATCGGCTGGTCGTGGGCGCCGCGGCCGCGCGCCCAGGTGGCCATACCTGCGGCGTTATCCCCCGCTCGCCGTCTCCGCTCACGCTGTGGCACCCGTCGCGCGCGCGGCGGACAACGGCCCGACGAAGGCCGTCGTCGGCGGCCCCACGACGACGGCCCGACGAACGAGCGGAGCCACAGGTCGACCAGATTTGCTGGGACTGCAATCAGCAGGAGGTTCAGAGGATTTACAAAACGAGTGTAAAGATACATGTTGGCGTGAAAAAACATAGCTCTACATCAGAATTTCGAGCTCTATCTAATGAGCTCTACCCCAAACTTATCAATGCCACAGTTGATGCAATATTCTTCAAATTTGAAACTGAAAATAATTCTTAGCAAACCTGCTACGAAGCTGTAAAAGGAATGTTTCCATACTAAAATTTCACACAGAATTCAACTGCGTCGTCTAAATACCTTCTAGAAAAGCTCTTTTTTAAAGAAAAAATTGTGTGTACCACACCGTTGGGAACATGTCTCCAAGCCGTTCAATCACGAAGTTGATATCCTATTCTATTACATAAAAGAGTGTATGTGTTTTTTGTGTATGTCATTTAAGCGGTCCAAAACTTATGCCGTGGGGGTAACGGAAATCGTTGAACACAAATCTGAAGTTCGCGTTTGATGCTTCGATCATCAACCGATATTGGTCAATTTATCGATTCTTTGTGGATGTCATTCAGCGGTTCGAAACATCAGCCCGGGGGTAATTGAGGTCACTGAACACGATTCTAAATGTTGTTTTTAAAGTTTCGATCGCCATCAACCGATATTGATTAAATTATCGATTCTTTGTGATGTCAATCGAGCGGTCCGAAACTTCAGCTCTGGGGATAAGCGAGGTCACTGAACACATAGTCTTTCATTGCCCTCTCATAAGACCTCGACCTCCTGGAGGCCGTGCGTGCAGGGGCGAGGTTATGTTTATTACCAGGTAGTAGGGACATGTCTATTAATCGTTGCTCATTCGTTGCTTACCGCCGTCACTGCTTCTGTGAATAGACCATATAGTGAAGTAGCACAAATTCTCCACTCTACAGTCAATAAAGGGTATCGCCGAGTCGCTTACGCACTTCGACGGTGTTTTCGAACTTCCAGTGGCACTTCAAGATAAACTCCTTCTCTTCGAAAAAAGCCTAGAGCCGGGCCTGACTCTTGTTATGGGCTTAGAAATGTAGAATGGGTTATTAGAGCGATAGCGAAAGCAATAAATTGTGTAGTCAATGAACTCACACGTCACGTGCCTTTCACATAGTTGCACATCTCTAAACGTAGAAATAGGCATTGCACAGGTTAGTGTGGCCAAGTAGTAACAGAATTTTAACAAGCAGTTAGCCCATGCACAATCAATCGAGTCTGAAATGCAAGGTTTCAGTCGAGCGCATGGCGCAATCTTGACTATTTGCATTACAAAGAAATTTCATTACCCTGAGCTTTTATATGAGTTTTAAAATCTTCAAAAGCTTCACTATCACCAGTGATAGAGCCACTCAAAGAGCACATGCATTTTTTTTTAGGATGCTCTGCATTTTTCGCAAGCCATAATGTGTTTTTAACTTTCAGACCTTTAAAGAAGCTCACATCAATCGAAACGGCTATTTTTCGGAGAAATTTTAACAAATATTCAAGCGAAAACAATTATTCGAGCAAGGTTTTAGACGAGTGCATGGCGCAGTCCATGCCGCTCATTTGTCAGAAAATTTTTACTGTCTTAAAATTTTATATGAGCCATAAAGTTCTTCAGTGCCTTTGAGCAAGGTTATGACACTTCAAACAGCGTATACATTTTTGAGACACACTGTATTTATGAACATAAATTTTGTAATTGAATTCTGTGTAGAATGTTGCCTTGGAGACATGTCCCCAACTGTCATCCACACAATTTTTTCCTTAAAAAAGAGCTCCCCTAGAAGGTATTTAGACGGCGTAGTTGAATTCTGTGTGAAATTTTAGTAGTAGTTTTAACATTCCTTTTATAGCTTCGTAGCAGGTTTGCGAAGAATTATTTTTCAGTTTCAAATTTGAAGAATATTGCATCAACTGTGACATTGATAAGTTTGGGGTAGAGCTCATTAGATAGAGCTCGAAATTCTGATGTAGAGCTATGTTTGTTTCACGCCAACAGGTATCTTTACACCCGTTTTGTAAATCCTCTGAACCTCCTGTTGATTGCAGTCCCAGCAAATTTGGTCGACCTGTGGCTCCGCTCGTTCGTCGGGCCGTCGTCGTGGGGCCGCCGACGACGGCCTCCGTCGGGCCGTTGTCCGCCGCGCGCGCGACGGGTGCCACAGCGTGAGCGGAGACGGCGAGCGGGGGGTGACGCCGCAGGTATGGCCACCTGGGCGCGCGGCGGCGGCGCCCACAACCAGCCGATACGAACGCCCCCCTCCCGAAGTTGATCGCCTATGAACAGCCTATCCTACTATATGCTGAAGAGTTCCGATTGTCCGTTTTCTTTTCTGTCCATTCGTGCGTCCTCGCAAAAATAGTGGTCCTAGACACGAGTCATAGCACACAAACAGAGTCCAGTAATCAGGTATGAACCTCGGTTGGTAGCAATATGATGGCAGTTTACCTGGCTTGACCACAAGTAAAAATCAATAGATTGATGAGCATTGGTCGGCAACCAATTATTGATCGATATTATCAATTTTACTTATATTTCCTCGTTTCAGGTGTAAGCTACGCGAATATGCTCCTATGGCACCCTTCCCTATGATATGTAGAAGATCTCATCTCTGCTTGCGACGGTATGATGATAATCGACTAGGCTAAGTAGGTAGACAAAATCGATCGATCAATATTGATCGATGTTATGGATTTTTGCACCCTGCCGATCACTTCAGATATGAAATGAGCGGGATTGTCGTTGGGTAGGTTTTATAACGAACAGGTTACCTATAGATGGTAGCTCCGTAAACATCTGTGTGGCTCCCAGTCCTACTGTGTTCGATATCACCGGATTAGGAGCGCCGAGTAGATCCAGGAGCATCAGCACATCCTGAAACATGTTCAATTACCACTTTGAAATTGGAACAAGCTAAAACTAACAACATACGATCCTGTCGATCTCGCGACTCAGCTCGAAATTAGTGCCGGTGGTCGTCGGGAACCACTTCGACTCCCATTTCCGCGCCAAGTGCCGCGATCCGTAGAGCGAATCCGTCTCCGACCATTCGACAAACGCCTCTTCGCCGTCGAAGAAGATCAGTTGAAAACCGACGTCCTGAATGCGCCTCCTTTGATTCGTATTGAATGACTCTTGAGAATCAATATCTATTGATTGCTAGAAGTATAAACGCCTACTACTGCAAAAATCAACTAGAATTAGAGGGGGTTGGAAGTTGCGCTTCTGGCAAAATGTAGCTCTGTTGGTATGCGCCACAGATTCTACGTCCACATCGTAACATATGTAGGGGGTACATTGTTGCCGCTTAAGTAAGGTGGGTCAAGTTCGTGTAACCCCTGACCTAACTTGAAGAACCGGTAAAGAGCGGCAGAAAATCTGGCAGGTTCGAACAGCGGCTACACCATACATATAGCAGAGCAATAGCGGTTCGGGAAGATTTGCTCGCTTTATTTGAACATCCAACACCCAACAAACGGCTACTCGGCCATTCGTCTTCAAGTATAATGCATATGTGTTTTTTAATGAACGTCTGTGACTTTTTTCCATGTATTTTCCCAAAAAATCGTTCACACAGACACTTCGCATGGCTTTTCCCTATCCACATACCACTAATAAAACGAGATTGGGGGTGTGGACTGGTACATAGAACCTAGGGTTCCTGTTGTGGCCTGAAATGTTGTTTTGTCATTGTCTTCTGTTTCTTCAACTATGCTTCTTAAACTCACGAGGGAGGTCAACGAGCGTTCCGTGGCAATTTTGAAAGTGATCTATTGGGGGTTGTAGGGGACTGTAAGAGAAGCACCGTAGTGGTCTTCAAATTTCCTGCGGACATCTGGGTTGGTCAAAAACTTTGAAAAACCGTATCATTCAGAGCGGGCCGGTGAAGCAAAACAGACGTCTGGAACTGTTACGTCCTGATTAGAATCTAACCTGCAAAAGGTTTCGGGCTGGAACGGTAGCGGAATTACCGCGATCTCGCAATTTGCTTGTTAGCAGTACAGTACCGGAGGTGGAACACTGAGGTGTGCCGCTCGCCACCATGTTCGTAGCGACTGGATAAGTGGATACGGTGGCGGGCTTTCAGGGAAGGGTCAGGCGTTCGGGTACGGGGGGTGGGATTCTGCATTGCTAGGCTTGCTCGGTCCACTTTTGTCGATGTAATGTGTAACTTGGCGGTAGTGCACCATCCTGACATTATAACCTTATTTTAACCTGGATGATACGATATAAACCCAAAAATAAACGCGCAAAGCAACAGCGCTTATAATACATTCGATTGGCCATTGAGAAGTACAGGTGATTTTCGTTTGCATACAAAATAGAAAGTATTCTATGTCTTGACCGTCTTCGTTAGGCATTGACGGTGTGTCTGTGAGCATTACTGTACTTCACGACTCCAAGGATCGAGGAGGAAAAATTGGATAAAAAATATTTGTTTTTTATTTTATTTATTTTTTACTTATTATTTTAATTTCTGTTACAGGATGTTTTGTTGCGATCAAAACTCTTGCGCCAGGCGGGACTCGAACCCGCATCTTCTGCTTTCCGGGCAGCGATGTTCGCCTTACACCACCGGCGCTGTTTGACCGCACGTAACATCGGCGATATCCTCGAGGTCCATCAGCACCCACCCGTGATACGGGGTTGGGCCGGCCGCTGATATCAGCATGGAACCGGTTAAGCTGAAGACCTTACTAGTAACAATGTTCTAACACATTTGCTTAAGCTTGGAGCGGCTAGTAGAGAGGCTATATGCTGTTACAGGATGTTTTGTTGCATCCCCGTATCACGGGTGGGTGCTGATGGACCTCGAGGATATCGCCGATGTTACGTGCGGTCAAACAGCGCCGGTGGTGTAAGGCGAACATCGCTGCCCAGAAAGCAGAAGATGCGGGTTCGAGTCCCGCCTGGCGCAAGAGTTTTGATCGCAACAAAACATCCTGTAGCAGCATATGGCCTCTCTACCAGCCGCTCCAGGCTTAAGCAAATGTGTTAGAATATTTTAATTTCGTTTTTATTTATTATATTTTATTATTTATTTATCTTTTATATTTATATTTTCATTAATTGATTGTTAATGTATTCATGTTTGACTTTTTTTCGACCCCCACTTGGCCACTAGAAAGAAAGCATACCAGTACTAATTTGTCTTCCTCATGCTCATCCAACCATATTGCTAGTGATCTCACGGCTGTCACATACAGCAATCTCCTCACTGAACAAGAAGACGTAATACTACCCACATCGTCGTCGTCCTCCGGCGACCAGTCTGCATCCTGCGCTTCGTTCAACTCAAGCTAACCAGTCAAGCTAGTCAAGCTGCTTGCGATGCAGCCTACGTGCTTTTCCGCTGGAATTTCACCTCTATCCCCCCCCCCAAAATAAGCCTATTGCGCCAAGAAATCTTTAATCAACTCGCCAGCGGAACCGAACCCAGTTAACTCATATGTGCCCGTACATTCTTTCCACCGACCATGGCTCCCCTCTAAACGCCCCAATCCACTCACCAAAGCCACTCGCTTGTACAGGTAGGGTGTGAGAGACTTGGCGATGTCCATCATCATGGCGCATGGCACGGCCGAATCCGTCGCGGCGACCATAACCTTCCTAAATGTGGTTCAAATCATTAGGAGATAGTAGCGATAAGGACAAGGATAAAGGACAAAGGACGGCGTTACTCAATTCCTTTTGAGAAGCGCCACGCATTCTACTTCTGCTGGAATAGTGAAGGAAATCTGAATGCGTATTTGGCCATACATTGACTTGATGTACCCAGCTAAGCCGACCTTGAAGGGGTGGAAGACTTGGTTGGCCTTGGTGGGAAATACGAACCAAGAATCTGGTATCGGGTGCACGCGACAGCCGGCACCTCCTCCGACTGCGCTACACGCTCGTACAATCCTGAGTTTGAATGATTCTAATCATCTCTCAGCGGAGTGGGCACTTTATCCACATGACGATTTTTAGACCTTGACTATCAATCAATATGAATCAGTAAATCGATCAACATTGATCTTTAATGCGCAACCGATCAAAAATTCAAAGGTACAGTTTTCCTAATCGACGTGTAGTGTAATGGAAAGTTTATCCAATGGGCTACTTCGGAGTCGCTACTATCGAATGATATCGACCGGGAAGTCTTTCAGAATCAATCACGTAATGCGCAATCGATTGAAAAATCCTATAAAAGCCCAAAATTCGACTTTTCTGCTTTCCAATTTGTAACGGAGTAAAGTGCTTATTTTTAAGATGATTTGCATATCCCGACCGTCTTGCTCTACAAGAAGGGAGACACATATGGCTGGTCAATGTCGATCTACATGTCGATCCACAGGAGCGACTTCTATTGGGTGTTCATGCCAGAAATGGATAAATTCGACCAATAATTCAAAATCCGCCAAATGCAATCGATATTTGTGAATTATTAGTCGACCATAGAACTTCAGGAGGCAGTTTTCTTTTACTCAAAATCCTCCTATAAGAGTAACTGCCAAATTTCTGACTGAAATCTCTCCGTTTAACCTGTCAACCAACCCCTCGCCCATGTCCTCGCCCACATCCAATTATTCCTGCCTATTTCAAGCCCTTATGAATAACATATCGCTCGCAGCCGTAAAATGCTTAGAACTCAATTTGGAGCGCTGGCTTCGCTAACACTGGCAAAGAAAGGGCTTCAGCAAATACCCCTAGGCATAATTCAAGCGCGAATGTTTTATTACATATCACTGCCGCCCACATTAAATCCATTTGTTTAATAAAGATGAAGGATACAGCCGGCCTTTTTCCCACGTGTTGCACTTAAAAGATCATTTAGTGATTCCCAACATTGCAAAGAAGGAATAATTTCATGAGGACCTCCGTTGGACTTCGTTATTCCCCCATTCATTACCATCCTACAGTACCGCGCATGTCTTTTGGTCAATTCCCGAAAATGCCGCTTTGGAGCGTTCCAAAGCGGCTTTTTAAATAACTTTCCTTAAAATCAAGCACTTGTGAAAAGAAACATATATTTGAGCTTACCAGGCCATGCTCTATCTTCTGACATATAAAACAATAGAGATGAACAATGCATGTAGGCCGGACATAATCAATCGAGAGGCAGCGCGAGAGCCTGTAGAGCGACAGTTTGGGGAATTTTATTGAAATTCCCAGCAGCACTACTCAGAAATTGCCTTAAGACTGTGCAGCTTGCCTTTGGAGTGCGCCGTGAACAATGCATTCAAAATCGAACCTATCAATCGAGTGGGCGCGACCACTCGCAGAGTGAGGTTGAATGGGCTCGAAAACCTGTAGAGTAACCGTTTGAGAAGTTTTATCGAAATTCCCGGCCGTTCTACTTAGAAAATGCTTCTAGCCTGTCCAGCTTGCCTTTGGAGTTCGCCGTAAACAATGCATATAGAATCGAACCTATCAATCGAGTGGGCGCAAGAGCCTGGACAGTGACCGTTTCGGGAGTTTTATCGAAATTCCCAGTCGTTCTACTTAGGAAATGCTCCTAGCCTGTCTAGCTTGCCTTTTGAGTGCGCCGCAAACAATGCATACAGAATCGAACCTATCAATCGAGTAGGCGCAACCACTCGCAAATTGCACGCGCGAGTGTGTTAGGAGCGCAATAACTCTGTAGAGATCGAATCGTTCCGGCTGCGGCTCACGGATTTTGTAGGCAGTGCAAAGCTTTAATAGTCAGTGAAAGTGCAGCGTTGTAGCTTATAAACAAGCGAAATTATAGCGGCGCGAAAATGCAGGTTAGCCGTGTGTGACACGATTTTTTCCGATTTCAATCGACCCCTGCAGGAAGACGCGGCGTGCTAACGGCATGCAAACGCGTACGCTAGTAGAACACCAAAGGCGCTTTACGATGACATGCTCACAACTCTTCAGCTGCCTAAACTGCCCTGGCCTCATTTGCCAGTTTAGAGCGGTGTAAGATAGCGGTTAGAGTTTCTTGCGCTCTTACTCACCAAGATTTAAGCTTTCAACTCCCTCAATGGTACCGTTTTCTTTAGCTCGAAGAGCTCTATCGAACGGTGTAACTCTCGACCAATTACAGAAAAATGGATTTTTCGACGATTTCCCATCGAGGACGCGGGCGCCCAGGCCGAGCCTGCGCGGACGATGACGTCATAGAAAATCGATGTCTTACAAATGAGCAATGCTAGATACCATTCTGGCTAGCTTTTCATGCTGTTAATGCTTGAATGGTTGTTATTGGGAGTAGGGAAAACTGTAATCTGGGCGAGTAAGAGCGAGGAGAACATGGACCGTTGTTGTACTGCATTGCACGCGCGGCCGTATTCTGAGCGCGATAACTCTGTCATGTGTAAACCTTTCCGGTTGCAGCTTGTGGCTTTTGTAGGCAGTAAAATGTTCTAATAGTGAGCTGAAAGAGACCAATACAGCTTATGAATGGACTAAGATACGGCCCTGCGAAAATGCAGGTTAGCCTTGTGTGACACGATTTCTTCCAATTTCAGTCGACTCCCGTAGGATGACGCGGAAAGATACCGGTCTACAAATGAAAGGGCAAGCAGAACGCTTAAGGTACTTTACGATGACATGCTCACAGCTCCTCAGCTGCCTGAACTGCCTTGGCCTCATCTGCCAGTTTAGAGCAGCGTAAGATAGCGGTTAGAGTTTCTTAGAGCTCTTACTCACCCACATTTGAGTTTTCGACACTCGCAATAACACCGTTAGCTTCAGCACGAAAAGCTCTATCGAATGGTGTCATTCTCGTCCAATTCTGCAAAAAGCGATTTTTTGACAATTTCCCATCGAGGACGTGGGCCGGGCCTGCGCGGACGATGACGTCATAGAAAATCGATTTTTTCGAAAATGGCCAAGTTTTCTCGTTTAAAATCATCTAGTGGTTATTTTGTGCGCTGATTACGAATCCGACGTCCGTTTTTGAAAATTTCGCCGATTTCGGTAGGTTACCTGCCGTTTGAGAGTGGTCGGGTCAGGATCACCGATCACCCTCAGTCGTCAGTATGGGTGTCTTCTCCCATAATCAGCCAAATAGACTTCTTCATCGTGTTAGACACCCCGAATAACCCTTGCCCTTAGATGAAGTTTGAGCAAAATTGGTGACCCTGACACGACCACCCTCAGTTATCCAGAAGAAACTCCAAAACTTACCGAAATCGGCCAAATTTTCAAAAACGGACGTCGGATTCGTAATCAGCGCACAACATAACCCCCAGATGGTTTTGGTCGAGAAAATTTCGCCAATTTCGAAAATATCTATTTTCTATGACGTCATCGTCCGCGCAGGCTCGGTCCACATCCTCGATGGGAAATCGTCGAAAAATCCATTTTTCTGTAATTGTTCGAGAGTGACACCATTCGATAGAGCTTTTCGTGCTGAAGCTAACGGTGTTATTGCGAGTGTCGAGAACTCAAATATGGGCGCAGGAAACTTCAACGCTAAGTCCACCGCCCTAAAATGGCAGCTGCGACTAAGGCGGTTTAGGCAGCTGAGGACTTATGAGCATCTCATCGTTGAGTACCTTGAGCGTTCTGCTCGCCCATGCATTTGTAGGCCGGTATCTCTCCGCTTCTGCCCGCAGGGGTCGACTGAGATTGGAAGAAATCGTGTCACACAGGCTAACCTGCATTTTCGCTGCGCTGTAACTTAGCCCAATCATAAGCTACATGGCTCTGTTTCGGCGCATTATTAGAACATTTTACTGCCTACAAAACCCGAAAGCTGCAACCGGAAAGGTTTACACATGACAGAGTTATGGCGCTCATAACAGGGCCGCGCGTGCAATGCAATACAACAACGGTCCATGTTCTCCTCGCTCTTACTCGCCCAGATTACAGTTTTCCCTACTCCCAATAACAACCATTCAAGCATTAGCAGTATGAAAAGCTAGCCAGAATGGTATCTAGCATTGCTCATTTGTAAGACATCGATTTTCTATGACGTCATCGTCCGCGCAGGCTCGGCCTGGGCGCCCGCGTCCTCGATGGGAAATCGTCGAAAAATCCATTTTTCTGTAATTGGTCGAGAGTGACACCATTCGATAGAGCTTTAATTGGCAGGTGAGGCCAGGGCAGTTTAGGAAGCCGAGGAGTTGTGAGCATGTCATCGTAAAGTGCCTTTGGTGTTCTACTAGCGTACGCGTTTGCATGCCGTTAGCACGCCGCGTCTTCCTGCAGGGGTCGATTGAAATCGGAAAAAATCGTGTCACACACGGCTAACCTGCATTTTCGCGCCGCTATAATTTCGCTTGTTTATAAGCTACAACGCTGCACTTTCACTGACTACTAAAGCATGCTACTGCCTAAAAAATCCGTGAGCCGCAGCCGGAACGATTCGATCTCTACAGAGTTATTACGCTCCGAACACACTCGCGCGTGCAAATTGCGAGTTGTCGCGCCTACTCGATTGATAGGTTCGGTTCTATACGCATTGTTTACGGCGCACTCCAAAGGGAAGCTGGTTAGACTAGGAGCATTTCCTAAGTAGAACGACAGGGAATTTCGATAAAACTCCCGAAACGGTCACTCTACAGGCTCTCGCACCCACTCGATTGATAGGTTCGATTCTATATGCATTGTTTACGACGCACTCCAAAGGCAAGCTGTACAGGCTAGAAGCATTTCCTAAGTAGAACGACTGGGAATTTCGCTAAAACCCCCGAAACGGTCACTCTACAGGTTCTCGCGCCCACTCTTCCTCACTCTGCGAGTGGTCGCGCCGACTCGATTGATAGGATCGATTCTATATGCATTGTTCACGGCGCACTCCAAAGGCAAGCTGGACAGGCTAGAAGCATTTTCTAAGTAGAACGGCCGGGAATTTCGATAAAACTTCTCAAACGGTCACTCTACAGGTTTTCGCGCCCATTCAACCTCACTCTGCGAGTGGTCGTGCGCACTCGATTGATAGGTTTGATTTTGAATGCATTGTTCACGGCGCACTCCAAAGGCAAGCTGGACAGTCTTAAGGCAATTTCTGAGTAGTGCTGCTGGGAATTTCAATAAAATTCCCCAAACTGTCGCTCTACAGGCTCTCGCGCCCACTCGATTGATTATGTCCGGCCTATTTGCATTGTTCAACTCCATTGATTTATGCGTCAGAAGACAGAGCTCGGCCTGTTGAGCTCAATTATATGTTTCTTTTCACAAGCACTTGATTTTGAAGAAAGTTATTTAAAAAAGCCGCTTTGGAACGCTCCAAAGCGGCTTTTTCGGGAATCGACCAAAAGACATGCGCGGTACTGTATTTAGATATAGATCTTATTTTCGATGAAGACTACGAAAGGGAATACCCGTAATAAAAGGCCAAGTAACACAATACAAATGAAATAGAATAATTCTCAGAAGAAATGAAGTCCGAGACCTGGACAAGCAGTCTGCACAAAGGTCAGCTCAATGAGAGCTTGCAATCTCGATACCAGCCAATTGAGGCTTAAAGAGAATGAACTGAATCACTTCTATGCAACACGGGCTGCATAATCCGAGATAAGTATCCCGTGCTACAGGCCATAGAGCATCAGAGACATACGACCACGCTGAACTAACCCCGGCAGAATCTTCGAGTCGTAGTGACAAGCCAGCACTAGGCGACGTGGCGCTCGTACAGGATTCGTCACTATAAGGTTCCGAAACACCTTCACGCCATACGGTGTGTTCTCCTGTAATGGAAAAAGGGTACGATCTCTGACTGAGGAAAATTCCCAGCAATTTTACAAAAATTCGACAAAAAGTCTTTTAGAAACATTAAAAGTCACCTCAAATTCGTCCCATTCTGTCGACCATCCGAGATTGGTGAAGAAATTGAAGATATACTAAAACATTCGACTGATTACACACATACACGAATACATCACAACATCACTTACATGCCGCATCTGAACCAGGGGTGCACACAAAGTTCTATGCGTTAAATTTTTTAACGAACTTTTTTAAGTGAAATTTCTCGTTAAATTTGCGGTAAATCGTCAAGTTTCGCTAAAAAATACAATTAGTGCAAACTACTATTTATAATAATAACAAAAAAATCAAGGCAAACGTTATTTGTTCCAACTTCAACAGGTCAACAACTAAAGTTCAAGAAGTGCAACATTACAATGTAAAATAAACAATTCACTATCAACAAGGTGTGGGCAGCAAAATAAACAAACTTTCAGCGAAAAATTATCTTCACGGTCTGGAACAGGAAATGGTATGGGATTAACAATCAAGAGAACGCTACTTAGTGGGCTAGTGCCGCATCGGCAATACATCTTAAAATCAGGCAGACCCCGATGTTCCTCCCCTTTACTGGTTTGTGAAACCGTTTTGTGGACTGCTACACAAGCGTGTGCAATCTTGATGCGGACATCAGCTCGCCAAGTACCGAAAGAACTAATGAAAATACGATTAAAGGCCTATCAGTGGAATTTTAACACGTTGACAAACGCACGATTTTTGCGTGCCTGGTGGGTAGGACCAATCGAATTTCTTACAACGTCAGAACCGTGACACAACGTCGTGTCATTCGGTCGTACACGACCGAAAGGGTGTGGATACAGTCGTTAACGTGTTAACATTCAGAAAAGTAGCTTTTCAAAAGTTCCTGTTATTAGGGCGCGTGTAGCGCAGTCGAAGGGGTGTCAGCTTTCGGATGCATACCCGATACCAAGTTCCCGGTTCGGATTTCCCGCTCAGGTCAACAAAGCCTACGACCCATCGATGCACTGTCGGTCGGTGAATTCGTACCAGACTTGTCTGGGAAGGATAAAGCGCTGACTTCTTCATTGGCTGACCACCGCAAGTCATTGTATGGCCAAATACGCATTCAAATCGCTTCCAGGACATCCTGTAGAAACGAATGCTTGGCGCACGCCAAAAGGGACTGAGTAATGCCGTCGATTCGCTCCTTACTAGCGTTTTTCTAAAATCGTTTAAAGTACATCGACCGACTGAAAACATCATTTCCTTCTCGGCTGTCTTAGGTGGCGAACAAAGTATTCAAGGATAAGCAGTGCCAAGGATTTGTTGACGTCCTTGTCGGCACGACCAAAACCTATTCTAGGCCCAAATGCATTATTTCTAAGAATCAAAACGTGCCATAGAAGACATGGGAATAGTATATAAAAATATTTTTAAAAAAATTCTTGCTGATTTCAATAGATTTTCAAGAATAGTCCTAATCGGGAGAATGAGGGCGGTTATTATTAGTGAATACTAAGGGGAAAAGTGATAAACTAACCGAAAAAAGTCCGTTAAATATTCCGTTAAATTTCTGAAAATTTCCGTTAAATCGTTAAGCAGGATTTTAAAGGAAAATGTCGCTACTTCGTTAAATCCGTTAAATCGTTAACCGATAAATGTTCAGCCCTGATCTGAACGTCGCGCCTTGCACTTTTAACATGCACTTACACAAGTACTTGATTGACAGCGCACACAACACGTATGAGACACCATCAGTCGGCGAAACCGATGGGATGCAAATTCACAGTATCTCCAATGAATCGCTTGAAATACAAAACTAAATGAATTTCAGTCTTTATTTTCTCATTATTCAAAAATGAATCGCTTGAAATTTTGCTTTTCAAGCGATTCATTGAAAACAAATACTAAGGACACAAAAAGTAAATCAGTAGAACAAAGAAACTGTCGCGAAGAGATCCTATTTATGTTTAGTTCATAATTTTTGGCAAACGTTATACTACATCACGCTTTGGCTAGTAAATATACTTCTTCTCCCTCTTCTTCTTGATCAGCAAACGAACTACAAAATCGCTCTGGAAGAAGACCAATTTCCACTTTGAGCAACCAAAGAAAGAAATCACTTTAGCTAATCTTGAAAAAGCCAACGTTAGCTGTCATCTTTTGAGCTAACTGATTTTGTATCTCCTTTTGACCCAATAATTTCCATGTTATACTTTTGCCATTCTTAGAAAACGAACTCTCGCTGCACTATATTGCTGAACTAATTTTGTATCGCTTTTTGGCTCAATAAATGTTCTATGTTCTATTGCGAGAATCGTGAGGCTAATGGGTTGAGGGCCGTGTAGTAGCGCAGTCGGAAGAGGGGCTAGCTGTCGCGTGCACCCGATTCCAGGTTCTTGGTTGGATTTCCCGCCCAGACCAATCAAGCCTCCCACCACCGGGGTCGCGAGTTGGTGCCAGACTTTTCTGGGAGGGAGGAAACACACTGACTTGTCCATCGGCTGACCATCGCAGATCATTGTTGGTGTCAAATACATTCATTGTATTCAAATTGCCTCCATGATATCCTCTACATGCAGAATGCGTGGCGCATCCCGAAAGGGACTGCCATCTCCGCTAGAAGCCTGGTGGAGTTGATTCGCAAATGCTCAGTTTTCTTTTGATGGAAAGGGAACATCCAGTATCCTTTCCTTCTCATCACTGAGAAATAAGCCTCTTAGGGTTGGACGCGCTCATATACCTTAAACTTTGGTAACTAAGCCGAAGTAGCGTAGTTGAAGGAGATCATGTGCACTCGATAGCATGTTCTTGGTTCCAATTTCCCGCCGAGGCCAATCAAGGCCAACCTTTCACTCACGTGTCGGTGAATTGCTACCATACTTGTCTGGGAACGATAATATTATACATATATAATACCTTACAATGCATTACATACACAATATAATACACGGACTTGTCCGCCGGCTGGCCACCGCAAGTCATTGTATAAGCCAAATGCGTTTTCAAATGGACATCCCGTAGAAGTAGAATGCGTGGCGCATCCTAAACGAGACGACGTCTACGTCCACTACCCTTATCCTTAACATATCCTGGTCTATAAGGACGCCATGTGGCATTGGTCTCGTCAGTTTAAATCGGCGAGCAAGTTGGTGAAGTGGCGTCATTTCGGCCCGAAAAGGGCTACCTCCCTCTTCGCCAGATTTGATCAAGAGATCTGTTGTGTGCTTCCTGAGATTTCGCCACATATTTTTTAATAAACAGGTTCCACTCCATATTGGTAGGACACTGGGATAAGGTCGATAGGTAAGATTCAACATAGGTGGGCCGACTCTCGCTAACGGAGCAATAAATACAGGTTCCTATGACTTTGTCCGACCTAACTTTAACGCCATGATCAGCTCAAAACTTCTACCACACCGATCCATCTTCTTTCGTTGATTAAACCAACAACCCTTGTTACTCGTGTTTGTGTATGCTCATTACTTATTTCTGTCATCACAGTAAGGTATAGCCTAGATGGCACTTGCTGGCCACACCATACTGCGATAGCGAAAAAAAACGTTAAAAGTTTTTCTCACGGAAAATCTACATCCCTAATCCTTACCTCTCCTACTTGACGATGCTTCTGGGTGCCAACTACTCTCTCCACGAGAAGAGGCTTCAGAATCTGTCGAAAACCGGCGGGATCCATGAAGTCTCTGCATAGCCGGATAGTGGAGTTCTGCGGCAGTAGGGAGAGTTGGTGGGATCGCTGAAAGTACAAAGGTGAATCGTACAAAGGTGTTCCAAAGCAATTTTTCTGGTCAAAATCTCCCATGAACATCTGCGGAACTATGCGGACAGAACGAGACACTACCTGATGCCTTCGCCATTCTCCCCAGGCTGACGACGAGATGAGCAGCGAGATCAACAGCAGCAGACACGTCTGCATCTCAAGAAGGCTCAGCTGAAATCGAAAACACTCGACTGGATCGATCGAAGGCTTTTGGCCATATCATGAGTGTGTGGACTTTGCAGAAAACAGAGCACCGACCGCTTGATAACCCGGTTCACCGGGCGGCGCCAGAACAACGGACGTCACTTCGGGTCAACACCGTGAAAAAAAATCATGGAACAACCTAACACTCACACACAGCCAAAAGAGCATAGAGACATGACAAGAGACAAGAGGCTTTAGATCAGGAATAAGCAGTTCGAGTTTCAAACGGAAATGGCTTGGCCTCTTGCGAAGTAGCACAGTTACAACGGTATCATGAGGCTTCAGAAGCACAGTTGCAATACAAAACACAAGCGTGGCCATCATATGAAATTTTCCACAATCCTCAAGGACAACAGACTTTTGAGAGACCTCTAACCACTGATATAGCGCTCCATGTTTGGCTTTGAGTGAATCATGGCATTATGAATATAGACTACTGATGTCTTGACATCACCTGAACCCTAGTGGACAGATCGATTCTTCCTCGTCAGGGTTCCCTTCTTTGCAAGCTTACATTCAATTTGCCGCATCCATAAAGTTACAAATGCATCTTTGTAGAGCTGTTCATTTAGTTTCTAAATAGTATACGATGCATAGGCGTCAGGTGATGGAGAAATATCGGGAGAAACGAAAAACCTGCTACCTGGCATTTCTGGACCTGGAGAAGGTCTGCGACAGGCTACCCGGGCCGTACTCTGAGAAGCCCTTCGAGAGGTCCCGGAACGTCTGATCACAGTCATAAGGGACATGTACGAGGGCTCGAAAGCGGCGATACGAACTCCACACGAGGTGACAAGGAAAGTGGGCATCACAGTGGGGGTACACCAAAGGTCGGCTCTGAGTCCGTTCCTCTTCCTGCAGACGCTTGACTCTATAGTGAGCCACCTTGAGAAAGGCCCTCTCAGGACGATCCTCTACGCGGGCGAGATCGCCCTAGTAGCCGACAACCAGGAGGAGCTGGAGGAGAAGGTGCAGCTGTGGCAGAGAGTCCTCGCAGACAACGGCCTACGGCTAAACGTGAAGAAGACGAAGTTCATCAGCTCTGAGCAGTGCGTTTGATCGATCCCAGACTGCCAAGGGGAAACGGTCGAGAAGGTGGAAGAATTCCGCTACCTCGGAAGTGACTATTCGAGGAAGGAAGTGTGGACCACGCCGTCAGGGGATGGATACACGCAGCCTGGCTTTTTTGTGGAGGGAGTCCACAGGGATCGTCTGCGACCGTAGATGCTCCAGGACGCTCAAAGGCAAGCTCTATAGAACAATAGTGAGGTCTTCCCTCCTCTACGGCAGTGAGTGCTGGGCCCTGGGTAAGGCGCAGGAGCGGCAACTGCACGCGGCAGAGATGAGGATGCTGAGGTGGACATGTGGATGGACCCGTCGGGACAGGGTGCGAAACGACGATGTTAGGGCAGTGATGAAGACAGCCCCGATCCAGCTGAAGATGAGAGAGCAGCGCCTGAGGTGGTATGGACACGTCCTCAGAAGACCAGAGGTTAACCCCATAAGGTTAGCCCTAGATTTCGAGGCACCCGGAAAGCGTCCGAGAGGAGCCCAAAAAAAGAGGTGGGAGGACGTCATCAAGAGAGATCTCGCCGAAGTCGGCGACACTGCAGATGACGCCCTTGATAGGATGAGGTGGCGACAGATCACAAGAACAGCGGACCCTGCGACTGCGCGGGACTAACCGCTCAGGAGGAAAAGAAGAAGATACAATGCATAGGCGAGTGGTAGCGCAGTCGGAGGAGGAGGCGGCTGTCGCGGGAACTCCACTCCAGATCTTTGGTTCGAGATTCCCGCCCAAACCAACCAAACCTCACATCCCTCCGGGGGCAGTGAATTGGTACCAGATTTATCTGGGAAGGCTAAAGCACTAACAGGATGATGGACTGTCCAATGCAAGCCACTGCATAATAGCAACACGCATTCAAATCGCCTCCGCACATCGTGGAAGTAGAGCGCGTGGCGCATCCCAAAATGGGATTGACCAACGCCGTTCGTTATCATTTCTGAGTAATTCCGAACCCCTCAACTTCCAGATTCCTCCAAACTGCTTGCGATTCTATTTCTTCTAAAAATGATGGAGGATTCTGTGTGCTCTTATTCTCTGACATCATTTTATCGATATTTTTTGGGCAATTTTTTGTGTTAGCTTTGAGGTTTTCACACTTTGTTAGTGTGTTTGCTACTATGCTTTGAGCGCGTTCTATAACGTATATAATAAATAAATAAATAAATAATAAGAATATACTCTCACAACATACTATCTAGTTAAACACACTGCATTCATGGAAGAGTACAAAGGCTGGTGTCAATCAGTTCTTCTTGGGGTACGCCGCGCACTCTACGTCTACCGACAAGCGACAATGCGGAGGCAGTTTGAATGCATACATGATGCATACAAACTTGCGGTAAGCTCCTCGCGACTGTCATCTGCTGCCAATGGAGGACATGCCCCCTTCAAACTTCCTGCGTTTACACCATTTTCGCGTCGAATTGGACACTTCAAATCAAATTGGACACTCTTCTAAGCTAGTTTAAGGCTTTTGAAATCAAAGCGAGCTCTTCCAAATTCTTCATCATCATCAACTTCTTTTCTTCAACGTCTTCAGTGTCGAATAGAAATCGCGACGAGGGCATGGCGCAGTCTTTTTGGTTCTAAAAAATGACCGTCTTCTTGCTATTTAAAGCAAGCTTTAAGCCACTAATTTTTCTCAAAAATAAAAATTTTATAAAATTTCAAACACTTATTGACTGTGTGTTCACTTATTGACTAGCAGAACTAGCACTTCAAAGAGTATTGAAAAAATGAAAAGTGAAAATGAAAAATGAAAACATGAAAATGAAAAGTTGAAAAGTTTGAAAATTTACTTGAACAACGAATTATTCTAACCTTTTGGAGAGTACCTAGTTTACTGTGGAAGAAGTTCATTTCAATTTAGAAGAGTTCGCTTTGAGAGATCTGAGGCCAAAGATCTGAGGCTTATGCTTCCAAGGGTGTCCAATTTTATATGAAAAGAGTCCAATTCGATGTGAAAATAGTACAATTGGCTGCTACAACAGTTCGCCATGCGTTCAATCCTGTGCAATGCCAGCTGGCAGAGAGCCCTCAATCCTAGGAGACAAATAAACTCCCCTCTGAGATTAGGATGAGGATAAAGGGTAACGAATGGCGTTACTCAAGCTCTTTTAGAGTGCGCCACGCATTCTACTTCTGCGGAAAAAAGTCTGGAGGCAATTTGAACGCGCATTTTGACCATACTATGATTTACCGTTGCTGGCGGATGAACAAGTCAGCGATTTATCCTTCCCGGACGAGACTGATAGCGATTCTCTGACCCCGAAGGAATGGAAGGTTTGGCTGGCCTGGGCAGGAAATCCTAACAATGAACCTGCTGTCGGATGCACGCGACAGTCGGCACCTCCTCCGACTGCGCTACACTCCCACCCTCGGAAATAGTGCGACACTGACAAACCATAGGCGAAGGTAGAGACCATCGCTCTGTTTCCTTTCTATATTTCCTTAGTCCACGACCTGCAACTTTACGCTCTGGCCTAGACATCTACTCGAAGGCGCCATGATTGGGCTTCGGTGCTAAGGGGAGGATTCAACTGATTGCATTGCGGTTCAGGAGAGGGTTTGAAGAGCGCCGTTCAAACCGCCAATGGGCACTAGGCCGGCTTCCTGGGAATCCAACACCTAAATGCGGCGGTCACAGGCAGTCCAATGGTTCCAAGAGATAGATGGGTGGCGCATCCCAGAAAAACCATGAAAAGGCAGCATCGAACTATACAAGTTTCGGTCCCAAATAACCACCACCTCATCTCCACAAACACTCCATATGCGTACTATGGAGGTAGCGCGCATATACCAGTTTCCAAGCGCCAGGAGAACACGATAACAGCCCTGGATGTCGTCGGCCAAGCGATAGTCGGCAAGTAACTCTTCACACCTGACAGTTCATTAACTGCCCTTGTAGACGGATGAACCAGTCACTCTGCGTAGATGGACGACCCTCAGCTGTCAGAAAGTGAGCGTATAATAAAATAATACGTGGTTTAACAATTCGTGGTCGTGGTTCCCTGATCGTATCGGTAATATCGAGGTGGATACTACATATACATTGAATCCTATCGAAAATCCTCGGATAATTGGATGAATCGGATAAAGGCAATTTCGCGGACCACGGATTTTCGAATGATTCGGATGGTGATATCTGAATCAAACATCCGAAAACGATTTATTCGAATCCAGTGCATAGACTGTACCGTCTCCGGGAAACCCAGCGTGATGTCGAGTTAGAGTAACTTTCTTAACGAAACAGTCAACCAACGAACAAGTTCTTTAAGATCCATTAATAGATAGTGCAGGTGCCGGATTCATCAAGCGGATCCGAGGTATATAGTGTTCAGAAAGTATCTGCAGAAAATTTCGCAATACTCCAGATTTTCTCTATAATATCCTGAAGATTTCAACATAAGTGCTATATAAGGACACTATTCTGTTGTATCTGCATAACATATCCAGCTCTGTCTTCCTTGCCTATTTCACTGTACGATGGCCGAACTGTCTACCCATGTCTACTATCTACCCGTCTGGACATACATACATGTACACTCAGCTGCTCTCTCGGAGTCGCACCTTATACTAGCTGAACACCACCGCCACAGGAGACGAAATTGGGTCCTCTACGTCAACCACGCTCGTAAACGTGCGTGGTGCCAACGCGATGAAGTGCCGAAATCTTTCGTAAAGGGCGAAGTTCATGCGAGGAAAGTCATGCTGAGCGTCTTGTGGGGAGTTTATGGGATCTACCATTTCGAGTTGCTGCCTGACAGCACGACTGTCACTGCCGAGGTCTACGCTACCCAAGTGCAGAGACTGGCCGACAAGATGCGCAAGGAACAGCCCAGGCTCGACAAAGTTCGCCTGCTGCACGATAGCGCGCGCCCACACATCACGAAGACGACTTGTCAGAAAATTCTGGAACTCGGATGGGAACTTCTGTCGCATCCACCGTACAGTCCAGATCTGGCCCCAAGTGACTACCACCTTTTTCGGTCACTTCAGCATCATCTGGAAGGGAAGCGCTATGAAGATCGCGACCACCTCGAAAATAACCTCTGAGCTTTTTTCGCCTCCAAGTCGCCGGATTTCTACGCCAGAGGAGCATTGACCAGTTTCCATATTATACTATGTACAGAAGAGTACAGCATTTTTGTTTTAAGTCACCATTTCTGGAATTCATCAGACCTCGTGGCTCAAAGCACGGCGACTGGACAGAAATGTCAGACATTTCATTTGGCTTAACGAGCTCCAATAGGCTGTGAACACAACGCTAGACGAAGAGGACATTCTTCTGAGTACTGGGATGTGAGTGGTACCAAGTCAGGAATCAATCTGATGTACGTGCACGTTTCAACGAGCTCGACGCTAGGGTTGCTTCCTTACCCAGCGTTGGTTGCCGGCGGAGCCAAGTGAGGAAGCAACCCTAGCTAGGTTTGGGCTACGTCTCTAGCGTAGCCCGTCATACCCGACGCCGGCGGAGCCGGCTAGCCTGGCGTGGCCCGCACACTCCAGCGTCGGCGCCGGCGGAGCCGGCTACCGACGCTGGTTCATGATAATGGATCCCCAAACAAAACCTCAAATATGTATACAAAGCGCTGAAATATAAACAAATAAACAAAATATCTTGTGTAGACAACATCAATTAGGACTACTGATTATCGTTAATCGCTTAAGATAACTCGCAATAACTGTGCCGTTGGATGAGCTCCAGAACTAATAAAAGAAATCGATCACCCGAGAAATATCGATCTATGGCATTGATCGCAGGGATGAAACCCCAGCCAGAAGTTAGCCCGGAACCCTCCAGCAGCGTAAAACCCTTACAGATTAGATGCTGGTCTTCAGCCCACAAAAAAAAAAAGCTCAAAGAACGGCCTAACCACTTCAAGGACGAATATGTGAGATTGCCTCGCGCCTGAACAATGCCAACGGACCATTGCGCGAGGGATGAATGGCCCTCGCAGCTGCACTTTGGCGTTGTTCAGCCGAATTTGCATACTGACGTCGATCGTGTTTCTTGATGCGAGAATAATTGGTCGTGTCTACCCACAAACGCTCTTGAACACTATACCCTCAAGCGTTTGCCAGCGATCGGCGGCCTACTGGCTTGAAATACGCCCTTGAAGCTGACAATATGGAAAGGTATTACTGTACTGTTTAGTTTTTGTGAATATTGCCCATCGCACTTGAGCAGAAATCAGTAACTACTTGAGATGTTGTGAAAGTGCTGTTACTTCTACAATAACTCAGAAGGTTGTACTGGCTCGAAAAAAAAATATTTTTATTTCATATTTTTATCTAACAATTTTGTGCGGGGCGCGTGTAGCGCAGCCGGAGGAGGCGCCGGCTGTCGCGTGCACTCGATACCAGGTTCCTGGTTCGGATTTCCCGCCCAGGCCAACCAAGCCTTCCATCACTCCGGGGTCGGTGAATTGGTACCAGACTTGTCTGGGGAGGATAGAGCGCTGACTTGTTCATTGGCTGGCCACCGCAAGTCATTGTATGGCCAAATACGCATTCAAATCGCCTCCACGACATCCCGTAGAAGTAGAATGCGTGGCGTATCCCAAAAGGGATTGAGTAACGCCATCCTTTATCTTTTATCCTTATCCTTAATTTTGTGCTGATAGACGAACAGACGGACAGACTGACGCGATAGGTTCTATACATTTCGCACTATTTCGGACTGTAGAACTTGTTACTCTGTCGCTGAGAAAAACCAAAACGGAACCTATCGGATGGAAAGGTGAAGATAAACGTTCAACAGCCGGTAGCACCTCGGACTGTGTCGCCACGTACCAGAAGTGGCCCATGGACTACGCCGAACTACCAATGATGCCATACATCAATGGCATGTGTAGACCAACGGGAGAGGAGTGAAGGGCACTGAGTCTAACGCGGCAGCGAGCGCCACGTAGGATGTGGCTCAAATTTCTAGCAGCTGGATAATCACGCCCCCAGTTGACGTCAATATGGAAACGTCAGCGCCAGAAGGCCTTTCACGAAGGCTCTCTACACGGTCAGAAGCAAAAATCCCCACTCATACTGACCATCTGAAGGTGGCCTTCAGGTAGCTGCTAGGCGACCTTTCCTGGACGGACAACCTTTCCCAGCTCATCGCACTTCCCACGAACGTTCGCCAACATGAGAAGCAACAGCCTGAACACCGTAAATTCACCCATTTTAACGGCTACTTCACCTGCTAAACACTCCCATGAACAGCCTCGCAGCTGAAAATAATTCGGAAGCTAGCAGTGCTTTGCGAGATTGATGTAGGCTCCAAAATTGTCAAGACTTACGGGTCGATTCGACTTTTAACGTGCTCAAATGGCTCTCTGTGATGCGGGCCGTGAGTCTCTGCAGAGTGAGAACACACTCTCAAAAAGCTTTCATGGCATTGGGTATCATTCGCGCATATGGCGCTTCCCTAACGCTTGTCTATTCCCGGCCTTTTTCCTCTCCATATGATTTCCAAGGGCGCGTGTAGCCCAGTCGGAGGAGGCGCCGGCTGTCGCATGCACCCGATACCAGGTTCCTGATCCGGATTTCCCGTCCAGGCCAACCAAGCCTTCCATCCCTCCGGGGTCGGTGAATTGGTACTAGAATTGTCTAGGAAGAATAGAGCGCTGACTTGTTCATCGGCTGGCCACCGAAAGTCATTTGTATGGCCTTTTGTACGGCCAAATACGCATTCAAATCGCCTCCACGACATCCTGTAGAAGTACAATGCGTGGCGCATCCCAAATAGGATTGAGTAACGCCGTACTTTATCCTTTATCTTTCTCATGCATCATCCGATATCTCCAATGCATCATCCGAAGCGGCTAGGAACAGCCCCCAATTCCCAACAGTGACGGCTGTCCCTAGTGTTTCTGGATCCGAAAGAGCTTCGAAGCATTCAAAATCATATGATGAGCACAAAGAGTGGGGATGTCAACCCCTTGAAGAAGCGCCATACCACCGATTATACCCAATGGAAGCCTTTGAGATCACATTCCGACTCAATAGAAATTTATGGCTATCACAGAGTCTCATCACTGCTTCAGAAGTCTACACCCCAACGAGCGGTAAAGATCAAACGATCCTAGTCGCGAATGTGAGCAGCATTAGACGGTGGGACGCGCCATGATACGCCATGATATGAGAGTGCCAATCGGTGAGGACATGTAGAGTCGGTAACATGATTGGTCGATGTGTGTTCGATAGGTGCCTAACTGGTCAGGATTGGCTGGAGCGTGCCCACCTCCTAGTGCGGCTCTGATTTTCGACATGGACTGAATAAAGTCCTGATCATTCTGGATGCTGAATCAAACAAAATCGT
Source organism: Heligmosomoides polygyrus polygyrus (assembly GCA_947396885.1). NCBI lineage: Eukaryota > Metazoa > Nematoda > Chromadorea > Rhabditida > Heligmosomidae > Heligmosomoides > Heligmosomoides polygyrus. The sequence goes on from OX377204.1 coordinate 13,100,704, forward strand.
CTAAATGCCACAAACAGGCTCCTTTACCAATCACATCACTACCAGATCTCGCGGTAGAAAACGCAGTTTTCAACTACATGACCTTATTGGTTCGACTCCACATCCAGGCCGTATTCTTTCACTACATTACTTCACTCTGAGCCCAAAAACGCCACCCTTCCCGGTCAACATAACGGATTATTCGCCGGTGAATAATCGAACTGCCACAGTCGACGCATTCCACCTTCACAGGCAGAAGCAAAAAGCCCAAAGCCCCACGTGGGCCTCTCGACATCAGGGATTCCTCATGCAATCAATTGATGAATACCCATACAAGTTACTATTAGGGGGGGGGGCCAAAAGTAATGAGACAAAATGAAAAAATTTTTATCTCCTTATAACTCAATTACAACTCAACGATGCTGAGGAGTGTATTTGCCATTAAGGGGAAGGACATTGCTGCCATCGCTCAGCCAACTTCCTGATCCCATCCCTCCAGAACTGCTTGAGCCTGGTGTTGATCAACTGCTCGATATGGTTGTCAAGGACTGCTTGGGTTCTTGTGTCCCTTCCGACTAGGAAGTCCTGTAGGCTCAAGTAGTAGTGGTAGTTGCATGGAGAGATGTCCAGCGAATACGGTGGGTGAGGCATGTGAACGTACCCCAGCTGGCCAAGCTTATCCGTGCTTACTTGTTCCCGATGGGGTGCGGCGTTGTCGAAGAGGAGAACCTTTTTGAAGCGCTGCGAATGAATAAGAGCGAGTCGCCGGCCCATCTCCTCTATTTCGTTCACCATGGCCTTGGAGTTCATCGCGGTGCTCTTGAAAAACAGCCTCCGGTAAACCGATCCATGGGCGCAGACCCAAAATCTCCAAAGATGCTTCTCGCCGTGAACATCTCGCCGAACGAAGGTCGGTAACAATTCACCAGGCCTCACCCAGACTCGCTGCTTGGCAGGGTTAAGGTAGAAGACGTACTTCTCATCTTGCGTGAATATTGAGCCCAGGCTGCTCGGGGTTGGGAATTGGGGGAGATTTGCGCGACACAGGTCGACTCGTCAGACTGGGGTTTCGGCATGAGACAGGCTGGGGTTTTTGGCATGCTTCTGGAAAGGGCGAAAGTGGTAACTTCTCAGATGGGCTTCAGTAAGTAGCATACAAACATACAATTACGACAAGCACGAAACCAGACTCCAGCCACGAGATATATGGACACGGCATGGGGTGTCTCATTACTTTTGGCCCCCCCCTAATATGTGCCGTAAGAACGAATATCCACTGAATGTTCTCCCAGCGCACTTCTCGAAGATAATCTAATAGTCTACGAGCATAACTGACATCGACACAACGGACACTCACGAGTTGGAAGCCGGTTGTGGGCCATTCACTGGCATCTGCACTCCGACGTCGACTTCGACGAGAATACCCATAAAAAGGCGACGCGATTCGACAAGAAACTCGTCTATGATTTCATCGTAGAATGAAACACACGACGGTGGGGCCGTGACGGGACATAATCCTAGTAATAGTTGAATGAGTAAGGTCAGGAGGGAGTGATTTGTCCTTGGAAAAGGAAATTCATTCTCAGCGACGATTTAGGGCCAAAAATTGAACGAAATTTATAGAAAATAAGGTTTTCTTACGTCTTATATGAAGATATGCACAATTCGCAACAAATGCTATTTCGATCATCGTTTCAGACCAACAATCTTGAACCAGCGACTTCGAAAACTACAGCTAGGGTGCATTACCATCAGCTCTCTCCAGAGTCTCACCATAACTCAATCCAATCTATAGAAAGGAGTTCTGTCCGTTGGTCTGCTCGTCCATCCGCGCAAAATCAATGGCCGCTCAATGTACACATCTTAGGACTCTGGATTCAAGATGTAAATCCCGCTACATGTAGGCTGATGGACGGGCTCCGCAACGAGTTAATCGTAATCATCGGTTCACCAATAAGGATAAAGAACGGCCACAGTAAAGTCCTCTGTTAGGGAGGATGCGCCAGGTATTCTACTTCTACGGGATGCCATGAAGGCAATCTGAAAGCGTATTTGGCCTATACAATGACTTACGGCGCTAGCCAATGAACACGTCAGTGATCTAACCTTCCCAGGCAGTCTGACACCAATCCACCGACCCCAGAAGGATGGAAGGCTTGGCTAGCCTGAGAGGAAAATCCGAACCAGGAACCTGCAATCGGCTACACGCGACAGCCGACGCTTCCTCTGACTGCGCTACCGCTCAATATCGACCAATGTTATCGATTTCCTTGGCAAAGCATTGCCAGTAGTCACTTTGCCTGCGAAGTCAGCATTTTCCTGGTAAGATTATACTTGAGGCCACAACCTCTGAAGGCGACACACCTTCAAACCGCCAGAAAACTAGGCTCTAGACCTCATCGAGGAGTGAAGCACAGTGAGTAGGCGGCGCCATCCTCGGCCCGACTTCTCGCTCGGAACACCAGCGCGTTCCACACATAAAGGTTAGAAAATCACAGCCGGATTTATCCACCAAAATAATGCACTGATTATTTTTTGTTAGCGATGCTCCACAAGTCATTCCGAGAGCCAAATACGCGTTCAAACAGCCTTCACGAGAGCATCAAGTAGAGTGCATGGCGCATCCCTGATAGGACGACACGTTGGTCCCGTTCCATACCTTCTTAGGGAACGTCTGATGTTGTCCGTCGTCAACAAATCACAGGGCCCTCTTCGATAAAAGCGGCTCATGTAAGTGGAATAGTGGTGGATGCTACAATTCGCCCTGGTCTTTGGCCTTTGTCATACCATCGCTCACCCCGAGCGACGCCTAATGATATGCACCCATATCGATTCCATCGCGCCGCCCGATCGATATGGGAGCATATCATTCGGCGTCGCTCGGGGTGAGCGATGGTATGACAAAGGCCTTTGGGTCCCACCCTCGCACAATGACCTGTACAGGTGCTGAACATATGCGTCCATACGACATCAAACAGAAGAGAGGTACACGGCGCGTTCATAACGGATTGACTAACACCAAGATCCTCATGATTCTCCTCAAAGTAACCTCCAGCCAGACGCCGGAAAGAAGTGCCACTGTGGAGTGCCAGAGCCTGATCGAAATTGCAACAGACCTATGCATTTATGAAGCCTAGGCCTTTTGTTCCGGCCACTTCCAATACGTTCTCCACATCAGGATGTGCGTTTAAGTTAAATCGTTAAATTTCGTTAAAAAGTGTAGACAGCAGGGTAGTAATGCTTCAATCTAAAAAAAAATAGGGAGATCGCTTTAAATACCATCTTCACAACAGGTGAGCACTTTCAAAATGGAGCCTTTGACTTCTTGAATTCTGTCAGCTTTCGAAACCAAACCGAACACCCTCCAAATAAAAGCGAAAACCTTCCAAATTAAATTATTAAATTATTAAAATTATTTCAACAGCCTTTCAGACTCATTCGCATAGTGTTGTATAACGCAATGATAATCAATAGAGAAGGCTATTTAAAAAAATTAATATGTTGTTACAGGATGTTTTGCTGCGATCAAAACTCTTGCGCCAGGCGGGACTCGAACCCTCATCTCCTGCTTTCCGGGCAGCGATGCTCGCCTTACACCACCGGCGGCGCTGTTTGACCGCACGTAACATCCGCGATATCCTCGAGGTCTGACGTGCGGTCAAACAGCGCCGGTGGTGTAAGGCGAACATCGCTGCCCGGAAAGCAGAAGATGCGGGTTCGAGTCCCGCCTGGCGCAAGAGTTTTGATCGCAACAAAACATCCTGTAACAACATATAGCCTCTATATCAGCCGCTCCAGGCTAAAGCAAATGTGGTAAAAAAAACTAATAATTTAGTACTTACATTTGGAAGGCGTTTGTTTTTAATTGGAATGTGTTCAATTCGAAGGTTGTTAGAAGACAAAAAGTTTTCCAAAGCTTTTGTTCGAAAGTGCCCATCGGATAGAAGATGGTATAAGCGGCCCCACTGATATTTTTCGATTGAAACAATACTACGCAGCTATCTATATGTGCTTTTTACCGAAATTTAACTAACGAATTTACCAATTTAATGAAACGCACACTTCTGCTCCACATGATTCACGCGCTCTTATGAACACGTGGAGAGACGTCTTCAGCAGTCGATACTATTCTGGCACGAAGACACTCTAAAAGTATCAGCTACATCGACCAGGATGCCCTTTTAGGGACGAATATCGAACGCTGAGCCAATTCGCCGAATATCTGTCGGCCAGTGGGTGCCACTAAAGGAAGAGCAAGGCACTTGTAGAGAAAAGGACACCATCTTGGAGAGCATGACCGTGGTTTCCAAACGAGAAGGTCTCAGTGAGCTACTTTCACCTTGTACTGAACGGTTATCCGCCTTGGTAGGTACGCTCTTGAATGCCAAATTATATCAGAAATGGCCTACCTCATGGTCAGTTCACCTCTGCGGTAGAACAAACCAGTGCTGTGTAAAATTTTTAATTTTGTGCAGTACAGAACGAACTATAGGGCTGAATTTCATGGTGACCCCTCTCCCGAGCCGCCTAGCTGCGATCCAACATACCAGAACAAAGACTTGACAGTGAGCTGCCCAACACCTTGTCGAGAAACAAATCCCAAGATCTATCATATTAAAATCTTTGCAGTGCATACTTTTTGTACGTTCCTGGTCAGCGAGATTTTTAGGTGAAAATTTTATTTAAGGACTGATATTTCGATCCTGTTGATGTCTTCAGAGCCCCGAAAATCGCTCGAGGCATTAGAATTGTATTTCCGTTACCTTGTCGAAAGAAAATATCTATCTCTGCTTTTTTGCGAGATCGTGGGAGAAGTAATCCCACGAGGCGAGAGATCCTTCCTCGTCACGAATCCTGTCAATGGCATGACAGGCGTAGATGACATTTAAGGCCGCGACGAGTGGCTTCGCTGTGGGTTCCGCATAGGAGCCGCTTTCTCGGTGAGCCCCAGATGATCTTTTCTCAGCGCCTATTATCTCGCCGTCAGAACTGGCAAAGCAGTCCTGAAAGACGCGAAAGAACCGAATGATGGTTCAATGGGTGATAGCTCTACAGGCCTGTACATCTGAGGTAATAACTAGCCTTTCCCAATCTGGAGCACACTATGTGTAGCGCATAACCAGCCTTAACCAACACCAGTACCTGTCCACGCCTCTCGCCCTCGGATCGGTTCCCTCTGTCAGAATTTTCCAGGCGACCCTTCCTTAAGGGTTCTGGAAGCCGAATCTCATCCTTTAGCTCCTTCTGTTCGTTGGACACCTGAGATACGCTTAGGACGATGTCTTAGCGTGTTGGACGGCCTGACTCACAATCGACTTGAATCAAATAAGCTTGTTTTTTAAAATACAAAAAAAAGCAGAGTGCATTACAAGGAGAGATCGCGCAATGCACTCGCCTAACACTGCGACCTTCGTTTGATTGATAATGTAAAGGCTGCCTACTTAATGCTGTGCAGCGGAGATTCATATATTTACGCATTTACTTATTAATTCATGCACCATAAAGTCCCATTAAGCAGTTTAACCCAAAAATAAAACTTAACAGATCACCACGACATGCGTGTTTCCTGCAGGTGCACGTGTAGCACTGTTGACTGGTGCCTATCTTCACGCAGATAGGATTTTTGCCCGTATTCAAATGAACATTGAGAAGTGCTGGACGAGTGCATGGCGCATTCTCTTCTCATTACACATCAAATTGCTGCTATTGCTGCTTCTTTGCATCTTAACCAAGCTTAACTCCAATGTTTCAGCTGCAAAAAATAGGCAATTCTAGACTATTTCAAACACGGTATTCACTTATTTTCCAACAGGTGAACGATAAAATTAATCGGATTTATACACTGTTTTCGAGCAGGTGAATTACAGAATTCCTTGGAAAGTCATAGTGTTTTTGATATACAATAAAAAAGGATCTATCTTTATCAGTGGGGAGCAAATAGTGATTTATATCACCAATCCCTTACTTGAATTTCTACGAGAGCTTCAGGTGCTCTCCCATGATGCAAGGTCTTCCTTTAAATTCAGAAGATGTGGGTGGCATGGGATGACCTACGCAGTTGACAGTTTACGGTTGCACCTTTCGAGTAGGATAGATCCTTTGAAAAAAAAATCTTTAAAAAATACTTTTCCACTTGTTAGAAACCACCTAGTTCAATCCGGAAGACATTCGCTATTGTTCTGGAAGATGCCCAGTTTGACGTGAAAGGTGTCCAGTTTACTATACTTTTAGAGGTGTCTACTTTTCTTTAAAAAAATTTTATAATTAATATTACAAATAAAAAATATTGAACAAAAAAAACATAAATAAATAAAAATAAATAGCATTAAAAGTATAACACCTCCCTTCTTCACTGAAGAGCCACCGGGGAGGTGGTATAATTAAAAAGGTTCGTCTGAAGGAAGGTGGCGAAACGAACCGAAAGTTTAGTTTCCTGCTTCTTCACATTAATCTAATATATTTGAAAAGTATAAAGTTTTACGTGAAAATTATATACTGATTCGCGATCAAGCAAATCAGTCGATAACATCAAATCAAGCCAGAAGGGAGGATTTCGATTTTTCGATTTCGAATCAAAATAATATTAATACCCTAATAGAAAATCTTAGCAAAGACATATTCACATGAGTCAACACTGCCATTTCCCCTGCAGGTACTGCAGTGAAAAGGAACTACAGGGGTGTGGACGCCCTAGCACATACGTTAAAAAACAAAAATGAGGCACACATTTGATAAAGGAAAAAAGAAGAAGAATGAAAGAAGTGCTTATAGAACTTATTCCATCAACTAAAAAGAACGATTAATAAGTATCGCCAACAAAAAGAAGTGTATCAACCTCAAATCCCATCACACCTTGGACCAGATTCATCAGCTGCTTACCGGTCGGTGACGCTATATCGGTTATTATATCTGCACCTCTGTACCTCTGTATCCCTCTGTATCAGTTACTACATAAGCCGATATGGTGAATCGGCTGTGAGATGATACCGGCGGTATCGTTCATGAATCTGGCCCCTGGACGAATTCGGCAAACGGTCAGAATGACGATATCATGGCCCAGTGCTGCTGCTGTGCAGCCGACAAAAAGAGAAAGCAGGCCGAGAGGAAAGCGCAGCAGCACCGAACCGGAGCAAACAGAACGCACACACACCACAGCCACGGCGACGCGGCCACGGATCCACCCCTCGTCACCCTACGAGGGGCGGGGGCGGCTGCGACAATACATGTGCACGAACGACCACGGGGTGCCTATCAACGTCCGCTTTCACTTCGGCCGAAACTCCCGCCTGGTCAGTCAGAGGCACACTCTACGATGCGGGCTATGGGTAAACTTTTTGGGTGCATGGCGCGATCTGATCCTTTAATGCGCTATATACTTGCTTGCTTGCTGAGCTCTAAGACAAATTTTAATGTATTACTTTTTCAATAAAAATAATCTTTACACAAGATAACTTATTGATACAGGTAAAAAATTCAAAGAAAGGTCTACCAAGTTTCGGACAAAAATTATTCTAACCACCTTATTGAGCCTGTGGACGCGTGTAGAGCAGTCGGAGGAGTGTAGCGTGCACCCGATAGGTTGCTGGTTCGGATTTCCCGCCCAGGCCAACGAAGCCTTCCATCCCTCCGGGGTCGGTAATTTGGTACCAGACTTGTCTGGGAGGGATAAAGCGTTGACTTGTTCATCGGTTGGCCACCGCAAGTCATTGTATGGCCAAATACGCATTCAATAGGCGTCCACGACATCCCCTAGAAGTAGAATGCGTGGCGCATCCAGTAAAGGGATTGAGTAACGCCGTCCTTTATCCTTTCTCCCTTATTGAGTCTGTAGTTTAACCTGTCTTAAGGTCATTTCGATATGGAAGAGTTCACCTTGACTTCAAAATCTTAAAGCTGCTTAGAAGAGTGTCGAATTTGATCTGAAAAGTGTTCAATTCGACGTGTAAGTGTTATATTTGTGTGACGCGAAAACAATTGCCGCGGACAATTCACAAGAAGCACATATAACGGCCGATAAAGTGATCAGTACCAATTGACACCAATTTTTTGAGACGTTTGCAGCCGGATAAAGAACGTCATCTGGCAATTTCCCTGGAATGCGCCATGAATTTCGCTTCCAGGTTTCATGTGTGAAGAAGCATCATAGGACAAAATCAGACATTTACTCTCCCTATAGCCTGCAGAAACGAAAACAGCACTGGAATGCGCTTCTGGTTGTTCTATCAATTTTTGAAGCCACGGAACAAAAACAAACTGAAAAATTATCTCGTGCCCACTTCACAGATGCAGAGCGCAGTATTCCCGGGCAAACCAAAGCGCTTCATTAGCGCTGAGAAGCTCTTGGACACTCTTCAGGACAAGTGGAAGTCCTGAAGGACTAGCAATCCGGCTTGAACGCCTGTTCGTTCCTTTGTCAAACCACTGGTGCCTTCAAAAGCGTTCTTCAACGGAAAGCTGACGCAGCCGCTGAGAAAACGAGGGCCTCGATGACTCGTCCACAGCACCATTCCGGCTACACACGTCGATTTCCCATGACAGCGGACGTGTGACAGCCCTGTGAGCAAACCAATCTCGTAAATGGCGTGGACCTTACGTTATTGCTTCGTATGACACCAATTATTCACAGCTGAATGCGAGTTATCCGTGCTAGAGCTCGCTTGCGACGAAAAATCAGATATTTCAGGCTTTCACAGAGCATGAAGAATCAAATTCATTTATTAGAACATTATTATTACTAATTTTTCATATAAATGGTGAAACTATCACCTCACTCTAGGATATACACCCCTTTCGAAAGGCATTAAATGCTCTCAAATGAATGGAGCCTTCAAATGGTACATACAAAGGCTGCAACCCACACTTCAGCCCCGAAGAAAAATCTGAACCTTTAACCGAATTTTTCATGGCCACCTTGCTCACCATTAAGCAATCTACTGTATACAGAGTGTCTCAAAAAATGTATACACTGTTTGAAAGGTGATAACTTTACTCACTGTGAATGTACTGAAGAAGTTAAGGATTCATATGAAAGCATAAAAAAATAGAAATTTCAGACACATGAACGGTATGGAATGCGCCATGCACTCGTCTGAATTCTTGCATTTCATACTCGATTGATTGTGTTTCGCTTGAATACTTATTATAATTTTCCACAAAGTGGTCGTATCGATTGATTTGTGGTTCTTTTAAGATTTAAAATGTGAAAAAAACTAGGGTTCGCGAAAAATGCTGGGTATCTTTAAAAAATGAAGGTATTATTTGAAGGGCTTTAACATTGCTGCTAGTGAAGCTTTTGAAGAAGTTTGCGAATTAAATGAAAGCACAGTGTAACGACATTTTTGCGGTGTGTAAATAGTCAAGATTGCTCCGTGTCCCCGCCCGAAACCTTGCATTTCAGACTCGATTGATTCTGCAGGGTCTGAATGCTTGTTCCAATCTTGTTGTCACTTGGCCACATTAACCTGTAGTGTGCTTGTTTTAACGTTTTCTGTCGCGCAGTGCATAGCTGCAATTATGCTGATTAACCTCCCTGTTCAGCTTGAATGTTGCTTCATTCGTCTTGGAAAATGGGGCTTCTGCTGGAATTTAAATTGTGCCACTCACATGTCACGTGTCTTTCACGTGATTTTCAAGTCCTATACGTTAAAAGAAGCACAGCACAGGTTAATCTGGCCAAGTATTAACAAGATTGTAACGAGCATTCAGTCCATACACAATCAATCGAGTCTGAAATGCAAGGCTTCAGACTGGGGCATGGAGTAATCATGACTACCCAGCATTTTTTGCGAGCCGTAGTTTTTTCCAAGCTTTAAATCTCAAAAGAACAACAATTCAATCGACAGGACCACTTTGTAGAGAAATTATAACAAGTGTTCGAGCGAAAAACAATCAATCTAGTGTAAAATGCGAGAATTCGGGCGAATGCATGGCGTGATCCATACCGCCCACATGTCAGAAGATTTCCATTTTCCTAAGCTTTCATATGAATCCTTAACTTAACATTCACAGTGAGCAAAGTTATCACCTTTCAAACAGTGTATAATTTTTTTTGAGACACCCTGTATAATCAAATCGTCGTGTCATCGTGCCGTTCGTGATAGCCCAGTGGAGGAGGTGCCGGCTGTCGCACCACCACCCGATACCAGGTTCCTGGTTCGTATTTTCCGCTCAGACCCACCAACTCTTCCATCCCTCCGGGGTCGGTGGATTGGTACCAAACTTGTCTGGGAAGGATAAAGCGCTGTCTTTCTCACCGGTTGGCTATCGCAAATCATTGTATGGCCCACTACGCATTCAAATCGCCTCCAGGACATCCCGAAGAAGAAAAATCCGTGGCGCATCCTAAAAGGGATTGAGTATTGCCGTCCTTTATCCTTTCATATACAGGATGTCATACGCGTGCCTACATGTACGTCTGCCCATGCGGCAAAGGCACACCATTTTTGCTTATATCATACTCGATTACAGCTGACTGTCAAAGATATGAAGGCCGTTGATAGAAAAAAAATCGAGCAAGTAAGCAAAATCGATCAGTGGGTAAATACGATACGAATACGATAATATAATATGAATAATATAACAAAATAATATGAAAATGATCGATAAATATAGCAAGCGAACTCAGCGAAAGTGGAATATTCAAAGGTGATAATTGTTTAATTTTCCAGTTAAACAGCGATAAAGACAAAAATCAACAAAGAAAAGAAAGATTATAATGCAAACGTCGGACTATTTGCAGCAGGCGAATTTATTCCTATCGAAGGCCAATATCCTTCTATGCAGAGCACAGTTAATAACTGGATGCCCATGCTTCTGTGCACGCGTCCAACTGTCCGTAGGTGGGTCTGGCTCAACGCTCCTGTCACTCCATAATGCAACCCCACCAATCTACTTATGCCGCCTCGACTTGCTTGCAACCATGGGAAACCAGCAAATCAATACTGATCAATAATATCGATTTCTTTCGCAACTTCTGGCTTTAAGCTGGAATGGATGGAGAATGTGACGAACTCTGGGCTACGCAAAATTCAAACAATGATATGACCTCTAAGAGCATTCGAAAACAGGTTATTAAGACGAGCTAACCCGTCCGTGCGTCTGTGTATGAGTAAGATCTGAACGCTTTTGGCAATATCGACTTTTTCAAACACTCGAAACTTAGAGGCGTAGATATGGCCAAAAGAAGAACTACAGCCAACGATCGAAATCGATCAGACAATCAATATCGACCCAGTATTACCTGATTGCTAGGTCAATTGGCTGTAGGATTTATAAATAATCTTTTAAAAATTCAATTAGAGGAGGAATAAGAAACCAAACCAGGCTAAGACCTTCGGAATGGCAAAGAAAATAGGAGTGTGGTAACTTTCGCTGGATAAAGAACGAAACGAAAACAAGCGCAAAATAAATAAAAACAGTCACAAAAAACGAAAAAATTACATTTGTTGCGGTTGTAAGTAGGCAAAGTTGTGTGCCGTCTTCACCATGTTAGATTCTGGTTATAACATGTCAGCCGGCGGTCAGCATGCGGCATGCCCACATTCCGTCGCTCTTTGCCCGCCGAGACGGTTGTAAACCACGGCGAGTTTTTATTTTTGCTTGTTTGTTCGTTCGTTTTTGGTTTATATTAGGTTCCAACTCGTTCCCTGTGAGCCGCTCGGTAAGTCTCAATTCATTTTGTTACCTACTTTTTGGTTATGTGCCCCTCAGACTAGGATAGATCCGCGCATACTCCACGCAATTGTACATAAGTCATAAAGAATAAGCGAGATCGATAAATCAACGCGGATCGATAATTACTGCATTGTTTCGCATTCGATCGCAGAGAACGGGAATGCACAAATGTGGTGGAAGGCAGCACGACAAAAAAATCACTACATCCCATAATCGCCTCTAACTGCGCTCACTAACATGGATAATCTCTCTATACGTGGACGAGCTAATCCGTCCGTGCGTCCGTGCGTGCAGCGATGTCTGAACACTTCCAGTAAAGCCGATCTGTGCCGAAACTGATCGTTTGAGGAACAAATAGCGTGGATGTATGAAACGGCTCCACAATAGGGGAACACAGCCCATCTATATAGATCAGTTAAAATCTACCCTTGAACGAAAGGCACTAGGCATCACAAGCATACCTATTTCAGAGGGCAAAAAACAACAACAAAACAGATACATACGTATCTGGAATAGGTAGCAAACGTAAAATTGAAAAAAAAACACGAAGAATAAGTCACGAAGTACATGACAAGCATGAGAACAGTCACATATTTCCACTGAATGAATCGACATTCTGATGAATAATAGCCTTAGAGACTCACCATGTTGTCTATCTTCGATCTGTCGGTGCCTGGGTAGCTAGCAGGCGATTGCTGAAGCGCTGGACTTGATCGGGTCGATCCGTTGATGTATTGCGATGACGACGACGACCACTATGGAATACCGAGAATCGGCTGAATCGCCACTCTACGTGCACTACTAGTTCGGAGGCGATCAATAGCGGTCGCCGATCACTTGCGTGTCGCCCCAAGATGAAAAACTACTGGCAACCGATGTACTCTTAGCCATCGTAGAGGTACTTGAAGTCTCTTATTCAGGCACAGTGCTCAAATCCGTAGCTCTAGGGTCGGGGAGCCTGACTGGAGCAACCGTCACAAGACGCTATTCTATTTATTCTTGCTATTTTGAAGGCGCAGTGCCTAATTTCGACCGGTTCAAATTAAGGATACCATCCTGCACTTATACTTTTGGTGTTTATTTGTTCAAAATAAGCCTTAATTTTCAATGTACCAGATTATGAATACAAAATTGGAAAACAATGGCATGAACGGCTGCGCTCGTATCCTTCCCTAAGGGAAGAAAAAACGTCTTCGATATTTGATAAAGATAGCCTTTGTGGCATGCCAGAATTGCCCAGTGGCCCCTGTTTCCCCAAACAAACGCGAAAATGCCACATTTGGTGATAGTGACAGTTTTCTTGTTGTTCGGCAGAACAGTGTCAGTAAGAGCTCACGTCCGCTAGTTTTAGCAGACGGCACTATCTGGCTGGCCCACCTAATTTTCAACGACTTGATCCCTGAAACGGCGCCTGGGTAAACCAGACTCCCTTTATGCGTCGATCAGCATTCGTTTTGCTTATCTTATTATATCTTCAGCAAACCACCAGCTTCACCCATCGACTCCAGTGGGGAAAGGGTCAGGAGTTGCACGACACCGCGAAAGCAGCCGCTATTGATTATCTGCACTGTCCAATTGATGTCATCCAGCCGAGTGCCAGAGTGACCCAGGGACATTATGCTACGAGTCTTAATTACAACCAAGCATTCTTGCAACAGCTTGATACGCGGTTTTTGCGTCCTTCCAAACACCAACACATGTCATCCAGGATCTGTACTATTTCCCTTCCTTTCTAGACCTGTCTACTAAGTCAACATTAGAAAAACCTGTGTACTTCTTCAAAACTACCGCTCTATGTATCAGAGCGTCGAGAACACGACAGAAATCGAATCTGCCCACAGAGTACACTACGTTGATAGAGGACACCATCTGGGAAACAGTTTTATGAAGCGCACAGTGCCATTCGTTTCGGAGAAATCTAGATTGAGGCTGAAAGTGCAGTTGACATATGCAATACGAGCACTCCGAGCGACATCAACATCTCTTCGTCGAGAACCCACTCTGAACAAATTGCAAATTGCTTCTCTGCAAGAAGTCCTCGTGAGCACCGCAAGCGCAAGTCGACCAAAACTCTCGGCAGGAGGAAATCCTCCGCAGGGTTTTGAAGCTTCGGAGAACACCTGCTAGATAATGAGAAAGCGTACCCGACCATTTTAACATACTGAGAAGCTCATGAATTAGCAACACGAACTATTTGGCTGACACATAGGTTCTCGAGCATTTGGGGCACAAAATATTAATCCAATGCGTAACTATTGCGGCTTTCTTTTTATAAATTTTATTCTATAGGAACAACCTCAATTCAGCATTTATTTATTTTTTATTTAACGAAAACGTGTATGAAAAATTTTCCTGGAACGTTATCACCATCAATCTTAATTACTGTCTTCTATTTGTTCGGTAAATGGTCGATTTCACGGGCAGAGGAGTCATGCTTCTTGGACGCAATCCACGCTTTAACATCGACTACAAAGTGATGGCACGATTCTTATCCCGTGGTTGTTTCATTTCAATCGTAAAAGACGTTCGAGGTGAGCCAATTAGATGCTGTTGATGTTGAAATGTGCCTTAACTTTGCTGTCCGCGGCGCATGGTAGCGCAGTCGGAGAAGGCGTCAGCTGTCGAGTGCACTCCGATTCAAAGCTCCTGGTTCGGATTTCCCTCCCTGGCCAATCAACCCTTTCATCTCTCCCGGGTCGGCAAATTAGGACCATAGTTGTCTGACAAGGAGAGCCTCCAAAGTGGCGGTGAGCTTTTGCGATGCAATTTTTACAGGATGTAGGGTCCCGTGTGGGGAGTTCAAAACCGTAGTTAATTTCGTCGGAATGCTCGTCTGTGGTCGGAAAAAAGGAGTGTGGAAGCGTGAGTGCGAAGTTCGTCACACCCTGCTGCCACCCTAACGAGTTTGGTCGGCTGGCACAGTGGTAGTGAGGTAGCCTCTCAGACGGACCAAATAGGTTTTACAGTTCGATCCCCGAAGTCGTCATAGCTTCTGCACACATCGGATCGCTATTATTATTATGCGCTTGCGTGATCGCAGCAGTCAATTTGTACACGACTAGTGCCTTTAGTAAGTGAAAGTATTTACCGGTGTCAAACCAAATTCATGAACTATCCCGTGAAGTGTATGTGTTTGTGTGCATTTAGGGTATGGTTGTTGATATGATACAGTGCGAATACCATCCATTGAGAGGTAGCTCAAATGAAAGCAGAAGAGGTATATTCACTTACTAAAAGAATTAATCGTGTACGAATTGACTGCTGTGGTTACGCAAGCACATAATAATAACGACCCGATGTGTGCAAGAACTATGGATCTGTTCACACTTTGCGACAACAGCGACAAGAGCGAGAGCGCCGCGCCGAAGTATGAATAGGCGACTAGAGCGATTGGAGCGACTGGAGCGACAGCGTCGCGCTCGAATATGAACACTTTTCGGCGGCGCGCGCTCGGTTTTAATCGATATGCATGTTTTGCACAGGCGACGAGTCGCTCTTGTCGCGAAATATGAACAGGCCCCCACTGCGCAAGCCGTCGAAATTGGGTTGGGTGGCAGCAAGGCGTGATAAACTTCGCGTTCACGTTTCCACACCTTTTTTTCCACTACAGGAGAGCATTCCGAAAAAAATAACTATGGTTTTGAACTCCCCGCACGGGATCCTACATCCAGTAAAAATTGCGTCGCAAAAGCTCACCGCCACTTTGGAGGGTCTCATTGTGAGGCAGATAGGACACATAGAAAGTTGTTTGGAATAGGTGCCATTCCCATCGGTCAACTTATCCCAACTTTTTGGTAGGTCATGGATAGCCTTACTTCAGAACATAGAGGACTGGCTCTTGAAGAAAACCTTGAGTGCGCGAAATGCGCCAGAATGTGCGCTCGCCTGCAGGCAACAGGGTTCTTATTTGGAAGAGGCATTGGAAGAACTCCAGAATGTCATCTACCACACCTGTGTTAAAATTGCTCAATCTGTGCTCTCCTAGCACAGAATCGTGTTCATCTTTCGTACACAGTCCAAATTCCAAAAACTGCATGCAACATTTTGTTCCACTTCCTGTCCAGAACCTCGTCGAGTCAGCCATCTAATTCTATGTAAAATTACACCTGAGGATTCTTTTATATTGCAATCAATTTTTTTTTCTGGCTAGCATGTCAAATCATAAGTAGATCCGCAGTATAGAGCTGTCTTTCTTTCCAGTATTTTTAGAATGGCTGAACTATTAATCATAAAGGATTATCTTTTCCGGCTTTCGAAAATCATGAGGTATTTCGGGATCAGTGTTATTTACAACGCAATCAAACCCTCAGTTTTCTACCTTAGTTGGGTCTTCATTTATGTGTGTTTCTTGTCCTTTAGCGTTCATGACATAATGATGATGGATCCTTCTTGATGGACTGTCGACTTTTCCATTGTGGCGCACCCGTGAACGCACTAAGCAAACAAATAAACATATTCCTACGAACCTGTACTCTGGCGCAATCACTGTCGAGTGAAAGTCGTATACCTATGCTATAGACTGACCAATCAACCAGCAAGTGATCGCCGAAAACCGCGAAGCAGAAAGGCCGGCCAGCGGCCGCACTTTTCGGCCTTGAACTCGCCGACCTTTACGAACGAAAGTGAACCGAGAGAGAAGTACCAGCGAAACCATCTGACGGCTTCAAATACTCGACAGACTCTCACGTTGAGTTATAGATTTATGAATGAATAAAAGATAATTCAACAATAACAATATTACCTAAAGAACATACACGTCGATACATATAACTGTGTGAAACTTCAGAAATTCTCAACAAGCAACTCTCAGCAGGATACTGTGTTAAACGACTCTAAAGAACTACTACTCTATAACAACCGATATAATAAGGCTATGTATATGAACACATAGATCAGTCCGGCACTGTAAGATCCGCTCTAGTTGGTTATCAGCACTGATCAGCTTTTATCAAGAGATATGGATTGTTCAGTAGAAGAGAAACGACAGATGGAAGCTGAAGAAGGCATGAACGAGTCCAACGCCTAGAGTTTCGTAGGGTATACGGTAAGTATAGCAGGCGCAGAAACAGTCTATGAGAGGAAAAGCAACGTCGACGGTCTGATTGCGCGAGGAAAGCGAAGAACGACAGATAACCGGGTCATCACGCGATTCGGGGACTTAGCAGGGTCCCGAAAAGCAGAGAAGTGAGTGCAGGGGTCGGAGGAGAAGAGAAACGTCGGCCGAATCCTAGACTTGGGAGGCGCCTTTGCTGACCCTTACCCGGCGACTGAAGGAGTTTACACTTCAGTCGCAGCGCCACCTGGCGACTCAAGTTCACGTCTGTTTGCACTCTGCATGCGACAAGGAAGTGGTCATCCTGTAGTTAGTCGTCGCGTTACTCGCGTGATATGAACCATAGCCAAGCGCCAATACGATCTTCCGCGCTCCTAACCGATAATGATGGTTCGAATATTTGCGAAGAACGGCGATTTCAGTATAAACTGCAGCTCTGCAAAGCAGACCCAGCCTTTGCCTTACGCACTGTCCCAGAACGTTCGCGTCACCTGTAGCCGCGACCCACCGATAGCTCCTTCGCCTGCATTTAAGCCTATATTAGTAGATACTAGGGGAAGGACTAAATCTGACTCTAACGAACTTAGCACCCCTTGCAACATCGTAGCTTTCGCTATCAGAACTGGATCGCATCTGCAAAACGGTCGTTCACGACAGCTTAAT
The DNA here is from genome assembly GCA_947396885.1 of Heligmosomoides polygyrus polygyrus. Taxonomy (NCBI): domain Eukaryota; kingdom Metazoa; phylum Nematoda; class Chromadorea; order Rhabditida; family Heligmosomidae; genus Heligmosomoides; species Heligmosomoides polygyrus. The sequence goes on from OX377204.1 coordinate 13,118,072, forward strand.
TCGCTAATACATCATGGAAAGCCATTGAATACAGCGATAAACCATACGGACTGGTTCTGGGTCCACTTTCTTCTCCATGTTGTATGTCCAGTAGCGGCGATAGAAGTAGCCCAAAGGGTGACTTGCCGCTGAATTTCCTTTCTAGCATTTTACATCCAACCAAACCATGGATTCGACGTGAAAGCTCACATTTTACCGCATGGTTATGCCTTGAGTTAACGAGAAATAGGGCTTTCAATACGCTCAACAACTCAGCCATTCTTGAGAAAGACAACAAAAACGAATAATCAGAACAAACAAGCCCTTCCAGAGGCAGAGGCCGAGGGATATGCGCATGTCTTACACTGGGAAGGCATTATAACATAACTAACACTGCTAACGACTAGACTATATGTAGGCGAACTAAAGTATGGCAAATCCAAACAAACGACTTCTTAGGTCGGTGCGTGTCGTCGGAAGCCAAATAGCCGACCGGAGTACTTCTTGAGCAACGAGTGGCTTTCTTCTTCTCGTTGGTGTCTCTTCTGCTCTTCCTAAGGGGACAGCGAGTTAGCATACGTTCATAGAATGCAGCTTCTGTACTGGCTAGTGCATGGACACACCTGCTCAGCCAAGTAAATGGCTCTCCTTCGGAACTCCTTGGCAGGATCAGGGAACTGTGAGTAGTACTGCAATGTCGGCCGCACATCCTCCACATCAGATAAGTGAATAGCTGAAGAATTGAGATTTGTGAAACCCCTACACCTGCTTTTTCGTATTTTATGTTTTCTAGCTTGTTGAAGAAATCAATAAGCCTACAGTACCCGCGTAATACTGAGAAGGTCAAACCAACATGAAATAGGATATGGCCCACAACGGCATGTGCTTCCTGCTCTGTCTTGTTTCAGCCTGCGACGTCGTCGTGTCGAAGTTGAAACGAGATTTCCCTCACAGTTTTCATCTCATTACTCTGTTTACGCCGGTTTCTCGTTGTTGTTTTTTAGATGCTGCTGGTAGCCAGCCATCCAAACGTGTGGCACGACTAGTATTTGAGAATTCGCAACGATAGTTGACAAAAACCGACAATGTTTGCTTGTTGAGAAGCTCTATCACCGGCGATGACGATGTCTCTATCAGAAGAGGACCCAGCCATCCACCGTACGTGGGCGGAACAGGTCACCATGACCAGAAGATGCTCATAGGAGACTTGTAGTATACGGTTGTGACGAATAGTCGTATCTCCCTCTCCTGCTCATTATACATAAATGATTAACCACTGAACTATCCTGAATTGTGCACCGAAGTAGAATCGGGTTACCCCTCTAACATCTCCACCGCTTACGCTATCCGTACAACGGGTACAAACTCGTTCATCGGCCAACACATATGCTTGGTTTCAAAAAAAACCTCAGCACAGATCGACAGTGCCGAGAAGACATGAGGTCCGCTCACAGGTTATAAAACTCGGGGGGATAGTCACACTAGCAGTCAGCCGGTATAAAGCCGGAGCTTCACGAAGGAAATCCTTGGCAACTAATCGGCATGGTTTATCTGTTACCAGACGTACAGCGGCCTAGCGACCGCGCCAAACGTCTGGTTGGGGGCTTCGCCTCCAAACCCCGAGAATAGATCAACCCCAACCTTCCTTCTTTCTTCTTTAGGCATTCTTACTTTTATCACAATAAAAACTGGCTTTACTATAGATCAGTAGAGCGGTGTATGGTGGGCAAAATTTTCACTGCTCCTATGAACCCCATCCACCCTCTATCGAGAAACAGATCATGAGAGTCCCCATCCGAAGTGCTTAATCTGCAGAGACATAATTAAGATTTATCGGTGTTGGAAAACAGGGCGACATCGTTTACTGTCCGATGGCAATAATACTCCTCCGAATCCCAGTTATTCTCTTTACCTCTCTCTCACGCCTTCTATGACACTTCTTCTGCACCCCGACACACGTGCAACGACTTCTGTGACCCGTCCTCTAAAGCCCGACACACAATGGAGGATATTCGGGGAAATACTGGTCCCCCTTAGTCCCCCCTCTATTGGTCCTCCTTTTTGATCTCCTCTTCACAGGGCGTCCTCCTACTGGCTTCCTTAGTCGGAATCCCTACGCTTCCCTCCTACTGATCCCCTTACCCGGAATCCCTGCAGAAGTTGGATGTCTCCAGCACGTCGTCTGAATCTCAACGCACGTTGGACGACGTTTGCCACACGTCTTCTGCATCCTGACGCACGTTGAACGACGTCTAGGGCACGTCGCCTTAATCCCGGCACACTTTAGGCGATGTCTGCCACACTTCTTCTGAATGCATACGCATGTTGGACGACATCTGCAGTACGTCTTCTGAATCTTAACGCACGTAGGAAGACGTCTTCAGCACGTCTTTCGAATGCCTACGTACGTTGGACGACATCTGCGGTACGTCTTCTGAATCTTAACACACGGACGACGTCTTCAGCACGTCTTCTAAATCTCTACGCTCTACACTTGATCTCCATTCATACCCTGACGCGTTTCCCGCTGAATATGTCCTAAACTTGGGCGATCCGCCGCCAGGGATATAGTTCTCCAGCAATCTCCTATGGTTAAACCCAAAGAAAGCCCGGCTGGCATGCGCCGCACTGTCGTAGGCATCTCTTGGCTTCAGCCCCCCTCCCCGTGACCGATAACGTGACCGACAGTTTAAGCGAATTATATACACTAAGGCCTATGTTATACTTCGGCGACGCGCCAGGGACGCTGTGTTACACGGGCTGCTACTCACTGCGTATCAGCCCGCGTAAGGCCCCGTTTATACTTCGACGCCGAGCGACGCGACACCACGTATAGTGGCCATATTGATTGAGCGACGGGATCGATCAATTTGGCCACTTGACATGCCGTCGCGTCGCTTGGCGTCGAAGTATAAACAGGGCCTAACACTGCCGCCGACGTCGCCGACAACAGCGTCGCCGAAGTATAAGATAGGTCTAACCATAAGATGACGCCCGCCTGATTTCAAGCACCCCACTCACTTTTGAGCAATTCTGCAAGGTCCACAAGTGAGGTATCGTCCATGTTGCCCTTCCATTCGGGCACAAGCAGCACATTTTCGGGATTAAGTTGCGCTGCCTTCGGGTCCGTTTCGATGAAGATCACCTTTGAGAGGTCGCGATTCAACTTCGAAAGGTCCTGAAATGGTAACCTTCACTACCCTGAGACACACAAATGGAGTGGTCCAAATAGAAGAACCACGCTCACTTTGACATGCTGCCCGTGCATGTACTTCGTGCAGTCCCTATACAACCGGTACATAATGCGTTGCTTTGGATCGAACGAGTCGACAACTGGGTGAGCCGTCATCATGGACTCACTCGTGTAGATCACGACCTGAAGAAAATGATAGGTCATTCAATTCTGGCTAGCCCGTCTTTAACGCCGTAGCCAGAAAAGCAATTCACCTCGAAATTCGGGTAGCCCACAACGTCCAGGAAATAATCCAAGGCTGGTCGCTTCGCAAACCTGGAACGAGACCATTGTTCTCCTTATAAAGAGATGTGGAGTCTTCCAGAAAACAAATCAGTTCCTAAATATTCATGTACTTCCACTTTAGGAAATCCATAATAATTAGCAAATTTTTAGTGGAAAATGGTTGGAAAAATTCCGACACCCTGTGGCATCAATATCCTTTAAGTTTGGGTAGTTTTGAATCGCTACTAGGTTCGAACCAAATATAATACGAAATGAGGGAAAAGCTTTAAGCTTCTCAACTTTTCTACGTCACAACGGCCAGCGAAATGAAATCAACACGAACAAGATAATCAACTGTTCTTACAATGCTTTACGTCTGTTACTTACGCTTAAAGCTATAGAAGCTACAAGTTGTAACAAGGTTGTTGTTTGGATGAAAACCCTTGCGTCTGGCGCACTCCTACCCACACCTCATTTCCGGACAGGATGCTAGGCCCTTTACACCATTGGCGTTGTTTTGACCACACACAACATCCACGAAATCCTCGCTACAGCGATTTATCAGCACTCATTCGCATTAATGCCATGAGTTCATTACAATGAGGATATCGTACTACGCGTGCTATGTCACACCCATTATGGGGCTCGGTACCTCAATTTTCAATCCACAAAAGAAATGTCACAAGAAAGACATCGACCTCCTCGAAAGCGTTCAGAACAACTACACGCGAAAGTTGTTCATTATATGCCATAAAGTGGGACATGGAGATATTCCCAGTGGCTCTCAGCGGGCTAAGTTACTTGGAATATCTAGTTTACGTAACAGAAGAGACAAGACAGACCTAATCACGTTATTTAAAATCCCCACAGAAACACTTTCCCTTGATGCAATTGAATTTTTTGAAGGACCACTTAGGAGAAAGTAAGAGGTCGACTTCGATTACACGTTAAGGTTGCAAGGTCACAGGTCAGGTCTCACTCTCTCACCTCCCGGCGTCTTAGGGAGTTCAACCCTTTTGTCGGTGAACATATCATTTTATCAGTTCTGTGCATCGCCGACGTTCGAAGATCAGAGACGCTGTCGCATGAGCCAAGTCGTCGAAAATTAGGTGGGCCGACCGCGATTCGCAGACACCCGCTGGACGAGAGCCATCACCGACTGGATTCCGCGGGATGTCAAGAGAACACCAGGACGCCCACCAACGCGTTGGTCGGACTTCTTCGTGAAAGCCCTGAACGACCGATATGACGCTCTTCGTGTCCCTCGAGCGAGGAGGATCCATTGGACTACTCTGGCACGCGACAGGGACGAATGGAGACGCTGCTGGCGCCCGCTCGAGCAAATCGATGATCAACGGGACGACAGGTGATACAGGTGATGTCTCGGCCTCACTTCAAACTTCTGCTTACCTGAATTAGCTTAGCCTAGCTTGTTTTCTTTTTGTATTGTGTTCTGCTATATCGCTTGATCATGTTGGCTTATTACAAATACGTGCTAAATTCTCCTGCAATTCAGGCCCTTCAATAAACAAATAAATAAATAAATAAATATCGTGTATTCAAGGCAGGTCTGCTATAAGATTATGGGCTAGCATCCTGCCCGGAAAGCGGAGGATTGTGGATCGTGTCTTGTTGACGCAAGTGCTTAGATCATTAGAAAAGATCTAGCAACGAATTGAAGTGATTTGTTGCTTCTCTTTTGTTAATAAACGTCCTTCTCTCCTACTTTGGCGGGATTCTTCTTCAGCAGCAGAAATTTGTTAGGCCTTGGCGTATCTTTTCGGATCTAAGGTTTTATATGGTGGACATTTGTCCGTTTTAATGCATCGTTGCTTTTCACACCGTTTAGTCCCTTGAAGTTACAGTCCATCTCATAGATGCTGGCTTCCTTCCCACGAAGGCATGACCATACCATCGCAGCCGAGCTTCGTGCAGTTCATTTCCTATCGGCGCGACACCGAGCCTCTGTCAAACGACATCGTTTCGCATGCGCTCCGCTCGAGTGATACCAGCCGTTTAGCACAGAATCTTCTTCTCATATACACTGAAGCGGATTTCGGCTTACTTTGTCATATTTCTACACTCGGACCAATGACGGATCGGTAGATCTCGGCCCCCGGACGTTCTGGCGTCTTCTGTCAGAGCAATAGCTTGCATGCTTCTTTTCTCTTTAACAAGCGGGTCGTCGTCAGATGCAGCTACTGTTTCCAATGATTATTTCCGCTAGTGAACCTATTAATCAATAGACTTATTATTCACATGTGAGGAAGAACCTCCGCCCTAGAAACTCGCTCTAAAAAAGCAAAAATATAATCTCGGATTGACTCTTGGTGTATTCCTAGGTGCATTCCAGTCCCTACCCCTTACAAGCCCTTACCCAGTACAGTAATCCAGGGGCCGGATTCATCAACGGCTTACGTAACTTTAACGGAGAATTGTAAGCTTATCAAGCGATATGGTGAGCGATAAGTGGCGTTAAAACCTCAGATAACGTCGCATATCGCTCACCATATCGCTTGATAAGCTTACAATTCTCCGTTAAAGTTGCGCAAGTCAGTGATGAATCCGGCCCCTGGTTTCGTTTGAAACGCAGTTTCCCAATAATACGTTATCCAGGAAAAAATGTCCAAGAAAACGGAAGGAGATATGATGAGGTTGACTGCATCAGGATAACAAGATTAGATATTTAGCTAACATTTCGGCGTTGCCGCCTTCGTCAGAACCTGGAGTCGTCGAAGGAACTTTTAGAAACTACTTCCTCCTCCAAGCACTAATTGCAAAGCAAACAAGGGATCAGCAAGTTGACTTCGCCTCTATTGCTTCCTTTCTTCGGCATTAGCTCTTGTAGGATGAGGTAGTGATTGGGCGGATAGTTTATTAAGGTTTCTACGACTTCGTTAGGCTCTGACAAAGGCTACAATGCGGAAATGTTAGTCAAAGGGCGATATGAATTTTCATCAAAAGCTATGATCAGCTTTATCACATTCACAAAAATAACTCACCGAAACAAATTGCATCATGGCGATATCAATTACAAGCAGAGAGGAAGTTCGCTCATAGAAGGTTATGATCCGAAGACCACGAATACTGAACGATTACAAATGAACAGGAAACACTACTCACCGATATCCCGTCTTGTAGGTCCAGTCCGGATGGACAAGAACGTTCTTCATCTCGATCACTAACGTATACCTAGGTTGGATATAGGGCTGAGGCAATGGATCAGGAAGCAGCTGCTCTCGGGCCGGCTCCACAACAAACTAAAATCGGAAACAATCAGCTCTGAGGCGTTAAGAATGCTAAGCAAAGGATACCGAAGGGAACTAACGTCTCTCCAAACTCTGAAGCTGTCCACTATCCGATAGAAAGGCGCCAAGTACGAGCCCGACCATTGATCTGCCACCACATTTCCGGCTTCGTCACGTTTAGCTCTTCCTGCAAAACCAAGGAAACGATTTACAGCAGAGATTGGCATGACATCGCTTGCAATTACCAAATTGATCCTACTCGAACTACAATAATTCTTGGCTGTTAGTGGTCCTGTAGGATTAAATTACAATCTATTCTCGTTGTAACGCGTTTGAAGGGACCGGAAAAAACAGGACGGGAGCCGCGTCGTAACCGGTGTTGAAATTTTTACAACATTTTGCGCACAGATTTATCTAAAATCACATAAAAGGATAAAGGATAAAGAACGGCGTTACTCAATCCCTTCTGGGATGCGCCAGCGCATTCTATTTCTACGGGATGTCGTGGAGGCCACATGAATGCGTATTTGGCCATACAATGACTTGCGGTGGCCAGCCGATGAACAAGTCAGCGCTTTATCCTTCCCAGACAAGTCTGGTACCAATTCACCGACCCCGGAGGGATGGAAGGCTTGGTTGGCCTGGGCGGGAAATCCGAACCAGGAACCTGGTATCGGGTGCATGCGACAGCTGGCACCTTCTCCGACTGCGCTACACGCGCCCAAACGATTTGGAGGTATGGGGAATTGAACGCCAGACTTCTCGCATGCGAAGCGAGCGCTCTACCCCTGGGCTATACCCCCGCTAAAATCACATACAATGACTAAATATGGCTATAGTGATGAAATATGTGGTCATAAAAAGATTGTGAAAGCAAAGAACAACTTTAAATTATTAATGAAGCCTTATCATTAGAGATACTCTCTGTTATATGCATAAGTATGCAAAACGAGTGTGAGGAATAACAGAGTACCAAGGGTAGTTAGACGTGATCAACAGCACAATTCTGTAACCCAGTGTTGCAAGATCTTTTATTTGATGGAAACCATCACGCCAGACGGGAATCGAACCAGTACTCCCAGTCTGCGGGTATGATTTTAGCCCACTACGCTAACAGCGCTGCTAAATCTCGCGACACATCCGACATATCCTTGCTGCAAATGGCCTTTCAGCATGATTTCGGAATGTTGAGTGCGATCAAACAGCGCTGCAGCTGTAATCCTGGCCGAAAAGCAGAGGATAAAGGCACAAGTCTCGGCGAAAGTTCTGGTCGCAACAAAACATCCTGTAGCAGTATGTAGCATCCATACTATCAACTTCCTTGAATCGTAAGCGAAGGGCATAGTTTTGAATAATCAGAGTTTGTTTCCACATCCTCTCTCGTTGCCGATACAGCAAATCTCCCAATGTTCGGAAGCTTCTAACGACCACCAGGAGCATTGCACTGTGCTCGACATGTGAACACTTTTGGTTACCGCGCATGCGAGGAAAACATTGATGTGCATCCAATACGTTGCCACCCGGGCTCTGATCATGACTATGAACGAAGCAATCGAAGGGTAGGTCTGATTACAGACGCGGTCAGCATCTTGCTGGTCTTAATTTACCGTGTAGGACCGCAACTGAGCAGTGGTCGCGTTATAACGGGAGTCATTTTGAACGGAGAATTTCTCTCAGATCCGCGCTATAACGGAAGTAGCGTTGTATCAGACGCGTCCTAAGCGGAGATGATTTGTATTGGCGCAAAAGTAAGCTGGCCAGAGAAAATCTACGTTATATCGAGAGTCGCGTCTTATCCAGAGGCGTTATAACGGGAGAAGACTGTACATGAAATTACAAAAAATTGAAGCGCCACAGCTAGAAAAGAGAAAGAACGCCATAGAAGCACGTTGGTGCAGGTCTGGAGAGTGAGGACAATCCTCATTTTTCTCCATAAACTTCTGAAGTGGAGGCGTCAGGCTTCCCCGCATATAAATTGCAGCTGTAGAAAATCATCTAATCCTGTTTTGACTATAGTCAACTTGCCAGATGTGGAGCGATATAGGATAGACCCTCCGTCCTAACTCTGCACCAAAGGCGTTCTACACAAACTATCAAAAAGGAGAGAGTTATAAAACTGAATTGGAATGGTAGCACTGCTGATTGCTCATCAAATTCACAACAAGCACCAAATAGGGACAGTTAGTGAAGTCAAAACTCACCGTAGTATAGACAGAACGCAACAAAACCAGCTAAACCACTTCCAAACACGATCACTCCACCGATTCGGGTATTCCGCTCCAACCGTTTTCGACGTTTCTCCTTCTCCGCTTCTTCATCGATAGTCTGAAGCACTTACATCTTAATAAAGATTGAAATTCTAACAGACTTTTAATACTAGTGGTTATACCCATACTCTAAAGGTCATGAACTTCTCGGCAATACATCAACCAATAGTAACACCACGAAAACCAAGAAAAAACCGAAAATTCGACGAAAACGCTATTAAACCTTCAAGCGAACAAACCATTACCTCATCGCTTGCACGCTTGGATCCTCCTCCATCTCCTGAATCTGAGCTCTCCTCGACTTTACCTAGCTTCTCCTTTAATAAATTGAGTTCCTCAATCGCTGACAACTTCTCAGTGCTATCATTTGCTACCGGTTCTTTGATCTAAAAGAATAGATAAATAAATACGTAGACAAACGACCGCTCCAATAGTTCTGATATGCTGGACTAATAAGAGCGCATAAATAAATTGCATGGGAAAAAGAAAGAATAAATCTAGAAAGCTGCGGTGGTTTATCACATATGCAATTTTCAATTTGAGCCAAACATTCTCTAAGTTAAGCTGGTCAAGTTTTTCGAGTTGAACTGGACAAGCCTTAATAAAGTCAAATTAAACAAAAAATTTTAGCAAAAAATAAATTCAAGCATAATTCTCCATGTCCGGTTGTCATAAAACATGTCCACATTGACAGCATTTGTTCAATACTTCTGTACAATGTAGGTTTTTTATGGTAAAACGTTATTGTTAAAAAGACATCTTCCAAACTGGACTAAATCTCGAATCAACTCCTTCTAGAAGATAAGAACATCTGTTTTAACATCTCCCAAGTCTAAAACAATAGTAGACAATTTTGTATGAAGAAAAATGAAGTACGGTTAAAGAAGAGGGTGAGGCAACTTGTTTAATTCGATGTGATACAGTGCGTTTCAAAAGTATGTATCCACTATAAAACTTGCCTATATCTCGTTTCGCGTTGATTTCTGCAAGGCCGCACTAGCTCCTCTAAATTCCTCGTAGTCAAAAATAGGTAACCACTCACTTTTAGAGATTTTTTTTCGTCTCACACGGGAATCAGAATTTTTTTGAAGAGAACTGATTAAAATTCGGCGTTTCAAAAGTATGTACCCACTTGTGAAAACAAACATCTTACTAAACTCAAAAGTCGATCGGATCACGATTATTTCTTATAACAGTATGTATCGTATTATTCATGCAACTGACAAGGTTCTGGATGATTTTGCCTTCGCTGGTGTCACATGAGATCAAAACTGCCACCACGTCATTGAACTTCGGCTATTTGCGTAGACTCGTCGAACCACGATCCTCCACATGTTCTCCATTGGGTTGCTGTCAGGAGAACAGGCCGGCCAGTCCGTTACTTGAATGTTGTAAGGTGGAGCCAATCTTTGGTCAACCTGGACATATGGACTAGAGCGCTGCCCTGCTGCAGAACATATCTCTGATGTGTTATGCCTCTCAAGAAAGGCAGAATAGGGCTGGACTCCACCACACCTTGACTCTTCAGACTCTCCGTACGACACGACGAAAGCATAGGCTTCTGCGTTCCGCTGCTGAAGAAGCCGACCACTGTCACTAATGAACCGCTTCCAAACCGCCTCCAAGGTTGCAACGACGGGGCTTCTCGCAGGTCTCCCCAGTAATGTCGGTATCCATCGGAAACCATCCAGATTTAATTTCTTTCATGTATACCAACAGAAAAAATCTAATCTGGATGAGCCCGATGGATACCGACATTACTGGAGAGACCTGCGAGAAGCCCCCTCGTCTCAACCTTGGAGGCGGTTTATTAGTGACAGTTTTCCGCTTTTTCAGCAGCGGAATGCTTAGGCTTAGGCTTCCGTCGTATCGCACGGACAGTCTGAATGTCAAGGTGTAGTGGAGTCCAGCCCTATGCCTCTCTTAAGAACACAGAACATATCAGAGACATGGTCTGCAGCAGGGCAGCGCTGCAGTCCATGTGTCCAGGTGGACCAAAAATTGGCTCCACCGTCACAACATTCAGGTAACGGACTGGCCGGCCTGTTCTCCTGACAGCAACGGAATGGAGAACATGTGAGGATCGTGGTTCGACGAGTCTATGCGAACAGTTCAATAACGTGATGGCCATTTTGATTACATGGGACACCAACGAAGACCGAATAATCCAGAACCTTGTCAGTGGCTCGAACAATACGATGCATGATGTTATGAGAAGTAATGGTGGTCCGACCGACTCTCGAATTTAGTAAAAAGTTCTGATTCTCGTGTGAGACGAAAAGAATTCTGAAAATGAGTGGTTACCTATATTCGACTACGAGGAATCTAGAGGAGCTAGTGCGGCCCTGCAGAAATCAACGCGAAACGAGATATGGGCAAGTTTTAGAGTGGATAAATACTTTTGAAATGCACTGCATAAGGCAATAAAGCAGGGTGACAGCTAGTCTGACAGGTTTATTGAAGTCGCAGTGCAATACAGATTTAGAAAAGCTTGCCACACCTGTGTTTAGCTGTGCCGCAGCCGATATGAAAGAAGAAATGACAATGTTCAAGCTACAAGAACACCAAAAAGATCACTTACGACTTTGGGGATGTCAGCCCTCTTCACGGCAACTCGTTGCGTAGGTGTTTCGCCAGCCTTCCGCGGCTCCTTCATCTCATCTTTCGAGGAGATTTCTCGTGGAACGGAGAAATATGTAGCAGCGGCTGTTGCTACCGGACTTGATGCCTTAAGAACATCGATATTCTTCTGATGGCCGTTTAGTGCCAGAATTTGTTAAGAAGAAATCCCACGTGAGTGCAGCAACTCACCGTTTTCGATGGGTCAGCGAACGGGCTGACCACTCCAGTGTCATTGAGCAGAGATTTGATGATCTTCTCGTTGCAGTAGTTCCTCCGCGCCAATGCGCTACATGCTTGTCTCGTAACACCTCGGTGGATGCCCTCCAAGACGAGCCGTAACGCCATCGCGGATGGGCGGCTGAAATGGACAGTGCACCATGAAGTATGGAGTGGTAGGGCTCATTGTGCCTCAAGACTCTGAATCTCTTCCGAAGTAATATCATGCAAGGCAGCTGGCCTACAAACGGAACAGAGACACCATTGATTTATTTATTATTTATTTATTTATCAGACATGAACATAGTCATGCATTACATAAGTAATGACAGATAAACAAATACTAGGTCACGCAAACTACAACAAACATAAAATTAAACACAGCGCGTCTAGCATAACTTTTTATGTACCATTAAAGACTTGAACGAACCCACAGACATGTTTATGGTATTCTCATCCTCACCTAATAATAAGTTCAAGTCCTTAAGATTTCTGTAAGTGAGGAAGTTTGATCTCGCCTGCGATTTTGGAACAGGAAGGTAAAGCCTTAGGTTCCCTCTCCTATTCGTAGTCAGAGGTGCTCCAAAAAATATCGTGGGATCTATTGAAATTTTATTTGTAAGAATCTTAAACATCATGATCATGTTGACCATTTTCCTTCGACTGCGGAGACAAGGTAACTTAAGCTGTTTGGCCCTGTCTGGACCTCTAGGTACGCTGTCATAGTTAGTTCCAAAACATCTTAAAAATAATTTTCGGGGCACGAAGAAGTGCAAGAGAATCAATGGATTTGAGCAGTTTGAACAGGTTGTAAATACGATAATTCGCCTTTTTAACAATTGTCTTATAATGGGAATCGAAGCTTAGATCACCAGATATATGGAAACCCAAATCGCGGGTGTTTTCTACGTGCCTTAAAGCTGTGTCCTTGAGCATATAAGTTGGTGAATTGTGCTGGTGTTTTGTCTGAATGACAAGACAATGCGATTTTCCTGCGGCCAAAGGAAGCTCCCAAGTTGTAGCCCATTTCTCAATAAAATTAATTGCGGCTTGGACTTCATGAGAAGGCTCTTCTCCGTCCACTTCAGTATAAACCTTCACATCGTCAGCATACATTTTGCAGCTGACCCCTAGGCTGGTGATAGCTCCAGGAAATAGACAATATATCAGGACCGGCTCACCGTAACCGCAGTGCGGGTCGCGCCGAGACTTTACTGTCTGCGCCCTCCTAGCTCAGAGATCGCGCGTCGGCGTCCACACTGCGACGTCCGATCGATGTCTTGTGCGCCCGCGAAAGAACCATGTGCAGGTGGGTTGTGGTGCAGTAGGCAGAGGGTTTACTTCATGCGAGGGATGTCGGGGGTTCGGTTCCCGGGTGTCGCGATGTTCTTGCACTTCAGCTGAGTATCTCAGATCTGGGAGGTCCCTACGTGTACACGACGTTGCGCGTTTTTTGCGCATTGTTTCAGCCGTATGCGCTTCGCCGCTCGACGAGCGCAGAACTTAGCTGCAAACTCCCCCTGAGCGAAGAAAGCAGTCTCCATACGAGCAGCTTTTATGGCACACACCCTGGAGTCCCTTCCCTAGCCTGGCTCTGCGCTCGAAGAGCGCAGAACCCAGCCGCGAACTCCCCCTGAGCGAAGAAAGCAGTCTCCATACGAGCAGCTTGTATGCCACACCCTGGGGCCGTATGCTCGTGTTCCCCCGTTGGGGGAGAATCAATCAATATCAGCATATTATATCACGCCCCAATCCCCCATTGGGGGAGACTCGGGGTAGACGAGCATATGGCCCCTGGAGTCCCTTCCATAGCCTTGTTCTGCGATTGCACAATGGACATCTCACCCGACGCTACGGTGAGCCGGTCCTGGGGCCGTATGCTCGTCTACCCCGAGTCTCCCCGATGGAGGATCGGGGTGTGATGAGATATGCTGATATTGATTGATTCTCCCCAACGGGGGAGCACGAGCATACGGCCCCTGATATCCGCCGTTTATAACCCTTTCCAGGAAATTCGTAGGTATACAGGAGAAATAGCAAAGGTGACAAGACACTCCCCTGTGGAACACCACTGGGAGAAGAAAAACCGCGGAGAACACTGTCCCTAACCTGACTTGGTATGTTCTTCCGGAAAGAAAGCATTTAGTCCAGGACACTATCATTGGATGGATACCAATTCTTTCCATCTTGTATAGCAACTTATTAATCGGAACTTTGTCGAACGCTTTGGAAAAGTCAAAAAAGATTACATCCGTCCGCTTTCTCCTATCCATAGTTGTTGACCAGTCGTTTGGAGAGCTAAGAACTGAGGTTTCTACCGAACGCCGTTTCATAAAACAAATTGGTCCTTTGAAATGATATTATGGGTAGGTCTGGAGTGGATTAAACCAAGGAAATCGCGACATGTATGTCGTACCGTGAACTGTAAATTGAACAAATGTACGCCTTTGGATGAACTACTCCCACTAAACCCGCCTACCGCCATCATTCCCACCCACCACTTCTTTATAAGGCTACGAAGTGGAGTTAGGACGTTCACCATTGTACGTGGACTGATCCTAGCCGGAGTGGGGCATACGGTGTTTAGCCTCTCCACCCTCCCCTTGGATCCGTACCAGAGCTCTAGCTGCTTCCAAATGATGAACTCAGGATCATGCCCGTTCAGAGAATGTGATGCCACGTCGTGGGATGCCGAACGCAATTGCCACCCAGCACTGCCTCCCCTGCCGAGGATAGACATTTCCGAGGCGGTTCGGTGAGCAATGTGGTGTTCTAGCCTCCATGGGCTAAGAGTAAGGGCATGTTCATACTTCGCGACAGCAGCGACAAGAGCGCAGCGCGCGGAAGTATGAACAGGCGACAGCAGCGAAAATAGCGACTGGAACGATAGCGCCGGCGCTCGAGTATGACCACTTTCTGGTTTTAATCTATATGCATGTTTTGCACGGGCGACGAGTCGCTTTGTCACGAAGAATCAACAGGCCCTAATGGATGGGTCCTAGTCGGGGGGGGGGGGGGGGGAGGGTGAAGGAAACACATAACCAAAATTTATGTAATAAATTGACTTGATACAAACGGAGCGGCTTCTAGAGGACAAAATAAGAACTAGACAAACAAAATTCACAAAAAAATTACATTCCGTTTTGCGGCGGCGGTAAACAGAAAAGGTATGCTCGCCCTCACTATGACGGATCCGTGATTATAACATGTCAGGCATCGCTCAGCACTCGGCATGCGGCTTTGTGTACCCCTCACTATGATAGATCCGAGTTATAACGTGTCAGGTGGCGGTCACCTGCATTAGAATGCACTTTGCCCGCCAAGACACTTTACAAACGCGGCAATTTGTTTGTTTACTCTTTGGATCCCGCTCCGTGAGTCTCAATTCAATGGGTTAGATAATTTTTAGTTATGTCCCCTCCCCCCCCCCCCCTCACCCCTGACTAGGATATATCTAAAGTATGCACCGGCAGTTTCCTTAGCATCGGGAAAGTGGTGTTCCATTTGCCGGATTCATCAACAGTTGAACCCGCTGGTATGCGGGTAGAGATAAGATCAGGGGTCGAGACGAAGGATATATCCTAATCGGAGGGGGCACGCGATGTTTTGCCGGTCCCTTTAAGTGGTCCTAGAGTTTCAGCTATTACAAAGTGATGAGATGGCACTCATGCAAACACAGGCAATGTGTTGTCGTGTAGTGGGATGCTGGACGCAATGTAACCCTAACGTCGACCCCCCCCCCACTAGAAATCCGAGATGAATGCTTCGTGGGTACCTCTACCCCTTATACCTGTGGGTTATCGTTGATGAACCAGGCCCCAGACGTCCTGTGGTGTCTGTAGGATTGTAGTGACTCCACTGTACGTCTGAAGCAGCACTTACCCGTTGTTAAGGACATAGACAATGTTTACTCTTAGCTGTCTCGTGGAATCTAAGGGTGCCTCATTTTTCACTCTACACTCCCTGAAGTCGATGGAGGTGCTCCAGCGGGAGCCCGAGGCCCCCACTCCAGGTGCGCACTACTCGACCCCGGCCGAAGGCGTCGGCGGGACGACCACGTCGACGACGTCGAAGACCGAGAACGCGGTGTGTCGTATCTGTCTGGACGACAGCCAGGAGGCGTCGCGGCTCATCTGCCCGTGCAACTGCAAGGGCAGCGTGGCGAGGACGCACTCGGCCTGTCTGGAGAAGTGGGTCGAGATCACGCACAACACCAACTGCCAGATCTGCGGCACCGACTACGAGCTGGAGTCGTGCGGCTGGAAGCGGATCAGCGAGTGGTCGGCGCCGCGCCCGCTGTCCAACGAGTGGGAGGACGTGCTCGACTTCCGCTGCTGCATCGCGTGGCTGATCTACTTCAGCCGGTTCGTCTACATGAACGCCACCTACGGCGCCAAGGAGACGAACCGCCAGATCGCCGAGGCGATCGGCGACGGCGTGTTCGCCAAGTGCTGGTGGTTCGCGTTCTGGATGAACATGATCTACTACGGCTCGATCACCGTGCTGCTCACCGACCAGTGGATCAGCGAGAACCGCGTCTACAGATTCCGCGATCGTCGTCCGTCAAAGTCGAAGAAGAAATAAAAGACGAGGATTTTCTGAGACAATGTCATGAACATCGAAGCTACGGTTAATCATAAACATCAGTTCATGTGTTGTTTACCACATCGTGAGCAAGTCATGCACTTTAGCTTCGGCATATCAAACAGAAATTTCAGTTTCGTTTCCCTATATAAACAAGAAAACGAGTCAACAATCCACAGCAGAGCTAATTACCCACTTAAGGTCACCAATAGTGGAACTTAGACAAAAGCAGGATAGGTACTTCACTTAAGAAACGTCAAATCTACAAAAAATTGAAAGAAAATGCAAAAGCATCCATAAATTCAAATAGAAAACGATGCAAATTTGGCAAAAGGCGTAGGATCCCCTGCGTATTGCGCAGTACTCGTACATCCGCCACACCCAACTTGACGCGCTGAGCCAGAATTTTCTCGGACCTCGACCTACATTGCCGAGACTGCACAGGGCTCGGGTCTTTCCTAGTCGGGAGGGGGATGGAACAAATGATGCCTTGACCCATCATGTCATCCTTTAAACGTGCGCGAGGGTTTGACTTGCTGAGGTCTCCTAAAAGCAGGAGCGCCCGGGGAATCGGTGGACTGGGGCGCGCGATCCTCACTGGGGCGCCAGTATGTCCAACACTCGCGCCCCAGTCCACCGATTCCCCCGGGCGCTCCTGCTTTTAGACCTCTGACTTGCTCACCCATGATATCACGGCTTTGACTCAGGTGAAGTGGTGGTGTGGCATGACGGTACATTCATAGCTACTAACATGAGTTGCCACTTTGGTGCGTGTGGGGAGGTTGGCGAAATCCAATTATAAAAATCAGGCAGAATTTGCTGCCACAGTAATCTTGTCGGATTGGGGCGCGGCTGCTGTGGTTCCTATGGCATAACCACGCTAACCATAGCTAATTTCTACTAGACAGCTTTTGTTCCCTCCGATGTTCCACCGTATTCCACCACAAATAGTTTAGTGATGTTGCGAGGGTTTAAGGGACTGGACGCGCGCCAATCGAACTCTGGGGTACGGTGGCAACCAATTCTGATTGATTTCTATAATACAGTGTTGGCAAGAAGAACGAGTTATCGGAGGGTCGGAGCCCCGCCAAGGGTGTCTATCCTTCTTGAGGTTGATTTTTATCCGGCATGTCTAGGAAGGGTAAAAACGCGGACTTCTCACGGGCAGGGAAAGTACAGGCTTCAGACTGCTTCTACAACAGTCGTACGATTGCAGTGCATGGCGCATCTCCAAAGGTGTTCGGCTCCGCTGGGTTCTCTCGTTTATCTTCAGCGACGTCGTTCTGTGAGTGTTCGGAAAGATGAAGTTCCTTTCCGGTGCAGTTCACATTGGATAGGCGGACCTGTACAACCAAGCGCGGTGCAATCTTAGTTGGTGGTGGGCGCTCTTAAACGATTTCCTGACATAATGAAATACAAAATATGGGCAACATATAGAAATTAGTATTGAATGATAGAAATCCACCAGAATTTGCTGCCACCATAACTCGCGTTCCCCCCGGGGGGGGGGACGATAACAGTTAGGGGTTACGGTCAACGACAACGACAATAGTCCAAGCACCACCATTACGTCCGCCTCCCGTTTTTCTAGTGTGGCTATCTAAAGAAACCTTAACATAGCCTTTTAAGTCCGATATTTCTGTTAAAATTGAGAGACACGTCACTTGAGAACTCGCCACTTGTTTCTGTTCTGTTCAATGTTTCTGTTCAATTGAGGCTTAAAGAAACTGATTTGAATCATTTCTATTAAGACCATCAGCTTAACTGGTCCCATGCTGATATCAGCGGCCAGCTCATCCCGGATACGGGTCGGTGCTGATTGGTCCCACGAGGCGTGGATGTTGCGTTCGATCAAACGGCGCCGGTGGTGTAATGGCGTAGAGCATTCCCGCCCGGTCAGAGGGAGGTGCGGGTTCGAGTCCCGCCTCGCGCTAGAATTTTTGATCGCAACAAGACATCGTTGTGACAGCTTACAACCTCGATACCAGCCAATTGAGGCTTAAAGGCTCGAACACACTTCGCTGCCTTTGCTGCGGCAGCAATGATAAAGGATATCAGAGGCAGCAGCTCGATGATATCCTTTATCATTGCTGCCGCAGCAAAGGCAGCGAAGTGTGCTCGAGCCTTAAAGAAACTGATTTGTTTCTGTTCTGTTTTTCTTCTTACCGTGGCTATCCACATACAAATAAATAAATAAGGAAAAAGATTCAGTCAATGGTTGTTTTCCTAAATCCCCTAGAGTCGCGAGAGTTCAAATGACCGAGCGCGCTCCAATTGGACAGCGGGTTACGGTGGTAGCAAATTATGGCTGATTTTTATAATTCTTTGAAATAATTAAACTACACCAACCTGGTTGCCCAGGTAGACTCGGTTTCCGAGTTCTTAGTCGAGGGGGGGGGGGCTAAAAAGGATCATTCCCAGTGCAAATCAAGGGTGCAGATTTAACGGCTAACGAATTTAACGAACTAACGGCATTTTTCGTTAAGATCTGGCCTAACGACCTAATGGAAATTTTTAGAAATTTAACGAAATTTTTAATGGCCTTTTTTCAGTGAAAAATACCATCAAAAATTTACCTTTAGTCTTCACTAATGTTGCAGCTCTCATCCTCCCGATTAGGACTGTTCCTAAAAAAAAACTATTGAAATCGGCAGGAATATTTTAATGCTTTCATGAGTTTGCTTAATTTTTGAAAACTTTTTAAATGCATTTTGCGGGCGCGTGTAGCGCAGTCGGAGGAGGTTAACGGCTGTCGCGTGCATTCGATACCAGATTTCTGGTTCGAATTTCCCGCACAGATCAACCAAGCCTTCAATCCCTCCGGGGTCAGAGAATTGGTACCAGACTTGTCTGGGAAGGACAAAGCGCTGACTGGCTTTTCGGCTGGCCACCGTAGTCACTGTAATGCCAAACACGCATTCAAGTGGCCTCCACGATATCCCGTAGAAGTAGAATGGGCGCATCCCAGAAGGGATTGAGTAATGCCGTCCTTTATTCCTTTAATGCATTTAAGAGCTAGAAATTTCTTCATCGAGCCCCCAAGCACGTCAACGATTCCACAAAGATGCTGGTCTAACTCTCTCGTAATATATGCCTATCCTCACCTGGCGCTGCTCATCCCAGAATACTTTTGCCACCTGGAACAGTCGAGACGGAGAGAGTGTTTTCGGCCGCTGGACGTACATATTTTAAACAATTTTAGAAAAAAGTTAATAACAAAAATCAGGAAAGCTACTTTTCCTGAACGTTAACACATTGACCCTTTCGGCAGTGTGGGACCGTGTGACACTACGTCGTGTCACGGTCCCGACATTGCGAAAATGGATTGGTCCCACGCACCAGGCAAGCGAAAATTGTGTGTTAGACAACGTGTTAACATTCTACTGGTTCGCTTTTAATAGTATTTTTTATTAAATCTTTCTTACTTAATGGGCTGGTGCCCGCATCGAGGTTGTATGTGGTCGTAGAACAGTCACACAATACGGTTTCGCAAAGAACTAGGCCTTGTCGGTTATCATCTTGAATGATAACTCCCTACCTGTTCTTGTTCTACATCCTGTAGATAATTTGCTGCCGAAGGCTTGTTTATTTTTCTGTGTTTGCTGTTGTTGAATTGTTTGTTTCGCATTGCAGTGTTATATGTACACCATTCCTTGAACTTTAGCTGTTGACCTCTTGAGGTTGAGAAGGTTTTCCTTGATTTTTTCACTTGAAATAATGGCTTGCAGCTAATTGCATTTTTCAACGAAATTTAACGATTTATCGGAAATTTAACGAAAACTTTCCGTTAAAAAAATTCGTTAAAAAATTAACTTACAGAATTTTGTGTGCACCCCTGGTGCAAATCTATCGGCTAGATTAGCTAATAGATCATTATTCAACTAAGCTTTCGGACACAGAAAAGGCAATGTACTTCACGTCCTAATCATTTACAAACGAACCGACCTAACTTACAAATGCTATAAATTCTCACGTTTTCTGTTTGATTTGCACTTCGTTAGTGCCGATGTTTTCTAACGATTTGAACACATTCAGTTTTTATAAAATCGTTTAAAAGCGGTCAGCACCAACTAGGATTGCACCCCAGACGCGAAATAAAGTAGCGAATTAGGACGATAATAACTCTGGCGGGTTAGAACATGTGATGAAGACATTTAGGATTTACACGAGTTCTCCCCTCATAAGTGGACCACGAATCGCCGCGCTGTCATCTCTTGCTTCGTGTCTGGATTGATGCATAGAAGTCAGTGACGGTCACTTCCTCTATGATGCGCCACGCATTCTACTTGTGTCCGATACCGTGATCTGAATTTGGCCTACACAATGAGTTGCGGTGGGTAGGCGATAGAAAAGTCAGTGCTTTATTCTTCCCAGTCAAATCCGATACCAACTCGTCCACCCCGGAGGTGTGGAAGACTTGGTTGGCCTAGAAGGGAACCGAGCCACTGACCTTGGTTCAGGTGCGCGCGACAGCCGCCTCCCCTTCAGATTGCTCTATCACGCGACAGACGACAGACGCATGAAATTCGGAACACTGCAACTGAGGCTGTTTTAGGCTGTTTTATCTGATAAGAGCGTGTTTTGATGTGCTCAACGTTATGATATGCTTTTGGGCGCGTAGGGCGCAGTCGAAGGTGCTAGGGGTCGCGCACACCCGATTCCAGGTTCTTGGTTCGGATTTGCCGCCTAGCTCAACCAAGTCTTCCATCCTTCCGGGGTCGGTGAATTGGTACCGAGGTTGGCCACCGCAAGTCATTGTATGGCCAAATAAGCATTCAAATCGCCTCCACGACATCCGCTAGAAGTAGAATGTTGGTGACTGAAAAGTATAGTGCATGGCGCATCTCCAGGGAGTTAACTGACTTTGACTCATTCAGACCTGCATGTGCTGAGGCGACGGAAGCAGTTCAATTATATTGGGGCCTGGGACCGGGGGGGGGGGGGCGCAGAATTGAAAATTATGAAAATTATGCAACAAATTGACTTGACACTCACAGAGCGGATTGAAGAGAACAGAATAGGGCATAAGCTGACAAATTTCACAAAGAAAAAAAGGAAAAATATCATGGGGGTCCGGGTTATAACTTGTAAGGCGGCGGTGAGCTGTGTTTGAATTCGCTTTACCCGCCGAAACGTCTTTAGAACCGCGGCTATTTGTTTGTTCCTCGCTTGTTTGTTATTTCCGTTCTTTGTTTTTTGGGTCCTATTCTGTTCTCTTCAACCCACTCTGTGAGTGTCAAGTCAATTTGTTGCATAATTTTTAATTCTCTGCCCCCTGACTAGGATAGATCCGGGGCCTATTCACAGTACGCAATGGACGACAGAGTCGCTCGTGCGAAACATACGAATCGATTAGTGCCGAGCTATCACGTGGCGAAAATCGATATGCATCCTTTGCCCAGACCATTAGTCGCTCTCATACCTAATTATGAACAAAAGGTGCGTCTTAGCGGCTGCACATCCTAAGGTTGTATTTCAGCTGCGAAAATCCTATCCTGCATCACCAGCCGTCCCGCTGAACAGGGTTACTCGAGTGGACGCCAACATCGTCATCGTCCGCCCCTGTCGCATGCCAGAGTGCTCCAATGGATCCTCATCGCTTGAAGGACACGAAGGCGTCAAATCATTCGTTCACGGCTTTCACGAAGAGGTCCGACCAACGCGTTGGTGGGCGTCCTAGTGTTCTCTTGACAACGCTCCGAATCCAATGGATGATGGCTCTCGTCCAGCGGGTGTTCATGAAGCGCATTACGTGGCCGGCCTACTTAATTTTGGACGACTTGGCCCATGCGACAGCGTATCTGATCTTCGCACGTCGATGAAGCTGGGAACCCTGGACGGCTTCTCTCTGCGAGAAGGCTATTAACTTCAAATACCACACCACCTGCTTGTACTTAAAGAATCGGGCATTTTTATAAAAAAAACAAATTTTATCTCTTTATCACACTGAAATTGGTAAAGGAGAAAGTAGTAAGACTGTATGAAGAAATGCAATAGTAATTAAATTGTACAGTGAAAGAACGGTTTGAAGGCACATAGAAAATGACTAACAGCAGTGTTAACAGTTCGAGAAGTTCTATCAATTAGCTGTTACGTCGATAAATTAGGTTCCAATCACTATTTCACAGCGAAATCACATTGATAGAGGCATCGCGTTCTCAGGCGTTCTTCAGCAGAAATATGTTCAGCTTCTCCTCGAATGTCACTTTGCCGGAAATGTTGTTGCAGTAGTCTCTGATCTCCTTTTCGGTGCATTTTATTGTATTCCTCACCGCCGGAAAGCAGCCTGAAATTACGACATGTAGTATACTGCAGACTTTGAAGGAACAAGAAGAAATCATACCTGAATAAAGGATTTTTTCCCAGTCAAATCGATCTACTGATACCGGTACTGCTGCAGAGAAACTTTGCTGCGTCATATCGGCCTGAAAAGCAGCAGGGGCCCTTTGTGCTTGCTGTGCTAATTTTGTAAAATTCCGTCCACTTTTTTGTTTTTACTTTCGAGCTGGTAAAGCAAACTGATGAGCAAAAACGCGAAAAGTTGTATCTTAATGTGTTCATTTGTCCTCACGCACGTCCGCTCTAAATTAATGACCGCCGCATGAAGACAATATTAAGGCTTGTCAATCAATATGGATCGATAGTCTCAGTTTCTGCCAAGAATTAACCGCTTGAGACGGGAATAACGTCGATATGGTAGATTACTGATCTCTCCTTATGATTGAGCATTGAGAGTGAACGAGGGATCGCGGCACGTGAACAGCATCGATCGAACGATCAATAAAGGATCAAGGATAGTGAGCGGCAACAATCCATGTTTAGGATGCGCCATGTATTCTACTTCTATGAGATGTCGTTGAGGCAAATTGCATGCCTATTTGATCCATAAAATGATTTTTGCTGGGTAGCCGATGGACAAGTCACTGTTTTGTCCCTGCCAGACTACTCAATGATACGAATAAGATAAAAATAAAATCGGCCAATATCAAGAATGTAGATTCATAGGTGTCGCGCTGATCAATATCAATCGATATCGATGTTGTCGACCTTGCACAGTCGTTATCGATATCGATTAGAGCGACTTCGTTCGTTCAACGCCATCGATATCGATCGATATTACTGACCTAATCGGCCGTTCGATGTGGAAACGTGAGCTCTGATCAAATAATAAAAGCCAAAAAGTTTCCAAAGAACGTACAGCCTTGGCGGCGGCGAGGATCTCCTCTCTGGTCGGAGCGAGTTTCCGCCATAATAGTAGACAGCAGTCAGGCACTGGTAGTGGCGGATTCTTTGGCCTCGACAGTATGACTATAGGAGCGTCATCTAAAATGGAAAATTTATCAGATTTTCTATGAGGCACATCGGGATGATCAAACAGAGTACCATTTAGTAAAGTCTTCAGTTTCCTGAAGAATATCGCCATATCGCTTATTTCGTGCGTCACCTCATTTAGGATGATCACGTCGAACTTGCCAATCTGAAACTAACGTTATAAAACTTGTAGGTGCAGTTGAAGCCTTCCCTACTTATTGACTGCGTTGTTCGTACACGTTCCGTTTGAGTTTCCACCAAATCGATTTGTGAGCGGCGTCGGAGGCGGTAGGGGTGTGCCACAATCCGCATGCACACTCCGCAGCGACAGTGCGGCAGCCACGCCGAGGCAAAGCGTGGAAGGGCGGAGTCGCACTGCGGCAGCGGAGGCAGCAGTGGCGGGGTGTGCACACTTCCACTGCCGCAGCGGCAGTGGCAGCAAGGAATGAGCTCGGGCATTCCTCACTGCTGCTGGGTGCTGCTGCGGCGCAGTTCCACTGTGGTACGAGCTCCTCCCACATTCCACCGCCCGCTGCCCGCTGCAAAGTGTGAATGCGGCTTAACCCATTGACGACCGCGCGGCAAATCGCGTGTCTGGCTCGTGGGACCGCGGGGACGCGCGAATCTCGTGGATTCTCCACTTCACGATATTCGAAATGAAGCTGCCTCTTCAAGTGTTAGGTCTATGTTATACTTCGGCGACGCTGTTGTCGGCGACGTCGGCGACAGTGTCACGCGGGCTGTTACGCACTGCGTAGCACTCGCTCGACACTGCCGCCGCCGTCGCCGACAACAGCGTCGCCGAAGTATAACATAGGCCTTGCCACATATTGGAGAAGGACAGAACAGGTTCGATTGCAGAACGTAGATGTATCTGCTGATATAAGAAAGTCTGCAGAGGAAAAGGGCGCACGTTCGGAAGGAGTCATGCAAAGAAGGTGACCACACGATGTAGCAAGTGTTTTAAATATTTTTGTCTGCATTGTTTTCTTAATTTTCACCAGAAATATGAGTAGTTATCTTGTGCATGAGCTTCTTTAAGATGTGAATAGCTGTTTGTGAATAGTATCGATTTTTGTGAAGCCTGTATAGTGTGTTGTTTTGATTATTTGTTTTTATCAACGCTTAGAAGCAAATGGCTTCCGGACCACAGTGCAGTAGCATTGCTAGGATCCAACATTTCTAGTGATTACTGTTAAACTATGAAAAAGCAAAGAATGGACCGTAGCGAACAGTTATATAACCGCTGGCCGAAATCGGCCCGCGCGGTTCCACGCAACCGAAAAACTGCGGCACCTGAACCAAGGTCAGTAGCTCGGTTCCCTTCTAGGCCAACCAAGTCTACCACACCTCCGGGGTGGACGAGTTGGTATCGGATTTGACTGGGAAGGATAAAGCACAGACTTTTCCATCGTCTAGTCACCGCAACTCATTGTGTAGGCCAATTTTAGATCACGAAATCCGACAGAAGTAGAATGCGTGGCGCGTCATAGAGGGAGTGACCGTCACTGACTTCTATGCATCAATCCAGACACGAAGCAAGAGATGACAGCGCGGCGATTCGTGGTCCACTTATGAGGGGAGAACTCGTGTAAATCCTAAATGTCTTCATCACATGTTCTAACCCGCCAGAGTTATTATCGTCCTAATTCGTTACTTTATTTCGCGTCTGGGGTGCAATCCTAGTTGGTGGTGGCCGCTCTTAAACGATTTCATAAAAACTGAATGTGTTCAGTTCGTTAGAAAACATCGACACTAACGAAGTGCAAATCAAACAGAAAACGTGAGAATTTATAGCATTTGTAAGTTAGGTCGGTTCGTTTGTAAATGATTAGGACGTGAAGTACATTGCCTTTTCTGTGTCCAAAAGCTTAGTTGAATAATGGTCTATTAGCTAGTCTACCTAATAGATTTGCACCACGGGTGCACACAAAATTCTGTAAGTCAATTTTTTAATGAAATTTTTTTAACGGAAAATTTTCGTTAAATTTCCGGTAAATCGTTAAATTTCGTTGAAAAATACAATTAGCCGCAAGCCATTATTTCAAGTGAAAAAAATCAAGGAAAACCTCTTACGTTTCAACCGCAAGAGGTCAACAGCTAAAGTTCAAGGAATGGAGTATAACACTGCAAATAAAATAAACAATTCAACAACAACAAACCCAGAAAATAAACAAGCCTTCGGCAGCAAATTATCTACAGGATATAGAACAAAAACATGAACAGGTGTCTATCATTCAAGATGATAACCGACAAGGTATCTTAAAATGTGCGATTAGGCCAAACCCAGAGTCCCTCCCCCTTTCCTAGTTCTTTGCAAAACCGTGTTTGTGACTGTTCTACGAGCACATACAAGCTCGATGCGGGCTGCAGCCCATTAGGTAAGAAAGATTTAATGAAAAATGCTATTAAAAGCGAACCAATGGAATGTTAACACGTTGTCTAACACACGATTTTCGCTTGCCAGGTGCGTGGGACCGATCTATTTTTTGCAAAGTCGGGACCGTGACACGATGTCGTGTCACATGGTCCCACACTGTCGAAATGGTGGACACTTCCTCAACGTGTTAACGTTTAGGAAAAATAGCTTTCCTAATTTTGGTTATTAGCTTTTATTCTAAAACTGTTTAGAATACATACGTCCAGCGGCTGAAAACATTCCCTCCGTCTCGACTGTTCCAGGTAGGGAGCAAGTATTCTGGGATAGTATTCTGGGATTAGCAGCGCCAGGTGAGGATAGGCATATCTTACGAGGAGGTTAGGCCGGTATCTTTGTGGATTCGTTGACGTGCTTGGGGGCTCGGCGAAGAAATTTCCAGATTCAAAATGCATCAAAGAAGGAAAATACGGCACTACTCAATCGCTTATGGGATGCGCCATGCATTCTACTTCTACGGGATATCGTGAAGGAGGCGATTTGAATGCGCATTTGGCATTACAATGACTTCGGTGGCCAGCCGATAAGCAACTCAGCGCTTTACCCTTCCCAAAGAAGTCTGGTACTAATTCTCCGATCTCGGAGGGATGGCAGGCTTGGTTGATCTGGGCGGCAAATTCGAACCAGAAACCTGGTATCGGGTGCACGCGACAGCCGGGACCTCCTCCGACTGCGCTACACGCGCCCGTAAAATGCATTGAAAATCGTCACAACGATGTTTTGTTGCCATCAAAACTTCTAGCGCCAGGCGGGACTCGAACCCGCACCTCCCTCTGACCGGGCGGGAATGCTCTACGCCTTTACACCACCGGCGCCGTTTGATCCAACGCAACATCCACACCTCGTGGGACCGATCAGCACCCACTCGTATCCGCGGTGAGCTGGCCGCTGATATCAGCATGGATCCAGTTAAGCTGATGGTCTTGATGGAAACAGTTCAAATCAGTTTCTTTAAGCCTCAATTGGCTGGTATCGAGGTTGTAAGCTGTCACAACGATAAGTCTCCAGCCTCTCTCGTCATAAAACCTCGGCATTGTAGATAGTTGTTAGTGTTTTACTTTGTGCCGTTCGAGGTTGTTATGGTGGACCTTTATTGCCAGGCCTAACGTTTCGGCGCTTCCGTCTTCCTCAGAGGCCTGAACGTGGTTCAAATATTAGATATGCGATTTACCCCACCAAGCGCTAGCCCCACTCTAGCGGTTCCGCTTCCTTAGAGGAACCACCCATGAAAGCCCACTCAAAGAGGGATAAACTTACGTTAGATCCACCAAAGGAGCCGCAGCTCTCTGTTATGTAGTACGACCGAGCGAATGGGACTTACTGTGCAGCGACGGATAGAACGGATAACGACACGCACATGCGCCCTTTCCATTCTACAGCTCGCATTTTGGCACAAAAGGCAGAATGTCATTCGCAATTGACGGGCGTTCCTGAGGTCGTTCATGCCAGGGTTTCTTGCAAAAATCCAGAACGCCTCCAATGCTTTCCTTGCCGATATTTCTGTCTCCAAATCAGCAGTCCACGTACATTAGGCTTACAAGGGAACTCCAAATAATGGCTGGCTACCATACCTTAATACACAGATAAAAGTTTCCAACGGCGTGTTTAGCGTAAGCGTGGTACCGAAAGCCAAGTTCGAAGAACATCTTGATTCACGCCACCTCTGCGCATCCGACAAGCATAAAGCGTAGCGTCGTCAGAAACATGTTTCATACCGCCTCGCAGATATGCACAGGTGAAGAGGAGCGACAAGAGTCACTGCGAATGGGTTCGAATATAGCCATGGAAAATGGCTATGTCGCCACGGTATCGACGCCGAGTTCGTGCTTCCCGCAGACAAAATGGACCACGGGATAGCAGGATACCCTTATGTATACCTTTCATATCTGATAAAGTTACTGCTGCGATTCAAAAGAGCATAGTTCGAGCCCAGTTGCAGAATGATGTCGTTTTAGTCAACATACCAAGCGACACTATTAAACGTCAACTGGTCAGGAATAGACTCTACGAAAACCAGTGCTTATCAGATAGTTGTGTTATATGTCCATACGGCAAGATCGGAGATTGTTCTCGGGAGGGAGCAGTCTATCAGATTGAGTGTCAGACATGTAACTGCACATATATAGGGGAAACAGGGAGAAAACTAGCCATTCGAGTTAAAGAACACCTGACTAGTAAACAGCGTGGTAACATCAAAACACCTCTCGGAAAGCATAGAGCTGATGAGCATAACGGTAGCAACTTTGAGACTAGGTGCAAGGTGTTGGCGGTAGAAACAAATATCGACAAGGAAAGCATTGGAGGCGTTCTGGATTTTTGCAAGAAACCCTGACATGAACGACCGTCAGGTCGCCCGTCAATTACGAATGACATTCTGCCTTTTGTGCCAAAATGCGAGCTGTAGAATGGAACGCTAGAGTGGGGCTAGCGCTTGGTGGGGTAAATCGCATATCTAATATTTGCACCACGTTCAGGCCTCTGAGGAAGACGGAAGCGTCGAAACGTTAGGCCTGCCAATAAAGGTCCACCATAACAACCTCGAACGGCACAAAGTAAAACACTAACAACTGTCACAACGATGTTTTGTTGCAATCAAAACTTAAAACTCAGTGTGATCAAAATCAAACTTCTAGCGCTAGTCGGGTTCGAGTCCCGCCTGGCGCTAGAAGTTTTGATCGCAACAGAACATCGTTGTGACAGCTTACAACCTCGATACCAGCCAATTGAGGCTTAAAGGAACTGATTTGCATTGAAAATTATTTTAAAAATTCAAAACAAATTCATGAAAGCATTCAAATACTCTTGCCGCTTTCCATGTTTTTTTTCTTCGGGAACAGTCGTAATTGGGAGGATGAGACCTGCAACATTAGCGAAGACTAAGGGTGAATTTTTTACGGTCTTTTTTCTCAGTGCTAAACTCCCTGAGAAGACAAGGTCGTTGAATTTCTAAAAATTTCCATTCCGCACTGCCGCTGCGGAGTGCGGATGAGGCTAAAGCCCAAACCGGTGGCGAAGCGCAACGGCGGTGGCGTAAATTCCGCTACGGCAACAACGGATTCAGACCATTATTACCGCGAAGTAGCCTTCACCAGAGTTCTGCCTGCACTCCAGCCGTAAATGGTAAATAGAAAGGAATATTGCTCCATCAACCTCTGCGGGAAAATATGTTGAGTGCTTTAGCCTTCCGTTAGGCC
This sequence comes from Heligmosomoides polygyrus polygyrus, assembly GCA_947396885.1. Taxonomy (NCBI): domain Eukaryota; kingdom Metazoa; phylum Nematoda; class Chromadorea; order Rhabditida; family Heligmosomidae; genus Heligmosomoides; species Heligmosomoides polygyrus. The sequence goes on from OX377204.1 coordinate 13,147,387, forward strand.
TGATATAGGCCTGGTTTATATGTACATGCGCATAGCTATCGATCTTTCGTGCAATCCATCTGACGAAATTCCGGGTTACGGTGTTCGGCGAATCGGCCGATGAAGGAAAGGACGCGGCGTGGCGCGTGCTCCAATAAGGCGGGTTCAATTCTGTACCCGTTGTTATCGCCGCTGATCGCAGAACGCTCAGCCAGCAGCAATTCATTAGCTACGAAGCCTGAGCAATCTACCAAGGACATGACAAGAAACTGTGATTTAGACGAAGCATCCCTGCAGCGTTTTCGCTCAAAAACATGGCTATTAATATTGTCTCGGAGTATACTTGGATCGACATATAGCGTGCGGCCACCTGTGTCCATCCGTCGCCGATGTGAGTGAAATGCTCTGGATTAAGCACGTAATAAACCAAAAAACGCCATCACCAGGTTGACATCTGGCGTGCAGGTAAAGAAGCCGCCGCTGTTCCCTTCAAACAGTTTACATCGCACGTCTGTTTGCCATCTGGTAGTCAAGTGGACGTTTGAAACAATGTTGAAGTGCTTTAATTGGATAAAAAAGGTGAAAGCTGATGGATGGAGATGAAGCGACTTTTGTTCTCAATGAAATGACTCAATTTTCTTCGTCAGCGAATCCGAAAATGTGGAAGTTGATGGTACGTCATGAATTCTGTTTACACCTGGCCTTTCGGGAAGTTAACTTGACAGTAGTAGCTTACCGATTTATCGAAGCGGTCAAATTGACTTCACTGTTCTATCGCTTTCAAGAAATTGTTAAAAAGTGCAATGTTATGTATGTCTCCGAGGACGTTCTTGGGGTCGACAGATGTATCTCGAATCCTCCTGAGTCCTCATACGGACGAGCTCTAAATTCTATTTCTACTTTCTCAGGTCAGAGAACAAGCTCTCGTATGTATCAGGAAAGACAGTAGATAATAGGTTCATTAACAGAGGATACAACTTCCGAAGCGAGCTGGTGGTGCCGGGGCGAACTATGCCTCGAGCTACGGCTGTATAGTGTTTTCCTCGCAATGGGGCTATGCATCTGTTTATTACCCCCATCTCCTAGTTCTCCTATACGCTTTCGAAAATGTGTATGTTCACCTAGACGCCATAAAAAAATGAATGAATAAATGAAAACTCACATCTTCAAGGTCGTCAAAATTCTTCCTGAAATCCACATGCTTATAGGTGGCATTCGATGGCAAGTCGAAATTCGGCTTCTCTCCACGAGCAGCTATTACCAGCCTATAAAGCATAATAATTACGACACAAGATAAACTTGAGAAAGAGACGAATACTTTAAAAATGTCATTTTAAAAGAGATTTAAAAAACAAGGTTATAAAAATAAAAATATGTCCGAGAGGCGGAGGGATGGTAGACCAGGAGTCGGCTCCTGTGTACACCCTGGGCTTTTGTTTCAGGTCCTGCTGAGGGCAATCAAGCCTTCCATCCAGAGGTCACCGGAAGATTGATATCACATGTCTGGGAAAGTTGAAACACTGTTTTGCCCATCGGACGGCCACCCTAATTCACTGCATAAAGCAAATGCCCTTTTAAATTGCCTCCACGATATCGCGTGCAAGTAGAATGCGTGGCGCACCCCAAAACAGGTTTATTAGTGCTGTCGTTAGTTCTTTTATCCTTTGAGCGTGGTTCGAAGAACTATCGAACCAGTCGTTTGTATTTCGAAGCATTGAAAGATGCGCCTTTACAATGTGATAGGTCAAACTTGCTCGAAGGCACTGAACTGCTGCTCGGAAAATTTTTTTTTTGACTGCTGAAGTTCAACCTCCCGAAAATCAATAGACCGAAGATTTTGTAAAAGAAAAACTTCCTTTTGTATAAAACAAACAAAAACCCACTTGTTGTTGGAGTGCTTCTCAGCTAACGATATAGCAAACACACATGCCTCTTCTGACACATCGAGGATATTTAAGTTTTCGTCTCTGCCAATCTGCAAGTATGCCGATTTTCTTGATTTAGTGACCGTTACTAATTTTCTTTACAATCACAGCTTTCAAAGTGGCAAGAACTAAATAGAGGCCTATAAAGTTCCTAGAAATACTACCTGGTTTTTTAGTGCTAGTCGTTAATATGACCTGCTTAGGGAGGCGAAATGAGCCAGCCAATCATGACACCGACCGTTCACATCCCCTCCGGGTGCCATGCCGGTTGGCTGAAAGAGATTCATCTCCTGCGTTCCCCTCCCTCCCATCCTTCGTGGCTCACACTAACTACTAGCCCCGGTTTTTCTTTGCGATGGGGATTTCTTCCTAAATTTATTCCATATAGAGCTACATGGGTGGGAAAAAGGGTAAAGATGCTGGACAAATAGACTTTTCTTGGTAGCAAAACCAACAGAAACAGAATTATGGAGAGATCTGCCAATGGAAGAGAAATAATACTTGCTGAAGATCCAAACTGCTAAAAAATTTGCTCTTTTTTAAGAGATCAAACATATGTATCTGTGCAGAAACTCGAAAATTTCCCGCTATTCTCTTTAGGTTCTATCAGTGAGGTGATCGTTAAGCACGTACACAGGATTTAAGCTGGGATGAGAGGAACCATTAGTCAACTTCGCAACAGCAGTATACTCTCTTGTCATTCCTCTGAGCTAAATTTGAGGCAGTGGCGAGGCAGGTGTCTGTCAAAGTTTAGCTGTAATGTGATCTAGTCAGACCGCACTCGTCCATCACTTCGATCTAGTGCTCACGCTTCAGAAATCGGTTTTGAACTTTTGGCGAAACGAAAAACACTGCAAGGCCTAGGATTACGCAGAAATGACGAACGAAGCCACTTAATATAGAAACGTTTTCAAGTAGAGAGGAGGGAGACAGAGACTTGGAGAGCAGATTAGATCTTCGGAATGTGACAGCAGAGCGAATCAGAGCATTCGTTCGTCTAATGTGTCGAGAACATGTTCAACGCCTTTCTTGTCCCTTGACCGTGCACGGAGTCCACTGGGCCACTCTGGCACGCAACAGAGATGGATAGAAACATTGCTGTCGCTCTCTCAATATATAATAATCAACAATCGACAGATGAAATATGCTGGTGATCACAAGGAAATAATCACTAAATTATTCCGAAATTTTTGGGAAATTTTTCAACTCAAAGGTGACAGTTGTTAAATATTAGGTTGTCCCATAAGTCCCCGCCGTTTTTTTTTCAACGATTCACTGCAGATTTCGCTGGCAGTCTCTTGCATAGCGCTATACAGCTTTCGAAAGAGAATGATTTGCTCTATCAGAATATTTACTGCATTTCTTTTTTCATTGTGAATTTTGTCAATTTTTAGGTCGTTGAAGTGAAAAGTGAAAAAGTGAAAAAGTAGCCATTTGCGCACTTGTTCTCTCCGCTTAGGTTTGTGATTTTTTGCGCAGTTTTTTATAGCACTTGGAAGACAATGTTCTCTGTACTACAAGAATATATGTTGGTCCTATTTTCTCACTTGCTCTTTATTGATTTTTAGGCCATCAAATTGGGAATTCCGACTTTTCCGTCCGAATTTTCACCAAAACTCCGGTTCTGTGGTTGGACTTTTTTGCTTAGAATTATACGTCGCTTGGAAGAGGATGTCTTGCTCAGTAAGAATTTGTGTCGCGTTTATTGGCTCACGCTGATTTCTGTCGAATATCAACAACTGAAGAAGAAGAAGGAGTTGTTGGTGAAGACGATTTTTCTCTTTTTGGCATTTTGTTGATATTCAATAGAAATCAATAAACGCGACACATATTCTTATAGAGCAAGAATTCTCTTTCGAATGACATATAACACCAATCCGAAAAGTCCAACCACAGAGCAGGAGCTGTCGGCAAAAATAACCATTCTCCTCTGGACGTCCCAATTTGATGACTAGAAATCAATAAAGGAGAAATGATCAAATTGCACTAACAAATATTCTTGTAGTACAGAACATTGTCTTCCAAATGCTGTAAAAATCTGCGCAAAAAATTACAAACCTAAGCGGAGAGAACAAGTGCGCAAATGGCTACTTTTTCACTTTTTCACTTTTCACTTCAACGACCTAAAAATTGACAAAATTCATGATGAAGAAAGAAGTGCAATACATGCTCTGATAGAGCAAATCATTTTCTTTCGAAAGCTATGCAGCACTCTGCAAGAGACCGCCGGCGAAATCTGCAGTGAGTCGCTGAAAAAAACTGCAATGCTGCTTATGGAACAACCTAATAATTAGCAGTGGCGATGCTACGGAAGCTAAGCCCAGAAACACTATACGACATCACTATCAAAAAAGAAGACAGATTAGGCCGAAAGACCTTTCAAGTTTTCATCAAAACGATTATGTAACAGATAGTGTTTGGAAGAGATACTTGAAAATTCCAAAGAAAACCGAATACCTTGTCCATGATCCATTTCCAGATGTCGGGATGATGATGCGTCTCGAATTTCTTCATTACCTCATACTGTTCCTTGGCAAATTTTACCTTCTGAAAGCACAAAATCATGACGATAAGGATAATGATCGGCTTTAGTTATGTTTATGTTTTTTATCCCTTTCTTTAAAAAAAACCCACGAATGACATCCCGCTTCTAAGGGATAATTGTGATGCAGTTTGTATGCGCATTTGTCCTATACAATTATTTCGCATGGTAAGTCGATGGTGAAATCAATATTTTGCCTTTCCTATACACGTCTGCGGTACCAGTTCATCGAGCCAGTCCGCAGCGATGAAAGGCTTGGTTGGCCTGGACGGGACTCAAGTCATTGATCGATACAGGCTGTATGCGATAGCCAGCTTCTCACACCGTTCGGCTAACCTGACATACCGCGTTAAGTAGAAAAAAACTGGTTACTGGGTTTTAATGTGGTCCACATAGGGCGACGGAAACGCGCCAGCCAATCAGGGCACCGATCGTACATGTTAATTCTTAGTGGCACGCCCTAATTGGTCTCGCGCTCTCCCCCTCCCCCCCCCCCCCATGATCGAGCTCAGAGTGATGAAAGGCTGGGTTGACCTGGGCGGGGCTGTAGCCACAGGTCGATATGGCGCGTACGTGACAGTCGGTGCCACCTCCGTCTCGCTTTATGAGCCTAACATGGCATACTGGCACACCTACACAAAATTTATTTATTTATTTATTCAGAGCGTAAGCATCACATTGACGCGCAAAACAAATGAGAAAAAGCAACAACTTCTACCAAAAAAAGTCACAAGAAAATAGTCAAAATGGATATTATTCGTGAATATGATCTATACAGGAAGGAGGGCGCCTGTACTTGCCGATCACAACCAATCAGAACATCGACCAAAGACGCGTCGGCCAATCAGACCATCATAGATCGTACATTCCCCGGTTGTACCCGTCCGTTCAATACGGACCGGTTGGTGCGCTGCCCCTTCACCTCTTCCCATGTAGGCCACACTAACGACTAGTGCCGAGTCAGAAGGCGTAGTTTACAACTGTGTGTGATATAATAGGAAGACCTGATTGCTATCATACTTTGGGTATTTCCGCTGCAAGCCACATTATCAACTAGTACAAAAATTCTGCTGAAAAAGAACACTTTTATACCAATCCAAGCGTCATCTACTCGTTGAGTCTTAAGGCTTGGATCTTTGGAAACGTTGATCTTTAAGGATGGTAGCCCCTTTTAATGGCTCTCCGCCACTTCCTCGGCTTGAGACACCCAGAACCTAGCCAGCTCAGCGGCATGCAAGCTACGGGTCGGTGACGTGAGCGTCACTTGTTAGCCGTAAGGCGCAGCCATCAGTCTTTTATCGTGTGGAAAAGCAACTTTTTGTCGCGTTAAACTCGGCTGCGTTGCATGAGCAAAGGCAAACCGACTTCGCGAACAAAACTGCAGACGAACAGACCTCCCCGGTGGAGTCGACATGGGAATTAGTCTTCGTTGTGAATGCGTGAACTTTCTGCACCGGTGGTCTTTGCACAGAGAGAAATGCTGAACTTCGATTTGAATATTTTTGACATTTTTTCTCGAAAAGAGTTTGTTCTTCTGTTTCAAAAATACAGCTACAATGTTCAATTAATGTTCAATTAGATTTATTTCCCAGTATAAATTAGTTTAGTTACATTTTAAGTCAATTAACTCATTACTATTATATTAGCTGCTGCTAATGAATAAGTCTGCATAAAGAAGGGAAAATAAAGTCGGAGTCAACCAACTTCGTGGTCAAAAGAAATGATTCTTTTCAGACACCATCTTCAAAATTTCATTAGCATTACAAAAAATCAGAATATTGCACTAAAGAACCTATTATGGGTCGGGGGAACGACTGGCGAGGAACGCGCAGAGATTTCCCCAAACGTGATTTCGTGCTGGCGCTCTCCAGATAATAGAAGGCTACTTGAAGCCGATCAAGTCTCTTCAAGCGGTTATAACGTCGAAACGTAAGTGAGCAGGCTTAGTCAGCCCTCTACTATCCAAAGAAACTACACCGAGGATCATGGAAACTCGAACCTGGACAGAACATGATTGGCCAAAATATGTCATAAGATTTTAGGCTATTTGAGACGGAAAATTTCTCTTAACGAAACACAAGGCGACTACTCCCTTACCAGCCCCACCTCGGTGTGGTGCAGTAGCTTTCACAATGTACGTTGGGAGTAAAAACAAACGAACGGTATGACGTTCTTCGTGTCCCTCGAGCGGCGAGGATCCATTGGAGCACTCTGGCACGCGACAAGGACGAATGGCGACGCCGCTGGCGCTCGCTCGAGCAACTCAGTAATCAACGGAACCACAGGTGGTACAGGTGATTGTAAGTAATATTTGGTAATTAAAGTGCTGTCTAAGATAAAGGTTTAGAACAGTAAGGCGTAAAAACATACGTTTTTCTGTCGCAAAACATGCAAAAAATATTTGCACAGGCGTTCAAATAAACACAATTTTAACAAGATGTAATTTTCCGCCGTTCTGCTTTTCAAATTAGGCTATTGATTTTCGCTGCAGCTAAAGTGATAAATGATTTTATGACCATTCAAACGGTGATGACTTTTTTCTAAGTCATAGCTTAAGGGACGAGGTCATAAATCAAGACCTGTTCTCTCTTCACTTTTCTTATACAGCCCCAAAAACTTTCCAATTTCCAAGCTTACTCAGTTGAGGGGTCTCTTGTCTTCCTGTCTCTGACGTAGACCTCTAGATCTGTCTCATCAACTCTAGCTAACGAGTACAGTTGTCATGAGCCACTTCTAAAAAGGCTAGAGGATTCTATCACACGACAGCCCTTCCACACTGTTTATTTAAGGCCTGAGAACCCAACTTGCAGGTTCTACTTCTTCTTCTGAAACAGAAGAGCAGTTCGATTACCAGAAACCATGAGTATTGGCTGGACTCGACCACGCTTTGTACAAACCGACCTAGCGCGTCATATATCCCCCTGAAAGGACCGATAATCTGGAATTGGATAAAAGAATTGATTTTGTTAGTTAATCTCCATTCGCTTCCATATTCCATCGGTCAAACTTTGTCCAGCAATCTCATAGGAGGAAGTGCCGTTGAGTTGACAGCTGCCGCTGTTTGCGCCATGCAATCGTACACACTCTCGAAAACCCAGTCGTTCCTTGGCGTTCAGCCAGTATGTAGCGTTTACCGCAAAAAATGTTTAGAACCCCTGTTACCTTTTCAGGATCTAGGACGTCCATACCCAGCTAGACTAATTACTTCTAACTTAATAACCATGTGTTTACAAGGTGGATTCCCTAAAAAATTCCTTAATTACTTTTCACCTCAATGTCATTCACATTTCGATAATCATTGATTCTCCTGTTCAACGACTAAAAGCTCAAGTTCTTCAATTTTATTACCAAGAAGGAAAAAGGATACACGAGGGCGATAGTCAATCCATTTTCGGGATGCGCCCCGCATTCTAGCTCTGCGGAATACCGTAGGGACGATTTGAATGCGTATTTGGTCTATACAATTAATTGCGGTGATCAACTTCGTGTTTTGTCCTCCCCAGACAAGTCTGGTACCAACCCAGGGATGTAAGGCTTGGTTGGGCTGGGCAGAAAATACGAACCTAGAACCTTGAAACGCAGCGCATGTGACAGCCGACGCCTCGCCCGACTGCGCTACCCCACGCCCTTTTTCGCCTTTTTTCACAAATAAATCAGATCCGTTTTCAAAGGTGTTAAGGTCGCTTGAATATAGTGAAAACCCCACTTATATTGTGGATCGTAGGTAACCACCCCATTACTAGAAATAGCCACTCGATTCTAGGCGTTAAAAACCTGGCGACGGCACCACTTACATATATGACTTTATATAATAGGATTTTTTTTATCAAAATTTATTAAATACGACAGTAAAAATGAGACGATAAAGTGAAAGACCCACCACCATGGTGTACAGGCGTCTTCGTCGTCGTGCGTGTCAAAGTGTGGAGGCACACCAGTGAGGATGAAATTCGAGACGCAGTCAGGCAGGTCCACCCGAGTCGACGGGGCGGGCAGAAGCGGCGGTGGCGGCGGTAATGGCCGGCGGACACAGAGTGATCAATCACGATCGGCTGGCTGACTATAACGTTTAGTCAGACCTCAGGATCAGGAACGAGCACGCTGAACCATCATGAATTCGGCATGGAGTTCCATCGTCATTAAGATCACGTCAGATGAGAGAAAACACTTATGTAGGTGGGCAGAGCTATAGCACTAGAGTGCGGCATTGAATGGCCCAATCTAGTTTAAAAGGGGAAAAGCATTCAGTTCAATAACCAGTCAACCGGCCTAGAGACCGGTCTATCTGCTGGCAAGTTAAATGAAACGCGCACAGAAATACGACTAATCCACGCGATTTCTATCCTAAATGACCGTTTCTACAATAGTATAGATGTGCTTTTGAAAAGTTTTATCGAACGAATGAATGAACGAATAAATTCGATGTCGAAACTTTTTGAAACGAATGAATGAACAAATGTGATAAATTGGACTCGGCAATTTTTATCTAGGAGAACCTACCAAGTAAAGATTGAAGGCCTGTACTCCAAGATCTTTCCTGCATTAAGCGGAGTCCCTCAGGGAGGAGTACTTTCTCCAATCTTGTTTCTTTTGTACACATATGAACTTCCAGACCGTCTTACTAATTTAGGGGTAACATGTAAAATGTATGCAGATGATGTTAAGATCTACAAAAGGATTGACAATGATGCGATTAATTCAATGTCTCTCCAGGTAGCGATCGACTTCATTAGTCGCTGGGCAGAAATATGGGAGTTGCCTCTCGCAATTGAGAAAACACATCTTCTGATGATCGGTCCTAAAAATCGTGCCCAAACTCCGGAATATCGAATTAACGGTCAGGTTTTAACTACAACTGATGAAGTTAGAGATCTCGGTTATATAATAAGAAACGATCTGTGTTTTTCCAAGCATTACAGTCTCTTAGTAAGAAAAGCCAATTATCGAATCTATAACCTCTTTAGGGCTTTGAAATCTAAGCTTCCCGAGGTTTACATACGTGGTCTCAAAACCTACTACGTAAGACCTATAGTGGAAAGTGGGACATCAGTCTTCACTCCAACGAAAAAGAAAGATATAGACCTTCTAGAAAGCATTCAGAATAGTTTCACTAGGAAGCTTATGATGAGGTGCTTCTCAGTAGATTATAGTTCTATACCAAACGGTACTCAACGAGCTTTACTGCTTGGTCTTTCTTCGCTAAAGAAGAGAAGAAAAATTGCTGATTTTGTCATTCCTTGACGGGATGTTAACAAGATCCGTGAGAGGAAAGTTGAAACTGCGAGTCTCAATTGCTAAATCGCGAATCAGATCAGATTTCTTAACCTATCGCATTCTCAAGGAATTTAACCTGCTACTGGGCAAGTATGAAGATTTAGAGAGGCTCTCTACTCAAGCCTGTAGAATGTTTGTCAAAGATTGAATGCCAAACACTCAAGAAATGATCCCTGTGGTTTGTTATTTACTTGACTTGTGTTCGAGTAGTCAATTTGTGATGTTTTGTTCGTTTTTTACACTTTACATGCTAGACAGTTGTCTGTGTCTGTTTATGCCTTGAATAAATAAATAAATAAATAAATAAATAAATAAATGTATTCGATGTCTAAAAATATCGAACGAATCAATAAACACTTTATTCGCTTGACAAATTTTTTCAAACGATCGAAAATCGATTAAGCCCACTTTCGTTTATTCGAATATTCGAATAGTCGCAATTTGTTCGAATCACGTTCTGTCCTTAGATAAGTCAGATAAAATCAATTGATTTTTGAATAAAGTTGAATTATTTGATTTTCGAATAATATTCGAATATAACAATTGTCCTCTGCTCCCTTTCGATGTCCAAATTCGAACGATTATTTGGCTTTTTAAAATGATTGATGTTCAAATTTGAATGAATATTTGAAAATCTAGAAATATCGAATATTCGACTATTCCAAGAAATTATTCGAGTATATTGTTTCGAGCGCAATTATAGTTTCTAGCCAAAAGTCAAAAATATGTAACCTGAATGATCGATAATGTTTGCCTTCTGTGAAGTCTAACCATAGCCGAACACCTTGACAAGATTGTCGTGTCAAATAAAATAGTTGTCTCTAAGCAAAAATTGAAAAATCGACCAATAATGGCCGTCGGATCGCTTTCATTTACCTCATCTGAAGCCAGTTCATTAGTCGCTATATTGGTGCGATTCTCACACCAAACATCTAAATCTTTGCGAAAATCGATGAAATCGATCGATATTGTTCGATTCATGAGAAGCCAGTTCATTGGCCATCCGGGTGTCCAGTGGGATGTGCTCGCCCCTGGGCGCTAGAATTTCGATGCCAACTAACCGTTGCTGTGAGGGCCGTCATACTGTTATCCTTACATCAAACAGCTAAATTTGGGGAAAAATCGATATAACCAATCGCCAATGGTGGCCTGATTGATATTGCTTGCTTATTGCAGAGTATGCTCATTGACCAGCATGCAGGTGTGAATCCCATGTCTTAACGGCAAGAGTCGATACAATCGATTGAAAATGGCGGTCAGATCGATATAGCACATTTCACATGAAGCCGGTTCCCTGGACATTGTATAGGTTCGAGATTTCCACTTCGAAACAAAAATCGATCAGTAATGGATGCCCGATCGATACTGTTTGCTTGCCTTAAAGCTTATACATAGGTTATCACACTGGTTTGATTACCACTCTAACGGTGAATCCTTAACAAATATCGACAAAATCGATAAATAATGGATGGACGATTGGTACTGTTAACTTGCAGGGAAGCGTATCCGTCGACCACCATTTTTATCCACCTAAACATCTCACAAAAATCGATAAGGTCGATCAATAATGAGCGGCATTGTTTCCACCAGCCTTTATAATCGCATGATCCGCAGCTTAAATGATTCGACCTGAGCAGCGATTACTAACGCCAGCCGAGATGTAGAATCCTTTCTTCTCATATTGTTCGGACTTAAGTAAGGATAAACGAACTGGACACACGGACAGATGCACGGATTAGCTTTTTACAACTGGAAAGTGTTATAGGTAAGCCCTCCTAAACGATGAAACTGATGCATTTCCTAAGGTCTTCAAAGTGTTTAAAACGCTCGGACATTCATGTGTGCCAGCCAAATCACGTCGGTGTCGACTACGTGGAGCGCTTCAAAACACCCTCCTCCATTGCTTCCTCCCCATGCCGCATTGGCGATATGGATCACACGTGTCACGCAAAGATTGCTGCATCGGTCACAAGAAGAGCGGAACTGCGAGAAGAGTTTCAAAGTTCAGTGATTTGTGACTGACGTCGTTCACGTTTCTTTCACACCGGCTGCATACCCCGACCATAAATTTCTACGACGTCTCAAGCATTTCTCGAATTCCTCTCAGAGGTGGTCGTCAGCGTTGTCTTTGCAGCTGTCCGCAATCAGCTGTAAACTCTGATGCTTTAATTCTGAACTTTTACCTCATCGGTATTTAGAGCAAATCGTCAGTTTGTCCGCGCAAAATTAATGGCCGCCCATTCAAGCAAAACCATTATTGATTTAAGGTGAATAACGCGTGAATGTAATGGCTGTGATACAGTCTTTTCAGTCAAGGAACGATTTTTGATCAATCCTTCCCTAGATCTTCATCAAGGATTGTTTCACTATGTATACAAACTTGCCTTGGAGCTGTTGGTATGTTCATCCGCACGGAATTAATGACAGCTGGATGGCTTTCTCAGAAAAATGGCAATATTATTTCAAAGGTTGAATCATTTTTTATTAATTGTGTCATCTAGGGTGGATCAAATATATACCACGGCCGATGGGCTCGGGCTAGTGCAGTCAAAAGGTCCGCCGTCTGTCGCGTGCACTCGATTCTAGGTTCTTGGGTCGAGTCCCGCCCAGGAAAACTAGGTCTTTCATTGTTCCGGGGTCTGTGAAATGGTACCAGACTTCTCTGGGAAGCATAAAGCATTGACTTCTCCAGCGAATGGCCACCGTAGTTCCTTGTATAGGCCACATGCGCATTCAAAGTACTTCCACGAAATCCCGCAAAAGTAGAGTTCGTGGCACATCCCAAAAAGGCTTGATTAACGCCGTTTATCATAATGATCTGCATCAATCTTGGCTTAGCTTTAGAAACAACGTTTCAGCTAGCTGCAGCTTGCACTACTGGTGTTTTGAGGATTGAAAACAAGAGATGGTGCTTGTATAATTGAAGACCCAGGGCGACATTTCCTCGTTCTTGCTATAGACGGGTTCGATACCTTATCACAGTAGAATCCGTGACTCTACGATAAAAATACCTTCAGCCTTCGAAGGCCACTGATACAACCGCAGCCGTACAGAGTAAAGCGTCATCGATCACTGAATTAATTGGCAGTGGAACAACAGTCGAAGACCGAGTGAAGAGCTCAGAGTTCTCGACAAATTGCCGCACAAACAAAGCAGAATTATCGTCGAACAGTTGACGAGTACAATTCCTGGCGCTATGCATCATCCTCAATGACGTCTCCGAAAAACACGACAAAGAACAGCGATGAGTTCGGATGTTGGTGGCAAATTCGTAGGCATTCACACCAGCAGGTGGTGTCCGTACTCAGGTGGCACTGGCTCTTCAAATCGACCTCTATTCTTTGTCATCCTCACGGTTTGATTTCTGCTGGATGAACATGAAGAGCACACAGTTTCTATAAGAAGCAGTGGTGTGGTCTAGCTTATGGCCTCATCGTTGTCTCCCCAAAAACCAAGTAGGTGATCCTCCAGCAGTCACAGTGGCTGAGGATTTCAACCGGAAGATTCATAAAGTCAACCGATCAGATGATAAAATACGGTGCTAGACAGCTGTGTTCGGGACACACTCTGCATCTACGGAATGTTACAGAATTAAAAGCATATTTGGCCTTTACAATGACTTGCTGTAGCTAGCCGAAGCACAATTCAGTGTTTTCACCTTAAACAAGTCTGTCGTCAATTCGTCTGCTCCATAGGGATAAAAGGCTTGTTTGACTTGAGCAGCGCTTGAACCAAGAATTTGGAGTCGAGCTGCGGGCGACAGCTGGCGCCTTCTCCGTCTACACTACCACGCGCCCAATCGATCGGGTTGGCTGGTCAATTAGTGCCGTTTACTTGTTTACCTGCGAAAGATGTCGAGCAACTAGGATGCTCTCTTGATTTATTCGTTCTTCAAACGGGCAGTTCAACGCTGAAGTCAATATCGATCGGGATAGCTGTCCGGTACTGCCCACTTTTTCTAAATTCTGTTAATCGACCAACAGGTACATACCCATGGTTCCCACTTCAAGCGGGAATTTCTGGACAAAAATCAATGATATCGATCGAGATCAGAACACTAGCATCAACAACCTCCTCCATCGGACGAATAGATGGCATACACTGGACCCGATCCAAGACCCGATCCACTGGACCCGATTTGGTCGAAAAAAAATTTTCGCTGAAACTTCGTCAAGGGGTATTTGGGGTGCTCGTCACAAATTTGACATTCGTTTTTGAAATTGCGGCCGATTACGGTAGGTTACGATAGTTACGGGTAACTAAGGCTGCCGAGGCCATAATCACCGATTTTGCCCAAACTTCGCCTAGATGGGTTATTTGCGGTGCTGATAACAAATCTGACATCCGTTTTTTTTACGCCGGAGTTTGGGCGAAATCGGTGACCATTACCTTAGTCACCCGTACCTTCCGTAACCTACCGCACTCCAGCGTAAAACGAAAAACGGATGTGAGACTCATGATCAGCACCCCAAATAACCCCCTAGGCGAAGTTCGGGCAAAATTGGTGACTATGACCTCGGCAGCCCTAGTTACTCGTACCTACCGTAACCTACCGTACTCCAGCGTAACACAAAAAAACAGATGTCAGATTCGTGATCAGCACCCCAAATAGAGCTCAACCTTAGACAAACTTTCAGCGAAAAAAATTTTTTCGACCGAAGTCGTGTCGGTGGAGTCGGAACTTTTAGCTAGTGCCGGGTTGTCCCCTCCTGATTAGGATAGATTCGACGTTAGGTGACGTTCAGGAGCAACAGAAGCGCCTGAAGAATTCTCTGAGCTCCACGTTTCGTCCACAGATCGATGTTTCAACTCGTCTCTGGGCTCGGAGAAAGAGGGTGACACCAGGTATGACTGCCGATGTAAACTACAGATGTGCCGTCACTTTTTTGAACCGCCGCGCAGGCGCCCGTCGACCACAAATCAACCGACCAGCTCACCTCGAACGGCGAAAGTGACCAGACGAGCAGATGACCAGACAGGCCGTTTGGGAAATGGACAGCGAAGGATAGGCAGAATCTTGGTTAACTGGACGATTCAAAAGGAATGAGCGCAACACATCACGAAAGAAGCAGATATACACCAGTCTATAAAGTCGTCAGCTCGGCTCCTCATTATACATATCTTGATTTCCATACGCGCTCAACGCTCCCTGTTTATCTCCTTGCTCTCCCTGTTTATCTTCCTTTCTTTATCTGCTATTTATTTAAAGCGTCGCTACAGATCATCGGCACAAAGTATGCATCAATCATTGATGCACCGAAATAATTGTCGTGTTCACCTTCCTTCCATCCATTATATCCCTCTTTATGTATTAATCAGCTTGATCGGCTACGATTTTTTCCGCTCAGTTGAGGGCTAAATTTTTTACCTACTTTTTTTACTACTACCTTACCTTATACTCATTTTTTACTACTGCTGTACTTTTTCGCTTCGGGGATATGGTATCCCCCTGCCGAACCCCTCTCTTCACTTCGATGAGATCTCACCATTCTACAACGACGTCGTATTCCTGAAGCTCTTCAGCACCACCCTCGAAAACGTCATGCGCGAACTAGAATGGGGGCACATGGGAGTGAAAGTCGACGGCCGGCAACCATCTTCGCTTCGCTGACGACATCGTGCTCTTAACACTGAGCATCAGCCAAGCGGAGCGAATGCTGGCCGACTTCGATCGTGTATGTGGGAACGTTGGACTGCAGCTGAATCTTACGAAGACGATGTTCATGAAGAACGGATGGGTTTCTGATGCCCCATTCTCGCTCAACGGAACGAACATCTCCGAATGGTCCAGCTGTGTGTATCTGGGTCGCGAAGTCAACATGGCCAACGACCTAGCACCAGAGCTGAGCAGGAGGAAACGAGCGGCTTGGGGAGCTTTCAAGAGCGTCGAAGAAGTCGTGAAGAACGTCCGACTCCGTGCAGTGGACAGTGGAGTCGAATAGGTGGGCACGGAGTCGGACGAAGAACGTCCGACTCCGTGCCCACCTATTCGACTCCACTGTTCTTCCTGCCCTAACATACGCCTCAGAGACCTGGGTTATACGAAAGCAGGATGAACACGTGATCAGCGTCGCGCAGCGTGGAATCGAGAGGACGATGCTCGGAGTGACACGACTCACGCTAGTGAGAGAAGGCCTTCGGAGTTCCGAGCTTCGCCGACGTTCGAAGATCAGAGGCGCTGTCGCGTGGGCCAAGTTGTCGAAAATTAGGTGGACCGGCCACGTAATGCGCTTCGCACACACCAGCGGGACTAGAGCCGTTTTCGACTGGATTCCGCTGCATGTCAAGAGAACACCAGGACGCCCACCAACGCGTTGGTCGGACTTCTTCGTGAAAGCCCCGAACGACAGATATGACGCTCTTCGTGTCCCTCGAGCGAGGAGGATCCATTGGAGCACTCTGGCACGCGAGAGGGACGAATGGAGACGCTGCTGGCGCCCGCTCGAGCAAGTCGATGATGAACGGGACGGCAGGTGACAGGTGACAGTCTATACTTTTCACTCACTTTTTTACTACTTCTTTACTTTTTTACTTCGTTAAATGGGACCGAGAAGCATTATATTTCCGCCATTGCTATAGGTTTTGTTTCGTTTGGTGAGAGCGCACCTGTGAGTACAATAAAAAATAAATACATACAATAAAGGAGCTAAGGTAGACTTGTGGGCCAGCGTTTTAACCTTGCAGCCCAAATACAACAGCATCAGACCATCTATCCAAGTGAGATCAAGGTCGTGCTCCTGAAGTTGAAGAAGAAAATTGAGCACAAGGCGTGGAACTTCTCTTTTGAGAGGACAAATATTGCGTTGTTCGATAACTGATGTCGTTTTTCTCATGTATTTTAAAGGGAATTTATTTATATCAACAGCAAACGTTAATCAGTGATAGACGTACATTTTGTTGGATGACGCTTTGCCATCCTTCCGTTAGCTGACAAATTCCACGTTCGCAGATGGCTTGGTTTTTAGATGCGATGAACTGGGTCATCTCATTTTTAACAGCTCAATCGGAATCAAAAAATTCAAGTGGTTTTGAAGACAACGAAGCAAATGGTAATCTGATGGTGCTATAGGGTGGATTTAGCATCAGCTCAACCAATTATCTCCCTTTTTGATTGTCAATTTTCAGCTTAATTTTTTATGTAATTGTTTATACTAATGATCCTCAGTTTTTCATGGAAGATAGTCTAAGAATAACCTTTAAAAAGAGTAGCATTTTAAAATAAAAAAATAAAATATATCCGCGCAATCACTACTATATAAAAATATACAGTTCTCGCCATCTTTGAGAAAAAACGACATTAATCATCGAGGAACCCAATAAATGATGCAGCTGCCGTCTTCAAACTATGACGGACATCGTGAAAAGGAATAGATCCAAGTTCTGCAGTAACGGCGGGCTTCTAACGAGGATAAGAGGCTAAGCGATGACCGGAGGAGAATGAGCGCTAAAGTGCGCAGTCGACAGCGCCGGTCAACGAACCAACAACGGCTCTAGAGCTTGCGACGACCAGTGAACAACAGCGCTTTGTTTGCCTTCGATCTCCGAGGTGGCCTCGCGCACTTAAACGCCCTCACCGAGACGGAAAACGTTCACTGTAACCAAAGTACTTTGTCACTTCCTACCATTTACAGTTGATTTATCACTGACCATCTTTTCAGCGGTCGCAAAAATCTCGTTCTACTCACTTTCATGGACCAGATTCATCAACGACTTACAGCAATTTAACGGAAAAAATGCAGCCGAAACTCCTGATAAAGCTGCTTATCAAGCAATATGAGACAATGCTTCTTGTTGATAAGCCGCACTATCAGGAATTTCGGCTGTATTTTCTTCGTTAAATTGATGTAAGCCGTTGATGAATCCGTCCCCAGACATTATTTCTGAACAGTTTTCCACAACAAAATAGTCGGAGCGCTTTTACACCAAGCTCTTGCCACGCGGACATTAGTGTTCGGGCTTACCCCAAACTTGGGTAATTAAACCTCTCTTTACTAGGACACACTAAAGGCGCTTGATGAGTTGACCATGAAGTGAGCGCAACAAGGAAGTGCGGAGCCTTGATAAGCAACAACGACAGGCTGTGATCCAGCAGCAATGCGAACGAGCCCAGCTTTTAACGCTCGTATACAGCAGTCGACCCCCTCCCCCACCTAACTCCTCTGATACACCACGTTCTCGCAGTGCAAACCAAATCACCTCGTTTGGCTCAGGACACAGTAGAAATAAAGCAGATAAATTTATTCATAGAGAGATAATCACACTGGTAACATCGTTATACCATACAACAACGCGTTGAACAAAAACGCCTTCAAACAGAACTGACGATGAGGGGGTCCTATATGCTGCTAACCGCCGACCACCAACACGAATTAAACCATGGGCTTACGTTAGCCCTTGTATGTATACAAACACACATACACTACACCTCAATTATTGAAGGAACCAGCTTCACCAATAAAATGCTGAACAAAACGCTCTCGAGCCGCCCCTGCCTCCTTCCGCCCACCTTGCAAAGCTGACACTCAACTCTTTTATCCATGCGGACCTCATCTTAAGACCAACTAACCACTGACGACGAAAAGGCTGCCGAGCCCATAAGAGCTTCAATGCTAAAAAATCTTAAAAGAACCTATTACCTCTATAGCAGCTTCATCGACAATCGAGTGTCCGAAGGAACATGACGTCTAAGTTGTTACATCTCAAGCAGCAGCAAGGACCACCTACTGGATCACTTCGGCACGAGACAGGGGTCGACTCCGCAGACATCGAGCTGCTTACATCTGCTTCAAAACACTTCCAGGCAGCCAACTCGAGGCTTTCAAAGATTCCTGCCCAGATCGAAGCAGGCACCATGGGAGTTTTTTGCCGCTACTTTTTACTGCTGCCAAACAGGCGACTGACTATAAACGCTTAGAAATCAATGAAGCCAAAAAAAAAGATCTAACAGCGCGAATTATAAGCCTGGCTTCAAACCCTCCTCATAGCAAACCTGAAAAAGTTTGCAGTCGTCCGGCCTGCTAACACAAAGGTGGCAATTTACCAGTTGAGAATCGATCGATACTTTACAAAACTCTGATTTCGTCAAATTACAACATATATTGTATATGGACCCGATCCTTCTATAGATGATCCAAAGTTTTAACCGCAGGCAGCACGACCGGTGTCAGTCTACGCATGCTCCTTTGGAGTTTCGGCTGCTTTCGGCTTTCCATTTGGTGGTTTCGGACCTCCTCGTTTAACAACTGAAAAAGCCACATGAGGACCGATACTAAGATACAACCAATGCAGCTGAACTTCGTCTTCAGAAACTCAAGCCGTTCGCGGCACTATCCGCCTAACCGCACCCTGCACAGCCGAGGTATAAACACAGGCACAAGCCCAGAAAGGGAGAGGGACATCCTCATTTCATCTATGAAGTTCGGGAACTTTACCGTAAACCTTTTAAAATGATAACGGTTAGCAGAAACGCATATTTATTTATTTATTTATTTACTTATTTATTTTAACCAGCACTAAATCTAAGCCGACTTCGGCTAGGGAAAAACTGCTAGTTATGGAAGAAATATATGTAGGGCGGACTTCTCTCCGGACTTGCATCTAATTGCATTTACAATTATTGAATCCATCACAGACCCGTTTAGTGATATGTCCTTATCTCGCTATCAACCCGGTCAGTCGCGTTTACGTGCCATCCATTATTCGCAGAATTAATCGATTTATACTTTTTCACGTCAAACTGACACCTTAGAAATCGAACTGGGCACTTTTCAAACCAACTTGCACACTCCTTGAATAAATAGAACACTTTTCAAACCAAATTGGACACCGTTCTAGGCAAGCTTGACGCTATCGAAATCAAACTTGACGTCTTCTAAATCAAAGAGACGGTTAGAATAATTTTTTAATCAAGGAAAATGAAATATGAGTTTCCTTGAGATTTTTTACATTCACCAGACCCAATAAATGAACACACCGCTTTAAATTTTATAAAAATTTTATTTTTCAAGAAAAACTATGGGTTAACATTTGTTTTAAAGCGAAGGCCAGCGGTCGTTTATTGTATTAAAAGAAGAGGCAACGCCATGCACTCGACTAGATCACCTCGATATCATATAGGATAAAGGATAAAGGACGGCGTTACTCAATCGCCTTTGGAATGCGCCACGCATTCAACTTCTACGAGATGTCGTGGAGGCGATTTGAATGCGTATTTGGCCATAAAATGAATTGTAGTGGCTAGCCGATGAACAAGTCAGCGCTCTATCCTTCCCAGACAAGTCTGGTACCAACTCACCGACCCCGGAGGGATGGAAGGCTTGGTTGGTCTGGGCGGGAAACCCGAACCAGGAACCTGGTATCGGATGCACGCGACAGCCGGCGTCTCCTCCGACTACACGAGCTACACGCGCCCCTCGACATCATATCGTTGTGTAAATGCTGCTTACTTGCGTGAGGATATGTACCTTTTGCTGCTGTTCTTGTTGCACATCCTACTACTGTATTACTCTCCACGCAAACAGAATTTTTAACAGCAATCAAATAAAAATTGCAACGAGTCAGTCAAGTGCACGGCACTCTCTTCTTTTATTAAATTAAATGTTTTCCACCTTCCTGTGTTTTGAAACAAAATTCAGACGATTATTTTTTCATGAAAGAACATTTTTTAAAAGTTTCAAAACAATTTGTTCACTTGTTTGGGCAGATGAATTTAAAAAATTCAAAGAAAGTCAAGCTCTCCCTGGACAAAAAAATATTCTAAGCACCTCGGAGAGACTTTATTAACGTGAGAAAAGCTTGTTTTGGTTTGGAAGATGTTCGATCTGATCTCAAAAGCGTCAACCTTGGTTGGAATAGTGCCCAATTTCATTCGAAAAGCTTCAATTTCACGTAAAAATGGTAGATACGAGAATACCAGCACTTGTGTAACACGACAGAGCACTAACATGACGAGGGTAATTCTGGAACCACTAGTTGTCATCGGCTGCCGGGAACTTCAAAGTGGAAAGGCAGCTACCTTTCGTACAAAATTCACCAATAGATAAACCGAATTTTCGTCCCCAGGGGCCGGATTCATCAAAGTTACTGCAGTAACTTTAACGGAGAATTGTAAGCGAAAAGCTCAGATAAAGCGGCTTAATGCTCACCATATCGCTTGATAAGCCGCGTTATCTGAGCTTTTGCTTACAATTCTCCGTTAATTTACTGCAGTAACTTTGATGAATCCGGCCCCAGAGGTCATCAATGACTTACAGCAATTTAACAGAGAAAATACAGCCGAAATTTCTCGTTGATAAGCCGCGCTATCGGGAATTTCGGCTGTATTTTCTTCGTTAAACTGCTGTAAGTCGTTGATGAATCTGGCCCAAGATGACGAACTTCCTCCAGTAGTTCAACAGCTTCTAGCCTTGCAGGGTTTTAAAGCAAATATTCGCTATGCATACTATACGAATCGAATAATGCAGGGAATAATCGATGTATCCTTAAAGTGGCTTGTGATATGAACCTTACAGTGGTACCAAGGTAGCGAAGGCATCCAATACGTCATCGAAGACAACGACCACTTCGGTACCCCAGTAAATAATTGGACTCCATCCTAACGAGTCCTCAATACTTTAAAACAAAGCCTAAAAGACCGTCCACACGAACATCCGCGACTAAGCGCTGTGACCTACAGTGCCTAATCGATATCGATTGTTCTCGGCCTGCAGCGCGACTAGGGCGACTTAGTTATACGCCTTGTTTTACCCTCTCAAACTTACAGGTTCGGTTGGTCTTGTCCTTGAGCTTGGCTCGTTGTTGTGATAACGACGCTTGCGGAATAACGTTCACCACCGTGCCGACGGCTTTCGTGCGACCTTCGCGGAACACCATACGGGTTCCTAGAAAAGTTCCTCTTGGAACTGTTTGAAAGCTGTAAATGGTAGTGTCACGTACCTGGCCTGATGTATTCTGGAAGCCGAATGAAGCGGAACGAGACGCGATCGCGATCACCAGTTCGTAGGACCTCCTGAAACATTGGGCTGTAAGAAAAGGTATGTACAGCCAATGCCCTGCTTCATCTCAAAGCGTTTTCTGATCCACATTTGCTGCCCCGGCGGGTACTTGAAGCGGAACACCTCCGAAACTCTTTGAACTGCAACCTATAGAGCTATGGTCCAAGTTTTCGGAAACCACTGGTTCTGCGGCTTTAGGAACACATCACCGCAGCCATAGAGTAACGCTACTTCAAGACATGTGTTCCTTCTGATGCTCGTCTCTGTTGTCTGTCATTTGACTGATGTGTTTGTTGATCAAAAGCATTTGAAAGCATGGAAAGACATCAACCACGAACATTTGTCAAGTCAGCCGTCAGGACGCCAACGATTGTTGCCATCAACCCAGTAGCTAATATTATCAACAGAAACAGAAAACACTAGGAATACGTGTTTCCCCTGTTTTCTCAACATCTGACACTCAGACGTTGGGAATCTATGCTCCATCCAATAATCCTACTCATCGTTTAACTGCTATTCTTACCAAATAAACTTGAATGGAAGAAACAAAAATACTTTTTTAGGTTCGCCTCGCCACCTTCCCTCAAAGTTGAAGTAAGGCGACGAATAATAAGGTCTATCAGAAGGGTAAATTACTGAAACCAGTTAATTTCGCAACACGACAATATCGGTATAAACACCGCCTCTCCCTCAACAAGGGCAGCCATAGGCAACATGGTACTAGTCGGCAATGTGACCGGCATGGGGAGGCGAAAGTACCAGACGACCAGGGCACCAACCGTACACCTTAACTCTCAATTCAATGTGGCCTGACTATTAGGCCGACGGACCATCAGGGTCTGTTCACGGTCTGCGACGGCAGCAGCTGAATCACTCCAGCAAACATATGAATCGATCAAATGGCAAAAATCGATATGTATCCTTTGCCTGGGCTACCACTGGCTCAGCTCTCGGCTGCGGGAAAATTTGGCAAAGATAGCTTGAATGGAATTCACCTAACAGCCGAGATTAATCGGTAACTCGGCGCCTTCCCTTCTCCAGCTGAGCATAACACGGCCATAGTTGATGTTCAGAGCGCCTTCGGCGCTCTGTACATCAACTGTGGCCGTGTTATGCTCAGCTGGAGAACATACAATCCACGTTTCACTCCTTCCCCCATGCAGGTCACACTGCCGACTAGTACCGTTAATATTGCGATAAAAATGATCTGTTAACAGCAGGCAACTAAAGTTTATGGCTAATCTTGATTCATATAAGTCCTATGACAAAAAGATGATAGCAGGACAAAAATATGGAAGATACCGCAAGCCAACGATGAGGGACGAGACGTTTTTCCTGCATAAATGACGCCACTTCACTAATAAATCATTGGTAAAAAGTCAATAGAGCGTATACGTCAGTATCGAGACTCATTAATCGCCGTCATCCGTCACCAACGGCGCATGCGGCTCTGTCAGCTAAAGACCGACATGTGCCTTGACGGCAAATAGCATCCATCTTCATAGCGATACTAACGAAGAAGTGAACTGGTCCTAAAAATGGAAATAGAATGGGTGGCGCGCTCCAGAGCATGGCTTAGGCAGCGCTATGCTTCAGTCACCAAGTGGGGCGTCAGCGTGCATCCCAAGGCTGCCGCACCATTTGGCAGTCGAAACATAAAACCTGTCTAGGCAGGAAAGAGTTCTCAGGTGCATGTCTCAATGAACTGTACTTCGAAAATCTCCGTCAATCCAGATATGTTCCATTTTTGCAGTCTTGATTGAAGCCTATCGAGTTGGGGGCCCTGAATAATCTGTGGAGTCACTCCATCGCACAAGGCAAAACCTTCCGAACATCGAACATGCAGAATATATAGAAAAATATCGCTCTAGTCTAGTCGTAGGGGAGCTTTTCCTTCGTCTCGTTAATCGTGCAGCATTTCTGTATATTTTCTGCATATTCCATGTCTGGAAGGTATAGCGGCGTACGATGGAGTGACTCCACAAGCTACTTTTCAGGACCCCGAATTTGAGAGGTTCAAGGACTGCAAAAACGGAACATATGAGGGGGGGGGGCAAAAGTAATGAGACACCCATGCCGTTTCCATATATCTCGTGGCTGAATTCTGGTTTCGTGCTTATCGTATTCGTATGTTTGTATGCTACTTACTGAAGCCCATCTCAGAAGTTACCACTTTCGCCCTTTCCAGAGGCATGCCAAAACCCCAGTCTGTCTCATGCCGAAACCCCAGTCTGATGAGTCGACCTGTGTCGCGCAATCTCGCCCAATTCCCAAACCCGAGCAGCCTGAACTCAATAGTCACGCAAGATGAGAAGTACGTCTTCTACCTTAACCCTGCCAAGCAGCGAGTTTGGGTGAGGCCTGGTGACCTGTTACCGACCTTCGTTCGGCGAGATGTTCACGGCGAGAAGCACCTTTGGAGCTTTTAGGTCCGCGCCCATGGACCGGTTTACCGGAAGCTGTTTCCCAAGAGCACTACGATGAGCTCCAATGTCATGGTGAACGAAATAGAAGAGATGGGCCGGCGACTCGCTCTTATTCATTCGCAGCGCTTCAAGAAGGTCCTCCTCTTCGACAACGCCGCACCCCATCGGGAACAAGTAACCACGGATAAGCTTGGCTAGCTAGGCTACGTTCACATGCCTCACCCACCGTATTCGCCGGATATCTCTCTATGCGACTACCACTACTTCTTGAGCCTACAGGACTTCCTGGTCGGAAAGGACACAAGAACCCAAGCAGTCCTTGACAACCATATCGAGCAGTTGATCAACACCAGACCCAAGCAGTTCTGGAAGGATGGGATCAGGAAGTTGACTGAGCGATGGCAGCAAGGTCATTGCCCTTAATGGAAAATACATTTCTCAGCATCGTTGAGTTGTAATTGAGTTATGAAAAGATAAAGTTTTTTTTTTCAATTTGTCTCATTACTTTTGGCCCCCCCCAATACCTTGCTAATACTCGAAGGATTGAGATTCTCCGAGCGATATTCATTTTCGCCTGCCAAAAAAACTCTCCCAAGACGCTTTCATGGTGTGCTATAAAGTTTTACCACAGTGAATCACTCAGGAGTGCGCCATCCGTTGCAATTCCAACTCAAGGGTGTGACCGGGAGGGTCAAATTCCACTACCCTTAGGGCTTGTTCATACTTCGCGAAAAGAGCGACAAGAGCGACTGGAGTGACTGGGGCGACGGATGTAGTGTGGTGTACGTAAATAATTACGCATTTCACACTACATTCGTCGCGGACGGAGTGTGGAGTAGGCAATTATTTACGTACACCACTATGTCTGTCGCTCTTGTCGCTCCAGTCGCTCTTGTCGCTTTTCTCGCTCTTGTCGCGAAGTATGAACAGGCCCTTAGGTGTTGATTTGAAATCGAGTGCGATTTGCCAATAAGGTATATGTCGTGTTTCAGGGCGACGGCTCGTAGACTGATCCCACGCCACGAAACCAACATCAACCGCGGCGTGGCAACGTTGGACGCGGTAAGGATGTGATGTCACGTTAGACTAATGTTACCGCATCTCACTGACAATTGTTTCGGCTGAAGATGAACTCTACATAGGAGACGCCAATCATAACCTACCCATACTTATTCACATCAATATTCATCAAGTTGAGGTCAAACTACCGTCCATGCCTACTTCAGTCCTTACATGAGTTTCATGCTTACACGAGGTGACTTCTATATAAAGATCGACGTCAATAGGCACGATCCAGGCCTGCCGAAGAGTTGGAGATATGAGGATACTCAGCGATGGACCACTGGTATTGACTATACCGCGCGTAATGTCGATAAACAGGCTTTCTTGATTAGGCTGATATACAGCGCAGTGCCTAATCAAGAAAGCCCTATATCGACATTACGCGCAGTATAGTCAATATCAGTGGTCCTTAGCTTCCTAAGACTTCGCCACAGCTTAAAACAACGCTGTAGCAGCTTCACTGTGGTCTTATACCCAGTCACAATCAAATGCTGCCTCTCCAACTAGTTAGTGCAAACAGTACCTTCGTCATGCTCACAAGTGTTGCCGTTTGCCGTATGGAACCGATGTGCAGCATGGCTTGGTAGTTGGGCTTAATCGTTGTCGGATGGTGCAGTATTAGAATCTGAAATCAACAGAAAACGCAGCTGAAACATCTGAAAGAGATAGAAGCTTCGAAAGCAAACCTCGGCCTCGAACATCATGCTGGAGACGGGATTCAGCCGCGGGTCCAGCATCACCATCCCTTTCCTCACCTCACGTTTCGTGATTTTCCTGAACAAACAACACCTTGGTTTCTATAACAAAGCTGGAGGGGCGTTCAAAGGGGCATTTCTGGAGCGCATTCAATAGGACGCGGGTGGAGCATAAACTTGGCGGAGGATGTTTCTCGAAATAGCCATGGAGATGGATACAAAGCATTGGAGACCTTACCCTGGGAGCGTCGCGGATTACTGCCTCGAAGAGCTAGTTATACACTGTTCCTCTTTGCTTCTAGCTTCCAAATTCAGTAAACGGAACTCAGACGAGCAAAAGAAGTACTGCTGCAGTTCAGGTCAGACCTGCATGAACTTTGACTAAACAGCAGATGATTTCTTACGTTCAAACTTGTTACATTCCTAGTTATAGAGGTCCGTCATACCTAACTTGAATCGCCAAAAAGCGTCTACTGCTTCGAATTCGTTGGACTAATTGGCGTTATTCGCTACTGCAGTGTAGATGGAGAGCAGGGACGCGCCAAACCAATCAAGCGACATTCAACTGACGCCTACACCACCCAGAATAAGCGTGATGTGATTGGCTAGCGTGTTTCCCCTAGCATGTAGGCCACATCAACGACTAGTAGAGAAATATTTCTGACGCCATAAAAACCACGTCATAGAAATCAAATCGAGGTAAGCAGTCGCTAGTCAAGAAATCGAAAATATGCACATGTTGGCTGCACGGATAGACGACCCCATCGTGGACTATGAACAGGCTCTAGGTCGCCCCTCATCGACAGATTTGTATATAATGCACGAAAAATTACGCCAGAAACATAACGCGCGGTTTATAGGTAGTGTTTATAGCTCGTACGAAAAAGGCCAACACTGATTACTTCACACTTCGCATGAAGGATACACCGCCACATCGTATCGCGCATGAAATATTAGGTTGTAACGAAATAAATGGCCCTGAACCACTGTAAATTTAAACAGTTAATATCTCGGCTTGTGGGCAAGTTTATTAATCGAAATAAAAACCTTCTGATTCCACACATCTTTGCCAACGTGACACAAGCTTTTTTATCCCAGTAGCATAAAAATCAGAAGTTCTGGAATTGACGAAATCTTCGAAGGCACTTTCGGCATCCTGTTGGTATTTGAATATTTTCCCTACCAAGAAGTCGCCAAAATGCTTGAAGAAATGGTAGTCTGTTGGGGAGAGGTCGGGAGAAAACGGAGGATGTGGTAGAGTTTCAATGCTCAGCTCATTCAATTTCTGCAACGTCATTCGTGCTACACGGGGGCGAGCATTGTCGTACAGAAGGAGAACCCGCCTTCGGTTTACCAAGGCCGGCCGGATATCCTTCAACTTTTTCATCATTTCTTCAATTTCAATGCAGTACTTCTCTGCCGTGATGGATTCACCGGTAGGGAGGAGGCTGTGGTGAATAATTCCCAGCGAACACCACCATACTGTCACCATTACTTTCTTTTGGTGCAATTCCGGCTTCGCAAATACCTTGGGGCTCTCATCGCTGTCCACCCACTGTGCCGATCGTCGCCTGTTGTCGTACATTATCCACTTCTCGTCACAGATTACGATGCGGTCAAGGAATGGGTCCGTTTCGTTCCGTAGAAGCAGTGCGGACGAGATCTCATATCGTCGGTTTCTTTGCTCCTCAGACAGCTCGCGAGGCACCCATCTTTCCAGCTTTTTGGTCCTTCCAATTTCCTTCAGATGCCGGGCAGCTGTGTTGTGACTGACGCCAAGAACCTTCGCTATCTCCCTGGTACCTTTGTGTGGATCCTCCTCTACCACATCTCTCAGCTTGTCCTCATCAACATCACTATGCCTCCCACGACCTCAATGTCCTTCCAAGCTCTCATCTCCATTCCGGAACTTTCGATACCAACGATACGCCGTCCGAATTGTGGAACATCCTTGACCGAATGCGGCGTTGATCTTCTCGTCCGCCTCCTTAGCTGTAGTGCCCAGCTTGAAATCATACAAGTAAATGCCTCGGATGACCCTTTTGTCCATCTGCAAAAAAGTCAATAAAACTCTAAAGTTTTCCCACTTTTACATAGAAAATTTGGTACTCCCCGGTAGAGCAAAGTTTGCCCTTCTAAATGATGTGCCACATGTTACGGTTTGTTCTTGATCAAACGCGTAAAGACGCGCCAAAAAATGGCGCGAGCCAGTGCCATTTAATTCGTTACAACCTAATATAAAGTATGCCTGCAACCCCTAAAATCACCTCCTACCCAGAAACATAAGTGCATTTCCATGAAAAATCACAAAAATATTCCATTTTCACGTCAAATTGAACACGCAAACAGATGAACTAGAATATTTCAAAGAAAGTTATATTAAATTTTCCTTGAACAAAAATATTCTAGTCGCCTTGGAGACTCTCTAGCTTAATGTGTAAAAAACTTGTTCTGACTTGAGTGACATTTACTTTGATTTCTGAAGCATCTAATTTGTTCAGAAGTGTGTGCAATTTGACGTGAAAATGGTATGTAAGAAAATCGCCATAAAAATCAGGAATTTCTATGAACAGTTAATGTCAAAGGTCTCACCTCAATGCGAACGATGCCGTCTGTCCACAGCGTACGGTCGAGACCGGCATACGCTTTCGATGTATAGACTTCACCGGCAGTGGAACGAACTCGCCAACGGAGTTGGGTCCAAGTAGCAGGATATCGTTGACTTTGATCGTACCGGCGAGTACTGTGCCAGACACCACAGTTCCGACACCCTCCACCCAGTATACGTCGTCAATCTAAGAAGGTCCAACGTTAAAACGGCCTACAATCACGCATAACGAACAGATCTACCCAAAACCGACCTGGAAATGTGCCGGATCGCTTTCGCATAGCGTTCGCCGCAACGGAACTATGTTGAGAAACTGCCGGAGGAGATCAAGGTTAGTGCCTTCTACGTTCGACACTTGGAAGATCGGACACACTCTGGAAAGCAACGGTCGATGTACCTGAAGGGAGTCACCCACAGCATCTCAGCTTACCGTTTACTGGGGAAATTTACAGCCGCATGTACCACATCATTAGTGTTGCGTACCATCACGGGCAGTTTCCTCGCACCTGCACCTGAGAATACAATTCAGTGACTTTTTCGACAAAGACGGCGGCATATGACTGCAATTACACACTTTTTACAAGCCGTCCAATATTCTTCATGGTCTCCTCCAGAATCTGAGGCGGACACATGTCAATCTTCGTCACCTGAAAGAAGCTTTCAGCTGAAGAAAAAACTTCGAACGGATTAAACCACGTCGGCATTTAAAAAAGTGCGGCGATTTTACAGGCAAATGCTGCCGCTTTGTGAACGACATGAATGAGTGCTAATGCGCCAAAAAAATCCCTTTTTTGCAACATCGTGGATACATTTTACTTTCTCGTTCCTAAGGCCCCGTTTATACTTCGACGCCGAGCAACGCGACACCACGTACAGCAGCCAAATATTGATTGAGCGACGCGATCGATCAATTTGGCCACTTTACATGCCGTCGCATCGCTCAGCGTCGGAAGTATAAACTGGGCCTAAAGCACCAGATCCAAGACTCTCCTATAGTTAGCTCTTACCCTATGCCGCTGTACATCTTTGGGCAAGACCTCCCCTTTGCAGGAGTCCTGGGGCCGTATGCTATTCTCTACCCAACCGTCCCCGGCCGGGTATAAGGCGGTCTCCGCCCACATCCCCGGTATGCACATCATGCGCCATCGATTTTTCGCGCCGTCCCCGTCCCGAGTCGAGCGAGAATAGCATACGGCCCCTGTTCTACACAAGGTCAAAGGATGTTCACCGGTACTGTTTGGAATTCTTGGCTGATCCTTCAAATAACTGAATATTAACAGGTATTACCCTCCAAAAATTAGTGGTATTTTATGACTAGTTATTAAATCTTAAAGGAAGCGTCCAGGAGCGTATCCACTTCTACCGCAGCGTACAAAATAGCAAACAAAGCTCTACTCATGTCATTAAAGACCATTAACATCACTGTTTTCGGCACAATTGCTACCAAAGCCATGAGATTTTCAACACAACGGACTCTATGATAAATCAGACAACTGAGTTTCATTCTAGCGCCAGGCGGGACTCGAACCCGTACCTCCTGGTGACCGAGCGGGAACGCTCTAATGGTAAACCATTACATTACCGGCGCTGTTTGATCGAACGAAACATTCACACCTCGTGAGCTTTCACTATATGAGGATGAGCCGGCCGCTGATATCAGCATGGAACCAGTTCAGCTTCAGAAGGTCTTGATGAAATTATTCCAGTCAGCTTCCTTAAGCCTCAAGTAGCTGGTATCGAGATTGTGAGATAACCATGCTTTGTTGCGATCGAATCTATAGCATCAGGCGGGACTCGAACCTGCACCTCCTCCAGTGACGGAGCGGGAATGCTCTACGCCACTATAATCCCGTCCGGCGCTAAAGATTTGATCGCAACAAAACATTGTTACGAAAACCTACAAACTCATTACCAGCAAGTTGAGGCTTAAGGAAAATGACTTGAGTAATATCCATCAAGAACTTCAGCTGAACTGGTGCCATACTTATATAAGCGGCCTATCCAGATATATGGGTGAGAGCTGATTGGTCCCACAAGGTTTTCCTCTGATGGAACATCAGATATCCGACTTGGTTATGACAAAAGATTCTTCGCTACTTTAAGTGCTCCATACAGAAATGAACCAATGATTCTTGATCTCATCAAAATTTAATAATTCCATCTAAAAAAATTAATCACTTTCGAAATAAATACCTGATAATGCTCAGTTTCCTGATGGTCTGCTAAGAATTCACTACACTTGAACATCCTTCGATCTGATTCATTTAGCGTTTGTAGAGCGATATTTCAGCGCAAAGCAAATTGGATGTGCTTTTCAAACGCCTATTGGGCAGCAGGCATAGTGTTTTACATTTAGTACTGTGCAATGGATTGCACACCACGATTTTCAAGAGTATGTGCAAGTTTCTAAGCCCCACTACGGCACAACTGGATCAACAAGATGATAATGGACGTACAAAGCTGGAGCCCCCCCCCCCCCCCCTTACATTCCATTGTATGCATTTTTTAAATGTTACTGGTCACAAGAGCTGAGTATCATACCACTAAAAAGTTCACAAAAAACATAAATAAATAATAATAGATATCTGAAGGAGAACATCAAAGACCTACCACGATAAATACTGGCACGGATAACGACAGGGCAAGGGATAAATGTTCTTTCGTTGTGCCAATAATGCCCATATTCGCACCAACCTAAAAACATCTACTTTGTACTAAATAATGTAAAGGTCTGAAAAAATACGTAAAATGAAACCCCACCATAAGCATGGTATAGTCCGGCATATGCCCAGTCATGCCGAATATCGTAGTCTTGAGGTATTTTTCATGTCCAGCCAAATCGATGAACGTTATCAGCTGTAAGAAGCATGTCTTACTTCAAAACCAACAGTACTAAGAGATTTTTCTAGATTCCCGTCACCGAAAATCGACGAAATCTTTTGATTTCAATATCTATTCGTAGAGTAGGACGGAAGCGTAAACTAAGCCTTGTTCACGAAACATAGACAAGCCTACCTTACAGCAGTCCCTACTGATCTGCACCCAGTCCAGGTTGTTATTGTGCGGATCAGGCTTGTTGACCACCTGACCATGGACGTCGAAGCCGAGAATATCGTTGCCCACAGAGGACGTGCGGCCGGATTCGAACTCGTGCTTATGCCTGTTGTGCGGACGATAGTTACCGCTCCAACTTCACACAGCTCATGAGGTGCCCACCTGAATAACTTCGTTCGTGCAAGCCCTCGTCCGTCATCAAGAGTGCTATGGGTCAGCACTCCTAGCAGTGTTGACTTGCCAGCATCCACGTTTCCAACGACAG
This sequence comes from Heligmosomoides polygyrus polygyrus, assembly GCA_947396885.1. Classification (NCBI taxonomy): domain Eukaryota; kingdom Metazoa; phylum Nematoda; class Chromadorea; order Rhabditida; family Heligmosomidae; genus Heligmosomoides; species Heligmosomoides polygyrus. The sequence continues at coordinate 13,179,210 of OX377204.1, forward strand.
CAACCCGGACCTATACATAACGGCTTAAACTAAGAGGCACACTCTTCACAGATCTGAGAACAAACCTCAATAAAGTCCTCGGACTTCGGTGGATCTCTCACTATCCAGACTTCAGTGGACTTTCCCCCGTTTGTTCTTGTCTCGATCTTCGTTCCTAAAACACTCAAGGTCTAGCACCGAGCAGCAATATTTATACTTCAACCCAAGACACCAGTTCACATCAACGGTAAGTATGCGTAAAGCTGTCCAAGTCAGTAGAATCATTTTCCACGAGTATGTGGTAGAACTTACCTTCCAACCTTCAACTTTAAGATGGAAAGTAGTGCAAAAATAATTGATATTTAGAATAAGAACAACAGATTCGTGGTCAGCACCTTAAATAATTCGCATAGGAGAGGTATGTGCGAAATTAGTGAACACATTTAACTTAACAATATCCACGACAGTCTACTGTAGCCCACTGCAATAATAAAAACAAATATCACCTTCGTGATCTACATCCCAAATAGCCAACTGGACAAAGGTTAGGCAAGATCGGTAATCATAGCTCTAACAGCCTCACTCGATCAGACTTGCCGTAATTGACAGAATTTTCGAAAGCAAATATCAGATTCGAGATCAGCATCCCAAGTGTCCCTAGACTAAATCGTTCTCCACCCTAGACCACTGGAGTCATGACAATAGTGCCAATGAAGAAATAATAATGTAGAGATCAGAAACCCGTTTCACCATCTCTGTTGTTGCATGATAGGATACTCACTGTACTCCTATTAGTGCTCCCTTGACTCCTCGTGATTACTGTATGCTAGATGACTCCCAAAAATGTATTGCAGTCTGGCACCTCGCTCATACATCCATATATATCTCACATGTCCTCCTAGTTCCGCTTTCTGAAGGCCAGACGAGGAGCGGTTTGGCTATCCCTACCTCCTCGCAGTGTCAAGCGCTAGGTTTTTGCCTACCCATCTTAGATTTGCAATTATTTCGAACACTCTATCTTTTATTATTATTATTTATTACATGGGTCAAATCCATGTGAAGAACAATGTAATTAGAAACGGTATAGAACGACATCCACATCAAATTGGCTAACGATCCAGATCAAAGTGTTATAGAATGATTAGGAAGTACATACGACAACAAATGCCCAGAGAAAGAAGAATGGAAGGGAGAACAGATCAAGAGGGGCTTTGCCACAAGATCTCACTATGTCCTAGAATTATTCATGAATTGACTTGCATTCGTAATAAATGGCTTCAGCTTGTACGGAATAACTGAATTTTTGGAAAGTTTTATATAATCCGAACCTGCTCTATTAACGAAAAAATTATGTCGAATAGAAGATTTTGCAGTACTTAGTGAAAGTTTCTCTCCTCCACCTCGGGTTCTGGATGGTCTCATTATGAAGAAGTCACGCTTATCAAGTCCACAGAAACCATGGAGAATTTTGTGAACCATTACGAGGTCGTATATTCTTCGTCTGGATGAAAGTGTCTGAAGTCCGAGTTGTTTGTTTCTTACTTCACTGCTGGGAATAGCATGGTAATCAAAGCCACATTTCCTGATAAACAGTTTTCTGGTGAAGCTATTTTGGACTTTTTCAAGTCGAAGTATATTTTTCTTCTTAACTGGGTAAAAAATTGTTGTTCCATACTCAAGTATCGGCCTAACGTAAGTCTTATAAGCTTTGACGAGGACAGAGGGTTTTTTGTGGAAAGACTTCTAAAGAGATTGTGTACTACAGTCACTGCTTTGTTTGCAATTTGTTCACAATGCGCGTCCAAAGTCAAATTTGTGTCGAGGAGAAATCCAAGATCTGTCGTTTGATCAGTGCTGGTAATCACATTTTCACCTAACTTGTATGTGTAGCGGGGATTTGTCCTTCCTAAATGGAGCACCTTAGTTTTTTCTTTTGACAAAGGGAGCCGCCACTCGTGGGACCAGCGATCAACAGCATCTATGGCTCGCTGCAGAAGGTTTTGATCATGCATTGGTGAGCTATGATAAATTTTCAAATCATCAGCAAAAGCTATGCATTTCACTCCTGAGCTCGTTATTAGTGACGGTAGTTCGTGGGTATAGATATTGAATAGAATAGGGGATAGAACGCAACCTTGTGGAACGCCACTAAGAGTCGGTTGAGGTGCTGAATAATTGGAATTGACGCGTACAGTAAAAGTTCTGCGATTTAAAAACTCAACTATCCAAGAAATTATTCGAGGATGTATGCCCACCATGGTTAGTTTAGCTTTTAGTCTCTTATGACATACCCTATCGAAGGCTTTTGCAAAATCAAAATAAACCACATCAAGCCATCCTATGTTATCTATGTCATTGGTCCAATCATTCAAGGCCTGTAGCATAGCTGTCTCAGTAGATCTTTTTTTGTGCTTCTTTCTTCTTTTGTCTTTTTGTGCTGTATTTTGAGATAAATCTTGTAAAAACCAAATTTTAATCTCAACTTATAAGGCCCACACCTTATAAAACCAATAATAATAAGTTTTGCAGAAATATAAGGTATTGGTTGGGCAGAGCAGAAATTTAACCACGACTCGCGAAATGTGGCTCTCTAAATTTGCCAAACACACACACACATATAATACCATGCCACCTTACTCAATTCGTGGTTTAAAAAAAATTCTGGTTCAGAGCATCTCCATAAAAGATATCTAGGCGCTATGTGACAACGGAGGGGTTAGCAAAATTCAAAAAAATATATATGCCTAGGTAGACATTTATGTAAGCAATACAAAACCACTTACCGTTTAACCGGAATCGTCCTCCATGTTGCTTGGGGGGGGGGGGGGTCGTCCGAGTATCTGTTCTGTGCTCTCCTCCGCTGACGCGGAGGAGAGCACAGATTTGGGCAAGGGAAGGGACTCCGGGGTGTGGCCGAGTTACGCACCCGTGTTTACATAGCCTACACCCCGGAGTCCCTTCCCTTGCCCAAAATTTGGAAGCAAATTAAAAAGAGGAGTATCTCTCCTCAGGCTTTAAGTTACTCGGGCGACCCCCCCCCCAAGCAACATGGAGGACGATTCCGGTTAAATGGTAAGTGGTTTTGTATTGCTTACATAAATGTCTACCTAGGCATATATATTTTTTTCAATTTCACCAACCCCTCCGTTGTCACATAGCGCCGATATCTAAAATCACAGTAATGAAAAAACACAAAAAAGAGTCACATACCTATAGCTGGAATTGTTGCCAGAGCCTTTAGGTGGTTTGCTACGGCAGCTTCCATGTCCTTCGTTGGAATACCAGAAGCTAAATGAACAGATGCTTTCAACACAAGCCTAGCCCTTACAACAGGTGGAAATCCCATAGACATTTCGGTCCTACACTTCACAGGCCCATCATAAAGGAGAACAATTAATGCTAACTGAACAAACCTTTGCCTCCTTGGTCAATCGGGGCGCCGATTTCGATCACGGTCTCACCTTCGCCCTCTAACAACATCTTCCGAAGGTGAATCACATATCGTTCGATCTGATTCACTTCGTTAGCAGCTGTTCATCATGTTATGTGAAGTTTCACGTACCTCCTCTGGCTTGTTCCTAACAAGAAACAGTGCATCCAGTCCGCCATCCTTTCCGCTCGCGTCGTCATCGTCGGAGTCTAAACGCTCACGGTCATTACGCGCTTCAGCAACTAGTGTACCACGAATTTTCCATGCATTAGAAAGGGAAACGAGGCAACTACCGACAAAATCTACCATCTGGAATGAGTGGAAGGCTGTAAAAACCGAGATTGGATAGTTCTATAGGCCTAAGACAATTATAAACAGCGGATATCAGGACCGGCTCTCCGTAACCGCAGTGCGGGTCGCGCCGAGACTTTGCTGTCTGCGCCCTCCTAGCTCAGAGATCGCGTGTCCGCGATCTCGCTGCGATCCGATCGATGTCTTGTGCGCCCGCGATGGCACCGTGTGGAAGTGGGTCGTGGTGCAGTAGGTAGAGGGTTTACTTCACGTGAGGGATGTCGGGGGTTCGATTCCCGGGCGCCGCGGCGTTTTTGCACTTCAGCTGAGCATCTGAGATCTGGGAGGTTTCGACGTCTACACGACGTTGCGCGTTTTTTGCGTATTGTTTCAGCCGTATGCGCTTCGCCGCTCGAAGAGCGCAGAACCCAGCCGCGGACTCCCTTGAGCGACGAAAGCAGTTTCTATACGAGTAGTATTATGGCACACACCCTGGAGTCCCTTCTCTAGCCTGGCTCTGCGCTCGAAGAGCGCAGAACCCAGCCGCGAACTCATCATGAGCGAAGAAAGCAATCTCCATACGACCAGCTTGTATGGCACACACCCTGGAGTCCCTTCCCTAGCCTTGTTCTGCGATTGCACAATGGACGTCTCACCCTACGCCTAAGGTTACGGTGAGCCGGTCCTGATATCCGCCGTTTATAATCCTGTATAGGCCTAGACTTTACTCGCCGTACTGCGAGTCAGAATGAATGCCATCGATATCAAAGTGGTCTTCATCCAGCACTATTGCACTTACGGCACTCCAGACGATGAGTAGAGGTCGCTGATCACGAATCTGACATGTTTTTGAATTTCGGCCGATTACGGTAGGTTACGGTAGGTACGGGTAACTAAGGCTGCCGAGGTCATAATCACCAATTTGCCAAAACTTCGCCAAGGGGGTTATTTGGGGTGCTGATCACGAATCTGACATCGGTTTTTCGTTTTACGCTGGAGCACGGTAGGTTACGGAAGGTACGGGCGACTAAGGTAATGCTCACCGATTTCGCCTAAACTTCAGTGTAAAACGAAAAACGGATGTCAGATTTGTTATCAGCACCCCAAATAACCCTCCCCCTAGGCGAAGTTTGGGCGAAATCGGTGATTATGACCCCGGCAGCCTTAGTTACCCGCAGCTACCGTAACCTACCGTAATCGGCAGAATTTTCAAAAACGGATGTCAGATTCGTGATCAGCACGCCAAATAACCCCCACTGTGCGAAAGTTGAATGAAAATTTTTTTCGGCCTCTCCTAAACCTCTGGAGTCCCGAAAGTACAATAGTGCCCGTTGACCTTCTATAGGATTGCGGGCAAAAAAGATAGCGATGATAATCAACCCTTATTTAGGCTAGGATTGAATCAGAGGCCAAACACAGGAAATAGGGATTAGTCAATACCCATTTGAGGTCCACCATGCAATCTACTTCTACGGGATATGGTGAAAGAGAATTAAGTGCGTTTTCGACCTACCAATGAATTGCGGTGGTCAGCAAACGATGGACCGGTCAGTATTTTAACCTTTCCAGATAAGGATAGTACCAAATCGAAGACCCCGGAGGAATAGACAACTTGATTGGACTAGCTGGGATTCGAACCAAGAGCGTGAAAGGAACAAAAGGATTGCATTCTTATGACAATGAACTTTTCATGCCCTTTTTTCATATTAGGAGCCACTATTCTAGTAATCCTAATCCTTGGTGGACCTCCACTAGGCAAGCGAAATATTAAATCCTACGGCGGGCTGCATATCGAATATATCCAGGGCCAGCAGACATACGTGGGAGATTTAAAAACTGGCAAGCTATACGATTTCTGCAGAGTTAAAATCTTAGACGATGACAGACTTCGCGAAGCCGCCTTTTATTACTATTCAGCTCCCGCTTTATGTATTTATATTTATTCACTACATGGATAACCATGCAAAAGGAAAGCAAGGCAAAACTAAGCATACGTTAAAGTAATTGTAACAGGGAAGAAAAACAAAACAGGTAACAAGAATCAACATAGTACAGTTGAAAACTACTAAGCTGCATCCTGAAGATATCGCTCAAAAAGTTTTTTATACTTCGTTGAGGAATTTGGTATAATAGGGTTTTTAGATAACCTCAAAAACTCAGAGCCAGCATGGCAAGTGTAAAATTGAGGCCTATACTGCTTTTTGCTCTGGGAAACTGCATCTTCCACTTACCACCCCTTGTGTTCGATGAAGAAAAGGAATAGAACTCCTGAAGGGGAATAGAGTAAGACCGTTTATCATCTTATTATGTTATATATTTATATCTTTATTATATTATATCTTTAGCATATATTTATTGAAAATATCAGTGGAAAAGCTCACCGTACAGGCCAGCAAGCCCCTCAGCTGTCTTCTTCGTGGCCGCGTCGGTGGTGGCGGCGGCGTTTCCGTTCACAACAGTGCCCTTCGGAGATAAGGCCTTCTTGGGGGACGACGATGACGCCTTGGTCGGGGTTACCGGTTTCGCTGAACCCGGGTCCGGTTCCGCTTGTGCTATTCGATCCATCCTCTGGAAATGGTAGAGCCGTGACCCAATGTGTCTCGTCTACACAACGATGCCGAAGAAAGAAAACAGACAAAGAAAACTTCAGAAGGTTTCGACAGACGTAGTAAACTGATGAGTCATCGGTAGGAGGGGACGTGGGCGATTTTTGTGTGATTTAAGAAGTGCTATAACATAAAACAAATGCAAACCGTAGAAAAAAATGGGCTGTGATCGCTCTCTGACTTCCCCTTAACTTTTTTTTTTATAAATCGAATTGGACACCCTCAATCTAAGGGCCAAATATCAGCAGAAGAAATCCGTGAATGCTATGCGAATAATGCAGAAATTTTCACAAAAAAAGAAAATAATACAGTTCTGCGCGTACACGTGCGTTCCCCACATCGTTGTGCAAATCTATAGGCTCGTGATAGAGAAGAAATATGGTCAAATATACACTGACGAGGTAAAAACTATCTTTAGGAGGCTTCAGGAGGCCGACTTCTAAAATCTTACTCGCAGATACACTTACAACGGGGAAAACCAGTCCGAGTTGTCCGGTGTGCAACGCGCACAGCCGTATCACTAGCTGCAGCGACTGAATAGCAGAGAGATAGGCAACTCGGTCCCGTAACGATTTCCCTGAATTTGGTTCCGAAACTCTAACTGTGAATAACTCGGGTTTTTTCCGGTTGTAAGTTTATCAAACACTTAAAATCTTCAGGGACTTAAAGCACCAGATACAATATAACATTAGTACTAGCAAAGGGGCAAGGATTCCGACACTTCTATTCTATTTAGAACGCACGAATGCAATCATAACGCGGGCTACAGCCTTCTGAGATCAAACGAGCAGGCCATTATTTTTGCGCCAGGGAAGGAAGGTTCGTGGCGGTGCATCACTTACGACGTCGTATATTTATCTACGCATGTTCGTAGCAATGACATTACCAAAAAGAGAAATAATAGAACTAATCACACTCAGAACCGAGAGAACACACAGAAAGACCCTCTCTACAGTGTCCAATGGGTTTTACGAGAGGGTTCGTGAGAACGCCACCTTATGATGCGGAGAGCACCTAACCGAAGGCCCTAGCACTAACGTAGAGTGGTGCATGTGCAAATAGTAACCTATTTGAATCGAACACCTGACAGCACTTTTGAGTAATGTTGCACAATGGGTTATAGGCCGACCTCGGACGTGAGGCGGCACGGTCCCGCGCCGAAGGTGAGGAGGCGGAGCGCGGACGAGATAGCTCGGCCGTCGCGATGTCTGCGCTCTGCCCCGTTCGGGCGGGGACGCAGGGGAACTGGGTTAACGCCTGACATGGAAGTCGTGTGGATCTGCGGTTCCTGCTTAAAGATATCCTTCCTCCTTCGTTGTAGCACTTAGGAGACATTTGGGAACCTACAGTGCCGGTTGCAGACCAGGTGGGTAGCCCATCGCGCGTGTTTGGGTTTTTTTCGCTTTCATTTTGCTAGGGCTTCCGCACTTGAGTCCCTAGTTTCGCGGTTTTCACCTTTTATTCGCTTTAATAACTGTACTTAGGCTAGTTTTATTGGCGCTAGTTAAAAGTTGAGAGCCGTGTAGCGCAGTCGGAGGAGGCGCCGACGGTCGCGTGCACCCGATACCAGGTTCCACTCGCCGATGCACTTACAACCGGGGGCAGACATAACTCCGACGCCGCGCGAATCCCCCTGGCGTCGCGCACGGGCATGTATTTATTTATTCACTACATGGATAATCATGCAAAAGGAAAGCAAGGCAAAACTAAACATACGTTAAAGTAATTGTAACAGGGAAGATAAACAAAACAGGTAACAAGAATCAACATAGTACAGTTGAAAACTACTAAGCTGCATCCTGAAGATACCGGTCAAGAAGTTTTTTATACTTCGTTAATGAATTTGGGTACTATTGTACTTTTGGTACCCCACTTAATCTTGTTTAAAATAGGTCTACTAGGGGTAATCTGCCATGGGAAGAACGAATGTCATAGTCGTTTATTGCGGAAATGTCTTATAAGCCCGCTATATTAAGTTGGAATCGCCCAAGGCCTTGCGAAATAGCGGGCGATGGTAAGAGACGCAGAGACTCAGCCCCCTACCAGCACGCATTCGCGGCCGTCTCGAGTGGGGGGGGGGTTACCATAGTATGCCGTGGCGCGCAGGCGTAGCGACTAGATACTCGCAGCGAATTAAATGCAGTCTTATCTCCTCGTTTCGATTACGGATTCGGTCTTATTTTCTTCTGAATAGGGCAAGAGAGGGACCTCTAGGATGAAGACAATTTTAACACGGGTGTCCTAGTGGGCCCACACCCCGGAGTCCCTTCCCCTGTCTAATTATGTGCTCTCCTCCGCGTGAGCGAAAGAGAGCACACAACAGAGCTTTCAAGCCTTTTCGAGATTTCAAGGCTTATGCCCTGGCTAACCTCTGCTGCAGGCTAGGAACGGCGAAGTAGTGCGCATTGTTAGGAGACGGAGTCTCTGTGTCTCTTATCAGCGCGCGCTATCTCGCAAGGCCTTAGGCAATTAGAGCTTAATATGACGGGCTTATAAGGCATTTCCGCAAAAAACGACTATGATATTCGTTATTCCCATGGCAGACTACCCCTAGTAGACCTATTTTGAACAAGATTAAGTGGGGTACCAAAAGTACAATAGTACCAAACATAGTTTTTATTAACCATGGAACGCCCTTACTACAGGCTTTATACGTTGGAGCCAGGGATGAAGGACATTAACGACGTTACGACGCTCTATGGGATTTTCTGCCCATCAGAAGCCCCACCCCCGACCCAATTTGCGCCGGAGAAGCATGCAAGCAAATATCACTATCTGCAGCGACTGATTAGTGGAGGAATATAGGCAACTCGGTTCCGTAACGATTTCCCTGAATTTCATTCCGAAACTACGGTGACTAACTCAGACGGGTTTTTTCCACTTGTAAGTTTATCAAAGGGCGCGTGTAGCGCAGTCGGAGGAGGCGCGACTGTCGCGTGCACCCGATACCAGGTTCCTGGTTCGGATTTCCCGCCCAGGCCAACCAAGCCTTCCATCCCTCCGGGGTCGGTGAATTGATACCAGACTTGTCTGGGAAGGATAAAGCGCTGACTTGTACATCGGCTGGCCACCGCAAGTCATTGTATGGCCAAATACGCATTCATGTCGCCTCCACGACATCCCGTAGAAGTAGAATGCGTTGGCGCATCCCCCAAGGGATTGTGTAACGCCGTCCTTCATCCTTTTATCCTTTAGTTAAAAGTTCGACTCCACCGACACGACTTCGGTCGAAAAATTCTTTTCCCTGAAACTTCGTCTAGGGGGGGGGGGGTTATTTGGGGTGTTGATCACGAATCTGACATCCGTTTTTCACGATTCGGTCGGAGACCACCCATGCCGTTAACAAGAGCTGTCCAGGAAAGGTCACCGATTTCGCTGAAACTTTGTATGGAGGTGTTATTTGGGGGTGCTGATCACGAATCTACATCCGTTTCATAAGCGTCAATATCTTATAAAGGATTTCTCATCTTTAAAGAAAAGCTGGAAGAGGTACGGTGGTGAGAACGATGCAATGAGAGACTGCAATGTAATCCTGTGCCCTGTATCTATGTTATCCACCGGAATCGTGAAAAACGGATGTCAGATTCGTGATCAGCACCTCAAATAGCCCTCCTAGACGAAGTTTCAGCGAAATCGGTGACCTTTCCTGGACAGCTCTTTTTAACGGCATGGGTGGTCTCCGACCGAATCGTGAAAAACGGATGTCAGATTCGTGATCACCACATCAAAAAACCCCTAGACGAAGCTTTAGCGAAAAAATTTTTTCGACCAAAGTCGTGTCTGTGGAGTCGGAACTTTAACTAGTGCCGTTTTTTGTTGTAAAAACAGGCGAATGACGATTTTCTGGTGTTATTTTTGCCCGAGTCAAAGGTTATAAGGGCTAAATTGGCTCAGATATATTGACCACGATCGACTTTAAGTTCAGACACATCATTTTGGGCAGGACCATTCATCAGGGTGTGGAGTCCAGGCCTTTATGTGGCAGCAGGTCACATCGTCGCGTCACATTACGTCATGACCACCGTCTTTGCGCGAAAACTTCAAATCAACAGTGCCATAGCGCAGTTAAGCGTTACATGGTACATGCATACCAATACTCACATGTATCATCTGTCGTGTCGTTGATAATATTCAAGCGGGCGCCAGTAGCGTCTCCATTCGTCCCTGCTGTTGCGTGCCAGAGTGCTCCGATGCGCGCTCTTCGCTCAAGGGACTCGAACAGCGTCTAGCTTCGTTCACGAGGAGGGACAACCAACGCGTTGGTGGGCGTGCTGGTGTTCTTTTGACGTTCCACTGAAGACGGTGACGACTCTCGCCCAACGGGAGTCTGCGAAACAATTCGGTCGGTCCACCTAATTTTCGACAACTTGGCCCATGCGACACTGTGCCTGATCTTCAAACGACGACGAAGCTCGGAAATCCGGAGTCCTCCCACTTGCGTGAGTCGTGTCTCTCCGAGCATCGTCCTCTCGAGTCCACGCTGCACGACGTTGATCACGTGTTTATCCCCCCTTCCTCTTACCTAAGTATCTGAGGCGTATGTTAGGGCAGGAATAACTGTGTAGTGGAATAGGTAGGCCCGGAAACGGATGTTCTTCGTCTTCTTCGCCACTTCTTCGACGCCCTTGAAAGCTCCCCAACCGCCCGTTTCCTTGTGCCCAGCTACGGCACTAGGTCTTTGGCCATGGTGACATCGTGACCTAGATAATTAGTACGTAGCTGGAGCATTCGGAGATGTTCGTTCCGTTGGAGATTGGTACACCAGAAACTCGTTTGTTTCCCATGAACATCTTCTTACAAGATATAAAGATGATTGAGCCGGTCGTAAGTTGTTTCTTAACATAAGTTTGTCGAGAAGGCAGTTGTTAATGAAGCATTCGAGCGAATGTTGTGTTTAGGGTCTGTTCATACTTCGCGATGAGAGCTGGGGATGCTTGTACAGGTTGAACGAGAGTTTGGTTGCCCCGCGGGCTCTTGCCGTATGTCTCAAACTTGGGTAATTAAACCTTTATAATACTAAAAATATTCCGTAATTCATATATACGATAAATAGATACGATATATGAGCAATATACTAAGGCTAGAATAGATCCACAATCCTATTTGCTAGTGACGTATCCGTGAAGTTGACTAGTCGAAGAGTGCCTGTGACCGTGCTGAGAGCGGATGAGCGGTGATGAGACAGTGAATGTTGTGACAGTCGCTTTTATGCTGCGCTTCATTTGATAAGACATACCATCGCTCTCAGAAACCTCACCCGCGCTCTCAGAAACCTCGTCCCGTTGATCATCGACTTGCTCGAGCGGGCGCCATCAGCGTCTCCATTCGTCCCTGTCGTGTGCCAGAGTGCTCCAATGGATCCTCCTTGCTCGAGGTACAGAAGGGCGTCAGGTCGTTCAGGGCTTTCACGAAGAAGTCCGGCCAACGCGTCCTGGTGTTCTCTTGACATCCCGCGGAATCCAGTCTCAGAAACCTACATCTCAAAACACAGAACGTCGCTAACATCAACATTTCCTCTATAAAACTCTTACCAGGGAATGCCGTCAGCTTCCCATGGAACTTCGGATTGAGACCTATATCGCGTGAAAGAGCTCGAGACGGTGATCACAGATATGTAGACCAAATTTGCTAAATGGATCTCCTAAGCGAGTTATGGCCGGCGGAAGCCGCGATTTCTTCCATGTGTTCCGTTTATACTTCGTCGCGGGCTGACGCGACGCCACGTGTAGTACCCATATTGATTGTGCGACGCGATCGATCAATTTGGCCTCATTGCGTGGCCATCGCGTCGAAGGTTTTTTGCATTTTGTGATCTATCTTCGACGAGGACCTATAATCTCGTTTTTAACACATTTTTGAGCGAACGGCTAATGGCGACTCCGACCGAATCGTGAAAAACGGATGTCAGATTCGTGATCAGCACTCATATAACCCCCTAGACGAAGTTTCAGCGAAAAACTTTTTTTTCGACCGAAGCGTGTCGGTGAAGGCGGAACTTGCCTTTACTTTTTATTTATTATGTTAATTAGGTTTTGTTGATTTTTGATTTTATTTTTACTTTTTATTTTGTTTTGATTTGAATTTCTGACTTGCTTCACGTCACGAATAAAACATTTTACCTCAAACAGGTTTCCGTCTTCAAATAGACGTAAATGCAAGTCGCCATTAGCCGTTCGCTCAAAAATGTGCTAAAAATGAGATTATAGGTCCTCGTCGAAGATAGACCACAAAATGCAAGAACCCGTCAGCGGCGGGAACCGAACCAACGAATCCAATCCTTTGGAGCGAGCACTCTACCACTGCGCCGCGGCCGCTACTGATGGCGTTGATAGCCGAACCGCTGATTTCCGCGCAATACTGCGCCAACGCTGATTGAGCGCGCCTAACACATGGAAGACATTGTGGCTTCCGCCGGCCATAACTCGCTTAGGAGATCCATTTAGCAAATTTGATCTACATATCTGTGATCAGCGTCTCGAGCTATTTCACGTGATTTAGGTCTCAATCCGAAGTTCCATGGGAAGCTGACGGCATTCCCTGGTTAGAACCTACAGGTTACAAAGAATTTCAAACTACAGTTCGGTAAAACGGGAGCGATTCGTCGGTCAGGCAAATAATACGTGTAAATTTTCGCTGGATGATCGAGAAATCTTATTGACACCATAGACTAGTAACCTTTTATAAATTCCATGGGTCTAAAGAGAGATCAATGAACAGTTGCGCTGTTGCGAGCTGTGATTCCGTGCTAAGACAGAAGATCACCACCACATCCTCCTTTCGGAAGATTCGCTTTTAACGTGCCTTTCAGGGGTCAGATTCACTAACGATATAGCAACTTAACAGAGAAAATACGGCCGAAATCCCTGATAGCGCGGCTTATGAAGCGATATGGTGAAACATTTCGCCGCGCTATTAGGGATTTCGGCTGTATTTTCTCTGGTAAACTGCTGTAAGTCATTGATGAATCTGGCTCCAGGAAGGTTGTTGTAAAGTTTACGCGGTGGTCAAACCCGCGTTAAGAAGATTTGTTTACTGTTTACTTCATAATCCTGTGCATATTCTTCAGTTCCTATTCATCTGTTGTCTATCAGACTAAAGTTCTTGACTTCGTGCATCTTTCGTTCTTCATACCTTGTCCTCCTGTCGTTGCTTACTTTGAAATTACTACTGAGGCCTCAAGATCTCAGCCGGCCGCAATTTATACTTATTTCGCCTTGCTATGCGGCACTATGATAGTCCATAATATCGATTAGGCAGCGCGGAGGATCGATATCCTTGGCTTTCCTAGTGCAGCTTTGCGCCTGAGTTGAGTAAAGTATAAAAACCCTTTAAAATGTACGTTTAGGCGGCTGCCTTGTCCATGGATGAGTATGTCCAGCGACAGGTTCGACAGAACATCAACCCAGCCGGCCTCGGCATTCGGAACATTCGCTCAGGTGCCGCGACGGTAGCGGTAAGTGGATTTCTCGTTGAAGAATGCCAGAATGCATTTGTCTGCTTATCCTGTTATCATTTAGCGTTGAGATAAGGCGCTTTCTAATTTCGAGGAGGAACCAGTCCAAGAATGCGCAGAACTGTGTAGACTTACGCAGCTTGTAACGTATTGGTTCCCTACAGCGTATACTTCCATCCTACATCATTCATAAGGTATAAGCCTAAGTATCAAACGCAGATTACAGAGGATGCATTTAGATGGGGTTATCATGGGGCTTTTCATTAAGAAGGGTATCGCTTGCATTTGCACGCATTTTCTCACACTTCTACTCCTTCCCTTCCCCCCCCCCACCCAACTAGGAACAACTGTTTTCTTTGCATTTAGACCGCATTGTTTTATTTTTACTTTGTTCAGGTGTATGTCCGGTTTGTCAACCTCACAGATGTCGACGTAGATGTCATTTGGATTAATGAAGAGGTAAGTTGTTGCTTAATAATCTCACTATGGTATGTGTTATACTTCGGCGACACGTCGCCGACGCTTTTGACGACAGTGCTGGGCGGGTGCAACGGTGTGCGTAGCAGCCCGTGCAGCACTGTCGCCGACGCTGTAGTCGAAGTATAAGGGCCTGTTCATGCTTCGCGACAGCAGCGACAAGAGCGAATAGAGCGCAGCATGTGCAGCTCGCGGAAGTATGAACAGGCGACAGCAGTGACTAGAACGACGAGAGCGACTGGAGCGACCGCGCCGGCGTTCGAGTATGAACACTTTTCGGCTGCGCGCGATCGATTTGCATGTTTTGCACGGGCGACGGGAGCGACGAGAACGTAGCGCGCGGAAATATGAACAGGCGACAGCAACGGCTGGAGCGACAGCGCTGGCGCTCGAGTATGAACACTTTTCGGCAATGCGCGCTCGCTTTTAGTTTTAGTTTTAGTATGCATGTTTTGCACGGGCGAAGAGTCACTCTTGTCGCGAAGTATGAGCAGGCTCTAACATATACCTATCCCGTTAGACGTTTGTGGTATGTTCCTTGCTCTCGTCGCCCGCTAGGAAATTGGGAGCGGATCGTTTTGAGACAAATCTGTGCAATGTTAAGGATAGTGGTTGGTGAGAGGTCTGTACGAGTCTGCGTTTCTTTTACAGAGGACTTTGTCACACGCTAAGTTCCCCAGACTTGATCATCTAGTCCAGAGTCTTTGCCCTATGTCACCGGCTCGCCCTTCTAGCTTGAATTGCATCGAAACGAGCGAGGTCATCGTCATGTTTCCGTTAGTGTTTTTCTTCTCTTTGTCGCCGGATCTTCATTCTTTCGGGTTTTCTTTTCCTCATCTCTCCGCTGCTTTCTGCGATAGTGCTGACCTCATCATCTTTCGCCTCAAGTGCTCGCATCGTAACGGTCGTATTTCAGGGGAGAGGAATTCGGTACGGTCAACTGAAGAAGATGCAGTATCTGGATATAAGCACCTACGAAGGCCATCCGTGGATCTTCAGAGAGTCGGGTGTTGGGGATCTCCTTATCGGTCAGCCTGGAAGGATGTCTGTAGGTTTTTATATTTGCCTATTTCTTCAAACGGTGGCGATCATCACTCGCGCCACAACATGGCGTCTGCAGCTTTTCGAGCTGTAGACTCCTTTTGGCGTCCTTTGGAAATTGGGTAATGGAGTGTGGAGCTGTTGGAGTGTGAAAAAAGGAGGTAAAACAGGTGTCGCCACGCGTTGAACGTCGCTCGCCGTGCTATATTAATTCATGCTGCAGACGTCAATGAATGATTTTTTTACATTTTCTGTAAAATAACATAGAATTCCCTTTTTTGTGCAAGTTTCTGCAAAAATTTTCAAAATTTCTTCGGTATTCCAATGGGGTGTATTGGTTTCCTGAATTAGTTAGTGTTTTCGTTTTATAATTCTTGCAAAATTTCAGGTATATTTTCCCAAGCGCGAGAATATCAACGTTATTAACCGGGTCAGCGTGCTTATAACGTTTCCATGTAAGTTTGTTCAAGCTATTAAAGGTTTTAGCATTGTTTTTATCATAAAGGTGTGTAGCGTTGTCGAAGTAGTGACCATCTTGCGTGCGCACATTGTGTAGGCCAAGTACGCATTGACATTGAATATTTTACTTCCAGTAGGGTTAAGATGCATGGCGCACTCTAATCAGAGATTGATTATCGTTGAGATTTATCACTTTACCCTTAATGTCCAGCTTTCATAGCAGAATGGATGCTAGTGTACAATTTAGTTTGGAAGGTGTACAGTTTGATCTAAAAAGTGCTAGTTTGACAAAATGGTACAAAATCGCCGACCTAGTGAGAGTTAAGTTTAGTTGCTTGGGTGGAGAATCGAACCACATTTCACCAGTTGAACCGCGGTTCATTCAAAAGTTTTACGTGCCCAAGAAGCGGCCCTATTTTCCTTCAGCAACCTTTTTGTGTAAAATTTCGTTTTGGAGGTTTACTCGTTTTGTGTCACTGCCCTAATTGAGCGGTGAATCTGGTTTTGAAAAAAGAAGCGTCAAATTATGCTATGCTGCTCTGGGCCCATTCACCCCACAAGCGCCAATGTGTTCGTTCCGCATGTGTTTTTGTCCACTGGCATATATCATTCCTTCCAGTGATGACACTGCGTGACTGGGCAGTCCGCGCAGTGGCGAATTTCGTAGAAATCGCGCCTGCTGCTCTGCTCACTTTACCACTTCCCGCTAGTCAAATAGTGAGTATTTTTAGCCTTTTTTCTGTTTCACGCTCTATGTGTGTTGTATTCTGTTTAGATTTTTAAAGTTTTTTCTAACTCGTAGTTTAATTTGGATTTTTTTGAAGCAGCTTGTTAAGTTTATGTTAATGTTTATATTTCGTGCTTAAGGCAACCGCTCACAAAACAAATATTAGAAATCGCATAATGAAAGAACATATAAACGGGTAAGACAACCTAGTAGTTCATGCAAAAATTTTTTTTTGCAATTTTACTACTGAACCAAATCCAAATCTGAATAATGAAATTCCAGAGCGGCTTCAGAAGTGTAAGAGTGTTAAGGGAAGCTGGAGGTGTTTTGCAATTCTCAAACTATCCGCCCCATAGGAAAGCACATTTATCACGACTTTGTTTTTGGATTGGTCTTAGATTTTCAAGATTTGGTTTTAGATATCTTTCAACGTCTGGAAGAGTTCAACGGCAAGTTTTGATGCTCATGATCTAAACTAGAGGATTGCGGCCCTGAAAATCATTTGAGCGGAAGCTAAGGTCGCATTCCTTCCTCTTATGTCGTTTTGATGGGATTTTCTTCTTACTATTCTCTTTTTGGGCGCGTGTAGCGCATTCGAACAAGGTGCCCATCGCCGTGTACACCCGGTGCTATTCGGATTTCCGCTCAGTCCAACCAAGCCTTCCATCCCTCCGATGTCGACGAATTGGTACCTCACTTCTCTGGGAAGGATAAAGCGCTGACTTGTTCATCGACTGCGCACCGCAATTCATTGAATTGGCCAATTACACCTTGATACCACCCCTGCTATTTCATACACTGAACGCTGGAAATACAACGTTATTTTTAATTTTTCCTCCAATGAAAAACTTAAATGAATTATCATACTCGAACCATGCAAGTAACGACACCCAAGCACAGACTACGATAACAAGTGAACATTGTAATGAAAGAAACCATTCCTGATCTGTTATTAGATGAATGGCGCAAAATCGTAAAATTAGGATATGTGCTACCATGCTTTATTGTAATGTGTTTGATTTTTCATATTTTAGCATTCTCTCCGATTTTTCTTCGCCTAAAAAACGGTATATGGCTTGAGGCTGAATAGTGGGCTTGGTTCGATAAACAGTTATTTCGAACATTCGAACATCTTACAGATACCTAGTTCTGTCGAAAATTATTTTTCTGTTCATCCATTTTATTCGCTTTTTCTCTTCAGAAAGTTGTGCAAAGTCTACTGGTCCATAGACTTCAGTATGTGAGTATGTTCGAACCGAATCCACTGGTAGGACGACGTCTTCGTGCAACTGTTCGCCGTTATATGAATGTGAGATTTTAGCTTCTTTTTGGCGATTTATCCTTGAAGCTGTTGTGTGTGGGGGAACACAATGGTACTTGGCTTCACTATCAACTCACTCGAATTTGCTCGAGATCCTGTTCCTGTAGCTACCCTATTATTGAGAACTCACGGACAGATGCCGAGGAAGTGGTAATGTGGCATGGGTGGAGTACGCAAAAGTCACGTTAGGGTTTCTCACTTCGTCTGTGATAGATCCTAGATCCGACCCTTTGCTTGCAGACATCCATGGTTATTTTAGCTCCACATCCAGGTGTTTCAAATGGGCTCTAACATCCTGTAAAAAGTAAGGTACATCCGACGGTTTGTTATGAAAACTACGATGGATATTAACGGCTTTGGCACATCTTTGGTAGTTTAAGATAAATGTGGCTCTTAATGGTCTTCGCGACAAAAGGATAAAATCGACGATGTTAAAATCGTTGCACATTTGATCTCGGCTCAATAAATGCATATAAGTCTGTTTATTATGGTCTAAGTGTTAGATTACACCAACTTGTTGCGAAAGTGTTGGCATTTTTGAGCTCTTTCTGCCTGGTTAAAGCTAGATCGAGTACGGTGACGTATGATACGGACCTAACGGTCTGTTCGTAGTACGTGATGGGGGCGGAAGGAACAACTGGTCGCAAAGTTAAAAACCATTATCGATTTCTGCCGTACAATCGTTAGACTTTAGTCGATTTCTATGCTTTCCGCGAGCGAATCAGTCGCTCCCGTTGCGCGCTATGAACAACTACTAATGCGTCTGTGCATCCGTGCGTGAGTCCAACTGCTCAGTTTTAGCGCCTTCATTCGGCATTATAGTTTGCTTTATGCGTCTCGTTTGTTCTTTGCCTACGAAGATTGAAGTGGAATATTTATTTATGGCCTGACGTTTCGACCTTGTCGCTCTTCGCTACAGGTGAATTCTGGGCCACCGATGACGACGACAAGGTTGAAACGGCAGGCCATAGATAAATATTCCACCTAAAAACCTCGTTAGCAATGAACAAACAAGACGTATAAAACGAAAATGCCGAGGTTTCAGGATGAGAGAACTTGTAGTTATGGTTTGCTTTTTTAAAAGTGCAGTTTGAAGTGGAAATGACTATTATATGTTTGGGCGGGTAAGTGCGAGTAACCTCAGAAATTCACTGCGTTCAGCTTGAAGAGCATCTATAGTTCACCGATGAAGTTGAACGGTGCTTGAACAGTATCTATTCTGAAATTCAGCGAAATTTCTATGGTGGGAATTTAAAACGAAATTTTTTTTCGGAAAGCTTTAACCCATTTTAAATTCCCGATCGAAATGGCTAATTCGATTTGAAATGAAACTCCGTTCACTTCCCGCCCACGTCGTTCCCGTCGCTGGGTATGGACAAGCTCGTTAGACGATTTAATATGGAACGCTTGATCAAGGGTAATTTATGTGTTTAAATGCAAGCGCATTCCTCACTGTAAACACCGTAAGGACTGTTCATATATCGCGACCAGTGCGACTCATTGCGTGTGTAAAACATGCAAATCTTGAAAACCGAACGACCGCCGCCTAAATCTGTTCATACTCGAGCACCGTCGCTGCCGTTGCGATGTATGAACAGGCCCATACGCGTACCAAAACGCTCTTATTAAAATGCCTCTGAACTATCGTAGGAAAGTCGGTCACCTGTGGGAGAAAATTCCGTCACACATAGGTGAAATTCGTGCGATTAGTAGTTGCACTTCTTCATTACCAGAAGTTCACCAGCAGTAAACTACTGGGGTTTCAGAATTAACCTTGCCACAGTTATGTTTCATCGTCTCACATAAGCGCCCAAATCTACAACCGCCAAGTTTTCAGCATTATGATCCACCGCTGGATCAGTTCTATCTACTTAATGTGTTTTCGAGAGCAAATTTTCACTGTTCAGGCATCGATCCCCATGCATGAGCCACCGCCACTGCTTGCTATCGCCGCCGGCGAGAGCTTTGAGCAGGATCGTGAACAGCAGATAGAGCAGTAGGGAGCAAGCCGTTGTTTTCGGCCGTTGAGCTGAGGTAGCGGTTTTTGATGCAACAGTGGAGGTATGCTGTGTCGAAGTCAGCACAGTGTGGAGCCGTTCCAGTCGACATGCAGAGTTGATTCAACGAATCTGCCTCGTCTGATTCGAATCTTCTAGGCAGCTTAAGGTCTCCCCATGTTCTTGCTTTATAGGTGAATTTGTTATTAGTGGAGGCTAGCTTTGAACATATCACAACGTATACCTCCTCTTCTCTATTCACTTAACGAATGAGTTTCTTATCTAATCATATCACCACGCGGGACTCGTGCATACTTCGCGGATGTGAGGACGATTCGACGAATATTCCATCCTCACGTCAATTTGGGCACAATTTTAGACAGGTACCTTCTTCCATATCAAAGTGGAAACTCTCCAAGGTGGTTAGATTAATTTTCTATTCAAGTAAAACTTATTTGACTTTCGTTGAATTTTTTAATTTAACGGTCTCAATAAGCGAACGCACTGAAATTTTATAAAAATTTCATTTTTTGAAGAAAAATGATGAATTAGCTTTTGTTTGAAGCACAGAAAGGCAGCAGTAACTTGGTGTATATATAAAAGAAAAGATCGGCATACCTAGTCTAGCTCGTCGCGATGCTTACTTGATTGATAGTGTAAATGCTGTTTAGTTAAAGTATGATGTGAGGGCTTGTATGTGAAAGCCCTGAACGAACGATATGACACTCTTCACGTCCCTCGAGCGATCGAGCGATTAGGACCCATTGGAGCACTCTGACACGCGACAGGGACAAATGGAGACGCTGCTGGCGTTCGCTTGGGCAACTGGATGATCAACGGGACGACGGGTGATACAGGTTCTTACTATGCCGTCTGTGTTACTTCAGCCAAACAGAAATCTTGCTATCGATTGCGATTTTCATTCGGTAGCAAAAATTCTGTTTGCGTGGAGTAATGCAGGTGTTAGTGGTACAACAGGAACAGTTGTAAAAAACGTTCAGATCACCACAGCTGTTTCACTCAAGCATCATTCACGCTCAATCAAATGAAAATCGCGACGATCTAGCCGAATGCATGGTCGGATCTCTTCTTTCAATGTGCTAAGACTGCTGCCTTTCTATGCTTTGAAAAATTAGTTCATCATTTTTCCTTGAAAAATAGGAAGCTTACAAAATTTCAAACAGCGTCTTCACTCACTAGGGTAGGTGTACTAAAAAATTTCAAGAAAGTTAGGATCTATCCTAGTCGGGGGAGGGGGATATATAAAGAGCGCTAACAAATCGACTTGAGACTCACGAGTGGCCCCTGAACAACACGATAGGACATAAATTTAGAAAATTCCCGAAGAAAAAAAAGAGAAATTACATTTGTTTTCGCCGCGGTTGTAAGGAGGCGAAGCTATGTGTCCTCCTCACCATGGTAGATTGTGGTTACAACATGTCAAGCGGCGGTCAGCACGCGGCATGCGGCTTCATGCGCCCTCCTCTCCATGTTAGATCCTGCTTATAACATGTCAGCCGATGGTCAGCACGCGGCATACGCCTTTATGCGCCCTCCTCACCATGTTAGATCCTGGTTATAACATGTCAGGCGGTGGTCAGCACACGGCTTGCCTTCATTGTCGCTCTTTGCCCGCCGAGACGATTTGAAACCGCGGCGATTTGATTTTTTTGTTTGTTCGCTCGTTTTGTCTTTTCTTTTAGGTTCTATCGTGTCCTCCGGGGTCGCTCGCTATGTCTCAAGTCGATTTTTTTACATACTTTTTAGATAAGTGCCCCCCCCCCCCCGACTAGGATAGATCCGAAAGTTATACTAAATTTTCTTCTAAAAAATGATTCAAGCTGTCTCTCCGAGTTTGGTTTAATCTGGAAGACGCCCGTTTTTATTTGGAAGGTGAAGAGTTGATTTTGAATGCATGGCTAGAAGAATGTCCATTTCGATTTGAACAGTGTCCAGCTTTGTCTAAAAAGTGTCCACTTTGATCTGAAAAATGTCAAAATTGACGTGATTATTTTATTTTTATTTCATTTTATCCATATGGATTAATTAGGATTTCGTGTTTAAATAGCCGCGATGCCGCAAAGTATGAACGTGCTCTTAGAAGTCCGAATCGACTGCCATAGAAATTAGACAGCTTCTGCTTTATTAGGAACTCACATACTACCGATACCAGTTGTAGTCGGTATATCTATCTCGTCAGTGCTCATGCGTGAGCACATTGATTTCAAGCCAAATATTGCCTCTTATTGCTCATACTATCGCCCAATTGTTCTGGGTGCGTCCGTAGTACTTGCAGAATGTCTGGTTGTATATATTATGTACAGTTTATTATAAAGATGTCAAATATTTCCTGCTTGTTTGACGCAGAAGCGCCACGAGGTGCTTGTTGCGAAAATAATTGCCGTCTCATATTTCAAACGTGGAGGCTCTGGGTAGGATTTTTTCTCTTGTTTCAGTTGCCATCTCATTTTTGTTTCCTACACGATTCTCACAGCAGAGTTCGAGGAAATCGCGTGAGCCAGATCATCGTGAATTAGGTGGGCCGCCATATGTTGCAAATCGCAGACGCTATCTGGACGCGGAATGTCGCCGAATGGGTTCCGCAAGATGTGAAAACAAAACCAGCGCAGACGCGAACGGATTAGTCGTACTTCTTCGTGCAAGCACTGTGCGAGTGATATGACGCTGTTCACGCCCCTCGAGCGAGGAGGATTCATTGGAACACTCTGGCACGCTGCAAGAACGAATAGAGAGGCTGATGTCGGCTCCAGTAATTCGATGAGGGTATGATGGATGACGAAGGTGAAATCAATGGACAGGGTGTTAGCGACCGTCTTTAGTATTGCTGTCCCATAAGTCCCCGCCGTTTTTTCAACGACTCATTGCGGATTCCGCCGGCGGTCTCTTGCATAGCGCTGCATAGCTTTCGAAAGAGAATGATTTGCTCTATCAGGGCATGCATTGCAATTCTTTTTTCATCCTGAATTTTGTCAATTTTTAGGTCGCTAAAGTGAAAAGGGAAAAAATGGCCGTCTGCGCAGTTGTTCTCTCCGCTTAGGTTTGGAATTTTTGCACAGTTTTTCATAGCACTTGGACTAGTATTACAGAATACGTGTTGGTCCTATTTGCTCATTTGTCCTTTATTGATTTTTAGGCCATCAAATTGGGACGACCAAAGGAGAAGATTTATTTTCACCGACAGCTCCTGCTCTGTGGTAGGACTTTTTTGCTCAGTGTTATATGTCGGTTGAAAGAGAATGTCTTGCTCTAAAAGAGTTTATGCCGCGTTTATTGCTCATACTGATTTCTGTCGATTATCAATAAAATTCCAAAAAGAGAAAAATCGTCATCACCAACAACTCCTCCTTGTTCAGTTGCTGATATTTGACAGAAATCAGCGCGAGCCAATAAACGCGACACAAATTCTTATCGAGCAAGACATCCTCTTCCGAACGACATATAACACCAAGCAAAAAAGTCCACCCCAGAGCAGGAGCTGTCGGTAAAAGTTCGGTCGGAAAAGTCGGACGTCCCAATTTAATGGTCTAAAAATCAATAAAGGACAAGTGAGCAAATAGACCAACACGAATTCTTGTAGAACAGAACATTGTCTTCCAAATGCTATGAATAGCTGCGCAAAAAATTGCAAACCTAAGCGGAGAGAACAACTGCGCAGATGGCCACTTTTTCACTTTGACGACATAAAATTGACAACATTAAAGATGAAGAAAGAAATGCAATGCATGTTCTGATAGAGCAATTCATTCTCTTTCGAAAGCTGTATAGCGCTATGCAAGAGACCTCCGGCGGAATCCGCAATCGTTGAAAAAAAGGGCGGAGACTTATGGGACAACCTGATATAAATCGATGGCAGCGTTCAGTGACATCGATCGATATTGATTGCCGAACGATACTGTTCTCTATGCGGAAAGAGTCTTCGATACATGAGCAGACGGAAGGACAAGTCCTGAGGTACAATAAAAAAGGATAGAGGACGGCGTTGCTCAATTCCTTTCTGGATGGGCAACGAACTCTACTTCCGCTGGATGTCGTGGAGGAGGTTTGGATGCGTATTTGGCTGTCATATACAGGGTGTCTCAAAAAATGTAAACAGTGTTTGAAAGGTGATAACTTTGCTCGAAGTGAAAGTACTGTAGAAGTTAAGAGCTCAAATAAAAGCTTAAGATAATAGAATTTTTCTACATATGTGCGGCATGGAATGCGCCATGCACTCATCTGAAATTTTGCGTTTTACACTCGATTGATTGTGTTTCGCTTGAATACTTGTTGTCATTTCTTCACGAAGTGGCCGTATTGATTGATTTGTGCTTTTTTAGGCTAAAAACTTTGAAACACACTACTGCTTGCAAGAAATGCAAGGTATCGCAAACAATGCAGGTACTGTTTGAAAGGTTCTAACATTGTTGCTGTAACTTCGGAAGAAGTGTTTGAGATTGATATGAAAGCGGAGACTTATAAGAGATTTCTGATGCGTTAAATAGCCAAGATTGCGCCATGCCTCCGCCTGAAATCTTGCTTTTCAGACCCGATTGATTGTGCAAGGGCTGAATGATTGCTACAATCTTGTTGCCTGGCCAGATTAACCTGTGCTGTGCTACTTTTATCATTTTCCGTTAGCGTTTCCATTCGACTTGAATGTTGTTTCATCGGTCCAAAGAATCCGTCCTGGAAAATGGGGCTCCTAATCACGTTCAAATTACACAATCAATAAACTCACATGTCACGTGTCTTTTACGTGACTGTCAAGTTCTAAACATTAAAAGAAGCAAGCAAAGGTTAATCTGGCCAAGTAGTAACAAGAGTGTACAGAGTGTAAGAAGTATCCAGCCCTGCATGATAAATCGAGTCCGGAATGCAAGGTTTCAGGCGGGGCGTGGCGCAATCTTCGCTATTTAAACGCCGCAGCAATCTCGTTACTCTGAGCTTTCACGCGATTCTTAAACATCTTCAAAAGCTTCACTAGCAGCAATGTTAGAATCTTTCAAACAGTGCCTGCATTTTTCGCAAGCATTAAAGTGCTTTCAAGTTTTCGACGTTTAAAAAACACAGATCAATCGATATGGCCACTTTGTGATGGAATGACACCAAGTATTCAAGCGAAGCACAATCAATCGAGTATAGAACGCAAAATTTCAAACGAGTGCATGGCGTGTTCCATACCGCTTATATCTCAGAAAATTTCTATACCTTCACTGTGAGCAAAGTTATCGCGTTACAAACAGTGTATACATTTTTTTGAGACACCTGTATAGTAGGATAAACCAGAGGCCGGATTCAACTTACAGCAATTTAGCAGAGAAAATGTAACCAAAATCCCTGATAGCACGGCGAAATGCTTCACCATATCGCTCGATAAGCTGCGCTATCAGCGATTTCGACTGTATATTCTCTGCTAGTTGCTGTAAGTCGTTGATGAATCCGGCCCAGGTCTCATCGAAGGTAAACCACAGCATGCAAATAGGAAGGACAACGCCGCGAGTGGAACTTACGAGCTATCTCTCGTGGAGCGAGAACTGTGCCACTTCACCACTCCGACTGGAACGGTGATGACAAATTGCGCTGGCAAACATTCAACAAGTCAGCACCCGCTCATTTACTTATTTATTTATCTGCACAAAATAGTGCGCATAAATAAATAGTGAGCACTTCTTTATCAGGACAACATGTACATAAAGGATAAAGGATAAAGGACGGCGTTAGTCAATCCCTTCTGGGATGCGCAAGCGCATTCTACTTCAACCGGATGTCGTGGAGGCGACATGAATGCGTATTTGGCCATACAATGACTTGCCATGGCCAGCCGATGAACAAGTCAGCGTTTTATCCTTTCCAGACACGTCTGGTACCAACTCACCGACCTCGGAGGGATGGAACGCTTGGTTGGCCTGGGGGGAAAATCCGAACCAGGAACCTGCTATCGGGTGCACGCGGCAATCGCGCCTCCTCCGACTGCGCTACACGCGCCCTTTTAGTATATGTTCAGGAACGAACATTCATTCTTGAACCTGTACATTCTGTGCTAAAAGAACACAATATCGGCTTATAAGGGAGCTCTCTGAACGGTACGCCGGAACTACAAGAACGAGTACTGTAGGGAGAATCTCCGCCCTCCAAATAGTAACAAAACATCGTTGTGACAGCTTACTACCTCGATACCAGCCACTTCAGGCTTAATGAAACTGATTTGAAAACATGCTTTGTTTTTGCCGAATCCGTGAGGCAAACGAGTACGAGGGTGTAATGGTTGAGGGTCCACAGAGCGAGTTTACCACGGCTGCGCGCGATACCAGTCGCGTGTAGAGTAGGTGGCGCAGTGGTAGAGTGGCTGGCTCCTATTCGTGAGGTTGAGGGTTCGGTGCCCATGCTGCGCGGCGTCTTTGCACTTTTACCATAGTATCGGATTTCCAGAGATTTCCATATCTAAACTTATTTTTGGCTTCACAATTTCTACCCAGTGGCACTCCGCTGCAGCCCAAGCCTGGAATCGTAATACAGTCCACTTTCCCCAGTTCTCAAACTTGTATAGGATAACAATTCTAGTATAGCCAAATCTTTTCCTCCGAAACGATCTGTCCTCCCGAAAACGTGACAGTGCCTTCACTGGTTGGCGGTGTCGTGACCTGGCACAAGCCTCTTCTGGTTGAAACTCTTGGTCCTCTTCTTCCACTACCTCTAACTCCCCCACTTCGTCGATTTCCAGCTGTCGCTGTTCGCAGTCCTGTAGGATACTTGCCATCTTTTCGCCAGGTTCATCTCGTCTCGGAGGGACAGCATCCAGTGGAGATCCGCACTTCAGTGTCAGTAGGTGAATGGCCACTCGAGGGTTAGCAGATATTGTGGAGTCAGTGTTGGCGGCAGCAGCTTGTTGTAACCGCGCGACTTTGTAAGCATAACAGAGGCGAGAATATTGATCGAAGTGGTAGGTCAAGTTGAAGACCATGTGGTCCCCTCCTACACTGTGAGTACACTGGTGGCACTCACCTCACCGACACTAATAAATTGCATTTGAAGCATTTTTCTAGCTTTCTGTCGCTGTTTCACATTGTTCCTGCGTCAAAATTTCTTCCATTGACAATGAGAACAATTTATTGGAGTAAAAGTTTCATACAAAATCGTATTTGGCATATTTTGGATATTGCTGGTGAATTACGAGATGTCGACAAATAATAAGTAATAAAAACATCTTACCGTAGCAAACTCCAAAAACAAGTTGGGATATGGAGATTTCTATGGAAATCCGATACTATGGTAAAAGTGCAAAAATGCGACGTAGCATGGGAACTGAACCCTAGACCTCACCAACATGATGCGTGCCCTCTACCACTGCGCCACTCTGTCCACAGCACCGGGATCTTGCGCTGCCGTGAAGAGCTCGCTCTGCCGACCCCTTAACCATTACTCGTACACCTCCTACTCGTTTGCCTCAAGGATTCGGCAAAAACAAAACATGTTCTGTTACTATTTGAAGGACGGAGATTCTCTATATAGTACTCGTTCTTGCCGTTCCGGTGTCCCGTTTAGACAGTTCCCTTGTTAGTACGAAGACCACTCCAGGCCCGAGATTCCAAGTGATCCCACCAGGTGTTATCTGATTCATTAACGGGTTCCTACTCAGACATTCGTTATCTAGGACCCGTACAACCAGTTGCTATTGTGGTGACAACCTGTTTCTATGTATATACCTGTATATACAGGTGTATATACATGTGTATACATAGTATTAGGTTGGAAAAAAAGTCTCTTCACACTTCGAAATTTTTTTACCCTTCCCCTTGTAAACGCACTAGCCAACGTTGATTGCTGATTTCGTAATCCTATCACACTTGTCTACCGTTCGCACGCGGACACAGGTTAAGACTCTTCTTGTAATTCGTTATCCATCCAATCTTCCGAACTCAATGCCAGATCTACCTCATGGCCGTTTTCAGCATGGCATTCTTCATGAATTCATTAAAGAATCCACAGCACGTCGGGCAGCAGACCAAATTAACCATATATATGGCTTGGGATCTACTACTCATCGCGCCTGTTACGAGTGGTTCGGAAAGCTTTTAAAGGGAGATTATTCACTCGAAGACAAAGAAGGTCAGGAGGGCCAACTGAATTGGACGGCACTAAACTACTCCATCTTCTTCGTACCGACAGTAGGCAGACGACACGTCAACTGGCAGAGAAGCTCGAAGTGTCTCATAGGATAGTGGGAATCCATCTGAAGAATCTTGGCTTTCATGGAAATTTGGAGCTTGGATTCCACATGCCCTGTCAGACACTCAGAAAGGTCGACGGCTCTCCATCGCTGCTTCTCTTCTGTCCAGATAAGGAAGAAAATCGTTTCTTCCGCGGATTGTGACAGGCGAAGAGTCCTGGGTTCTGTGTGCCAACTTCCGAGGAAAAGACAATGGGTACAAAAGGGAGAGAGCCCTAAGTCTGATCTCAAGCCCAATGTTCACGAAAGGAAGATTCTCATGAATGTTTGGTCGGATATCAGAGAAGTGATTTATCGGCAAACTCTCAGAAGTGGAGAGACACTTACTGCTGTCACATACTGCGGCCAACTCCACAAAGTCGTCGCAACTCTCTAAGAAAACAGGCTGGAGAAGTCGAAGGTGATGATCCTGCATGACGATGCAAAACTACATGTTGCAAGACTCACAAGAGAAATAATAAGGGAGCTTTGCTGGGAGGTATGCCACATCCACCGTATAGCCCTGAACTCGCCCTTACCGAATGCCATTTCTTCCGTGCTCTCAAGCAAGAAATTGGAAAGAAATATTTTGAAGAGGATGAAGACGTCAAAAATTGGATTCAGCAATGGTTCGACTCCAGAACTGCAGTCTTTTAAGCGAGAAGAATTGGAAAATTACCCAGTCTTTGGAGAAGTGTAGTGGAACAAAATGGAGTTTATCTCAGTTGATTTGACCTTGTAGTTGTGAAGTAATAAATCTTTGAAAAAAATGAAAAGACTTTTTTTCCAACCTAATATATACCTACTTATATGCGTATGCACATACATATGTAGGTACGAACTGGATATATGTAGATATACGGCTGCATGAGAATCCTGCAACACTCTAGCAACAGGAGCCAACCCTTAAGCCTAATGGTATGTTCCACAGGAGCGTCAACGTAACGTAAAGTTCCACGGGAGCGTCAACGCAGGTAATCGCGCCGGGCTCCCTAACCTGGCCAATCGGCGCAGCCCGCCACACCCACTGCAACAGGTTTTCACCACAATAGCAACTGGTTGTGCGGATCCTAGTGCTCGTTTGTCTGAGTATCTAGACAGAGAGGTGCTTGTCGTTATGCCAGCAAGGCGATTCCGCAAACGCGCTGGCCAATTATCGGAATGAGAAAGGGTTCGGCTCCAAAACCACTCCGAAGCAATTGACGCTACATAGGACATGATTACGAAGACCTTCTTGCAAGGCCGGAACATCTAACAGCTCTGATCAGGCTGGAAATTTTTAGCCGCTGCTCCACTCTACAGGTGACTAAGTGACTCTTGCAGTGACAACAGGGGTGGTGCGATCGAGTGGCCCCACGCGTCTCGATAAGACACCGGGGGACGTTTTCACGTGAACGACGTTCTCCCGGCATCCACCATCCGTCCGTGCACACCCTATAAAACCGTCGACGAGCCGGACGTCAGCTCATTAT
This sequence comes from Heligmosomoides polygyrus polygyrus, assembly GCA_947396885.1. Lineage (NCBI taxonomy): Eukaryota > Metazoa > Nematoda > Chromadorea > Rhabditida > Heligmosomidae > Heligmosomoides > Heligmosomoides polygyrus. Next base: position 13,208,669 of record OX377204.1, read on the forward strand.
AACGTCATGGTGTCGGATACCTCTGCAGAACCGTCCTCCAGACATGGCTACGGCGTCGTCGCCGTCATCGGATGCGGCATGATGGGCACCGGTATTGCACAGGCCAGTTTTATAGCGTTCAGAGGGGATGATTTAGGATTTCACTGCAATTCATTGCATCCATGACATTGGATCTTCCTCATTCCTTCATGTTTATCCTCTTAGAAAGTAGCGGTGCTGCTTGCAAAGCTTTCGCAGCAGGCAGGATTCGAACCTATGTTCTTTGCTTTTTGAATTTCGCCGTGGAAAGTGATGTGTCGCGTTAAACATTAGATCGAAAAGCAAGCGATACGGGTTCAAATTCCATCTCGAGCAAAATGTGCTGCTGATCTAAATTTACATTTTCACAGCAAAAAATCAAAGTTCTTGCGGAAATTCCTCTGATATTTTTGTAGCTGCTTCTGTTTTTATTTTTAATTTTCATTGAATCCATACGTTATTCCTCAACTCCTTTCCTGTTTCAGGTCTGCCTTTCGGCTGGATACCGTGTCAATCTTTATGGCAGGAGCGAGGAGAGCCGTAATTCGAGCAGAATTCAGATGCGAAAGGCCTTCCTGAGGTCGGCGGCGAAAAAGCAAAGCGACATCATCTCGCCGTCAGTGGTGAGGTCCTTCCCCTTCTTGGTTTTAGCTAATTTTTGATCTCGCATGTGGTAGGCTACCATTGTACCAGTCGAGAGTCTTCAATAAAAAATTATTGAAGTAAATAGATAAGCATTTTTTATTATAATCTCAACTAATAAAACTGTGGAATATGCTTAGGAAATTGAAATTCAATTTCGAAAACCTGTAAGCTGGCCACAGTTCCAATTTGCCAGTACATTTAAAGGGAATCGTTTATCGTCAAAGTGATAAAGATAACGAACGGTATTAATCAGTCCCTGTTTGGTACGAGATACTGCAGAGGCAATCTGAATGCGTATTTGGCCTATCCAATGACTTGGACAGCCGATGGACAAGTCAGTGTTTTATCCTACCAAAACAAGTACGGCGCCAATTCATGAACTCCAGACTTGTTTCGCCTGGGTGGGACTCGAACCATGAGCCTGCTGGCGCCTCCTACGACTGCACTACCATGCGTGGCATCTCGTTTAGCATTTGGATCGCAAGACCATTTTCACATTGAACTGTACTCTTTTCAACTCAAACTGTTGCACTGTTCTCGAACGAAACCGAACACTTTCGAAATCGAAGCAGGAGCGTTGTAAGTAGGTCAGAGTAAATTTTTGCTTTTAATTTCTTATATTTAAAAACTCGCCCACTTCTGAATGCCTCGATAAAGAAGGTGGTTACATTATGTTAGTGGAGGATACGCTTATCTCTCTGTCTATGTCAATATTTTGAGTCTTATTTCAAAACGTAGAAAATCGATCTTTTCAATTTTGAAACAGAGATTGCGCCGTGCATTACTTTACTACGCCGCGATGCTTGTTTGATTGACAGTAGAAATGCTGCTTGAAATGTATTTTTGCTATGCCTTCTGCTAACTCATGAATTTATTTGCGATTCCCCGTTGAAAAAAAAACATGCACACGATAAATCAGCTGAAGTTCGCGAGTGTTGCTGTCTGTACGGTGCTATTTCGTTGCATAATATCTGGGTTTTTCACATTAGAGCTTGCTTGGAATCGTTTTTATTTACTTAGACTTTGTTGATGACATAATACGAACTTTATGATTACTTTAACAACGCCTTCGATTTTTGGAACGACACCATCTGCTAAAACATTTTCAACGAAAGTCGACTACAAATTTTTTGATCGTCAATTTGTTTTGAATTTGAGCGTGTTCAATGTGGTTTAGAAGACGTTCGGTTTACTCTCGAATCTGGCCAGTTCGGTGTGAAAAGTGTCAGCATTATTTTGAAAATCGTATGCGAGAGAACCAGTGCACTGGTTCGCCGCTATACATTTTCTTCCGTCTACTGAGGGGCAACCGGAGCAAAATTAATGGCCAGTGGGAATTTCACGGCTCGATCAATATTATCGATCGGGCTTTCGCGTCAGACCTTTGAAGTAAGAAGCACACGAGTATGTTAGTCGACAACCAAAGCACTGCTGAGGGACCGATCAATATCTGTCTATACTATCGATTTTTGTCTAGAGTCTCTAGTTTCACAACAACTAAAGTGTATCTTTATAACAACTAAAGAGCGTCGATCACCCAAAAAATATTGATTGTTATTATCGACTTAGAGGAGCGTGCGAGGACGCTGTCGCAGTCGAAGGACGCTCACGTTGTGGACAACCCGAATCGAATCTCTTACCAGAGATCAGGTATCTCACCTAGGCCAAGAAAGCCTTCCATCCTTACCGGGGCGGTGAATTGATGCATTCTGTGATGGTGTAGTTGGCATCTCTTGGTGGCCGTTAGATTACGTGGCGCTCCCCGAACGAAATTGATTTCGCCGTTCTTTATCCTTTTTTAAAGCCTGAAGGTTAGCTAAGAGTAAGCAGGAAGCATTAGGCTGCAATCTATCCTTCCTAACTTATTAGGGTGTGTGATCGTTAAGTCACAAAAGCTTTTGCATGTTCGGTCCTGAAAAAGCAAAACCGGAAAAAGAGGCTCTATTTATTCAGTCGTGACGCTCGTTTTTCTCGTTAACTGCTCCATTTCAAGCGGCATGATCGACGATCCCTCGTTTCATGGAAATTGCTTGATAAGGTTCGTCAAGTATCGCTATTAACTGCTGAGAGAAAGCGTCGAACATCCGGCAGTGGTGCGACAGTGCACGTGTTAGAAAAACGATGGGATGCGAGTTCGAGGCCCTGAGCTTTCCTTCATTTCAAAGTTACAGTAACCATGAAAATGGAGGCCTATTTAGGGGAAACTACTTCATTATATTTAGAATGGGCGTGGTTAGCGAGCGCTTCTCTTTGTTATTGGATAGTTTAATAATGGTAATCATCGCAAGTAATGTTACTGCAAGCTTGAGGAAGCTACTAAGCAGGGAAGGCACACCAATAAATAGCATAGAAGAGCCTCAACTGTGCCAGCCGCATATAATTTATTCTGTGTCTTTAACTCAGATGGGCGCATGGAGCGCAGTCGGAGGAGGCGCCGGCTTTCGCCTGCATCCGATACCAGGTTCCTGGATCGGATTTCCCGCCCAGGCCAACCAAGCCTTCCATCCCTCCGGGGTCGGTGAATTGGTTCAGGACTTTACTTGGAAGGATTAAGCACTGACTTGTACATCGGCTGGCCACCGCAAGTCATTGTTTGGCCAAATACGCATTCAACACGACTCCACGACATCCCTAGAAGAAGAATGCGTGGCGCATCCCAAAGAGGATTGAATAACGCCGTCCTTTGTCCTTCTATTCTCCTTTAACTCAGACTTTGCAATCTCTCTTGCCATAAAGGCGTAGAGCATTCCCGCCCGTTCATAGGGAGGTGTGGGTTCGAGTCCTGCCTGGTGCTAGAAGTTTTGATCGCAACAAAACATCGTTATGACAGCTTACAACCTCGATATCAGCCACTTGAGCCTTAAAGGAACTGATTTGAATCTCCTGCCATACTTCGTCTTCATACATATTCACTCTGCTTCATCCGTCTCCTTTAGGGAATCGACACTGCGGAACAGACTGTCAACGCCTTGATGAGTCAGTTGAAGCTTTGCTCGGATATGCGAAGCACTGTCACCGAAGCGGACTACATCATCGAAGCTGTGGTGGAGAAGAAGGAAGTCAAGGAAGCTCTCTTCATCGAGGCTCAGAAATACTGCCGACCGTACGTTCTGATCCGATTTTTTAACAATTATTAAAGAAACCTATATATGCTCCCATACAAAAGATAAGAATAAAAGATGGCGCTAACTTTCTTTTTTGTAATGTGCCACGCATTCTGCTTCTACGGGGTGTCGTTGAGGAAATTTGAATACGTGTTTCTCCAGTACAACCAGTTGCGATGGGCAGGTGATGGATATGTCTTTCAGTTCTTTGAGAGTTCTATCCTTCCCACTAAAGTCTGGTTCTAATTTACGGGCTCCGGAGGGGTAGAAAGCTTGTTGGCCTGAGCCGAAAATCCGATCCAAGAGCCCGGAATCGTGAATTGTGTGCATACGTTAGCCGGCGCCTCCTCCAGCTGCGCTAGCTCGTGCATTTTCTTCATATGTCATCAATCATGAAGAGCCATTTGAAGAAGAAATGGAGCATATTTTGTATCCAAGCCGAATGAAATATCATGTAAAGATGAAAATAAAGGCGATTAATATAATCACCACAACCACTACTTTTAACTCTTTTAAAGAAAGCCTGGTCACGAACGAAACTCTAGCTCTGGACTAGACTCGAACCAACACCGTCTGCTAGCCGGACGCTAGTCTTAACTCGTCTCCGAGAAAAACATAGATATGTAGTGATGCAAGTTGTGCTGAAGAATGGTGATCTACTGATCTATAATATTTGGTAGATGGTTTTGAACACCATAAGTGATTAGGAATTCATAAGTCTGGTTGATGAAGTAGTGATCTTTGAGAACATTTAGGCAAAAAGCTCTAATTTTCTGTCTTTCTGTTTCTGCTTCAGTTGAAATGAAGCGTTGGGCCAAGCGAAGCCTTCTGAAGTAAATGACAATATAGAGTATAAGACGTCAGACGACTATATGTATATGTAGAGGGATCATGGACAAACGATGGCGTAGACGTGATACGCTTCACACTCTTCGTTTTTGAGGTATGATAGAGGCGATTAGAGGCGCATTCAGCCTATACATTGACTTTTCGTGTTCAGCGGATGGCGAAGTCAGTGTTTTATCCTTTCCGGACAAGTATGGTACTAACTAGCGGATCCTAGGAATAGAGGGCTTGGTTGGCCTGGATAGGACCCGAACTAAGAACCACGATTCGGGGAGCGTACGACAGCCTGGGACTCCACCAACTTTGCTAGCACGCTCCCAGAAAACGAAAACACACTCAAAAATAACTCTGAAATAAAAGTAACTCGTATTCTTTGCTTTCGGAACTGCTGGAGGGCTACGGGGCAGAGTGCAACTTCAATCTTGCACCACGTTCAGACCTCTGAAGACGACGATCTCGTCGAAACGTTAGGCCACTAATAAATGAAGATGATTCACCATAATAACCTCGTTTAGCACATTACTAACACTGGAAGAACTTGAAATGCCGAGGTTTTACGAAGGGAGAAGCTTTGATTTAATAACTCGTATTGTCAATGAATACGACCTTATTTCAGCAATGCGCTGCTCATCACGAACACCTCGTCGATTCGCCTAGTGGATCTGCTCCCGTCGATGCGTGATCACTCCCGTTTCGCCGGTCTACACTTCTTCAATCCGGCGCCGGTGATGAAGTTGGTGGAGGTGATCAGCACGCCGGAGACATCCGAAGAGACTCACGCAAAGCTTATCGAGTTCTGTAAATCACTGGGAAAACACCCAGTGTCCTGCAAGGTTAGTATTGGCTCGTTTATGCAGAATTGTTGAATCACCTCTTTTTGGGTGTATCTACATACCTTCTCTGGGTGGTGCCGAAACGTTCGTTGAATTCGGAATCGTCCCTGAAATGGCTTATGTACGGAGAAGCTTGCCATGAACTGGATTCATAGAATGTTGGGATGGATGTTATGAGCATCCTGAGCACGAAACGAACCTAGGCAGATTGATCGCGTACTTATGACGTCTTCAAGCACACATTTAGGAAACTAGAAAAGGATCTATCCTAGTGGGGAGGTGGAGGACTCATTCAGGGTTTTCGACAGCGGCGGTTACACTGTAAATGAACCATAAAAGAAGACATACTGCACTCTCCTTAAGAGGAAAATTCCTTTTTTCTTTCCTTTTTTATTTTCCTAGCCGAAAAATTCCGCCTTCTTTGTTTGTTTCCCTTCTCCCTCTCTCCCTCCCCCGACTAGGATATATCTATAGATACTTTCACTGAAACTATTTCGTCTACTGAAACCATGATCATCTTAAAGTTGACACTTTTCATTTGAAACCGGACACTTTGAAGGCAAAAATAAACGTGTCTAAATCCAAAATATGTAGATACTCTCTAATCAAGGCAAAACAGTGGTTTGCTTTAGGAGAATTTTGTATGAAAAACTCCTGTACACACTGTGTTGAGAAGAAATATCTACACTTTTTGCAATCCCAAAAACTAGTTCGAGTAGGGAGACTGTGCCGGGCATACATCCAGAACATTGCAATGTCTGTTTGTGAAAATGCTGTTTACCTGGGGGTATGGAGTGTGGAATGGTTATGTATTTCTTCTATTGTGATCACTATGGCTGTTCCTAGATTAATACGCATGTCAGCAGCAGTTACACTAGTATCTCAATAGGCAATGCAATGTATGGAGCGAGTGCGCGGCGCAAGATCTCCCTGTAACGCACTAGCAAATTCATTGATCATTAGCGTGTTATGACAATCTGAAGATATTGTTTGAGATTAGGTGATAAGCAGTTGTGTAGCTATCATACGCCTCCCCCTATACAGTTGAATTTTTATTAAAAGCTTCTTTTATGACAGTTTTTACCTGGTTAGGTAAGGTCCTTTGAAGTTTAGATTCGTCTATCTTAGTTTGCAAAATTCCTATTTTTTATTTCTAAGGCCGCTTTCGGTGTCAGCTTTTAAACTAAAAAATATCCAGTTTAAGGTGAAAATTGTATATGAAACCTGGCAAATCACGTATGTGGGTTCAAGTACTGCTCAAGATGAGGCTTTGATTCTTTCTGGCAAACTATTAGCAGATCATATTTCCACGCAACGAAATCACTCTTCAGGATACACCAGGATTTATTGTGAATCGACTACTGGTGCCGTATCTTCTGGACAGCATTAGAATGCTCGAGCGTGGCGATGCCACCAAAGAGGACATCGATGCTGGTAAGTGGTTTTTAAGGAGTAAGGAGAAAATTTTGCAGAAAATTTACCTTCATTTTAACCATTTTGGAACAGTGCGCGTTTTGGTTTCCCCGTCGCGACCGTAGATGGTATTGGGCAATTTCTTTTTGTACAAAACTCCAAGAAACTACATCACCAATTATTTGGTCCGTATATGAAAAAGGAACAGGAAGGAATTGTTTCAGGCAAAATTGTTTCGCCTTCTAGTAACATCGTCTGAAGTTGTCCGAACTCGACAGTTATGTAGAGTTGGACAGTATTGTCACGAAAGGGTTATAAAAGGACAAAAGTATAAAGGGCGGCGTTATGTAGTTTATTCCTTTTCGGATGCGCCATGCATTCTGCGTTTACGGAAGCAATTTTTATGCGTATTTGACCTATACAATGACTTACGGCCAGGCAGGACAGTGTTTCACCCTTCCCAGACAAGTCCGGTACCAATTCACCGACACCGAAAGGATGGAAGGCGTGGTTTTCCTGGGTGGGAAATCGAAGCCAGAAACCTGAAATCAGATCAGCCTGCATTCGTCTCCTCCGACCGCGCTTCCATTTGCCCTTAAAGGATAAAAGGATAAAGTACGGCGTTACTCGATCCTTTTTGGGATGCGCCACGCACTCTGCTTCTACGGGATGTCGTGGAGGCGTTTTGAATGCGTATTTGGCCATACAATGACATGCGGTGGCCAGCTGATGAACAAGTCTGCGCTCTATCCTTCCCAGACAAGTCTGGTTCCAATTCACCGACCCCGGAGGGATGGAAGGCTTGGTTGGCCTGGGCGGGAAATCCGAACCAGGAACCTGGTATCGGGTGCACGCGACAGCGGGCGCCTCCTCCGTACAAGCGCCCATATTCTTTCAAAGAGAAGGAATAAAGCGAATGAGAGAGAAGAAATAGGAGAAATGAGCAGAAAAGAGGACCACAACAGAAATAAAGGGAAAAACCCGTTTTGACATGTACTTTAAAGGAGGAACTACATGGGAATTATAAAAGCCAGGATTGTCCGCAACTCATTCGTCGAGGTGGACTTGTTTCAGAAGATTTTTCACTTGAAATAAATTCGCAATGGTTCTTTGGCTCTAATCAGATTGCGCAGATGCCAGGCGAAGAACTGGATGCATGAGCTGTACCCTTAGATGTACTATCCGTGTCGCACAGGACAGGGAGGCTTCCTCTCAGCTGTCAATTTATCTTTGTGTAGCATTTTCTGTTCTTTCGGTGCATGGTAGCGCAGTCGGAGAAGACGCCGAATATCGCGATCACAGCGATTTAAGGTTCTTGGTTTGGTCCCCTTCAGACTAACCAAGCAGCCTTCCTCCTCCTAGGTTGGTGAACTGGGACAGAGTTGTCTGGGAAGGACAAAATTGTCCAACAGCTGCCCACAGCAAGTCACTTTATAACCAAAATACGCATTCTAATCCTCCATAACATTCCGTAGAAGTAGAGTGTGTGGTGCATCACAAAAGGAATTGATTAAGGGGACGTTCAGAGATTCGTCATGGTAATCTCCCAAATCGATTATTCTAGGCGCGTGTAGCGCAGTCGGAGGAGGCGCGACGTGGCGTGCACCCGATACCAGGTTTCTGGTTCGGATTTCCCGCCCAGGCCAACCAAGCCTTCCATCCCTCCGGGTCGGTAAATTGGTACCAGACTTGTCTGGGAAGGATAAAGCGCTGACTTGTTCATCGGCTGGCCACCGCAAGTCATTGTATGGCCAAATACGCATTCATAGCGCCTTCACGACATCCCGTAGAAGTAGAATGCGCTAGCGCATGCCAGAAGGGATTGAGTAACACCCTCCTTTATCCTTTATCCCTATCAATTATTCCCGCTGCCCGATCGATATAGGTACTTATCATTTCGTCGCGTCGCACCGCGATGCTGCTTTGAACGACCCCTAACGCCGTCCTTTATCCTTTAGTCTTTGTGCATGACACAGTACTTCTACTTACACCGTGTATTTATGGCACATTATACAGAAATTATCGAGCTGTAGAGCTATTTTGAATACTGCTTTGACCTGGTGGTGAACCCGTGCGGCAGATGAAACTTTCCGAAAATGCCTTTGTTCCAGCTCTGCGGTACGGCACATCCTGCCCGATGGGGCCGCTAACGCTATGCGATTATGTGGGTCTCGATACGATCTCGAACGTGATGACAGGTAAGCTGCCATTCTGTTTTCCCCTCCCAGTAACACGAAAATAATCGTGAGATATTATGAATCCAGTTACACAGAGATATGCGAGCTCGAGCCTTTCCTAAAAATGATTTCTCTGCTTCTTTCCTCAGTTTCAACTTATTAACATTTGGTACACGTCGCCAAGATGGACAGCATTGGGGGTTGTAAGCGCGCCAGCCGATCATGGGTACCGACTGCATACTTCTTTTCTCAAAGAACGCCCATTCGATGTGGCCTGATTGGATAGCGCGTTCCCACCTCTCAATGCTGCCCAAGTTCGCGACATATACCTAACATTTTTAATGACAATCTAGATTAGAACTGACCTTGCATTAATGGTCGTAATCCTTAGACGTTCTTCTTACAGTTATTTAAATGTGGTATAAGCTAAAAAGTTTGTATTACATTAAAAGCTAGAAAGTGTGAAAATGTTCTAAAAAGTGTTTACGAAAGCTACAAATACGCTCACCTCTTCAAAAACATTCTATGATACTTGTAGGACATTGTGTTAACATTTTTGATTTCAAGTGTGGCGTGAGTCGATGCCGGACGACACCCGCTTCGCACCGATACCTCTGCTGGATCGACTCGTCTCGGAAGGGAAACTCGGACGAAAGACCAAAGAGGGTTTCTACAAGTACTGACTACGCGTAATACTCCAATGATCATAAACGTTTCCGTTGTTTGTTTGTCAGTGGTGTTCTGCAAAATAAATGCTCGGTTTAATTACCCATGTTTTAGGAACTCTGCTCAGCAATTGTTTTTATAATAGAACGATAGCTGACACTGTAGGGTGAGAAGATAAAACAGCTGACAGTCTCATCATTAGGGTTTCTTTGCGTTTTGGGCGAGTGGTAACACAATCGGAGGAGGAGGTGCCGGCTATCAGGTGCACTTGTGCTTCTGGTTGTTGGTTCTGGTTCCGTCCAGGAGAACCAAGCTTCGATCCCCGAGGACGGTGAATTTCTACTAGTCCTGTCTGAGATGAAAGATTGACTTGTTCTTCGGTCGACCACCGCAAGTGCACATTCAAACTGCCTCTATATATTTCGTAGAGTTTGAGCGCATTAAGTCCGTCCTCTATTGATTTATTAGGGCTTTCTATAACCAGGAGGCAGGACGCAAGACTCCGTGAAATCCTAAGATAATGAAGAACAAGGACAATGTAGGCGATAATCAACCATCGTATGGATGCGCAACTTATTCCACCTCGGGATGTCGCGGGAATTTGTATGGTTCGTCGTGTGTCGCCAGGGCGCACCCCGGGGGTGCGGGAACGCATCGTTGCTCTTACCGTAATCACGGCAGCCAATCAGGCACCGGCTCTGCCATACCGACAGGGCACAGATTGCCTGCCGCAAGAGCGGTAGGAGCGGAGGCGTGTTCCTGCACCTCCACTGCACGTTCCCGCACTCCCGCGGTGTGTCTTCGTGGTATGTTTCTTCTCTATACAATGACTTGCTGTGGTCAGCCTATAGACAAGTCTGTGTGTTATCCTTCTTAGACAGGTCTAGTACCAATTCGTCGTCCACGGAGGGATGGTAGGTATGGTTGGCTGTTGCGGAAAATTCGTACCAGAAAGCGTCTGAAATTGGCTGCAGTTGACGCGTTTTCCGACTGCGCTGCCACGCGCCAAAAATCACCCAAATACAGAACCACCTGTCACCTGTATGACCTCTCGTCCCACCATTGAGCTGCTCGAGCGGGCAACAGCAGCGTCTCCATTCGTCCCTGTCGCATGCCAGAGTACTCCTATAGATTCTTCTTGCCCGAAGAGCGTCACACCGTTTGTTCAGGGCTGGTGTTCTCTTGACATCCAGCGGAATCCAGTCTGTGACGGCTCTCGTTTAGCGCGTGCCTGTGAAGCGCATTGCGTGCCCGGCCCACCTAATTTTCGACGACTTGGCCCGAGCGACAGCGTCTCTAATCTTCGACGAAGCTCGGAGCTCCGGAGGCCTTCTCTCACTTGCGTGAGTCATGTCACTCCGAGCATCGTCCTCGCGATTGCGAGACGTATGTTAGGGCTGGAAGAACGGTGGAGTCGAATAGGTGGGCACGGAGTTGGACGCGAACGTTCGTCGTCTTCTTCACGACTTCTTCGACTCCCTTGAAAGCTTCCTGAGCCACTCGTTTCGCCTTGCTCAGCTTCGGCATTAGGTCGTTGGCCATGTTGACTTCGAGGCCCAGATACACGTAACTGGAGCACTCGGAGATGTTCTTTCCGTTGAGCGAGAAGGGGGCATCAGGAACTCATCGGAACTCCATTTCTCATGAACATCGTCTTCGTAAGATTCAGCTGCAGTCCAACGTTCCCACACACACGATCGAAGTCGGTCAGCATTCGCTCCCCTGGCTGATGCTCTGAGTTATGAGCATGATGTCGTCAGCGAAATGAAAAGTTTAAAAGCGAAATTAATAAAAGATTTCTAGAACGTTGATTTCTAGAACGTTGAGTTTTTTGGCTCAGTTGGGTACGTGTGCGATTCCCTGCGATCGCACACGTACCCAACTGTAAAAGTGAAGTAGTTTGTGGATCAGATTGGAGATCAGTGATACGTCACTTTAGAACCGTAATCGATCGACCTGTCTTCTGCACCTCTCAGGATGACCCAGCTGCCTATCCTTTCTTAGACTCGCTTCTTTTGCTTTCGTTCTTTCCTAGTTCTTTCCCTTTTCTTTCATGGTCCGATTGCCTTCCACGTTGTCTTCATGGATCTATTCTATTCGGAGGGGGCACAGCAAGAAAAGCGAAACCAACCCACTCAGAATGGCCTGTCCGAGCAAGGAAACCGCATAGAAAGGCTCTTTCGCAGGCCACCTCAGTGGGTGGTCTCTGTGGAATGCACATTCAACTTTACATTTGTTTCGAAAGAGCTGACTGAAGTGTCCCTTCCCACTAGGAAAGGTGTAAGTATAGTGTGACTTGAGATTCTCATTAAAACTGTGGTTCAAAATATGAGACATGTAACATAAGGTACAACCATACTAACCTTATACCTTTAGTCCTGACAGTCGGTCGAGCAGATGCCTAAAACAGCATTCCTAATTAGGGGGAGGGAAGGTAAAAAACGGGGAATGATCTCGAACAGAGAATAACTCTCGTCTATCGCCACAGCAGGAGACGAGTAAGGACACGACGTGACAAAGGGCAGTGCCTTGAGGAGTCTCTGAGGATTTGTTGATTTAAATGGGAGTATCAGGCGGGCACAGATGGCGTGTAGCGCAGTCGGAGAAGGTGCTACTGTCGCGTGCACCCGATACCAGGTTCCTGGTTCGGATTTCTCGCCCAGGCCAACCAAGGCTTCCATCCCTCCGGGGTCAGTGAATTGGTACCAGACTTGTCTGGGAAGGATAAAGCGCTGACTTGTTCATCGGCTGGCCACCGCAAGTGTTCAGCCGGTGGTCTATGGCCAAATACGCATTCACGTCGCCTCTACGATATCCCGTAGAAGTAGAATGCGCTGGCGCATCCCAGAAGGGATTGAGTAAAGCCGTCCTTTATCTTTTATCCTTTTATCTTTTATCAGGCTGGCCATGCCCCCCTCCCCCCCCCCCCCCCCCCCCTTCCACACCCCAGATTTGCACCCTAGGATGAATCTGTCTTCATTAAAGGGTGGACAGCGTTAATGGCTTGACCGCTAATCACTTTAATTTTCTGCCCTTGGTCACCCTTAACGAATAGCGTTTTCTGTCTATGGGCCTTAGCTAGCTCCTCTAAGCTCTAAACAAATCCTCATTCAATGAGCACAGGCTATGTTGCCCCTTCGGAGTGATCTGCTCACTAACCCTAGTATTGGGTTGAATAGAAAGTTCTGGCGGCTTTGACTGGTCCCTTTCATAAGATCATAACTTTCTTCGCGCTCACTGGATTCGGTCGAAATAAGACACCATTCGAATCAGCACACTTTTTCCAACGCGATTTTGGTTGATTAATTCCATCAGCGAAAAACTGGGAAAAATTCCAGAACGGCTGTTTTTGCGTGGTCATGATTTTCGAAGGTCCTACTTGTCTCAGCGAAGAAGTTCTGAAAGTGCTTAGAATCGTGGTAGTTGGTGGACGCTAGGTCTGGAGGCTTTCCGGCCAACCTAATATCAACAAGCTAAAAGAATCGACCTTGGTTTAATTATCTTTAGAGACATTCGCTTTTCTTGGAACAAGCTTGTTGCTCTCTAGAGCTCTGTTTTTCCTACATAAATATTCATCTGTCATTTACAAAAGTAATTTCTACACACAATTTCTACACCGACCAAATTTTGATTTAAATCCAACGTAGCGTTTGCGAACTTCAAGCATACAGCCATCACATAAAATATGTGCAATTATTTCGCCGTGATAGCAAAAGTTTCCTACAATTCCAACTTTAAGAATATGCCTTCTATTTTTGATCTATGCTTAAAACTGCATGCTTTCTCTGCACAACCGTGTTAATGCTGCACATCCTGCTATAGATCTCACATCCCGCTATCCTAACTTAATCATTGAGGCTTACTCACTGAAAGTTCAATATTCTTCCATTTTGGCTGCATTTTGTTCAATATTCTTCCATTTTGGCTGCATTTTGGCTCTACCTACTTGTTCATCAGTCCGACTCCTCTGTTTTCCATCCTCTGAAGGGTTTCTTTGCTTCGATATCGCTTCTTGAGCTCTGGTTTTTGAGAATAGTCTTCCTCACAATCCTATCTACAAAAAAAACGCGTTGCTATCGATTAGTTCATTTCAACGGATTTTTTACGATTGGTATTGTACCTTTTGTATTTTTCTAGAATAAATTTAGGCACTAAATCTTTGACGACGAACTTGTGGAAGGACGTTTTTCTTCCAACTCCTTGAGAAGGGCATAGAGTGCGATCTCATCAGCGAGTCATGTCGATGAGTAGAAGTTGATGACACTGATCGGCTTCCGAGGCGGATGGCCAGTCGAGGTGAAAGAACTTTGTAGGAGTCGATAAGACCGATGAGAGGCTGTTGCACGACAAAGCCGCCTCCGGTATTGCGGTATGGAACCTTCTTCGCACGAATGACAAGTATTCCGTCTCTCAAATATCGTACTTCGGTATTCCGAGCCTTGGTCTTCTGCACGGTATCCAAAAATACCTGATAAATGGCGATAATGATGATTCATATATTTGTTCATTGGTGTTTCAATTCATTTTTAAGCATCAAGTGGCTGGTGTATCGGCTAGCCACTTGACGCCTAGAGAAAATGAATTGAGTCATTTCTATGAATCGGCTCATCCCGATACGCGGGTGAGTGCTAACGGGTCCCACGAGGTGTGGATGTTGCGTTCGATCAAACAGCGCCTGTAGTGCATTGGGGTAGAGCGTTCCTGCCCGGGTTCGAATCCCACCTGGCGCTAGAGTTTTGATTGCATCAAAACATCGTCGAAACAGCTTGTTTATTGTTGGTTAGTTTAAGACGATAAAAAGGATAAAGGGATTGAGGACAGCGTTACTCAATCCTTTATGGGATGCGTCACGCTTTCCTCTTCTACGGGATGTCGTGCGGTCGATTTGAATACGTAATCCCAAATCCGACTATGTGATAACGTGGTAGATTGTTTTTCATGGATCGAGTGTTTCATGGAACATCATGACGATGAAGAACAACATCCGGTTATAAAAATAAATAAAAATGAAATAAATCTTCTTCTTCTTCTTCTTCTTCTTCTTCTTCTTCTTCTTCTTCTTCTTCTTCTTCTTCAGCGTTTGTCACGCTTCATGGCGGGGTCCGCTTTTCTGGTGCCATGTCGCCATCTTTCCTCCCGTGCTAGATCAGGGTGGACACCAGCTACTTTAAAGTCCTTGTGTAACGTATCAGCCCAGCGCTGCTTCGGGCGCCCTCTAGGCCGCTTTCCATTACCTCGAACTTAAGGCCTCTCTTGCTGACGCTCTCTTCCTTTCCACGCAGAACGTGGCCGTACCATGGCGAGCGAGCTTCGCGCATCTTGTCCGCTATCGGCGTGAAACCGAACTTCTGCCGAATAGCTTCGTTTCGGATGCTGTCCAGGCGCGTGACTCCAGGCATCAAGCGCAGCATCTTCGTTTCCATTACGCTGAAGCGACTTTCCTTTGTCGCGTGCCAACACCCAGCTCCGTACATCGCTACCGGTTTTGTAGATCTTCGACGACGGTTTTGTGGATCTTCGACTTTAAGCGCTCTGGCATCTTCTTGTCGCGGAGTACTCCAGTCAATGAGCGCCACTTCGACCAAGTTGCACTCACGCGTGAGATCACTTCAACCATCAGACTGGTTCAAAAATGAAATAAATAAATAAATAAATATCATATTCGCCCGTGCAATGACTTGTGGTGGTCATCCGATGAAGAAATCAGGCAGCACTTTATCCTTCCCCGATAAATGCGGTACCATTTCACCAACCCCGAAGGGGTGGAAGGCTTGGTTGGCCTGGACAGGAAATCCGACCCAAGCACCTGGTACCCGCATGAGACAGCCGGCACCTCCACCGACTGCGCCTCACGCGCCCATGAAGAGTATAAATACATTCTAAAAAAAGTTGTAAAGGGGGCGTGAAATTTTTTTCGCTAACCTAATATGTGATATCTAGTCCAGCACGTCAGGTGAACGAGGATTGCATGGCCCAACTCCTTGTTGTGGAGAAACCCGGTCCTTCAAGGCTTTTAGCCTCCTTGTCATCGATAGGTTGATCCTCCCTTCGTTGCAACTTTCCAAAGCAGTTTCCCCTTGTTCTTGCGCGCTGCAGCCGTCATTCGTCCTGCACGCGGCGATCTCTACTGCTAATAAGGAGCCGGCGTACGTCGTACTCCCATTGCGAGTTTTTTCGTACAGAATGCCGACGATGATTCCTTGTCCCAGCTTGTGTCATACGGTAACTGGCACGATGACCTTAACGGCAGGGTAGCCGCTCGAAAAAACTGGCCGTTGGACGGCGGCCAGTGGGAAAACGAACGCGCGCCACTTGGCACGGAGCCATTGGCGACGAACGCCGCCGTCGCCGTCGTGGTCAGTGCCAGCGCCACCTGGCGCTGGCCGTTCCACTGACCCCGCTGGCCGCGTGGTACCAGTTCGTGTCGACGACCTCAGCGCTAAGCCTTCATTAGATGATCTGCGGCGGACTAGTGCACACGAACCGTTCGCCTCCGCGTCCTTACACCGTTCGCACCCGTCTCGGTGCGAGCTGGGTACGTTGACCCCGGCTCTACCCGGCGTCCTGGCCGTGTTCTCCTTTCCTTGCCGTAGTTATCTTGCTTCGAAATCACCATAGTGATCTCGAAACTCGTAGTGTCTTGCTTCATTTCCTTCACAGAGTAGAATTTTTTGGTTTTTTCTCAGTAATTTTAAACTGAAAAAATGAATTT
Organism: Heligmosomoides polygyrus polygyrus; assembly: GCA_947396885.1. Lineage (NCBI taxonomy): Eukaryota > Metazoa > Nematoda > Chromadorea > Rhabditida > Heligmosomidae > Heligmosomoides > Heligmosomoides polygyrus. The sequence goes on from OX377204.1 coordinate 13,225,083, forward strand.
TGGAGTGAAATATAACACAACTACAAAGGTTTTTTTTTCAGTAGCAGTCCCGTGTGCATACATGGAAATCCGAGATGTAGTTGGACTATCGTACTTTTGTCAAAATCGACCACATCCTGGAGTTCCTTATCTTGCTCAGGTTGTGGGCGGCACCCAATAAAAGCATCCCTTCTTCTTTGTATCTTAGAAACTGCTACAAACGACTTATTTTTATGCAATTTTCACTTCAAGTGGTCACTTTTCAAATCAAACTGTAAAATCTTCTAGGAAAGCTTGACGCCCTTGACATCAAAGTGATCACCTTCCGAGGTGCAATCCTAGTGGGGGTCCACCGTTTACACACGTTTAATGAATGTTTAAATGGAGACACATGCATGTACAAATTTTAAAGCCACCACATCCTTGAGGAAGCCCAGGGGGTTGGAGGGTCACCCCTCGAGGTCGAGGGGTAGAACGCACTTCCGGTTATAAGGTGCTCCCTCCCCCATTGGGATTGCGCTCCTTCCAAATCACGAATGCTTTTTGGATAAAAAAATAGAGGCCTTCCGAGGAGGTTCGAATAATTTTTTGTTCAGAGAGAATGAATTCATAACTGTATGAAGGATGTAGGACTGTCTTATCCTTGAAAATAGTGAGTGCTGCTATTTCGTAGCCTTAGAAAGCCACCCTTTGTGCATTTCACTCGCTTTTCAAACGGAGAGTTTTGGTGCTGATTTTTCGCCAAATCGTTTGGAAATGTTTTCTTTTTCTTAGCCCATTCTTTACTTCTAGTCCTTAACTGCAATATTGTGGCGGCTCTTTAGTTGGTGAGGTGGTGATGCTATTGCCTTCAATAGTCCGAATCACGTGCCAGAATAGCCCAGCTTGCCGGAAAGGCACCATGGACGGCGTGCAGCTTTTCAAAACTGTCTTTTTTGTCCGGGACATCTAAATTTAGTCCTTTAGGCATATGACTTGCCCCGCTACTGAAGCAAAGGTAGTCGTTTCCATTTATCTATGTCGCGTGCCAGTTTATCCCATTGGGTCCTGCACGCGTAGTGGAAGGGACAGAGTTGAGCTCTTTGCTCTGGCCGTGATGACAATGATGGCTATTTTGACGTTTTCAAGTGTCCAGACCTGGGGTGTCCATCGAATTGTTCATCTTATCATCGAACTGCTAGAGAGAGACTTCGTGTCCATTGGTCTGTATCACATGCCAAAATAGCCCTGTTGGGCCTACTCACTAAGAAGTTAGAAACGGCTTTGTCGTAGTGTTGGTACAGAATTTATTTCTCTGAGCATCCAAATCTAAGGTTCGATCTCCACTTCTCACCGCTTCTCAATCAATCAAGGAGGAGTCATGGTTGTATTATTCCGTATTAAGTGTTGAGTGGCGTATGTAATGTCAGTGGACCCAACTTACTCGGGTACAAAACGATCTTCGAACATTTGGCTTAAATTTTGGGGAATACAGGTTCTTGAGAAGTCAATAGAATCCTTAACGTTTTGGACATTTCTCAGACCCCAACTTGGTACTGCTCCTCACTAAGCATTTTATCGACTTGTTCCGATCCTTTAACACTATACATAGTTCCCTTTCTGAGGTTTCGAGTGCATAAACTGAAATTTTAAACTCTCTAGCCTATAATCGTAGCACGTCAGCATCGATGCGTTTTGTTCAACATGTCTGCTTGCTAATTTCTGTATTGCTTTCTTATAATTTTATCTTCAGCTAAACAGAACAGTCATCCTGTGTTTGACTGGTGTGTTAAATAAATAAATAAAGTATTAAATAAAATAATAATAATATTAGTTTGCATCAGCGTTTCCCACGGTTATAGCCTGATCCTCCCGCTTAAGTTTTTCTAACCCATATTGGACCTGCATCTGGTTATTGCGGTTATTTGCTCTATATCTACTTACTTTGATACTCTGATGATCCTTTTGTTGTCTGGAGGTCTTCTCAGCGGAAACGACAATTCTTCCAGACCGCTCAATCTCTGGCTGCTTGCATCCAGTGAGGCAGACTCTGCTCTCTGAAAGGTCTTGAGAATGAGTCTGCCCATCGCGTTGGCGGTCGTCCCAGTGGTCTCTTACGGTCTCTCGGGAGTCATTCTGTGACACGGAGACTCCATCTATCGTCCTTTCGTCGAAGCAGGTGTCCGGCCCAGCGATATTTGGACTTCTTCATGTACTGCAGCGGGTCTGCTAATTGCGACTTCTCCCGTAGCTCCGTGCTTTGTAGGCCTTCTTGCCAATGCTGACGAAGGCTTGTCCTTAGAAGACATCTCTCCAGTGCACGATGCGTAGTTTGCATCGCTCTGGCGATTGTCTTGTGGTCGGGCCAGGTATCCGTCGCGTAACACATCGCAGGCAGTAGAGAGGCGTTGAATATCAAGGCCCTGAGGCCGGCATCCTTGACCTGATCGGTGACTTCGCGAATCGAACTGAAGGCTGTCCATGCTGCGCGTCTCCTGCGGGCGATTTCAGGAGCGAGGTCGTTGCCCATGTATCCAGGGAAGAAAACTTCTCACTAACTATCACGGAGCAACTATACATTCGTTGCTTTGGGTTTTCTAATAGTCACCTTCTCTTCATCGGTCTCTGCAGATTTTCATTGTTGATCTCTCGGTCTAACCTAAGGCAACCTTTTCCTTCGGTTCTCTCCTTTTCCCATTCACTTTTGTCATTTGTTAGTATTTTTATTTTTCGATTTGCTCCTCAAACACATTTATTTTTGCTGCGTTTGAATAGGGCTTCAATAGTTCCCTGTATTCAAGAACGTCATTGCTTTCTGAACTCACTTTTTGGGCCAGTTTTCCTTTAGTTAGGCTAATACAATAATAACGCGTACGTCGTTTGTAGCTCGATCGGAGGAGGCGGCGGCTGTCGCCTGTACTTTCATGGTTATTGGTTCGGATTTCTCGCCTATGCGAACCAAGCCTTCCATCTTTCCGTGGTCGGTGGACGCTGGTACCAGACCTGTATGGGAAACAAAAGACACTGACTTGTCCATCGGCTGATCACCTCAAAGCATTGTGTAGGGCAAATACGAATTCAAATTCCCTCCACGATATCCATAAGAGTAGAAAGCGCGGCGCATACCGCAAAGGCACTGAGTCTCCTTTCATTGCAATAATGTAGGTGCTACGTACACTATGAGTACAATACTTCCTTGCAGATTATTTGGATCTGTCCTAGTCGGAAGGGGTATGCAGCGGTTTGCATCTCATCCTTTCCTTTAAACTTATCCCGGAGCTTCAGTGATTGCCAACTGACACAACGGCACTCATGCGAACTGAAAGAGATGGTGTCGTGTGGGACGCAACTGTCACCTCAGCGCTGCCCCCTCCCGACTAGGATGGATTCGGTCACCTTAATCATCTGTTGTTCCGTTGATGATCGTTCTATGTACATGAGCCTTCTGTGGAGCGTCCTTTCACGTGCCAAAAAAACTCAGTGGTTGCTTCCCTCACGAAGAAACCTTCAGCTTTATTTCTCCGCTCCAGGATCTTGTAAGATTAACAGTGAAAAAGGATCGAAAAGCGCAGTAGCTATCCATCACTGGTCGCAATAAGTGGAACTGCTGAGTCTTCCGCGGGTGACATTTTTTCGGAGCGAAAACAATCTCGTTGTGAGTAGCTGACTAGCTCATTTCGCAGAGACCCTACAGAGCTCCAAGAATCCCTGTGCTTTCTGGTGGTTCTGGAAAAACATGGTCGTCACGTGGCTGGCGGTGAGAAGCCCATGTTGACACTGCGAAGGTTCATAAATTGTCAGATCTGTAATTCGTTCGCGCAACGCCGTCTACGCAGCTGCTAACAAAAGCCGTGTAAACATCTTATCGTTAATCACTGTCTGGACTCAATCTATCAAGTTGCTCTGAAGCAAATGAATTCGAAAATGTTCTTTCAGTGAGAGATGCAAAACACTCGTCTAAAAACGCAAAAATTACCGCTTTTTGCTAGAAAATAAAGGATAGGGTAACGTTGGGATGCGGCAAATTGGCTGCATCACATCCCGCTCTGCCTCTACGGGATGTGATGCAGCCAATTTGAATGCGTATTTGGCCTATACAATGACTTGTGGTGGACAACCGATGAACATCTCAGCGTTTTGCCCTTCCAAGAAAGGCCTGGGCGGGAATACAAACCAAGGAGCTGGCTGGTATCGGCTACACGCGACAGACGGCGCCTCCTCCGACTGCGCTACACCCGCCCTTGCTAGAAAATAAGAGTATGTAAAGGACAAGGATAAATGACGGGTTAATCAATATCCGTCTGGGGTATGCCACGTATTCCACTTCTATGGAATATCGTCAAGACAAGCTGAATGCGTATTTGGCCTATACAATCACCTTCAGTAGCTGCCAATGGACAAGTCAGTGTTTTACCCTTTGCAGACGAGTCTGGTACCAATTCGCTGACCCCGGAAGGATGGAGAGCTTGGATAGCATAGGCGGAAGTCGAACAAACTGTCCTTGATTACGAGTGCACCCTATAACCAATGCATTCTCCAACTGCACAGTGGTGAAGCGCCAGCAAAGCATCATCATGTTCAACGCATGAGACTGCGGTTTTAGCATGCTTCTGGAAAGGGCGGAAGTGGCAACTTCTCAGGTGACCTTCAGTAGGTAGCATACAAACATACAAATACGATAAGCCCGAAACCAGACTGCAGTCACGAGATATATGGACACGGCATGGAGAGTCTCATCACTTTTGCCCCCCCCCCCCCTAATAGAAGTAGAGTGCGTGGCGCTTCCCTGAAAGACGTTGCATAAAGCTTGTCTTCATGCCCTTGGCTTTGTTGTATTCCTATGAAATGATTGGAAGTTTAGTAGTAACATTGAGGTTGTTATAGTGGATGCTTCTTTCTTTAACTAATCTATTTCAATTTGCGTTAGAGCACTTTCAGTTCGTCAAACAATTGTAATGCAAAACATAACATTTCATCTATCTATCCCAGCCGGTCCCGTTGTCTTTGCTTCTGTTGCGTGTGTTTGATTAAGGAAAATAACTGATTATCCGTTACTGTTGTCTGATGGATGGAAGCAGGAACTGGAAATTGTCTGTTGACATTTTCGGGCTCAATGCAGCCGAGCTGTGTGATCTCTGGTTGGAAACGGGCATCCTTCAGAGAAGCAGAGGCACAATTAGCAGCCGGCAAGACTTCCGCATCTAGCGCGTCTAGCGCGGGAGTCTTATGGTTGGACTTCGCTTCCAAGCCCGAAAGGTATAGGCGAAGCCTGATGATAGCCATGGCGTCGATGGGTGAACGATAAATGTTAGAGGATAAAGGACGACGTTAGTCAAACCGTTTTGGGATGTGCCGCGCATTCTATAATACTTTTACATGACGTCGCGGAGGCAAACTGAGCTATTTGACCTAAAGAGAGTGCGTGTAGCGCAGTCAGTGGAGGTGCCGGCTGTAGCGTGCACCCGATTATAGATTCCGGTTCGGATTTCCCGTCCAGGCCGATCAAGCAATCCATCCCTCCGGGGTCAGCGAATTGTTACTAAGCTTGTTCGGAAAAGATAAAACAATGATTTGTCAATCGTTTGACCTTCACAGAAGGTGTGGGTCAAATACGCATTCAGTTTGTCTCCATTGAACTATATTGGAATGCATGGCGCATTCCATCAGGGATTGATTAGCGCCGTCATTTATCCTTTAACGTAGGCAGGCGCTGTGTGTCGCTCCCTTTTTACCTATAGATCCCTGATGATCAGCAATCCTGTTCAACACTAATGTCTTTCAAGTTAAACATTAACGAGTGGGCGAGTATTCTCGTGAAGGAAGAAGAGTTTGTCTTATTTCCCACGAGGAGCTGCCTCAACGCGATTCAGCTGCATGCAGTAGACATCGCTGGTGAGAGTAGTGTTTGCAAGAAGCAGCTCCCAGTGAATGACTCCTTTGTAATTCCACCAGACACTGAGCATAACCTTTTTTGAGTGAAGTTACGGTTCTGGCATAGGAATTCCTGCTTCGCCGCGACTGAGCCACAGACACTTTCGCTTGTGGTTAATGTAGACTACCCACTTCTCTTCGCCAGCGACCAGATTCTCGAGCCATGAAGAACTCCGCCGTAAAGTCAAGAAGTTCATGCATACATCCTGACGCACCTGTAGCTGCTGGCCGCTAAGCTCATGCGGTATCCACGCACCATATCTGTACGTCTTCCCAAGGCACCGCAGGTGTTGAGCTGTGGTGGTGTGACTGAACTTGAGTTCCGCTGTCAGTTCACGGGTGCAACGCCGGCCTCCTGAACCAGCTCCAGAAGACGCTCCTCATTCAGTGCAACTGGCCTTCCAGACCGTGGTTGGTCCTCCAACCGTTCTTGAGTTTGCTTTAGCTATCTGAGAAGGACAGGGCTGATGAAAGCTGCCCGGTTCGGAGAGGAAGTGCCCCTGCTAAGCGCTGAAAGAAATCCGAGCAGTGGGAATACAATGATCAGTGAATGACAATGTGTCGAGGAAGTCAACAAACTCCTTAACGCAGATTCGGAATTGTATCTACTAAAGCGCGTGATACACGCCAATAAGACCGCATTGTACCGCATTTGCCTGTCCATCAACACGGTGATGAAGCATCAGTTCTGAGGAGAAGCATTGCAGTAGCCGTCGACTGCTGAGCTAGCTGCAGCTGCACAAGCATACAAATTGCTGAGATGCATGATAAAAGAGCAGATACGTAAACACCATTGTCAGCTTGTTGAGAAGGCCATTTAGTCACACCACCCCCTCAAGATAATCGGCACTGAAACACTGATTGGAAGAAAGCAACCGCCTGATTCAGCATACCAGGAATGGATCTCAGAGTAGATTTCTGTGCGGCAAAAATGGACACCGCTGCGAGAATCGTCACTAGCATAGTAGAAAAGCGAGTTGTATTTTTGCTAAGTCCTTCGACATGCCGAGATGAACCCCTAAAAGTTTGCTATAGAATCGCTCACTCGCACAAGGCAATAACACCTTCCAGTCATCGAATAAGTAGAAAAAAGCAAAAACGCGGCTTCTAAGTGGGAGATTCGGATATGAAGAATATGAGGACAGGCGTTCGATTATTTACTCTTGCAGTATTTTTGCGTATTTGCTGCATATTCAAGGTTTAGAAGGTGCTGCGTTGTGAAACAGTGCCATTCTACAGGGTGTCTCAAAAAATGTATACACTGTTCGAAAGGTGATGACTTTGCTCACAAAAAGGTACTGAGGAAGTTAAGTGCTCATATGGGAGCTTAAGAAAATGGAAATTTTCTGAAATATGGGCGGTATAGAGTGCGCCGCACACTCGTCCGAAACCTTGCACCTTACACTCGATTGATTGTGTTCCGCTTGAATACTGGTTAAAATTTCCCCACAAGGTGTCCTTTTCGATCTATTTGCGCTTCTTTTGAGGTTTAAAGTTAAACAACACACTATGGCCTGTGAAAAAATGCAGCGTAAAGATCCTAAAGAAGCGTAAAGATCCTAAAGTAATGCCGGTACTGTTTGAAAAGTTCTAACATTGCTGCTAATGAAGCTTTTGATGATGTTTGAGACTCATACAAAATCAAAGGGTGACGAAAGTTCCGTCATGTGCAAATAGTCAAGACTGCGCCACGTACCCGCCTGAATTCTTGCATTTTAGACTCGATTGATTGTACATGGGCTGAATGCTTGTTACAATCTTGTTACTACTTGGCCACATTAACCTTTGCTAACTTATTCCGTCGCCCAGCAGCTGCAACTATGCAGATTAGCCGCTCTATTCAGCTTGAATGTTGCTCCATCAGTCCACAGAATCCGTCTTGGTAGATGGAGCTCCTGCCCACGCTTAAAATGTGCAATCAATAAACTCGCATGTAACGTGTCTTTCACGAGGTTGTCAAGTTTTAAAGGTTAAAAGAAGCACAGCACAGGTTAATGAGGCCAAATAGTAATAAGATTGTAACAAGCATTCAGCCCAGGCACAATCAATCGAGTTTGAAATGCAAGTTTTCAGGCAACGGCATGGCGGAATCTTGACTATTCGCAATCTCAAAAATCTTCAAAAGCTTCACAAGCAGCAATGTTAGAACCTTTCAAATAGTACTTGCATTTTTTAGGATACCCTGCATTTTTGTAGGCCGTAAGTGTCTTCAAATTTTATACCTTTAGAAGAGCGCAAATCAATCGAAACAGTCACTTTTTGAGGAAATGGTGGCAAGTATTCAAGCGAAACATAATCAATCGAGTGTAACATACAAGGTTTCAGGCAGGTGCATGGCGCATTCTACATCATATGTCAGAAAATTTCTACTTCCTTAAGCCATATGGGCTCTTAACTTCTTCAGTGCCTTTGCCGTGGGCAAAGTTACCACCTCTCAAATAGTATATTTTTTTTTGAGACACGCTGTATAGTGAACTTTACCAGCGGGGGCCCTAACTCGGAAGGTGCAAGGATTTTGCATAAATAGAACATCCTTTTTTGTAGTACATTCCATGTCCAACTCTCGATGATTTTTCGCATCTTTGACGTGGTAATCGACGAGTAGCTTCTTCAGAGTGGCCAAGATTGATATATTTCTATTTCGGCATACGTTTCGGCATTGTCTCCTTCTTCAGGTCTTGCAAAAGTCGCAGCCGTATGAAAAACTGTGCTTCCAAAGATTATTTCATTCTGCAGAGGGCCATCCAAAAGGTACCACAAAAATCTTCATTAGGCTACCCAAATGGGATTCCAATTCCGCAGACAAGCTGTTCAGGTGCAGCTGTTCCCATCAATATAGTGTTGTCGAATCCGACAAAGTAGGGAGGAGGAAGTTTAAGCGGAACGTTATTTATAGCTTCTTCATTGTATTGACAGCAGAAAGAGGAAGGTTGGTGCAGAAACTGGCTCCGTGTTGATGAAAACCGTCAACACCGATGCTATCTGAAGAAGAAGAACAACACAACAAGATGTACTTAGCAGTTGAGCAAACAGCGGAACTGCTGCTCATTCATTTAGAAACGAACGCGAAGTGCGTTGAATACCAGAGCTATCGAATGGGAAACGGTTGAAGAATACATCTTCTGGGGCATGCTAGAAGATTATCTCATGCACTGGGCCCAGGCGACCCTAAAAAGACATGAAGAAGCCTGTGGTCCATAAGGGACTCAGTAGAATCTATTTGTCCTCCTCTACGCTCGACCTAAGTTCAGCCGCTCTTACTAGACTTGCCTTATACTCGAATTCTGTAAGGAAGTAAAACCATGCTGTTTCTGACTGTGGTACAACACGAGTAGTTAGTCAAGTTCTACCGGACGGGCGAATGGGGGCAAATCAGAGACGCTGTCGCATAGGCCAAGTCGTCGAAGATTAGGTGGCCCGGCCATGTAGTGCATTTCGCAGACAACCGCTGGAAGAAAGCCGTCACGGATTGGATTTCGCGGGATGTCAAGAGAACACCACGATGCGCACCTACGCGTTGGTCGGACTTCTTTGTGAAAGATCTGAATGAACGATATGACGCTATTTTGTCCCTCGAGCGAGGAGGATCCATTGGGGCACTCTGGCACTCGAATGGTACGACAAGAGCGGTTGCTGATGCGCACTCGAGCAACTCGATGACGAGAGGTGTGACGACGGGCGGTACCGGAGAATCTTGAGTCTCTACAAGGCTAAATCCTCAGTCAGTCATGATCGACTTGAAATTTCGAACGTCTTGGTCTCCAGTTGCTTTCAATAACGTGAATCAGAGGTCGCTCTCTGGAGGCCAGGATGGAACTTGTCTGGGAGACAGAAGAGATTCCTTTCACCAATAAAATCTTTACGGCCTCGTGATAGCGTAGTCGAAGTAGGCGCTGGCCGACGAGTGCACCCGATTCCAGGTTCCTGGATTTCCCACCCAGGCCAACCAAGCCTTCCATCCTTTCGGGATCGGTGAACTGTAACCATATTTGACTGAGAAGGACAAAGCGCTGACTTGTTCATCGGCTTGCCCCCGCAAGTCATGTATGGGACAAACACGCACTAACATTGACCCCACGACATCGCGAGAAGTGGAATGCATGGGGCATCCCAAAAAGGATTGAGTAACGCTGTCCTTTATCCTTTATCCTTAGGTAACTCTTCTTGGTTAAGCAAACTCGGGCCTGGATATATTCCCGCCGTACAATTTCCATTGAAGACACCGCGGCTGACTCCCGAAGCCGCAAGCTGTACTCGACACTATAGGTACCAGATGGTACCACTCGGTGCTGGTCCCTTGCAGCCGAATGAGTCGGCAACGCGTTGTTGCTTGCAATTAGTCGTCGGTATTGCTTTTGCCCGACGCTGATGTCGGCAACGGCGTCTGAGAGGGAACACGTGCACCGAAAACAAGCGAGGAAAACGAGAACGGAGTGACTGAAACAACATGTAAGTCGAACACAGAAAGGCAACACACGGGAAAGCCGTTGTTTGCCGAACAGCGTCACATGTATGGTTTGGTTAGCTTCCAGCCGGGGTAGGGCTTCTCCAAGGGTACACGTCTAGAGGTCCACCTCGTTCCTTTTCCAAAACAGGTATTTAGCTTTACCTCGACCGCAGCAAGCCTAAACTGTCCTTTTACAGGGAGACTGCATACGTAGCTGCCGCTAGTGCCTTTGTTCTGAAAGTTTTTGTAATCGTTCTGGATGCTAAAGGATAAACGATGAAGAGCGGCGTCGAACACTCCTTTTGAAATGCGCCACGCATTCTGCTTTTACGGGATGTCGTAGACGCTACTAGAATGCGTATTTATCCGACCCAATGACTTGCAGTGGCCAGCCGATGAAAAAATCAGTGTTTAGTCCTTCTCAGAGGAGCCTTGTGCCAGTTCACGGATTGCAGAGGATTGGAAGGTCTGGTTGGTATGGATGGGAAATCCGAACCAAGAACTTGGGTTCATGTGTGCGTCACAGCCGCACCTCCTCCGACATGCGCTCTACTTCGCATATATGTAGTCCAAGTATTATTCGGGTCTTTCAAGAATCAAAGGGGAAGTTTTTGAGGAAGAGAGCTTATAAGGAAGTCTGTTCCATTCGTACAGTGTCAGATGCTTTGCTCAATTCTTGAAGGCACATCCAACGGACATTGAAGAACCATCCATAACATGAGCTAATCTTATTACTTTAATGACTAAGTAATATATTCTTCTTCTGTTATCCTTTGCTATCTTGTAGACATAACATTTCACTACCATTTAAAACCTTCCTCTTCTGTGTTTTATCCATGCACTACCTCACTTTGTCGAGAGTGTCACGCTAGTGCAGTTCAGCTTAACTTCATGCTTCAGCTCTGTAGCGAGAACGTCTTCGTGTCTATATCGCCACAGTGTGAGGTTCTGGAGCGCCTAAAGGAGTAACGAGTGGACAGACTGAGCAGACGGGCTGATATACATCTTGTGGCGTCTTTAGATCCTTTGTTCACTCTTTGATGTCATATTCTAACAACACATTCTTACTGCCACCTTTCCGAAACTGTAAGAACAGTCGTTACGGGGTCAGCACAGCTCCGAATAATCACTGGCATCATGCGACGGTAATCAATAATGCAGCCACGGAACTGCGGAATGTGGGAGGTTCATGCTGCTTGAGACGAATTGGTTTCTCTTACAAAGGATTAAGTTCTTTGGTCCGATTCCTGGCATCAATTTTCGGTACTAAGCAGGCTGGTGCCCGACCTGTCGCGCCATCCGCCGCATCGCGGCGGGTGGTCAGGCGGCCACGCCCCTCCACCAATAGCAGCAGAGTGTCCCGCCCCTATTGACCCCATTGGTCCTTACGTTCGAATTCAAAGTATGGCGCGCACTCGCGCGATTGATCCATTTGAACGGGGCGTGCCCGCTATTGGTGAAGGGGTGATCGCCCGACCGCCCCGCCGCGATGCGGCGGATGGCGCGACAGGTCGGGCACCAGCCCGCTTAGTACCCAATTTTCTTTTCAACACTGATGTACGGCTGCTTGTAGGATGTGGGGATGGCGGTGAGATCGTCCAAGTGTTGGAAAGAAGCTGCGTAAGAATGTGGACTTATAAGAAGACCGTCCAATGGTCTTAACCTTTATAAGGACATCCAAAATCCAAAGCCGCCTACGAAAGGATAAAGACCCACATTCCGCAGTTTCTTGGCTGCATTATTAACTACCGAAGAGTGCACTATAGATGCACTAATTCGGAGTAGTGGGGGTCCCGCAACGATTTTTCTTGCGATAGCGGTTTCAAAACGTGGTCCCCTTGTAAGAATGCTCAATCGACCTACTTTACATTCTAGTAGATGTGTTGGACCAGCTTTGTTTGAATGAACAGATGAAAAAATATTTTCGCGGTTTGCACGTCATCAGCCAAATCGCGTTTGAAAAGTGGATTAATGTAAAAGGAAGCCCTTTCCAAAGTCTTATTCGTTGAATACGTTGTTTGTAGACCATCCCATGGCCATACGGCTCTTTAAATTCTTTTGATGATGGTTATTATTTAGATCTATCCTAGTTGGGAGGGATGTCCATGTCCCCATGCGAACTTTCCCGTGAATTTGTCCGAGAACTCTCATGTCGTGTTTCACAACTGGAGCTTCCGGGAAGATTCGGCATAGGTGATGGTGAATGAGAAGACCTTACTCATCGTCTCATCTGCATAGGTACTCCTGTTAGCAAAGGCGGTTCGCCTGCTCGACTCGGCCGATCACCATAGCCGGTTGTCGTTGTCTGCTGTCGGTCGGTCGTACATGTTCGTGCAAACCACCGGCTATAGAGAGGTTGAATCGGTCGAACCAAACCAGTAAACAAGGTGTGAAGGAGCGTCAACACCAACAGATTGGAGACGGAACGTCGCCAACGAGACGGCGTTCAGCAAAACACCAATAAGTACACAGTGGACGCACGGCGCAATCCGACATGTTGGGAGAATTCCTAACTTTCTGCTTCTGGCTTTGCTCAGTCCCTTTTGGAATGCGCCATGCACTCTGCTTCTACGGGATGTCGTGGAGGCAATTTGTATGCGTACTTGTCCATATAATAACCTGCGGTGGCGAGCCGGTGAACAAGTCAGCGCTTTATCCTTCCCAGACAAATATGGTCCAATTCGCCGACCCCGAAGGAATGGAAGGCTTAGTTGGCCTGGGCGTTACATCCGAACCAAGGGCCTGGTATCGGGTGCTCGCGACTACCGGCGGCACCTCCTCCGACTGCGCTACATACGCTCAAAATTCTACAGTAGAAGAAATTATTAGGTTAGGCTGCTCATGAAACTTTTTCCAGTCCCACTTGAAGGCTTTTTATAGCTTGGCTTTCATTTATGCTGAGATTGGTGGATGGCACCCGATCTTTCTGTAATGGTATGGTACGAATTTAATGCTCAAACGGAAGGGGGTTTAGTAGGCCTCGTTGCGGAATGGAATCTAAAATCGATCGTGCTAGCGGTAGTGGTGCCTACTGCCACCGCTGGCTTACCCGATAGATTCACGGCACAACAACTCATTGTATGGCATACGCATTCTTCACGGCATCGTGTAGAAGAGGAACGCGTGGCGCATTCCAAAAGGGATAAGTTAACACCGTCCTTTAACATTTCAATATCGCCTAATAGTTTCTAACATGCGTGCGTCCTGTAAAAATATAAATGTACAAGGTTTGATTCAAAATTGGCTCATTCTACCAGTTGTCGACCCCTCTGCAAAGTTTTCAAGGACGAACTGGTCCTCGTAGCATGCTGTGCCCTTCACCTGTCACGCTCAGGTTCAGCTTCTCTTCTGTTTAAGATGACAATTGTTCCGGTTTTTCTGCGGGCGCGTCTGCCACGACATCACGAGAGTTCACGAGATGACATGAGGCCAAGTGTACCTTGCCCGACAAGCTGTTCAGATTCCATCGTGATCGCGGCGGCCCTCCGTTTGCACTGTTTTCTCAGCATCAGCATCAACATCATCGGGCAACGACGACCTTAAGAATCACCATCAGCTGTGTTTATCCCCCGATCTCGACGACGACTGGTGTTGAGAAATGTTGCAAAGATCACTTGCAAACGGCTAGAGTCTAGGCACGCATGGTTAATTCGTGGTTAGCACGTGCTTCCTAGGGCCGTATTCATCAACGACTTACAACAATGTAACGTGGAAAATTAAAGCCGAGATCCCTGATAACGCGGCTTATCAAGCGATATGGTAAGCGATAAGCTACGTTATCTGAGTTTTCCGCGGTGAATTCTCTGTTAAAGTAAGGTTCGATTCCTGTCTTTAGTTATGTAAGTCGTTGAGATCCGACCCCCGGTTCTACAGCACCGAGCTAGCGGTAAAAAGAGCGGAGATTTAGCGACAGTAAACCGGAGGCCGTCTATATCTGGTCTAGAACGTATGCCAACATCAAAAAATGGAAAAAAATATTGAAAAAGTTCCGATTTTAGCAAAACTTCCGATTTTAGCAAAACTCGAACCAACTGAGATTCTTTGCTTTAGAGGCTCGTCTGATGGTGAGAAGGACAAAACGCTGACTTTCTATACACAATGGACTTCCACTGAAAGTCATTGTACAGGTCATTCACGCATTCGAATTGCATCCACGATTTCCAGTAGAAGTAGAATCCGTGACGCATTCCATATCCGTTCCACAATTCCATTTTAGCTAGCTCCGATTTTTTATAGTTTATGTCGATGAATTTAATCCGCAACTCCGAACTTCCCCATACTGAAGCTGCTAGCCCAGAAGAAACCTATAGGAATGTCTTGGCTATGAACAATAGTATGCGCAAACTGGGTGCGTGCACAAGCTCGCTTAGAATCTATCGTTGGTTTCAACGTACATCCTGAACTTACCACGCTTATGTGACAAAACTCTCTAACACGAGAGATACTACATAAATACGAAAAACAATTTGTAAGTATAGATTGAATAATGCATGTGGATAAATAAAATAAATGAATAGATAAATGAATAAATAAACACGGATTGTGACAGTGTTGTTATTGTTAGCGTAGGTTGAGGGGTGCTAGCGCATTAAGCTAGAGTGCCGGCTGTCGCGCGCAGGCGTAATCGAGGTTCTTAGTTCGAATCCCGACTAGGGCCAGACTTTTTATCCATTGAACTGTAAAAGAACGTGTCTCGGAAGGGTAAAACTAACTTGCCCATCGTCTGTCCGATCGACGCAGATTGTATATACGAGCGCGCATTCAAATTGTTTCGACAAGATGCGTAGAAGTAGAGTGCGTGGCGCATCCCGAAAGGCACTGTTCAGCGCTGTCCTCTCTCGTTTATCCAATGTCAGTCAACTTTGTTAAATTTTTAATTACTTTCAAGTTTCTTCACGATATTGACTGGTAGACCAAAGAATAATAAGTGGTTCTATCAATTTCTTTTGGCTACGCCATGCATTGAACTTTTAGACGCTTTGAAACCGTCCGTTGTCTATATTTTATAACGAATTCAACATATGGGTGTAGAAGCTAGATAGGTAACGCAGCAGATTATGTTGCTAAACCTGCTTTGAGGGAAGATCTCATGAAACATCGATTGATTCCGGTTCAGTCAGCGCGCTTACAACCGACAGCGCTACATTTAACTCTATGATTTAGCTCGCTTCTATGTTTTAGTCTAGTCTAATAGTAAGAGAATGATAGTTTAGACTAATGTTGCCTAGGGGGAAGCTGTTGCTTGGTTGTGCATAATAAATAGTATCTTATCCGAGAGTAGAGGGTTCAAAGTCGGCCTGAGGGAAAAAGTTTTGCAGTGAAGGACAATTGAGTGAACAGGCGAAGAAGCAATTGGATCTGCTTTCTAGAGTCCTCTTGTTTAGGAGAGAGACTGGTCGATTGAGTGCCGCAAATAGGAGTGTAGGTAAGCACAGACTGTTGGTCCTTGGCGTTGTACGGCGGAGAAAGGCACGGCACATCCCCGAATAATTGAATAGTTGAATAATTTGTTATCAGTTACCCCATAGGTATCCTCATAATCTACTATGATTCCTCAATCTTCAGAATACTGCCTAAATATCGCACGATCCTAGCTCTTTCACTTCGCGTAGTGCCTTCCAATTCCTAGTCCCTTTGGGAGACTTTGATACCTGATGACTTGATTATGGTCTTGTGGGCATCAGACAGTAGACAGTTCGGAATCCCCTAATTCCGCTTGACACGCTTCGCCAATGGATAATCACTCCAAGAAGGAGGGATTTAGCGATTAGCCTTTTATTAAGCTCTTCTTGACATTCAGTTACTATGCAAACATTTTTGCGAGGAGGAAATTCCGTTTATCAAGCGCTAATCTTTGAAATTTTTACGTTTTTCGAGCTTCATGGCAAGAGGGGACCTTGACGATGAAGACTAGAACTCCTACTCCAAATTTGATTATTTTAGAAAATCTCGAGCTCTACAAAAAGGAGAAGAAGTTCTTTTATTTTGTACACTTTATAAAAAAAACCGTACTCACACTCACAGGCCTAGAAGAAGAGTAACGCAATCTGTATAGTAATTACATAGAGTAGAAGCAAGCATAGTAATCTGTACAATAATCATACTGCGATGCTTCATGTGACCGTGCATCTAAGCCCCATCCATAGCTTAGGCGACTCCGCTGTCTAGCGATCTAATCCCTGTGTTGTCGTATATGAGGTGGAAGTGGTTCCTGGAAGATGTCAAGGTGGATTATGAAGCTCGAAGATCTAGTCCTTGCAAAAGGAAACTTTCCCGTAACGAAGGTATATTAAAGCTATGATAATCAGCCAAATTTGAATTCACTGAACGCGCAGAGCAGGATACTTTGGCTCGCAACTGTTTGCACAACTTCGAGTCTAAATTGAGTGCATGGCGCATCCGAAAGTATTCATTTTATTTGTGTACTGCTATATGTTCAATCAACTGAAAGTTGGCAAAGGTGTTGTAGCTCTTATTATAGGACGAAGGCTAGAATCAGCACTGATCAATTCCTTTCTGGAATGCGCCATGCATCCTACTTCTATGGGACATTGTGAGGCACCTTCTATTCGTTTCTGATCATTTTCAGTGACATGTGGTGACTAACTTAAGAAAAATTAATCTCTTATAGTTACCCGATGAGTCAAGAACCAAGAAAAGGAGGAGGTTTAGTTGACCCACACCGTAACTGCTATATATCATTTTCACGTCGAATTCGACACTTTTCTAACAAACTGGAAACTAGACGAAAAATTGGAAACAAAGTGGAAACTTTTCAAATCAAATTAGACACTCTTCTAAGCTAGTCGAAAACTTTTGAAATCAAACGAACTCTTCTAAACCAAAGTGAACTCCTTCTACTATTAAACTCTAAAGTCTCCAAAAAGGTTAGAATAATTTTTGCTCGAGAGAGATTTTTTTAGCAAAAATTTTTCTTGAAAAACTCTTCTTTTTCCAAAATTTTTTTCTCTCAAGTCTTAATTCAACTACCCAATAAGCAAACACATTGTTTTGAGATCTTTATGAAATCTTCATTTTTTTCGAGGGAAAAAATTTTAAAGCTCGTTTTGAAGAGCATCAAGTCGGCTATTTTTTAGAGCCAAAGGGAGGAATTGCGCCATGTCCTGGCATTTTTTATTCGATTGATAGCAAAATTTCTTCTTACATAGAGTTTCACACTTGGAAAACAATACAACAAAAACATATGTAAAGAACACATATATCCTCACTTTGATGCTTGATGTAAGAAACATTACACTATTAAACTACTCAAACAAAATTCACAACGAGCTTTGCGAGTGCATGGCGCGATCTGGTCTTTTAATGGGCTATGTGACTGTGAGCTTGTTGCGCTTTAAAACGAAACTTAATTTACTATTTCTTCACGAAACTAAAAAATATTTATTTATTTAATATTGTTCATTGTGGCAGATGACCTAAAAAAATTTCAAAGAAAGTTTTACCAATTTTTCCTCGACTAAAATTAACCTAACCGTCTTCTTTTAAGCTCTTCTGCGCTCGATTCAGGTTTGAGTCTCATTCCTTATCGATGCAACCTGTCTAGAATTCACAGGCCGGTCTCGAACATTCGAGCACATGCGAACAGTTCGGCGACTCCACCGACTTGCGGAGGTCCATGGTAACGCAGTCGGAGGAGGCGCTGACTGCCGCATACACCCGATTGCAGGTTCCTGGTTCGGATTTAGGGGGTTTCTGGTCCGGATTTCCCGCCTGCCAAGCCTGCAGTCCCTTCGGACGTAGTCAATTGATACCAGACTTGTTTGGGAAGGATGAAACACTGACTTGTCCAACGGCTGGCCACCGCAATTCATTGCGTAGGCGTACACGCATACGAATTGCCTCCACGAAATGCTGTAGAAGTAGAATGCTTGACGAATTCCAAAAGGGATTGTATGCCGTCGTCCTTTATCCTCCGAACGGTCCCTTCCTGCTTCAACGCCCTTGATAACGCATTACGACGGTCCGCCATCAGTAGCTGCATTTCTCACAGCACGGGACCCCCGCAACGACGGTTGTCTAGACGAGCGAGACGGCGTGTGCCGGTGCTGTTGACGAGCACCACGAGCGGCGCTCCTCGCTAGCGCTGAGATCACTCTGGAGACACCGCGGACCGCCGGATTCTCGTGGTCAAGCGCCACGAGTACTCTCTGTCCCTAGCTTATCATGAGCTACCATTATACGTTCGGCGACAACAAGGAAGTTGTGCTATTTTTGGCTCCGTTTTTCCATTTCGCAATTTTAATCCGCGTCATCATCTTCGTCACAGAGAACGCTCCCAGCGAGCGCGTTTGTTGATCGCTTCCACAACCTTTCGTGGCCTTCCAGATTGGATATAGCCTCAATATTTATGAATAATTTAGGCATAGCTTGGATGGAGGCATAGGTTTCAGCGTGCATACAGAAATGGGTAGTCACGCTTCTGGAACTCTTACACTACAACTTCCGCGTCTCACGTAGGCTGCGGGCATGGATGTGATGCAGGATTGAGGGCTGAAATGCACCTCGGACCCCTGATTTTTAGTTTTTTTTCCGGACAGGATGCATTGGATTTTAAGAGATACATAATGTCCAGTGAGAAAGAATTGAGAAAATGCTATGTATGAAAAAATATGACTGCGCAATGGAGTTTTTGAAACTTGCCATCAACGTGACTAGATTTTCAAAATGAAGGACTTACCATTTTTGACTTCCACTGCACTCCGTAGTTGAATTCGAAATACGTAAGTGTGTATAAGTGCGCATTATTAGACTTTGATATACACAATTTTCACGTCAAATTGGACAGTCTTCTAATCTAGCGTGATACTTTTGAAATCAAACCGACCTTCTTACAGGACTACTTGACCTACAGGCCCTCCAAGATATATATTTATTTAATCATTTATTCATTTATTACATCAGTAGCCACTTATATGGAGAGAATCTTAGGCAACCAACACTGAACAACAAACAGAACAATACCAGAAAATTGGAAAGATAAGAAAACTTAATATAAATCCAGCTAGTATTAATCAACAACAACATAACGTGGAAAATATAAAAAGATAAACAGATAAGCAGACCATCAGGGAAGTCGGCCATGACATCACGGACTGGCATTTTCGAGAATATGTTTTTTGAAGGAGTTGTAGTCCACCACCTTAATACCCTTCCTGGTTGATTTTTCAAAAATTGGTAGGGTCCTATTGGCAAAGGAGTAGCGCCGGCAGTTAAGCTTGGCAACCTTAACCCCGAGTTTCATAGTCCCTCCCCTGGTAGAAGAAATCCTCACAGAAAAGAGATCCTCCGGCGTGATGTCACATTTGCCAGAAAGAATTTTGTGGAGCAGTTGTAGATCGTTGACTTTCCTCCTAGACGACAATTTGGGAAGTCCTAAGCTTTGATTTCTTTCACTACTAGGAGGGATCTGATCATAAACAAAACCAAGAATTCTGATCATCAGCTTCCTGGTAAAGCTGTTCTGTACTTTTTCCAGCTTTTCGATAATTTTACGTTTGTACGGGGAAAAAACCGGTGTGCTGTACTCTAAAAGGGGTCTCACATACGTCATGTAAGCCCAAATTAGGACCTCAGAATTTGATGTTGACAGGGTTTCGAACAGTTTGAGTACCATAGCTGTTGTCTTGTTAGCAATCAGCTCACAGTGTTTGCAAAGCAAAGATTCTTGGTTACTACAAAACCTAAATCGGTAATCTCGTCAACACTAGCAATCAATGATCCATCAACGTGATAGGAGTAATTGGGGTTATTGATACCAAAATCGAGTACCCTAGTCTTCTCCTTAGAGAACGGCAAATTCGTATCTAGAGTCCATGCATGTATCGTATCTATTGAATTCTGCAAGAATTTAGAATCGTTGGCGAAGTCAATAACGCGAAAGAATTTAAGGTCGTCAGCGAATGCGCTGAATTCAACCCCGTCGCTAGTAAGCAACTGGACAAGTTCATGGTTGTAGGTATTGAATAAGACAGGAGAAAGCACACCGCCTTGAGGAACCCCACTGGTTACATGTCTAGGCTCAGAGAAAGACTCGTTAACACGAATTGAGAAAATTCTACCTTCTAGGAAAGCAGTAATCCAATCGGCTATGCGATGATGAAGACCAATCATGACAAGTTTTTGGACCAGATTAGAATGCGGGACCCTATCGAAAGCTTTAGAAAAGTCAAAGTAAATGACGTCAAGACTTTTACCTTCATCCAGCGCTGAAGTCCACTTATTTAGATTCTGAAGCATCGCAGTAATTATTGATTTTCCTTTTGAAGAGCAACGATCCGTTTCTTTAAAATTTTTTCAAATAGGCGTATAAACAAAGAGGTGATGCTAACAGGTTTAAAATTTGAGGGCAAATTATGTGGGGCTTCTTGGGTATTGGTGTGACAAAAGAATGAAAGATCGTTGGAATAATTTGTTGTTGAAGGAAAATTTGGTTTAACCAACTTTATTTTTTAAAATATACTTGAGAATTATGGAGAAACAATATCAAATTTTAATGGTTTGTTTCGCCACCTCCCTTCAGACAAACCATTTTCTTATAACACCTCCTCGGTGGCTCATCAGTGAAGAAGAAGGTGTTATAATTTTCTATCTTTATTATTATATTTTTATATTTATATTTTAATTTTAATGTTAATTATTGTTTTAAATATTTTTTCTTTTATTTTATTTTTATATATTTTTATTTTTAATTTTATTTTTATTTTTTAAAGTTCAGCTGCCCGAATGAGTGTGATTATCTTTATAAGATTTTTTGAGAAAAAAATGAAAATTATATAAACATTATATATTAACTGATCCTCTTCTTCACTACAGCGATGTCTATTCGTATTTCCTTCAAGGTTTTTCTTTACGCAGCGAACTCTCCAGTTGATCCACCAATCTTCTCTTCCAGATTAATAAGTGTCTAGATCGCCTTTCGAAGACTTTGTCAGTCCTCCGGAGATAAAACTGAAGCTTTCCAATTACAGCTATTTGAGCATTATATGTTAATTTTGCTTATGAGACAGGATTGCGCCATGCACGCGAATAGCGATTTCCTTCACCTCCAACTATATTTGGTCGGAGCGTATGAACATTTTTTTAACATTCCACAATTGTGGTCTTTTGTTTTGTTTAGTCGTTTCGGTTTTTAACTCGTTTCGTAATCGTTTTCCTTTGTTTTTGCCACATTGTGTTCTTTTCTCTTGTTGGTGAGCCACGGATCACCGGAATTTAGCGTGTTTTCTATGGGCTCATAAATAAATAAATAAATAAATAAGTAGCTCGCCGCATATTTTAATAGTTTAGTGATGTAGATGCTGCTTACATGAGGCATCAAGGTGATGATATGAGCGTGCTTTACAACTGGTTTTGTTGTGTTGTATACAGGTGTGAAACTCAATGAGAGCAGAAATTCTGTGATCAATCGGATAAAAAACGTGACGTCCTGTACGAAGGCATGGCGCAATCCCTTTTTTGGCACTATAAAACTGCTGCCTCCATACTCCTTAAAATAAGCGTTAAGCCATTATTTCAAGAAAAAAAGAATTTAATAAAATATTGAACAATGTGTTCTTTTACAGGGCACGTAAACTAAAACTTCAAAGAAAGTCATACCAAGTTTTATCACATTTGTTTAAGCCTGGACCGGCTGGTAGAGATGCTATATGTTGTTACAATATGTTTTTTGTGATCAAAACACTTGCGCCAGGCGGGACTGGAACCATTCTGGTTTCCGAGCAGCGATGCTACGCCTTACATCACCGACGCCAGGCCTCGAGGATATCGCGGATGCTACGCGCGGTGAAACAGCGCCGCTGGTGTAAGGCCTAACATCTCTGCCCGGGAAGCAGAAGGTGCGGGTTCGAGTCCCGCCTGGCGCAAGAGTTTAGACCTCAGCAAGACAGATTTCTACAAGACCTCAGCAGATCCTGTAAAAAGTCATATTAAATATTCTTTGAGGAAAACATTATTCTCACCTTTTTGGAGAGTCTCCTGTTTAATGTCAAAAAAGCTCGTTCTGATTTGGAAGATGTTCAGTTTGGTTTCAATTCTTTAGGCGTGTTTAGAAGAGTGCCAAATTTGACGTGAAAATGGTAACTAATGAATTCAAGTCAAAAGCACGTTGCCTAGACGTTTTATTAGGTTAGCAACTAAATTCGTGGACTCTCAAGCATCTTCAGCAGAAGTGGGTATTAACAAATAACTAATAGCAATCTTAATCGAAGTAAGATCCGTTGGAACACAGAACCGCTGACCATTTATCACGTAGGTGATCTATCTCACGGCCGTGGAATTCTTATGGTTTTGAGGCGAAAAATCCTTGGAGATGCATTTTGACTTGGTCCACATTGGTAAGTCGTCTTAAAGCCAAGGAGTGCTGCAGCGAGCGAAAGAAGTGGTAGTCGCTCGGCGCACAGTCTGGGCTGTAAGGTGGATGGGTTAGACGCACCACCCCAAAGTCTTCGATTTTTTGAAAAGCCTAGTTCGCGACGTGTGGTCTAGCGTCATCCTGCTGAAGGGCAGTGCCACTTCGGAAGAGCTGTCCGGGGTCTACTCGTTCAGCTTGCACAGGGTCAAGCTGAACGAGTAGACCTCGGCATCATTGCTGGAACCGCGCTCGATGAGTTCCGAATGATAACACCTTCCCGACATCGCGAAACGGGGAGCATCACCTTCTTCTAGTGGGGGTCGGGCTTATGTCTTGACAGCGTCTTCTGTTTTGCTCTAAGCCACTGGCCAGAACGCTGACGACTATTCAGTGGAATCCACTTTTCATAACATGTTACCATTCGGTGGAGAAATGGTTTCTGCTTGTGGCGGTGCAACAGTTCCTTCGAGGCATCCACACGCTTCTTGTTCTGCAATAGGGTCAAGTCGCGAGGCACCCATTTACCGAGCTTTACAGGGAAGCCAACACTTTGCAGAACCCTCTCAATACTACTAATAAGGATAAGGATAAAGGATAAAGGACGGCGTTACTCAATCCCTTCTGGGATGCGCCAGCGCATTCTACTTCTACGGGATGTCGTGGAGGCGACATGAATGCGTATTTGGCCATACAATGACTTGCGGTGACCAGCCGATGAACAAGTCAGCGCTCTATCCTTCCCAGACAAGTCTGGTACCAATTCACCGACCCCGGAGGAATGGAAGGCTTGGTTGGCCTGGGCGGGAAATCCGAACCAGGAACCTGGTATCGGGTGCACGCGACAGTCGCGCCTCCTCCGACTGCGCTACACGCGCCCAATACTACTAATAGTACTATAAATATACTACTACTACTAATACGTACTATAAATAAATAATACTCTCAATATCTAATATCTATCAATAATCTAATACATACTCTCAATACTACTAATAATACTATAAATATACTACTACTACTAATACGTACTATAAATAGGTAAATAAATAAATAAATAGAGATACATGAGCACCTAAAGTCGAGTGCCAACATACGCGTTGTCAAGCTCGGACTTCCTTCGATGGCGCTAATTAAAATTATACTCGACGACGAAGGGAAATCGGTCGTCCGGTGCGTCGCTTGTCTTCAGTTTCAACGTTGCCCTCACGGAACCTCTTGAACCAATTGAACACTGCCGATCTATGGACAATTTCATCTCCTACAGCTACGCATGTGTTCTGTTGGGCTTCAGTTGCAGAACGGCCAAGCTGGTACTCATGGAGAAGGCGTTCCCGAGTAGTACCTCTGTGTCCTTCCATTTCAGACTTGCCAAGTAATGGGAATGGCAGGACAACAGAAGTAGCTTCGGGAACCGCAGACTAATTGCTCTCAAATGGTGGAAAAAGCTAAAGAATTGATGCCAAAATGTCCTGATAATCTCTGCTGGAAAAAGTGACTACAAACGAGTCCACGAATTTAGATGTCAACCTAATAGTAGTAGAATTCATGGCGCATTCTGTGATAGTCCTGCAACATTTACTCTGGAGTTTCTCTTACTTCGTTCGCACTCACCCATTAAGTTCAAATTTTCTTCAAAGTGTGTGCTGTGTATGCGTGGCCTCGCCAGTCCTTTTCTCTTCGAATTGTCAGCAAATTGTCGTCGGTTGCTACTCTCGTGACCTGTACTAGTTGTCGTTGTTGTTGATGGCGGTTGCATTGTTCGCCCGCCTGATCATCCGAATCGTGTCGTTTATAGCTCCCACCATCAGTTGAGGGCCTACGCTCGTGACAGTTCTGCAGCACGTGCTTACTGTCTGATTTTAGGCAATCAATCATCCGACGACAACTTCCGCCTACCGATCAGCTCTCGTTGCTAAATTCGAAACCGGTTCGGAGTCTAGATGGCTGTGCTCACCCCACCTCTGATTCGCGTTGTGTGTGCTCCAGTTCGCGTTTGTTTGTTCGACGGTTTTCTGTCGCTCCAAATTCGACGTCTGGCGCATTACACAGGTCGTGAAAGAATTCACATGCTCTGATCGAGGAATGTACTGTGGAGAAGGGGCTAGCAGATCCGGTGGAACAGTAGCTAAATATTCGAAGAGTTCCGAGAATTGTGGCGCTTGAGATAAAAGAGAAAATACGTTCCACGTTCGGCTCTCGATAAATGTTAAGATAGCAGGATGTCGCCCTCGTTAAACTTCCAGCTGCGGGTGCCCGGTGGACGTCACTACTCCACTTGCTAAGGGCTCTGAAGAAGACGAGAACGCCAGAACGTTAACCTGAGTGCTGCCTGTGTTGCCAATTTGGGAGCAGCTTGAGACTATATATTATCTCTCAACATCGGGAGAAAGACGGCTTTAATCAGTCCTTTTATAGCGTGCGCAACGCATACTATTTTTGCAGGATATGGAGCTATGGAAGCGTGTAGTCCAATTGGAGGAGGTGTCGGCTGTCGCGCGCACCCGATACCAGGTTCCTTGTTCGGAATTCCAGCCCAGGCTAACCAGGCCTTCCATCCCTGCGGGGTCAGAGAATTGATATCAGACTCGTCTGGGACGGTTTCTTCATCGACTGGACACCGCAAGCCATTTTATGGCCAAATACGCATTCAAATCGCCTCCACGATATCCCGTAGAAGTAGAATACGAGGCGCATCTCAGAGGGTGTTGAGTAACGCGGTCCCTTTTCTTTTCTTTTATGGAGCTATTAAGTTCGATTGGGCATTTCGTCCATGTCATGACGTTTCGTAGCAAAAAATCAGTGGTTAGAAATCACTGGTCAGTGGTCAATCAGTGGTTTATTTTTATCTTAAAGGTCTGGAAGGCTTGGTTGGCCAGTGCGTTATCTGAACCATGAACCTTGGTTCGGGCTGCTAGCGACAGTCGGCGTCTCCTCCGACTGCACTACCATGAGCCCTCTGGGCATACCTACTTGCGTCTGCGCCGCTTAGGGGTATTTATATAGGTTGAAGAATTGCTAAAGAAGCAGTGCAGGCTAGAGAAAGGCTCAATGCGCGAGTGGAGACGGTCCATTCCAAGGGTAACGAAAGGCTTTTTGGGTTTCTTCCAGGATTCGCCACGCATTTCGAATGGTTTTGCATCAGAAGGAGTGGATATACGAATCATGTCCTAGAAAGGAGAAATATCTAGGAAAGGCGACAAAACAATTTCTACCTTACTCTAAGAAATGTGGGCGGCCTCGCGGAATCTCGCTGAAGCATCGCCTACACATTTCCACTTGAGCTTACCCTTCCTTGCCGTTATTCCACCGAAAAATATGACTAAGAGCTCTCGAAACAGAATGAATGCACGGAGCATCCATGGTGCAGTGGGCAGCAGACGCATCTTCTTACGTGAGCAAATCTTCCCAGGCATCGATTTTAGGCTCAGTTTCTTGCCAACCTGGTGCTCACCCCTTTCCACAAAGCTGAACCGGGGTTATATTAGGCGGGGGGGGGGGAGCAAAAGTAATGAGACAAATTGAAAAAATTCTTTATCCCTTTATAACTCAAGGGATTACAAATCAACGATGCTAAGGAATGTGCGTGCCATTAAGGTCAATGACTCGCTGTCATCGCTCAGCCAACTTCCTGATCCCACCCTTCCAGAACAGCTTGGGCTTGGTGCTGATCAACTGCTCGAGATGATTGTCAAGGACTGCTTGGGTTCTTGTGTCCCTTCCGACCAGGAAGTCCCGTAGGCTCAAAAAGTGGTGGTAGTCGCATGGAGAGACGTCCGGCGAATATGGTGGGTAAAGCATGTGAACCTAGCCCAGCTGGGCAAGCTTAACCGTGGTCACTTGTTCCTGATGGGTGCGGCGTTTTCGAAGAGGAGGACCTTCTTGACGCGCTGCGATTGAATAAGTGTGAGTCAGTGGTCCATCTTTTTTATTTCGTTTGCCATGGCCTTGGAATCCATCGTCGTGCTTTTGGTAAACAGCTTCCAGTATACCGGTCCATGGGCGCAGACCCAAAAGCTCTGAAGGTGCTTCTCGCCGTAGACATCTCGCGGAACGAGGGTCGGTAACGCTTCAACAGGCATCACCCAGACTGCTTGGCAGGGTTAAGGTTGAAGACGTACTTCTCATCCTGCGTTAAGATTGAGTCCAGGCTGCTCGGGGTTGGGAATCGGGAGAGATTTGCGCGACACAGGTCGACTCCTCAGGCTGGGGTTTCGGCTTGAGACAGACTGCGGTTTCGGCATGCTTCTGGAAAGGGCGGAAGTGGTAACTTCTCAGGTGGGCTTCAGTAAGTAGCGTACGAACATACAAATACGATAAGCACGAAACCAGACTCCAGCCACGAGAGATATGGACACGGCATGGGGAGACTCATTACTTTCCCCCCCCCCCCCCTAATAGATGGTGGACATCCATTGTTTGGCCCTTGGAACTATTGTGCAAAACTGCTGTATATCCAAAGGCTTCCATTAGCCCATCGTGGTAGTGAGCGTGGCGCATCCCTGGATGGTTTACTACTGGACTTGGCCGCTTTATAAGATAAAAAATATTGTGTTGTAGTCAGGACGCTTAGTTTCACGCTTGACACTCGAACACTCGAAGCAATATATGTACCTATAGGCTGGCCTTCTCGTTTGAGATGGAGTGTGCCGTGCATCCCGCTCCTAAGTCGTTTGGAGAGGTTTGAATGCTTTCCGATTTGCCTAGAAACACAAAATGTGGAGCTAAGGAGGAAGGACATAACTTCAACCAAAGTTAAAGGGTCTCTAGGACCAGCATTGAGGAGACGTAATGAGTCTAAGAACTCTGTTTAACCCTTCGTACATTGCTAGTCATGTCTTCTCAGGCATGGGGCTTTCCCCATTAGGCGAATTCCCGACACGCGAGACTTTACACAGTGCTACTCCCTGTCGAGGAATGCATGGTATGGCCCTTATTCAAGGTCAATGGTTTTAAAAGAGCGCTTGATAAGAAGACGGTGGAGCGCGTGGCGGTTATCATTTCCTTGGTCACTCGACTCTCCTTCAGTCCTGCGCTGGATTAAAAATTTTCAGCCGAAAGCAACGAATTATTTTTTGTTAGATAACCTGGCCATTTGGTGAAGTGACGGTGGCAGGTCGTATTTGGGCGGCAAAACTTGAAGAAATCAGGTTATTTTCTCTAAGCGTCATCGCTTTTGAATACATAGCTTCTTTTGAGCAAAAGTATAAAAAGAATAAAGTACGTCGTCAACCGATCGTCCGTTTTGGAATGCGCCACGCACTCTACTTCTATGGCAAATCGTGGAGGCATTCTAAGTGCGTATTTGAAGTATACAATTACTTTTTGTGGGCCAACCGATGAACAGGTCTGGAGCGAGTTCACCTATGTAAGCAATGAAATGCTTGATTGACCTCGCTAGGAAATTCAAACCAAGAACCTAATTCGGGGCGAAGACGACATGATAAATCTCTCACGACTGCGCTAACCTTCGCTTATGGTTAAGGTGCTTATTTATTTACATTTATTTGTATTTGTTTATTTAAAGCGCGAATATGATTCACGCATAGAAACAGAAAGCAAACAAAAAAAATGTGTAGATATTGTCATCGTATCGTCGTAGAGTGGAACAGCGGATCCAAATGGTTTTATAAAGAATGAAAAATTCGAACTTCTGGATAAGCCATGCGTTCGATTTTTCCTCCAGATGCGTAGAGCGTTAGGCACTCCTTGCTGAGTAGCAAGGTCTTGCTTCGTCACAGACCTGGACGGTTATCTCGGCTGGAAGTGACTGTACTGCCTATCTGGCTGCGGCCCCTGACAAGACGTCCCTCACTTTCTTCTTCTTTCACGCCGAGTTTCCTCCGAGAAAGCGTTTGACTGGTTACTGATAGTTCGGCTGATCGCTCAACACCAGCGAAGCGGCTCCCGCGCCGAACGGACCGTCAACTTTACGACTTCACGCCACCATGTCGCGACAACCGCTACCTGATCAAACAATTAGAAGAGTCACTGAACCCACTGGAGACGTGTGCTGAAGGCTAAGCCTCAATGTATATATGCCCGTCGCTTTTAGCAGGCGGCGAAATGGAGTCATAGAGGACGAGTTTTTTCGAGAATTTTTAGGTAACCGGGCCATGCGGAAGGTACATATTCCATGTTAAGCCCCCGAATGGTGTTGGCTGAGCGCACAGGCCAAAGTTCCGCGTGAGAACTATCCAGTTCTCGCCCTCGCGTGCAGAGGTGCGAGTCACACACGTGAGAACCGCATGTGCTCGCCTGCTCGACTTTTGCTCGATGGAGGAGTGTGGCGCTGGTGAGGTTCGGGTCACCTTGCGTGACCGAGAATCCGCACTTCCGCTGGAGATGGTTGAATCCAGAGCTCTAGAAGCATGCTGCGGACGGAATAGTGAATACAGTGGTGGAAGAAAGTTCCGCCTTCACGTACAAGTCGGTTAGTTGGGCGCACATATGTATGTATGTGTGAATGGTCTCATGGTAGCGCAGTCGAAGGACGCGCCAGTTGTGGGCTGCACCCGATTCCAGGTTCCTGGTTCCGGTTTTCTGTCCTGGACAACGAAGTCCATAATCCCTCCGAGTTCGGAGAATTGATGACTTGGAACCAGGCTGGTCTAGGAAGCATAAAAGCACTGCACATTGGCTGGCAACCGCAAGTCTTTGTGCAGTCATTGTACATTGTATGTATAGGCCGAGCAAGCATTCCAGTCGTCTCCACGATATCCCGTAGAAGTAGAACGCGTGGCGCATCCCAAAAAAATTGAAAAACGACGTGCCTTATCCTTTATATAGGACGGCGAAGTACAGTGCGGCTGGGATGATCTTGAAATCGTTGGAGATCAACTGCAGGTGAACTTGAAAATGAAATTCTTCCATAGATGCAGCATTTTCACCGACTTGTCGCCGATTTTTCTGCCGTAGCTCAACCGATTTTAAGCAGGGTGTTCTCGTTGTCATCGCGCATCATTTTTCGCCCCTCTTAAACCACAATGAGTACCCACCCGGATAACACCACTAGGAGTAGCAGAATCATCCTCCACAGCTGTGCTCCTTCGACTTACATAAGCGCTGAAAATTCTTCGGCCTGTGGTTCAAAGAGGTAGCCCAGATCTTCTCTGAGTAGAAGAAAAAAGCATGTATCTTCCAAATAGTTAATACCACCGTGAGAACGGAATACGGATTGGAAGGTACGACGCATCGCAGAAAAAGCAGTGACCATACTGTAGCGATAAATGAGCCTTCTGGGTCCGTTTAGCGCAGTCGGAGGTAGTGTCGGCTGTCGCGTGCACCCGATACCAGGTTCTTGGTTCGCATTTCCCGCCCAGTCCAACCGAGCCTTCCATCCCTCTGGGGTAGGTGAATTGGTACCAGACTTGTCCGGGAAGGATAAAGCGCTGACTTGATCATCGACTGGCCACCGCAAGTTGTATGACCAAATACGCATCCAAATCTCCTCCACGACATCTCGTATCAGTAGAATGCGTCGTGACCCAAAAGGGATTGAGTGACGATGTCCTTTATCCTCCTCTCCTCAAATGATCCTTCTAAACTTCAGTCAAGTCTCCAATCCGGCTTTTCATGAATAAAAGCTAAATCCATTCTTGAACTGACCAGAGATAAATGCATTTTCTCACCTGCTCAACCCCTATTGAGTGCTGTTCTTTGGTTAAATCTCCTTTCTAAAGCCAGTAGATCTGTACTTTGGGAAGATTTGCGGAGTACATCACATATTCTACTTCTTCGGTGTATCGGAGGGGCTGTTTGAATTCACAATTAGTCTACAGAAGCGTCCATAAGCTTTCTAGTGGCGGCGGAAGAGGAAGACAAAATGCTTAACCTAACCAAAGAACCTGAACTTGACCTGCAAAGCCTCTGTTAGCTGTAAGTCTCTCTAACCGAAAGGTATTTACATATTTTCGCATCCAGGAGGGGTGCACCTCTCGTGGACAGGTCCTTCTGAGTTCACCTTTGCACGGATAGTGTGCCCTTGGCCGCAAACTGAGACGCATTCGTCTTGCAGATTGTTCCGCTTCCGGTAAGCGCTGAAAACTGGAATTGGACGGACGCTGAAAGTGCATCATGACAGACTTTCTATAGAAAGTTTCGCGTAAGACACTTCTTCAGGGGTTAGGAGACATCACGAGTTAGAAGCCTTGAATGAGCGGTAGCCTAGTTCCCATGCTCTATTTCCATCGCTCCTGAATGAGCTCCACGAGGCGGTTCAAAAGCAGAGAAAGGTCCGGGGCCTTTAAGAACGTTTATTACGTCATATCCTGCATTCCATGAATTTCTGAATAGTGCCTCTTGTTGCTGTTTGTTTTGTTCTTCTGTTTTTTGCTTTATTTCTTTCTTCGCCTCTTACTCCCGATTCATGTGCACAGGACCATGGTCTTGGCAATTCTTAGTGGAATGAGTCATGTCTTTTACTTATGCTTCCATGTACATATACGTCTGTGAGGCGCTTTACATGTATCTGTGGTCTATTCTCAACAGATTCTATTCTCGTTGGCGTAGTACGACGAGCCGCCGACTATCGCGTACACCTCGAATCGAGGTTCTTTGTTCAAGTCCCGCCGGGGCAGACCATGCCTTCCACCCCTTCGGATTCAGTGAATTGGTATATGGATTCCCTAAGAAGGGTGAAACGCTGACTTCATTGGCTGGCGACTGCAAAACATTGTATAGGGGAAATACAATGCCTTGCACTCAAAATCGTCTCCATATAGAGGCGATTTTGAATGTGTATCCTGGGTATAGAAACTGAAGCCATGCTAGCAGTTAGCTACCATTTACTTCAGAGAATAATAGAAAATTAACGGAAATATAATACAATAAATAAACTGAACAAATAACTCAATAAAGTATAAAGGATAAAGGATAAAGGACGGCGTTACTCAATCCCTTCTGGGATGCGCCAGCGCATTCTACTTCTACGGGATGTCGTGGAGGCGATTTGAATGCATATTTGGTCATACAATGACTTGCGGTGGCCAGCCGATGAACAAGTCAGCGCTTTATCCTTCCCAGACAAGTCTGGTACCAATTCACCGACCCCGGAGGGATGGAAGGCTTGGTTGGCCTGGGCGGGAAATCCGAACCAGGAACCTGGTATCGGGTGCACGCGACAGTCGCGCCTCCTCCGACTGCGCTACACGCGCCCAACTCAATAAAGTATAGGCAGACCAAAGGATGTGAGAAAGTAACAGCAAAGGAGAGTGCATAAGCGAACAGCGGACCGACTGACTTGCTGCTTTGCCGGGACCCTTTCTGGCTGACGCTGAAACTTGGGTATTGAAACAGGAGTCGACCACCTTGAAACGGGGATGGGAATCGAACCTTATCCACCTACTAGCAACTGAACGAGGCCTTATATCGCAGCATTATGTGCGAATCCTTTATGGGTGCTCGAATTTCTATAGAATTTAGAGGCTTATCCCTATTGGCTGTTCATTTTTTGGTAAATTAGATCAAATGATTTTTAAAGTTTGACAATTATTTATGAGACTTTTGATTATTTTACTCCTATGCCGCCTACTCTTGAAGTTTTTGGAAAGACTAACGAGCTCCGAGCAATATGTATCATGTTAACCTTCTTGTGTTAACCCATATCGCTACATGTCCACATTTGTATTCATGAAAAAGTAAATCAATGTCTTACTTATACATATTTATCCATTACATTTATTTACAATTTTTGAAGTTAAAATTAATGAGACAACCTGTATGAACCTATGCTACCCTAGCAGAGATTCTTAATATTTAACATCAACCGGCTCAGTCTTTCGCCCGCCCGATTTCAGGTTGTTTGTTCACATAACTTGAGCGATACCAAATTTTGGTCAACAACGCTGTAATGGTGTTGTTCGTTCCCTTTTCGACTTCCCGACAGAAGCGCAAAGGAGAACGCTACCGGAGGCTCGGTGGAAACGTTCATTGCTCAGCGGAACCGGTCGTCTCCTCTGAAATGCAACACAATTGCCAGACTGTACGGCATAATAATTCGCCTGCACTACGGGATCAGGTCTGGTCGCTCGTTTCGGCCTCCGTAAACGAAGCGAACTGCTTTTCGCTGAGATCTCAGAGACTGATCAGACCTCGCAGAGTGAGCGGTCATGACGGGCAATGAGGTTATTTCGCGAAGAATTAGACTATCTCCATCCTGCAGCGTCCAAGAAGCTAAAGGAGGATGAAGGCCCGTGTTAATCAGTTTGTGGATAGGATGCGTCCGAATTCTACTTCTAGTGGATGTCGAGGAGACAATTTGAATGCGTGAAAGGCTCACGATATCACTTGCACTAGCCATCCGATGAACAAGTCAGTGCTTTATATGTACTTCCCAGGCGGATCTGGTACCAATTCACCGACATTAGAGGACGGGCAGCGAGGTTATTTCACGAAGTCTTAGACCCAAGAACCTGGAATTTGCACGTAACAGCCCAGTCCTACTCCCACTGCGCTTCCACGCGCAACCTACTGGATGGTATAATGGAGAAATATCGTGCGTCCTTCCCTCCTCCGCTCTAGACTCTCAGATTTGACCTTATGGAACCACTTTTTCTTGCATTCAAATAGATCTCGACGACGCATGGCGCATGCCAAGGGTATGACGAACCCTAAATAATCAATCCTTAACATTGTATTCAATTTTATCTATTTCTTGTCTACTCCCAATTCCTAAAGGCGGATTAAGGACGGTATTGATCAATCCCTGTTTGGGATACACCAGGCATTCTACTTCTAGATGGTGGCATGGTGGCAGTTTGGTTGCGTATTTGGTCTCTACCGCGGTAGCCAGCCGATCAGCAGTCAGTGGTTTAGCCATACCAGACACGTCTGGTACCAATTCCCCGACCCCGGAGGGATGAAAGACTTGGTTGGCCTTGGCGGGAATCCCTACCAGGAACCTGGAATCGGGTACAGCCAGCACCTCCTCCCGCGCTACCTGGCAAGCAAGCTAGGGTGTTCGTAAGGTAGATGGTAGGAGAAGCCTTGAAGATCTCTACTAACAAGGGACGTCTGCGATCTTGTTCCAACGATTTCAATAAGACCTGCAGCGGTGAAGGAAGTGAACATAGTGGTGAAGTTCGTTTTTGGCCACTGGCTAGTGCGAAAATGGCAAAAAAATTGTCGCCTAGTGAACCCGTTTCGACTTGCAGCGCGCTCGAGAGGAGCGGAGAGCACAGAGTTAACCCGAGTGCTAAGGAAACTCTTACTCATGGACCCGCATCCAGTGCGGTGAGCAAAACTTCTGGAGGTATGGGGAATTGAACCCCAGCCCTCCAGCCCTCCGATCCAGAAGCGCGGTGAGCAAAACTATACCCCCACATGCTCGCAGCCGAACGAGCCTTCGGGAAGAGTGCAGAGCGATCCAGAAACGCCGCGACTGAAGGCTGTTTCAGTAGTCGCTCTTCCACAGAACTGGAACGACCGCTGCAAAATGAGGAGCACGAGTTGCATGAGGGAGGATACGTACCTTCTACCTCCCATCTATGAGTTACTAGCCGACAATTTTTTTTGCAATTTTTGGACCAGCCAGTGGCTTGCACCAAAAACGAACTTCACCACTGTGCTCCTTGTTAAATGCCCTACAAGGCTATATATGTAGGTCTTGTTGACAATCGCTGGGTAAGTTCGCAGGTGTCCCTTTTAAGGGTAATGAAATTCGCAGAGAACTACCCATTGTCCAACGGAAAGCCAAGAGCAGATCCCCTAAGGTGCTTCATTAACGCAGATGTGGATGAGGTCTTATGTGGCGGTTTCTCCGGGCGTTTTCCCCTTACCCGTTGGATTACTTGCTACCCTCTCCAGTGACGTTCTCTGCCTCCGCAGGTCACATGGCTGTTACGTCTCCCTGTCTCTAAGCTGATTGCTTGTTTGAGGTTTCTTTCTCGTCTTCAGCTGTTCACGTGAAGGCTTAGACTCGAATCGCCTCCGGAGAACGGCCACTGGACATTGTCCTTTGCCCTGAAATGCCAGCATTTAGTCGCTTCAATCCGCTTGTTATGTCGAGGAGAATGACACACGGCTTCGCATGTCTTGTGACGAGCGAAGCTCCCTTCACTGATGTTGTTTGTTTTCGTGCAGATAGTCTTTCAAGGACTTATTTCAAATATAGTGCAAAACATGTAACACAAAAATGAGGAGATTCGAAAAAAGAGAAATAAAGAAAATGAAGGGGAAGAAAATTGCAATTCCGATGAGATGTGGTAAGATCTATTAGCAGTTTTTTAAGATACACTGTGGAACAGAACTCAAAAAAAGATTGATTCGAGAAAGGAAAGAAATGGGCGAAATGAAAGAGAGTGGAAATTGAAGTTCTGGTAAAGTATGAGATTTATCGACAATGTCTCAATACATAAACACTTGTCAAACGTTTTGCCCCAGAAATGGAAGTAATAAGGAATAAAGACCGTTAGCAATCTCGGTCGAGGGCTCAATACGTCTGCATTGATCATCTAGGGCTTTCTGTAAGGATAAAGCACAGAGTTAATCAGTTACTGCTCGGCATGCGCCACGCATTCAACTTTTACGGGATGTCGTGGAGGCAAGTTGTTGGCCTATACAATGACTTGCAGTGGCAGACCGATGGAAAAAGCACTGTTTTATTCTTCCCAAACAAGACTGTTACCAGTTCACTGACCCTGGCGGACTGCGCAGCGCATTTTACTTCTCCGGGCCATCCTGTAGGCAATTTGCATTCGTGCTTGAGTTATGCAATGACTTGCAGTCCTTGGTTGGCCTAGGCAGGATTCGAACAAGAATCTCGAGGACGAATTTCGACCAATCAGGTCTCATCGAACGGGCATCTTGCCATCCACTGGGGTGTGTTCGTTTGTCCTGTGACTGGCCGGCGCGTTCCCGCCTCCCTACGCAGGTCACCCTACCGACTTCTATCGGTGCTTCAAAGATAAACCATTCGTTAAGTTACGACTAGTGCGGTAGCTTAAAATATTCTGAATTTAGCGAGTTAGATGCTGTGTCGATGACCTCCAGAGGATGTAGACTGTGTGGTGCACCACAAAAAAGGACACTTTATCTTTTAATCCTACGCCTGGTAGTGCAGAAGGAGTAGGAGGTGTCGCTTGCATGACGATTCGAGGTTCTCGGCTGGTCCCCCAGGCCGACCAGGCCTTCCATCCCTTTGGGGTCCGTGCGTTGATACCAGAC
Source organism: Heligmosomoides polygyrus polygyrus (assembly GCA_947396885.1). Taxonomy (NCBI): domain Eukaryota; kingdom Metazoa; phylum Nematoda; class Chromadorea; order Rhabditida; family Heligmosomidae; genus Heligmosomoides; species Heligmosomoides polygyrus. The sequence goes on from OX377204.1 coordinate 13,260,950, forward strand.
CTGTCTGTGAAGGATAAGACATCGACTTGTCTATCGGGGGGTCACCATAAGTCATTGTAGGGGACAAATGTGCATTTTATTTGCCTTCACAACATCCCTTGGATGTGGATTGCGCGGCGCATTTCAAACAGACTGGCTAACGCCGTCCTTCAGAAGTCGCAATGACCATGCTGGTGTCTGGGCCCTTCTTCAGCGTTTTTTCTGAAATGAAAGAAACGCCAAAGCAGTAGAAAGGGAAACGATAGCCTAGTTCCTCCATATAGGACCGGCTCTCATGGAAATGAATTCTTCTTCCATGTCCCGATGAAGGCTTAAGTCGCCTTTCCACCATATCTGCCACCGCGGCCTACAATGCCTGCCAATACCTGAAGCGAAACCAGTTCAGCAGTGGCGAGGTGTTGGGAACGAAGTGCTGTCGAAAGCGTCAAAAGAACGGCGCTCTACTTCTCCGCCGAGGTTGTTTATATCTTCTACCGATTTTTGAGCGAAAAAAGAGATTCAGATGAGTGAAACCAGATTAGAGACGGCAGTAACTTCGTCGCCGTGGCCATTAAGTGTTCCTTCTGAAGTGAGCTTTTTGTTGGTTGACGTTGATACAGGAATACTTACTTCGACACCTACCACCGGAGGGTTAGGGAACGGGTTTGGATCGCTACTCGAGTAATTCTTCCAAGGAAAGCTTGTCAACCAAAACCCTATAAAGGATATAGGTCGGCGTTAGTCATTCCCTTTTGGGATGCGCCAAGGATTTTACTTATATTGAATGTCATGGAGACAATTTGAACCGCATTTGGCCTACACATTGACTTGTACACAGCCGACAGACATTTCTGTGTTTTATCCTTCCCAGGCGAGTTGGTACCAAATCATCTATCCCTGAGGAATGAGAAAGGCCCGTTTAGTCTAGCCATGGAGAATCCGAACCAGGAACCTTGTATCGAGTGCACGCGACAGCCGGCGCCTCCACCGACTGCGTTACCACACGTCCTTGTTGTTCTTCATATTCGTTTATTTTTTGTTGTGTTTTCTGAAGCGCTAAAGAGTGTGCCCAAGAAGGTTATGTAGAGCGTTGTGCCTACTACCCTGAAAGGCTTGATTGGCTTCGGAAATCCAAAGCAAGGACATTGACTCGGGGTGTACGCACCTCCCCCGTCTGCGCTTCCATAAGCCTCAAAAATGTATATTTACAGTTGAAGAAAAATGGGTGTAGGACCTCCTCCACCGTTTTCCTAAAAGAATCGTTTGTTTCTAGATAACCTGTAGCCGGGCAGAATGGTGGCTACGACCACTGGAGTGCAAGGTGAACTCAAAGTTCGAAAGTCGCTGAAGTAAGGTGATACGATGAGCCACGCCGATCAGCCACAGCTTTCCCGTAGAGAAGCCAGAAGTCAAGCGTTATTCCCACGCAGCTCGCCGTTTGCACGTAGGCTCGTCGCGATTCCGCAGCGTCCCGCTTCTGTGTGGTCAGCTATTGCTTAGACGCCTGCAAGCCCCCTTCCGTTTCCGTGACCAGGAAGTACCAGCCGCGGCTGAGCAAGCTTTTAGTCCACCAGTCCTTCAGACGTACTTCTCTGTTGTCTTGTACCTTGCACTACACTAAGGCAACGAATTCTTCTCATCTTTCACTATCGATCAGAAGCAGCAGCAGCAGCAGCAGCAGCAGCAGGAGACTGACTGTGGTCGGGCGAATGCGGGGAGATCCCCAGACACAACAGCTTCGAAGGAGACGTGACGACTGCCTGCTTGCGTGCCAGCAGGAAGTGTTTCCAGCAGAATGGGGCGGACGCTATTAATAGGAAAATGGGAGAACCGACGCAGTGAAAGCGCCATGGCACCAACGAAGGTGGAAAAGGCGAAGCTTGGCGGTCATCCTCTCCTTTCGAAGGTTGCGCCATGCCTTCAACGTAATGCATGCGTGGCGCTTCCTCAGCAGGAAGGTTTCCATCCAGAAGGGCCGCTTCGTACCAGAGCTTGGATTCCCAAAAAGTGATAAGCCACTGATATTGCCGAAGCTTGCACTCAGTTGCAATAAGTACACGCAACGCCCTGCAGAAAGTGGAATGCTTGGCGTATCTCTGAAGACCTTCAAGGAGCATTCCCTTCAGGAACTTACGGCCCGGACGGACAGGCTTTGAAGAGCTCTATCCCTTTTCTGTTGCTCTGATTGGGAAAACAGTGCATGGTGTGCCCTACCCAGGAGTGGGCCGTGCATCTGATTTCGGCTTAGCCTTCGAAAAAGCCCTTCTGACCTCTAGCTCCTTGAAGAGGTCCATTAACGAACTTCTGTAGAAGATCATGCATAGCTCCGCAGCATAGTACAATCAAAGGATGAACGGCGGCTCACGATCCTCTTTTTCGGATGCGCCACGCATTCTGTTTCTACTGGATTCAATTCCAGGTAGGTTAAATGCGTTTTTGGCCCATCCAACTGGTAAGGTCCAGCCGATGAACAAGTCAGTCTGTGTCTTATGCCCATCAGCAGTTGTTTTGTGTTTATTAGTAGTTCATAGCCGTTATCATCTTCGTACTGGGCACTGTTTATTTTTTATTTATTTATTTACATTTTAAGCTATTTTCGTTCTTACAAACAACGAAGCCATTTTTGACTACAGTGGATTTTTTAGGCTTTTAATACAGTTTATGGAACTATTAAATAAAATAAATAGACAGAGATTTTCGAAAGCAATTAGGTTGTTCTGAAAAATGAATATCCTGTCGGTGTGCTGTTGGTAAACAAGTGAGTAAACAAATGGATTTCTTCAATTTCTGGAATGACGAATTTGTACAAAAGTATAAAGAACGGCGTTAATCAATATAGTTGTAGGATGCGCCACGCATTCTATTTCCACGCGATTTCATGGAGGAAGTTTGAATGATAGTTGGGCTATACAACAGCTAGCGATGTTCAGCTGATCTGGAAGTCGGTGTTTTCTCCTTTTCAGCACATCTCATATCAAGCTACTGATCCCAGAATGATGGAAAACCTAGTTGGTCTAGGAGAACTCCGAACCAAGGACCTTGATTCAAAGTCAGTCACCGAGCAGCCGGCGCCTCCTCGGTCTGCGCCACGACGCGCCCAACACGACACAAAATATCCCATAAATGGAGATCGTGGTGTTAGGAGCAGGTGGCCGGTTTACGCAATGTCTCTACCAATGAAGTTTTTGAACAGTGCATGCGTGTCGACTGCTTTGATGTGGCGATACGCAGTTTTACACGTTGGGTTCGATCGTACCCAATGTGTCTTGGTTAGGGAGGTATCTCCGCACTCATGACCTGCACTTCGGTTAATATCATCTTAATAATATAGTTATCTTAATAAATCAGCAGTTGTTGGAATAAAAATAAATAGAAATCCCTCTATGTATGTTAGTGTAGTCATAAAATGATAAAGGACAGCGTTATTCAGTTTTTTTTTGAAAGACGCAACGCATTCTACTTCTACGTGATGTCGTGAAGGCTATTTGAATGAGTATTCGGCAATACAGTGGCTTGCGATAGCTTTACTCTTCCTAGACAACTATGGTACCAATTCACTCACCCCGCAGGGATGGAAGGCTTGGTTGGCCCGGGCGGAAAATCCGAGCCAGGAACCTGGTATCGGGTGCACGCGACAGCCAGCACCTCCCCCGACTGCGCTATATGGGCCCAATGTAGTCTTCACTATTCACAAAACGTTAGCGCACTTATAATCAGAGTGTCTGGAGCGACTTGCGTTCAGCTCTGTGAACGGCCAATATTTTCGCAACACGGAAACCTGTTAGTCTCTGATTTCATGGCAACCGTGCACCACAGAAAACATAGAGATTGATTGAGTGTTTGCTGAGGAGCAGTGTTTGCCGGGGTGTGTTTCAGGGTGTCGTTCGTCGTTGATTGCGATGAGGCGCTCGCCGCTCCGTAACGGGGTTCGCGGAGTTCGAGGCTGGTGGTGCCAGCCGACGCGCGCTCGACCAGCCCAGGCCAGCGGGTGCAGCAGATGTTTACTGGGACAAAGTAACTGGCGTGCCAGCACCGCCACCGCCACCGCCGCCGCCGTTCCAATGAGGCGTTCGTTCTCACGCGGTTCCAGGCACTTTCAATTAGTCGTTTCGTGTGCTGCTTACCTCCTCACAGCTAGTTGTCCTGCACTCTTCTTGATACCTTTTTAATTCGATAGGGATAAATAAAAGATAAAGGACGGCGTTACTCGATCCCTTTTGGGATGCGCCACGCATTCCACTTCTACGGCGTGTCGTAGAGGCGATTTGAATGCGCATTTGGACACGCAATGACTTGCGGTGGCCAGCTGATCGACAAGTCAACGCTTTATCCTTCCCAGACAAGCCCGGTACCAATTCACCGACCCCGGAGGAATGGAAGGCTTGGTTTGCCTAGCCAGGAAATTCCGATCAAGAACATGGTATCGTGTGCGCGCAACAGCCGGCGACTCCTCCGACTGCGCTACGCTTACCCAATTTGAGAATTTTTCAAGAAATTGCAAAAATCTAACGTTTTTGAGGCTCAGAAGAGGTGTGCGTAAGGTCTGGGAGCTCTTATAAAGCTCAGCTATCTAGCTGTCTAGCCGTTGTCTAGCCGGACAATCAATCACTTCTGTGTCCTTAACTCGACTTTTATTCGCCTGATTGCTTGGGTTTGCTGGTGTTTATCCTTCGACCTGCCTCTTCGGCGATCTCTGTTTTGATCATGACGGTATCATTCGTTTACTTTTTCATACTTTCCTCTTACTCACATGGCCTAAACGAGGAGATTTATTTATTTATTTATTTATTTATTCAAGGCATAGACAGACACAGACAACTGTCTAGCATCTAAAGTGTAAAAAACGAACAAAACATCACAAATTGACCACTCGAACACAAGTCAAGTAAATAACAAACCACAGGGATGGAGATGGACAAGGCTTGGCTCCATTTTTCCCGTGGAACCCTAAACAGCCGATCTGGGCCTTAACACCAGTAGCTCGTAAGAGCCGATATCGTTGTGATGTCCGAGCCGCGTACTAGCGCAGTCCGAGGGATGGTGGCTGTCGTATGAAACCTATTATAGGCTTCTGGTTCGGTTTCTCGCCCAGGCCAATCAGGCCTTCCATCCCTCTGGAGTCGGTTAATTAGTACCAGATTCAAATGAGAAGGAGGAAGTGCTGAGTTTATTGTTTTGCATTTTGCCTAAGCCTGGAGCGGCTGTGTTATAATAGTAGATAGAAGCTGCCAGACGCATGTTTTATTTCGAAAAAACTTTTGTGCCAGGCGGGACTCGAACTCACAAACTTACTTTTTTTCCGGGCAGTGATGCTATGCGTTACACCGCTAGCTAGCGCTCTTTATTCGAACGAACATTCCTGATTTCTTCCAGTCTTCCTAGCAACGCCTATCCACACTCATCCGTGATATCGGCTTGAAATCGGTTAACTGAAGGTTTTCTTAGAAGTGATTGTTTTCATCGAGTTTGTTATTCATTATTTACTACATGGGAAGAAATCCCCATACCTATGGGAACAATGAGTTTAAAAAACACTCAGTTCAAACACCGGCAAGAAGATAGAGAGCCAGGAGTGCGTAGAAAGAGATAAAATGAGAGCGTACAGTCAACAAGAAAGAGAGAAATGACAAGCAGGAGTAAAAACAAACAAACAAACAAGGCCAGTTGATTGGGTTTGGGCCAAATATGCATCCAAACTGCCTCCTCGACATCACGTAGAGGTCGAATGCGTGGCGCATTGCCAAAGGGTCTAATTAGTATTCTTTACACTTTATTTTGTAGTCTATCCAACGGCACCCATATCTGAGCGATTCCTGCCTCAAATTATCAACGCTAGGCAGAAGTCGATGGAATGGATCAATATTCGTCTCCGATCGATACTGCGTGCTTTACACCTCAAACGATCAAGCATGAATAGAGATCGATGATGCCGCTAATCAAAATGTGCAACGCTGTTGATGTGAAGGTCCCGTTTAAACTTCCGGTGCTGAGCGACTCAGCGGCATGTATTTGTTAATTATTTCTAGTGGCCAAATTGATCGATCGATCAAGCAGATCAATCAATTTGGCCACTATAAATGACATCGGGTCGCTCCGCATAGGAGTATAAATGCGGCCTTAAACTTGGCCAGTCGGAATGACGAACAAACGCTAGCCCTTTATATACTGTGGGTGTAAGTAATAGATGGTCGAGGTATGTAGCCCAGTCGGAGGAGGCGCCGATTGTCGCATTCACCCCGAATCGAGAGATCCATAGTTCGGCTCCTGCCCAGGCCAACTAGACCTTTCATCACTCCGAGGTTGGAGAGTTCGTACCAGACGTGTCTGGGAAGGATAGAGTACTGACTTGTCCATGAAATGGCCACCGGAAGTCTTTGTATAATTTATTTATTTATTTATTTATTTACCATACACTCACAGGTGTGCCACAATTCGAAAACTGTAACAATCCATAGGGGAAAACATCATCGTGATAACAAGAAAGGAAAAAGAAACAGGAGCGATCCAATAAGAGATTAACAACAAATCGAGACACAACTAAGTAATGAACTGAAATGTTTGATGCTTTTGTGAATTGGGCTGATCCTAAAATACCTCATAAACCTAATGTAAGATCAAAAAACATTTACTACTCTGATTAAGAGTTATAAGCCAAATATGCATTCAGAATTCCTCCACGATATCCCGAAGTAGGATGCGTATCCCAAATAAGGGCAACTATAATAGGCAATAGCATAATTTGGGCGAGATTTGCACTTCAGCCTCCAGGAGGCTCGGCATTATGAAAAACTGGAAAATGTCGATTAGGAGGCGTACGCGATCGATTAGAGTAGCTTGCGCGGGGTCTCTGGCGACTGAAGTATGAACTGCACCCAGGTTGGAATTACATCATCCACAATGGTCTAATTGTCGCTTCAAAAATAACATTATTAGTGAAGTATATAGCGGAATAGTCTAATCCTGTAAAATTCTTTGGTTTCCAGACGCTTGTCGTTAATATGGCCTACATAGGGAGGGAGGAGCTGAAGGCGGACCAGATTAATCACCCATTACGCCACATCGAAATGACATGCCAGCCAGAGTGGGGCAAGTACAATTGGTGTCCTGATTGGAGTGATTGTTTGCCGAGTTCCACTCTTCCCATGTAGGCCACTTAAAAGACTTGCACCAATTCCTGCTTTGCATGCACAATACTACTTAACAATCGGAAAGATAGCCCTTTGAACACATATTTGATTGGCCTACAACCTAAACCTGACAAAACAACAGTACCAGCCGTTGCATGCTTTTTCTCAATATGTACAGTTTTTGTAAAATCAATAAAATCTTTTTCTCATATTTTCCCTGTAAGAACTCAGGGATGCCCACTTTGGCTTGCTGTCTACTTTCAAAATCAAATGCATTTCCGTCGGTTCTTGAACTCTAAACAGCTGAGCCTCTTCCGTCTTCTAATGAATCGTCTTCTCTCTCTCTTGTTGCTCATTGAAAAGGGAATGCCTGTATCTTCAGTCAAACCGGCGCTCGGCTGAAAATAGCCCCTACTCGCACAATTTTTTCACGATGCTCCTGTGCAGATGTGAATCACGTGCACGATCCATTTCCTTGAAAAGTGGTGGGGAGGGGTGAGCCACCGATGCAGCGTGATTAGCCTGTTATCGCTAAGTTCCGCTTCCTTTTGCTGCTCGGGTGGCGTCGCTTCTGAGCGTGGCTGCCGCCTGCTCGACGAACTTCGACGTTCGGTGACAAACTTCATGACGGACGGAATTGTTTGTGGCCCGACGTCGTCGTCCCAGCCGCCGTCGCTGCTGTTATGGGCATCCGGGTCGCCGTCGCGGCTGATGATGTCTGGGGTAGAGTGGGTCGACGACGCCTATCAAACATCACCAGACGTTTATGGTCCGCTGTTGTCGACCGCCGAATCGTAGGTTGGGTGATCTGTGAAGTCGTCGACTACAGTGGTCTTCGACTCGTCGGGTAGTCGAACGGTACAGGTGCTCTCTAGAGCACACATCACCGATGAGCGTTCCATAGGAAGTGGGAGTCCCTACAGGGCTAGTGGGAGCTACAGTACCGGTCCTATTTTTGTTTTTGGGCAGAATAGGCGCAAAAAGAGCTGTTTTCTCATAACTCTCTCCAAAGCAGCTTATTCAGAAAGCAAAGGCTATCATCTGAATCCACTGCGGGCGATCTATTCAGCGATATAGGTATCATTCAGTGGTTTTAGAAAAATAGGTTTGCCAACCTATAAAACCTGGACTCCTCCGTCGGTGCGATTATCTCGAGGAGGAGGGTCGCCGCCGTCAGGTTTTGTAGTTCACCAAAACTATATATTTCTAAATAACTATATGATACTTGCATCGTTGGATAGATTATCCAAATTGGATTCGGACAGTAGCATAATTTTTTGAGTAGGCCTCTTTGAAGGAAGTTATAGGGAAACGGCGATTTTTTTTGCGTTTGTTCCGCCTAGGGCGCGTGGAGCGCAGTCGGAGGAGGCGCCGACGGTCGCGTGCACCCGATACCAAGTTCCTGGATCGGATTTTCCGCCCAGGCTAACATTTGAATGCCAAATGCGCATTCAAATTCCCTCCACGATATTACGTAGAAGTAGAATGCGTGGCGCATCCCAAAGGGGATTGAATAACGCCGTCCTTTATCCTTTTTTATCCTTTGTTCAAAAGAAAAGAGCGGTAATGTAGTTGGGTTCGCGCTTCCTAAGGGAGAAGTCCTAAGGGTTCCCCCATCTCCCTGCTTCCCAACGTTCCCTTTGAATACCTTTGAAGTGTAATCGCTCTCACCTAGAGTTCAAGCCAACATTCAATCCCTAGCCGAACCTCTATTCTAGTGCCTCAGCATGACGACGACGACACGTCGTCGCCTGCCTGACGGAAAAGGGCAACGCAACGCTCCAGATGAGCTCTCGCACCCAATCGACTTAAAGTGCACATCTGGGGGCAGCCTCAAGAAGAACAGGGCCCGATTGTCCAGCTCAAAAAGAAGAACTGCCCTAGACACCGTGGGAAGATCGATATGAATGGAATCAAAATTTAAAAAATAACAGAATTGGATTAGAAGACGTCGTTGCGGCTGTTCATTTTTGTCACTGTGGCATTTCGCGAGCGATAAAGGATAAAGATCGGCGTTAATCAGTCGCGTTCTACTTCTATGAGATGTCATGCAATTTGAAGGGGTGCCTGGCCTACACCCTGATGGGATGGAAGGATTGATTGGCCTGGGCGAAATACGAACCTAGAACCTAAACTCACGGTACACGTGAGAGCCATCGCCTTCACAAGCTGCGCTTCTACGCGACCAAACAACAGGTAATCAAGCATAACGATAGGATTGCAGCTGGCGAAGCGGATAGAGGCGGCTGTTGTCTGCTACTACTAAGGCTCATTTCCCCTTCCGGCAGTTATCTGCTATTGTAGGGCTTTATATATGGGGATGGGTTTCGAATCAAATCAGCCTTCCCATTTGGAAGAATCGCAAACATATAAAAATTGTCAGATTCTTTGAACAGACCTGTCTGTTGTACTGCGTTTTTTGTTTTTGTTTTTGTTTTTATTTATTTATTTTTGCTAATCGATACTAAAGCTGCAACGTGTGGCAGATTCCAAATGTGGCGGCTTAATCAAGAGAATGCCTATTGTAAATCACTAAACTGAATTGAGCATAAACTTTTTGGAGAACGTCTTGGTTACCCTGCGATTCAAGTATTTAATTTTTAAGTTACAATTTATTGAATAGAAGTGTTTGTGAAGGGATTCCATGTTAACAACATACAATGTTGAACATTTTAAAGGTATCGAAATTAAGGTGGTAGCGGAGAAAATGCCCTTCAAGGTTGCATGCACTTCAAGGTTCTTGCATCGAATGTCCCGCCCAGGCCATCAACACGGTCTTGACTATCGGAGGATGGCCACTGCAAGTCGTTTTGTATGCCAATTACATTTTTAAATGACCACCACGATATCCCTTAGAAGTGGAATGCATGGCGCACCCTGCAATATGGAAGACTAACGTCTGCTTCTGTCATTTATTCTTTTAATTCAATTACGATTTCATTCCTCCTAAATCTTAGATCTTAGATAAAGTGTATTTCAAACAAATGTTCACGTATGAAAAACAGCCTAGTTAGAGGAGGTGCTTGTTCTAGGGTGCAACTCGAATCAGGGTTCTTGGTTCGAGTCCCACCAAGGTTCATCGAACCGCCTATCTTTTAGCGGTCGGTGTGCTGGTTTTAGGCTGATTATAGGGAATGCAAAGCTCATTTATCAGTTGATTAACCACAAAACATGCTGCCTTGAAGCAAACAGCGCTGGTGGTGTAGTGGGCTAACATGCTGTCTGGAAATCAGAAGGTACGAGTTCGATTCCCACTTAGCGGAAAAGTTTTGATTACACAACTAAACATTCTTGCAAGAGCTTAAAATCATTTCCGCGATATCACTCAGAAGTGGAATGTGAAGTGAGACTTTATGGGCCCAGGAAATAATTAATTAATGCCGCCTTTATCGTCTTATCTTATGGTAGCGCAGATGAAGCGCTTCCTCGAGAGGGCGATATCGAGGCCTTCGGATCTTTAAGAATGTCAACTTTGAGAAAGAGAACGCAGAACGCACGGCGGATACCAAAAGGAATTTGGTTGACACCCTACCTTGAGCCTCTACTGACGTTTCGTCTAGTTCCGCCAGTTATAGACGGAACACATGATTTGTTAGAGACGACAAGGATAAAGGAGAGGCTGCGTTCAACCTATTTCCCTTGGGATGCGCCATGGTCTCTACTTGTTCGAAATGTCGTATGGCAGTCTGAATGCGTACTTGTGGTGGTCAGTCAGACTATGAATAAGTCAAATCAGTTTCTTTAAGCCTCAGTTGGCTGGTACCGAGGATGTAAACTGTTACAACGACGTTTTGTTGCGATCAAAACTTCTAGCGCCAGGCGGGACTCGAACCCGCACCTCCCTCTGACCGGGCGGTAATGCTCTAGGCCATTACACCACCTGCGCTGTTTGAATCGAATAAGAATAAGTCATTGTTTTTCATTCCCAGAGAAGTCTAGTAAAAGCTCACCAATCCCGTAGGGATGGAAGGCCTCGTTCTCCTGGACGGTGCCCGAACCTTCAATCGATATGGTGTGCATTCAAGCGTTGCGACTTCTCAGACGCGTTCTAGTCGCCCTAAATAGCACCACAGCTTCGCCTTTGGAGTACTAGTTTCATACAGAAGATCTACATATACCTCTAGAATGAGCCCATTTGTAAAGTCCTGAAATTCGCAATATTTCTGCAAAATGCGCAACCCAAATCCAATTTTTGAACGAGCTGGTGCAACAGAGAACACAGTGCCGTTGTTGCTTTTCGTCTGGCGTCGAATTATAGGGGCTAACATAGTGACGAGATGTCTGCTAACTACCAGAAGGCGATTAGCGGTTTCGGCTGCTGCGTCCGTCGTGCTCGTCGCGAAATTTCGTGAGTGCCTTGTTGTGTGCGGTGGATTCCCTGCAACCGTCTAGACGCCGCCACGAAGCGATGGACCCGTAAACAGCTCATGGAGAGATGGGGAACCCTCCCTCGTAGGAGGTCCCTCTTCCGCCGAAATATTGCAGAACCTGCAGTGGACGCGACAGTACGCGGTGTCCTCAGAGTGAACTCACTTTGCAGCGATCGGCCTCGGACGGCCACAAATTCCCAGGGGTATCACCCACTAGAAGGACGTCTTCCTGGTTCTCAGGCGGAAGCGAAGCCATTGATCCGGTGGTTGGCAATTCGCGTAGGAGCGAAACGCATGGCGCGTTCCGCAGTTTTGTTACCACGGCCGAACCGGTCCCCTGTTTAGTATAGTTTCAGGGATAAAAACCAACTCGTCACACGTACCATGACCCCGTTGATTAGAGCACTATCGATCACATGGCTGCACTGCTGATCATCTTCATGGGCCGCTATTTTTAGCGCCGAGTTATCAGCAGTTGGCCGGCCACCACACGGATGACGGCACTGTTTTGAAGTCGTGACCAGCGACCACGTTACGAGAACTCTAGGCGAGCAACCTTGAAGATCCCATGAGCACTGGTGTTAATAAACAAGTTGTTGGGATGCGCCATGCACTCCGACTTGAGTCGGTCAGAAGTGAAGCTCAAGTAGACTAAAGGTCGTGCGAGAGCATGAGCGTCCTACCAGTTTTAATACGTCCGTGCATCCAAATCTGCGTCCGTCCGGGATGACGCCGCGCTGATATATACTATTTATCGATGAGTTTTCTTGCAGCCGGCAGTCTGAGGAGGAAATAAATGTTGTAGGTCCGTTTCTGAGCGCGAGAAACGGACACTTTCACATATTCAGATCTTCCAGCCGATGTCTTTAATAATGATTCATTCGTCCCTGGTTTAAGCTATGCCTAGTAACGCTGCCGATCGATAGCATTGATCGATATTTTCAATTACAGCTTACTTTCGAGAAGAACAGCAACGAAAAGGTAGATCTATTTTGAAAATGAAGCGGAACTGCTTCCGATCCAGGACAAGTGAATTGTGGGGCTATTTTCTTGTGTGTTCTACCATAATTACTATGTCTGTTCGTCTGTCCGTCTATACGGCTAAAAGGAGACGATCAATAATATTAACTGACCGCTTTTTTCCAATTGGCTGTTTCAAATAGAAATGTAATATCCTCCAAGATAAGGCTAATAAAGTCATGTATACTGTGGGATTTACCGAACGGTCGGCGTTGTCCACCATAATGTAACCGTCCGTGCGTCCAAACGAGTGTCCGTCCGGCTCAAAGCGCTTTCCTTTGGCAATATTGATTAATAGTTTTCATATTAAAGTGACCGTTGAATAAAGCGCATGGTGTAACTTCGCGGCTGACACCTTCGATCTATCGCTGCGAGGCTTCACGTATCTAACCCACATATGGGTTAGGTTACATGGTGCCTCACATTTGCCAAATCTCTCGCATGGCATATTTCACTGCGAGTACATAATGACCGTCAGCGTGGAGAATATGGAGCTTGCTGTTCTTGCAAGTCGTCATGTCCACTCGGTATACGCCATGCATTAGTCGTCTGCTTAAACAAGAGTTGATTGAATCACTGTAGAGATAAACAGAGCCTTATAGGACTAACTCGAGACTTTTTCGAGCTGCAGAGCAAATCAACAGATATGTGATCCTAACATTTGTTAGAGCTTAAGACACCTAGTCCAGATGCAGCTCTTCTAATGGTCACCCAAATCACTATTGTCTTCTATGTAAAAACTCCTCCGAAAGTACAGTGGGACTAATTTCAGCAAAACCTTGGAGGAGTAATTAGGTGTAAGATATATGAGTTGAACACATGGTTTAGCCTTTAGGATGTTGGAGAACATTGTACTAGATCGACATTTAATTTCATTTATCATATCATTTATCATATGGAATAAAATGTCGATCAATAGTATATCAAACGCATCGAAAATGCCTCCACGATCCTGCAGAGGAACAGAGTGCATGGCGCATTTCAAGAAGAGATTGACGGACACTGACCAGAAGCATTTCACGCATTGGAGTAACTTGGCTCCTTTGTCATGGAATGTCAACATTCAAAGCGTTCAGGGCATCACTGACAAATATTTTCTGGGCTACTAACCCATATGTGGGTTAGGCAGCCATATATGGGTTAGGCGACGCAATTCTTCAAGGTTTTCAGGGCAATGGGGCGATTTTTTGGGACAGAACTGCAAGTTGCAATGAGTTTGACTATGGCCATCTTATTTTGCCCATATGTTGTAACTCAGGTATGGGTTTACCAATACCTCGATGTGGCCCTTCTTTTGGTCGCTGGATATGCACTTCTGTGTTTTCTTTTAGTTGCGCTATGTCCGCCTGTTCTCACACTGCACACGGTGTCTTCAGAATTCAGAAGGCCGGACGTCATCTGATAACCAGGAATAGCCCCCCCCCATGGACAATGCGCATTGCTCTGTTCGACATTCGGCCTCGAGTCCTATGCGCTTACCATTTCCAGGGATTAGGGTGTTCTTTCGTCACGGTCAGTGATCAGGGAGGTGAACTTGGTCATCTCTAGCGACTGAGCGTTCGTCACTATGGTGGATTAGTTGGAGTTCTAGTCCTTTGATGAGGCGTTTCAACCTGAAGTCTCGAATTCCGAGCCGTCCTGGACGAATGAAGTCGAAGACAATGAGGCAAATCACTATCCTGACCCTGTTCTAGCTAGCTCAAACGTTGATCTTTGAAGGTTCCCTCTGGATATAAGGTGCTGCTGCACTCAATCTGAGGGAGAAGGTCCAGATTTTCAAATTCCCAGGCCCCCGCACTGAACGGGGAACTTCCCCAGACGAGCTGTTGACATTTCTCAGGTTTTTATCCACGGCGAACGGTTCAAACAGGGCCTGCAGATGTTCCTGTTGACTTAAGACGTATGTGTATGAGCAATGGTGTGCCAGTTCTTGCACACCCCGACTGAGTCATAGCCGTTGAGATGGGCTGATTCAAATCTCAGCTGTGACTTGTGCCTGGCGAATGTAAACGAAGTTCTGGTCGTTAGCTCCCATGCGAGCTATTCTGGGGTTTTGCGCAACATTGCGTCATGTTATTCAATGATAAATAGCCCTCTATCTCTTCAACTGATGAGGATAAGGGATAAAGGACGGCGTTATTCAATCCCTTTTGGGAAGCGCCAGCGCATTCTACTTCTACGGGATGTCGTGGAGACGTGCTGAATGTGCATTTGGCCATACAATGACTTGCAGTGGCCAGCCGATGTACAAGTCAGTGCTTTATCCTTCCCATACAAGTCTGGTATCAGCTCACCGACCTCGGAGGGATGGAAGGCTTGGTTGGCCTGGGCGGGAAATCCGAACCAGGAACCTGGTATCGGGTGCACGCGACAGCCGGCGCCTCCTCCGACTGCGCTCCTCGCGCCCCTTCAACTGATACTGGTCGTTAATGTGGCCTTCATGGCTAGAGGAGGTCGCACCAGATGATCCGGACTGTATGTAATAGGCGTGCCAACCAATAGGGGTGACATGAAAGGTCGGATGACGAGGCCGCATTAACGACTTGTATGCTCTCTTCATTTGAGCTGATTTCTATTGCATCTTTTCGAACATCGTTCAGGTGATTTCGAATCGATCTTGTAAGTGAGGGTCGGTGAGTTGGTACCAGACTAGTCTGAGAAGAATAAACCGCTGACTTGTTCATCGGATGGACACCACAAGTGATTGTATGGCCAAATTCGCACCGAAATTGTCTCCACGACATCCCGTGGAAATACAATGCGTGGCGCATCCCAAAAAGGATTGAGTAACGCCGTCCTTTATCCTTAGACTTACATTAATCCTTTTCAGCTTGTTGTCTTAGAATTATCGCTCATTTTCTTTAACTCTGCTGTTGTTGTCCAAAAAATAAGAATGGAATGACCCCTCCGATTGGGATAGATCCGGGATTTCCAGTAGCGCAGTGGCTGATAGCGCTGTCGAAAGCAGGTTTCCCCTGTTGTCTCTATAAGAGACGAGGCTATGATATGGCTTTTTGATTTTTTTCGGCACTAGTTAAAAGTTCCGACTCCACCGACAAGACTACGGTCGAAAAATTTTTTTTTCGCTGAAACTTCGTCTAGGGGGGTTATTTGGGGTGCTGATCACGAATCTGATATCCGTTTTTCACGATTCGGTCGGAGACCACCCATACCGTTAACATGGGTGGTCCAGGCAGGGTCACCGATTTCGCTGAAACTTCGTCTAGGGGGGTTATTTGGGGTGCTGAGCACGAATCTGACATCCGTTTTTCGTTTTACGCAGGAGTACGGTAGGTTACGGTAGGTACGGGTAACTAAGGCTGCCGAGGTCATAGTCACCAATTTTGCCCAAAGTTCGTCTAGGGGGTTATTTGGGGTGCTGATCACGAATTTGGCATCCGTTTTTCGTCTTACGCTGGAATTCGTGTAGGGGGTAAGGTACGGGTGACTAAGGTAATGGTCACCGATTTCGCCCAAACTCCTGCGTAAAACGAAAAACGGATATCAGATTCGTGATCAGCACCCCAAATAACCCCCCCCTAGACGAAGTTTCAGCGAAAAAAATTTTTTCGACCGAAGTCTTGTCGGTGGAGTCGGAACTTTTAACTAGTGCCTTTTTTTCTTTAGAAAAATCTTATTTTTTCGCCGTGACGCCTGTCGGCGTAAATATGTATGGCTTCCGGTTACCTATTCATCTGTTCTTTTTGTTGTATTAGTCACTCCGTACTAATTTCTATTGTATCCTTTGAGTACTTAATAATTGTTTTCGAGTGGTGCAGCTGGCGTTTACCAAACATTTCCGCTGCTTTTGGTATAGTACGATTCGTGCCAACCTAACATTTGTTTATTTCGGTAACCTTTTCTGCTTGTAAGCTTCTCTACTCGCCTCTGAATAAAAGTGAAATGCACGGCGCATTCATTGGAGCAGATAAATGGAACAGCCCGCACACTATTTGATTCTTTAATTAGATTTTCGAGCCTTTTTTCTAGATTTTGTTTTTTGAAAACTAAGGGAAGAAGCACTATAGAATAAAATCCAGTTAATGTGTAATGTTCGGCCGGTGTGCGCCATGCAACGAACTTTTTCGGCAATTTTGAATTGTCATCAATGAACAGAGTTTTTACATTTGCATGACTGTGGATTCGCATGCTTATGGCCGTAAAGTTTTGCTGGTATATTACCTCCACAGATAAAAGAGTTACACATAGCCGCTATTCTCCGTCAGAAAACCATTAATTTTTCGCATTGAAAGTGCCATTTCATGTCGCGAATCTGGGCAGCACTAGGGAGTGGTAACGCGACAGCCAATCATTACCAGTCAGTCAGCGACCGAATCCACGTCAGTCAATTAGGGTACCAACCTTACACGTCCTCTCGAGCTGGCACTTCCACTCGATGCGCCCTGATTGGTTGGCGTGTTCTACTTCCCAATGCTGCCCACATCAGCAACTAGGTACGATGTACCAAAGATAGGAGGTGATTCCAAGGGCTGCGCTATTTAAAGTGAAGCCTTTAAATATTCAAGGTGAAGCTAAGCAAATCCCCTTGTCAGATCTGAAGCACTTGCCAGTTAGCCGTAAAATTCTGTCTTCATACCGTAACGCCGAGCTTGGTGTGAGCTGCACCCAGAGTGGACCGCCATTCTTCCTCGTCGTCGAACCGGCCCCAGATGGCGTATCAGTTCTTCAGGGGTGCAGGCGCACTTGTCGGTTGAAGGCAAAGAACGCGCGGGGGTTTATTTAGTCAGGCAGTCGCCGATACTCGGTATGGGAGGCGAGGCGAGAGACGATGTCGTCACGGCCTATGTTCTCACATGCCGCCGGTCGCACGCATGGCACGTGAACTGTGGACTTCAGCAAGCGACTTGAGCGCCTCAGTCTTGCCTTACGGATCCTTAAAGGCAGAGGACTGTGGATCAAGGAGGGCCTTAAACGGCCTTGAAGGAAGTAGTCCGCGGATGGTATTTTAGCCTGGCAATTGACTGACTGGTCCGTTAGTCAGTGGGCAGAGCAGATTTGCTCAGCAGTGGCTTTCTCAGAATATGAGACAGCAGAGCGATTCATTCTATAATAGGACCAGAATGGCACGGAAAACCGGTTTTCCACGGAGCATTCTTCGGCGAGTGGTGGAACAGGTTGCTTCAGACCAGGGAATAGATAATGCAGTATTCTAGAAGGCTTCAACACTTGACCACTTGATCAAATGGGCGGATAAAATACTTATTTGTACTCTTCGTAGCTTTACATATACTAATTAGGTAGGAAATTAAGTCGCAGTCAAATTAGGTCATTCTACTCTGAACTTTGCTGAATTTTTTTACATATTGCAAAAGAGAATGACTTGTCCTATCAGAAAGTATGCTTCTATTCCTTAAGGTCACGCTTTCTTCTTCGATTATCTTCGTTATCCCTCATGATTCTTCTTTCTTCGACTTCTCTTTCGCCCCTCTTTTCTTCTCGTGGCAACACTCCCTAGCATTGCCATTTCTTGTATGATCCAACGTAGGATCGACGTCTCCTTTGAAGGAGTGAACCTTTGGAGGTGCGAGAAAATTCCTATAGTTAGTCGCAGATAGCTGCTCTGCTGAACTAGGAAATCACCAACATTCTTCCGTTTTGTTGAAGATCTTGGACGGTTGCTTGAGACGGTTGCAAATAGCTCTCAAGCGAGATGTTTTCTCGCAAGCTTTAAGCTCGAGGAAGATAGAGGAAAGACGACATAACTCTTCTCGGACCTTCTACGAGACACAGTGTATATTCTACTGATTTTCTAACAGCTATACACAACACATAATGGGCGCGTGTAGCGCAGTCGGAGGAGGCGCGACTGTCGCGTGCACCCGATACCAGGTTCCTGGTTCGGATTTCCCGCCCAGGTAAACCAAGCCTTCCATCCCTCCGGGGTCGGTGAATTGGTACCAGACCTGTCTGGGAAGGATAGAGCGCTGACTTGTTCATCGGCTGGCCACCGCAAGTCATTGTGTGGCCAAATACGCATTCATGTCGCCTCCACGACATCCCGTAGAAGTAGAATGCGCTGGCGCATCCCAGAAGGGATTGAGTAACGCCGCCCTTTATCCTTTTATCCTTTTATAAAAACCGTCGTTTTGAGATATCGTCGGCCAATATTTTGCCCAAAATAGTAGTGTTATAATAGTAGAAATAGATAGGGTCTCTATGGTTCCAACTGATCGTTTAGGAAAATATTATCACTTCAAGTTGCTCTGTAATAGTTTTTTTTTTTAAATAAAACCCACAGCTCGTACTAGACGTAGTTCCGCACCATAAGAGACGTTTCCTAGTCCCACGTTAAACAAAGGAACCCAAATGCATGGCGCAATCCACGGTGGTATCAGAAGGTGGCGCTCGATAGTCCTCCAGGGTTGAACCCATTGTTCACTATGGTTGCACAGCATGGGGAAATAGCTGGGCTAAGACCGTCGGTTTCTGACGGGAACCAAACTCCCTTTGCTTTCAAAGCGAGAGCCTTCGCGTAAGGCCTCTGATTAATCTATTGGTTTTGGGGGTAGCGAGACTACTGAGAAAAAACTCAAGTGAACATGGCAGTCAGTGGCATAAGAAAAATGTGTGACAGAAAAAAATTTTTTCCGGGTTTTCTAAGACTTCTTCTTGCATTTAAAAAGCTCTCGACGACAACGCGTAGGAACACAACGCATGGTTCAGGCTAGAATGGAATTATCCAGTATTTTAGTGCTTATGTGGACTATTAAATAAAAATATACAGATAAATAGAGCGACAGATAGAGAAGCAGTTAGGTTGCTCCCAAAACAAACATTCTGCAGGTGTGCTGTTGGTGAACAAGTGAACAACACGTGGATATCTTCAGCATCTGAAATGAGGGACTTGCACAAAAAATATAAAGGACGGTGTGAATCAATGCCTTTTGGACGCACCACGCATTCAACTTTCGTGCGTATGTCGTAAAGGCAATACGAATGCGTAGGTGGCCTATGCAATGACTTTCGATGGCCAGTCAGTTTTTTATCCTTCACAGAAAAGTCTGGCACCAATTCACCGGCGCCGAAGGGATGGAAAGCTTGGTTGGCCTTGGTGGGAAGTCCGATCCACGAACCTGTAGTAGACTTCCGACTGCACCACCACGAGACTTGCTAGCGGAATATTTAGCAGCGAAATCATGAAGACCGGCTTCGGACTCCTTACATTCTCCTCTAAGAAACCAATGAAAATCATCCGAGTTCGATCAGTAGGTGCGGCTGTTCAGCTTACTGCGAAGTAGAGCCGATTTTCTTGTAGAGCACTATGTCACACATTACAGCCGGGCGGTCCTTGACCGGTCAGGCAGACTCTAGCAGCTGACTAGGCTCTGAGCTGTGTTGTGCGGCGATGTGCCGGCACGTGAACCAGTAGAGGAACTTCCCATGTCCACGAGCATTAGTGCTGCCGAGTTCTCGTCCCCGTGTACTCGTCGACGAGCGCTACTGCTGACAGGTTTTCAGCGAGTTGTTCGTGACTACAGTAGTGTTTACGTGCATTCTATGCCCCGTTCCCAGCACAATCGGATAGCAGGAACGAGTGCGACCGTTTGTCCGCCTCTGTCTGCATGTCTACTGGTTTGTTATGTTTGTATGGGATCGAGCGAATGTATGTGGATGAGCGGGAAGTATTGAGTTTGAGCGACAATGGGCTCGGACAACAACAGCACTTCTGGAAGAGAGATAGGCCGGCGATGTGGGAAAACATGGAAGAAGTGAAGAATGGGAGCCGACGACGTAAGTGCACCGTAGTGAAGACCGTCATGACGGTACTTGGCGTCTTGGAACTCTCGTCATCGCCCTTCTTCAGCGAAGGCATCGTAGGAGCAGCCCTAAACGCTTCCAATAGGTGCCGAGCCGCAGTCATCTCCGGAGAGAGTCTACAGCATATGAATAACCTTAGCTATGCTTCTTCAGAGCTGACGTTCCCCATAGCTCAGATCTCACGCTATAGACACGGCTAAGGCACTTCGAACCACTTCGACGCTTTCCGATGAACTGCATCCGTAGGTCGTTCTTCAGTACTCCCAAAGAATCAACAGGAATTAGGTGGAAGCCTGAAGGAAAACTTCAATGCAGAGCTCAGTAGTAGCCAAAGACGTAGATAAATTCAGAAGCCCGAAGTAGTTATGGAGACGTAGGTGGGCAGCTTCCAATCAATAAATGTATATCTTGGCCGTCTGGTAGCTTCATCCACCTAGACGATTACTTCTGCTGTTGAAGCCCTCATATGGATGAGGCCTATGCCGCACTTCTGGGGCAACATGAAGCTTAATTACCTACCGTAACCTATCGTAGAACTAGAAACGATGCCTTCTGCTTTCTCTCTGTCTCCCAGTCTTCAAGCGTAGCCAGAAAATGTGACGGCGGAGAACCTCTACAGAGGAGCGTCGTAGACGACGCACATAGCTCTATGTACGTCATCAAGATAGCCACCTGAACCACTCAAGCCATTATCGAAGAGCTAGAGTGTCTGCAGAAGTGCTCAGTCCTCTCTCTCTCTCTTCCGAGGTACAGTCAGAAAGGCCTCGTGAACTACTCCCGGTACGGAGCAGAAATAGAGGTGAGGGACGGCATTAATCAATCCCTTTTGGGATGCGCCATGCATTCTACTTCTACAGAATGCCGTGGAGGCTATTTGAGCTCGCGTTTGGCCTGTGCAATGACTTACAGTGCCAAGCCGATAGGCAAGTGGTGTTCTATCGTTTTCAGATAGCACTTGTACCAATTTATCGACCGAGAAGGATGAAAGGCTTTTTGGATCTATCCTAGTCGGGAGGGGGCACATAACTAAAAATTGTGTAAGAAACTAACTCGATACTAACGGAGATGCTTCAAAAGGACAAAATAGGACCAAAACTCACAAAATTCATTTAAAAACAGAAAAATTACATCCGGTTTCGCCTCGATTGTAAACAAACAAAGTAATGTGCCCTCCGCACTATGATGGATTCGGGTTGTAGCATGTCAGGCGGCGGTCAGCTGTGCTGTGTCTGAATGCGCTTTGTCCGCCAGACGTGTCTACGAGCGCTGTGATTTGTTTTTGTTTGTTTGTTCGTCTGTCTGTCCTTGGCTCCTGTTTTGTCCCTTTGAAGCTGCTCCGTGAGTCTCAAGGCAGTTGGTTACATATTTTCTCGTTCAGAAAGAATCCGAACCAAGAAGCAGGGATCGGGTGCAGGCGACAGTCGAAACTTGCTCCGATTGCGCTACTACGCGCTCTCCTGAACATTAGAGAACCACCGAACCATGAACTGATTCGAGTCACATGCGAAAGCCGGCGATTTCTTCGGCTGCGCTAGACACGACCATGGCCTACTACGCATTCAAATCGTCTCCACGACATTTCGTGGAAGCAGAATGCGTGGCCTATCCCCAAAGGGATTGAATAAGGCCGTCCCTTGTTCTTAAATATAAGGATAAAGCATAAAGTACGGCGACTCAATCCCTTTTGGAGTGCGCCACGCACCCTACTTCTACGGGATGTCGTGGAGGCGACTTGTAGGCATATTTGGTCATGTAATAGCCTGCGGTGGGCAGCTGATGAACAAGTCAATGGTTTATCATCCCCAGACAAGTCTGGTACCAAGTCACCGACCTCGAGGGATGAAAGGCCTGGTCGGCCCGGGCGAGAAATTCGAACCAAGAACCTGGTATCCGGTACACGCGACAGCCGGCATTGCCTTCGTCTGCGCTACACGCGCCCATTCTTTATCCTCATCCTTATTAATGTTTTCTTGACCACAATAGCCACCCCTAGTGGTGGTGGCGATGGTGAAGAGAGCTACTCTCCTCTCCTCGAAAGCGCTCAAATACTGCAGTGCGTCGTTGTGCTCTACGGAGACCACTGGTGGAGTTCTCTATCTGACATAAGAAGTGGCTCATTTTGCCGATGACATCGGCGATAACCTAATCCAGATGGTGTGGTTTCTAGCATTCTTATCGTCTGGTCCCCAGCGAGGCTTCACTTCACGAAGGTTCGCTACATGTTGTCATGGGATTGCCCTTGCTATTTCCACTGTTTCCAGAAATAGTGTATTTTTCATGGGCGGATCAATATCCCTCCAAACTTCGCCCGTCATAAGCAGCATGCATGTCCTTACTGTGTGTCCGGTGCGACCGCAAGCGATCAAACTGATGTATGCGGTCGCTTTGCTGTGGCTTCGGAAAACAGCACCACGCAGTTGGCTGAACACACCGCTCTCGTGAAGCAGGCGTGGTCGGCGCCTCGTGTGTGTAGATTCAATGGGCGGGCGAACCGACGTCGTGCTCGCTCGTCATTTCGATGTGAGGTGTAGACCGAGGACGTCGGGCCGAATGACGACTGTTCCGCGCTTTTATCAGACGCCGTCTGAAGGTCCGATCAAGCCGTCTGTGGTCACCTCTGATCTGTTGGCGGCTGGCTCCTTCGTGGTTATCGCCACCGATGGTTCGATGTGGCTTGGAATTCCTTAAGTCCATTCCTCGACTCCTTCTTGTACTTCTGGTCTGATCGCTGCGCCTTATCGTGATTGTCGAGTTCTTATCTCGGATTTTCTGTTCAGCTCAGAACGAATCCACATAAAAAGCTGCTTGCCTAGCCTTCCTGCATAATGTCTTTCTCGATTTTGGTTTCCGAACGTCTGTAACTGGCTATCTTTTTGTGATAGTGTTTTCAGGGCTTTGAGGCTTAATGTGCTACATCCCTGCACGCATGCCAAGTGAGGTGTGGTGGCTCAAATGCATGGCGCATCCCGGAAATACAGAGTGCCCTTCTGTGCTAGTAGACATAAGGATAAAACATAAAAGAGGGCGTTATTCAATCACTTTGGGGATGCGCCACACATTCTACTTCCAAGGAATGTCTTGGAGGCAACTTGAATGGCTATTTGGCCAATGCAATGACTCGCGGTGGCCAGCCGATGATCAACTCAGCGCTTTATCCTTTCCAAACAAGTGTAGTACCAATTCAGCGACCTCGCAGGTACCGAAGGTTTGGTTAGCCTGGTGGGGGAATCCGAATCATAAACATGGTATCAGGTGCACTCGACAGCCAGCGCCTCCTCCGACTACGCTTCATGCACCCAGTAGTCATAAGAGTAGACATAAGAACTAAGTCAAATACTCCCTAAATACTCTTGTATCTCCCCATCTGATCTTTTCCAAGCGAGCTCCAGAAGATTCTCTGCGCCTCAGTTAAGATCGAACTCTCAGAACACCGACGGCACCTCTAACCCTTACGCTATGCATGCCAGTTCTCTGCACCATTGTATACTAATTTCATATGTAAAGGATAAAATGATAAGTGGCGGTATTAGTCAATCCCATGGTGGGATGCGCCACGCATTCCGCTTCTACGGAAGGCGCTTTGAATGCGTATTTGGCCTATACAGTGACTTACGGTTGCCAGGCGATGTAAAAGTTTGCGTTTTATCCTTCGCACACAAGTGTGGTACCAATTCACCGACCGGAATGATGGAAGGCTTGGTTGCCCTGGGCGAAATCCGAACCAAGAACCTGGTATCAAGTGCACGTAACAGTCTCCGCATCCATCATCTGCGCCATCGCGCCCCTGTTTTGTGTGTAAATTAAAACTAAGTGCATTATTAAAAAGTAATGCCAATGAATGGTAATCAGTGATACTATGTTAAATATTAATAAGTAATAATAGTATAGTATTATAATGCCTTATATAGTAATATATAAGTAGTAACACGTGGTAAACAAGTAAATTTAGAACCATTTTGTGATTAAAAAAAGTTCTTGAAGCCGTTAAGCATGTCAGAAACTGATTTGATCCATTTGTACAGAATTAGTTTTTTTGCTCAACTTTTCCAGCGCCTTCTCCGAGTGCGCTACCACGGGCCCTAAAGTCCCGTTTATACTTCGACGCCGAGCGACGCGGCGCCACGCATAGCTGATTTCGGCGTCGGAAGTATAAACGGGTCCTAAGACCAACAATGTATGTGATGTGATCATCAGTACGTTTTGAAGCTTGTTCTGTGTTCTTCGTCAACAATGGAGCCATAAAGACTAGAAATGAAGGCTTGTAGGATCTACCCGTAACGATTTGATGACGTCGAAGATGATATTCCTTTTGATTAGCTTTGACGAAGCCCTAGGTGTCTTCCGATGCCGCCTGTCTCACAGTGTTGTGTCCTGATGAAGTCTCTCTTTAGGTATGTACGGTGCAACCTACCAGGGTAGGGTTGCCGCTTCGCTATTTAGGTGGAAACTTTGTCGGGATTGAACTAAAAATTCTTCCGGTATTTAGCCTCCTAGGTATGTGTATTATTCATTCCTGCTGCGTCAACCATTTCCTTTTCCCGTAAGTGTGGCATGAATCAGTCAAATAGAATTCGCGTGCCGACATATGTTTTCCGCAAGCCACCATCTCCTGTGAGTGGTGTTGCTGACTGATGAGATGAGTCAGCAACTGCTTCATGCTACGTGCCATATATGTACGTCTTCGCCAGCTAATCTCCCAAGTCGAATATCCTGCTAAGGGGCCTCGCATCAGGAAATACCTGGCAGAGCAGCTTTCACGTCTGGACGGACGTCTGGTAGTCGACTTGGAGCTAGCGTGCAAGAACAGGGTCCTGAAATGGAAAACGCTGACTCTCTTTGCGTTCAGACACTCATTAGCGGCTTTAGGCTGCTTTTGTAAGACAGATAAGCCTACTAGATACATAGGGGAGATGTCTCCCAGTTCATAGACCCGCAGGAGACTTAAGGAGATCAGCATCCATTTCCAACAGTATGAGACCGTCAGTCTCTTCTAAATGGCAACAGTCAGATATGGCGCATGCGCATTCCCTCTGATCTGTAGATTACCAAGCGATCCGAAGGTTTTATCCAAAGAGATTTTAGACATAACCCAGTCTATCATTTTCCATGGGGGTAAGGCAATTCGGAAGACCTAGTGGCCCTTCTGAAACCTTGAGGCCTTCAATAGCGTCCACGATTCTCTCGAAGAGCACAGTCGGAAGGTGTACTTTCGGTAACCATGGCTAGTGTCTTTCGGTAACCATGGCTCGAACGGGGACATGGTTACCGAAAGACACGAGATATTTGCCACGGAATGAGAATTTCGGTAGCCATGTCCCCGTTCGAGCGGACTCCACCAACATCTTTATTAGTCCCTGTCGCGTGCCAGAGTGACACAGTGCGTTCTCCTCGTCACGAAGCGTATAGAACCGTCTGCTCAGCGCTCTCGTGAAGAATTCATGAAGAATTCCGCTGTCCATCCGTGTGGAGTTCCGTGAAAGCTCCAGCGGATAATAGTGGAACGCATTGCATGGCCCGCTCAAGTTTCGATGTTCTGGGTCACATCATATCGCCTCTGATCCTGGAACGTCGATGAAGCTCACTCACCATCAGTGTATTTCTAAATACCTTCCCGCCAATAATTTGAGGACTTTGCCCACTACTGCGAAGTTGGCAGGGAACCATGGACACGGCGCAATCCCTGACAAATGCTAGTCTGCCTGCTGTGCTTCTCTCAGCGCCTGTTTCCATCAGTCTGCCTCTGCTTGCCATTGCGCCGTGGCCGATGTGTAGTACTCGCTTTGCCCTAAGCCGCTCCACGCTTCTGCTCTCGATCGAAGCACTTGGCAGAGTCCCAGCGTGAGGCCCTCGGTGTTCTTGATGTCCTGCTTCTGCCTCTCTGCCTTTGTTCGTGCCTACGTGTGTGCCGGACGGCTGTCTGGCTGACGTGGAGCTTTTGACGAACGCTTCTGGGAGACCGGCTGGCCGGCCGGCCGTTCCTTCTGGGCGGACTCATTGCTCGTCAAATTCGAGCACAACGTCGTCGGAACCTCCCCCGTTAGGTTTGACGAATGATGTGCTGGCGGCGCTACGGGGCGCCGTCGTTGCTCATCGAAGAACTCGTGGCCGCGACACTTGTGTCGCCGAATCTTCGAAGGTTCTTCCGGAATGATAGATGTCCGTCATCTGTGCGTCTCATTGTCGCTGAAGATACCTATTTTTATGGCGATAATATTAATGGCTACCACGTGGCGTGTTCTCTGAAAAACATTTTCCCATTTTTTTGTGTTAGGTCCAAAAATAGCTGGGATTCTTCCTTCTGCTTGCTGAATTGAATTCAAATAAGCTGTGTGCCACATGAAGCGTGGGTGCCGACGACGTCGTTTCTGTGGCGAAGGTGTGAAAACGAACATTAGTATTCGGTTCATGTTCGTATATGCCATTTTTAAACCAAATTGGACACTCCTCAGTTCAGATTGGACACCTTTCGAAGCAGAATTGACGCTTTTCAAAACACTGTGAACATCTTCCAATTTGGACGGGGTTTCTTCCATATTAATTAGAAACTACACATAATGTTTTGAAGTAATTTTTTGTCCAAGGAAAATTCTGTGTGGGTTTCTTTGAAAGCTTTCAACTGAACTGCCCGATTTTAATTAAAATTTATGGTTTAAAATTTATTTTGAAGTGCACAGAGGCGGCAATTGTTCAGTGCTTTCAAAAAGAGATCGCGCCATGGACTTGTGTGGCTCGTCGCGATTTTCATTTCACTGATAACGTAAGTGCTGCTTACACAAGCGAATTGGAGATAAGTGTGTGGCCCACAAATGTTTTGCGCAAACAAAACGTTCTCTATCAATCGAGGGAAAACTGCGGCGTCCTGGGCGAGAGCATGGCTCCTCTGCTAGCAGATCAAATTACGGCTTTATATACTATAGAGTAAGCCATAAGCCAGTATTTCTCTATGAGGAATAAAACATTGGTAAAATTTCAAACAGTGCTTTATTTTTTTTTTTGGGGGGGGGGGTTGTGGGCAGGTGAATTGAAATATTGCGAAGAAAGTCACTCTAGATTTTTGTTGGGCAATTATTTATCCTTTTTAGAAAGTGCCTGATTTATCCAGAAGGCGCTCGCTTAGATCTCTAAGATGTCCATTTTGATCCCGAAAGCGTCAAACTTGCCTTCAAAGGCGTCCAGTTCGCTTCCAGAAGTGTCCCATTTGATTGGAGAAGTGTTTGAGTTGCAGCGAGAATGGCATATATGCACGTCTTGAATCATTTCATTGCATGTGCATACTATTTCGCCCCGAAAAGTGCTTCTCACGTCTCCTTACCGTATTCTTTATCGGGAGAACTTTGATGCATTCTTTTCCCGTGCAGCTCAGATCTCCATTTTTGGGTCAGTTGCTACCAGGACTTTTAAACGTTACCCTTTCCATCTCCAATAGTGTCTATGGAGACTTCTTCATTCTGCGAAATATCTCCTCCCTTCATAGCTAAGATCTCTGTTCTGAATCAGGTGCCGCCGAGAAGACCTATCTCGCAATCTTCACCTTAATGTTCTTCTCCTCCGATCCCTTTCGCACAATATTCCAGTGAAGGTAGGTAGTTACCATCCAATCTCTTCCTCGCTCGCAAGATCCTTATCCCCAAACTCCTCTCCTATATCACCTGTCGTTCCGTTGATCACCGAGTTGCTCGAGGAGAGATCAGCGGCGTCTGCGTTCGTTCCTGTCGCGTGCTAGAGTGCTCCAATGGGTCCTCATCGCTCGAGGGCACGAAAAGCGTCATATCGTTTGTTCAGGGCTTTCACGAAGTCCGACCAACGCGTTGGTGAGCACCCTGTGTTAGAGTCCCTACATCCCGCGGAATGCTGTCGGTGACGGTGGGTGTCGGCGAAACGCATTACATGGTCGGCCCACCTATTTTTCCACGAATTGACCCATGCGGCAGCGTCTCTAACCTCGAACTCTTACCACCAGATATTCTGATTATGGCTGCTGCTCTCACAACATTCTTCTTTCGATACTCTCCATTTCCTCTCATACCTATTCCGATGGACGCGTGGAACGCAGTCGGAGGAGGCGCCTGCTGTCGTCTGCACCCGATACCAGGTTCCTGGTTCTGATTTCTCGTCCAGGCCAACCAAGCCTTCCATTCCTTAGGGGTCGTTCAATTGGTACCAGCTTTGTCTGGGAAGGATAAAACGCTGACTTGTACATCGGCTGGTCACCGCAAGTCATTGTATGGCCAAATACACATTTAACTCGCCTCCACGACATACAGTAGAAGTAGAATGCGTGGCACATCCCAAGGGGATTGAATAACGCCGTCCTTTATCCCTTTATCCTTCGCCTTCTCCGATTGAGGTCGTTACCCTCCAACCGCTATCCTACGTCAAGCGGTTAAGGTGTAACAGTTGCCATATATCATCCCTTCCACCGTATGCCGGTTAAAGTCATTAACATCAACATCTTCTAACATCTTCTATCACCATCTCCTACTCTCAATTATTAGGTAGTCTGGGTTAAGCTCATCTAAGCACGTTCTTATCGGCTCGGTATTACTTGTAGTGCAAAATTGTGGCGAAATTCGTGCTCGATTGGAACTGTCTCGCGTCCCTTCAGAAGCCCACTCTTCTGCCTTTTCCTATGCTTTTTCATGGTGCGACAGCCTCGTGACTGATACGGCTGATAAGCTTCTGATTGTGACAGTTTTGTGATACTTTTGCTTCTGATGAGAAGGTCATAAGCACGTGGCTGTCGTTAGTCGCTAATTACAAGCTACCTAACGTCTAACAAAGTGCACAGAAAATCGCACTATCCGAATGAAATGCCGTCGAGACACCTTCCAGATTACAGAGTACAGCGCTAGACTGACTGGATTCTGTTCCCTGGCACGCTTGTCTACAACTACCATTTTGTGCATAGCCCTTCTACAAAGCGCCGCAGACCATTCTGAGGCTACTCCACATCAAAACAGAGGCGAATGAGGAGGTGCGAAGTGCGGGTAGTGACGGAGTGGAGTTGGAAACGGCCTCTCCCTGGGGAATCTATGGGACCTCCCAGCGCCAGAGGAGCTTAGCTGAGGTTGTGAGGCATACAAAGGTCGCCCCAAGCATTCAGTCTTGAGTCAACCACCGGTAGATAGGCGTGCAGCGGCTGACTCAGAGAGTGTGCTTATTAACGCCCTTTTCCTGATACGTCTGTGTACCTTCTGAGTCACCTCGGTATCATTCGAATTCAGTGCTCGTTGGAGGTGTTCAAACGGAGCGTTTAGAGCGGGTGTGCAGTTAGTTTTAGGGCCCACAGAGTCAGGCCCTCGAGGAACTTCTCGAAGGTACCCATATCGGGATGGAGAGCTTACCTCGATAGTTCTTCACTGGCTTCAGATGTGTTCCGAAGCGGTAAAAGGACGTACTATACAGAGAAGGTCCTTTTACCGCTTCGGAAGACGGAGTGCTAATCTTCAAGGCCAGTAGGGTTCTCTGTGTGATGCCTCACGATCACTAAAACCCACTTTAATGGTGACAGCAAGCTTTCTCTGCGAAGGAAGTGCTTATGGGATAGCTCGCTCGCTTTGATTCCCTTGGCTAGCGCCTTCTGAATGCGAGGGTGCGAAAAAGATAAGCGTAAGCTACTTTTGCAGAAGAAGGGTGAGAAAACTACTTTTGGATAGTCCATTGCTCCATCCTCCTCTCCATGAGTTTTCCCAACTCGTGTCCAACAGTAAACCACTTTGGGACTACAATTATGCGCTAAAGAGCTGCCTAGATACCATGATTCTGTTTCCTCTTTATTCGTCTACTACCCACCCCACGTTGGAGTTTAGCGCGGGCCAGCTCGATAGCCATTCTTTAGGCCAAATACGCAGCGGAATCGCCTTCATGACATCCCAAAAAGAGCAAAGTATAGACCAAATACACTTGCAGAGGCATTCCTTGGATGACCTACTTACAGTCTTTCCTTTGAACCAGTTCTTCTGCTGTGAAATGGAGGCTATAGAACTGTAAATCCCAGAAGATTTCTGGTGTGAAGCACCGCCTGAGCATCCTACGTCTGTTTATCTCTTCTTATCGCCTAATTCTTCCGTTCCTCAGAATTGAAAATAAGCTACCTCTTCTGAAGAAAGATGAGAAGTGGTGCTTTATTAGATAACGCGTTCCTGCTGGCATTGCTTTGCTTTCTCTGGCTTAGTATACTGTGCTAAAGATTAGTGTGGGCGTAAGCTACCTGGGCGGAGCACGAACGAATAGATGCTCCATAGGTAACCTCTTCTCCTTCCACTGCTTCGGTTTCTCTGCCTTTCAGCTGGGGATTAGCGTGGGCTTAATCTATTTTCCCAGGAAATCTACCTACTTCATGGCCTACTAATGGTAATTAGTAAACTGCCTCTGTGGTTAGGATAATGGTTATAATATGAGGTGCTCTATTGGATGAATTTCTTCCACTATGCGTTGCTGTCTCTGGCTCTTCGATAGGGATTAGAGTGGCGTGAGCTACCTAGACGGAAGATTTGTCTCTTCTGTTACCTTCTTCTCATGTCTACTTCATATGAATTCTTCCGCATTTCCTCTTGAATTAGGGTCGAGCCTGAGCTACTTTGGAAGGAGTGAGAAGATGCAGTATCATTGTGTTCGTCTGGTTCCTCGTCTACACATCCTAAAGCTCCGCGTAAGATACCTCTTCGGAGGAAGGGTGAAGAGGTGATCTATTGGACAATTTCATTATCCCATTGCATCGGCGTCTCTGGCTCTCATGTAGGGATTAGGGTGGGTGTAAGCTACCTAGGCGGAAGAACTGCCTTCTTCATACCCTACTTCCCTTACTTACTTTTAGCTTACGTCTTTATGTGGCTTCTTCCGCTTTTCATTTTGGATTAGGGCCGAGCGTAAGCTACCTCGGAAGAAGTGGGAACGTGTGCCATCTTAAACTTCCTTCCCTTCCACCGGTTCCTCGCCTATGGACTTGAGGCTGATCTATCTCTACAGAAGAAGAATAGATAACATTCTTCTCCTAAAGTCGCTTCGGTTCCTCTGGCTCTCAGCGGGGATTAGTGTGGGCGTAAGCATTTAGGCGTAAGCTACCCGTTCGGAAGCCCACTTTTCTTGCTCACTTCATATGGGTTCTTCCTCTTTTCGTAGAGCGTAAACTACTTCGGAAGAAGTGGGAAGATGTGGCATCTTGCTAACTTCCGCCCCTTCGTCTGGATCTTCGTCTACGCAGCCTAAACCAGCGCGTAAAGTACAGCTTCGGAATAAATGACGAAGGGATGATGTACCTCCCTGTTAGCTGACTGCATTCCTTTGACTAGACATCCTAAGAAATTGCTCGCTGAACTGCAGTTTTTGCGTGCTCATCCCTCCTCTAAACGCCAGTTAGCTAACAGCAGGGGTTCGAGTAAACGAACACTTCCCATCCCGTCGTTGTCGTCGTCTCCGTCGTTGGTCGTCTGATCAGTCACCGAGTTCCCGGTAAGAAGTACTTCCGTCAATTGCGTGTTGATGTGTGTTCCTGCCGGCTCGTGGCGAGCGCTCCGCCTTCTCGCCACTCTGCGGCGTTCAGTTGTGTGGTCTGTCTGTCTGGCTGGCGACGCCGTCAACACACCATGCACATCGCTCCGCCCCGCCCGCCCGCCGCCGACTACACGGCCATTGCGATGACACTGCTTGCTCGGCGTCGGCGGCGTCGGCGGCGACGTCTGAAGCCTCTTTAGTATCAGACGAATTCAATCATCTGTGAAGCCCTGACTCGTCGTCGAGATGTTCGTTCTTATATGGCTAGACCAGCAGATCTCACTTCCTTCTCATTTTCAGAACATGTTCATCATTCAGTCGAATCAACCCAACTACTGCGGACACACGTTCGCCTCCGGCTCCTGTCACACCGAATTCGATGGCAAGGTGGGCAACAGAATCCAGAATTCTGGCGCTAGGCGAGAGCTTCGCTGCCCGTGTCGAAGTCGATGCCGCCCGTTTCTAGGTCGAAGCGGCTCTGCAGGCGAAGACTTCCCTCGGTGGTCTCTCGCGGGGACTTCGTCGTGTAGGCAGCAATCTCTCCCAGCTCTCCTTGAGCACCATCTGCGACTCGGATGCCACACAGGTTCGTGCGAGCTCCCTCGTTGTTGTTCGTTATTATTGTTGTTTTTTGTTTTTGTTTACCATTGAGGCGTGGTGCGAGCTGATGAGGTGGGAAGCTCTGTCGGGATTTGCTTATTTTTAAAAACAACGGAGTAATGTTAATGGGAAGACAGGAACTAGTAGTATTTCGTATTGAGTGGTTGAGTTTTGAAGAAAAAATGAAAAGAAAGATCCACCCAGAAGGAAAATTTCGCTCTGCCTGGGGTTGCTGGATTTCTCTATCATGACTTCCGAGGCAGATGGCGTTCGACAAAAGACAAGGATTTTCAATTCCCTCGAGAAACCATTTGCTGCTGAATACGCCATGCATCTAGAGTTCCGTTGGGATTACTTACATTTCGGGTCCCAATTTTTTCCAGTTCAATCCCTAGATTTTCAAAAGAAACACTCAATTCTGGGATACCATTGACCTTGAAGTTCGGTGGAATTTAAGTAGTTTCGATTTCCGGTGGCGGTCTGGCGGCGTGATTTTCAAAATCCCTAAACTTCCACCCGCGACTGAATGAAATTGTAGGCGACTTATCATGCTGTAGAGCCTTTCTGTCTTTCTATTTCCCGAAATTCCTACAGCTTTTTCGAAACCTGCTCACAGTTCTAGGGAGTCCCGTTTTTCATACATTTTGCTTATGTCTGAATATGGCTGCGGTCAAATCACTAGGCCCAAAGTGAAAGGATAAAGAATGATAAACAAGATATACCAACCTTATTGTCATATCAAGGACAAAGCTTTCGGCCTAGATTTCCCTGTTCGTCGTGAGATTAGCCAGGTGGAAGCAGTGTCTCTAAAACGAGTTCTTATGGCCAGATGTAGATGTCCATCTCCTGCTTCTGTTGCCATTTCCATGACGTAGTCGCGGGTAATGCAACCCTAGGGGTGTTTATATTATAGTTCCTGATTAACGCCGACGTCAGACGAGCTGCCCCAGTAGGCGTTCTTTCCCGACGTCATGGCGGGGGATTAGGCTGGCTACATGACGACGACGACGACGATGCATTTCAATGGAAATATCGCGCGTCATTAATGATGGAAACTTGCCAGACCTCGTCGAGTTGCGCCGCCATATCCTCCCGTGGGATCCTTTCCCTGTTCTATTCTGGTGTCTTTCCAGGTCGAGCTCAACTTTATCGTCAAAACTCAGCAACCACTGCCAGTGTTCGTACGCGTCGAGACTCCATGCGGTGAGATCGGCACCATGGAGTTCGGCCCCGAGCACGACGCCGAGCAGGTCTTCCGTCCGATGCAGCACGGATGCGGCAACGGCCAATGGAAGATCGACGTCTATCAGATGATCGAAAATAGGTTGGTCCTTCTGGAAATCTCATCGCTGTCGATCTCTTCTTAGACAATGTATGGGGTACGGGACGGGTGTGACCGACTGGTTTCACCTCTGAAGCCGGAATAACCAGACCTGGCTGGATAGACGGACGGCTTGAAAGGGGAGAGGGAATCACGTGGGAGGGAGACCTGTCTGCTTCGTTGCGCATGAGAACGTCACCGAACCGATGACGTGATAGACGTCAATGATCATTTGAAGAGGATCAAGGTTGAAAGCCCTCGGTAAGACTCTCTTACGGGGCTTTAGCGTCTAGGCAGCTGCAGCAGTTCCAGCATCTAAGAATTTTTAAAAGTTAAAGGCATGGCGCCCTCTGAAGGGGAATGAGGACACCACTGCTTAGTTCCGTATCCATCTTGAGCATTCTGAAGGCCACATCTACCTTTGGAATCTGTTTGGAATCAATTTGTACCATTGCTTTACTACTAGAAACAGTTTTTTCTTCAATCAAATCTCCAGAGCCGTTGCTGAACGCACAGCGCATTCCTCAGCGAACTAAAAGTCCTAAACCTTCGGCTCTTTCGATAAGATACCCAGTTTTGGTCTCATGGCTTTCCCTAAAAAACCAGTTGGTTAGGAAATGGTTTGGAAATTTTAAAGGGTTGAAGAACGACTTCAAAGACATTATTATTATTATTATTATTATTATTATTATTATTATTATTATTATTATTATTAGGGCGCGTGTAGTGCAGTCGGAGGAGGCGCGACTGTCGCGCGCACCCGATACCAGGTCCCTGGTTCGGATTTCCCGCCCAGGCCAACCAAGCCCTCCATCCCTCCGGGGTCGGTGAATTGGTACCAGACTTGTCTGGGAAGGATAGAGCGCTGACTTGTTGATCGGCTGGCCACCGCAAGTCATTGTATGGCCAAATACGCATTCATTCGCCTTCACGACATCCCGTAGAAGTAGAATGCGCTGGCGCATCCCAGAAGGGATTGAGTAACGCCGTCCTTTATCCTTATCCTTATTATTATTAAAATATAAGTGTTGTTAACCATCTGAGCACGAGTTCTGTTCTTTTCCTTGAAAAATGCTATTTTTAATATTTTGTTTCTCTTTTTGACAGTACAAGATTTGTGAGGGATTGAATACCGAAAAACTCCGTTCACTACACTTTTTCCTTTCAATACTTCCAGCGTTCTGGTTCCCCCGTAAAAGAGAAAGTGTAGTCGAGTGCATGGTGCGCATCACTTGATTGAGTCTCTATCTTCTCATTTATTATAGATTTGAATGTTCAGGAATCTATTCAATTTTTTCAGTTTCTGAGTTTTCCTTTAAAACGTTTCGTTTTCCTATTAATTTTTTCATTGTAAAATAACTTATCCAGCTTCTTTGGGTTATTTTAAACTGCGCTTAAGACCATAAAGCACTACATTATCCAACCCTCCTCCCCCCCCCCCCCCAATGAGATGCGCCACGCATCCTGCTCTTCCGTGATGTCGTGAAAGCGATTTGAATGCGGAATTGGTCCTCACAATGCCTTGCATTGATGGGCGTTGAATATTTGAGAGTGTTTTACCTTTCCAGACAAGCCGGGAACCAATTCGCCATCCTAGACGGATTTAAACTTCGATTGGCCTGGGCGGGACCCGAACCAAAAATCTTGGTTAGGTGTGCACGCAGCAGGCGGCGCTTCGTCCTACTGCGCTAGCAAGAGAGAATCAAAGCTATCGATAAGAATGATTGGCGAAGTGGGTAGAGGCGGCGTTTTGGAGCTTTTTTTGGCTGCGCTACCACGCGTCTTTGCTTCTCTGACCTTGAAATTACTTTTCTTTCACTTTTTACGCAAAGAAGGTCAGCAAATTCAAGTTTCTTCATAGCAAATGCACTGGAGAAAGAGTGTGTGGCGCGTTCCAGAGTCTTAGTTTAATGCCGAATTTTATCGCAAAAGTTGTCTTGGTTGAATAGGAATGCAGTGATTACTTATTCTCCATTTGTAATTACGAAGAAATTTAAAAGATTTTGAAGGCAGAATGTATTCTGAAACCACGGGCAGTCTAGGCGAACGGCGTTTTTCATCAGAAACGCCTTGCGTCCTCTCGTTTTTGCTCCCGAAACCAGCCCAGCTGTTCGGCGTTTCTTCGGGGGCTAGATCCTATCACCGTGTCCTGGGCGCCGATCTAAAAACCGCGACAAAGACGAGGAACCTCTCGGCTGTTACTGCAGTACGCGAAGAGGACGGTTTTCTCTCCATTTCGACTGGGAAATCATTCGTCTTCGTCATACATCGACGAGGCCCCGACGCGAGCTGCGAGCTTTCTAGACGGGTGTTCTCGCCGTTTGGTGCAAATGGGGGTTGGTACACTCTCAAAACAACAACATGGGGATAGACGAAACACGTCAACAAGTTGATGCTTGGCTGCTCGCGCCGTCGCCGTCCTGCATGTCCGTTGTTTCCGTTGTTACCGTTGCTCTAAATCAGTGATGGGCGTTTAGGGCTCGCTTCCTTGTTGAGTCTGCACGACTTCCCCGTTGCGATGCAGCAAGGGTAGGGGAGCTCGAAAAGCGGAAACGGTTGGTAGACCGTGCCCTGCGTGGGAGTTTCCCTGGAAGTTGTCCTCATTGTTGGTTCAGAATAGGCCTGAGGGGGCAAGCGGGGGTACAGTTTGCTCAGACTGGAGCTTATATTTAGAACAGCTGTTTGCCCTCTCCTCCCACAGCGACACACCAACACCAGCCAACGTGCGATAAGAACGTGGAACCACCATACCGCTGCCTGTGCATACACACAAAAAATTCCGTTCGAAATAGCTGTGGCAACGGGTCTATGTCCGTGGAGGTGGAATACCAGAGGAGTACAGGGAGGGGAATAGGCTTAGTCTACGGTAGCATAGGACGCCTTTGTTGAGGTAGATTAGTTGACAGTGCTATTCAAGGTAACCCTGAAGGTTAAAAGAAATCGGAAAAGACAGCGCGTACTTAATTTTAACATACTTTCATTTTTTAAAATTTAATTCACTTTTTGAGAACTCTCTTTGTTAGCTATATTTAAGGTTATTGCCAGTCTATTTCTTTCATCAGAATACAATAATGGGAGTAACAATAATAAGGGTAATGGACGAGTTCAGCCAATCCCGTTTGGGGGTGCGCCACGCGTTTTAATTCTTTGGAATGTCGTGGAGCCAACAGGGGCGCATTAGGCGGATGCAGTGAATTGCGAAGGCCAGCCGATGGAAAAACCAGGGCGTAGTGGCGTTCTATCCCCGTCCTTTAAACAGAGGCGTGGCAATTGTCTGCATCTCCACTATCTCGTAAGGCAGTCACTGGACACTCGAGCAAGCCCAGGGGGTTCGTCGCACCGTACCGCGATTTGTTCCCTTTCCTTCCTGTCGTGTTGGGACCCGCGCCCTCACTTTGGTAGGAACCGCGTCGATAAACAGTTCTCGCTATGCGTTCTGTCGCTCCGGGTCTCGCAATTGTAGCCACAGTTCTCGGTGGAATTTTTCCGCAGTGTATTGCACTGCTGCTCCCAGGGTTTTCCACCTTCCCACGTAGGCCATATTAGCGACTAGTGCCGAACATTTGTGCACTTATTTGTGCGTCGAAAAAGACTCCATTTTAATTAGAATAGAAGAATAAGAAGAGTAAAGGAGGCTTTTCTCAATTCCTTGGGATGCGCCAGGCATCCTACTTCTACGGGAAATCGTGGAGGCACACACTGAATGCGTAATTGGCCATACCTGCGGTGGCCAGCCGATAAACAAATCAGCGCTTTATCCTTCCTAGACCAATCTGGAACCAATTCACCAACCCCAGACGTATGGAAGGCTTGGTTGGCCCGGGCGGGAAGTCCGAGCCAGGAATCTGGTATCGGGTGCACGCGACAGTCGGCACCTTCCCCAACTGCGCCCATAGAATAGAAGAATACCGAAATGAACCACGCATACAAAATGAAAGGCAATACAACAATAGTATCAATTCAACGAAAAAGATTGCGTCTAGGCCACCGGTGGGTTAGGTGAAGCGGTGAAAGTTTTCAAAAGTGCGTAAATGTCTATGAGCAGCAGAGTGTGTGATGTTTAAAGATGCTGAAAATACGGTTAGACTTCCCGAAGAATTTTTTTGTCAAAGTTGAATTGAAAGCTGATTTTTAATTTGACCTCTTTTCAGTGAAACCGTGCTGTCCACGGTCTCCGTTCCGATCCACGGCGTTGGCATCCTGTACTTCGTGATCGGCGACGACCTCCATCCGTCGCTCGTCAGCAAGGAGTTCCTGCACATGAGCGGAGTGTGTCGTAAGCACTGCGTCTGACCGAAGGACCCCCTCCGCGACGGCGTCGTCGGGCTTCTTCTCTTCTTCTTTTTGCTGTTTTGTTTGTTGAGTTCCGGACCAAGGACCACTCATCCTCTCTTCTACTCTAATAATTCAGTTCATAATGATGATGGGTTTGCGCGAGAGCGTCGCGCGCGAGCTTTCACACTAGGGATATTCATTGTTCTTTTGTACTTGTGCTTGTAATTGTATTTCGTATGTAAAAGAGGATGACGTTCTTTCTCACCATTTCACGGGACCACTCCCCCAAAAGTCTTCTCGGTCTTCATTTTTGGCGTTTGTTTTTCTTTTTGTTCATCAGTGTTCACGGTTTTAAAGGCATGTTCGGGTACGCACATTCATTCTCTCTCATCATTCATCGTTCCTCCTCTTCATACTACTACCGTGTTCATTCATTCAGAGTGAGGACTCTGTCCCATGGGGATCAGACGGGTTTGCACAGGATCTTCGTTCTTCCATAGGGGTGGTCGCCGTGGTGATGGTAGTACGTAGGAGGTAGGTAGCGCTAGGGGTAGGGGCCCTACCCAGCCAGCCTCTCCCCCGCTCTCACACTCACACTGTCACACCTTTCGAGGAGCTTCGTCGTTTCTGTATGACGACGATTCGCCAGGGGCAGAGTCCTCGCTGAGCTGCTCCACACATCCGTTCATCCTTTCATCCATTCAGCCGGCCCGCCCGCCCGCTCGCTTTCGTGCTAGCTTTTCGTCTTCATGTTGGCCGTTGTCTTTTCGTTTATGTTAGCGGATCGTTACATCGATTGCTCATGCGCTGACTATGTACAGTTTGTTTCTCGCTAAGCTTCTAATAATATAAGTACGTAAAGTCCATATGTTATGCGGTCGTACGGAACTATGTGCAACATATGTATAAAAGTACCATCCATCTGTTTGCTTGCTATGCTGCAAGTTCAAGTCGACAATTGTTGTTTATTTTCGCAAAATAAAATCTTTCTAAGGACTATGTTCCGCCTCCATTTACGCCCTGTTAATCTTCAAGGACCTACTCCTACACACATCGTAAAAAGAACTTCCTTAAAAGCGCAGTCCCGTCCAGCGTTCTTCACATTTACGCGAGCTGAATGGAGTTGTCCTTCTGATTTGTGAGCTGATGATCTAGCCGACTTTATAAAGTATAAAAGAGATAAAGGACAGGGTTACTCAGTTCTCATCTTGGTTGCGCCACGTACTCTATTTCTATAGGATGTGGTGGGGCCGTTCTGAGTGCGTTTTTAGCCTAACGGAAACCAACGTACTTTGAATGGATTCGGAGAGCATGAGAGCTGCCACCTCCTCCGACTGCGCCACTACACCTTCTGCGGAGTTTATAAGGCTAAAGATAAAGGACGGCGTTACTCAATCCTGCGATTTGAAGCTGCTCCAGGCATCTTTAACGCATTCGCGAAGATGTCCACTCATTTGAATGGACAGCAGAGAGAGCGCGACAGACAGTGTCCACTCATTTGAGTGGATGGTTTGGTGGTTCACCAACGGATGCGTCTGTAGTCAATTGTAATAAGTATTTATTACTTCACAACTATCAGAGCACAACACAAATGATAACTCATGGCAGTTTATATACGGAATTCCTAGAGGAGTAGCCTAGAAGTATGACACATATTGGTCAGGGAGGCTGATAACCTCTAGTCTTAAAAGGGTGTACCGCGGCTAGAGTGTAGTATTTGTGCATTATCTTATTTACCTTCTTGCGGTACCTTTAGGTCATACCTGTCTATGTTATGCAATGATGCTTTTCTTATATTGTTCACCTAAACGTGTTATCATTCATTGCTATTTGTTCTATATTATGATATATAATAATACTACACATTTAAAGATGCAGACCCTAGTTGGTTATTCACAACAGACGGAGGAGTTTTGGGAATAACTTCCTTTATTGATACTGCTGTTCAATTTTCTTCTCAAATTCGCAATTTATAGTAAAAATCAATGTTGGGTTTGCGTAGGAAGAAAAATGATTGGATGTATCGCAATCAACAAGATAAGTACTTTCCCCATTACTGAAACACAATAAGCGCACATACGTCTAGAAGGGAATGAATGCACAAACTTCAGGTTGTCTGTAGATGATAGGTCGGGCGAATACGGTGGATGGTCGAGTGTTTCGGGTCCCAAAGAATGGAGCTTCTGCCTGGTGATCATCGATACGTGCGGCTTAGCGTTGTCGCGCAAAAGTATCGGTCCCCTTCTGTAGATCAGCGCTGGGTAGATTTGCTGGAGCTTCTTGTGCACCTCGTCCAGTTTCTGACAGCACTTTTCCGCCGTGATTGTTTCACCAGGCTCGAGAACGCTATAGTGGATTAAACCGGTAGCACACCACCAAACCGTCATCATCACCTTTTCCTGGTGCATTCTCGGCTTTGTACAGTGTTCACGTGCTTCGTCAATATCCAACCATTGAGCACTTCGTCGTCGATTGTCGTAGACAATTCATTTTTTGTCACAAGTCACAATTCGCTCCAGAAGCGGGTCGTTTTTGTTGCGCAGATGGAGCGCTTACGATACTTGCAAACTGCGAGCTTGAGGGGCGAATCTGCTCTCGAAGAATTCATGGCTTCTAGATCTCCGGAGTTCTATGCTGCTGGAATAGATAAACTAGTGCCTCGTTGGCAAAGATGTGTAGACTGTAATGGTTCTTATTTTGCCTAATAAAGTTATGTTTGAGCCGAGATACTTACATTTGAAGTTAGAGGTCAAAAAACGACAGCACTTAGGTGACGACCTAATACTTATAGTCTCGGTGGAGGTAGAACTCAATACCGCAGTTCCATTATGTCACTTAGGTTTCATTTTAGACAATAAACTTTTCCCCGGAGAGCATTGCGAATATACGGCAAAGAGAGCTGAATGAGTTGTGCATAATATATTTAAATTTCTGGGAACGAACTCAGTAGTACAACTATTGCGCCCGTACAAGACCTATATGAGGCCTATGCTAGAGTATAGGTACTACTGTGTTTATGCCTAGTACCAAGCGAAT
Source organism: Heligmosomoides polygyrus polygyrus (assembly GCA_947396885.1). Classification (NCBI taxonomy): domain Eukaryota; kingdom Metazoa; phylum Nematoda; class Chromadorea; order Rhabditida; family Heligmosomidae; genus Heligmosomoides; species Heligmosomoides polygyrus. Next base: position 13,301,950 of record OX377204.1, read on the forward strand.
AATCGCCAGATTGGAATCGGTACAAAGCAGTTTTACCAGAAAGCTCTGGACCAGAGTACATAGATGACTACAGCAGCATCCCTTTGGCATAACTTCTATTCCATATCTCATTCCAACACCAGGGGTGACCCATGGAAAATCTAAATTCCTAGAGCTATTAGTAATATCAGATCTACTTTCTTCACAAACAGAGCAGGTACTGAATTTCTGAAATTAACAGAGAAATTTGTGCTTCCAAACTCCTTACGGCAATATAAAACGATTATTGACAGGTATCTGCAAAAACTTCCTTAGTACTTTGTTTTCTTTGATCACATTGTTTCACTAACTTCATGCTAGGAATGGTTTTGTTCTTGGTGCTCTGATTAGTTTTTTTCGTATTGTGTTGTTTTTTTTGCGTGGATTTAGACGTATACATAAATAAATATCGTGGAGGCATATATACGTATTTGGCCATACAATGACCTGCGGTGGCCAACCGACGAACAAATCATCGCTTTATCCTTCCCAGACGAGTCTGGAACCAATTCACCCAAGTCGTATGGATTAAAGGCTTAGTTGGCCTGAGCGGGAAATCCGAACCAGGAACCTTCCGATGCACGCGACTGCTAGCACCTCCGACTGCGAGTCCGTGTCCGTGACTGTCCGTGTTGCATCCCAAAACCAACAGCTTACGCCGTCCATTATCCTTTATCTTTGCCTCTCGATTGACTGTAGGTAATGAGATAGACCAGTGAGATAACGTGCGTTCTCTTTCGCTTCCGAATGGACACATAACATAGGGCGTGGTGCATGTTTTACCGTCCGGCCGGTTCCGGACTACGTAGTTGCTCCCTTTAGTTCGTGGCAGGAAGTTCAACCACTCTCTCACGAAGTGCTGTAGACTTGCCCCGTGTGGGTACGCGCGAACGGCTGCGCATACTTCGTATGACAGAAAAGGGTTGCAGAACTTTCCAACATACCGGCGAGCCACCGCTGGAACCTCTCCTTCCTGTCAAAGGATCACAACTGGCTTCCGATCCTCGTCTCAGGGGTGTGAAAAATGAATGAGTACTGACTGCGGTCGATCTTCGCTACTTTTTCGCTTCATTTTCATGCCTCGACCAGACTATCGTATCATACATACCTTTTGAGTAATTGGTTTCATACTGGAAGACAGGAAAATGGCTAAAGAACTGTCATCTGTGACCATTCTATCATGCAAAATATCCATTTAAATTAAGGATATCCGTTAGTTCTGCGAGTGCAACTCTGCAGATCCATTGTGGTGGATTTTTATTCCTTACAGCTCGAGGCTATCGCCGATTTATGGAATTCCGGAGGTGGAAATAAGAATTTCTCCTTCGACACAACTCAAAAGAAACGAGAGTAGGATTGGAAACTCAAGCAGCTGTGAAAAATTTGTCGCTGAAAGGGTTCGCTTCCCTTGCGAACTCGGGTCTTGCGTAGAAAAGAGCGTGGAGTAGGTGCCGGACATTTTAGTTCAGCAGTTTTTAGCGTATCTTTGTCCGAAATAGGCGCGTGTAGCGCAGTCGGAGGAGGTGCGATTGTCGCGTGCACCCGATACCAGGTTCGTGGTTCGGATTTCCGGCCCAAGCCAACTAAGCCTTCCATCCCTCCGGGGTCGATGAATTGGTACCAGACTTGACCTTATTATCCTTTGTCCGAAGAAAGTTTTAACCACGTATTTCTCCACAATATGTCAAGAACTGCATCTTCTGCGTATGCTTATGATTCTCCTATCCTGCAAGAATTCGCATGCTCGCTGCAAAGGTGTATCGACTGTATCGGGCACGTTTCACAATTGGCTGCCTAAAATACTACCGTTTCTCTAGAAAACTAAAGCGCGAGTTGGCACTACTGAGTCTAAAAAAGGAAGAAAAAATAGCCATTTCACGAAACTCCAAACGCTTTTACGCATTCGCTAACAGCAGATTGAAGTCCACCAACAAAATTGGCTTCATAAAAAATTTCAATGGCGAAGCATGTATGACTGAGGTGGAGAAAGCAGAAGTCTTCACATCTTTTTTCAAATCTGTGTATAGAGACTGCTCAGCAAACGATGCGACCTGCGGTCCGTTCACTAGAGCGAAACTAGATTATTTGGATATTAACAGCGAAGTTGTGAACAGAACATTAAATTCCTTGCCGTTACGAGTCTCAACATCTCCCGACAACATACCTTACATATTTCTCAAAAAAGCAGCACTGGGTCTGACTCCGGTACTTACCCTACTATTCAACAGGTTTCTCCTTCGTGGTGAAGTACCATCGCTATGGCTTTGCAGTCTTGTACGACCCATTTTTAAAAAAGGATGCAAAGCTGATGTAAGGAATTATAGACCGATCTGCTTGACTTCTTCTACAAGTAAACTTCTCGAAAGAATTATTTGTAAGCAGCTTTCTAACTACCTTCAAAGTAATGAGTTAATCACGAAATGTCAGCATGGCTTTCTCCAAAAAAGATCTACATTAACAGCTCTTATGTCTACTGTTTCGACATGGAATAAGGTTCTAGATGCAAATGGTTATGTTACCGTTTGCTATGTAGACTACGCCAAGGCTTTTGACTCCGTCCCTCTGACCCTTCTTTCAATAAAACTTCAAGCATATGGGTTAAGCGGGTGTCTGCTCTCTTTCCTCGAATCATTTCTAACCGGACGTAACCAAAGGGTTCTTGTAAATGGCGCATTGTCAGCGTCCTACACAACTGCCAGCGGTGTCCCCCAGGGCACCTGCCTTGGCCCCTTGATGTTTTTACTTTATATAAATGGCCTGCCGCTGTGTCTCCCGCAAGGTGTCCACTGTTCTATTTATGCGGACGATTCCAAAATTTTCACTGTAAACAGTTGTGCTTCACTCCAGGAAGCGCTGAACGCATTACGAAGCTGGTCGATAAAATGGCAACTTGACATTTCTCTCGAAAAGACTACAATAATGTGCATCGGGAGAAGACACCCTCCTAACCCTAGCTTTCGCATTGGAGAATACCAGTTGGCCATTTCGAAATCAGTGCGAGATCTTGGTGTTATATACAGTGACGGGCTCTCATACGATAAATACATCGAGAAGATCGTTGGTTTGGCTTATGCAAGGTCCAAATTTATTCTACGAGCCTTCAAAACGCGAAACATGAGAACCCTCCTCAACTTTTTTGAAACCTATGTCAGACCAATTCTTGAGTACTGCACACCATTGTGGTCTCCTTCACAGGTGCAATATATATCGAAGATCGAAAATGTTCAAAGAAAGTTTACTAAGAAGATATTCGCAAGAAATGGTCAATTCAATTCCAGTTATCGAGAGCGCTTGAACCAGTTATGTTATAGTTCTTTGCAGCTAAGACGAATGATATACGATCAAAGCTTTCTATTTAAGCTCCTCATGTGCTATGTCGACTTAGGCTGTGATCTGCCTCTCATAATTTCTCAGTCTGTTGGTCGCACCAGAGGCCATCACCTTCGTGTTGCTCCAGGTAGGGTCAGTACGCAGCTATATGAGCGTTCCTTTTGGTGCCGAGTAGCAAACACTTGCCGGAGAACTTCGCCCGACGACTTAAAGACTTCTTGAAACACAGGGGTCTCTTTTGACTTCAGCATTTACTCTTTAGTCTTATCATGTTGGCATTTCAGGAGATTCTGTTGGTGAAATGAGCTCTCCACGTCCATATTAACTTAAAACGAATGTTACCTGATAGTATCATGGAAACTTTGCTCTTTTTGACTCTAAGACTTGTAGGGTAGCACTAACGAAGGCTAGTGCCGTACTCGTGCTGGCTGTGGTGTTGTTGGCGGGCCTACTAAGTTGGTACCCGGAGTCCCTTCAACTGGACGCAGGACTTGCAGTGCTGGCCGCCCAATGCCCTTCATCACCCAACCGCGTGTACTGAGCGAAGCTTAATCTATGGTGCTCCCTCCGGAATATGTTCTGTTCACTAGTATCTGAGGTTCACCTGTTCTGTCTCTTTTTTTGCCTATTTGTGTTTTATGGAAAGCTGTTCTTGTGTTGTTCTTCTACTAAGTTATCAGCCATTTGTCTTCAACTTCATACTGTTTCTGCTTTTATTCCTGTCGCTGATAATAAACTTATTATTATTATTATTATTATTATTATTATTCCTCTTATGATTCACTTACACAGGTAATTTTTATTGCAGATGTGTGGAATTTGTGTCCTGCCTCCGGAAATGTTTCCACACTTATGAAACGGTTACATGATCCGTTTTTGTCGAAAACTGTTTGTAATTTTTACCAGACGTTCAGCGGCCTAGCTGCCGCCAAAGGCCTTCCAGGCGGCTTGGTCCGAAAACCCCTAGGATAGAACGCCTTGATTACCTTCTCTTCCTCTTACCTTCATTACAGTAAAAAATCTGGATTCACTGTATAGAATGAAATGCCGGAATATGGTAATACAGAATTTTCAAAATTGCGATTTGGTGACCATTCTCCCTGACCACCCCCCCCCCCTTCCCCTCTCTTCACCTCTTGCCAATATCCCCTTACCTATGTGCAGCAGAGAAACGTAGCGAAAGTCAAGCACGGACATGTTCGTTGTAAGAAGCCTTTAACAAGTCTTCTGAAAATCTAATGCATGCTGCCTAAAGTCAGTGACATGTCTTCTGTATTTGAACGCATGTTCAAATACAGAAGACGTGTCACTGACACGCGACGTCTATGAAACGTCTTCTGTATCCCGACACACGTGTCACGACGTTGCCGCGACGTCCATTATTCCTGACGATTCCGATTCCTGACGTACCTTCTACGATGACTGTGGCACGGATTCCGCCACTCGACTTATAATCCACATCCATATCCTGATCCGTTGCCGGCTTGATATGTTGCAAACTTGGGTGGTCGGCTACCAAGAAATTAGAAAATATAAATTTGTCAACAACCGCCTATGATTAAGCTCGAATAAAGACCGGCTGACATACGAAGAAGCCCTGTCGAATGCATCTCTTGGTTGTGGTTTCAACCCACCCCCCCCCCCTTCCCGTGACGGACACGTGAACGACGGATTAACTGGATTACATATAGTAAGATGATATACGCCATTTTTTTTTCGAAGTGGACACTTTTCAATCAAACTGGACACTATTCTAGCTAACCTAGTCGTAAGATTTTTGAAATCAAAGCGAACTCTTCCAAATCGAAATTACATTCAGTGAGGTTAAACTACGGACTCAATAAGATAATTATAATATATTTTTTGTTTAAAGAAAGTTTAGTATAACTTTATTTGAAATTGTTTAGTTTACATGCCCAATAAAAGTAGGAATTTTATAAAAAATGTTATTTTAAGAGGGAATAATAAGTCAAAATTTATCTTAAAGCACAGCAAAGTAGCAGCCCTATGGCGCATTAAAATATCAGATTGCTCATAGATCGCGTTATACACTCAAAAGTTCACCGCAACTTTTATTTGATTGATAATGTAAATGCTACTTACATGAACCATCAAAGTAAAGATGAGAGTGCATTCTTTACAGTTGTTTTTGTTGTACCGTACGTAGACAGGTGTCAAACTCCATGCAATCAGAAATTCTGTCACCAATCGAATAAAAATAGCGACGTCTTGGACGAAGGCATGGTACAATCTCTTCTTGGCACTAAAGTATGGCACCTCTCTGCTCTTTAAAATAAGCTTTATACCACTATTTTTTCTCGAAAAAATTAAATTTTTATAAAAATTTAAACAATGTGTTCACTTATTGGGTAGCTGGATTAAAAACACAAAGAAAGCTGAGCACAAATTTTCCTTAAACGAAAAATTATTCTAACCTTTTTGGAGAGCTTCTAGTTTAATGTAAAAAAGCTCATTTTAATTTGGAAGAGTTCGCTTTGATTTCAAAAGTCTTAGGTCAGCATAAAAGTGTCCAATTTGATCTGAAAAGTGTCCAATCCAACTTGAAAATGGTATGTATAGTAAGGCGATATACGTCTCAAAAAATTTATACACTGCTTGAGCGGTAATAACTTTGCTCACAGTAAAGAAGCTGAAGAAGTTAAGAGCTCATGTAAAAGCTTAAAAATGCGGAAATTTTCTGACATATGAGTGGGATGGAATGCGCCACGCACTCGTGTGAATTCTTGCATTTTAAAGTTGATTGATTGTGTTTCGCTTGAATATCGTTATAACTTTTCACATGGTGGCCACTTTGTTCTATTTATGCTTCTTTCAAGGTTTAAAATTCAAAAACGCACTACTGCTTGCGAAAAATGCAGTGTATCCTAAAAAATTTAGGTGCAATTTGAAAGGTTCTAACATTGCTGCTGCTGGTGAACCTTTATTGTAACCCTTTGAAGACATTTGAGGCTTATATGAAAGCACAGAATAACGAGAATTTCGCAGCGCGCAAATAGCCAAGATTGCGCCAAGCCCTGCCTGAATCCTTGCATTCCTGACTCGATTGATTATGCATGGGCTGAACGCTTGTTACAATCTTGTTGCTACTTGGCCACATCAACCTGTAGAGTGCTTCTTTTAACGTTTCCCGTCGTACAGTAGCTGAAATTATGCCGATTGACCTCTCCATTCAGCTTGAATGTTGCCTCATTAGCTCACAGAATTCTTCTTAGAAAATGGGGCTCCTGCTCTCATTTAAATTGTGTAATCAATAAAATCGCATGCCACTTGTCTTTCACGTAATTTTCAAGTTTAAAACGTTAAAAGAAGCACAGCGCAGGTTAATCTGGCCAAGTAGCAACAAGATGCTAACAAGCATTCAACTCATACACAATCAATCGAGTCAGGAATGCAAAATTTTAGACGGGGCATGGCGCAATCTCGGCTATTTGCGCGATGCAAAATTCTCGTTATTCTGTGCTTTCATATAAATCTCAAATATTTTCAAAAGGTTTACTAGCAGCAATGTTAGAACCTTTCAAATTGCACCTGCACTTTTTAGGATACCCTGCATTTTTTGCGAGCAGTAGCGCGTTTTTGAGTTCTAAACCTTGAATAAAAAACCAAACGATAAATAAAACAAAGTGGTCACTTTTTGAAGAAGTTATAACGAGTATTCAAGTGAAACACAATCAATCGACTTTAAAATACGAGAGTTCAGAGGAGGGCTTGGCGCATTCCATTCTTCTTATATGTCAGAAAATTTCCGCTTTCTCAAGCTTCTATACGCGCCTATAATTTCTTTAGTACCATTACTGTGAGCAAAGTTATCACCTTTCAAACAGTGTATACATTTTTTGAGACACACTGTATTTGGGACAGCGAATTAAGGGGAATAGTTTAGAAAGGGTGAATGAGTCCTTTCTCTTTTACTCTTCAACAGCTTCACCTATGAGATTCTTGGTGTTATGCAGCAGTGCAACGTCATCACAGAAGTGTATGCAGATGAGGTAAAGATTTACAAAACTGCTGAAGGCTTATGTATGTGTGCTTCAAAATGGAATAGATTTGATGGTTGATTGGGCGAAAAGGTGAAAGCTGTCGCTGTCTCCTCAGACGACTGCAGTCTTACACCTTTCTTCTGGAATGGAAACTTTCTCATATGTACAACATTGAAGGGTGCGCTTTACGGGAAGTGGACTCCGTTAAGGATTTGGGCTTTTCTTATAGCAATAATTCAGAATTTGGAAAGCATATTCGTGCTCTATGTAATACGGCTATGTTACGAACAGCACAATTCATTACTCACTAGGAATAAATCTGTTCTCCTTAGGGTGTGCAAGACTTACATACGTCCTCTTGTTGAACCAAGCGTAACCGTGTTTACTCCATATAAGAAAAATGACATCTTTGCTATAGAGAAGGTACAGAACAACTTTTCTAGGAATCCTCTCCTTTGAGCACGGTGTTTTTTTTTATATTAGAGTGTACCGATGCCATCAATCAGAAATAGATAACTTTGACTATCATCCCTGCAATCTCGCAGCAAATTCTTTGACATCTGTCTTGTACATAAGTTATTATACTTTACGACCGATTCTAAGCTTTGTCGATTCTTTAAGATGAAAACTTCATACACTAGAGTTGGCTCTGCTGAGCTGAGCTACCTCGGCCAAAAACCAATTTGCGAGCAATGTCTTTCACTTATAGGGCAGATAGTTTGTACTTGAAATTCTCTAACCAGGGAAGGGTCTCTGGCGTAGGTCTGAACGGGAGAAATGGATAGTACTGCGAGAATCTCCACACTTCACATAGTAGAAAAAGACGTTTTGTTTTTGCTGAGTCCTTGAACCAAAAGAGCTACGAGCCCTCGAAGGTGGGGAAGGTGCTTGACCAGATGTTCGGTCCCGTGCTATGTACTATTTTTGCATTTTTTCATAACCGCTGCCTCCTTCACCAGTTTGCTTCATACACATGTCCTACGCATTTATTTCACTCGAAATTGTCAAAAGGGTCAGATTCGTAATCAACACCTCAGATTCGTGATTACCACTTCATGACCTCGACAGCCCTACATAGTTACTCGCACCTGCTGTAACCTGTCGTAATTGGCATCAATTTCAAAACGGATGTCAGATTCGTGACCAGCACCCCAAATAACACCCTGGGGAGGTGTGGGCCAAAATTTTTTCAACATCTCCTCGACCTCTGAAGTCGTGAAAGTACAATAGTTCCTTGATGGTGATTTAAATCAGCTTACTTCGTACACATCTCCTATACATTCATTTCACTCTAAATTCTCAAATAAGGGCTTGCTTTGAGCTGTGCTTCACTCACTTCTCTCACATTTTGTATTATACAACGTTTTGTGTTTTTCAGCGAATGTTGAACAGTGACCTCACAGCAAGTCCGGGTTACAGAAGGTACGGAAAACTAGGGCTGTCGAGGTCAATCACTGATTTTTCCCAGTCTTCTCCCAGGAGGTTATTTGGGATGGTGATTACGAATCTGACATCCGTTTTCCGTATTATGCTGGAGTATGTTAAATTACAGTAGGTAAAGGTGATTAATGGTAGTGTCATGGTCACCATTTTTTGCGTTGAGCACGAATCTGACCCTTATTTCACAATTTAGAGTGAAACAAATATGTAGGAGATGTGTAGGAAGCAAATTGGTAAAGAAGGCGGCGGCATTCATGAAAAAATGCAAGAGTGTTGCATAGCATGGGAGTCGAACATCTGACCTAGTGCCTGCAAAGTAGCCCCGCACTCTGTTGAGCCACCGGCGCGGTTGACGCAGAGCCTTTTGCCACGTCCCATACAACAGCGCGCGCATGCATACACGTGGGCAGGTCGGTTATTTGGGGTGCTGATCACGAATCCGACATTCGCTTTTGAAATTTCGGCTGATTACGGTAGGTTACAGCCTAGCAGGTACGGGTGACTAGGGCTGTCGAGGTCATGCGGTGTTGATTACGAATCTGTCCCTTTTGACAATTTAGAGTGAAATAAATGTGTAGATGTGTAGGAAGCAAATTTGTGAAGGAGGCAGCGGTTGTGAAAAAAATGCAAAAACAGTGCATAGCACGGGAGTCGAACATCCGGCCTAGCATCTTTGAAGCAGCCCCATACCCTACTGAGTCAACGACTCGCTTGCCGCAGGGCATTTCGTCGCGTCTCATTCAACATCGCGCGCGCAGCACGTGGGCACATGCTGACGGTGCGCTGCTGTACCCCCGCCTTCGAGGGCTCGTAGCTCTTTTAGTTCAAGGACTCAACAAAAACGAAACATGTTTTTCTACTATATGAAGGGTGGAGGTTCTCGCAGTACTACCCATTTCCTCCGTTCAGATCTACGCCTGAGACCCTTCCCTGGTAAGCATTTTCAGTTTCCCCTAACACCGAGACAACTCATAACACAGGGTAGAAAGTTTGTTGCTTAGATCTGAAATTGGTCGAATAGTATTGCTGATTGCTTGTAAGAGCTGTCCACTGGTTGTCTGTTTGCTTCCCTGTGTTCGTTTTTTGTGGTTGTTACTCTGTTCGCTTTCTGACGTATTGCCTTACGCAATCGTAATAAACAATAACATTAACAATAGTGATGCGGTTTTAATAGCTTAGGCGTACTCAGAAAACAAATACAGCAATTAAAATTAAACGCCTATGTGAGACTGAACTGTCGTTTTTGGTCGTTCCTATAATTGTGTAAGTATCCAAACAGAACGCCTCAGCCATTTCGATGCAGGTGTAACGGTTTATACGAATCTGTTCCTCAATCACTTAGTTTCATGGTCCCTTGAATACAAACTCGAATGGTTTGGAGGCCATTCTTCGGCGGTGCTTAAGCACAGCAAGGTCGTCCATTAGCTTCTCACGTTTCTTCTTTCGTTAGATGGTCTCCCGCTCTGTTACGACGGTTCGAAAGCCATGTTTAGAATCAAAATATTCGCGCTGGTAGTAAGTTGATGACTATCGACTGAGACCTTCACCAATTAAAAAATTTGTAAATCAAGATGTTGCCCATAAAATACTTTTTATCTTGAGGTCTCTTACTGCTGTTTCACGCCCTTAGTTGGAAGTTCCATTACGTACTCCTTTGCTGACGACATTTCATTTATTAATATATAATGGTGGGATATATTCATTGACGTGAGTAGACTCATCGTTCTAAGGGACAACAACACCGACGAGGAAAAAAGCAATACAACGAGATGTGAAGGAACATAATCGCGGAGCCATGAAACAACCGTGAACCCTCCTCAGAAAAATCGTAACAAAATCAAAACCTGACGAAATAATGAAAAAGTGTAATGCGTAAGCATCTCTTGTGGACGCTGGCCGATGCCGACGTTCTCGACGTAGTCGAGGGTGGGCCTGTGCAAGCGAAGGATGTTCTCAATTCTGGTCAACCTTTCGGCGATTGATTTTTCATCCGCAAAGTCGACGTAGCAGTCGTGCTGCACACTTCATGAGTTTCTTTGCGTGTTCGACTTCCTTAAGTTGTATTGTGTTGTTGGTAGTGAGGTCGTTCATTCGACTTGCTTTGCGCGGTTTTTCTTCCTTTTTCCTTGATTGAGTCGGTTGCGACCATGGGACAGCAAATCTCCCAGAGGATATTTTCTATATGGCAGACGGATACCATCTTCTGCTTTGTCGCTTCGACGGCAGAGATGACTTCATTCGCGGTGTCCTACACGAGTTTGAGGCTGTCTGAGTCAGACTGGTTTTGTAGTTCGAGTGCGCGAATTCTAGATGTCATGGTGTCAATGTCAGCCGTATTTATTTATCTAGGTGAGTAATTTAAGGAAAAGAGCACAGAATTAATGCGTGGTAGCGCAGCCGTAGGAGGCTCCGTGAGCACCCTGGAGCACCCTCTTCCAAGTTCATTCAGGTTTTCCATACAAGCCTATCAAGTTATTCATCACTATGAGGTCGATGGGCGCATGTAGCGCAGTCGGAGGAGGCGCGACTGTCGCGTGCACCCGATACCAGGTTCCTGGTTCGGATTTCCCGCCCAGGCCGACCAAGCCTTCCATCCCTCCGGGGTCGGTGAATTGGTACCAGACGTGTCTGCAAGTCGCAAGTCATTGTATGGGCAAATACGCATTCAACTCGCCTCCACGACATCCCGTAGAAGTAGAATGCGCTGGCGCATCCCAGAAGGGATTGAGTAACGCCGTCCTTTATCCTTATCCTATGAGGTCGATGAGTTGGTGTCAGACGTATTGGAAGGGTAAAACGCTCACTTTCCCACACCAGCTCCTCGGCTGTCATTGTCTAGGCCGAATACGCATTCAAATTGTCTCAGCGACATCCTGCAGGGTAGAATGCGTGGTGTTAACGATAGCTGCCCCTCTGTACTACTGCGTGTCTCACTCGTTGCCTGTATGTAAGGTATACATTTTCCACGTCAAGTTAGGGATTTTTATAAGCCGTGGCGGTCTCATTTTGACATGGAAATGGTATAATATTGGGTTGATCGAAAAGTCTTGCAACACTAGCACAACAATATTACAATACAATGCAATATAATACAATATACAAAAACTCAGTCCACGATATATTCCTCATCCAAGTCTAAGGTCCTGCCCCATCTTTCAGCCAGCCCTTCAAATCCTTTTCGCCAGAATTCCGAAGGCTGTGAGGAAAAGACTTCAGAAACCTCCCTCGAAGATGCTGCTTCAGAGCTCTGACCAGGTGGTAGTCAGAAGGATCGAGTCTGGAGAGTACGGTGGATGGGGCAGAACTTCTCAGCCTAACTCTTGGATTTTTTCGCGACTCACTTTTGAGGCATGAGGGCGCGCGTTGTCGTGCGGCAGGTAGACTTTTTCCCGTTCTGGGCGTTTTTGGCGCATGGAGTCGGCCAAGCTCTGGGTAGCGTAGACAGATGCTGTGACTGTGGTCTCACTATCCAGCAGCTCCCAGTAAAGCATGCCTTCTGAGTCCCACCAGCAACACAGAAGAACCTTCTTTTCGTGGTGTCCACGTCTCGGTTGCCTTGGAGCCGGTTCTCTTCGAGCCATTGGCTCTCGTGGTTGTTGTCAACATAAAGAACCCAGCTTTCATCACCAGTAACAATGTCCCTTAGAAGGTCTTTTCTATGCGGGCAAAGAAGCAGCGACTCAGCAACACTGATTCGGCATGCCTTGTCAGAGTCCCGCAGCTTATGAGGCACCAAGGCGACAAAGCTTTGTGGTATCCATGGATCTCCAGCTGCATCACGACGGCGCTTTGTGGTTGAATTTGGCCTCACCTTGAAGGCTTCGCGCAAGCTGTTTTCTTCCACAATAAAGGGGTGTTCGGAACGAGGTTGATCTTCGGGAGAGATATCTCCAGCCCTCAAGCGCTGATACCAACGGGCCACTGCGGAATAGTGAATGACTTCTCCCTTGAATGCAGCGCATATGTTGGAGGCTGCAGTCCTTGTGGAATGGCCTTGCAGAACTCCGTAGTAGACGATAGGTCGTAGGATGCTGCTGCTTATCGTTGACATTGTTGCTGTATTCGTACTCGACGAGGCCTTATATAGTATGCTTGAGGAAGCTTCGAGAATGTACCGTGACGTCACCACACAAGTTCAATACTGTAAGACCTTTAACAAATTTAACAGGCAGTAGCGTGGTGTTGCGAGACTTTTCGATCAGCCTTACATATTAATTACTACACGTTACAACGGACGCATCCGTTGGTGACCCACCAGGATAACTGCATATTGAGAAATCTAGTCATAACAATCCTGATGGCGCGTATAGCGCACTGGAGGAGGCGCCCGCTCTACACCCGAGGTCGACTTATGGTTCGGGTTTGCTCTAAGTTAGCCAAATCGACCATTGCTCTGACGACAATGAACTGCTACAATACCCACCTGGAAGGGGTAAAACACTGAGTTCTCTACTGGCTGGCCATTGCAGTGGGTTAGGGTTTTGTGGGGCTGAGGTGTCGGCGCATTCAGTTACTTTACAGTCTTCAGGGGCCGGATTCATCAACAATTAAATCCGTGGGTATGCGAGGTATAAGGGGTAGAGATAAGATAAGAATCAGGTAGAGATAAGGCAAGAGTCAGAGACGTAGGCTTCATCGTGGGTATCTCTACCCCTATACCCACGGGTAAGTCGTTGATGAATCCGGCCCCAGGAGTAGAATGCGTAGCATACCCCACAATGGGATTGGCTTAAAAAATTCCGAAATTTACTCATTATACTTTGGTTCATCTCAGTGAATGTTGTCGATGAAAGTATACATACATACTGGTGCTGGACTGATGTACTGACGACAATACACCTTCGGGTAGCAATGTTGTTCCAACAAACATAGAGATTAAAGCTAAGCATGCAATTTCGGTCGCGGTTGTGATTGCTACTATTATTCAGAATTATTCAGGCGGTGCCTATCACGAATGAGTGTCAATAGGGCACCATAAAAATTGCTATAACAACTGAGGGAAGGAGGAGTGGATCGAAAAAACAACAATAAAGGCCCTTACCTGAAAGCTGTAGGATACGGAACCTGATCAGAGATTTCATGGTTACATCTAATGGACAACTTTCCTATTCTATTATATTTTACGTTGTATCCTACAATGAGGGCGCCATAAAATGTTCGGCACGATTGTAACTCCAGAGGTTGAGTAGAGGTCGATTCTTTCTTCACCCAAACCTCGCCGGGATGGGATTAATTGGGGTGCTGATCACGAATCTGACATAAATTTTTAAAATTTCGGCCGTTTACGGTAGGTAGATGCGAGTGACTAATGTCATGGTCACCGGTTTGCTCCAACTTCCTCAATGGGGTTGTCTGGGGGGCTCCAGGACCTAACTCCAACGCGACGTCGCGCTCTAGCCGCGTGCGACGTCGCGGCGCTGAAACGCGGACGTGCGCTCGGTGACGCATGGTTAGCCGCGGAGCACGAAATGTTCTCAGAGTTTAAGCTCCCAGACCACATTTCTAGCAAGGAACTTAAGATCCCACAGAATGTGGTAGACAACAGTCTGCAGTAGGACAATTGATCCGAGAATGGGTGATAGTGACCTTTTTCCGTAGTATAACCATAATAACGAGTAAAAATTGACCGAAGAAGTTGTAGATGGCAAATACTGACGCTAGAAAACATCCACATGACCAGGATTCCTGTATAAACTGTCGCCGATCGTCCCATTGAAACCACATTCATATACCATCTCCAAGAAACGTTGAAATAAGGCAAAGGGGTGCCGCATGTCCCTGCAGGATGCGTTTCTAGCCGTCGGAAGCATCGGACCGCGACAACTCGTCCAATTTCGTCGCGCACGGTGCGCGACGCCAGGGGGGTTTGCGCGGCGTTGGAGTTATGTCTGCCCCCGTGTTTGGGGTGCGGACCATGAATCTAACACGGATAGGGCAGATACGGTAACGGTACGGCGTATTAGGGGTCCCGCAGCGATCGTCTCAAAAGGAGCGTAAATTTGCGGGAAGCCAATATTGCGGAAAACTCTTCGATAGACATAGGCTTAACTAATTCATGCTTAACATTAATTAATTGCTTAATTTGGCCGCAAAATAAGCATCATGGCGCTCAAAGCTCTGTTCTGCATCCGCCGCCATGAAAACCTTCGCGAATTTAACTTGAAGGACGCCTTTGAGAAGCTGAACACGGACGCAATCGATGTTCAGGAATGGCTTGGAAGGATTGGCTTGCTCGCAACACCTTTATGCCCTAGTTATAACGATTCTATGAAGATATAACAACTTGCAGGTTTATGGAGATGGTACAAAAGGGCATGCCGACTCGTCCCTCGATATTCACTGCACCTCCTGGAGTTCATTCTGAAGCACTCTTGTTCTGGCATAATAACAAAAACGGATGTCAGATTCGTGATCAGCCCTCCAAGTAACCCCTCTGTGCGAGGTAGGGGCAAAATTTTTTCGATTTCTCCTCGACCCATGTAATCGTGATAGTGCAGTAGTGCCAAATATTCAAATTCGAGGAAAAAGATAACAAAGGGAGCGCGGAGCGAAGTGAGAACAGCAAATTCAGCAGGCTGGGAAAATAAAAATAGGGAGAAATAGTAGAAAGTAGAAGTAGAAATACAGTCTTGGTGGCTGCTAATAATTCAGAATGTCGTCCATGGCACCCTCTACGTATAGGTATCAAGGCTACTGGAACTCTTCAAGAATATACATAGCACGAAAATCGCTTAAAGCGACTCTATGAGAGTATGATGAGTTCTGGCTATGGAAATGACAGCGCTTACGTACGACAGTGGAGTCACTCTGTGGCAAAGAGAATTTCGCTATCACCGATGGATAAAAAAAGGATAAAGGACGGCGTTATTCAATCCCTTTTGAGATGCGCCACGCATTTTACTTTTGCGAGATATCGTGGATGCGATTTGAATGCGTATTTAGCCATACAATAACATGCGGTGGCCAGCCGATGAGCAAGTCAGCGCTCTATCCTTCCCAGACAAGTCTGGTACCAATTCACCGACCACGGAGGGATGGAAGGCTTGGTTGGCCTGGGCGGGAAATCCGAACCAGGAACCTGGTATCGGGTGCACGCGACAGTCGGCGCCTCCTCCGGCTGTGCTACACGAGCCCATCACCGATGGGTGATCGGAATTACACTCACTGATGATGCTGCATCCTTCCGATTGTTCAACTCGACCTATACCGACGACGGATTCTGACTCGCTCAACATACCGACAATCGTTGTGAGACTTCCTTCTTCATCCTGGTCAATGTGTAAAGTGGCTGCATATTCTGTTTATAGTTTAAACAAAAAGAAATAACGTTTTCAACGTCTCATCAGCAGATATTGGACTACTCTGGGTACGTATCCAACAAGCAAATCAAATGGGAATCTCCTGCTTGTACTTTAACACCTCTAATTTACCCCGTACTGGAGGCCCAAGGGCACAAGCACCTGAGCGACGCGAGCTCCTTGTCTCCTCTCCATTGAATTGTGTTTGAAGGTAGAACTCGTAGAAGTCTGTATGGAAGTCCCTGCAAGTAATTATTAAGCTCATGTTACTTGTCTATCAATTATCGCAGCCGCTCCGAAAATAGCAACGATATGAGAGGAAGCAGCTGGAGCCACAAAAGTCAGCTTAAACCAACAAACAGCGGAACACGCGAGCATGCTTGTCAAACGTCAGGCACTACACGATGAATTGGTTATATGAGAGGTTAACTGAAGGGTTAAAGGAATATCATGCAGTTAGCCGAGGTGAGGAACCACGTCGATAGAAGGGTGTATCGGATACGGATTCACATAAGATCGACAATAATCGCAACGAATATCGCAACATGCATCGCTAATTAGATAGGCGGCGTAAAACTCTGCAAAAGAAGGCAACCGGATAAAAAAGGAAGTGTTCTACTGTTAGCGCTCATCCAGTGCGTGCTGATCACAGTTTCACAGCGCCTGATCCAAGTCGGCGACGAGGTCATCGAGAACGATTCCATGGACGAATCAAATTGTCAGTAATGCGGAGTTTCAGGCGCTCCTCTAAAGGAACGGAGGCGTGTGTCATTGATGGCAGTTCAACAAGTGACTCGTAACCGAGGGACTGGCTAGAACGAAATTCTGTTGACTGCCAAGGACGGTCCGACTCCCTTTGAGGTAGAACGCCATCTTACCAGGCATTGCTCTAGCTTGCTTGAGACGGATTTCATACTGTGGATGTGACGGCAGAGTAGGAGACAGGACGGATATTCCGTAAGTTGCTCTCAGCTGTAGACTAAGATTGGTATCGACCTTTTATTAGGCTTACGTTTCGGCGATGTCGCCTTCGTCAGAGCCTGGAAAAGTTGAGTTCATTTGAAAAACTATTCGCCCAAACGTCATTTTATCCTACAGGAGTGAATTTCGAAGGAGACAAGGAGTCAGGAAGCAATGTCGTAGAGCATAAGTGATCACTTCGACCCCACCACTAAGGTTAGCGTTACTATGCTCTACGACATCGCTTCCTGACTCCTTGTCTCCTTCGGAATTCACTCTTCACCCCACCACTAAGGTTAGCGTTACTATGCTCTACGACATCGCTTCCTGACTCCTTGTCTCCTTCGGAATTCACTCTTCACCCCACCACTAAGGTTAGCGTTACTATGCTCTACGACATCGCTTCCTGACTCCTTGTCTCCTTCGGAATTCACTCTTCACCCCACCACTAAGGTTAGCGTTACTATGCTCTACGACATTGCTTTCTGACTCCTTGTCTCCTTCGGAATTCACTCCTGTAGGATGAAATGGCGTTTGGGCGAATAGTTTTTCAAATGAACTCGACTTTTCCAGGCTCTGACGAAGGCGACATCGCCGAAACGTAAGCCTAATAAAAGGTCGATACCAATCTTGGTCTACAGCTGAGAGCAACTTACGGAATATCTGTTCGAACAATGCCAAGACTTATGGAAAGTCGGACGTGGACAGTACTACGTGGAGACAGGACGCTTTCTACTCGGCGATTTTTTTCGAGTAGCGGCCAGCGCGTTCTTGTGATGGGCCTACAGTCGCACATGTAGCGTCCTTAGTCCACGATTTACAAGGAAGCAGTCGAAAGAAGATGGAATTTCGGCTACGGTAAGTTGCTGGAAGAAGAGATGCTACTGAATGTTGTCATTGTCAGTGACGACAACTCCTGTGACAGCGTTCGAATGGCCGTTAATGTTGTTACAGGATCGTTAATGTATTTGGCGATCGAGTGGGCAACTATTTAGTTGGTGCAGAAGAAATGGAGGATTTTTGCTTCATTGGCTTCAACACTAATTTTTAAATGAACTAAGACTTTTTTGTAAGGTATTACACTGTGTTGGAAAGTCTACTATATGGGGTTATTATTTCTAAATATATATGGGACTTAATTCAAGTCGCTTATATAATTGCATTGTTTTATTTGCAGATGTCTAAACGAGATTTTCGTCAAATTCTCCGGCTACGATGATATCGGGGAGATCGTTTTCGGTTCAGCCACTAGGAAGACGTCGCCTGTTATCAAAGGTATCCATTTCTCATCGCAAGTCACAATTCGTTCGAGAAACGGAGCCTTGATTACGCAAAAGATGGCCCAACGACTTTTCAAAGCGACGGTTTTTCTGACCTCCGGTCAATTTAGCTTCTTGGTATCCCCAATCTGCTTCAAATGGCGGAAAACTGTGTGGTCGACGTCGAGGTCCTCGGCGATACCTCATGCGCTCTTGCGCGGATCAGCTTTGACTGAAGCCTTCAATGGATCACTACCAAAGGCTGCCATGTGATACGTCTTCGAGGCTGATGTTGCCGGCACGAGACTTTATTTATCTATTTATTTATGAAACGCGGATCTTGGAATCACGCGTGATAACAAACCATCTAGTCAAAACATAACTAACATCCTAAACTATTAGCAGTATTAGTAGATAAAAGGAAACGAGAAAACAGGAAAGAATAGAGTAATGTTCTCGCAGTCCCCTGATCGAGAAGCACGATGGGGAACAACTCAAAACTGAGCAGTAGACATTGTGAGAAGATTTGTTTTGGAAATAGAGTTGAAGGCGGAAACAGTTCCATCGGCAAAAAAACTTTGCTCTCAGCTGTGATTTCGCTGTGGCCACTCTAAACTTTAAAGGCGCCTCTTTTGTTCTCGAGCAGACCGCCGTAAACAAGTCACTAGCTTTGATATGGACATTCCTCGTTATGATTTTGAAGGCCATAATTAAATCTAATATCATTTTCCTCGACATCAGGGACGGAAGACCCAGCTGAATTCTTCTCTCCTTACAATTGGAATCTCATTGAAATTTAAACCGGTAGGTCTAAGTACCAACTCTCTAGTTAATTGTTTTGAATACTTTCAATGGCGTCAATATCTTTCTTTTTGTAAGGTGAAAACGGTTGCTCAACTATTGGACGGACATATGATTTGTATGCCTGGAATAAGAAGGATGAATGTTTCGTCCTGAGGGCCTCAGGCAGATTACATGTGCGAAACATGGTTCGAGAGATAAGCGATTTATACTATGAATCAAAATTCAACTTGTTCTGAAAAGTGAAGCCAAGGTCATGCATTTTTCTACCTTTAGCAGATCTACATCACCTAATTTGTAGTATGTATTCATATACCTGCAACCCAAGGAAATAGCCTTAGTTTTTTTCAGGAGCTAGTGGTTCCTATTTTTGAGAGCATTTCTCATCTGCGTTAAAAATACGTAAACTTATAAACCTTTATATCATCAGCTAATATAATGCAACTCGACCCATTGGCAGTAACAGAAACCGGAGGGTCAAACGTACAAATAAGGAAAAGTAATGAGGAGACTTTTGAAAGCAACGTTGTGCTGTGTATTCGTCAATACTTCGCTGGACCCATACTTTTGGAGCGGAAGTCCGGCCCAGGTTTAACTCGTAAAAGTAAATTTGACGAAAATCGCGTTTAGACATCTGAAAATAAAAGCCCAATTTTTAAAAATAAGCTAATTGAATTAAATGTGTAACATATTTAGAAAACACATATAAGGCTTTCCAGCGACGTACAACGCCTTATAAAAAAGTCCTAGCTTGTTAAAAAATAGTGTTGAAACCAATAAAACAAAAAACCGACATTTCTTTTGCACCAACTTAATACATATATCGGCCCCTAGGGACAGATTACGCTGGAAGTGGGGATCATGAAGGTGTTATCAACGATGACGAGAATGCTGGTGTTGTTGCCTCTCTAGGCGCAGTGAACAACTGCTGCTGTGTCCGGTAGAGGATTGGACGGATCTAACCAAACCATCTTAGTTTTTGGCTTGAAAGCTTGTTCAAGAAGCTCAGTCTGGACGAGATCAACGAAGCCAGCAAGAATTCCATGCTGAGGCATCGAGACGCGGCGAAAGAATTGTTGTAGTTTCTCCGAACACATGTTTGTTCTCCTTACCGCAGCACGTTAGTGGCAACCATGGAGGCCGCCAGACTAGACGCGAACACGTGGCGGTGTTTTCCGTCCTCGAGGGCCGCAAGGCGCTTCTGCAGCACATCTTTTGAGTACGCTCAAGTAGTCGTGATCTTCCGGCTCGCCTGGCCTATCTTGTTTGTAAATGGTTCATAACAAGATAGGAACCACCATATGATTCATTTCCCACAGTTTTGGCTCTTACAATACCGACGGAAAAATCTGTCGCAAACCGTCGCATGCTCACAAATTTATTCAATTTAATTCAATTTTAAATTGCTTGAGAAAGTGTTGACGTCGTGCGATTCGTCTCCTCGAGATCTACACAAACATATATAGAACTTTACCAGACCACCGCGTTTTCGCCGTGGGTGGCCTAAAACATTACTGCAGCAGGCTTTTGCGATTAGAACACCTTATTTTCCAGGACGTGCATGTGACGTGTTGTGCTTTCGGGGTATCTCAAGCATGACGTGCGTTGTGAGTGCTCTGTCATGCCTAGAATGCTGCGAGAGTGCGCCGTGCACAATGCATATAGGGTCGAATCCATCAATCGAGTGAGCGGAAGCGGTTCACATGTCGTGCTAAATAGCAAAGCTTCCCTCTTTAGGTGCTTTAGTGCACACACTAACAGCAGCTTAGACAAATGAAGAGGTTTTATTAAGCGAGAAAGGGAGAGTGCGCCGTGCACAGTGCATATGCGATAGAACCGTTTGAAATTAGATAGGATTGACAGCTTGTAGAGTGAGTGTTTGGTGAGTTTTATGAGAAACAAGTGCTCCGACACGCCTAACGGCGTGTCTCGCACTTGCGCGCTTCGCGCAACCTTGCAGCATCACTGACCTAAAGAAAGTAGTTTTTGTCAAACTTAGAATTCGCTGACATCTAGGATCTGCTGCGTACTTTATCTGCATCAAGCCGTTCATCACTTAGGTACCATCATAGACATTTTCTCCAGACTCTCCAGTAACGTCAATGGTTTGTGCTGCGCAGTACTTCTGTCCCTCAGGTTGCTCCTCAGCAACCACTCTCATGCTTAACAGAGCTCGTTACAGAACACTGTTGACACGTCTTCCGAATCCGGGCGCTAGGTTCCCCCTCACTCGTTTCTTTTTTCTAGATCTAATTGCTGGTCCGCCTTTACTGGTCTTCCCCCCCCCCCTTCCTGGTCCCAACTCCTGGACCACTTCCTTGTTTCCACTATTGACTCCCTACTGGTCTCTTCTTGCCGGCTTCCCCGTCCTGCTCCCTCCTTCAGGTTGTTCCTTTTCTTCCTGGTCGCTCACCTGGTCTACCCTAGAGGTCTCCCCTTACTCCCCTTTTCCACCACCCCTTAATGGTTCTCCTGACGACAAGTCGTCGAAGCCGATTGATAATTTGACCTGCGCTGATCTTATCAGGCCGCCTCCGTCTCGCCTTCCTATGCACTATTGCGCGTAGGACGTCGTCGATGGCATTGATCGAATGGCTCTGGGGCTGGTACGCTGAGGACCATTCTGCGTTCGTCGTCGATCGGAGTCGGGATGCCGGAGCGACCCCCCCCCCCTCTCCCTCCCCCGGCGCTTCTTCATGTGTTCGTTGTTATCTTGGCCGGTGGTACTAATCTGTACGAGAGGTGTATCGCATAGTCAAGACCTCATCTGCTCCGCTCGCACAGTACCCATTGTTCCGCGTCCGTGCAGTGCCTCGCGTCTTTTCTCCTAGTTATGTATTCGTATGCAGAAGCCGATAGATTCTCATCGTTCCGCAAGCTTTCTACTCCTTTTTCGGTAGGCATGGTGTTGTTCTCATCGTCCCTAGCGTGGGCATAACTTGTTCCATTCTCATTTCGTTATGTAGATCAATCCTAACCTGTTCTGTTACCATTTCGTTATGTAGACAAGTTCTAACCTGTTCTGTTCGTTGATTAGTTATTGGTAATAAATGGTTTAATTACCCAAGTTTGAGGCTGTCTTCCGTCCTTCCGCGTTGGAGCGCCGAAGTATTTCTAGTATTTCTACCGCGTGGCATTTTGGTATTTGATTATTCGGTTCGTGCAGAAGGCAGCGTCAATTTGGTGCATCGGCCGTATTGTCAACCCGTATCGACAACACGATCAAGGACAGGTCGGTTTTTTTAAACCAATTTCTGAGCGCGTTTCTGGTAGTGGTATTTGACTTTAGTGATAGCCTCAACGGTCTTAGTTCGTGCATTAGTGAGGCGCGTATTAGGTGAGGCGCGTATTAGGTGAGGCGCGTAATAACTTCTAAAGTAAGCGGCTAAGTTCAGTTAGCTATCGCGTAAATTTTTGGCTTCTTCATTACCATTTGTTTTGCTGGACTATCCCGATTAGCGAAGATCATTGTTTCCGATGTCGAAGCAAGTGTCTTCGTTGAAGAGTCTTGTGGCCATGAGCTGCAAGAAACTGGAGACAATTTTAGCGCGCTACAAGGAGGACAGATTGGAGACCATGAAAGTAGAAGAAGGGGACAGATCTTCAGAAGATCAGCGAGCGTGCCGAATCAGGATACAGGAGGCGCTTGGAGCAATAGAGGAATGCACCTCTAGGATCGACCACCTTCTGGAGCGGTATGCGAGCGCGTATGATCAACTGGAGAGACCAACAAAGAGTGCGACGGACGAATATGAGGAATATTCCACAAAGGCTACAGATATTCTCAGCGAAGCTCTGGATTACACGATAATCCTGCAGGGTCGATTGAGAACCTTTACGTCGAATATAGGAAGAGGTCAGAGGATAACGAACACTGGTGAGCCGTAGCAACTTTCGCAGGATCTTATTCCCCAGGCTAAAAGGGTCGACCCACCCACGTTGCCCATTCCGAGTTTCAGTGGAAACGTGTGGGATTGGGACAATTTCTGGATTTTGTTTTCTACCAACGTCCACTCGCAACCTCTCCCGGAAATCTTTAAGTTCAACTATCTCCTTAACGCGTTAAAAGGAGAAGCCTACAATGCAGTCAAGAAGTTTCAAATCACGAACGAAAACTACCAGAAAGCGATCGAGTTTCTTCAAGCCAAGTATGGCAACAAAGAGGAGCTCGTGCAGCGCTTGATAGTCAAATTGGAGACGACGACGATACGTTCACCATCTGTCAAGGACCAGCGCGGTCTCCTAGAACAAATGCAAGCCATTGTATCTCAACTTCGAGACAAAGGTGAAACGGTGGACAGTCCATGGCTGATAAAGCAGGTTTTGTCCAAATTTCCTGAACGCTTACAAAGGAAAGCACTGAAAAGGAAGCGCAGCATGGTAGGATCGTTCCAGATGGAAGACCTCCTCGCGTCTTTGGACGAGTCCATTTCGGAGGAAGAGATGATATCGCTCTTTACGTCAAAGAACAACGTGGTACAGCAACAGCACCAGCAGAAGGGGAAACCGCACAAAGAACAGACTTCACGAGGAAGTTTGCCGTGCATGTACTGTGGCGAGGACCACAAAGCAAGTGCATGCACAAGATATGGCACCGCGCAGGAGCGGGCCAACTATTTACGGGAGCACAAGCTGTGCTTTATCTGTGCGTCTCCTCAACACGCAACATCGGACTGTAAGAAACGGCCATGTTTCGCGTGTCAGGGTAAGCATCACACATCATGCTGCTTCAAGGCAATGACAACTCCAGAAACTGCGGCACCACGGTATGGAAAACCCACCGCTTCAGCCAAATCGAATGAGAAAGTGAAGTTGGCCAAGAAGGCAAACCCAACGTCGGCAGCGACTCACCAGTTGAGCAATCAAGAGGAGGATCACACCAATGCACGTATAGATGCGCAAGAGGATTCAGTGACCCAGCTTCACTCAAGCGAGAGCAGAACGAGCACTCGCGAAACCTACTTACCAGTAGGAGAACTCACGATCATGGACCCCTCTTCGCGTGAATTAAGGAAAGTAGCGGCTTTACTAGATTCCGGTGCTGAGTGCTCTTTCATTGATCACAAGCTAGCAGAAGAACTGCGCTTACCGACATTGGGGACAACAACTTTGCGCGTAAGGACTTTCGGCACAGATCGAGTGCAAGAAAGCGTGAGTCGAAAGGTGCCATTAGAGATATGGGACGATAAAGGGAAACCATGGTCACTGGAGCTCCTCACTCACGAAACACTTACTAGCACCTTACGAACCCCTCCGGTGCTGGAGGAAGACGTCGCGTTCATCAAGTCACAGAATCTTAATGTGAACTTGGTGGAGGCACAAGAAGCTATCAAGCCGTTGATACTACTGGGGAGTGACCAATTATGGCAGCTTATTCGACATGACGAGGCTCACATATGCCTCCCGTCTGGATTATACCTATTGCCCACGCGTCTTGGGCATTTGCTGACCGGACAAGTCCAAGGAACTCACCATCATGAGCGAGACAGAAGGAAGGAAGCGCAGGGAGAACGAGTCCATTTCAGCTTTCTCGAAACTGACATTAACGCGTTTACCATTCAAGATCCGATGGAAGTGGTAGATGAACAAGTACTGTGGGAACGCCGGTGGACCAAAGAACAGGAAACCGACGAGGACTTTGCGCAACCGGAAAAGGATGTTCAATCGATTATAGACAAAAAGGTATTGGACGGATTCCGGAGCACAGTCCAGAAGAGACAGGATGGGTACTATGTTCGCTTACCATGGAAGGAGATACCGGTAGCGCTTCCGGACAATAGAGCAATCGCGTTAAGACGGCTCGACGGTGTGTGGAAGTCTCTATGTAAGGACATGGAACTTCTGGACAAGTACAACGAGACGTTTGTGGAACAGCAACGGTTGAACGTCATCGAACCAGTGGACGAAAGCAAGGAGGTAGAAGGAACGATTCACTACCTCCCACATCAAGCTGTGTTGACGCCACATAAGAGCACAACAAAGCTACGAATTGTGTTTGACGCGTCTGCCCACTACAAGAACTGCCCGTCGCTGAACGACGCTCTCCATAGAGGACCAGTCTTGTTGCCGAAACTCTATGGACTTCTTTTGCGATTCCGTATCGGTCGCGTCGCGTTGATTTCCGATGTGGAAAAGGCGTTCTTGCAAGTGCGGCTTCAAGAAGTGGATCGCGACGCTACCCGCTGTTTGTGGCTACGTGACCACAAGAAACCTCCGAGTAAGGACAATCTGCGCGTTTACCGCTTTACGCGCGTTACCTTCGGATTACTTCCATCGCCGTTTCTCCTCGCGGCAACAACGTACTATCATTTAGATCAGTATTCCAAGGAAACTGAACTCGTAAAGGAAATCAAAGACAACCTTTACGTGGACAATCTTCTGGTCACAGTGGATACAGCCGAAGAGGGACTTAGCGTATACTATAGAACCAAAGCGATCTTCGCCGAGCTGAAGATGAACGTTCGGGAATTCGCGTCCAACGATGGAACAGTCATGGAGACTATTCCCACAGTGGATAAATCGACGGAAGAGGATCCGAAGGTTCTCGGTATCAAATGGAACAGGTCGGAGGACCAATTCCAGATTGCCTGTATTGTGACCAGACAACCGATCATCACAAAACGCACAGTAGCCAGAGCAGTAGCATCCGTGTATGACCCCATGGGCTGGATGTTGCCGTTGATACTCAAGGCGAAGTTGTTCCAGCAGTCGTTATGGAACGATGGTTCCGAATGGGATACACCGCTCCCTATCGATCGCAAAGGGCAATGGGAAGCCATTGCATCAGATATGCATGGTTTTCAGAAGTCGTTACCGCGTTTCTTGTTGCCAAAATCGTCAAAAGCAGTGTTGGTGGTGTGCGCAGATGCCAGTAGTGAGGCATTCGCAGCATGCGCGTACTTATGCTCCTCGTCATCAGCGAATTTGATCATGGCAAAAGGCAGAGTACCTAGCCTGAAGTCCAAAATGACCATACCGAAAATGGAGCTAAGCGCCTTACAGGTGGCGGTACGACTGTCGAATTCAATAGTATCACAGATCTCATCGAGCGTCACACTCGAACGCGTACTAATTCTGTCCGATTCCGAGATCGCTTTAAACTGGATCAGGGTGAAGCGACCAGATGCCGGTCCATTCGTCAGGAATCGTGTATTCGAAGTCCACAGTATAGTCAACCAGCTGGAGGAGAGTGGATATATCGTAGAGTTCGGTCACATAGCGTCCCATGAAAATCCAGCAGATTGTGCCACGAGAGGATTAGACAAGTGGCAGCTGCACGGTCATTTCTGGTGGACCGGACCAAGATTCCTTACCGAACCAATGGAGCAATGGAAATGCGCGTTCACTCCGATAGCCCTGCAGAAGGATGACGGACAAACAAATGAACTGCAAGAAATTGCGAGCACGGGTGCGGATGGACCGCAAAGTACCGCCGTTTTGGCTCAGTCTCGGCAACACTATGCCGACATCTTCTACGAGATCCGGAGTGCGGATCTTCGAACAGTTCAAAGAGTTGTAGCCTTTGTACTTCGGTTCATAAAGCTGCTCGTGGCGCGTGTTAATGAGAGAAGGACACTTCCGATACGACTCTCTCAGCTATTTGACGAAGTATCTCCAGTAAGCTCCCCCTTTCCCAGTGGTATGGAGGTTCGAGCAGCGAGTAAGGCCGTGGTGAAGCAACATCAACTTTCCTGGATAACTCCAACAATCCTGAAGTCACTTCGTCATCTTCAACCGTATGTAGACGAACAAGGAATTCTTCGCTGTCGCGGTCGTCTAGGAAGAAGCGCGTTGGATGAGCACGCCAAGTTCCCTATGCTCGTGCTGCAGAAAACGTGGTTGTCCAGGCTGATCATCATCGACTGTCATCGAGAGCTTCATACCAGCATCAGTCATACGATGTGTCGCGTACGTGAACGATATTGGATACCGAAACTACGGGCAGAAGTGACTAAGATTATACGACGCTGTACGGAGTGTCAGAAAATGAACAACTTGCCGTATAAGTATCCTGATCAGGGACATTTACCAGCGCGTAGAGTGACAAGGTGCCGTCCATTCGAGCACGTAGGACTCGATTACTTTGGACCACTATCCGTAAAAGGTGAAGGAAGTCCAGAGAAATGCTACGGCTGCATCATCACTTGTTTAGTCACCAGACTGGTGCACTTGGACCTCGTATCTGATGTCTCGACGATCGCGTTTCTTCACATGTTAAGACGATTTTTCGCAAGACGAGGTGTACCTAAGTCGATCACGAGCGACAATGCACCAACATTCGCGCTAGGAGACGTCATACTTTCGGAATGGTTGGAGAGGGCGAGGGACGACCCTACGATTGCCAAAGAGATCAGCAACCGTCAAATTAATTGGACATACAACACTCCCTATGCACCTTGGCAGGGAGGTGTCTATGAGCGCTTGATCAGATCAGTCAAGCTGGCCATGTACAAGTCGCTTGGAAAGGTTATTCCAACGCGTGAAGAGTTGGGAACTCTGATAGTGGAGATCGAAAGCATGTTAAACACACGACCTCTACTCTACGTCGAAGCAGAGGAAGGCTCAGAGCGCGTACTTCGGCCGATAGACTTTCTCCAGAACGAATTCGAGGTGCTTCCTCCAATGCATGCTGCAGATGCTCAGGTTGAGGATCAAGACTACCTCAGTCCAGCCGAACGTCTAGCATCCCAAACGAAATTACAAGTGGTACAGGCCATCGACAGTTCAAGCAGAATCACAGAGCAGTTCTGGCAGCAATGGCAGTCACAATATTTAACGTCTCTGCGAGAGAAGCATCAAAAAGAAGTCGGACACAAACGAGGATCGAGCATAGTTCCGAAGGAGGGACAGGTTGTACTGATCTGTGACACGCTACAACCACGCTTCATGTGGAAGTTGGGACGTATTGACGAGTTAGTAAGAAATAAAGAAGGAATCGTCAGAGAGGCATCAGTGGTGATGCC
Organism: Heligmosomoides polygyrus polygyrus; assembly: GCA_947396885.1. Classification (NCBI taxonomy): domain Eukaryota; kingdom Metazoa; phylum Nematoda; class Chromadorea; order Rhabditida; family Heligmosomidae; genus Heligmosomoides; species Heligmosomoides polygyrus. The sequence continues at coordinate 13,330,020 of OX377204.1, forward strand.
GTCACGTAGGAAGATTAGGAGACCGATAAACCTCCTTGTACCTCTGGAACTTGACGACGGAAACGGAGAAGTGGACACAGAGTCCACGTCTCAACAGCGTGCAGAAAGCTCACCCACAGGTATAGCAGATGATATTGAAGACAGTTCACCAGTGAACATGGAGCCATCACGCTACAACTTACGTCCAACAAGGAGGGTGGATTACAGGAAATTGGCGCGTTTGAACGTTGTACCAATCGTCTCAGTAAACAGTGTTTCGATTGTACAGGAAGGAAACAGCGATACGCGATTGGGGCAAGCTACCAGCTGGTGTAAGGACGAAGCACTTCAATGCAGACCAGAAGTGAATGATATCGTCGAACCGCAGATATTGAAACGAAATCTCTCAGTCAGAGGGATATGTCCAAGAAGGGCTGAGGACGGGGCATCCTTAACTTTTCACTCGCATACGACGCGTTTTCTCGTGGTTATTTGTAATTTACTAGTTAGTAAAAAACTAAGGCGCGTTTCGCTAGGTAAGAGAATACACGTGAGCGTTAGAAACAACGTTAAGAAGTATTGCAACACAAAATTAATGGCTAACGCAAAACGGCTGCGCGTAAAAATATGTATCTTTTTCAGCATGACACAGACACTCTCGGACGACACCTTCCTGGAGACGGTGATGAAGCGGCAAGAGCGAAGTTGGACCGATGTTCAAGAAGAAATGAAGCAGTATCTGAGGGAATATGAGACGTGTTTCATAAGTGGTCTTACTGCGCGTAATCATTGGTCCGAAATTTCCTCTAATCGCCAAGTGGACGGGGTCTCTCCGGCTATGAGATTTGTCACAATACAGAAACTTCTCAGGAAGGCGATAGCAGCCAAGGAACAGATGGTGCGCGTGACAACTCGATACGTGATCCTCTCGCGACTGTACGAAGATCAGGCACAGAAAGCAGGAGTGCCCTTGAAGACCGTCAGGAAGAATGCGGCCGTGAGAATCTCGACGATGCGAGAGGAACAAGACCGACTCAGACAGGCCATTTGTGATATGGAAAAAGAAATCCAGCTGAAGGAAGCAGCCATTCAACGAACAAACAAGTCTGAGGAAGCGCGTATTTTCTTCGACATTTTCCACGAGGAACATTCTCAGCTCCTAGTAGCTGAGGAAGTGACAAGGCAAAAGATGTCCTCAATGGAGCAGAAGATTGATGAACTCAACCAAGAGGTATCGCGTCTGAAATTGGAACTCGAAAGTAGACCGATGAAAGCGAAGTCACCAGAGCCTTTGGAGGTTCCGGCATCGGACGAAGCCTATTGGCAACGAATGGTGTAGGAGGTGGCAGATCCTGACCAGGGAGAATTAGGTCAGGAACCGGCGCTCGTCTCCGACGACGAGGAAAGCGTACCTGAGGAGCTGGAATTGAGATCAGACGAAGAGTCGGAAGAGGACGGACCAGCTCCAGAAGCAGACGAAGAGTCGGAAGAGGACGAACCTGCTCCAGAGGCGGCGGAGGTCGTGGTCGTGCGCGACCTGCGACGAATGGAAGCCGACGTCAGGGAAAGAGAAGACGACCTTAGAAGGCGCGTGAACGAAATTGGAGTGCGAATCCGAGATATGAGAAAGGATTTTGCGTCATTCCCCTTTAGAAAGGCTGAGGAGGTGTCAGAGGGCATAGACCCCACCCTTCGATGCGCGTTTTGTGCCGAGCTTGGACTGCACTACTCTGAATCATGTCCGACAATCACAGATGGGGATGAGAGATTTGCAATTGTGAGTGACGATGGCGCGTGTCCCAAGTGTATGGATTACTGTGGAGGCGACAGAAAGTGCAAGTACCGTAAGAAGGCCTGCTTTTACTGTCAGAAGATCAGAGGCACTCATTTCGAGGATATGATCCCGCAAGATGGCGGACACCACTCGGCTCTTTGCAATATTCCGAACAGAAAACACGAGGCGCGTGCAAGGCTTACCGAATTGGAAGAGGAAGAACAGCGTCTACAGAGACAACTGTATTTCCTGATAGCGCGTAGGAATCAAGAGCACCATTGAGGATCAGAAGGCGGGGCGGAGTGACGACAAGTCGTCGAAGCCGATTGATAATTTGACCTGCGCTGATCTTATCAGGCCGCCTCCGTCTCGCCTTCCTATGCACTATTGCGCGTAGGACGTCGTCGATGGCATTGATCGAATGGCTCTGGGGCTGGTACGCTGAGGACCATTCTGCGTTCGTCGTCGATCGGAGTCGGGATGCCGGAGCGACCCCCCCCCCCCTCCCTCCCCCGGCGCTTCTTCATGTGTTCGTTGTTATCTTGGCCGGTGGTACTAATCTGTACGAGAGGTGTATCGCATAGTCAAGACCTCATCTGCTCCGCTCGCACAGTACCCATTGTTCCGCGTCCGTGCAGTGCCTCGCGTCTTTTCTCCTAGTTATGTATTCGTATGCAGAAGCCGATAGATTCTCATCGTTCCGCAAGCTTTCTACTCCTTTTTCGGTAGGCATGGTGTTGTTCTCATCGTCCCTAGCGTGGGCATAACTTGTTCCATTCTCATTTCGTTATGTAGATCAATCCTAACCTGTTCTGTTACCATTTCGTTATGTAGACAAGTTCTAACCTGTTCTGTTCGTTGATTAGTTATTGGTAATAAATGGTTTAATTACCCAAGTTTGAGGCTGTCTTCCGTCCTTCCGCGTTGGAGCGCCGAAGTATTTCTAGTATTTCTACCGCGTGGCATTTTGGTATTTGATTATTCGGTTCGTGCAGAAGGCAGCGTCATCTCCCATGCTCAGGGCAGACGTCGGTGAGGACGCAGAGGGGTATCTCGCGCGGGTAACATTTTCCATTCAACATGGGATAATGCCGAATTCTGAATGCAGCTGGTCGTCACACGACGACGATGTGACCTCTGCTTCCTTTCTCTTCGATCTTCTTACTCCAGACGGTTGTGGAGCGGCGACGAAGGGAACCCGTCTTCTGGATTCAGGGACTCAGAAACGCGCGCAGACGCCGTTGCGTCAAGCAGGAGGAGGATGCGCTTCCTCTGCTGCAGCAGCATCTCATGTTCAGTTCTGAATGCGATCCCTCGTCGTAGACGGCAGTGTCTCCTCTTCTGACTCCAGGCGGTTGTGATGCGACGAAGGGAAACCGTCTTCTTGATCCAGGCGTTCAGCAACGCGCGCAGACGCCGTTGTGTCAAGCAGGAGGAGACTAGGCGTCCTCTTCTGTAACAACATCCATGTTGAACAGCAAACGTTGCCCGCGCGAGGTACGCGGAGGCGTCGCAAGGATTCCATGAGATTGCGTTTTGTTCCACGAGGCGTAATTCAGCCAGGTTTCCAACCAGAGTGGGATACGCCTCATCGTCTACAGGGCAGGGAGCTAACTCAATTATATAGTGGTAGATATCCAGCCGTGCTACTAAGGAATTGCTGTACTCTGTCACAGCGAGGCTTTAGAGGACGCCGTGAATAATGCATATAGAATAGAACCTGTCAACTAAGCGGGGCGACCTCTCGCAAATGCACGCGCGGCGTGTTCGCGCAGCGCAATAACTCCTTCAAGTTCAAATCGTTTCAGCTGTGGATCTTGTAGGCAGTAAAACGGTCTAGTAGAACTCTAAAGTAGAACGATGTAGCTTAGGAAGAGGCAATGTTATAGGGACATGTATCTGACATGAAGGGCCACGGTGCCGAGGTGAGGTAAGCTTTCTCCGCCCACTTCTCGGGTTATGTCCGCTACAGACGAGGCATACTGTTGAACGATTCCTGAATCTTCATCAACGCGAGTTCATTCTCATAATGTGACTCCCTTGTTTCACATAAGGACCTCAATGACTGCTCCCTTGAATATTTAGGAAGTCTTCAACTGCATATTTCATGGCGAGGTACCGGAGCTCAGCATGCAGGTGGAGCTGTCAGCAGCGACTCTATTTCGGCCACACGGTGAGTTTGGTTACAGCCTCTAAAGTTGTTAAAAAACTGGATTTTGGTCACACGACACGTGTCGCACGGTCGGAGACTCGTGTACTCTCATTTACACCTTGATCAAGGCTTGAGGTTCAGGCTCCTCCCTGGCCTTCCATCCTTTCGGTATCGGCGTATCCTGCAATTACGCCATCGAATTACCTAAGCGGTGAGTAGAGAGCGCGGCCCACAGAAGAACTGAGTAACAGCGGCATTCCTCCTTTATCTCCGTCGGGACCTAGAGGATTCGGGCATCTCTTCAACGTCTAAAATAGCTGTGAAATGAAAAGAAACGTCGCACAGAGTTCTGCTATAAGACTTGTCCGATATGAGGGCTTCGCAACAGCTCAGATTCGATCAAAGCGCGCAGGTTTCTACAACGGAAATCTAGGAGGTATCGCCTAGTCGTTGAGTGCGAGAGATGGGATCCCTTAGCTCACTTTTTTCTGAACGGCGGATGACCGCTGGGACTTTTTAATACGCAGTGTAGCTATGATAAATGGGTGATCGGAAATTGATGATGTGATGATTAGGTTGAGCTGGCTATCACCAAGGTCACGACTAGTTTCCGGTCCTCTTCTCTAATATGTAGAAGGGTGAATCAATCGTGATTGCTGCCCATCTTCGTTTCCTGTTTTGGCTTCATTTTCGCGCCAGGACCAGACATCGTCTCATACTTCCGAGTGTGTCACTTGCTTTCAGCCATAAAAATAGCTAGGTAGCTACAGTACCGTGCATTTTGTTCTGTTCTCTCCCTCGTTACCGTATTCATCTGGTCCTGTGATAGATTCGCGAAGCAAATTCTCTTCGGTTCTCTCCTTCCTGTTCGTTCCTTTTTTAGGTTTAATGTAATTACAAAGTCGTTTATTCGACGTTATACTTGGCCCTAGTTGTAGTGAATGTGCGCACCTTGCTAATTCTTTCCTTCTCTCTCGGTTTACTATTTCTCATCCTTCTCGTTAGTGGTTTGTTTGCCGAATATTTTTTACACTGCCTCTCTTCTTTTTAAGTTCTCCTTACTTCCAGAGTGTTTCCTCAGTACTTAGTCATTATCAAGCCTATGATTGAAATATGCTTTATGTATAAAAATAATAATTAAAAGTTAATCCGCTTTATTCTACATAGTTTTGGTTTACTTCCACTACTTTTCGTTCGACACGTACAAGGACAATCACGAACGAGTGATACAGCTGGGTGACACTCTAAGCATTGACTTCTCTATTCCTTCTAACTCGTACTCTGAGAGTTGTGCGTTTTTTGAAGTTTCTAGGGCGGAAGTATCGTCCTATCGTATGTGCAGGTAGAATAGGGACATTTCTTCTACGCACTTCATGTCTAGTTCAATTACCGAGATAGGTTCTTTGCTCAATGTGGGTGCACTTCTTAGATTTACCCTGTGGAAACTACACCTTGTCCCTCTCCTTTGTACGTACTTTCTATAATTAATCGCTTTTATACCTATTCGTCCATCAACAGGTGTTGACACCTGTGTGGACGACAGCTCGTGGGTTCAGCCAGATTTTCGGCGACCTGCAGAGAGCGTTCCACAAACGATCTCGAAAAGTGGTTTACTCACCTTGCTGGCGGTCTTCCAAGCGGACTCTTCTTTCTCTTCGAAGCATTTGGTAAGTAACAGGCTCCATCGATCAGCCTCTCGTCGAGGTGAGAGACCAGCCCAACGAGGTCTTCCCCTCTTCATGCACGTCAGCGTGTCCAGGGGCCGGATTCATCAACGAGAACAGAGGTAAATCTTATCACCCGTTACCGTTACAATCCGTCAGCGGCTCACTAACCGCGAGTTGCGATTCATCAAATTCGCGGTAAGTGATGGCAATTCGTTGCGATTAGGTCACCGTTTAGCCGTGGAGCGCAACCGCTGCACCCCGGTAGCGGTTACCGGGCACTCCAGCCTAGTAACGGATACACCGGATCTGAGGCCGGATTTAACTAACCACGTTTTGATGAATCGGCCGAATGGCGGGTTTCGTGGTTAGTTGCGTCACTTACAGCCGGTAAGTGGTTGATGAATCCGGCCCCAGTAGACGCCACTTTTATATTTTTTGTCATTGCCACAAGTACCATTTCTGAGCAGGTTTATCTCTATGTAGAGGGTTCTCTTTCATTCTTCGTCTTTCAAGTGCGCGATAAGCCATTGAAGTAGATGATACCTTCTTCACATCAGTAGCCGTGTTTTTGAAGCGACGGGAGCAGAAGGTAAGCGAGATCTTTCCGCAACCGTTCCATTCCCTTTAACCGGCCTTCCAGTGCACGGTTGCTTTTCATGCGCATATTCGTTTCATGAATAGCCATTTCCAGCTCCCGACGAGGTCGCTTCCCTTAGGAAGCCAGGAACTTCCCCGGGAATGTTCATGAATACGGGCACATATTTCAGTTGTGTAGCCTATCACTGACAATGCAGAGGCGCGTTGATGATCATGGCCATGGGGTCAAGATTTATTATCCGGTCGGTCACTGCGCACATTGAGCTGAGAGCCACGCCAGCTGCGCGCTTCCCTGGGCCAGTAGAGGTACCCACGATGAGGCATTCATGACAAAGCTTGCCCGCTACATCGTGGGTAAGTCAGTGGATCGAGAATACTCGACAATCGTTGTGGGTACATCCGCGTACCAGCGAGGATTTCTCCACCCATTGACAAAAGTTCCCTCCTCTGAGATCAGTTGTTATTGCGAAAGGTCAGCTAATTCTTTCTGTTTTATTACTATTTTATAATTTATCTAGCCTTACATTCTGTTTTCAATTATTGATAACAAGTGCTCCGTCACGCCTATCGGCGCGCCCAGCAAGTGCGCGCGTCGCGCACGTATCACTAAGCTAAGGACAATCACATCGAGCTAGCTGCTCTACTTGTACAGCTTTTTTCCTAACTAGGAGTAAAAAAGGCTCGCAGTATGTAAAGTGTTTAGTATGATAGGGTGATCTATTGGTTCCCACTTCTGGTCCTCCCTTAGTGAAACGATCCCCATTACTGGTACTGGTCCCGCTCAATGGTCCATCCTTAGCGGACAACGTTTGCGGCACACCTTCAGAATCACCAGGCACATTAGACGACGTCTTCGGCAGTCTGCCTGATCCCCAAACACGTCATGCGACGTATTCCGCACGTCTTCCGAATCCCCCGGCACGTAGAAGACGTCTGAATATTTTCCGCTATTTTTGCGCCCCGTAATTTGATCAGTATTGACTAATGGTGATCGATGCTACAAAAACGAACTTCAGATTCGTGTTGTGCGACCTCGACTACCCCAGGGCTGAAGTTTCCAGGCAGATAGAAGATGTCTACGTATTTCCGATATTTTCGTGACGTAATTTTTTCCCCTCCCCCATCTCTCCCCCCCCCCCCCCCCCCCCTCCGATTTGCCCCTATTTTATGGCTAATTTCTGCGGCTGTGCCGATCGATGGTATGACTCATCGCTTAGCGCCGTAATATATAGTGTGGTGACAATTTTATCAATATCGATTGATGGCCATCGATGCTTCAAAAACGGACATCAGATTCGTGTTCAGCGACCGCGATTACCATAGGGGATGTTTTCAGGCAGGTAGAAGACGTCCATGTGGCTGTAGCTGAAAAGTAAAACAATTGATGCTCAACGAGTGCGAATCTGATGGTGATACTAATGACGCATGTTGAGCTTTCAGGTCGGACGTGGGTCCGAATTTGGAACTTTGCGGTGCTTCAAATGTTTTATAACACTGTTACCACATGGCTGGATATGCAGGTAAATACTGTGGGCCTTGTTTTTCAAAGGACCTACAGCGGATATCCTATTAGGGCCTCATCTCCATTAGACATTTCGTGTTTCTTTATCTCCGACCGCAAAGTCTTTTTGTATTCTATATCTCAATATGTAACCACTTTGTTGCAGAGCGGTTCTTCGCCTGCCCGTCACAGCTGAGATTATTGACGAACATTTTTGTGGACAATACCAAACCAAGAAATTACATAACTTATCAATCAATCAATGTGTAAAGGTCGAATTTTTTCAGGGAAATTGTTACAATTTCGTTTAACGTGGCTTGGAGTTATTCGGTGTAGCAGATAGTCCTCGAACAGGTTTACCCGCCATTCTCGAAAAAGAGATTAGTCGATGTAAAGGGTAGTAAGGGTAGGAAAGTGGCTTGAGCTTGTAACTCACAGCCCAAACTGCTACTTGATGAGAAAATGTCGACAATGGCTGGCTTACCCGTAAATTCCCATTCCATAAGTCCCCATTGACCATTTCACCCACTTCTCCTGCTCTTCGAAACGCCAGCTATCGGTCTGATTGCTTGTTGAGGTTTCACACCGTACATAGTTGGAATTTTCTGATACTGTTTACTTGTGAATGCTGTCCGTCTGTCGCCATACTGTGATTCCCACCCTAAACGGTCAATTCTGGACAGAAAAATCAACTACTAGTGGATGCGCGTTCGATATTGTTTAGTTGTTGTGAAGTGTGCCCATCTGTCACCATCTTGTGCCGCCTACTTCGTACGTAATAAGGATGGGTGCGGTAGACCTGGGTGAATAGTCTTGTGAGCCAAATTATAGTGAGGTTTATTTTGGAAGAGGTAGCGAATGTGTCTTCAAAACCTTGTCTTCTACTTCATATGTAGCAAGCATCGGTGCTCACCAGGGTTGTAGCGAAGGTCCTTAAACGGGTAAAGTATAAAAAGTATGAGCTGATCGGGGATGATCGGCTGACCGACATTGTTTACCTGTTGCGAAGTCGGTCTGGCGCAAAAATACCAATGCAATTCCCATATCATTTAACCCACTCTAAAAAAACCTGATAAAATCGATCGAAATTATTTTCTTGTTGTGAATCAAAGTCTTGAAGCTTTTCCTTCCGTCATCCCTTTTGCGTGATTTCCACCTTTAATAGTTATGTGGTTTGCGTGTTTGCGTGTATTACTTTCCCGAAGAAGACATCTATGTGTTTGGTAAATGTGTCCACTTAAACCTAGTCTTGTGAATATTCTAATTTGTCGAAGATCGTTAAACGGGTGCAACGATCAGCAGTGCCGATCAAAGACTTGAAGCTTTTTCACCGCTGTTGTGCACTTTCACTACCGGAAGGAGAGACAGACGGGCAGATGGATGGATGGATTGTTTTTTTTTGTTGCGTATAGTGCGATCACAAATTATATCAGCAAACTGACATTCCCACTGTAATTTAACACCTTCAAAGCATAGTGGAAACATTTCTTAGGTTCCATGTTCTACTGTCGTTGAGTCCTGTCATGTGTTTTATTAGTGCTGTAGGATCTCGTGTAAGACTGTTGAGCCAAGACTGGTATATTTCTTTATTCGACTTACGTTTCGGCGTAACCACCTTCTTTAGAGCATGGAAAAGACAAAAAAAGTTGGGGACGCCTAATGATCATTTTAAGTTACAGAAGTTCCAAAAATTAGTGATAGAATGAGACGAAAGGGAGGAAGGCCACCCGACTGCCCTCACGGAAACAACCGAGAGGCTGGTAGGTCCCCTTAGGATGGAGAAAACGTGGGTGAGTGAGACCTTCCCTTCAGGTCACATCCTGTTTTATAAGTTTTTGGTTCACTTTTTTCTCCTTTTCTCTCTCTCCCTTCTACTTCTTGTGTCTTCTTATCTATAAAATCTTTTAGTTCACTTACACTTTCACTTATTCATTTTTCTTTTACTTATTCTATTCTTTCACTTATTCATTCTTTCATCTTTTCTTTCATACAAAACTGCTCACAATGTACCCTCCCTACTAAGGAAACACGGGTGAAGCGCTAAACATTGCTTCGTCTGAAGACAGTGGTGTATCATCATCATTTCATCATCGTTTTCATTTTCATTAGCGTCTGTCCCGCTTGGTATCGGTGTCCGCTCTTCTGGTGTGGTGACGCCAATTCTCCCGATCAAATACTTGATTAGGGTGCACACTAGCCATTCTTAAGTCCAAGGGCAACGTGCACTGTGCACTAGCCAACGTTGCTTTGGGCGTCTCCTGGGCCGCTTTCCAGGGACCTCAAGGTTCAGGCCAATCTTACGGACGGTGTCGACGTTAGCGCGAAGGACATGGCCGTACCATCGAAGACGAGCTTCGCGCAGCTTCTCGGCTATCGGGGCGAAACCGAACCTGTGTCGTATGGCGTCGTTGCGAACGCGTAGTGGTGTATGAGCCTCTAATATTTTTGCTTGAATCTTTTTTCTCTTTGCTTTCCTCTCTCTTTTTGTCCCTCTTTAGTTTCAAACAAATTCTCTCTTTCTTCAGCTCGTTCTTGACTAGGCGATGGGATGTAGAAAGGCTTGCAGCATGCTCTTAAAATATTTTAATAATGGCAACCTCTGCTTGCTCTTCCTCCTTGCCGCACCTTTACATGAAGTGGTTAAACCAATGTATGCACATTTGTCGTTGCCAAAAACGTTAATCGGCGCCTGAATCTTGGCAACGAAACGTCGTTGTGACAGCTTACAACCTCGATATCAGCCACTTGGGGCTTAAAGAAACTGATTTGAATCGTTTCTATCACGACCATCAGCTTAAATGGCTCCATGCTGATATCATCCGCCGGCTCATTCCAATATACGGGTGGGTGCTGATCGGTCCCACGAGGTGTGGATCAGGGTTGAGCGGATTAACCGTTATCCGTTATCCGTTATCCGGTTTCCGGGGGTTTTGGCCTATCCGTTTTGTTGTTCGTTATCCGGGGGATTGTGGGCCGGATAACGAACAACAAATTAGCTGATACCCAGGTTTGGATGTGGTATTGGACAGCTGTGTAGAAGCTTCACATTCATAGGAGGGATCGCGAGCAACAATAGACGACATTTAAATCTAGAAGGGTGAGGTGACTTCAGGCGCAGGTGACGTAGTAGGAAAGACGTCTAACTTCCATCCTTCTAGGGTCGTTCATTTATACCATATATCTATGAAACCTACTATGGGTTGGTTTTTTCATGAACTTGTCACCACAAGCCGTGTGCAGACCAAGAACGCGTACAAGCTGCCTTGATAATATTACTGACGGTCATAAGTGGAGGGCCTGGCATATCGCAAGATGAATTGCTTAGGACCGAATTAAGCGCCCTCTTCCACGATTGCCGGGTGTAGGTAGCATGCGAAAAAGGTATTTTAGTTTTTACTGGTAGACTGTTGTAACGCATTAAACACGTACAGCTAAGCAGTAATGAATACAAGCAAAATGGGCACAAGTTCAATCCAAATGAGTGGGGAAAGCTACGCTCCTACAAATTGTTGATGTGTGTTTATAAAAAAAAGCAAAAAAAAGCAAAAAGCATTCTCTGTACGCTGGTACTGGTGGTACCTTCGTAATGTTAAGGAATTGATCCTCTCTATTAAAAGTCAAAATAGTGCTATTGAACTTTACTAAACTGATTCCCGCTGCGCATGTTGGACCTTCATTTTAATCTAAGATTGTCCTTTAGGGACCATCTACTTCTGCTTTTCTAGTTTCTCATATCTCTCTGCATGTGTATTTGGACTGCGCAATGGCGTGTAGTGGCTAGCCTGTAGAAAGCTGGTATTTCATCCATCTTGTTCCACGTTCTTCTTAGATCTTGGGATATTGTCAGGCAAGATCTTGGGATACTGTCGAACAAGAGTATCGCTCCGCGTGAAGCTGCGAAACCAAAATTGTTATGCTTCGGCTGAGTCGGCCTAGCATAGAAAAGTCAAGAGGCGTCGGAGGAGCCATTAATCCAAGGATCATTCTGTCTGGTCACAGCCTTAATTCAAAAAGAAAACCTGACTTTAACAAAAACCTGACTTTACTAGTAAGGTCTTCAGCTTAACCGGTTCCATGCTGATATCAGCGGCCGGCCCATCCCCGTATCACGGGTGGGTGCTGACAGACCTGGAGGATATCGCGGATGTTACGTGCGGTCAAACAGCGCCGGTGGTGTGAGGCGAACATCGCTGCCCGGAAAGCAGAAGATGCGGGTTCGAGTCCCGCCTGGCGCAAGAGTTTTGATCGCAACAAAACATCCTGTAACAACAGAAAACCTGACTGTTAATCAGTAAAGCAACCCAACAATGGAAACTTACAAAATATGTACCGGCAAGTTGCTGTTCAATGAAGGAAATGTGAGCGAATAAGGGGTGAATGAGTCTCACATTCTCTCCCTCCAAGGGCGACTTATGAATATACTGTTAGTTGGGCTGTTTTACACATCCTTTGTCTCGTCCTTTCCATTCCTTTTAACGGCAAAACGTGGAAAATTGTAAATTGTACTATGGAAATGTGCCTGGATGAACAAATTCTCAATCTCTCCTTATCTTTTCCAGACTTTGATTAATGTGATAATGGCGAAACAGAGTAGAGCTTGCAAAACAGTTTTAGTTTCACAGCTTGGTGGTCTTGCTTGCGGAACCTGGAGAAATTGCCGCTTCTTCATTGCCATCCAAACCGATGCCCAGTTCGCAAATCGAACTGAGCATCGGTTTGGATGGCAATGAAGAAGCGTTTCTTTTTACTGAAGTTTTATGAGAATCCCATAGGCCCTTGTTAAAGTGACTGCACTGTGTTTCAAAAAACCCCATTAAAGTCGTTAGAAAAGATTTATAATTTGACAGCAGTCGCGCTCCATGTCTGCTATTGAGACTAGAGCAGTTTAAGCCCAGTTTTATTTTTGTTGTTTGTTCGTTATCCGTTTTTTCGTTATCCGGCGATTTTTGGGCAAAATTATCCGTTATCCGTTATCCGGGTTTCAAATTTTTGTTATCCGCTCATCCCTGGTGTGGATGTTGCGCTCGATCAAACGGCGCCGGTGGTGTAAAGGCGTAGAGCATTCCCGCGCGGTCAGAGGGAGATGTGGGTTCGAATCCCGCCTATCGCTAGAAGATTTGATCGCAACAAAATACCGTTATGACAACTTACAACCTCGATACCAGCCACCTGAGGCTTAAAGAAACGGATTCCAATCGTTCCTATACTTTCGCCTCGCTCTGCGTAGTTGTTAGGGCACATGAACATCGTATCAAGTTGCTGGCGTGTCCTAGCCTATACACTGACTTTCTCGCAAGGTGAGCTGTATCAGTTCCGGTTCAACTGGCTTCAAGGACGGTTTAATTCGAAGTCACACCACTGGAACCGGAGCAAGTCGATCCGATTAGCCGTCTACCGTCAAAGTCCTTCTTTGAGATTTCTTCTCGAGTTTACAACTGCTGACGTTTTGGTTGCGGTGGGCTTTCTTTTCGAGGCGTTGCATCTTTCCGTTGTGCTGTGCATGACAATATTGTCTGCCGAGCTTTTTTCATTAAAATCTCACGGCGTAACACTTCATCAATGTGGTATTCTCTTCTAGCCTAGCAGTGTAGCCTATGAGGACTTTAGCTCAGGAAAATACTTATATACGCATAGTAGGCGTAGAAACAGACATGGGGAGTATGGCGTCGTGAGTCGTCTTCTTTTTTGGAACAGCATGCTCCCTAATGTCTGACGGAAATTGCTATCACTGATTGTTACCTTCATCTAGGCTGTATGCCAGAGTAGAAAAGTGCTTCCCTAAAGGACGCTGTGAGTGCTGTCGTTCAGAGCGTAGTCAAAGAAGATTGACTCAGTTATTCCTCTTTGATATTTAGAAGAATCAAGACGCACGCATAAGCACCGGGCTAGTCCCGGTCTAAATCTGAATCTTGAATCTATGTACATGCCACTGCAGTTCATCTGCTAATTTATTATATATTCTAATAAATAAGGGCGCGTGTAGTGCAGTCGGAGGAGGCGCCGACTGTCGCCTGCACCCGATACCAGGTTTCTGGTTCGGATTTTCCGCCCAGGCCAACCAAGCCTTCCATCCCTCCGGGGTCGGTGAATTGGTACCAGACTTGTCAGGAAAGGATAAAGCGCTGACTTGTTCATCGGCTGGCCACCGCAAGTCATTGTATGGCCAAATACGCATTCAAATCGCCTCCAAGACATCCCGTAGAAGTAGAATGCGTGGCGCATCCCGAAAGGGATTGAGTAACGCCATTCTTTATCCTTTTATCCTTATTCTAAAAAATATATTATATATTCTAATAAATATTGTATATATTCTAATAAATCTGTTCTGTTCTGTTCTTCTAGTCCGTGGTGTATTAACTTCTGAAATGACTTCTCACGTAACCGCTGTCGAATATAGAGTCCTGACGCTCCCCTTTTTTAAGCAATGATTGTTCGAAATCTTGCTTTTAAGCCGTTTCCGATAAAAATTTATGACGATTCTAGCCTTGGGAAGGAACACGAAATAAGCCCACTCTCAAAAACACTTGGATGAATGGTTGACGAAACCTCATGCGCTTCGGAAGTCTGCCTTTTCTTCATCGAATAGCCATTTTTCTTACCCCATGAACGCCTCCGCCTTCTATTTTCTGTTGACCATGACTCGTGCAGTTGTTAGCAGAGATCCTAAACCGGACAGAATTAGAGCACCGTATTCTCGATATTGTACAATTTTCACAGCAAGCAGCACACTTTTCAAAATACACTCGATAGTTTCAAATCGACGTGGAAACATCTGAATCCAAGTAGAGCATCTTGAATCAAAATGCGCATCTCCTAGCTCGAAGCAAACTGCACGAGGCTGAAGGTTAATGTTTGTTTCGGGAAAGGTTACTCACAATTGCTCTTTAGAAAATGTTATGAAAAATTCATAATTCATAAATTCACCTGCCTTAAAAAAGTGCTCTCACTCTTTGAAATTTTATAAAATTAATTGAACATGATGGTTTGAAGTTTATTTGAAAGTATACAAGGCCATAAGTTTTTTAGTGGTTAAGACCGTAGTTCACGCCATGCACTCGTTCAGCATTTCGCGATTCTCATTTGATTGATAATGTATATGCTGATTACTTGAAATTGCGAATTACACGTGTGTCTGTATTGTACAATTCTTTCTACTGTATCATGTACCTAGTATGTAACGCCACAGAACTCCACAGAAAGAATTTTGGCTATGAATCCAGGGAACATCTCGACATGCTGGGGTAGTGCATAGTGCGATCTTTCTTCAATCTACTCGGACGTTGTTGCTTTCCTATTCTTAAAAAAATGCTCCGATTCATTATTTTATCTTGAAAAATAAAAACTGCGTAAAGTTTTAAACACTGCTTTTACCTTTTTGGACAGATGAATTGTCCTTTTAAAAGTAATATAAGGTTTTTCTAAAGCAAAATTTTATTTTAACATTTTTAAAGAGTGTTTGTCCTAGTCCATAACGCGCCGTTTTGACTTGGAGGATGTTCAATTTGCTTTGCAGCCCAATACGCTTTGAAGATGGTCTAATTTGGCTTCTAATTCAGCATTAATCAACCCGAGAAACATGTTATCTAAGCAGTGGTTTACCCAGATACGACGCTTTTTGAGATTGACTAAGTTTGTTAAGTAATACCGTCTTTCAGTTTCAGCCAGTGATCTAGTTATTTCTTTTTATTAGTTCTTGTTGTTTTTTGGCTTACTACCTTTCCTGTTTTTATTATAAGTTGTCGAGAGGCTGTCGTTTCTCAACGATATTTTATTTTTGCAAATTTAATAAACTGACACTTAAAATGGCGCATTTACCACCACATAATTTTTAACTGTGCTGTTTCTATACAATCAAGACGAAGATTTCCCACTGCCAATAACTACCCACATAAACGTCGTGGTTTTTCACTAAACTGTTTGAGTTCAGAAATAGCGGGAAACTGCAATGCACAGTGCAAAGGTAGTCTTACGCCTAGTTTCGAGGTGTAGCATCGTCTAAATGCGTATCCTTACTGTCCAACAAATCTATTCTCCTAATGTCCTTAAGGTTGCAAGAACAATCAGCAGCCGGTTCGAAATCGATTCCTTGATAATGCCTCTCGTTCTTTCTTTTATCTCCGACAGAGTTACTGCTGGTATTCAAAGGATTTCAAAGGGCTGCAGGACGATATTGTCTTCGTGATAGTGCTTCTGGACAACATCAGACGGCAGCTGGTTCGAGACCGCCTCTATGATAAGCAGTACATGTCGGTGAGCTGTCGTTTGTCCAAACGGTAGCTTAGGGGATTGATCAAAAATGGGAGCAATTTATCAGATCGAACTGTGACGCTAAAAATGTCAGGAAATGGGAAGAGCTGTGGCGATACGCGTAAAAGGACATTTAGCCAGCAAAAGACCTGGATTACGATCCAGACCCCTTGGTATGCATAGAATTGATGCGAATGACGGGAGCGACTATTTATTTATTTGTTTGTTTATTTACGTCAAGACGTGGCATTCTCATTAGAATATGAACCAAAACAGAACCCAAACAAGGCAGAAGAAAAAGTAGAAACGAAGCAGAATCAGCACCAGAATAACGAATTACCAGGCAGCGGCGAAACCCGGTGGCAACTAACTATGTATAGAAAGAAAATCAAAACACCAAACCAGTGGGTCGTAGAGCGACATGCAGTTTCAATAAATAGTAGGGCATAACTTATAATAGATCTAGTAACTAAAAACGGAAGAAATCAGTTGGAGGTAAGATCAATAGTTGGGCACGTAGCGCAGTCGGGGGAGGCGCTGACTGCCGCCTGCACCCGATACCAGCTTCCTGGTTCGGACTTCCCGCCCAGGCCGACCAAGCCTTCGATCCCTCCGGGGTCGGTGAATTGGTACCAGAATTGTCTGGGAAGGATGAAGCGCTGACTTGTTCATCGGCTGGCCACCGCAATTCGGTGTGTGGCCAAATACGCATTCATGTTGCCTCCGCGATATCCCTTAGAAGTCCACCTCTTTAAATAAGAGTTAGAGAACGTTAGCTATCAGGAGTTCCGCTTCGCAAGTTATGAGAAGAATATGTATATCGCGAACATTATCCAAATCACCAACATCACCGAGGAAAACAATATCTGAGAAAATCTATAGATAGACCAGTTTCCGTGAATTTTGTCAGCGGGACACATGAACTGTAACTCTTCTTCTTCTTCTTCTTCAGCGTCTGTCCCGCTTCGTAGCGGGGTGGACGCCAGCCGCTTTCAAGTCCGTATGTAACGTATCAGCCCAGCGCTGCTTCGGGCGCCCTCTAGGCCGCTTTCCTACCACCTCGAACTTAAGGCCTATCTTGCGGACGCTATCTTCCTTTCCACGCAGAACGTGGCCGTACCATCGTAAGCGAGCTTCGCGCATCTTGTCAGTTATCGGCGCGACACCGAACTTCTGCCGAATAGCATCGTTTCGGATGCGGTCCATGCACGTGACTCTTGCCGTCCAGCGCAGCATCTTCGTCTCCATGACGCTAAGGCGCGCTTCAACTTCCTTGGTCGCAGGCCAACACTCAGCGCCGTACATCGCTACTGGCCGGATGACTGCCCTGTAGATCTTTGACTTAAAGCGCTCCGGTATCTTCCTATCGCAGAGCACCCCAGTCAACGAGCGCCACTTGGACCAAGCTGCACTCACGCGTGAATTCACTTCGACCATCAGTTTGCCGTCAGACGCGACTGCTGATCCCAGGTACTTAAAGACCGCAGTGCGTGGAAGCTCGATGCCGTTAACCTTGATGGAGCTGGACTCGGTAACGTCCGTCGTTAAATACTCGGTCTTCTTCACGTTCAATCTGAGTCCAAACCGCTCCAAGCGATCACACCAAGCTTGCACCTCTCGCTCAAGTTCACCTTTATCTTCGCTAGCGAGCATCACGTCATCGGCATAAAGCAACGTCCAAGGGACGGGCTTCTGAAGATCTCGTGTGATGGCATCCATGACGACAACAAAGAGGAGTGGGGAAAGCGCAGAACCCTGGTGTACCCCGACAGAGATGGGGAACTCCATCGAGGTTCCAGCTGCAGCTTGCACTCGACTCTTTGGACAAGAGTAGAGAATTCGCACCCACTCTATGAGCTCTTCGGGAACTCCATGATGTCGCAAGGCGTACCAAATCACTTCACGCGGTACGCGGTCAAAGGCCTTCTCCAAGTCGAGGAAGGCGATATGCACTGCCTTCTGTTTCTCGCGATGCTTCTCTATCAGGAGGCAGGCGGCGTGTATGGCATCAATGGTGCCAAAGCCAGCCACGAAGCCGCACTGATTGCTGGAAAGCTGGACGATGTCCCGAATTCGTCCATCGACAACTCGCTCAAAGATCTTCATGCTGTGCGAAAGCAAGCGAATCGGACGGTAATTGCAGCAGTCTGCAGGACTGCCCTTCTTCTTCCAAATCGGAATCGTCGTACTTTGGCGCCAATCCTCAGGCACTATTTTCTCCGCCACAACCTGATTAAAGAACTTCGCCAACCACTCAGCAGGGTACCAAAACTTCGACTTCCACAGTTCTGCTGCCACGTCGTCGGGCCCAGTCGCTTTGCCTGGCCTCATCTTCTTCAAAGCCGCTTCAATCTCCTCCACGGTGATCTTCTGAACGGGGCCGTGGGTTGGAGCCGTTGAGGGGATGGCTGGATGAGGAAATTCTACTGTAGAGATTTCCTCAAAGTAATCGCGCCATCGCTTCAATGCCTTCTTGCGGTCCATAATAAGACGGCCGTTCTCATCATTGATGCTGAAGAACTTCTCGATGTCCTCGGTCTGGCGATGGCGATTCTTTGCGAGTCCGTACAGATACCGCTCACCATCGCGCGATTCGAGCTTCTCGTTGACATCTCCATAATGAGTGGCTTTTGCAACAGCCACGGCCTTCTTTGCAGCTTTCTTCGCTTCTTGGTACTTCCGCCAGTTATCGGCTGTCTTTTCGCCGAGAAACACGTGATATAGCGTCTTCTTCTCTCGAACTTTGGCTTTCACGTCATCTGTCCACAGCCAGGCCTGCTTGTCGACCTTCCGACGCCCAGGCTTCGTAATGCCGAGTTCTGACTGTGCAGCTTGACGAAACGCGTCGGTGGCCTTCTCCCAAGTTTCGTCGACAGTTGTCACTAACCGCACGCGAGAAATCACAGCTGCTTCCTTCTCTTTCATTCGCCACCACTTGATTCTTGGTGCACCGCATCGCTCGACCTGCTTCAGCCTCGGAGGGGCGATCTTTAAAGTACAGATCAGCGGTCGATGCTGTGGGGCGACCGTCTCATACGGCACGACCTTCGCGTCTGTGACAAGACTTCGGTCTCGATCCTTCACAAGGACAAAGTCTATCTGAGTCCTGGTGTTCCCGCTATAGAACGAGATGAGGTGGGAATCGCGCTTGCGAAATACTGTGTTCACTATGGTGAGGTTGTGCGATTCCGCATATTCAAGGATACGCTCACCATCTGCGTTACGCGATCCGTAACGAACCCACCATGACAACCGTACCCGTCTTTCGTCGCGCCGACATGCCCGTTGAGGTCACCAGCGACTATGATGACATCTTTCGACGGTACCTCTGCTGTCTTCTCATCAAGCAGGCTCCAAAACTCTTCCTTGGCTTGATCAGAGCAGCCAGTCTGCGGAGCATACGCAGAGAAGAAGTGATAGAGTCGCTCCTTCGCGGCGACAACGATCTTCATCAATCGATCGTCAAAGCGTTCGACGCTTACAATCGAGTAACGAAATCGTTCGGAGACGATTATTCCGACACCACTGGTGGTCCTGGGACTTCCACATAGAACGGCCTTGAAGCCACGTTCTATGTCCCTTGACTTACGGCAGGACCACCTCGTCTCCTGCACCGCACAGAAATCAACTCTTCTACGCTCCAGTGCTTCAACCAACTCGCACGAGCGGCCCGTCAACGTACCCACATTCAGCGTTGCCACGCGGGTCCTGCTTACGTTACGGGACTTTCGGACTAGCTCAGTTGCCCCCCGATGCCGTCCTCGAATCAGGGACCCTCGCATACTTCTCGCACTCGCCGGGCTCTGCGAGTGCGCGTCGGCTCCCGCGGACGCCGTAGCACTATCTCGAAACACTTGAGCTGTCATACACCATGTGATGTGACATGGGTTGTCGTAGGCCGGCCTGTCACATGGGCCTGTCACCTGCAATCGAGTGTCCGTGTTCGGCTTAACTCGCAGAGCGAGTAGTTTCCAGTGGCACCACTTGGAGGAACGGACATCGCCACCACACATGAACTGTAATGAATTACGAAAATGCTATGACTATGAAGCGAAGTGTACAATATTAGCCATCGAGAGTGACATCTCAGCACAGAAAGCTTTGGAAGCGCTCTGGATTTTTGCGAGGAATCCAGTAGTGAACAGCCGAAATGAGGGTTCAGCCGTAACAAGTGACTTTTCGCCGATCTTACCCCATTGTGAGCTGTAGAATGACTAGAGGGTGATATCCACCTTGCGTAATTTTTTTGTCCCTAATAGCCTTCGAGCACAGGACCTAGTTCGTCTCTCTCATTTGGTCTCTTGCTGTGATTGTATGTAAGAGTACGCCAAAAATGCTAGAGTTGAGGTGCTTGGTGAGTAGAGCGCAAATTTAAACCTTCACACACCATGGTTGGACCTCTAAAGGCGACGGAGCGTCGAAACGTCAAGCCTTGCGGAGTAAAGGGTTCCACCTAAAATCCTCGCCTCGTACAGTACATTACACTTACAACCAACAATTCCAAGACTTCAGGAATAGAGAAGTTGGGAGCTGATGTAAGGGGGACGCTATAAGGAGGCTGTAGTGAAAAAGCTAATTCTTCTGACAAAGAACGAATGAAAGGGCGGCCGCCACGTCTAGTGGAGAAGTACTTAACTGAAGAGACTCTTCTCTTTATTCATCAAACCCGCTTGGAGATGAGGATCAGGTGTCGTCGTTGGAATTTTTACCCCTTCGTACAGCTTATCTCATTGCTGAAAAGTCCACGCTTTCTTACCACACACAACACTCGCTTGCTTTTCTCTTCCTCAGCAAAGCATCGCGATGTTTCATAAGATTCTTCTAAGGTGCCGGCCGCTCTGCGCTATTTATGAGACATATACCTAAACATAAGCATGAGCCTTGTTGAAGAATTGCAAAGCCAAAAGGGATTAGGGACGGATCACTCAATCTCTAAAGGGATGCGCCACGCACTCTACTTGAACAGGATGTCGTGGAGGCGATTTGAATGCGTATTGGCCTATAGAATGACTTGCGGTCGCCACCTGATGAAGTTGGGCTGACGCGAGGCTCTTCGTAGAGTACGACTGGCTTTAGTAGGAATAACTTAGGGTTAAAGCGCCTTTCATATATTCATACAAGACGATAAGTGGCCTAGCCACCGCCAAACGTCTGGTGGGAACGGACTTGGCCCCCAACCGTTGGTGTTGATCTTTTAGGGGTGTTGTGAGGACATATGAGTCAAATTTTGACGTCTGTGCCCGGCGAGGTTCATAAATACACCAGTTCTACCCTCTGCGAGCCGAACAATGATCTTGGGCTTCAATCAACTGAACGCATCAGTTTTTTTTTAAGAAAAACTCGTCTTTTGCAGTACCAAAGTATGCGAAAAGGGTGAACTCGAATGATCAGCACGTAGTAGGCAAAGTAGGCAGGCAGAATCTGTCCATTCACTGCATTGGGTGTGGTCAGAAGTAGGTGAAGGAGGCGACGATGACTCATCAATCACTGCTCGGGAGGCGTACCGGAAAGTTTCCAATGCCCACATGGTTATTGTCGTGCATTTGTAACATTTTCAACACTTTTCGACCCTCAGCCACCATCAAGAATGTCTGCCGTACATCTAGGGTAGGCTAAACTAATTAGTTCTCAGCTCTCATAGGAAAACTAGTAGATGGGGTGGCCACTACGTATAGTTCTCTTCAACGACATTTAATAACAATCAAAATGAACAGAAAAAAATCTGAAAAAAACCTAACAGCTAATGCTCTGCTGATCATCTGCCATCCATTGACCTATTCAACATTTCTTTGCCAGCGAAATTACTATTCGAATCGGCCGAATAAGAACTCAGGCCAAGACAATCAATCATTCAGAATTCTACTCAGTCTGCTTCTTTTGCCCCTGCCCTTCAACTTGAATCGATTTGGTGCTGATGTTACTGTGTGACAGTCCGCACCATGTACATAGTATCTATAGCTGCCATGCTCCAGGTTTCACATCGTCTCTTAGCGTATTGGACCACGACCAGGGGCCGGATTCATCAACGACTTACAGCAATTTAACAGAGAAAATACAGCCGAAATCACTGATAGCGTGGCTTGTCTGGGGGGCGTTTGTTGGTTCGGCGTGGAGGTCTACCTCGTCATTATTTCCTCCTTCACCTTAACTAACTCCTTCCCTAACAACCATTCCCCCTTTTCTACTAATCCAGACCCTTCCCCATGGTGGATCTTCTCGTTGAGCCACGTTGCGCTCTCTGTGGCTGCTACCCTTCCTACATCTCCTTAATGCCTTTCATTCAAGGTTTATTCTTTTCTGGCGGCATCTTTATAGCATTAGTTCTTTATAACATCTTAAACTTGCTTCTTTACGTTTAGTTGTTGCTCGCCATGTCCAATTTGAACAGGAGGAGCTCAGGTTAGTTTACAGCAGCAACTCCTTCTTCCTTCCCCTTCCTTACGGATGAGCTCAGGGGGAAGGATACCTCTGTCTGTTTGGTTTTCGTCTAAGAACCCGTGCGAAACGAAAGCCAAACTGCTTCTTTGTTTTCCACACTTTCGTAATTAAACTATCACAATTATATGGCTTTACTCATTTATCATTTATCAAGTGATATGGCGAAACATGTCACCGCGCTATTGAGCGTTTCGGCTGTATTTTCTCTGTTAATTTGCTGTAAGTCGTTGATGAATCTTGCCCCAGATTGCGACACTTGCGTCCGCACTATCGCTGCATCGCCATTCATTTGTTGATGAAGAACATTTCGTTCATTTTTCATATTCTTTCTTGTTTTACCATTATTCTATTAAACCCTTTTTTCTCTTCAGACAGAGCGAACTCAAGGAACTAGTGAGTTAATCTAGAAGTAGTTGGAAACGTCTAGCGACGTATAGCCCAGAATCATAGGTTCGAGGTGAGTAGCCGGACATTTTTGCTCACAAGCCCTGTACTTTTTATTGGGTTGTGGAAATCATATATGACAAAATAATGGTCCTTCAAATTGCAGAAAAAGTGCTTCGTTCTAGAACGACTAGTGAGTGCCAAACGTATGGATCGGTTAAGGATATGTCTCGTGAGTTTTCAAACATTCTGAAATGTTTGAATGTATAACTGTGGTTTCCTCCTTTTTATTCTTTAGCTTGGCTTATTGGTGTTTACATTTCGCTTTTCTTTCGCCGCATCACTTTGCTGCAGCTGAGTACTTACTTTGGTACTTTGATGGTCCATCAGCAGGTGTTGTCCGTGCGGTGACCACAACTCTTCCATTCCGCTCGATTTCTGGCGACATGTATCTCGATCTCGAGCACGAGCCTGCCCAACCTATCGGTAGTCTTCCCAGCAGCCTCTTCTTGTTTCACGGAAGCCATTCGGTAACTCGTAGACTCCATCTGTAGTCCTTTCGTCGAAGTAAATGACCAGCCCAGTGACGTTTCGACTTCTTCATGTACTGCAACGGGCCCATCAGACGCGGCTTATCCCTTAGATCTGAATTTCATAAACCGAGCAGCCATTGTGTTCGTCTTCAGAAGACATCTTTCCAAAGCGCGATGGGTCGACTGCATCGAAGAAAATGTTGCCTTTGTGTCAGACGAGGTTTCAGTTGCACAACTAACTGCTTCAATAACACGGAAAGCACTTTTTTTCTATTATTTACATTGTCAATTGAAATATCGATATGCGCTCTGTTTTCGTGAACTATGCTTGATCCTGGATAAGTTTATTATAGCTTTATATATTCCTACGATTAACTTCTTTTTTGATTTTTAACGTTCTAAACATTACTTAGTAAAGGTTCGTTGCTACGGGAGTTGCCAAAAAAATAGCCAGATGGTAATTAATGAAGTGGTTAGGTTTTCCCTTTTTTAATTTGGTTGAATGTTATTTTGCTGTTGTATTTGACGGCTACCTGTTTGTTCCAGGTTTTTTTTTCGTTGACGTTGTAGTGCACCTTCGAGTGCATTTAAATAAATAAATAAATAAATAAATAAATAAATAAATAACATAACATAATGCAGCTGGGTTACGAAGATTCATCTGTGCTGTAGGATCTCGTGTAATGCTGTTGAGCCGAGAGTGGTACTTTTCTTTGTTCTGCTCGTTTCGTGTAAACGCATACTTTAGAGCCTGGAGAAGATAAAAGAAGTTGGGGGGTTCTCCCAATGATCATTTCAAGTTAAGAAGTTTCAAAAAGTTGGTGATAGAATGAGACGGAAAGGGAGTAAGGCTACCCGACTGACCATGTGGAAACAGTCGAGAGGCTAGTAAACCATACTCGGATGGAGAACGACGTGTTTGAATGGGACTCTCCCGTCGGATCACTTCCCCAGACGACAGTCGGCGCCTCCTCCGACTGCATTACACGTGCCCGCCCACAAAACCCATAACTTTTCATAAATATATCACAAATTGTGGCAGTAACTAATTTACCGTCAACGAATTTAGAATGAAGGCAGCATGCGACTCTTTCACTCAAGCGTATAACAGCAAATGATTCTTACATTTGAACAATTATAATGATTTTTTCAAACATTACTAGTGCAACAACAAATTATGCAAAATCTATCTGTAAGTAGGACGATAGTTTTCTAGAAAAAAGGAGAAAAGAATGACAGGACTGTTAACAGCCTAGCGAGCTGGCTTACAGAACTCTGTGCTATTAGGGGGGGGGGGGGGGGGGCAAAAGTAATGAGACAAAATGAAAAAAATCTTTATCTCTCTATAACTCAATTACAACTCAACGATGCTGAGGAGCGTATTTGCCATTAAAGGCAAGGACCTTGCTGCCATCGCTCAGCCAACTTCCTGATCCCATCCTTCCAGAACTGCTTGGGCCTGGTGTTGATCAACTGCTCGACATGGTTGTCAAGGACTGCTTGGGTTATTGTGTCCCTTCCGACCAGGAAGTCCCGTAGGCCCAAGAAGTGGTGGTAGTCGTATGGAGAGATGTCCGGCGAATACGGTGGGTGAGGCATGTGAACGTAGCCCAGCTGGCCAAGCTTATCCGTGCTTACTTGTTCCCGATGGGTGCGGCGTTGTCGAAGAGGAGGACCTTCTTGAAGCACTGCGAATGAATAAGAGCGAGTCTCCGGCCCATCTCTTCTGTTTCGTTCACCATGGCCTTGGTGTTCATCGTAGTGCTCTTGGGAAACAGCTTCCGGTAAACCGATCCATGGTCACAGACCCAAAACTCCAAAGTGCTTCTCGCCGTGAACATCTCGCCGAACGAAGGTCGGTAACAGGTCACCAGGCCTCACGCAGACTTGCTGCTTGGCAGGGTTAAGGTAGAAGACGTACTTCTCATCTTGCGTGAATATTGAGCCCAGGCTGCTCGGGGTTGGGAATTCGGGGAGATTTGCGCGACACAGGTCGACTCGTCAGGATGGGGTTTCGGCATGATACAGACTGCGGTTTTGACATGCTTCTGGAAAGGGCGGGACTGGTAACTTCTCAGATGGGCTTCAGTTAGTAGCATACAAACATACAAATACGACAAGCACGAAACCAGACTCCAGCCACGAGATATATGGACAGGGCATGGGGTGTCTCATTACTTTTGCCCCCCCCCCCCTAATACAATTGGTGTTGCAAACAAAGCCCAGGATTGTGAAGAAAATAACGATATGCATGCACCGACTAAGAAATTGGACTCTTTATTCAAGCACTCTTGAAACGCTAGGCATAATAGAATAATAAACCCAGTGAAATGAAATAAAATTTAATTATCACTGGGGAAAAGTTTATGATATACTTTCAAGAGCTAATAGATGGAGGGGAAGATGGTGATAGACCTAGGAATCATTACACAAAACCGGTACGATATAGACATTGGAACGAACGAAGTATGTGAATGAAATGATACATAAGCCTGAAATGTCATAGCTGAAGAAAGGCTAGCAAACGTGAGCGACAAGGTACACCGCGATTCACCGTTTTGAATTTTTCTAGTACCGGAATTCGCCGTTCTCTCTTATATAGGTTTCATCTCCGTCGTAATGTCAGCACAAGGCAAAGAGATGGGCTGGAAAAGGTTCGAAATGAAAACCTGACGAGATAAATGCCAATGGTGTTTCTACGACGACTACAGCAAAAAAATCACCTAATTGGCCATTGATCACCGCCTCTGCTGCATCCGTTACGGTGCAGACTGATGGAGAAACGGTGCCTAAAGGTGAGACAAATCTAACAGTAGTCGCATTTTGCATTCGCGAAAGGGTTTAGGCACTTTAACATGAACATTTGTAGGGGGAAGGAGTTTATAGAATGTAAGCTACACCCCGATTAAGTATTAGGTTGTCCGGAGAGGTCTCAGCGTTTTGAATGCTGCACTTTGTACTACCTCCACTTTGATTTAGTTGAAGAAAGCACCGCTCGAATCAGCACACTTTTGCCAATGGAACACCTCTCGAGTTATTCCATAAGCGAAAAAATTAGGTGGTCGATATCCGACAAAACCCATGAAAGCTGTCTTCGCTTCGTCCAGATTGGATTGATGTCAAGTAGGCTATCACTTGACTGATTTGTCGAGCTGTCTCGGCTGCGGACTGTTCCATTTTGAAGTTAAAATAAAATATCGTTCGGAATTGCTCTTTCGATATATTTCAATAAGCCCTTCAAAAACAGAAATATAAAACAACATTGAGACCTAAATTATTTAGTCAGATAGAACGGAAAATACTGAACAGAAAGTGGTATTAATGCAAGTTGAATTTTTACTAAATAACAGGCGGATGAAAAACAGTATCACAAAACGCTGAGAACTTTCCGGACAACCTATTTACATGTCAGTCTTGTGGATGTTGCAGCATGTAGGAGTGATTTTTTTGTTGTCTTCTTTAAAAGCGTTAGTTCATGGGAAGGAAAAGAATATTTTTTACTCACATGTAATTGTCTGTATTGGTGATTTTTGAGCACATGTAATTTCAGCTGTGGATTAATTAGGCTCAGTGTTTGCTTTGCATTGAAAGATCCTAATCAAAAAGTCCAAATTAACCACTTCTCGACAATGTCGGACATTGTTGCCCGACGCTTATTTGCTGCACCGGACGACTTCGAACTATTGTGTAGCGATTTCTTCTGGAACAATTCCTTCCTGTTCCCACACTGTACACTTAGCATTCAATAGGTGATGTGGTTTCTTCGATTAATTTTGTGCTCGAAGAAATTTACCAATAGCAATTACGGGCGCGACAAGCGGAGTGACTCATTGTCGCGAAGGGGTTGAATCATACGTTTGGCATGTTCTGCTTTCTGAGGAAAAAGGGTAGACTTCTTCTAAGGTTAATTCTGACAGTTCGTTTAATAGGAACTTGCAAGTGAATAATGCTGTCTGGCGACAAGTGGGTATTGGTGTAAAGTGAAGGTCAATAAGGGCTGTAGAACAGAGACGGTGAAAAGTGACAATCGTGACGACATCACCAGCCTTGTCAGAATTCGTCGCTTTTGAAGGACTCATTTTTCATTAAGAAGCTATTGAATCTGTCTTCTCTAAGGATGAATTTGAAGATTAAAGTTCTAAAGGAGTTGTCACTGTTGTGAATACCCAACTAGGGTCGTCTTCTGATTATATAAATGCATAGTATTAATAATAATATAGAGCAAATAGGTATGAATGATAACACAATATGTTAGGTAAACGATATAAGATAAGCATTATTTAATAGCATAGACAGATATGACCTAACGATACCGCAAGTAGGCAAATAAGATAATGCACAAATACTACACTCTTCCAGCAGAACACCCTTTTAAGGCTAGAGGTTATCAGCGTTCCTTAGGCTCCGTTTATACTTCCGACGCCGAGCGACGCGACGGCGTGTAATGTGGCCAAATTGATCGATCGCGTCGCCCAATCAATATGCCCACCACATGTGGCTTCGCTTCACTCGGCGTCGAAGTATAAACGGGGCCTTACCAATATGTGTCTACTTCTAGACTCCTCCTCTAGGAATTCCGTATATAAACTGCTATGAGTTATTGTTTGTGTTGTGCTCTGTTGGTTGTAAAGTACAGGGCGCACCAATATAACGTGGACAGGATTTTTGTCATATGCCCACACACTATAGTCCATCGGATTCAAATCCGGAGAATACGGCGGCCATTCCTAAGGCGTGATGGAATCGGCGAAACTGGCCTTGCACCACGCCTGTGTATTCTTCGCCCTATGTTTGGGTGCAGAGTCCTGTTGGAACGTCTAGTGGGCATCACCGAAGTGCTACTGGACCCAAGGAAGAACTACGGACTCGAGAAGGTCTCGCTGGTGCACACCCTTTTCGATTTTCACTCACGTAATGCCATGTAGGGCAACATAAATTTGAATAATAAATGTTTAGACATTTAGACTAGCACTAAGAGATAAGTACCATTGAACAACTCCACAGGCATGACCTAGCGGTACCGTAAGTAAGCAATCGAGGTTGCGCATATGCAATACACTCTAGACGCGGTATATCCTATTAAGATCTGCGGTATATCCTTTTAAGATCTCACCCATTGGCAAATATGTACCCTGTTTATAGGCTCCGCCCAAGGAATTTCTGCACATATACCGCCATGTTCTATAATATTTGTCGTGCTCTTAACGCGATATCGTAATAAATCAATTATTACAAGTCGCAATAAACACAGCCGTGGTGAACCACCAAATTGTTGGTTGTTTTATAACTATGACAAAAAAAATGTCCACGTTATTTTGGTGCACCCTGTAGTAAATCACTTATTACAATTGGCTGCAGACGCATCCGTTGGTGAACCACCAAAGTCACATACGCTACAACTAATACACTTAACCAGGGATGTGCGGAAATTTTTCTTGAAAAAGCGGAAGACGAAACACGGAACGGAAACGCTCAAAAATGGCCGAAAACCGGAATACGAAACGCGGAAACGGAAATGACACATGTTCGCCATTTTTTCAAAAGTGCATCTGAAACGACGTCAGAATCGGCTTCCATTGCGCCTTTCCTTTTCAGAACTTGGCGAGCACCAGAATCTTCCACACATTAATGCTCATCCTCATCATAACATAACGAAGCAACAATATAAATAATACAATTCATACTATTGTTATGATAACCTTTTAGCTATAGCTGAGCAATAACGAAAACAAATATTCAGGGGCTTTTTTCACTATTTATCACTATTTCAGCATGCATTCTTTCCATATCTAGTTCCTGCGACGGGTTTTTCGCTGACTTTTTTGAAGCTGATATTTTTTGAATGGGAGACCTAACCGACTTAACCACTTGAGGTTACTTACAGACCCGCATTAAAAAACCGACTCGGGTAAGGGCTAAAACTGAAGTAGCACCTAGATCATTTTCCGACCAGGAAAGACATTCCTCACAACACTTTTAAAAACCTGTGGCGCCATGGACGACGTCATGATTGCACAGATATCTGCATGCTCAAGATTAGCAGTTATATTATAATCACCAACACCAGCACTCAGAGTTCATTCTGGTATCTAACCATAAGACGATAACTGGATGGCTGACTAGTCATGGTGCGTCCAAACTTCCACAGGGTTCAATAAGTCACCCTAGTCAATCAAAACAGCAGCTCATGAAAGATATTCGTAATGCTTCATTGAAAAATGAATCGCATAACTCTCTATGAATGAGCATCACACCTAACGAAATTAAGCACTGATGAAAAAGAACACTGAGCAGTCAACCGCATGGCACAACCTTCACTGAACCCTTTGGCTCATGATACTGCGCGATATGCTTACAAAGAATAGAAAGAAATAAAGAATACAAAGTTTTTGTGAGCTATTTGTAACTAATGGATCAAAAATTTTATGATCATTCAAATGTTGAGTGCATTTTCTTTGCATACTATGCCGCATAGCCTTTGTGGCACAGTAATTTTGCCCTGCACCCTGCCGTTGCCATTGAGTGTTTTTTTTTGTAGCCTAACCAACTTCAAGAATATTAATACTGGAGTTATCAAACAGTAGTTCTCTCACAATTGAAGGAGAAC
This sequence comes from Heligmosomoides polygyrus polygyrus, assembly GCA_947396885.1. Lineage (NCBI taxonomy): Eukaryota > Metazoa > Nematoda > Chromadorea > Rhabditida > Heligmosomidae > Heligmosomoides > Heligmosomoides polygyrus. The sequence goes on from OX377204.1 coordinate 13,359,899, forward strand.
TCTTTTTAATTGATAAGCTCATTGTGTTCAATAGAAAAGTGTGGAATAGTGCCCATTTCCGTTTCCGCCCTCCGGCACAAAAACAGGCGGAACGCGGAACGGAACGGAAGAGTCTAAAATGGCCGGAAACCGGAATTCGGAACACGGAAACGGAAATTCCGCACATCCCTACACTTAACTCAAAGGAAAGGCTGTTGAATATGTGGAAATGGTTTTGAAAAGAATCTATATATGTTCCAAGCACCGTCATTATTTAATGTTTGTTTAGGCTATGCTTATGCAGTTGTGTATTTTTTCGTACACTCTCGCGCAGGACGTTTGCCGAAGAAACGAGCGTTACGTAGAATGTGGACGATGTGAAGCGACCTGTTCTCGTCCCAAACGTGTAAGTTTTGAAGCATCTCATCTTCCGCTTTTGAGTGCAAAAGGTTTGTTACGTAATTAGTGTCGATCGGAATTGGCGAAGTGGTTAACTGACAAAGCCGACATTACAAAATCAGTAAGATAATAAGTTTCAATTCTCAAAAAAGGACGACAAATGTGTAGTAGGTTGGTCGGAAAGTCTTGATAGGGTTTTCATTTTTCCTATTTCTTTCTTTTCAGCGCACAATGCAAATCAGTCAACAGTATAATCACAGTTGTGAGTCACCACAGTGTTCCACATTCCCTGGGAAAGTCAGTGATCAGTTCTTCTCAAAACCGGGGAGACTAGAAGTCGAAGAAGTCGGCGACCCGATTTAATTCTTCGAACTTTGTAAAGTTTTTCTTACAAGGGGAGGGTTTGAAGCATACTACTAAACGTGGAGAGCGAGTTAAAGGATAAAGGATAAAGGATTGCGTTACTCAATCCCTTCTGGGATGCGCCAGCGCATTCTACTTCTACGGGATGTCGTGGAGGCGACATGAATGCGTATTTGGCCATACAAGAACTTGCGGTGGCCAGCCGATGAACAAGTCAGCACGTTATCCTCCCCAGGCAAGTCTGGTACCAATTCACCGACCACGAAGGGATGGAAGACTTGGTTGGCCTGGGCGGGAAATCCGAACCAGGAACCTGGTATCGGCTGCACGCGATAGTCGCGCCTCCTCCGACTGCGCTACACGCGCCCGAGAGCGAGTTATATAGGAACAATCCCAACACCTCAATTATTTTATAAATGTGTTTCTTTCCTGCCAAGTCGTTGAACCCATGGATGGGGAGAGGTTCTTGAAGTCATCATGGAACCAGTGCATCACGAGTTATGCGGTCTCTTATAAGCCCGCGATACCGCTACCCCGAGCGGCTCGGAGCGCTGTGGATAGTGACGTGGGAGGTCGTGGTTCGATTCTCCTGCGTTGCTGCGTTTTTGCATTTCAACGGATCGGTTGAGATTTGTGGGATCCTGACGTCTATACCGTTGTTCAGACGTTTTCTACGCATTTTCCAGCTGTATACTGTGGTGAGTAACTTTCTTGCTACTTGTTCATTACTGGCCAGTTTTCTAACCATTGGAAGAATCTCTAACCCAATGTATTCAACTTCATAAGCGACTTCGTAGGAGCTGAAGAAGCCCACGTCGGCTGGCTGAATCTGGCCGGTGGTACCGGAGGGTATAGTCAGAATACTCAAGATCTTCCCTTGGGGTATAGCAGCTTGAATCGAGGGTGATTCGAGAAGCCGGCCCATGAGTCCAGAATAACGGTATAACGGTATGGCTACCGGGCACCTATAGGACAAAGACATGGTTAAAGAAGAAGAGCATAGTGTGCGTCTTCATGACATGTGAGTAACCTGCTACGACGAAAAGATTTTTGTATCACTGGTGCTGAACGTTTACACAGCAACATATTGAATACCACAGCATGCAGCTGAAAAAACTCTGAAAATGGTGTTGACGTCAAAATTCTTCAAATCTCGACCAATCAGTTTAAATGCATAAGCACAGCAGCGCAGGAGGACCGAACTCAATGACCTCCCTCACATGAAGCAAAACCAGTACCCACTGCGCTCCAAGCCGCTTGGAGTACCGACATCGCGGGCGTACAAGAGACTGCAGAACTCATGAGGTGCTGATTCTATTGTGTCTTCCAGGACCCTCCATTGGGTGTAATGACCTGGCAAAAAGAAAACATTTTTATACTAATTGAGGAGTGAGAATCCTACTATATCACCAATATCGCAGACGACGTTCAGTTTGAGAAGTGGTGTCACCGATGTCGCGCAAGGGGTGTTCGGATTCAGACGACGTGTCACTAATGTCGCGCAAAGCAGGTCCGGCTTGAGAAGACATGTCACCGACATCGTTCATCAGGTGCCTGGGTTCAGAAGAGGTGTCACCGATGTCGCGAAAGGCCTTCCATATTCAGACGACTTGTCAACGATGTCGCGCAAAGCACGTTCGGGTTGAGAACACATGTCACCGACGTTGTTCAACAGGTGTACGGATTCGGAAAAGGTGTCACCGATGTTGCGCGAGGATTGCGGATTCAGACGACGTGTTACCAGTGAAGGTGGGACCAGTAATAGGGGACCGGTGAGGAAGGGACCAGTAGTGGGGACCGGTGAATGGGGGGAAGGGGTCCAGTGAAGGGGGACCGGAAAAGGGATGATGAGTAAAAGGGGGACCAGTGAGGGTGGGACCAGTAATGGGGATTGGTGAAGGTTAGGATGACCAGCGAAGAGGGTACCAGTAAAGGGAGATCCAGTGAAGGTGGGAGCAGTAGTAGGGACCGACGAAGGGGGAGGGGGGACCAGTGAAGGGTGAACCGGGAAAGGGCTGACAATAAAGGGCAACCAGTGATAAGGGACCAGTTAAGGGGGGTGTGAAGGTGATGGACCTGTTTTGCCCTATTCCGCTATACCATTCTATATAGCAAAACCAGTTTTTTAATGAATGAGAGAAGGCCTAAAGAGGAGAAGAAGACGTTCGGGGTGTTCTATTTTCCGGGTTTGGGACGAAGCCCCAACCAGATGTTTGGCGGCCGGCAGGCCGTTGAACGTCTGGTTCTTCCTATATGACTCGTTCTCCTTATTTCCACATATGCTTCAGACCCCTCCCTTCTTAGTCAGGAAAGCTTTTGGAAACCGGAACAATTGGTAATCTGCGGAAGGTTATGGCAGCTGGGGTGTGGTCTATGCGCCCAACTGCTCGTTTTTTCGGTGGATCTGGCGTTAATATGAAGGAGGTGCACTGAAAGTCGTCTCGGCCGCTTTTCCCAACAGCCTCCGCTGGTATCTGGAGCTAAGGGGCGTAAACGACAACAACGGTGACCGTTGCGGGGAGTACAGTAATACAGCATTAGCACCTAGTAAAAGAAGCAGCATAGAAAACGCATGTTCGCTTTTTTGACATGATATCGGGTGCACGCGATAGCCGGCACGTACTTCCTTACAAATCTTACGTGTCATTTTCTAAAATGTGGAGACTTATCGTTAGAGCTGCGTGAATAATTGGAAAGCTCGATTCACATTTTGGCACAGAAAAAAAGTGGATCTCCAGGAATGATGGGGAGTATAAATCAGCGTGTAGCGTAGTCGGAGGCAGTGCTGCCTGTCGTGCACCAGGTACCAGGTTCTTGGTTCGGATTTCCCGCCCAGGATAACCAAGTCTTGTATCCCTTAGGGTAAGTGAAGTGGTAATAGACTTACCTCGGAAGGATAAAGCGGTTATTTGTTCATCAGCTGGCCATCCATAAAACTATAACAGAATGCATGGCGCATTCCAAAAGGGATTGAGTAGCGCCGTCCGTTATTCTTACCCTTATAAATCAGAAGCACTTGTCGGGTAGGACAATATTCATCAGTCCAACGCGCTTAATACTACAGAGCGCGACGCATTCTTGTCATTGTTTTAAAAAGTACGGGAGAAATCATGTGAAATAACACTCCGTTGAGGAATAAAAGCTTGTTCTACACCGTAGTTATGCTCTCCCAAAAATTTCGGATAACCGAATATATTCGAATAGCGACGATTTCCAATCATTCGAAAATCGAATATGTTCGAAAAACGCGATTTTTCGAGCAATCGAATTCGAATACATTCGAAAATCGCGTTCTTTCGAGCACTCAAATTCGAATATTCGATTTCGAATAGAATTAGAATCCGAATGTTCGAATATTCCTTCGGGCTCAACTATATTCTACACGCAACTACTTTAATTCAACCGATCTCATTGCAGAAATGCTCGTGGGGCTGTCTACCTCCAAGATGCGAGTGCGTAGCTGATCTGGACTACGTTCGAGATCGACACGGTGCATGTGTGAAGGTCGTCGACTGCCGTGTCCCAACAGTGCTGATCACATTCCAAAATGGCGGAGCCTATCGGAGGATATTTGGGAAACTCTACAACGAAGGCGACACAGGGGAGAGCATGGAGAGAAGTCGTGGGTCGCAAAAGCCTCGGTCATACCATTCGTATGAGTATTCACCGCTCCCGCTCCTGACCGATTATGGCAATGTGAAATCACATCTGTCGGGAACATATCTCGAAGGAGCTCCAAGGTATAAAGGCCGACATGACTGGATTGATCAGCGTGAAAGAAGAAAGAGCCGCAAACGTTTGCCGTGGTACTTCGAAAAAGCCAAAGTCCTGCAAACGCTTAGAGAGACTAGCATTGTGCCTCAGGCACCACCTGAGGCCAGCATTAATCCAAGAGCGGAGCCAAGCACTGTCAATCCAGTGAGGATTGAAAGCGCAAAGATCGGATTGCAAGACAATGCAGACGACGGAGAATCTGACGAGGAAGACTTACAAGGCAGACACTATCCGCCTGAAGAATTCGACTCAAGGGAAGAAGGTGAAAGAACGCCTTCGCATACGGCTCCTTCGGATCGTTCGCGCTCTCCTGATTCAACTGGAACACAGTCTGAAACCATGACATTAGCTCCAACTCCACCCAGAGTAGGACATCAGCCCGCTGCTGAGAAATGGTTGCAGCTGGCTCAACTGTTGCCCGAGCGAACCGACAAAAGGAAGGGAAGTTTCCAGCCCACAACAGGTGTTACCCAAAGGTTGACTACTACTACTCGAGCAGTCGGACAACCGAGATCTTTCGCGTACGCTTCTAGCGCTACGAAGACAACTTCTTCACAGAAACAGTTGATGGATCGCAAGCAAACCTCTTTCATTTCACCGCCGACTACCACTCAGAACTACTACGTGCAAGCAGTGGTTCCATGCGAAAATACCGCAGTTGGAAGTTCTAACCTCAGAGTTGCGGAAACAAAAACAGATGGCGACAAGAACGTCGTGATCACGTCAACCCCTTCTACTTCGCGATCTGTGCCGAGCTCATACGACCTACCATCAGATCCTCCCTATACCACCACTACTCCAGCGCAGACCAGCTCACCTCAGGAAGAGGCTTCAAAACCGACCCTCCCCACCACCGTCCACTATGAAAGGCCCAGCGGATATCCGCCCGCCACGACTTCAACAAATTCGGATGTTGCAGTTGCAACTAAGTCTTCGTTGGCGTCGGTTCCTAAAGAGCAGGTGAACTCCTCGTCTACAGCAGCTTCCACCATTCTTTCGACGCCCACTGAAAGAGCGTTACCTCAGCAGCCCTATTATCACCAAACCGCTCCTATAACTACTCCATTTGAACGTCTTCCTAATATCACAAAAGTGACCAGACCAACCTCTTCTCCTACGTCTACACGACTAGAACGTCTCCCTGACACCACAATGGTAACTACCTCTACGCCTAAATCTACTCGATCAGAGCGTCTGCCAGACATCACAAAGGTGACTGTACCTCCCTCTACGCCTGCTCCAACTCCACGCGCTTCAGAAGAGCAGCCGACAATAGTCCAAGCCATTGCAAATTCCTCTCCTGCACCGCTTTACCAACTTCTCCAACAGCATCTTCAAGGCGATAAAGACGCTAAAACTGCAACACTATCGTTCGATGGACGGCAGTTACCTGTGATGATTGTCGGTGCTTTGCCGCAGTTGGAGATCTCTTCCCCACAAGATGGAATGCCTCCATACAGCCCAGTGCAGAGGACGTACGCGATCTCATCACCACTGCGTTCGGTTACCGGAGCTTCGTCAGATCAAATATTGTGTGAGTTGTTCTTTTCAACTTTTTGTTGAAATTTCAGCCTCTTGTGAGTTATAGTTGCCAGTATGCAGTGCCATTTGAGAAAAGACCCTAAACTTGCGCTCCACTGCTAGGCTTCTGAGGATCACAGAAAGTTGAAACGCCAGTCTGTTCAGTGAAGATCCATCTGAACACCCTGGAGCAATTATTTTCTGAGCCTTTTACATTTTTGCTTAAGCCTGGAGCGGCTATTGTAGAAGATAGAAGTTCTTAGATGAGTGTTTGGCCTAAACTCTTGCGCCAAGTGTGGGGGGGGGGCGGGTCGAACCTCCACTTTCTGCTTTACGGGCAGCAATGCTACGCTTCACACCGTCAGCGGTTTTTGACCGGATATGGCTACTAAGAAGAGATCATGGATGTTCTATTTGCTCAAACAGCACTGGTGGTGTAAGGCGTAGCATCGCTGCCCGGAAAGAAGAAGGTGCGGGTTCGAGTCCCGCCTGGCACGTTTTGATCGCAACTATTAAATATCCGTCCAAGAACTTCTATTTCGAATATTGTTCTTCCAAATCACGTTGTCTGGATAAAAAATAAATCATTTTTACTGTGCATACCATTTTCGCGTGGTCAACACTTTTCAAATCAAATTAGACGCTCTTGTAAACAAGCTGGACGCTTTTGAAGACAAACTAACATCTTCCAAAACCAAAGCGAGAAAAGAATCCAACTCCAAATTAAATAAAAACTTTCTGAGAAAATTAGAAGGAAATTCTCCAAGGGAAATTTAGCATGTTTTTATTTAAAGTTTCTAACTCACTTGCTCCAACACGTGAAGCGCTGCCTGAAATTTATAAGAAATTCTTTTTTCAGAAAAAACTGGCTTAATGCTTATTCTAGAGTGAACAAAACAGCAATTTTATGGCGCATTATAAGAAGAAACTGCGCCACACACTAGTCTAACTCACCGCGAAATTCATTTTGTTGATTGTGCTGATGCTGTTTATTTGAAGCCTATTTTCTACAAATGCTTTTTTTCCACCGTTGCCAAGTGTTTGTAACTCTACGCAGACGGAATTTTTGCCATCAATCAGTGGAAAATATCGACATTTGGGAGGAGTGCATGGTGCAATTTCTCCTGTAAGCGCTAAAAAACTGTTGCCTTCCCGCACCTTAAAAAAAACTATAAACTATTAAACATCTACTAAACATACTGTAACAACACATACCCTCTCTACCAGCCGCTCCAGGCTTAGGCAAATGTGTTAAAACATATAAACTAATATTTTTTGAATGGAATTTTTTCGAAAATCTCTAACAGTGGTGCATTTGGTGCAGCTGAATTGAGAAATTTTAAATAAATCATTCTAAATTTTTATTGACCAAAAAGTTATTCTACCATTTTTAAGGAATGTTTTACATTTTTGTTCAAACCTGAACTGGTATTTTTTTGAATGAATTTTTTTCTAGGCTTTCGAACAGTCTATTCATTTAGGGCAGCCTATTTAAGAAATTGAGAACAAGTCATACTATTTATTTCTTGAGCAAAAAATTATTCAAACCTTTTTAGAAAATATTGTCGTAATTGCTAAAGTTATCATAATCTATGCTCCCAAGGAGAATATCGGAAACATTCGGTACGACCTAATATTTGATTGACGATTTTATTAGGTTGGAATTTATTGGCTTGCAGCAAAACTATCCGCCGGGAGAAATTAAGCCAAAAGGCCATTGCCCTGTCTCAAGATGAGCAGCTTGTTATCTTATCCATCCCGTTTGCCAGGTTTTTAGGTTTTTTGTTGGATAGGCTAATTGTTGGATTATTTTTCATGTTTTCATTGAAAAAATTATCTAACAGTTGAACGTCCCTATCTAAGAGCCAGTACACCTGGGACTTCCAGATCAATCAATGTTGTATTGTTTCAGATAATTTGAATACGCCGTACGGCACGGTGTTCTTCGAGAAAAGTCCGGCTGTGATGTCCGCGATACGCTCGTACAACGGCCCATCTGATGCTCAACTGTTACCCATAATATCAAGCAGAAACACCGGCTGAACGGATTCGTGTTTTGGCGGTCGAGCACAAGCCAACAATATTGTGCTTGCGTATATTACTGCGTGTATTTTGCCTGTTTATTTGTTGATGCGTTATTTTTCAGGTTCTATACCTCTTATTTTGATCGCATTGATGTTGGGATTCAAACCTGTTAAAAATTTTAAAAAAGCTTTTTCTAGAACGCAAGGAAGAACGTATTGAAATAGGAGTGGGGTGTGTATCGCAGTCGGAGGAGGTGTCGGCTGTCGCGTACATCAGGTAAGGTGCCTGGTTTGGATTTCCCGCCCAGGCCAACCAAGCCTTCCATCCCTCTGGGAATTGGTACAAGACTTGTCTAGGAAGGATAGAGCGCTGACTTGTTCGTCGCCTGGCCATTGTAGATAATTGTATCACTAAGAACGCATTCAAATCACCTCCACGACATCCCGAAGAAGTACAATGCGTGGCGTATACCGGAAGATTGATTGATTTTTTCAGCCTTATTCGGAATGCTTCTCATGGAATCAAATTCCCATGGAGCTTCGAAGAGAGGCCTACATTACGCGAAGAAGCTTGAATTGATGACTAGGATAAAAAGATAAAGGACACCGTTACCTGATCCTATTTGGGAGGTGCGACATATTCTGCTTCTACCTGTAGTCGTAGAGCCCTGTTTGATTGCATTGTTGGACTACACAAAAGACTTGTGGTGTTCAGCCGATAGACAGGTAAGTGTTTTACCATTCCCAGACAAATCTGTTACCCATTCACCGATCTCAGAGAGAAGGAAGACTTAGTGGGATTCGAGCCCCTAGAATTGGGCTGCACACGACAGCCGGAGCCTCATCCGAGGTGCCACGCGAATAGAAGTTCGTTAATCAAAACTGCGGCATGAATCTCCAGAGCGAGTTCGGCCCTGTCGAAGATCACCTTGTTGTTTGTTGGAAGGACACGTTGACAGATAGTGGATGCAGCGTTGCGTTATCAAGACAGCTATGCGTGCAGTGCGAACGCTACGGTAGAGGCGCAGTGGTAATGTGCGTGTCTCGCAGTAGAAGGGTCGATTGTTCGGTCCTCGGCTACGGCTCATTGCTTGCACACTTCGGTTTGTGGTCGATAAGACGCTTTATTCCCCATTTCCAGTACGTTTTCGGAGAAGCATTCGAGGGAACAATCATCTGCGTTTGCTGAACGTATTTGAACATGGAATTATAGCACCCTATGGTAAATACTAAGCATTTATTTTTAAACCTGATCATCGGGATAGATACTACCTGTAGTAGCCCAACACAAAGACCAAAAATACCAGAAACACTTTTGCCTCTCGTTGACCATGAGGTTAATCATTGATCGTCCGCTGTTTTGCTCTACGAGTTGGAGATGAAAGGCTTGGTTGGCCTGGGCGGGAAATCCGAACCAGGAACCTGTTATCGGGTGCACGCGACAACCGGCGCCTCCTCCGACTGCGCTACACGCGCCTGGGAGTGGATAATCGGGGGCAACAGTCAAAAATGCCGCTAGAAAACTAATCGAATGAAGCTGGTCGACAACGAAAAGAAATCTTGGAAAACGCCAAACGATCTCCGAGCAACTCTTCCGACTTGGCACGACGCTAGATGACCAACGAACAGCACGTCCGACCTGGCTGGAAGTCAACTGCGCTGCGACCACCGCAATTGGAGTGATCTGATGTCTGTTGCACCTGTTGTAGCTATTGTAATCTTACTTGGCTTGATGCCATATCGAAGAGGGAAAACTCGTCCGCGTGGATCGCCCTTCTTCGGGTTTGGGAGGCGTTTTGGTGTCGGTTGTAGCCAGCCGTATCCAACACGATCAGACCACCCCAGCCGGCTCCGCTTTGCGGGTGATTTGTTATCGGTTGTAGCTCGTTATAGCCTACATGGTCAGACTTGGCATGATGCCAGATGACGGTGAGGAAACTCGTCCGCATCGTATTGGTGCCAATCGACGGTGTGGGAACTCGCCCAATTTGGCATGACGCCCTTACGCGATAGAGGCGAGATCGAGCGCGATCTTTTTTCGTAATCTATATTTCAGTAAGAAATTACCTCTGCGCCTTCATACACTTCCTATAACAACCTTATCCAAAACTCTATTCATATGAACCTCTTCAACACAACCGGACATCACGTACAACTCAGCCATAGGAAAATTGACAGTTTCTTCCGAGAACGTCCTCGGATGTGGAGATCTTTGCAAGAACCGTATAAAGGACAAAAGGATAAAGGACGGCGTTATTCAATCCTTTTTGGGATGCGCCACGCATTGTACTTCTTCGGGATGTCGTGGAGGTGATTTGAATGCGTACTTGGTCACACAATTATCTGCAGTGGCCAGCCGATGAACAAATAAGCGCTTCATCCTTCCCAGACACGTCTGGTACCAATTCACCGACCCCGGAGGGATGGAAGGCTTGGTTGGCCTGGGCGGGAAATCCGAACCAGAAACCTGGTATCGGGTGCACGCAACAGCCGGCGCCTCCTCCGATGCGCTACATGCGCCCCAAGAACCGTATAGTCTCCAAAAAATGAAGAAAATGTGGCGTGAAGTAGCCTGCTTCTTGTCGTTGCCTATGTCTTCTGGATCAGTCCGATTTCAATTCTTAACTACGATTGTTACTCTTGACCTTCGACAACGACATGGAGTTTGAGAAAACCGCTTCTGAAGCACCCAGCGTCCAGCGCAAGAGTCCGACGAAGTGCTTTGTCGACGTTGGCCTTTCATTAGTTGGTTATACTGTAACCATCATGAACTGAATTTCTGCTATCGATTAAATGAAAATCGTGACATTCCGAGTGTTTGGCGCAGCCTCTTCTTTGAGCACTACAAAATTGCTGTCTTCCTGCTCTTTAAAACGAGCTTCAAACCATCATTTTCCCCTGAAATCCGCAGTTTTAATGTAATTTCCAACAACCATGGAATTGTTGAAACAGATGAATGTTTAAAAAAATGCCGTGAATGTGGGCAGCATCGGCAGAAGAAAAGCCAACCGTAACCTATTAAAAGATGAGAGACGCGCCAGCCAATAAGGGTAGAGGGTAAACGTGCTCTCTGACTGGCACGACCATTCGACACATTCTGATTGGCCGGAGCGTTCTCGGCTCACAATGCTGCCCACGTTCGCGACTAGGACCAAAAAGGTTTATTCTGACTACTTCGGAAGACTAGTTTACTCCAGAAGACGGTCGTTCCAACCTCGATGTTGCTCTATTTGATTTCGAATTCGTCTGGGCTTGCTTAGAAGATTGTCCAATTAGAGGAGAGAATGAAATATACATATACATAAGAGTGTGTATGTGTCACGTTTGTGTACAAACTCGAATATTCAAGAATCGTTTACACCCATGATCATAGCAAAACCACAATATTATATTTACACACAAACACGTCCAGGCGGCCATGCTGTCGCACAGTTTCAACTGGTTCTTGTTGAGATTCTGAATACTGTTATGGTTCGCTCCAGCGTCAATCACAGCCGACATGTCCGTTTAGAAGCACTAGCATCAGTATAACAACAAAACATACGGAATACGTTACAGCATGACAACGAAGAATCTCATAGAACCTCACTCACAGACACACACATTCGCTTTGGAGCGCCGTTACTGTGTGTGCGTGGCGAATGGACGCATCTCAGCGTTTAGAACATCTTGCGTCGAGGACCCGTTTAGTGTCGATAATCTTTAGCGGGGTGACATACACACGACAAGAACAACTCGCGCGACAAGAAGACAAGAAGAGGTATGACCAGAAGAAACGGGAAACACACGGACATTCTGAAGGGACACCGAGGGGCCGAAGAAGCGCATCGACAACGACAACTAGCGGAGTAGTAGGGGCGGGGGGACGAGTCAAATAACAACAGAACTGATCAGCGGGACAATACGGAGTAATACTATGCGCATAGAAATCTGTAACCCGAATGCATAAACTGAGTCGCCAGAGGCTCCGCCATCATAGTGACCTGATTTATGACGTGTTCACTTGAGAAAGGAAAGATCCTGAAGAGATGTGCTGCTGCTGCTTCTACCACTACTGCTGCTGGACACTACACACACTAGTCTGACCGTGGACGAGACAAGGACGATAGACATAGAGCTCCTTGGCACGACTCTACGACGTACGCGACTGCCGACGACAGCTAGTGGATGATGGCGGAATGGACCTGGGAGAGGAGTGGATGCTGCGCTCGCGGATGCGGCAGCCCACCGATACCCTGCGCTGACAGCAGTCCGTGCGACAGTCCCTGAACAGGAGGAATTCGTTAGGAAGTACGTTCCGCTGGAAGACCTTAAACTGCAGTTCAGGCTAGATGGGATGGGAGTCTGCACGAACCTGCACTACTCTCGTAAACCCGTAGGATATTCAAGCTCGTCAGATGTACAAACTCGCCCCACCAATGTTGAACTGCACGGAAAGACAATGCTCTGTGCATACACCATTTTCACGTCAAATTCGACACTTTTCAAATCAAGTTCGACACTCTTCTAAAGCTTTTGAAGTCAAACTGAACGTCTTCCAAAAACTACTGACTCTCCAACATGTTTAGAATAATTTTTTGTTCAAGCAAATTTGATATAATTTTCTCTGAAATTTTTTAGTTCATCCGTCAGAATGGGTAAAATAAACGTATGAATTAAAAAAGGATCAAATTAAACTAAACTATTAACCATCAAACTGTACTAGATCAAAACAATTGAATTTTGATTTAAAGCGCAAAAAACAGCAGACGAGATCGCGCTGTGCACTCGAAAAGCTCCTCGCGATTTTTCCTTGATTGATAATGTTGATGCTGATTAAATGAAACATCAGAATAAATATATTTGTGTTTTTTTACAAATGTTTTTGTTGTATCATTTAAGGTTGAAACTCCATGCAAACAGAAATTTTGCTATCAATCGTATAAAAAAATGCTACGTCTTCTGTGAGGGCATGGCGCAACATCTTTTTTGGCGCTAAGACGATCACCCTTCCTGCTCTTAGAAAAAGCATTAAATCATTAGTTCTCCTCAAAAAATAAAAAAAAAAATAAAATTTCAAATAATATCTTCACTTATTGGGAAGGTAAACTATAATAAAACTTCAAAGAAAGTCACATAATTTTCCTTGAACAAACAGTTACTTTAATCTTTAACCTTTTTGGAGAGTCTCTAGTTTAATGTGGAAGGGGTGAAGCAGGGCAGACGGAGGAGGTGCTGACTATCGCTCGGACCCGATACCAGGTTCCTGGTTCAGATTTCCCGCTGGGGCCAACAAATTCTTCGATCTGTCCGGGGCCGTGAATTGGTACCAGACACGCCTGGGAATGAAAAAACGTAGACTTGTCTGTCGGTTGGCCCCCGCAAGTCATTGTACGTCCAAATGCGCATTCAAATCGCCTCCACGACATTCTGTAGAAGCAGAATGCGTGGCGCATCCCAAGAGGGATAGGGTCAGGCCGTCCTTTATCCTTTAATGTGGAAGGGGCCCGTTTTGATTTCGAAGATTTTCGGTTTGATGTCGAATACCTTCGGTTTGTTTAGAAGAGTGTCCAATTTGATGCGAAAATGGTAAATACTACCGCATCGGATTCAACTGAAATCTTTTTTCTACAAAAAGGAGCTCTACTTACATGTTGCAGATTGAGACCACCGGCTGGATGACTAGCGACGTTGGTCAGCGACTGCGTGACTCCTTGCAGTGACGACGTCAAACCGCTCAGATTCAGATGACCGTTTTGGAACTAAAGATAACGATTGCGCTGAGACGTAGTCTTCCCTCCTGACGAAAGGCGACTTATGCTCCTCTGGCACTTACCGCATTCGTTTGGGCTGCTAATTGGGCATCGACCTGCGCCTTTGCTTCGGCTTCTGCTCGTGCCTTCATCGCATGTGACTTCATGTGGGCATTCAGCGACTGAAAAGATGAAGGCGATGAAGTTCGCAAGTCTTCTGACCAAAACTGATGGCTCTTCTAAGCGAGTACCCACCTTGACCTTCTCGAAGCACTTGTCGCAGAGACGACAGTGGAAGAAGCCGTCCGCACTCGGCTGAGCGCCCTTCTTACTGCTCGACGCTGACGGCTGAGTTCGAGGTGCGGACTGTAAGCAATGGCTGTTCTCCTGAGCTGCTCTCTTCGGAAGTGACATCTTCTGACTCACCGGCTGATAGTTCCTCTGCAATCCGGACAGGTCCTTCAACGGCGGCGATGGTCGCAGGTTGAGCAGTGAATGCGAGAACGACGATGCGTGCGACAGCGACTGAGCATCGTGGAGGGGCGACATCGACACAGGGGGTTGGGAGACGCTGAAACAAGGCATCAAATAAAAAACTGAAAAAGAAGATAAAAAATGTGTATGTCCTTACAAGCTGCCCGCGCGTCCTCTCATCTCGAATATGTCCTGACCACAGTATGAAGGTGCCGTCGCGTCCGATTCCGCATCCGATGAGACATTCTCGTCGACCGCACCAACCTTGGGTGGAGAACCTTCATCCATCTGAAAAACAAACGCCGATTTTATAAAGGTTGTAAACGCAAAAGAGCTACATTACGGAACACCGGTGTATAAAGGATAAAGCATGACGTCAATCGACGTCAATCAGTCCTTATTTGGAATGCGCCACATCTTCTACCTCGAGGGATATCGTAAAAGCAGCTTGAATGCGTGTTCAGCTCATACAAGGACTTGCAGTGGCAATCCGATGGAAAATTCAGCGTTCTGTCCTTCCCATGCAGTTCTGATACCAAGTCGCCCACCCTGGAGGGACGAGAATCTTGGTTACGCTCGACGCGACCCGAATTACGAACTTGGAAACGGGGTGCAAGGGGTAACCCGCATCGTCCCACTGCGCCACCACTCCCCATTTTTTAAATAGTAAAACATTGGAAAAGTGAGCTAGGGATACCAAGGTGTGCTGGGTGTATGTATATCAGGCCAATAATGGTATAAGGTACTCCTGTTTTTGAATCTTATAACAACGAGAGAACTAGCTTGACACGCTTAGAAAGATACACATTTAAAAAATCTCGTTGAAAGGCACAAAGCAGACAAGATTTAATACAAATCCGATGTTCTATGAAGAGGGAAGTTGGATGCTAATTAGAAAAAGATCAAAACAGTTTCTGAAGGAAGCTGACCCTGCACTAGGATTTTTGTATGACCAAACTCCTTCAAGCACTGGAAGAAATCTCAAACTTGGATTGCGCACTCTTTCATCTAGACGAAACCGTAACGACCACTTTTTTTCACAAAATCGCACACCGGCTCATTAAACTCACGAGCTCGATTGTGATTTTGAGAGCAACTATTCGAGATGGGTCAATCAAATATGACGCCTGCCCTCCGAATGCATTCAACTGCAAGTTAGAAACTTTGCTGAAGGAAAAAGGTCTTTTATGATATTGATTGCAGCCTTTTTAGGAAATGCTGAATCAGAAAAAAGAGAATTTTGCATTTCAAGTGATTCACTGGAGGCAAAATACTAAAGACTCGAAAAGTAAATCAAGAAAATAAAGAAATTCTCATGAAACAATCTTGTTTAAAATAACCAGTCTAATTCATGCTTAGCGCAAATCTTATGGCGGATTACGCTTTAGCCAGTAAATATCCTTCTTTTTCCTCTTCTTCTTTTTCAGCAAACGAACTATAAAATCACTTTGGAAAAAGAGCAATTTCTACTTTATGGAAACAAAGGAAAAAGCCGCTATAGCTAATCTTTAAAAAAGTCGACGTTAGGAATAATCTTTTGTGCTGATTTTATATCATATTTTGGCTCAATAAGCTTCGCTTTTGCAAATCTTAGAAAAATCAATTTTTAATGCACTCTTTTGCTGAACCTATTTTGTGTCTCTTTTGGTTCAATGAATGTTCTGTTCTGTTCTGTTCTGATACTGCTATAGTGAATTTAAGACGGTACCTTTTTCCTCAGGGCGCGTGTAGCGCAGTCGGAGGAGGCGCGACTGTCGCGTGCACCCGATACCAGGTTCTTGGTTCGGATTTCCCGGCCAACCAAGCCTTCCATCCCTCCGGGGTCGGTGAATTGGTATCAGACTTGTCTGGGAAGGATAAAGCGCTGAATTGTTCATCGGCTGGCCACCGCAAGTCATTGTATGGCCAAATACGCATTCAACTCGCCTCCACGACATCCCGTAGAAGTAGAATGCGCTGGCGCATCCCAGAAGGGATTGAGTAACGCCGTCCTTTATCCTTATCCTTATCCTTTTTCCTCATAGGACACTTTCCTCGTTAGAGAGGCTTCGCAAGAAGCTTAAATTACCACATACCCACTACAGTGCCTCAAAAAATCTAAAGAAATGGAATTCGGGCAGCGCAGAAAATTTCGAAGAGCTTCAACATCGCGTTGGGTAGCTCTGTGGTATTTTATTTCCAATTATTTGTGGTACCGAAGCCTTCCATCCCTCCAGGGTCGAGGAATTGGTACCAGAACTATATGGCTAGGAGAAAACGCTAACTTGTCAATTCGAGGGCTACCGCAACAGATTGTATAGTATGGACCAAATACCATTCAAATCGCCTCCACATAGAATGCGTGGCGCATCCGAAAGGGAGTGAGCAACGAAATCCTTTATGCAGTATTTTTTATCGTCTACCCTATGCCATCCACAAAATTGACATGTTGCCCTTTAGTTACCAGAGTTTCTGCGAAGCTCAGATTCGACGAGTCACCATCAGTACCACCGGAAAAGCCGTTTGAAGCTATAGGATTTATGCCAAGAATAAGTAGCTGTAGAATAAGTAGTAGAATAAGAATAAGTAGTTTATTTTAGATAAGAAAGACCAAAAACTGAAACGTTTGAGCAGAAGAAGCATAGGATAAAGCGCGACTGACCTGTTGCAGATTGAGCTCTAGTAGTTGTCGCTTTCGCCTCAGATTTCGCAGCTTACGGTAATCATCGGGGCAGGCCTTTTTCCACGTGTAGTAGAACTCGACGCATTCCCGGACCGTTTTGCTGGGCAGCTGGAAATCCTGCTATTTTCAGTGCCCTACAGTTAGGAGCTTCACCTAACCATCTCCATCCCACTCACCTCCTGCGCGACTTGATGGAAGTCCTTCTCGGTCTTGTAGATGGCGTCTTGGAACGCGTTCACCTCTTCCGGCGTCCACCCGGCCGAGTCCACGTAGTTCGACCCGTAGATGACCTGATACTGTTCCCAGTCCAGTGTATCCGATCGAAGCAGATCTGCCACGGCCGCCTCGATGTTGCCTTTATTCTCCATAAGCAGGTGCAAGGCGAGCTCCTGAATATGCAGCTAATCGATAAATCAATACTCGAAAAGAGGGCTATGATGCTAAGCATACCTTGTTCTTGCCTGGTCTCGGTATAGCTTGACTGCAGGCGAGCAACTCGAAAGCTTCGACTATAAACGAGACTGTTAAGGATACTGTAATGGTTGAGAAAATCGATATATTGACTAACTTTGATCCTTTTCAATGTCCCGCAGCACATCGGGTGAGAACACCATCTCGTCTCGGTCTTCAATCGCTTCAAGTTCGGATTCATGGATCTAAACATATAGACAGGAGATATTGATTACGTAGCCTTGAAGAACAGAAGTCGATCGATTGATCCAGCGGCCTAATCCACATACGGGGCCTGAGTTAACAGGACTTCAAGATTTTGATGAAAAATTACTTAGAAAAAGCTCTTCTTCTTTGCCTTGCAAAAGCACGTTAGAAAAAGCTCTTCTTCTTTGCCTTGCAAAAGCTCGTTACTTCAAAATTCGATCAGCTGATTATCTTTGCATCCGATTAACGTACGGCTTCAGAAATTATGTAAGAGGTAGTACGTCCATATGTCGACGCATAATTAATGACCGCTCAAATAACACTGCCATTCTCGGCTCAAGGTTAATCGTTAACGGAACACACGTATGTTATGGACATTGAGTAAGCACAACGAATAAACAATATCAACAATACCGATCAATATCGATCGATATAATCAAAGTCTCTGCAGACTTCGCCGTTCGAGGTAGCGAAACAATGGGTTTCTTAAATCACCCTGATTTGGTAGGTCTCAGGGAAGTTTTGCAACTCTCATTGTATAGGTCGACTTGAACCTGAGAAATTGTTAGAAATCCCCTTCCCCAATCAAAACATGTCCTTTAATCTGCTTACTGACCTTGCACTAAGAGACCGCTTGATTCATCCAACCCTACCTTGCTTGATATCAAAAACTTTAGGAATTCCCCGCAACGAAAGTACACACCAAGAAACTGTCCTGCTATCCCAGTCCGCTGCTGGCTGCAAATGAAGAGCAGCAGATAGACATCATCACTTCACACAAAAACCGCGAATGAAACCACTGAATGCCCTTGCAGAGGAACCGGTGGACCACACAAAGTAGTTAATCTTTATGGATGACCCTCTGTCAGACTAGTGTCATCTGGGTAACTGATGACTGTGACGGAAATGCGGAGGAGCGAATGGCGAACAGGACAGGAGAAGACAAAGGGCAACGAATAAAAGTCGGCGTTAGTGAATCGCTTTGGGAATGCGCCGCGCATTTGGCATATACAATACAGTGACTTGCAGTAGTCAAGTAAGTAAGTATTTAACCTCCTCAGAAAAGTCTTGTAGCAATACAGCGACCCTGAAGGTACGGAAGGTCTGCCTGGCCTGCGCCGAGAATTCAAACCAAGAACCTCGATCAAGGTACATGCCCTCCTCCGATTACGCCATCACGCGTCCTGGGGAGCAAATAGGCAAACATATTCCCTCAATATAAAGTCCTAAAACCTCTCTCAATCGGTGGGGGAGTCCATCCTCATCTACCTCCAGGAGCCGGATTCATCAACGACTAACTCGCGGGTATAGGGGGTAGAGTTACCCACGATGAAGCCTGCGTCTCTAACTCTTGCCTTATCTCTACATAACTCGTATCTTATCTCTATCCCTTATACCCTGCATACCCATGGGTTTAATTGTTGATGAATCCGGCCCCAGGAAGGTCAAGTCAAGGATCCAATCGTATAGCGGCAAAATGGGTACATATCGGTTCTTCGCCCAACCGAACACAAGTCGCCAGACAAGGTAGGTGGCACTACTTTGAACCCTTCTCCTCTTGAATGTGATCCAACACAGTTGAATTAAAACTCTGATATGAATCACAAGATACTGTGAACCTTTTGCCCATAACAAAACAATTTTTAAATTTCTACGAACTGTAAATAACAACCCACAAATTTTAAATATATTTGGTGACACAACCCAGTGCTGATAGACGTCCCTTGAAAGCCCCATATCTGGTCTGGGCGAGAAGGGCATATTAAAACATTCTGCAGCGTTTGAAGGACTTAACCCATCTACCTGTTTCTGTCTTCATTCATACATCCGTCCGCGCAAAATTACTGGCCGGTGGACGTGCTCACACCACACAGCGATTTTCTTGACTGCTTGTCAGAATGAAACCCTTGGGGTGAGCCTCACGCTAACATGTTGGCCGGTGGTGATAATCGTTCTCAACGACGATATCGATCCTCTAATCACTATTAATCGATATTATCGATTTTCAGCACCTTAAGTATGAGCGGGTGTGCCAGCGGAGAGATTTCGCAACAAGTACGTAGGACACGGATCTCCCTCGATAGAGAGCCTTCGGGCTCTCTTGTTAAGAGGGATCTCGGGCCGCTTGTCGCAGGGCCACGTGGCGCGTCCCCGGGTGGTGGATAGGGGAATTAAACGCGAACCAAATGCGACCGTGTACTGCCCAGAGACGCAGGTGGGATGCAGGGGATGGACTCCTTGCTCCTGCTGTGTCGGGTCGATGCGTTCCTTGTGCGTGGGAGCGGCATGTTCGTGCACAGTGTGCGTGGATGTGTCCGTGACTGTGCGGATTGTAACTGTGTCGGCTCGGCCAAAAGCTTGCACTCGGTAGACTGGGAGTACATGTAAGGCGATTCGAGGCCGCCTTAAGTCTCGCCCCGTCCCTTCGGGCAGTCTGGCTGGCTGCCCGGAGAACCCCGCCCGCACGACAGAGCCTGACTAGCTACCCGTGTTGTATTCCAGTCAAACACAGCAGCACTAAAGGGCCTCATTCCCCTGACCCCGAAAGAGCCCCCATTTCTGCAGCGATGGGAAGGACGAGTACGGAGAGGCTGCTAAAATCTCAGGGCCTAACCAGGCTGCGCAAACTGAGAAGGACTAGGATGACGATCTGTACTTACAACGCCCGCACGCTTGCGTCGGAAGCATCCGTCGAGGACCTGATGATGCAAGCCACGAAGATCAAGTACGACGTCATCGGACTGACCGAGACGAGAAGACACCACCCTCTACACGCCGCCTACGACTCCGGAGAAGAACTGTTCCTCGGAACATGCGACACCAGGGGAGTAGGCGGCGTTGGTGTCCTCGTCAACACGCACTTGGCCATGAACATCGATTCGTACGAGTCTCTGACAAGCCGAATCGGACGTCTGCGACTGAAGCGATGTGGTTCCGTGCCAGCTTTGACTGTGTTCGTCGCGTATGCCCCAACATCCGACTACGACGACGAAGACGTCGAGGCCTTCTACGTGGAGCTGGAGAAGTTCTATAAGGAAGATCACACCTTCTACAAGGTGATCGTCGGCGACTTCAACGCCAAGATCGGGCCACAAAGGTCGCCGGAAGAACTTCACATCGGAACCCA
Organism: Heligmosomoides polygyrus polygyrus; assembly: GCA_947396885.1. Classification (NCBI taxonomy): domain Eukaryota; kingdom Metazoa; phylum Nematoda; class Chromadorea; order Rhabditida; family Heligmosomidae; genus Heligmosomoides; species Heligmosomoides polygyrus. The sequence goes on from OX377204.1 coordinate 13,380,611, forward strand.
CGGTTTGGAGTGGAACGAGCAAGGTGAAAGGCTGTCTGAGTTCATCATGTCGACCAAGACCATCCATGGAAACTCGCAGTTCCAGAAGCCTCCCTCCCTACGATGGACCTGGGAAACCCCCGGTGCCCAGTTCCACAACGAGATCGACCACATCATCTTCAATCGCAAGTATTGCCTGACCGATGTCTCCGTTGTCCCCAAGTTCTACACGGGATCGGACCACCGCCTCCTTCGCGCGAGGTTCCGCTTTTCGCGTCAAGGAGAGAAGGCCGCGAAGTTCAAGAAGAGGAATCCCAGAACGACCATCAACTGGGATCTCTACACCTCTCTTGTCGGCCTTTGGGAAGATGCCGTCGTGGACAACGTCGACGAGGAGTACGATCGCTTCGTGCACCATCTCCACGATAGTGCTAAGGGAGCCGAGAGCTTAAAGACCACCAAGAGACGCCTGTCTCCGGAAACTCTCGAGCTGATACGCCAGCGTGGAGCAGCACGAGCGTCAGGCAACTACCAACTGACGTCCGAGCTTGCAAAGCTATGCAGAGCGGCGATAAAGGAAGATCTCAAGGAGGGAAGGGCGGAAGTATTGGCTGAAGCAGCAGAGGCAGGGCTGAGCATCCGCAATGCCCGCCGGAACTTCGCCAACTTCAAGACCAAGATGACCGCTCTCCGACGTCCTGGCGGAACCATCACCTCTTCCAGAAGGACCATGGAGAAAGTCATCCACGACTTCTACTCCGATCTCTTCAATAGCCACGTCCAACTGCCCCCACGCCATCTTCCGCAGGATGGATACGTCGTCCCCTCTGTTCTCCCTTCCGAGATCCCACACGCCATCTCGTCGGTGAAGAAACGTACAGCACCCGGTCCCGACAGGATCAGACCCGAACACCTGAAGAACCTCCCGCCAGCGCTCATGAACACCTTGGCGCGGCTCTTCACACGCTACCTGTCCGAATGCAAGGTTCCATCTCAGTGGAAGACCAGCAAGACCGTTTTGCTGTACAAGAAGAGAGACGTGCACGACATTGGCAACTATCGCCCGATCTGCCTGTTGTCCGTAGTCTACAAGCTGTTCACTCGAGTCATCCTGAATAGGATTAGTAGAACGCTGGACGAAGGACAGCCATGCGAACAAGCAGGATTTCGGAGAGGATGCAGCACGATCGACCACATACACACCATTACGAAGCTCATCGAAGTGTCGCGAGAGTACAAGCTGCCGCTGTGCCTTACGTTCATCGACCTGAAGAAGGCATTCGACTCCGTCGAGACTGAAGCGGTCATGGAAGCCCTGCTCACCCAGGGCGTTCCTACTCAGTACATCAGGGTCCTTCGAGAGCTGTACAGTGGATTCACGACCAAGATCTCACCATTCTACAACGACGTCGTCATTGACGTGAAGAGAGGGGTTCGACAAGGGGATACCATATCCCCGAAGCTCTTCAGCGCCACCCTCGAAAACGTCATGCGCGAACTAGAATGGGAAGAGATGGGAGTGAAGGTCGACGGCCGGTAATTGCACCATCTTCGCTTCGCTGACGACATCGTGCTCATAGCACCGAGCATCAGTCAGGCGGAACGAATGCTGGCCGACTTCGATCGTGTATGTGGAAGCGTTGGACTGCAGCTGAATCTTACGAAGACGATGTTCATGAAGAACGGATGGGTTTCTGATGCCCCATTCTCGCTCAACGGAACGAACATCTCCGAATGCTCCAGCTATGTGTATCTGGGTCGCGAAGTCAACATGGCCAACGACCTAGCACCAGAGCTGAGCAGGAGGAAACGAGCGGCTTGGGGAGCTTTCAAGAGCGTCGAAGAAGTCGCGAAGAAAACGAAGAACGTCCGACTCCGTGCCCACCTATTCGACTCCACTGTTCTTCCTGCCCTAACATACGCCTCAGAGACCTGGGTTATACGAAAGCAGGATGAACACGCGATCAGCGTCGCGCAGCGTGGAATCGAGAGGACGATGCTCGGAGTGGCACGACTCACGCAAGTGAGAGAAGGCCTCCGGAGTTCCGAGCTTCGCCGACGTTCGAAGATCAGAGACGCTGTCGCATGGGCCAAGTCGTCGAAAATTAGGTGAGCCGGCTACGTAATGCGATTCGCAGACACCCGCTGGACGAGAGTCGTCACAGATTGGATTCCGCGGGATGTCAAAAGAACACCAGGACGCCCACCAACGCGTTGGTCGGACTTCTTCGTGAAAGCCCTGAACGACCGATATGACGCTCTTCGTGTCCCTCGAGCGAGGAGGATCCATTGGGCCATTCTGGCACGCGACAGGGACGAATGGAGACGCTGCTGGCGCCCGCTCGAGCAAGTCGATGATCAACGGGACGACAGGTGACAGGTGATACGTAGGACACCAATTGGTCAATCAATATCGATCTATTCCAAAGCCTTCAGACGGAAATACCCAGAAGATCGCGTACAGCTTGTCTCCCCAGAAATCGCTGTGTGGTGTGAGCACGTCCACCGGCCAGTAATTTTGCGCGGACGGATGTATGAATGAAGACAGGAACAGGAACATGTACATAGATGGGTTAAGTTCTTCAAACACTTCAGAATGTTTTAATGTTAGGCGGAATGCTGATCGGTAATCGATCGCTAAAGACTGGACTGTTTCACTCACTGATATGAAAGTTCTCTCCCACTCACCTTTCTGTCGTTCCACTTCCGCACTCGAGCCTGATACTCGCGTCCAATGTTGATGTGGCTGCAAATGAATAGATCGATATCGATTTTTTCGACCCGAATACGGTATGATGGACGGCACTTACGGTACAGCGTCGCTCATTTTTGGCCGCGTATCTATCGGCAGGTCATAGTAGCAATCAGACATGCAGGACGCCTTCCGAAGATATTCGTCAGGATCCATCGAATGTTTCCGGAGAACCTCCTCAGCTGACCTGAGATGGGAATACGGTAGATGTCAAAATGTGACACCACACTTACACGTTGGGTCCAACTTACCTCGTTGAAGACGACGTGGAGGCCCAGGAAATCTTTCGCAACGCCTCCAACTCATCGGCGAAGGTGGACTAGAAAGATGTTGATTATTCCACTGAAGATCGATAATCGATCCGATTGCCCGGTACCTGGCTGCAGATGAAGCCGTTCTTCCGTGCCGGATGAGCGTTTTCGATGGAAGACGACAGACTCGTCTTGGAGCCACCGCCATTCGTCTCACTCGGACCAGCTCCTTCGTCGACTATACGTAAACCGGGCGAGTCGACGCTCATCTCGTGGTCTTCTGGAAATGAGTAGTGCACTGATTTATCGATTCGATCCGTCGATGGTAAGAGAACGGCGATGTGACACCTCATTGAAGAGGCGAGAATTCCCGCTCTTTATCAGCAGCATCGCTGGTGATCGTTTGCGTTTCGCTTGCAGTTTGCAAGCCGCATCTTTTCCGAACAAATTACGTCCGATAAGACGATTGCGGGGAACGTTGCTCTCGCGCCATGCACTCTCGACTTTGACCTGGCCTGCATTGGCCGTTGGGTGGAGTCTTCTGATGGTCTTGAAAGGAGAAAGCGCCGCTGGACCCACTTGTTCTCACCATGTTCTCTTGCCTTTTCTCTTTAAGAACATCCTACCGCGATGTAGGTCCCTCCTTAGTGTAGCACGCTATTAGCACTGTTTAAAAAAAGACAAAGGAAGACATTTTTCGCTTAAGAAACGTATAATTAGATGGGTGTTCGCTCGCTGCTTCCGTCGGATTGAATTAGATCTGCGACAGTGATGATTTCATTTTCACCATTTCGAGTGCAGTCACGTCTCCTCCGCGATCGCGCATATTGGTCTCGTCGTCGTCGTTCCGCCGAAACCATTCCATGACCTTCACATACTCCGGCTGGAAAGTGACGAGAAGCCGTTGAAATGCCGAACGAATGAGCTATTGTCGTGGCCGGCTGGACGACGGCGGATCGGAAGGCGACTTAGAGAAAATTCCAGGATTACCATCACCATGGAGCGTGGAGCGCAGTCGGAGGAGGAGCCGGCTGTTGTCTGCACCCGACACCAGGTTCCTGGTTGGATTTCCCGCCCAGGCCAACCAAGCCTTCCATCCCTCCGGGGTCGGTGAATTGGTACCAGACTTGTCTGGGAAGGATAGAGCGCTGACTTGTTCATCGGCTGGCCACCGCAAGTCATTGTATGGCCAAATACGCATTCAACTGCCTTCACGACATCCCGTAGAAGTAGAATGCGGTGCGCATCCCAAAGGGGATTGAATAACGCCTACCTTTATCCTTTATCCTTATAGCAGAGAAAACAAACCCAACCAACCGTCACTTTCGTCAAGACTCTTAAAGCCGCAGAACCTCTGCGAGTTTATGGATCCCGCCGCGTGCAAGTTGATGCGCTCAGTCGATGCTACGCGACAGACTATGAACGCGCGCGAGTTCTCTCATCAGTGCTCCGTCTGTCCTCGCACCGCACGGTTGTCTCTACCTTCAGTTGGGATGGCACTCCACGGTGTCATCGTCGATCGTCTCTTGACCGCAGTTCCGTCCCCATCTCGGACGACTAGAAGCAGAACGGTGCCGCAGGATGACGGTAAGGTCTACCCCGGCATGAACACCGGGAAAGGGTAACCGTAGGCGTCTAGGAAGTGGAACACGGGCTCGAGAATGTACGCTTCAAGCCTCACCAGTTGTTCTATGGGGGTCCAGTTGGCGTGCAGTCAGTCCCACCGAACTGCTATGCATGGACTTCGGGGCCGGGCCACCGTTCACTGACGTCGGTGAGCTCGAGCACGGGGAAAAACATGAGGACAGCTTGACTCGCAGCACATTCTGCTTGTCCTGACCATTTCCTCACGCACGAACGTGAACCGTAAGCAGCTCCTAGCGGCCCTACGACTTCTCCTATCAGAAAGACTTTCGGGCAGTCAATACTTCATCGCACTTCGGACTTCTAATCGGAGAAGTTTGGCATCAGAAGAGAAGATAAAGTTGGCCTGACCAGTTTCCATGCCTCTGGGGGTGAAAGCTGTTTTAGGGAACTATCATTCGTAAGGTGATTTGGGTCATCACCTAGCCTGTAAAAACTCCTACTTAAGTCACCACGTTGGCGCAGACACGGTACAGGAGGACCAGTACGAGTAGTATCAAGAAGGATAGACATTGTTCTGATGAAAATTATGGTGCTATTAAAGCCCTAAATGTTAACTTCGCTATGTCTAATACCTAGGAAAAGTTTGCCATCCTAGGTCACAACGTACAGTAACTTGAAAACGAACGCTTCACGCGCCACATTGAAGCCTACAGTAGGACCAACCTGACGAATGTCCGTTCTGAGTGTCCCTGCATGTTGATGGGGCAGCCTGAAACAGAACTATTTGACTGGGCAGAATTACAGTAGACCGCAGCTACAAAATTGCAGGTGTAGCTCTAGCACGCAACGCAGTACAAAGAGGCGCTAAGTTCGGGTGACGTGCAATCCAACTAAGCTCTCTACACCGTGGAAGTCGATGGGTTGCTGAGACTCAAGCCCGGGACGGAAAAAGCGCAAACGCTGTATGGGTCATGCAGACATATTCACATTGTTTCCAATCGGTATCAAGTCGAAGCAGAATGCGTGGCGCATATCGACAAAGGACTGCTGAACCCCGATCTTTCTCCTTCAATATGCAGTATATTATATAATAGTTCAACGTGGCCAGACGACGAATTCGGTGATAAAAAGGAAATTCAAATTCATAAATAAGAGATTGAAAATTCGCCTTCGGACGTTACCGACCAAATGTTTGAATTCAAACCTCGCCGAAACTAACGAATGAAAGGCTGAAAAGGGTTGCACAGAGGTGAGTGCCGTCGTTTGGCTTTCAGTATTGTCGTTGTTTCGTTTCCCACCAGTGTCAGCTCGTTTTCTGAGGGTAGTATACTCTTTGATTATGAATTTGTTGGAGCAATACGGGAATGGAGGTACGGTGACCTTCGCCGATCCACCTAGAATGTGGCAGAGCGAGGATCGGCGAAGCTTGTGCACCCGCCCAAGCTTCCCAGAGTTCATTCTATTTAAAAGAAATAGAAGAAGTGTCATAAAAATAAAAAAGGCCAACACGGCCTCAAAAATGACGCTAGTGTCTCGGACGAGACCACAATGGCCCAAAATGTCTGGTTTCGCGCGAACTCGCAGTAGGCCATATGCAGTACGCGCAAGGCTCGCATGCGATTACAGTGGACGAGTTGTCGCGAACCTACCGTATCAGTACGATACGGGACCTCCGCTCGATCGGACGAGTAGGCCAGGGCTGGCCTAGTACTTAAAGAACTCCGTGGACACAGACAAGAAAATGTACTTCACGTCCTAATCGCTTGCAAAACTCCCGACCTAGATCAAAAATGTTACATACCATTTTCACGTCAAATTGGACACTCCTCTAAGCTAGCCTAAGACTTTTGAAATCATAGCGAACTCTCCCAAATCGTAACGACCTTAAGGCAGGTTAAACTACTGACTCACTAAGATGGTTAGAATAATTTTTTGCTCAAGAAAAATTTGACATAACTGTCTTTGAATTTTTTTAGTTCACCTGTCCAAATGTGTGTAATAATTTTAAATAGAAAAATAACAAATTAGAGAAACAGAAAAATAATAAATTAGCTTCTGTTTTGAAGCGCAACAAGGCAGCAATCAAGTAACGCATTAAAAGCTGGACTGCGCCATGCACTTACAAAGTTTACCGCTACGTCTATTTGATTAATAGCGTAGATACTGCTTACATGCAACATCAATGAGAGCATATGTGTGTTTTTTATAATTGTTTATGTTGCACTGTTTACAGGTGTGATATCAATCGAATAAAAATCGCGACGTTTCAGATTAGGGCATGGCGCAATTCCGGTTAGTCACTAAAAAATGTCCGCCTTCTTGCTCTTTAAAACAAGCTCTAAATTATTGTTTTTTCCTCATAAAATAAAAGCTTTATAAAATTTCAAACTATGTGTTCTCTTATTGAGTAGGTGAGTCTAAACTTCGAAGAAAGTTATTGTAACATTTTCCTTGACCGACAAATTATTCTAACTTTTTGGAGAATCTCTAGTTTAATGTAAAAGATTTGGAAAAGTTCGGTTCGATTGCAGAAGTTCTAGGCTAACTTGGAAGTGTCCAATTCGACGTGAAAATGGTATATATTCTCTTGTGATCTGTTTTATCTGTTTCGATTTCGTTAATGCAATCGTTTTCCATGGAATGAGCGAGTTTGTTGTCTGGCAATATGGAACACATTCAGTTCTTATGAAATCGTTTAGGAGCGGCCACCACCAACTAGGACAGCACCTTCCTGCCTAATCACAAACGCTACAAAAGGTAGCAGTGCACGTCAAGTGGCACTTTTGAACACTTTATCTTCTGCCCTTTCATAGGCCATTCTCTGTTTTGGTGAAGCAGTTTATCTTCCCTCTCATCACCGTTCAGATATGTGCAGAGTGTAGCCTCCCCATAATAGATTCGAAGTGAGTAATCAATAGCAGCAAAAAATCGAAGAGGAAAACATACAAATACTCGCTCGGTCACAGAACTGGGAGCTGGTTCAAACCATGTGACGCCATACCACCTCCAACGTTTAAAAAATTTGAAGAAAAAGAAAAATGGGTGAAGAGTGCCGATGGCGGAAATCCGCGGTGACTGACTATTCATAGCTCGACGGTGTTGCCGATTCTTTGCTGCTTCTCTACAATTACTCATTCTTTCCGTTGTTCTCCTGTTCTTACAGTGTCATATCGATCGCTATCAGATTGCAATGGATGAATAGACGAAAAGAACAGAAGGTGGCGAGGTCCTCCTTATGCTCCGCATGTAGCAGAAACTTAAATGCATAACAGCAGCCAAAAATAGACACTGAACGACAAACCCCCCGCTTAGCGAACACTGTCAGCAATGTGGAATCAGTGCTAAAATCAATTAGAAGGGCACGTGGAACAACCGGTAGGGGTCGCAAGCTAGCGCCACGCACTACGAATCGCTTCGAGGCTCGCGCTCAAGTATGTGGGGTGCTTCATTCCTCTAAGGAACATCATAAATAATGTCAGACTTGTCTGTGAAGGGTACAAGAATTAATCTGCACAAATCGGCTTAGTGTTCGGGACGTCAATTCTTAAGTGGATGCATCGGAAAAGAATCGGTCAACGCAGGCATTTATCCAACCTCTATCAGCGGCATGATGCCTTGTTATCACTGGTGGTAGAAAATTTCAAACCAAACTGGTCACCTTTCAAATCAAATTGGACACACTGCTAAGCTAGGCGACGACTTTTGAAATCAAAGCGAATTCTTCCAAACTGAAATAAGCCTCTTATACCTTAAATTAGGGGCGATTCAAAAAAGGTAATTTTTTTCAAGGAAAATTTCAAAATAATTTCCTTTGGAGTCAAATCAGTTTCCTTAAGCGTCATATAGCTGGTATCGAGGTTGTAAGCTGTCATAATGATGTTTTGTTGCGATCAAAACCCCTAGCGCCAGGCGGGACTCGAACCCGCACCTCCCTCTGACCGGGCGGGAATGCTCTGCGCCGTTGCACCACCGGCGCCGTTTCATCGAACGCAACATCTACACCTCGTGGGACCGATCAGCACTCACCACCCGGCAACCTCGACACCAGCCACATGAGGCTTAAGGAAACTGATTGAATCGTCTCTATCAAGACCATCAGCTTCACTGCTTCCATGCTGATATCAGCGGCCGGCTCATCGGGTGAGTGCTGACCGGTCCCACGAGGTGTGGATGTTGCGTTCGATCAAACGGCGCCGGTGGTGGAGTGGCGTAGAGCATTCCCGCCCGGTCAGATGGAGGTGCGGGTTCGAGTCCCGCCTGGTGCTACAAGTTTTGATCGCAACAAAACATCATTATGACAGCTTTCTTTGAAGTTTTAATTAACCTACCGAAATAAGTTGCTTCAAATTTTATAAAGGTTTCATTTTTTTGGGGGAAAAATAATGGTTCGAAGCTTGTTTTAAACAGCAGGAAGCAGGCTATTATTTAGAGCCGAAAAGAGATTGCGCCATGCCCTCGTACAGGAACAGGTCGCGATTTTTAATCGATTGATAGCAAAATTCATATTTGCACGGAGACTCACACCTGCAAGCGCTACAACAAAACGCTGCTACGTTCTGCTATCAGGGTAAAAAGCATCCAATTCATTCGTTACGGCAGAACTTTTCACGTCGAACCACGTTGAATTGGGCACTCTTCCAAGACGTTGCGGTTTTTATTCAGTTGATAGCAGAAGTTAAACAACAAACACAATCGTAAATAACACAGATATCAGTATGAATATCCAAGTGATACAGCTGGCAAACCAAGATTGGTATAGATCCTTGGTTCACGTAAGTGGCATTTACACTATCAACCAAATAAAAGTTTTTGTGTGCATGGCGCGATCTTATCTTTTAAAGCGCTATATGCTTGCCTCTTTGCTGTGCTTTAAGACTAATTTTAGTCGACTATTTTTCTCTAAAAATGGTTTTTTATTATTACACTTGTCGGGGCAGGTGAACTAAAAAATTTCAATGAATGTTACACCAAATTTTCACTGAATCTCTAATTTAAGCTGCCTGGAAGTCATTTCGGTTTGGAAGAGTCTGCTCTTTGATTTCAAAAGTCTCAACGGTATCTTAGAAGAGAGTTCAATTTGACGTGAAAAGTTTGCAATTCGATTTGAGAGGTGTCCAATTTGGTTGGAAAATGCCCAATTCGGGCAGTGACCCCTGCTCACGAAGGTGTCCCAACCCCGTCCTGCGCGTCAAAGTTCCAATAACAATGTGAAATCTCTGAGAAATACGAACCGAATTCACACCCACCTGACTAGGATGCCCGAGATTCTTGGCGATTTGCCAGAACAGTCCCGAGCCGTTGCGCATAGGACTCAGTATAGGTGGTGGCGTGTAGGGATGTAGTCCGCGCGGTTGTATGCCGTCTGGCTCGACGAAACGCGGAGAACGCAATTGACTGAAACAACATATGTAGGGAATCGATCGATCAGTACCACTTGACCCAATCGATACGAATCGATAAAAAAGCGGCGGTCGGCCGGCTGGCAATCACGCGGGGGCAGAAGCACACTGGTCGTCCGTCTGTTTGGCTGCGCAACTCAGACACGCGACACGCTGAGTCAGACGTTAAACTCTTGAGCGATGCCAAAATTAAACTCCATGGCGGAGCTATGGGAAATATTTAATAATCGAAATATCGATTTTTGCTATGCTATCTGCACGTGCAAAAATGTGCAACTTGTGCACATTTGAAGAGCGAGAATGAGACAAAACATATGCCAAATAGATTAACAAGGCAACATGCCGTTGAAGGCAAACAGAACACTACCTTTGCATCAGCTAATTATATTTTATTTGTCGATTTTTGAACAAAAAAGTAAAAAAAATAAAATTTAATGACAACAGACATGTCTTGAGGCAACTGTCCAAGACGATGGCCTTACTTTGCATATTTATATGACCCAAAATGTATGGAAATGCGTTAAAATTGCAGTACACCTTTATCATATCAACAAGATAAATGTGTAGAAAAAATTCTGCGTATTTAGCAGATGGACGAACGTTTACAAAGGACCATAACGGCACCCAGATTTTTCAGTAGCCTTGTAAATGAATAAATAAATCAATAATCCTTCAAATTTCACCTATGTGTTCAGAAAAACTTTAGTTTTACTGATGCCGAATAAAAAGAAATAAATCACAGAAATAATGAAAAAGAAAGAATGTGTGCACATAAAATACGAAGAAAAAAAGCAAATTAAACGCTTAAGAAAAACATCGTCGATATATAATACAATAATCAGCGAAAGTGATAAGAAGGATAAGCAGTGAAACTCACATTAAGATACGGTAAGATGCGAGAAAATCAATAACAAACATCACATGTAACAAACATTAAAATAAAAATGAAATATGTGTTGCATCTAATGTTATTTTATGTTTTCAAGTATTATTGTTTAAAGCTTTATTGCATTTTTATCTTATTTAATTCCTGACTGGATTTTATGAGACCTTCTTGATCCTTAAAATTTCATTGTTAAAAAGATAAAGGGTAATGGACGGCGTTATTCAATCCTCTTTGGGATGCGCCATGCATTCTACTTCTACGGGATGTCGCGGAGGCATTTTGAATGTGTTTTTGGTCACACAATGACTTGCGGTGGCCAGCCGATGAGCAAGTCAGCGCACTATCCTTCCCATACAGGTCTGGTACCAATTCACCGACCCCGGAAGGATGGAAGGCTTGGTTGGCCTGGGCAGAAAATCCGAACCAGGAACCTGGTATCGGGTGCAGTCGACAGCGGCGCCTCCTCCGACTGCGCTCCACGCGCCCGAATTTCGTTGTATCCCTGAGAATTTGTGCATTCATTTGCTTGAATTTTATTTTTTCGTGAGGAAAAACAAAATAGCAAATAGAAGTAAAAATAAAAACAGCTTAAGATAGAAAAGCAGCTGTAATAAAGTAATGACGAAGCGGATGCAATGAAGATAGCAAAAAACAGCGAACGCTAGTTCAAATCAGCTTCTAGTGGCGGGTGTTCCTTTAGTGCAAAAGTCCAAAAGAAAAGAGAAAAAAGAAAGAAAAAAGAAGGAAAAGGAGTGCGAATTCCAAAGAACTAAGAAAACTAAACGAAACTTAGGTTGAAACACTTGCAGACCAGAAAGTGGAAAATTCTGCGAAACTTTGATGAAAACGGTGCGCTTAGACGCGATCAAAAGTCTTGCACTGACCTGGACTCGAACCAACTTCGTCAATCCTACAGAAAAGCTGGACCAAAAAGCGTAAGTGGTGACATGTCCACGGAACACGGAAGACGCCTGTTCGAGGCCCATCCGGCGCAAAGGTTTTGATCGCAGTAAACCGAATTGCAACGGCAACAGGAAATAACCACGACAATTGCCACACTGGGTGTTCATTGCGAGGAATAACCCGCCACGTAATCTCGTTCTCTAATCTATGAATCGCTGCGCGTTGTTATTCACCGTGTTTATAGTACGTCTGCGCCACGAGGCTGCTAAATGGAACTTTATTTATTGGTCTGACGCATCAGCTGTCTGGTCGTCGTCTGCAGAGCGACGCAGCCGTGTTTGTCGCATTAACGCCATTAGTGGTTTTCTTCAGAAAAGGCTTTGAGCACTTAAGAGAGAATGGGAAAACTAAGTTGACTGTAAAATTCAAGAATTGTATTCAGAAGAAGTGATGGACGAACGATATAAAGATAAGATGAGGATAAAGGATAAAGGACGCTGTTACTCAATCCCTTTTGGGATGCGCCACTCATTCTACTTCTACGGGATGTCGTGGAGACGATTTGAATGCGTATTTGGCCATACAATGACTTGCGGTGGCCAGTTGATGAACAAGTCAGTGCTTTATCCTTGCCAGACAAGTCTGGTACCAATTCACCGACCCCGGAGGGACGGAGGGCTTGGTTGGCCTGGGCGGGATATCCGAACAAGGAACCTGGTATCGGGTGCAGGCGACAGTCGGCGCCTCCTCCGACTGCGCACGCGCGCCCACAAATGATCTACTCTAATACTAATGGATTTTCTATTGCCATTAGTATACAATTACAAACGATATACTAATGGCAATGGAAAATCGAAAAAACCCCACTCCTCACAAGCTTGAAGAGCACTGCATAAGGATAAAGCTCGGTACATATCGGGTCTTTGCCCAGTCGGGTTCAAGAAATGCGCAACGTTCGAGTAACTCAAATTAATATCTGCTTCCCCTTCGGCACTCTGCTGAAACTCCAGCATGTGACTCAATCCAGTGGGGTAAAAAATCAATAAGTACCAATGTAGCCTTTCCACCATGCTTCTGCCCATGGATGACGGTAATCAATCCCGTAAGGAATGGGCAATGCATTCTACTTCGTCGGGATATTGCGCAGGCAATTTGAATGCGCATTTCGGCTCTTCGCTGAAGATCCAGCGACCGTGACCCAATCCGATGGGGCAAAGAACCGATAAGTACCCGTTGGATCCTTTCCCTCCACATTTCTGCCCATGAAGACACTGGTACTGACCGATAAAAGGGACAAAGAATAAAGGATGGTGTTAATGAACCTCTCAAGGGATGCACCACGCATACTACATAGTTCGAAGGGATATTGTGCAGGCAATCTGAATGCGTATTTTGCCTGTTAGCTGGAGATCCAGCGTGTGACCCAAACCGATGGGGCAAAGAACCGATAAGTACTCATTGGATCCTTTCCTACCACACTTCTGCCCATGAAGACACTGGTACTGAAAAAATAGATAAAAAATATGTAGTCGGCGTTAAACAACCCTTTCTGGGTATGCGTCAAGCATTTTACATCGAAGGGAAATTGTGCAGGCAATCTGAATGCGTATTTTGGCTCTTCGTTGGAGATCCAGCATGTGAACCAACCCGATGGGGCAAACAACCGATAAGTACCCATGGAGTCCTTTCTACTACCCTTCTGCCCATGAAGACACTGACACTGATAAAATGTATAAAGAATAACCAACCCTCGGCGTTAATCAACCCGTCTGGGTGTGCGTCAAGCATTTTACATTAAAGAGAAATTGTGCAGGTATTCGAATGCGTATTTGGCCTATACACGACTTGCGGTGGCCAGTTCATAGACAAGTCAGTGGCTTAGCCTTCTCAGAGGAGTTTCAGAGTTGAGAAGTACATAGTTATGACTGTGCGCTAATCGAAACAAGAAACTCCACCCGGAGAGCAGACGACAGCCAGCGCTTCCTCCGACTGCGCCACAACGCGCCCAAGGGCGCTCCAAGCAAGAAACGAACCTGCAGAACACGTGGAGGCGCCAATGCACGACCGAGCAGTGAGCAACTGTCACGCCACGTCTTCTGGGCCTACGCCCATCTGTGCAAGCGAACATTGCAGCAGCGGCCAGACGGATGACACAGTCACCCCGTGTTGACAGACGACGATGCCTCGTGATGTAACACCATAAAATGCAGATCCGCCGCCGCTGCAGACACGGCGGAAAAAACACCGGTGGCCCACAAAAAATCACGACACAGCTGACCGTTCAGTGAAGCACAGAACGCACTATTTCATGGCGACATCGGGGAATGCAAACAGAGCCACCCTCGCCATGCAGTGGAGAGAACAAACCCAGCTGGAAGAAGAAGAGGTGGGCTCTGAACTCTTACAACTCCGCTGCAAGAATGCGGTGCGGAATCGCATTCTTGCATACGTCTCGCTGCCTCCTAGCACTACGCTACATAGACCTCACCTTAAATTATCCCCATAAATATGGCCACAAATCCACCCATTTTGACCTGAGAGAGAGGAGGAAGATATAGATAATAAGGGTTACAGAGGGATGTGAACCGATGGTGCTGGATGCGCAATACATTGCCTCTTTGCGAGGTGATGGGAATCCATGTCCGTATTTCTACCAAGTGATAAAGGCCTCCTGCACTCTACCGAGAAGCCTCGTAGGAGTCATCTACTGGAAAAAGAGTTGAAGTTGGCGCATAGCAGTCAAACACCTTTTTGTCTGCAGAAGCAGCGCTTCTTGCCGACTGCGCCAAGATAAACCAAGGACAAGAGACGGCGTTAATGAATCCCTTTTTGGGATGCGCCAGCGCAATCTACTTCTACGGGATGTCGTGGAGGCGATTTGAATGCGTATTTAGCCATACAATGACTTGCGGTGGCCAGTCGATGAACAAGTCAGCGCTTCATCCTTTCCAGATAAGCCAGGTACCAATTCACCGACCCCGGAGGGATGGAAGGCTTGGTTGGTCTGGGCGGGAAATCCCAACCAGGAACCTGGTATCGGGTGCAGGCGACAGGCGGCGCCTCCTCCGACTGCGCTCCACGCGTCCATTGCGCCAAGAAGGTGCCACAATGAAGTAAACCACACTCCACATTCAGAGCCCCTTTTCCGGACTTCTGCGCCTATGCTTGCAGATGCCACTAACAATGAAATTAGCCATACTCCTTATTCACATTAATATTATTTTTATTATCATTATTTCATTATTACGTTTTACATTACTGTCCCGCGTGAAATAGCTAAAGTTGTGCAAGATTGCCTTATTCGTTATTTTCCTGTTTTATGAGCGCACCTAATGTGCAGTTAAAAAAAATTTGAATAAATAAATAAATAATCAGAGCCAGTTTTTTCGAACTTTCGGGATAGACCCTTCACGTAGTAGGCTCTGCCTAGACATTTTTGTGTAGCTGTTCATTTTTTAATTCTCATTTTTTATTGTCCTATTACATTGCAAAAATTTTTTAGCGAAACAACTCTAGCTCATGTAATGAAACAATAAAAAAATAAGAATAGAAAACGAACAACTACACAAAAATGTCTAGGTAGAGCCAACTACGTGAAAATCTGTTCCGTCCGTTTGTACGTACGGGATTCAGCCCTAAATTAATGGCCGTTCGAGACGCTTCACGGATTCCGTGTAGAGAATCAATCGCACGATCAATATCGACCGACACAAAAATTGTGGCAGCTAAACACTGCTTCTGAAGAGAACCGCAGCATCGGTGACTAATCAATACATCAATATTATGGATTTTTGAGTGAATTCACTGCAAAAGCTCAGAATAATAAAACGAATAAGATTGCCGCTGGGAAGCCTTCAGAAAAGTTAGCAAGGATCGATCATCCGCTGAATGGCGATTGATGTTATAGACTTTTACACAGACTCTTTTAAAACTTGCCTGGGATCAATTGAGCACGCTGCAGATCAACATATTAATTATATAGCCTGATCTATCGATCAATACCAACCGACTACTGTAGATCTGAGCGTTGATAAATGAATAAAAAACAAATGATTGAGAACTGAGATGTCCACACAAAATTTATTGTTGCTCGAAGATAGCTTTATAATAACTTCCACGATGGTACAGATTACCGTTCACAGCAGTGGCTTCACTACAGACAAGCTGTGTTAACCGATCAATCCAATATCGATCGATATTATCGATTTGTGTCCAGAAATGAAAATTTGAAGTAGGAATCTCTGCGTTAAAAAATCACAGAAAATAGAGACTATCGAGCAGCCATTCAATAACAGTAGAGATATTATCGATCTTTGTCCGAAAATGGCAGCAAAAACTTGTAATCGCGGTGTATAGAGCTCACAGCATGTGAACGGTATCGCTTTGTTAATCAATATAAATCGATATTGTCAGGTTCTTCGCGAAGCGCTCGGAAAGTGGTCAATATGCTTGGTAAGGCGGAAATTCCCATAAAATAATAATTAAAACATAGATAATAAGGATAAAAGACAAAGGACAGTGCCTATCAATCCCCTCACTTTATTTCTATCAGATTTTATGGATGCAATTTGAACACGTATTTATAGGACACAACAAACCAATTACTGCAGATTTCTGAGGCTGGAACGGCCGGTGACTGACTGCCCTCTGGAAAGCAAACAGAAAGATAGAAAAACAAATGATAGAATAAATAAATGACCACAGATAAATAAATAAATAAACAAGACCGGAAACCTCGTACATTATATTTCGCCAGTTCGAGTTTTACCCTTAAGAGGAAGAATATGTAAATATGAAGCTCAGGGAAGCAACAGCATTAAGGTGAGTAAATACGAAAATTTATTTATTTATTTATTATGAATATGAGCTCATTTGTAGAGCAGAGGACTTCTCACCCGCTCGCTGGTAGGAATGCTATTGTAATAAAAGAGCTAATCTGTGAATCTGTCTGCGAAACTATCCCTCCACCCATGCAAAGCGTATTTTGCGCTCAAAGCCTGCTTTATAACCACTTCTACAACGCGATGCTACCGCTAGCAGCAATGCTTCACTGCAAAGTGACCGTCCAAGCAGTATCGATCGATATTATCGATTTCACTTACAGTGATCAGTATATGGACAAGTCAGTGATTTATTCCTCCCAGCCAGACAAGTTTGGTGCAAATTCAACGATCCGAGAGCGATCGAATACTTCGTTGACCTGCGCGAGAAAACCGAACCGAGAACCTGGAATCGGGGTACACACGAAAGCCAGCGCCTTCTCCGTCTGCACTATTAGGTTCCGAAAATAGTTGACAATAAATAACGACATCAAATTTATTTGGCTGCTGAAGTAAACAAGCAAGTACGCACTTCTTGATATTTCAACGAGTTAAGGATTTTCTGTTTCCAGCACACTACATAAACCGTGATACGTCAACTCAAACGTAAATTTCAATGTTCCCTATTTTCGCATGTTTGCGACGAGTTCTTAGCGGGAGGGAAGTGCATGGCTCACTCCACCCGGCTGACTTGCTACAATGCGTGGTTATTTTGTAGCGAGAAAGGTGGAAACGCGCGCCGATCATCACCATGGGATGAGCGAACGGATAGCGAGCGACATAGGACATAGGATAGGACGACTACGACGACGGCTACGCGGAAGTAGACCACCCTTTCGATTCTCCGAATCGACTTCGTGAAACCGGCCGTGCGACGACGGGGCCCCGGTCATTTTTTTTTTGCCCCGCTCTCACACAAAAAAGCGCTGATTGATTGAGAGTTAGCTCCCTCCCAAAAAAGCGCCAGCTTGAATTATCGCAGCAGTGGTGCTCCCCAGTCATGTGAAGAAAAATAGAAAGAAAGTCCAACACAGTGAGGGGGGCGGTGGCAGCAGGAGAAGGTACTGCGGAAGAAGACGGGCAGCTCCTCAATAGCGCAGCTCCAGCGAACTTCTGAACTGCACTACGGCGCTAGGATACGGTGCAGGTGTTCGCCAGCATGGGACCGACTGGCACGGCCAGGTGTGATCATATCATTCGAGTTTTTAAACTGCGTATAGATGAAGCAGCGAACGGAGATGGAGCGTACGGTGGCACGACGCTCGACGTAGCACCTTGGCCAGGCGGTTTCGCCTGCACGTCGGAATCATTTGGAGGAACCACCACCTCGTGCAAGAGGAAGCATAGAATGAAACGCACGGCGCATTACGCTCAGAGTCAAAATTCGATCGACATCTCAGCAACAGAAGGATAAAGGATATAGCTCAGCCCTAGTTCATCCCTACCGCGGCATGCGCCACGCACTCCACTTCTACGAGATATTGCGAAGACAATTTGAATGCGCCTTTGGTCTACACAATGTTTGCGATGGTGTGAATGGCAAACTCGCTCTGGAAACAGAAAAGACAAAGAAGAATGAATAAAAAAGAAAAATATGCGCCGAAAAGTTCAGGTTTTTCGGCTAATAAAGTCCCTATGCATCCTCTCTCTGGACCGGTATCGAATTCTTCGGTCATAGACCTAATAAATCAGTGAGCATCTGGAATGACGAGTCGGTCACGTCACCTACGTCCACGAATAGCTTCGCAAGAGAAGCATTTAAATGCCAGTTGACGTAATTCCTAGCCAAATACGGCTGGAAGAGGGCATGCACCGAGAGCAGCCATTCGATGGCGCCGCATTCGATGCCTAAATTGAGGTTACTTCTGCAGACAGCAGCGCACTGCAGTTGTCGACGACTTCAGGATCTCGTGCTCGTCGCCCACGACGTTGCCGCCACCACGGTGAGATGACGAATGGGGGCTACGTTTGTTTTTCGGTAGCAGCAGCGGCACGGTGTAGACGTTCCATTCAGTCCGCAGTCAGACAGACAGATAGACAGACATGATGATTTGAATTTCTACATGTCTCATCGACAGCGGTCGATGCATTCGGCCCCGAATGCAGGTGCCGGTACCAGCGATACGGTACCGGCCCCTGCAGAGTCACGAGGCAGCGCCTCGCGCTTGCTGAGGTCAGCAAGCGCCAGCGCTGACGAAAGAGGGAGGGCCCCGGCTAAACCCATTCCGGCTTTTTCTCGTCTAGCGACAGGTTGTCGCGCTATGTCCTCTACTAACAGTCAGGACATCGTCACGTCAGATATTGCTATCCCTAAAGCTGTCTTCGACGAGCTCTGCTGTAGAGCAAACGTCCAAGCCGAAGCCGCCGCTGCTTTGGTCCTATGGTCAGCAATTGGAGAGTCCGCATCTGTCGCACAAGCCGCACATGTCGCCAAGGAGATCGATCTCCTTTCAACGATGATGCCCACTTCGACCGTGAGTAAACCAGTCCTCAAGAGACCAGGTCTCGAGAAGCATTATGAGTTTTAACAGTAATGTGCTGGCTTCAATTGGCCCTTTGCTGCCGATAGCTCCCGAGGTCTATCGTATTAAAGCAACGATCACGAAAGCGTTTCAGTTGCTTTCTCAACGTGGCTGGGAACATCCACACTAAACAGGAGTTTTGGTCTAGATTGGGACCTTCCAAGTTATTCCGATCAGTTATTTTGCACGGCCTCAACCCGTCTTGTGTGGAAGTTCCTTCACTAAATTTCAGCAAGGAAATTTCGGTTTCAGATTTCATAAATGCTGCATTTATTGATTCCCAAATTGATCGCCTATTGATTTCAAAGGCTATCGAGAAGGTCAGAGACGGTTATTTCATTCGCGTCAACCAACTTTCCGTTCCGAAGGTGAGAAGTTGGGATTGTTACTAGATCTCTCTGTTCTGAACAGATGTTTCCCAAGAGTTGGGATTAAATATAAAGATATGAGTAAGATTGCAGCTCTGCTTTCGAAGGGAGGATTCATAGCGTCTTTCGACCTAAAATCAGGTTTCCATCATGTGAGTATGCATAAGGACTTCTCGAAGTTCCTGGGTTTCAAATGGAGAAATAGGTTTTTAAAGTTTGTCGTTCTTCCCTCTGGGATGCCGCTAGCTCCTCTTATTTTTACCAAGCTTTTAAAACCTCTCCTAAAAAAAGTGGAGAGCATTTGTGTGGCCATATATCTTGATGATGGCCTAATCTGGAGCGCATCCGCACACTGGTGCGAAGAGTCGGTGAAGACTATACGTGCAGATCTCGACTCTGCGGGCTTCTCGATAGGGCAAGGAGCTGCTGGGTCCCTACCGAAAAGCTAACATGGCGAGGCCATATGATAGATTGGATAGATTTCGTACTGGACCTCACTGGTGAAAGAAGAGCAAAAACTAGAGAGTTTAGTTTCAGGTTACTAAAGAACCGCAGCTCCTCTTTGCTGCGGTTGATGGTCTAATCTGGAGCGCATCCGCACACTGGTGCGAAGAGTCGGTGAAGACTATACGTGCAGATCTCCGACTCGGCGGGCTTCTCGATAGCCGAAGGCAAGAGCTGCTGGGTCCCTACCCAGAAGCATGGCGAGGCCATATGATAGATTTGATAGATTTCGTACTGGACCTCACTGGTGAAAGAAGAGCAAAAACTAGAGAGTTTAGTTTCAGGTTACTAAAGAACCGCAGCTCCTCTTTGCTGCGGTTGATGGTCTAATCTGGAGCGCATCCGCACACTGGTGCGAAGAGTCGGTGAAGACTATACGTGCAGATCTCCGACTCGGCGGGCTTCTCGATAGCCGAAGGCAAGAGCTGCTGGGTCCCTACCCAGAAGCATGGCGAGGCCATATGATAGATTTGATAGATTTCGTACTGGACCTCACTGGTGAAAGAAGAGCAAAAACTAGAGAGTTTAGTTTCAGGTTACTAAAGAACCGCAGCTCCACTTTGCTGCGGTTGATGGTCTAATCTGGAGCGCATCCGCACACTGGTGCGAAGAGTCGGTGAAGACTATACGTGCAGATCTCCGACTCGGCGGGCTTCTCGATAGCCGAAGGCAAGGAGCTGCTGGGTCCCTACCGAAAAGCTAACATGGCGAGGCCATATGATAGATTTGATAGATTTCGTACTGGACCTCACTGGTGAAAGAAGAGCAAAAACTAGAGAGTTTAGTTTCAGGTTACTAAAGAACCGCAGCTCCTCTTTGCTGCGGTTGATGGTCTAATCTGGAGCGCATCCGCACACTGGTGCGAAGAGTCGGTGAAGACTATACGTGCAGATCTCCGACTCGGCGGGCTTCTCGATAGCCGAAGGCAAGGAGCTGCTGGGTCCCTACCCAGAAGCTAACATGGCGAGGCCATATGATAGATTTGATAGATTTCGTACTGGACCTCACTGGTGAAAGAAGAGCAAAAACTAGAGAGTTTAGCTTCAGGTTACTAAAGAACCGCAGCTCCACTTTGCTGCGGTTGATGGTCTAATCTGGAGCGCATCCGCACACTGGTGCGAAGAGTCGGTGAAGACTATACGTGCAGATCTCCGACTCGGCGGGCTTCTCGATAGCCGAAGGCAAGGAGCTGCTGGGTCCCTACCCAGAAGCTAACATGGCGAGGCCATATGATAGATTTGATAGATTTCCTACTGGACCTCATTGGTGAAAGAAGAGCCAGAACTAGAGAGTTTGGTTTGAGGCTACTAAAGAACCGCAGCCCCTCTTTGCTGCAACGACTCAAATGGTAAGGCTTTATCTCCTCCATGCATCTTGTCATCCCTTTACATGTGAAGAGGTGGAGAGCCACGATTGGGGAGGTAGCTGACAAGCAGTGTCCAGACTGCTCGAACCTTCTGGTTGAATTTAAGCAATCAGATGCAGCTGGTATTGCGATAAGCAGCAGTAAGTATCCTTAAAAAGGGTAGAGTAAAACAGAGCTACAAGAGTTAGCAGTGAGCATCTGGGTCCTTGCGAAGCTTTGGCATAGAATTTATCTGGATCCCAAGATCCTTGAATCCGAAGCAGATTCAGCCTCCATGTTCGTCGACCTAGATGACCGTGCAGCGGCAGACGCGATTTACTTTGAACACAGACACTCGTGAGGTACTTGTTCAGTGGACATGTTCGCAAGTAATCGTACGGCCAAATGTCCGATTTTTGTTTCTAGATGGGCCTCCGAAGGCGCATACGCAGTGGCACGAAGCTGGAGCGCTGTGGAACCAAGGACTCATTTAGTTGGTTCCTCCTCCCTATTTAATACCCAAAAAAAAAACCCTTTGCTGGGCAAAGTCCCATCGCTGTAAAGGAATTCTAGGATTTCCATATGGGAAACAAACCTGCTTTTCCCCCTTGTTAGGACCGGTGTTCCAAGCATGTGCTCTCCCCTTTACATTTCGTGGTCCCACCCTTAACTTCGACTTGCTTTTGCTTTAATTGCACTCAAACCCCCTCCGGGCTTTAATAGTTCCGTTCTATGTGTAGAAACTTCAAAGCGAAAGTTTCGCCGGAGTATATCGGAGGCGAAAATGATGATTTGAATTTCTACATGTCTCATCGACAGCGGTCGATGCATTCGGCCCCGAATGCAGGTGCCGGTACCAGCGATACGGTACCGGCCCCTGCAGAGTCACGAGGCAGCGCCTCGCGCTTGCTGAGGTCAGCAAGCGCCAGCGCTGACGAAAGAGGGAGGGCCCCTGCTAAACCCATTCCGGCTTTTTCTCGTCTAGCGACCCCACCCACCCTCCCATTTGAGTTGGAGAAGGCTGAAGAAGAAGAAAAAATCCATTTACAGATGTGATCCGCGGCCTTACGCCACACAGGAGCCGTTGACGCGGGTCACATGGCGTCAGCAGTGGGTCTTCAGCAAGTAGCCACCATTATCGAGGCTTGTATCGATCTCGCTGTAGCGCCAGGGACGCTCAAGATGAGCGAAAGACCCAGTTCTTGGATTTTATTTCCAAGTTTCGGGTCCCATATCAGGCCTCCCTGAATTGAAGAACGTTTCTGTGGCTCATCTAATCCACATCAGCGCCCTCACACATTTCTTCGGCCCGCTGCCTTCATAAGATGCAGTTGTCCCACGTTCTGAAGGCGCTGTTTAGGACAGCAATAAGTCCGCCCACGTGCTAATCACCATCCCAAGGCTTCCAGGCCCACATAGATATAATAGTTAAAACAATCCTCCACGAAAGCTCGGACCAAGCTGCCGTAGGAGCTACCATGGTCCTCATCGCTTTCCGGGGTCCGTTGAGGAACAGTGAGCTTTGCATGCTCCACTTCCAACACTTTTTCTTATGAAGGTGAGAGCGTATGGTGGATTCTGATCGCTAGGTCCAAGACCGATCAGGCTGCAGTAGGGTCTAACGTGGCGCCTAAATTAGGCCTGACCCAGATCTTATATTGGCAGCAATTCTGTAAAGCCAGAAGCCCTCTGCTGCCACAGTCATTTCTATTCAGTTCGCGCAACGTAGGCAAGCCAATGGAGATTGGCTGCCTGGGTTATTAGGACAGCTACCCACGCATTAAAAACTGGGATCGCCAGTGGGAAAATCATGTTAGCTGGTCGTTGTAAGTCGTCCGAGACATTTGGATGCTCCACGCAACCTTCACCATTGTCATACTAGGGAGCCCAACTGGCCTTCCTCTTGGGGAGTTTAGTTCTACCTTCAGGATGCCGCCAACTCGTACCTCCACTTCTCCACAGTGTCGGTAGCATCTCGACTGACATGGCCGTCGGCACGACAGCCTTCTCAGCTTTCCGCCGATGAGTCCTTTGGGACAATTGGATGCTCCAGGAAACCGTCAAATTGGCATACTAGGGTGACCGCATTCTCAACTGGCCAGCCCCTCGGGGAATTCAGTTCTACCTTCACGATACGGTCAGCTCGTACCTCCACAGGGCCGGCAGCGTCTCAACTGACATGGCCGTCGACATCGACACTACAGCCTTCTCAGCTTTCCGCCGACGCTCACGGACGCATTATGACATATATGTTGTTATTAGATTCAGAACATCTAATCTTCTCATGCCTCCCATGTATAATCCATTCGACCCTAGCGATGTTACGTTCACAGTTAGTATATCATCTTCTGACGCCTCAGTACGCGTATGATCCGACAATCTCACATGTATGTATGTATCCTTTACGTGAAACGACGCGTATGTGTCTACCACACCACATGGATGTATGTAAACGTATAACATGCATAACGAGAACGTATATTGCACGACGACGAGAGAT
The DNA here is from genome assembly GCA_947396885.1 of Heligmosomoides polygyrus polygyrus. Lineage (NCBI taxonomy): Eukaryota > Metazoa > Nematoda > Chromadorea > Rhabditida > Heligmosomidae > Heligmosomoides > Heligmosomoides polygyrus. The sequence continues at coordinate 13,404,427 of OX377204.1, forward strand.
AAAGCCTTCTCCCCCCGTTCTATGTGTAGAAACTTCAAAGCGAAAGTTTCGCCGGAGTATATCGGAGGCGAAAAGACTCGTCTGCAGGCGCAGTCGCCGACGTCGTGCAACGAGACGGAAAAGCGGCGGCGGCGCCGCTAGCTATCAGCGTCTGGGTGAAGAAGGAAGACCACCCTTAGGTTCCCAAGGACGCTGGACTTGACCCACTACTGGGCCACACAAGCGCACCCCTTAAGGAACGGCAGCAAATTCCACGATAAAGAGTGCGGCCAGCGGACTAGCGATTCGTACACCAGCTAGCCGAGGCCGTTAACACCTTCGATGTGTTCCTTGGCTGATAAGCACCCTACTGATAGCCGCAGCCGTTGCTGAGCTGCTTGGACTGACTATGAAGTGCTCGTCGAGCGAAGAATATGCCCGCCGACGCTTCGGACAGCGCTCATCGCCTGGCCGAGGTTTGATCCTGAGCTAGTCAGCTGATTACTGATGATCAACTGCAGCTGAACGCCAACAAACAACAGACGAGCACGACACTCACTGCACGCCTCCTGCGCTTTTCGTCTGGTGTATACACATGAGTCGGATCGACATCCGATGACGCGAAAACAATGGCCGTCTTGCACTACTCAGACCCTGTTAAAATGCGGTGGACCTACGTACATACAACAGCAAAAAACACATCTAATCCAACCAAACAACTCCTTGCTTCAGAAGGGTTCCCTGCTGAATTCAGCAGGAATGTCCACTAAAACCTCGAGAGCAACGATACAGGTAAGAGTGTTTCAACTAATTTTTCCCTTTAAATTGTGGAATTGGGCGCGTGTAGCGCAGTCGGAGGAAGCGACGGCTGTCGCGTGTAACCGGTACCAGGTTCCCGGTTCAGATTTACCGCCCAGGAAAATCAAGCCTTCCATCCCTCCGGGATCAGTGAATTGGTACCAGACTTGTCTAGGAAGAATAGAGCGCTGACTTGTTCATCGGCTGGCCACCGCAAGTCATTGTGTGGCCAGATACGCATTCAAAATCGCTTCCACGATATCCTGTAGAAGTAGAATGAGTAGCGCATCCCAAAATGGATTTAACAACGCCATCCTCTATCCTTATCCTTTGAATTGTAGAAAAAACCGGTTCCTAAGTCGAAAGACTTGAGAGAAGATATACATTTTACGGACAACAACTTTGTCCTGAACCCTGCATGAAGGATAAAAGGATAGAGAACGACGTTGGTTAATCCCACTTGGGATGCGCCATGCATTCTCCCTCTCCATGATGTCGTGAATGCGTATTTTGCCCATGCAAAAACTTGTGGGCAGGCGATGGACATGTCTATGTTTTATCTGTTCGAGGCAAGTGTGGTACCATTTCACCAATCCGGAAAGATGGAAGGCTTGGCGGAAATCAGAATGGAGCAGAATCAAGCGCACACGACAGCTGGCACCTCCTCTGGTAGCTCTAACCAACGCCACTATGGGGATTATATAGTACCGAAAGGCAAGCTAATTATTTGGTCACTAAAAAACTACACGGTGCGGCGCTTAAATCGGAACAACTTAATTTTTCTTATTTCAAGCAAATTTATTAATACAAAACACAAACAAAATAGAGAATTCTTAAACACACAGGTAGACGAACATCTCAAGAGTAAAATTACTCAATTGCCTTCGTCAGCAGCAACGACCGGCCATCATCCTTGGCCTGAAGCGCTCGCACGCTGTTCTTAAAAGAACGCTGTCCATATTTGTAAATGCTGCTTCAGCAGTGGAGCGAAAAGATGTGACATTAGTAGGCCTCACCTGGGGCCGGATTCATGAACGCCTAACCCGCGGGTATTGGGGGTAGAGATACCCACGATGAAGCCTGCGTCTCTAACTCTTACCTTATCTCTACCTGACTCTTGTCTTATCTCTATACCCCTTATACCCACGAGTTTAACTGTAACTGTTGATGAATCCGGCCCCTGGTTTCAGTGGAGCGCATTTTTGTAAATGGCAGCGGGCATGCGGATGTAGCCACGGCGATCGATTGGTCTTCTCGGCCCCTGCTATACCCAAGATGTGGTGTGTAAGGTTTATCATGAAGGCCATATCATGGTTCATCCATCCCCTATACCCAGCATACCCGCGGATATGCGCGCTGATGAATCCGGCCTCTGTTTAGCAGTCCTCTCGAATACGCTCCGGACACAACAGTCCAGAGGATTCAAATCCGGATTGGGCTGGGGACAGATCTCCTTGAACCAAAAATGTCAAGTTATCGGACAGCGGACTAAGTGGCTAGTGTGAACCGCTGCGCCAACCTGCTGGAAGACATAGGGTCTTCCTGAGGGCTGGAAGACATAGGGTCTTCCTGAGGCTACAGTCACCATCCACAGTTTCACTGTTTCAGTCTATAAAACTCCCAACCAGAATGAGACTTTTCCACGACTGCCGCAGTTCTTGGGTTTTCCTCGCCAGGTTTGCGGAACCTTGAACCTTCCCCAGACTGTTCAGAAGCATTGCACCTGGCAAAAACGTCGTAAACGGTTGATCTCGGGTATCCGAAGAGTTGAATTATTTCAGTGGGCGAAGGCTCCGCACGAATGCTTCCGATAATCGCCGCCCTTCGAGTGTATTCCGCACTTATATGCAATACTGAGGTCATTCTGAGGTTATGACTCTTTACTAGAGGCTTCGAGATTTCAATGATCAGGCTCTGGCGAAATTGCAGTATGGACGTAAATTTGAATTTAAATTCGTCCCAATTGATCAGAATAAAGGTAGCACGAGTTACAGTCAGCATACGGATCTATATCAGTGGACAACGGAGGAAGATATGGTTTTAGGTACAGCAGGAAAAGGTTGCAGCTTGAAGAACAGGAAAACCACTGCGGCGCCCATTATAAACGCCTAATCTCTGCAGCGATGGGAAACGGGAAACGGTCGCGTTAATGACGGCCATAAAATTGTGTTGTGGGATGGGTTGGTTGCTGGACGCGCGTCGTGAACGCATGGAATTTCAGCGTTAGAGAACGTCCAAAATCGTTGCAGCACCGAGAAGCACAAGCAGCTCGAGCCACTGGCTTGGTTCGGAAATCGACGTCGGAAATCAGAACAGCTTCCGTAATTCTACCGTAACCGCGCACAGATCACAACCCCTTAGTCAGAATTCGGGCACTCGCTAGGCAAAGCCGCTCGCTCACGTGATGCTAATTCCTTTTGAGGTGGTGCAAGGACGACGTGCGTGGAACGCGGCAAAAAAGTGCAACAAACGCGCTCCGCTGTGCCTTCTCACGCCTGCCGTTTTGCAACCTTCGCTGCTTGTTCAAAAAATTTCAATCAATAATTTCGATCAATAACAAGTTAAAAGTCATTTTCGGTATAGGTCGAATGAAGTTACTGCTTTACGGATTGAAGACAACAGAATGAGGCTTACATACGTAGCACTTGACAAGGGCAGGCATAAAGGTTGGCGCCAATCAACCCCTTTGCTGGATGCGCCACGCACTCTACATACTTGTACGGAGAATCGCGACATCAATTTGTATGCGTTTCTAATATATAGAACTGCTTGTGGTGGCGGCCATATAATGAACAAATCAGTGAACTATCTCTTCCAATTAAGTCTGGTACCAGTTCTCCGAGTCCGAAGAGATGGAAGGCTTGGTTGAACCGGTCGGGAGATTCGAACCAGGGACTTCGTATCGGGTGCACGCGACAGCCAACACCTCCTTAGACTGCGATAGCACATGACCGATAAACGGTAACGAACAACAAAAAAAGTGAAAACAAACAATAAGCAGCAATTCAAGTCGAAATAAATTCATCGTAGCGTCCCTTTTCTGACAATTTTAGAGTGGTACCTATATAACCTATTCATCTAATGTAGGATGTGTGGCGCATCCTAAGGGGATTGATTAACGCCGTACTTTATTCGTTTAATCTTATTTATTAGGCTTATTCACCTGCAGGTATGCGAATAAAAACACCAAAGAATTAATGTCTGAAAAAGATAATGAATAAGATTTATTTAATATAAAAAAATTGCTTAATGAAATCCTTTTGTTCGTGCAGACATCTTGAAATATTGAAAAAATCAAAATTTGATTAAAAATTAAAAAACCATTCAATTATTTTCAAAAAGTGTCGGTTTAATGAAGGAGCAAAGAAGGCAGTTCTCAGAGTTTGGTTGCGCAGGACAGTGTTCTTGTAAACGTCTTGACTGTCATAGCGTAGACCAGTGAAAAGAAGAAGGATGAATGAAGAATTAAAGAGAAGAAAGAGGGGAAAAGAAGGAAGAGAGTAGAAGAAGAGCGAAGAACAAAGAGGAAGGAGGCGAAGGTGAAAAAGAAAGAAGAACGAAGGAAGTGAAAGAAGAGGAGGAATGAAGGGGAAGGAGAAAGAATAAATAAGAAAGAAGGAAGGAAGAAGGAAGGAGAAAGGAGAAAGGAAAAAAGAGTAAAAGGAAAGCAGAAGAAGAAGGAAGAAGGAGTGTGAAGCAAGCAGGAAGAAGGACGTTCCTTGGAGCTACTCAGCATCGCTCGAAGCACGCATCAAGCGGCACTGGGAGCGTTTTGCTTTTAAGGCCAAAGAGCTCTCGCCCTCCATCGTATTTGAATTTTCGCGGAGGCTCCATCGCTAGACGCTAGTCACTAATGCTGCCGTTTTAAAACCGGATTGAAATGCAGAACAATAAACACACACACGCACATTTCCATTATAAGAACTCCCAGGGGCGCCGTCGGAATTCCTCCGTTTTCACGGCAGTCGTCTTTGTTGCGGGAAAACTTGGCCGAAACGGCGCACATCTACTCGAATTCAGTAATGCCGGACGGTTCAGGCAGTACCCTTCGATATGCGCCATGCATTCCGCCCATAGCTGAACCCGAAGACGGGCAAAAACGAGTAATTCGTAGCATTTGAGAAATTTGTTTTGTCTTTCGTCCGGAAAACCTCTTCAATCTCGCTCCGCCGATTACGACACTGCGTTCGCAAGGGCCTAAAACGAAACCTAGCGTCTATCTGTCTGTCTGCCTGTCTGCTACCGATCTGTTTGTCTGTCTGTGCCTCCGACCGTCAAAACATTATAGCATATTTAGTAGCACAATTACCCCAGGAAAGGTTTCATATTTCGAGCCGTCATTATTGGTCTCTACTGAATGTGGTTCTCGAGTCGAAGTGTCATGTAAACAGTATTGATCGAGTGACCATTATCGACTAATATCGACTCCTCTCGGAGGTGTTTGATACGGGAATCACATGAACGATTTGGCCAACAAGCAAACAGCCGCTATCGATCGATTTTGTTAATTCAGCTATAAATTGGAGATATCATATTATTTATTGAACATTTGTGTTGACCGGGAGACACAGCTCACAACAAATCAACAGCATCGATCGATCTGTCACTTTCGATCGATACTTTCGATTTTTCGCTCGAGCCGACCGTTTGTGGTAAGTACTAGAATATCTGATGATCGAAAATTCGTCAGATAATTGGACTATTCGGATAACGGCGATTTTGCAAACCCCGGATTTCTGGATGATTCGGAAAAGGACGATTTTGAGGCCTCAGATTTTTGAATGATTTGGATAAGAGCAATTTCGCAGACCCCGGATATCTGGATGATTCGGATCGGGATATCCGAATCAGATATCCGAAAATGATTCGTTCGGATCCAATGTATAAAGGATAAAGGACGGCGTTACTCAATCCCTTTTAGGATGCGCCACGCATTCTACTTCTACGGGATGTCGTGGAGGCGATTTGAATGCGTATTTGGCCATGCAATGACTTGCGGTGGCCAGTCGATGAACAAGTCAGCGCTTTATCCTTCCCAGACAAGTCTGGTACCAATTCACCGACTCTGGAAGAATGGAAGGCTTGGTTGGCCTGGGCGGGAAATCCGAACCAGGAACCTGTTATCGGATGCACGCGACAGTCGGCGCATCCTCCGACTGTGCTACACGCGCCCATCCCATGTATAGTAGGTAGCAATCACATGGATATGTTGGACGGTAGACAGGCTTCACAACAGCATCGATCCGATGCCGTTACCGATCACTTTTATCGATTTTTTTGGGTTGATCGGTTTGTGACAGATGTGAACCTGCTCTTCTCAACTACGCACTTTGGGAGCGTGGTAGCACAGCAGGAGGAGGCGCAGGCAGTCGCGTATACCCGGTTCCAGGTTCCTGGTCCAGATTTGCCGCCCAGGCTAACCAAGCATTCCATCCCTCCGGGGGTCGGCGAATCGGTACCAGACGTGTCTGGGAAGGATAAAGCGCTGACTTCCTCATCGGCTGGCCACCGCAATTCACTGAATGGCGCAATACGCATTCAAATCGCCTCCGCGACATCCCGTAGAAGCAAAATGCGTGGCGCATCCCAAAGGGGATTGAGTAGCGCCATCCCTTATCCATTGTCCAGCGGAGTTCACTTCAGCAGACCGCGCCAAAGAAGCAAGATGAAGAGTGGTCAGGCTCCTGAGGGCACTTCACTCGTTGCCGGCTGTCGCGAGGGATTTGCGGTCCCCAACTCCGCTCTCCTGCTACTGCAACTGCAGCTGCTGCTGCCGCTGCCGAGCAATCAAACGTGTTTTCGAGCGCTCGCTCGCTCACTCGCGTAGCTGCTGGCTGCGCGCTCGCTCGGCGAACACGAGGGTAGACATCAAAGACCAGCCCACGCCCCCCGACGCAAGATTGCAGCAGCAGCAGCAGCGGTGTGAGCACGAGGTCGGGGGCCGTAGCAGCGGGCTTCTACCAGTCTCCAAAGGGCCTCTGAATCACCACAGACATGGGAGAAATTCTCTGACGGGATTCAACGACCCTAGGAGTTCTTACGAAACGGGTACAAATCAGATTGTCCCCGCCGATTAGACACCAGAGAACCCAACTGAAAAACGTATCTGGCGGTGACGCCGGCTCTCAAATCAGATGTCTGATGTCACGCACGTCATTTCTCTGCAGCGACATCTCCGCTGCTGGAAGATTTAGGACATGCGACTGCAGAACGTGCAGCGCCGTCGCTGCAAAAAATGTAGACGGCGTCTTCCAGTCCGGATAAACAAGCACCACCCGGCCTTCCGATGCTTTCCGACTCAGCCCAATAAATCTTTCCCTTCGACATTCAACCAAATCCTACGAAAAGCTCAGCTACAAGCCGGGATAGCTAGAAGTGTACTGTATGTAGGCATCTTAGATAGAGGTAGCCATTAGTCACAGGACAAGCAAGTCAAGCCTTTCAAATGATGAAGGACAAAACGAAAAAATGCGAAAATAAGTAGATCACGGTTGAATAGAGAAGACGAAGCAAGCTGACGAGAACGATGATAAGAACAATGAGAAGGATAGCACGTGGAAGAAGAGGAGGACGAAGAAGTGAAAGAAATCGGTGAGAGGTGGAAGGAAGACGAGCAGGGTACGCGTATAAGGAATATAGAAGAACAAAATTAGAGGGAAGAGGAGAAGGAGACGAATAGGAAGCGACAAGACAACACAGATATGAATGAGAAGACTCGAAGGTCTGAAGAAAAAGAAGATGCACATGTAAGAGAAAAAATGAAGTTGCGATGATCAGTGGATGATAACGGTGATTAGAAAGAAGAAGAAGAACTGAAATAAGAAGATGATGAAGATGAAGATTTCGATCTTGCATCAACGGTGAACTTGTCTCGCAGCCATAGGGCCTGTTCATACTTCGCGACAAGAGCGACAAGAGCGACTATGGCAACGCAGTTATTTACGTACACCGAGTGTGGAGTACGCAATTATTTACAGCACACTTTGTCTGTCGTCCCAGTCGCTCTTGTCGCGAATTTTGAACAGGTTTATAATAATGAGGAGATGTTCGCTTTAAACTGACTATAAGGTACCAGTTACCGTAAAATTGGCACGTGAGAAGACAAAAAAATGGAAGCGCTTTATTATAGGAAAAGCAATAAGTAGGCGAAGAAGAGGATGGTGATAATGAATAGGAATGGGAAGGCGATACAAAACACTTATCAACAGGATTGCGATAGCTGAAGAGAGAAGACCAAAAATAGACGGAAGATGGCGTTGAAGGTGATGAGGGACAAAGGATATGATAATGAAGAAGATGAAGAAAAATAGAAAGACGAGAAAGAAGCATAAAGAACGCGGTGAAGGATACCATGATGTTCAAGGAAGCGCAAAAAAGATTGGAGATGATAATGGCAATAGTGGTGGAAACGACGAGGAAAGCGGTAAGAGAATACTAGAAAGAAGAAAACTGAACTAAAAAACAGGTAAGAAAGGTAGGGGTCTTAGATAATGTAGGTGATGGTTTGCAGACGTCAACGAGCAGGAAGGACGAAGGAGAAGGAACGAATGAAAGGAGGAGTTGAAAAAAGAGAATGAGAATGAGCACGGGAAGAAAGAAATAGGAACGCTAGAAACTCCGGACTAGGGAAACCCATGGAGAAGCGAAATAAAGAAGAAGATCAGAAAATATAATAGAATAAGAAAGATGCGAAAACGATAAGGTGAAGGACATCGTGGTAGACAAAAAATGTGGGGATGAAAAAGAAGAGAAAAAGGAGGCTAAGAACATACAGAAGAAGATGGCTATGAAGAAGAATGGGGGGGGGTAAATGTCAGGAAAAAACTGTGGCAAGGCTAAGTGCAAATAGAGGGAGTTCAAAAATGAAGATGATACCGCGAAAGTTGATTAAGAGCATGAAGAAAAGAGGATGATTACGGGGAAAAAGAGGAGATGAGAAAGACAAAAGTAAGGACGATGAAAAAAGGAAAATACGTCGAAGGAGAAGAAAATGAAAAAGGGGAAGATCGAAGAAGGTTTAAGAAGGAAAAGAAGTGAGAGGCGAAAGATGAAGATACTAAGACCATGCGCCAAAAAAGAGAATGAAAAATAGGGAAAAGGCGAGTGCGAAAGAACAAAGACGGCTATGAAGAAGAAGAACAAGAAGAGAAAAAGCGGACAAAAGACGATATGAGAAAGCTTAGCTAAAGGAATGCCCGCAAAAGAGAGGGGATAAAAAGGAAGATGAGCGTCAAGGAAGTTCACGAAGAAGACAAGGAGGAACGCCACATGAAGAAGAAGAGGGAGATGATGATAGGAAGGGCAAGAAAATAACGATGAAAAGAGTAAGAGGACTAAGAAATTAAGGATGAAGAAGCGCAATAGAGGGGGTATGAACTAAATGAGGAAGAAGTGGAGTACTATCAGTCCAGTGATAAGAACCCAATGAAATATATTTAGAACATAACGATGAAAAAAATCACAAAACGAGGGAAATTACGAAATATGGAAGTTCAAAAAATTATAGGGAAAAGCATCCAAAATGGGGGAAATGTGTGAACCACTACAAAACATTATTTTGCTTAAAAATATTTTAACTTGAGAATTCAAATATTTGATAATGACACTTTCCATTGACTTCGCTTTCCTTTAAGAAGTCCGCAGCATCATTGTAATCTAGAAATTACTGGTCGATGACGACCCTCCCACACATACATGCACACGTGGAGCGCGATTCCGTCGAAGGCAGTGGCGATGATCAGCGCGATAACAATGGAATTTCTCGCCAGAATCTCGGCGAACAACTACCAGAACTAGTCCTAAGCGTGTCCACTGTCAATAGCCATGACCACAGGCTTGTCACTCCCTGTCCAGCTGCAGAAGCGGAAGCCATAGAGCTGCACAGAGGCTACATAATTGCTTAGACTAGACATCTGACAATGGGATTGTAAACGATAAGGCACAACGGTAGCAGAATAGAATAGTTAAATGGAGGCTAAATCGTGAAATCCCGAAGTCGAAAAGCATTTTTAACAAATAATTTGTAAGGCACAACCTTTACAAATATCGCAAAGACTGATAAACCATCCTTACAATGAGCCACGAGTTATCTTAAGAGGTAAAGACATGGTTCTTAGCGATCAGCCCAGTTTTTTAGTCCAAAACCGAATTATGAGGTTCTGCAAGGAGACATGCAACCTGCACGATGAAGTTTCGTAAGATACTGAATGGCCGCAACAATTTCAAAATGAGTCACGGTCACGAAAAGAGGTCAAATGCACGGCTTATCCTGAACAGTAATTGCTGAGGCTGAAGCTAAACGACTCCTCAGTCCATGTAATTTTGACCAAATAGCTAAATAATCTCCAACTTCTCTTTAAGTCTGGCAGACACAATTGAAAAATTCTAAAGCCTGGAGCGGCTGATAGAGAGGCTATATGTTATTACAGGATGTTTTGTTGCGATCAAAACTCTTGCGCCAGGCGGGACTCGAACCCGCATCTTCTGCTTTCCGGGCAGCAATGTTCGCCTTACACCACCGGACACAGACCTGGAGGGTATCGTGAAAAATTCTATTTATTTTTTAAAAGCAGGCTATCTATTAAAAATGGAGATAATATAACCCCTTCATGAATCTGTGTATACTACCCCATCATAATAAAGCTAAGTCGCCAAGCCGGCCGTCTGTCCGCCCATCCGCGCAAAATTAATTTCGGATCCAAAGATTTTCAAGCAGCTGAGTAGGTGTCATCAAATTTACTCCAACAACAGTCGTTTGCAACGTTGAGCACGCGAATGGATTGCAGAACTCGTAAAAGCACCGATATCGATCAATACCACCTCAACCCTCCTCTGAAGCTCATTTACAGACCTCTGAAACATTAGCAGAAGGCGGATATATAGGAAAGCGAAGGCTACTAAACTGACATATCTCTGCAACAACTCAGAGACTTGCTGTACGAAGCAGAATGACCTTCTACGGCTTTTCTCGTCAATCGATTATCGATCGGTAAACGGTAAAAGACCCCTACGGGTCGGCGAAGAGGCGCCAGCAACCGGAGCGTCACGCGGAAGACGGATGAACTCTACGCGGGGACGAAATTGAGGAGTCGACAAAAAACGCCGACCGCCACCTTCTGATGCGGCTGCAGCAGCAGCAGCAGCGAAGAGGGCGGCGAGGCGAGCGCCTCATCTGCAGCTTCAGCAGCAGCCGCCGCGGCGGCCGCCACTTGCAGCTGCCGCCAGCGATCAATGCTGCAAGAGTGCAGCGAAGGAATGCGCCGGAGCGGGCGATGTGGTCGAGTGACGTGGCGACGGACGACGTCGCGCCGCGACCATCGCGTCGCGACCCCCGACGGGCGGCCGGCGACGCGCGGTAGTCGCGCCGCGCCGCCTGCTCGGCACTTCGTCGCACGGCGTCGCGGACCCGCGACTTCGTCACGCGGCATCGCGGAAGCGGCGACTTCGCCTCGCGGCATCGCGGAAGCGGCGACGTCGTCATACGGCATCGCTGAAGCCGCGACTTCGTCACGCGGCATCGCGGAAGCGACGATGTCGGTGCACGTGGAAGAGCGACGACATCACTGTGCTCGAGCGGCGTCTCGACCCGCTCGGGCGATATCGCGACGCGGCAGTCGCGGCGAGCGGCGACAGCTTGACGTGAACCACTAGTAATTAGGTTCAGTGTCGCGCCGTAGTAGAGTACGTCAACGCCATAGTTTCGATTGCATACTCCAGAAGAACCTACTAGGAGGAGCTAAATAAAGGCCAAAGCACGGGGCTCCAATCCCTCTCTGGGATGCGACACGCATTCCACTTCTACGGCATGTCGTGGAGGCAAGTCGAAGGAGCGCTTGGCTTGTACAGTGAATTGTGGTCTCCAGTCGATGGATAATTCACTGTGTTGTCCCTCCTAGAGAAATCTGGTACCAATTCTGCGATCTCAGACCAATGGAAGGCCTGGATCGCCTTGGCGGGAAATCCGAACCTCCGAACCAGAAATTCGGAACCGAGTGCACGGGACTCTCGGCATCTTATCCGTCTACACTACCACACGCCTCAGAAGCAACTAGGAAGCTAAATAAAGATTAAAGCAGGATGTTTCCATCACACTGTGGGATGCGCCATGTATTACTCTTCTACGGGATATCATGGGGGAATGTGAATATGTACTTGGTCTACCTGAACCTTGCGAAGACGATGTTGAAAGAGATGTCTATCCCAACTCGACACCGATTCGTCAAAATTCAGAAGAAAAATTGCCGATCTTGCTACGATATACACAATCGTCACGTCGAAATGTACATTTTTCAAACCAAATTCGACACTTATGAAATCAACTTGGAGACTCTGAGCCAAACTGATGCTTTTGAAATCAAATAAACATCTCCGAGATCAAAATGGAAGCATTTTGAAGATAGAATTGGAGACTCTCTAAGATGGTTGGAATAACTTCTTGTCTAAGGAAAATTTGGTAAAACTTTCTTTGACGCTTTTAAAAAATCACCTCTGCAACATGGAAACACGCCATTTGGAATTTGGCTGCAAATTTTATCTTCTAAGTATAGTTACAATTTAGAGTTCATTTCAAAGTGAAGAAGGCTCTAGTTCTATTTTGCTAAAAGAATGGACTGCACCATGCGATTGTCCAGTATGTTGCGGTTTTCATTCAATTGATAGCCAAAAGTCAGGGTGGAACTGCTTGCACACTTGTAGATGGCACAACGGAAACAGTTGTCAAAACACCTATCTCATCTTCACTCCGCTGTTTCAGTCAAACTGCATTTATTCGATTAATCAAGTTAAAATGGCGACGAGCTGGATGAATGCATAGCACGATCCCTTCCATTATCACTCCAAAAAATTGCTGCCTCTTTGTGATCATTTAATAAGATTAAACTATAATTTTTCCTTGAAAACTAGAATTTTTCAAAATTTCAAGCGTATAGCGATTTATTGGAGCAAGTGTGAATTTTAAAAAATTCAAGGTAAACCGAAATTCCCTTGGACAGCAAGCTAATTCTCACCTTGATTCATTAAGAGTCTCTACATAGTTGAATCGGAAAGATGTCGTTTGATTTAGAAGGCGTTGAGTTTGATTCCAAAAGCGTCAAGGTTGCCTAGAGGAATGTTCAGCTTGATTTGAAGTGTCCAATTTGATTAGAAAACGGTATAAATATATACATAGAAGCTGACTAGAAATGGGATCAGTTGTTTGGATGCGTGTTTGGCCTACACAATAAATTCCGGTGGCCAGACGATGGACACGTCAGTGTTTTATTCTTCCAAAACACGTCTGGTACCAATTCAGCGACCGGAGTGATGAAACGCATGAATGGTTTGGCACCGACCCGAACTTAGAACCCTGATTCGGGTGCACGCAACCGTCGGGGCTTCCTCCAAGTACGCCACGCGCCCACTGGGATTTAAGCTGAGAGGAATTCTAGGGGCTCTCTCTATGGAACTTGACCACCTACAAACCTCAAACAAAGGCTCTGCCTAATCGCTTAAAGAAAGTCTGTCTTCATACGACAGCAGAAAACATGAGTATCGATCAGGAGATGAATGGTGTAAGCGTGGCGAATCCCCGACGAAGAGCAAAAGCAGGGCGGCACCCGCCCCCGAAAGCAACAGCACGGCGACGTTGCACTGCAGGCGGAGCGTGCACTTCGTACCAGGCAACAGAACACGACCACCACCACGACGTGAGCGCTGCGACGGAAAGTCAAACCGTTGGATTCGAGCGTCACTATATAGCCAGATAATGAGCGGAATGCCCTTTGAAACCACGGCTAAATTCTAGCTTTATTAGCGAAATATTTTCAAAAAATCGCGAGGAAGAGAATACCACACAGTGTCCTCTGGCTGCATCAATGCCGAGCGCTGAACGTATTTTTCGGTAGCGAAGACGGTCTAATACATATGACTGCCTAGACTGATTTTATCGAAGTGAGGAGCTTACCGGCGATGAGTGCTAGACGTCGGCGCGAATATAATGACCGTTATCAGAACGAATGAACCAGCAGGAATTTCAGAATTTTCTAGCTTTCACAATAGTCTCAGAAGTTACAAAATGAGTTGTGATACCTTTGTCAAACCAGAGTGGTGGGCTTCCGATGCTTCAGCTGAAAGTTGACGTTGGTCTTGACCAAGTCACCTTGACAAGGAAGCATTCGAGCAGAAGGCATAACGCATCCAAATTCCGTCAAATAATGCAAATTGTCCTCTTATTTAATCCATGCGCTTGCCGTTCTCAGAAGTTGGCTGCAGCGGTTTCAGATCAGAAGTCGATAACAATCTATCGATATTGATCAATCTATGGAGTTTTTTTTAATGCCTCACTCCGTATCACCCCGTCAGAAACGGACAGGTGCGAGCAGTATATTTTCTACGAGTCAGTAAGGCTGTTTAACGGCCACTATTTCAGCAGCAATTGATAATGATCGACTAATTGACATCCTTGAGACCCTACGAGCGCAGCCCATGGCCACTAATTTTGTGTCGATGAACAAACAGACGAACAGACAGACGGAGTAATACTCTTATTCCTAGGAATATTTCATTAAAAATGGGTTATTTGCGGCGTTTTGGAAATATATCTAAATCGGCACCAGCAATCGGCAATCTATATACGAAATCTGCTAAACTGTGCGGTTGTACCCAGTTCAGACATCACCTCATCATGCAACAATACTCCTCGGCTTCATCACCGCGCCCAATTCAACAAGATACGGGCATCGTTTTCGTCGCGATCGATATCGATCGATTGATCGATCATCATTAAAAACTTAGGAAGCTCACCCGCTGGTTCTTAATTTTGCGTGGGTAAACGAACAGACGACAGAAGACCGGCTAGCATTCTTATTTTTAAGAATTCTCCGCTAAAAATGAGTTTTTGTGTGGGTCGTGAAACATGTCAGGAATGCCGACTTTCTCGTTATAGCTCTGCCCATTTCGGCAGTATTCCTACCCAACGTACTTCATTACTTATCGGGAATAGGAAACCGTTACTACTTGTCGTTAGTATGGCCTACAAAAATAGCCAAAAGTGGGCCAGCCAGTCACAACTAATCAGATCACCGACCAAACGCGAAATAACCAATCATGGCACGCCCGTCCGATGCGGCCTGATTGGTCTCGTTTCCCCTCCCAATTTAGGCCGCATCAGCGACTAATACCAAACTATGCAAATGTAAGATTATAAGACTTCAGCATCCAAAGGAAACTAGCAACTACTGATCTCTGGTTCCCGACGGGAAACGTCGCCATTCTTGGTAATTTGACGCTCACGTGATGCGCCGCTCGTCGCGGTCTCATGAAACTTGACCGCAGGCGGCTGGAGCTCTAATGCAGTGCAAAGTGGGTCCCTTGGCAGGGAAGACATGGGGCGGGGCACCCGAGCTCCATTTTTGGGAAAGGGAGGGATAGCATTATTTCATTATTATTTTGCAGCGCTCAGAATACGCTGAATAGTCGTTAAGCCGTAAAGCCTCTTGAAGGGGAAGAGAATGAGATATCGCCCCTGTAGGGGTGGAATGAATGAGTCTCCGTACGCACAGGTACTATCTGAGACTTCTCCTTGGGCGGTTGGAGGGATGAGCGAGAGAGGGGCCAGCCAATTACAGCATAGAGAGCCAAGAATTCCAATCTTGAAGTGTAAGTGTGTACCTACGAAGCCATATCAACCTCTTTAACTATTGGCAGGGAGACACGGTTTCTCCCAAGTTATTCACAGCGGCACTCGAGGATGCCATGAAAGATTTGAACTGGGACGATAAAGGCTACCTTGTCGACGGTAAACAAATCAGCAACCTTCGCTTCGCCGACGATATTGTTCCCATCTCTACCAGCACGGCAGAAGTCGAGGAAATGCTGAACGAGCTCAATGTGGCAGATATGAAGATTGGATTGGACATGAATATGTCCAAAACACAATTTATGGTCAACCAGCGGTGTGACGCGGGACTCGTAAGGTTAAATGGAGTCGCTCTGCAACAGGTCGACTCCTACGTCTATCTGGGAAGAGAGCTGAACATGGATAACGACCTCGCTCCTGATATCGCCCGCAGGAGACGCGCAGCATGGGCAGCCTTCAGTTCGATTCGCGAAGTCACCGATCAGGTCAAGGATCCCGGCCTCAGGGCCTCGATATTCAACGCCTCTGTACTGCCTGTGATGTGTTACGCGACGGAAACCTGGCCCGACAACAAGACAATCGCCAGAGCGATGCAAACTACGCATCGTGCACTGGAGAGATGTCTTCTGTGGACAAGCCTTCGTCAGCAATGGCAAGAAGGCCTACGAAGCTCGGAGCTACGGGAGCAGTCGCAATTAGCAGACCCGCTGCAGTACATGAAGAAGTCCAAATATCGCTGGGCCGGACACCTGCTTCGACAAAAGGACGATAGATGGAGTCTCAATGTCACAGAATAGCTCCCGAGAGACCATAAGAGACCACTGGGACGACCGCCAACGCGATAGGCAGACTCATTCTCAAGATCTTTCAGAGAGCGGAGTCTGCCTTACTGGATGCAAGCAGCCAGAGATCGAGCCGTCTGGAAGAGTTGTGGTCCCCGCTGAGAAGACCTCCAGCCAACAAAAGGACCATCAATGTATCAAAGTAAGTAAGTAACTGTTGGCACGCTACCAAGGCTAGTACAATAGTTTAGAAAATTAATCTTGAAGAGTGAAGACAAATAAAGGCTACATCCAATTTCTACGGAACACGTGATATATACGTAATGTATGATCCCACTCGCATTCAAGGAAATCGCTATTACAGGCATATTTCAAAGCGCTACCATAAGTCGACAGCAAACTGCTACGCAGCGAGCACTCTAGTGAGATTCTCGCAAAACAATAAAAATAAAGAAAACAGTAACGTCACGAACAAGAACGAGGAGAAGATTTTATCGACGATCTCATCAGCAACTCTCTCTCTCTCTCTCTCTCTCTCTCTCTCTCTCTCTCTCTCTGATAGCTCCATTTCATCTGCAGCGTGGAAGGCGCCGCTGAGGTACAAAACATATGGAGATGAGAAGCGCATGGCTTACTCCAAACGGATATAATAGGAGGGAGACAAGACCTCATTTTCGTGGGAGCCGTTCATCTTCAGAAAGTGGGAGAAAGCGTCACGTGAGCGAGAATCATCCGACAAATGTTGCATCGCGATTCAGTGTCCGAACGCATGACAGCGCAGTCGGAAAGGCGCCGACGTCGCGCGCCGATTCAAGGCTCTCGGTTCGGGTTCCGCCCAGGCCTGCCAAGCCCTTTATCCTTTAGTATTACCCGGGATGGATAAAAACTGCCTTGTTCGTCAACCGGCCACCGAAATACGCATACAAATTCTACACACGACGTCCTCTAGAAGTAGAATTCGTGACAGCTAAACGTACGCAAAGTGAAGAGTTAGCCGCTTGATTGGTTGGCGACTCTCTAGCCACGCCCATTGCACTCGATCGGGCAAAAACCTGATATGTACCTTTAGTGTGAAGCACAATATGAGATTGCGGATCTACCCTATTCGGAGGAGGCATATAGTGATTTGTGTTGCCAACTCCTTACTTGAATTTCTTCGAGAGCGTCAGCTGCCCCATGCGAGAGGTTTTATTTAAATTCAGGGGATGTGGTTGTGTGACATGGCATGACGAACGCAACTGACACTTTACGGTTGCCCCTCCTGACTAGGACCGATTCGGAGAGGGCTTCAGAAAATGCTCCCTTTGATATAGTTTGAGCGGTACTGGTCAATAATGTGGCCTACATGGCGAGGCGGGAGCGCACAAGACCAACCAGGTCGCATCCGACAGACGTGTCGCTCTACTTAGATGGGTCACATAAAGTAGCATACCGACGCTCCGATTGGCTGGTGCGTTCTCGTCTTCCCAGGTAGGCCACATTAACGACAAGTACCGTTTGAAATCTCAGCGTTAAATACAGGTGCTGCACATGGAAAGGAACAGTGGATAGCTCAGCTCATACCTCAGTGCCCCTCAGGGGTGAAACAACATCTACAGCCATACTCTTAACAACTTCCTGGTAGCCGTTCCACCTCTGCTTAGTTCCTGAAGGGCAGACACTACTGTCGTTGCGCGATTCAGAAGAAGCACCGAACCGAACAAGGAGCACATCCCTACCCCACCCCTTCGAATCAGTCGAGGAGCAGCTCTCTACTCGACGACGACGCGACCTTTCCATCCAATCGCTGTCAGAATCGCATTCAAAGCGCCCAGCGGTGAGCAACATCAAAAGGTTGCCACCACAGGCACCGCCACGTGAGGCGGCACCGAGCGAATGGTACGAGCTGTTACAGGACAGACCGGAACCCCCACACGCATACAGACACACACAGTTGTGTCGACAGCACTGGAGTCTCTCTGTGTGTATGTGTGTTGCTGGAGCTTTCGATATGGCAGCCAGCACGCAGTTCCGGGAGTTCGCCCCTGCCAGGAAAACAATAGTTCACGTGCACTTTTAACACCCACTACAGCCTCTGACACTGGAGCTGTCCAGTCCATCGCAGAGCTGTGAACTGCTGCCGCAGTTAGAACTACACAATCAGCAAGCTATAGCGAATTTCTGCCCAAACTTTGTGGGTTCGGCAACGTCGAGTATACGCCGTGAATTTAAGGTGCTCCGCTAGAAGCATTCCAGAACGTCTAGCAATTGACTCGTCACTTCAGGGGCCGAATTCATGAACAATGAAACCCACAGATATGCAGGATTACATGGGGTTAGAGAGAAGATGAGGGATAGATACGAATCCTTCATCGTGGGTATCTCTACCCCTGATACCCCCGGTTTCACGTTGATGAATCCGTCAACGTGGTACACCACTTTTGCATGTTCTAGGTTTGGGACCCCTCCAGCCCATTTAAGCCTACCATCCCCCGAAGTCCAAGAAATTGCAGAGTTACACAATATTTCGTAGAAGTAATGTGCGTGGCGCATCCCAAACAGGAACTGAATAACGCCATCGTCTATACCTATAATAACGTAGCAGTCCACGAATAATTAACCCGTCCAGCCCTCGATAGGCGCGCGGAGCGCAGTGAAAGGACCCGGTGTCAGGCTCCTGGGTGAACTGCTGGTAGGCTTTCCCTGGAAGAGTAAAACACCTAGTTCTGCCACTGCAAGTAATTCTATACGCCAGATCTGGCACATTCAAATCGCCTCAACAATATCTCGTAGAAGTGGAGTGCGTGGCGCATCCCAAACAGGAGTTGATTAACGCAGTCACTCGCCATTTATCCTCCTCTTTCTTAGTATCAGGCTGTACATTTCCTGAAATACGGTAGAAGAGGATTTCAGGGGAATTTATCGATTTATTTCCCTACTGGGCTGGGTGGGCGCGTGTAACGCAGTCGGAGGAGGCGCGACTGTCGCGTGCACCCGATACCAGGTTCCTGGTTCGGATTTCCCGCCCAGGCCAACCAAGCCTTCCATCCCTCCGGGGTCGGTGAATTGGTACCAGACTTGTCTGGGAAGGATAAAGCGCTGACTTGTTCATCGGCTGGCCACCGCAAGTCATTGTATGGCCAAATACGCACTCATGTCGCCTCCACACATCCCGTAGGAGTAAAATGCGTGGCGCATCCCAAAAGGGATTGAGTAACGCCGTCCTTTATCCTTTATCCTTTTTTTTTACTAGGCTGGGTCACGTGCTGGAGTTCTAGAAGGTGGTCGAAGTGGGAGTGTAGGTGTTAGCACTAGGGAGCTACCCAGCAGAATTTGAACTGAATGGCTAGCTGGTTGACTGGTTAGCGCCGCTCTACATAGCCATGCCTCCTGCACCCGATTCAGCAAATGTCCCATCGAAGTATTTAGAATTCGTGGCGTATCCACAGAGGGTTTAACCCCGATGACCCTTCTGCTTTGTTATTTTTAGGAGGAAATCTCAATAATAAATTCTCATCCCGTAAGAAGGTTTTCCAGAAGTCATCAGCGCCCCTTTAGAGTGCAGCTCACGCTCCACATGCTTGGAAAAATCGGGAAGCAAGCTTACCAGGTCTCCTCAAGGATGGTCTAGAAGACGCCTTCGCTGGTTCAGAGGCATTTTCTTGTGATGTACCAACATACAAAGAGCGCATGATAGCGCAGTCGGAAGAGGCGCCTGTTGTCGCGTGCACTCCGATTCAAGATTCTTGGTTCGGGTCTTGTCCATACCAACCAAGCTTTTCATCTCTCCGAGGACGAGGAATTGGGAATAGTTTTGTCTGGGAAGGATATGTTCATCACCTGACCACCGCAAGTCATTGGGACAAATATGCATTCAAATTGTGCCCACGATATTCAGTAGAAGTATGTAGAATGTGTGGCGTATCTCGTAAAGGAACTGTCTAACACCGATAGTTATCCTTTGTCCTTCATCTTCTACAGAAGTCACGGCATTGTCTAGACATGCGCCTAAGATGGCTCCATGACATGGAGACGTAGTCACGACGAAGAAGAAGCTGGCGCGCCTTCCTTTCAATTTGGCAAAAAATAGCCCTTAACAGCTATTTTTTGCCAAATGGAAAGGAAAAACGGAAGTTGTTGCGGGAAAACTAATCGACCGCCTAAGGGAGCTCGGTCTATGTTGCGAAGGTGGGAACTTTGGCCCAATCACTCACACGCCAGCCAATAAGAGTACCGACCCCATTCGCGCATTCCGAGTAAGACGCCTATTCAATGCGTACTGATTGGCTGACGCATTCCCACCTTCCAATGCTGTCCAGGTTCGCGACAAGGATCGAGAGCCCTTCTTCCGATTTCGAGCTATGAAGACCAACAAAGCAACGTAGATCCAGCAGTGAGCATATCGAAGAGAGAGAGAGAATATCGAAGAGAAATCGGCTATCTGTCTGTCGAAGAGATTCGACAGTGTAGACTCTTCCTAGCAACACACACAGGGCAAAAACGGCGCTCGATTCTGGATGCAAACAAGAATGATGGATGAGCTGAGGGGCCGCCGCCGCGCCCAGTTCCAACCCGTCCGGGATAAGGACGGACCGCGATGACGTCCGACGTGTGGATGTCTGGAGTAGGCGATCGTTGGAAGCGAACGAACGTCGGCGGTTAGAAGGGCCTGGAGCGAACACCTTACACTCCTCTGACGTCGCCTAGTGGCATTGTCCTAGGTGCATTTGCTGGCCGTATATTTGAAACTGCAGACAATGAAGGCCAGAGTTCCTGTGGTTGGAAGCGAACGGGGCGGCGCCTATAATGAACGGTCACCACACACTGGAGGGCTGATTCTAGTGAAGGAAAAGGTCAATCAGAAGCGGTCGAATCCGAATCGATAGAGATCCTCCAACCCTCGAAAATGCAGCTGAAGACGACGAAGAACGAACGGACGCCGTTTAGTGAACATGTGAGCGGATGAGTCACTGGCTGGGTGACTGGCTCTGGATCAGGGGTGCAGTTTTGGTGAACAACAATTTTTTTCCGAAGCGCACTGGCAACAGCCAGTGCCTAGTATAAACACCAAAAAAGTCATTCGGCAGCCATGCGCACTCGTTCCATCGCGGCTGCATATCGACCACATGTCGCAGGAATCCGCTACTCAAGCCTCTTCGGCGGCCCTTCTGAATTGATAAACAACGCCATACATCGGTGCATGATCATGGACCCATTGCCTTTACGCGTCTAAGGTTCCAACGAACGATCTAGAAGACATGGCAGATCATAGGTCTAGGTATGGCCTCATGGTTATGCCTACCAGTTAGCCACTACCATACCAGTAATGACAAAGAACAGTAAAGGATAAGGAGAGAGGACGGCGTTACTCAATCCCTTTTGGGATATGCCACGCATTCTACTTCTACGGGATGTCATGGAGGCGATCCGGACGCGTACTTCGTCATACAATGACTTGTGGTCCCCAGCCAATGAACAACCCAGCGAGTTATCCTTCCCAGACAAGTTCGGTACCAATTCGTCGACTCCGGAGGGATGGAAGGCTTGGTTGGCCTGGGCGGGAAATTCGAATCAGAAACCTGGTTTCGGGTGCACACGACTAGAAATCCAGTCAGTGGGATGGTAAAGCTTGAAAATGATTCAGTGGCAGAGTTGGGTTACATGGTGAAGCTGTCAGACGGGCGCGATACATGATAAAAGGATAAAGGGTAAAGGAAATCGTTAAACAGCCCTTTGTAGAATGCGCCACGAATTTTACTTCTACGGAACGTCGGGGAGGCAATTTCAATGTGTATATGGCCTATATGATTAGCGGAGGCTAGACAGTTCAACATTTTGAATCTCCCAGACAAGTCTGGTATCAATTCACCGACGCCGAATGGATGGAGAAATGCGCCACTTCTACGGAATTGTTTGGCCTGGCCGGGAAATCCGAACCAGGAATCGGGAATCCGGTACAGCCGGCGCCTCCTTCGACTGCGCTACCACGCGCCCAGCAAGGAGTACATATCAATTATTCCCAGCCGATTCGTGTACTTTCCACGAAGGAAGCAGTCGCTCTCGTCGCTCGCACCGTAGACTATGGACGTCAAAATATCTTTTGAATACAGGATACGACAACGGGGTTTCATTTTGGGCTCTAACTTTATTATTGCTGTGTGATACCGCAGTCAGAGGAGTGGCCGCTGTCGACTGCGCTCCTATTCGAGGTTCTTGGCTCGGATTTCACACCCACGCCAGCCAAGTTTTTCCTTTTTCTGGGGTTGGAAACACGTCATTCACTACTATGGTCATGGGCAACGAGGCGGTTAGAACTCTCCACAAATAGATGGGCCTTAATCAAGGAAAGCCACCTTAAAGTTGAATTTTTTTGCTAAGGCCTATGTTATACTTCGGCGACGCTGTTGTCGGCGACCTCGGACACAGTGTTGCGCGGGCAGCTACGCAGTGCATAGCAGCCCGCGCAACACAGCGTCGCCGACGCGTCGCCAAAGTATAACATAGGCCTAAGGTGACAGTATACGTAGACAAGACTTGAACGGTAACGACTTAAATTTCAAAGAAGATTACTCGTCATCTGGTCCAAAATCAAATTCATATACAAAAAGAATACAATTCAACGCGCATTCTGACGGTATTGCCCTTTGACTAACTTTACTGTTTGTTTTATAACTGCCACTACCCCACAACCAGGAAACCATTCGACGGTCGATACTTGCGCATGTACATACTCCTTCTGCAAACACCATACGGCTATATCAGCTGACTAGTTAGTACACCTGTAGTCGACAGCAGCTACGGAAGCCGATGGGGGTTCTGCGTGGAGAGAGTCAACTGAGGAAACGTACACAACTACTTCATGTGGGCGGGATTACGTCAGACAGGGGCGGAACTC
Organism: Heligmosomoides polygyrus polygyrus; assembly: GCA_947396885.1. Taxonomy (NCBI): domain Eukaryota; kingdom Metazoa; phylum Nematoda; class Chromadorea; order Rhabditida; family Heligmosomidae; genus Heligmosomoides; species Heligmosomoides polygyrus. The sequence goes on from OX377204.1 coordinate 13,427,474, forward strand.
CGCATCAATGGTGGTCCATGAAAATTATGCGCTCCATGCTGTAAAACATAGACTCATACTTTCGATATTTTCGCTTTTTGTTACCAAAAGCAATACAATTGAGAAAACTGTCGCAAATTCATAGCAAAAATATTAAGTGAAAAGCTGAATTTTTAAAGCTAATTTTTGTATAAACACCCTTTCGGTTTGGTGCACTTACAGCATATGGAAACACCGGAGTCTTGCATAACCACAAAAAAGAACTGCTGCATTGAACACACGTGGGTGGGATTGGAAGTGGGCGGAGCTAATCCATTTTCAGGCAAGTTTTTCCAAAGCCACAAACATGTTGATGCTGGTCGTTAATGCGTCCAGCATAGGGAGGGGGAAATGCAGCAGACCAATTAGGCCATATGGAATGAGTATGCCAATCAGAGGTGGGGCAGTGGACCTGATTGGCACGGTGCACGTTCGCTTGGTACTCTGGTTAGGTGTAAACTATTGAACCTTTTGGCAGAATATTTCTATGAATAGTAGTGCTAATACGTCACATGGTCCATCTGTCCATCCGTCCGCGCAAAATTAATGACCGCTGGGCAAGTTTTACCACGTATAAATGATATGTTTGCTGTAAGGTGCAATCAATCGAACAATATCGATTAACACTTCCAATAAGCACCACAAAACGTGGATGACATTGGCTAGGTTTATCGGTTTTTGGGATGAGGATGCGAGAGCAGCAAGCGCAATCGATCAACCGAAATCAATCGATTTATCGATTTTTTATTCTTTGCGCTTCTGAAACGAAGTCATGACATTTAGTCAGTGTCGTATAACTGCTGGTAAAAGCATGATGACGCAACAGCTTATTGAACAACTAAAGGATTCAGGCTAATTAGCCACATTAGAATGCGGCATGCATTCTAATGTACTTTGTTGTGGTAGCACGTTGTTTAGACAGCGCTGCGTGGCTCTCCGTGGACAGCCAAGCACGTCATGGAGAGTTTAATTTGTCCAAAATCAGCCAGATGGGTGCCTTCTACCTTCGAACTGGACCGAATTACGATCGATCCTCTCCGTCTTGTGCCAAATGTGCCCGCTCTCTGCAGTACATCACACACCGGCGACATCGCATTAAAGTCGCCGTCGGAATCGCAGTTCTTTCGCCGCACCGACACTCCATTCGGCTGCAGCAAAGTACAACGATCATCGCCGGCTTGTTGACGTAGCTGCTCACTGCACACCTGTCAACAGCGGCACTTTGATGGAGCAAAAACGCCTCCTCGTGGATGGCATACGGTGTCGGGTAGGGATTTAGGAGGTGCACGTAGATCTCGGCGACGCATGGATGAATCCTTCTTGGACTGTAGATTCGGTCCTTGTTTCAACACGAGGTGCTGCTGGGCGAATAGCAGCGTGACTTGGGTTCAGCCCTGTTTAGTGGCGTTTTTTTAACTCATGAGCGTCGTAGGTCACCGAGTACTGACCTAGTTGAGAAATCGAGTTGAAGACTGCATCGCAGAATCGCCACCATCGGCGCCTCCTAGCCATTACGCCGCATGGAAGTCAGTAATGGCCTCGACGAGGAACCGAGCCCGTGTCGGCTCGTGCGACTTCACCTCTTACCAACTGCTTCATATGGACGATTTGCCACGCGATGCTTCTAGAGAACGCCAGACCTCCTAGGCAGACGTGGTGTTGGCAGTATACGCAATACAGCTGCCATTTGCAGTGCAGCTGGATAGAGGCGCCGCTGTTTACACCCCGCATCGATTTTTAAGTTCGGATCGCGTCCACGCCAACAAACCCTCCATCCTTCCAAAACCCGTTGCCACTGTTAGCAGACTGGTCTGAGAAGCAGGAAGCACTAACCTGCCAATCGCTTGACCCCACATCTCAGTGCGTGGACAATACAGGAGACACAGGTACGTAGACGTTGGTTAATCCCTTTTCGGGATGCGCCACGCATTCTACTTCTACGAGATGTGAGTTTGGCCTATACCATGACTTACCCTGACCGGCCAAGTGTACGAGTGAAGGTTTTTATTATTACTTTGAAAGTTTTTATTACTACTTATCTATTAATATTGTTGTCGGGAGCAACTTTTATGCCGCACTCTCCAACTGCGGTACTGTGCGTGCCAGCAGACTATGTAAATATGTATGCATATGAATTAAAACCCTACACAAAAATCTTGTAGGAGCAAAACGCACGGCGCGACCCCAGAACCGACTGAATAGACAGACTTATTTTCTTTGGGGTTGGTATAACCCACTACTATACCCAGTTGAGATAAAAAGTTTAAAGAATAATGGGAAAAGGGTAAGCGTTAATTCATTCCATTGCGGGATGCGCCACGTACTCCATTTCTGCAGAATTTTGTGGAGGCAATTTCAGTGACCACTTGACCTATACTGTGACTTGCGGTGGCCGGGTGATGTGCAGGTCACTGCTTTCTCCGACCTAGACAAGCTTGTTACCAATTCACCGAACCCGCAGCGATGGAGGATTTAATTGGCCTGGGCGGGACTGGAACCTCGAATCGATCTGGAGGGCACATCGAAGCGGGCACAATCTAGGCCCGCCTCACGCGCGCCTTCAGCAACTTGTAGTATGAGAAAATTCTGCTTATACAGAATCATCAATGAAGAAACTGCTCCTAATGGAGCCTAGCCTCGACCGGAAGAAAATCCCTCGATAAACACACTTATATGTGGAAGAATTTCAAGGACCAGTCAGAGCTGATCGGATTAAACGATAAAACTGTTAGGAGTATCCGGCCGAACTTCAAGGGTTCTTTTTTAGAAAAAGGATTTTTTGGTTTTTTGAGAATAAAAAGGTGTTTTCCGATACTTATCGGGTATTCGCCCATTCGGGTGCGAAGGGTGTGAGAAGAGGGACACCATCCAACCAAAGCCTCGACTGCCCGCCTATTCACTTCACGCATTTTTATCTCTCTAGCGTCGATATCCCCTTTTGCTTTAGGATTCTTCACTGCTGGAACACTGTACATGCCCAATAGTAGTGGGGAATCGATAGGTGCCGATTTTTTAAACATTTCTATGTCTTCCAAAAAATGAGCGAAGAGGAAGAAATAGGAGAAGAGGTGAGGCCGTCTGTTGAGTAAAGATAATACAACGCTTTCAGTCTCTCATGTGGCAAAAAAGGCCGTTTCCACGGCGTAGAGTTTTTCAAAAACGCAGGAATGGGCGTGTTTGTGGCGCAGTGGGCGGATCTATGGATAAGCAGAGTCTCTCAGAGCAGAGTGAGCGAAAATAACCTCGTTGGACGCACGGTCGCATGCCATTCCCGCTGACCCCTTTGGTATTTAAAATCGCAAAAATATTCTAAAAAATCGAGTTCGGAATCGAGACAAAATCGAGACAAGTGCTGCTGTTCAAGACACGCAGGACTGGGCGTGTCTTGAACAAGTGCGTAAGACCGGTAAGTAGCAGATTTCCTCGACGTGGTGAGCAGCACTTGTCTCGCATTGAGGCAACAGGTAAGTGGCTGGAATAATTCATCTATGGGCGGAGTTACACCTCACTAGTACTTGGGTACATTCCATTCAAGCCAATCTTTTTTTCTAGCTAAAGTAGTAAAAATCCCAAAAACAAAGTTGGATCGTTAAAATATTGGGAACGCGTATTGCAGACGTGAGCGAAGAATCCACTTGCTCACGTTTTCCGGTTATTAAAAATTGTACAAATGTTTAAAAAAACTGATTATTAAGGAAAAGGCAGACCAAAAAACATGCAGCTAAAGCGCATAAGCCCTAAAGCCCGTATCTGAAACTGAAACAACGAATAAAAAATATAGTTAAAATATATTTAATAGTTCCGCTAAAATATAAAAGTAAAATGAAAAAACTGTCTGGAAACCTCGATTATTACGATAGATACTAGTCGTTAATGTGCCCTACATAGGGAGTTGGTACCAGAGCCAGGTCGCATCGCATGGGCGTGCCAACCAGACGTGCTCGTTGCTCTGGTTCGCTGGGGCGTGTTTGATAGGCGCTCTGATTGGCGATTCGCTGCGATTGGCTGATGCGTCCGCGCCTTCCCCTTGAAGGTCGCATTAGCGACCAGTTCCAAATGAAATTAGGTGAGACGTCACGTCTCTGATTTTCGAAAAATATCATCTCATTTTTGTTGAAAAGATATAAAAATCGTTCAAAAAAGCCTGAAAACAATGAATATCAAGAAAGCTGTAAGAAAACAGTGCTTCTGCTCCACGTGGTCGCCATCGTAGTCCTTGCGAGACCGACCGCCATTCAACCGCGCATAATAATGAGCTCAGGCCACGTACCTCTTCTGCGCCATCAGCGACGCCTTCCTGGTGGCTATGTTCTGATGCTTTTTGCCCTGAAACGGACGATGCTGAATCGAGGTGAGCAGCGGCTTGTCGGAGGTCTTTCGAGCGGCGTCGAGCTGGAAATGCGAACGATTTCAGAGGAGAATCAATGGCTTCAAACACAGGGACACATGTCCGAACCAGCACTGTCGGTGTCGGCCAAACGGCTGCACTGTACTGTTAACGAGAATAACAACGAAGCTGTTCACAATGGAAGCTGGAAAACGACTGCAAAACACACACAAATGGCCACAAATGGCAACAGTGGCGAGTGTTGGGAAGGGGACCACAACCAAACCCTCCGGGGGGGGAGGCTTTGGGGATGGTGAATACACGGCGAGACACCGCATCAAGGTGACTAGAAGCTTCCTTCAAAGAATACACCATCTTCACCTTAAACTAGACACTTTTCATTCCAAAACCGAAACTTTATCGTCTTTCTTTCATTCTCTTTAATTCTTCCTTCTTTCATTTTTATTTTCTTAACCGCGTAAGGCGTATAAATAAACGTTGTCTAAGTAAGTCAAAAAGTTTCTCTTTTCTAAAAACATTTTTACTAAAATTTCACATTTGCAGAGTGTCTTAAGAAAAAATTACCACAGTTTAAATAAGCAGAAAATTCTTATCGTTTGGCCTCCCTCATACTATGTTTTTAAGTTTATTCCAGACCATAAAATCAATGAGATCTAAATAAATATTAATCAATAATAAAATCAATATTCAACAAAATCTGATGCCACTAAGGTTGCTGGTCAGTTATAGGGAGACAATGTGCTGTGCAACATCGTGATTGCCGTTCATAAATCAAAATAAATAAATAAAAATGTAACAAAAATAGGAAAATTAAAGAAAATTTCCATTAAAAATTCAAAAAAAATCTAGAAGGAACAAAATCAATCACATTAAAAAATACATATAGTTCTACTGTATAAATTCAGGTAAACAGCGCTAGCAATAAAACAAATTGCAATGGATGTGTGCACGGCGTAATCTCTTCACATAAACATTCCTTGTTTCGGAGCACCTTAGAATGCACCTAACCAGGAAAGGGTCCCAACTCAAGGTGGGCTTTTATGATGCTATCTTGAAAGGATGTAGTGCCGTATGAGCGGAGTCCAGACCGACAGTTAGTTTTTGCTGAGAGCTTCTTTAAAGACCTGAAAAGAAGTGTGAAAACCTGTGCGTAACACTAATCAACCCCTATGACACCCCACGAGATGTGCCTCGGTGGAGCAGTTGGAAGGAGTGCCGCCTGATAGGAGCACACCGGCGGGTCTTTGAGTTCGAGTCCGTGAACAGGCAATGTTTTTGCACATATTAGTTTGTTGTTATTACGCTTTCTCATGATCACAGGAGTCAATTTTAGACCATCATTGCTTATAACAAGCCAAAGTTGTCTACTTGAACCTTCATATGTGCAGGTTTTTCTCGTAGGAGGCAGGCAGGTGGTTACGTCGATCTTTACCCAGGCCCCTTCTCCACATCCAGGGATTACGTGTTCAACGAAGAAGAAGTGGTCATTCCTTGCCAGGAAGAAGATTGTTCCTCACTGGCCTTTGTAAGTTGCTATTGGTGTGATACGTGCTTGGGTTTACTTGTTTCATAGTTTTGTCCCATAGCTGTTGACTAAAAAGGAAGACCACTAAGTCTGTTTATTTCCAGAGAAATGATATGGTGCAGATAGGCATCGTTAAAAAACTAGCACATATGAAGGCGCAAACAGAGAGTATTGGTTTGTTTTAATTATTGATGGCCTAAAATTGACTCTGTGAGCATGAAAAAGCGTAATAACAACAAACTAATATGTGAAAAGATATTGGCAGTACGCGCATTCGAACTCAAAAGTCCGCCGGGGTGCTCCTATAAGGCGCCACTCCCACCAACTGCGCCGCCGTACCACATCTCGTGGATGTCATAGGGGTTGATCAGTGTTGCGCACACGTTTCACACCTCTTCTTCTAGACTTTGAAAAAGCGTTCGGCAAGACCTAACTGTAATTCTGGACTCTGCTCCCACGGTCCTACATTCTGCCAAAATAGCATTGAAAAAGCCCAGCTCGAGTTGGGAACCTTTCCTTGTAAGATAGATGATTTAGCCAAAGGCATAGATGCCAATTTGCCCATTATGGCCATTCAAAAAGTGTTTCTTCCTAAGACATACTGTGTAAGAATTTTTCGCACCAAATTTTTCAAATCAAAGGACTATTTTGCCTTTGTTAGAAACAGTCAACTTTTGACTCTTTTTTGACTCTAGGTATTTTTACTTTTTGTGCAAAAAGCGTTCTGTGCAAGATGGAGAGTGTACAGTTCAAAATAAACAGTGTTCAGTTTAAAGTGAAGGTTGTATTAGTGAAAAGACCGCCGCGGTAGCGACCCCCTCTAGAATGCGCCCTGCACTCGATGTTTACCACACAAAACGTTAACGCTTTCCGGGTAACGTTTGCCCTTCCAGCAACATGTCAACCAGAGTAAAAAGCTGGAGAAGGGCTTGCCTAAAGCTTAAGTAAGACCTACTATAAACCCTATGCTGCGTAAAATCACTGAGACCAGCCGTCCACATAAGTGGCTATTCAAGCTGGCCTCTCGGTGACTAAACATACATCAGCACCTATCTCAGAGAACAAGTTCTCATCAGCAGCGCCGCGCGGAGCCGATCAACAACCAATCGTATGAATACTGAATGTGGATATCTGATGGAGCTATGGGGCATTCATGGGAGTGTCAGCCAGCCTGCTAGTCTCCTTTATCGGTCTCGACGTGGACCCACAAAGAACGGTGATTTAGGAGGTGAACGGGGTCAACGGCAGGGTTTCCTTCGTTGCAATGCCCTCCAAGCGGCAACTAATTTTGCGCGGACCAACAAACGGAAATACAGACGGTTTAGCTCGTTGATAAATGACGTAAGATGGAGAGGAAGTAAGTGCCGTCCATATTGTATTTTCCCTATGATACGGGGCAGCGCAATAGAAGGAGGCGCCGGATGTTGCGTGCACCCGATTCCAGGTGCTTGGTTCGAGTTTCCCACCAGAGTCAACCATCTCTTCTATACATTCCGGGTTGGAGAACCGGATTGTTCCAGACTTGTATGGGAAGGACAAAACGCTGACTTCTAATCGGGTGGTCTGAGTGTCAAATATGTAGGCCAAATGCGCATTCATATTGTCTCCACGTCATACCGTATAAGTGGAATGCGTGGCGCATCCCAGAGGAAATTTATTAACGCCGGGCTTTGCCCTTTACATTCCTGGACACTTCTTCGCATTTTCCTGCGAACTGTAACCACAACAAGCCTACAATGATGGTTTTCAAAGATCCTTAGGATGCGCCATGCATTTTTCTTCTGCGTCTCCACGAAATCCGGTAGAAGTAGAATGCGTGGCGCGTCCCAAAAGAAGCTGATTATCTCCTAGCCCCTTATTTTCGCTGAACATTTTTTCGCATTTTCTTGGGAACTTGTTGCCACAAGAACGCTACGGTGATGGTCATCAGAAATCCCTATGATGGTCATACGTTCTGCGTGAAGCAGTCAATCTGAAGTTACCGTTTCCAATGATATCTTCCTTGAAGGCAAAACGGCACTGTTAATTGGTTTCTCCATCGAATGCGCCACGCATACAACATTATGCGCAATACGATTGAAAATGTGATTTGGCCTTTATTTGATACGTTTTCCTTCTTTTAATACAATGATTTGCTCTATGCTGCAAAATATGTTGCAAGGAGATCCTCGGCTAACGAACCAGATTGGCCTTCAGCTACGGGCCGGAAAATTCTTTCATCACCTTGAACTCGAAAACCATCTAAGTTGGTCACGGTCTATCCGTCTGTACATGTGTCCGTCCGCGAAAATTAATTTCCACTCAAAAGCATTCATAGTTCTTCAGCTCCTTGGTCGTTACTAATGCATCCCGCTCAGTGGATGTTGGCACGTTGACTCTGGACAGACTTCGCCACAAATGCTTAGAATCCATCGGCTAATCAATATTGATCGGTATTGTGAACCTCTGTGGCTCACGATAGCGAGGTCGGAAGAGGCACCGACCGTCGCGTGCACTCCGAGTCAGGTTCCTCGTTCGGTTCCCGCCTAGGCCAACCAAGTCTTCCATTCCTACTGGGTTGAAGAATCGGTACAGAATTGTATGGGAGGGACAAAACACTAACTTCTATGTAGACTAATCACCGGTATCAGATAGGCCAAATGCGCATTCAAATTGCCTCTATAACTTTCCGTATAAGTAACATGCGTGGCGCATCCCACAAAATAAGTTGATTAAAGCCGACAATTTTCCTTGTACTTATCATATTGTAAACCCCTGAATGCAGAGCATCAGTAAACGGCCAAGAGCACCTCTAGGTCGGCTCACTACTTCCATAGGATTTAGCCTAAAGAAATGCCATTAATTCAAAACGCGCCATACATTTGAAAACTGAGTCATTTCCTTTAGAATGCGCCACGCAGTCTACCTAAATGTGCTGTTCTGGAGGCAGTGGTTACCCCGTCAGCAATCAACGTCTGCCAGATGTCGCTCTGGCCTATACATATTTTCCATTTTCCTCGTATTTTGGTAAAAAGTGGCAAATCATAGGCTAAAGGGTGGTCACTAACACTTTCAGCGTGGGGTTGAATGAAGGCGTGCCCGCAGAAAACAGGCCGCTAAGAACAGGTCCTGTCCTATCGTCAAGAGCATCTGCACTTTGACTGGGAACAGAAGTGGCGCCTACTCGATCTCAATATGGCGGAGAGGTGTTCCCTACACTGCCCTCAGAAAGGGGCGGAGCAAGTGGCGCGACGAGGACGAGATGTCCAGGTCCCCGCCATCGCATAAAAGCATCGCATTTCTAATCACTTCCCTTGAACTGGCAGCTCTATCCTGACCAGATTTCGTTCTTGAGACAAGAGTCAGAATCTTGTTCACCATATTTGCAGGAGGAGTTTTCAGCTGCAGCGCTAAGGCTTTCTTCAGGTCCTGCCCCATAGCTTACGGTTAACACTAAGGCGTCGTCCACATTTTCCGACAAGTACTACAGCAACATCTTAACCAGATATGTCATGGCAACGACGCGATCATCCGGTAGAAATATCTCCAATATAAGCAGAATTGTTTGACCCTTTGAAATGAGAGAACGGTGCGCCGGTTTTGCGCACAATTTCATACAAACCTTCAATGTAGTGACCACCAACTCCTGACCGGAATCACTCATAGTCTCTAGTTGTGGCGAAATTCTAAAGAATCCATTTCCTCCCCTCAACTGCTTCCACAACCGAACTGTCTAAAAAATGACTTCGGAGTTCCTCATGAGATGCGCTCCCCAGCCGTCTCCTATCAGCTGTTAGGTTTTTAGACGACGTCACGCCAATTAACGAACCTACAAGCTGCGACACGGTTTCGCACGCCGAAAACTCGTCCAAATAGGGCGGCGCGAGGGGGCGGGAAGTGGATGGCGAGAGGGATCGTGTAAGGAAAGAACACCCCCCCCCCCATTATATTTCGCGCTCAGGCCAGCCAGAGACCTCTTCGCTCTAAGTACTGCAGACTGATTAATCTTATCGTTAGAAGCTATTCAGATGTCCCTTGGTTAGTGAACAGCTCAGAGACCAGATGTGCCTGATCTAGACTGTCGCAACCACATGGAGTCAGAGTAGAATACACGGTGAATCCCGGAATAGTTGAATAAATTCATTCATCACGCTGTTACTTTTAAAGACATAAAAACAATGAAACATCGCAGCACTCACCTCCATCAAAGGAGAGTCATCCAGCTTTATCTGCGACGTGGGCTTGATGATAGTCTGCGGAGATATCATTCTGAAATCGATTTTTTTCAATTCCGAAGTTCAAACGGAGAGATGATTGAGGAAAGTAGAGAGGAAGAAGTGACGCGAAGCGGTGAAAACTGCAACAAATAAAGAGATATGGACAGCGATAAGCCGCTTAGCACGCCTGGGATGCGCCATGCCAATAAACGCTACAAGAAATGGTCGTGGTAGATAAGGCCTACATATCTGCTTCATACTATGAGATGTGATTGAGAGACGATGAGATGAGCTTAATGGAACACGATTTGGTCTCTTTTAGACACTCTTAGCAGCTAATCACAGCTTCGAAAAGGCGGTCTACATAATGATCAACACCAAGTTGCAAGCAGACATCGCCTCCTATTATGTAAGGTACTCCAGCAGCTAACTGATTCCTACAGAAAAAAAATTGCGTTATCATGGCAAAAAGAGCCTATGGCCATTTTGACAATTATCAGGACAATCTAGCCTCTGGAGTGTTTCCAATCTCCTACTATGTAAAAAGTGCAAAACGGTCCATCCGTCACACCGTCTGTGTGTCCATATGTCTGTCCGCGCAAAATTTGCACGTTGTGAATTCCAAAAAAATCCGTCATAATTCCGTTAAATTTCTGAATCATTCCAAGAATTCGTTGAGCCAGATTTTAACGAAAAATGCCGTTAATTCGTTAAAATCGCTAAATCGATGGAAGCGTTAGTGGTACACCGTTGATCCCAAAAAGAGAACCCGACGAATGCTCTCCAACGACCGACGTTGAACGGTTAGCACGCTAAGCCGTCGCTTCATCGTTGTTCGCGTTATCTATCGACGTGCCGAAAACTGGATGCCATGTCGAGATGCTGCTACGTAAGCAGGCACGGAAGGTGACTCCAATCGAGACACCCGATCTGACGATAGGCTGCGTCCTTCTCCAGTCGAAGAACGCGAAGACGCAGAATGCCGGATTGGAAGGCACCAGAGATGTACCTACCACGAAGACCAGCGCCACTCGTCTGCTCTTGGGGAGGCTTTCTCGCCATAACCCAGAATTTCACCCAGTGTCTAGAGTTGCTATAGGAAGGCAGGAAGGAACTATGTGAAAACCCTCCGTTATCGAGGCGTAGCAGCAGAATTTTTGGATCTATCCTAGTCGGGAGGGTGCAACCGTGAAATGCAAATCACATACATCACCGCATGTCCCCAGCGACATCCACTGAGTTTAAATGAAAGCCCTCGCATCATGGGACAGCAGCTAAGTCTTTTGTGGAAACTGAAGAGAGGGAATGGAGACCCAAATAGATACAGGAGGACGGTCAGCATGTACGAAATAGGCCATGCCCCCTCCGATTAGGAGAGATCCGAATTTCTGAAAATTTCCGAGGTCCACTAAGCTTACAAGATATGAAAGGGCTAGTTCGATAAGTCTGTACATACATACGTTTTTGTCCGCGCAAAAATAATGGCCATGCGAAGGCTTCTAATGTCTCGATCAGCATTATAGATCTGTTCAGGGGTAATCGTTTGAGACGGGCACGACGTGAGTATGATCGCCGTTGGACAGACAACAACTAAACCGTATCGATCGCCCAATCGATATCGATCGATACCATCTACCAAGGGCGAAGACGGAACTCTCCGCAAAATGTTAGAGGTGGCAGCTAGGCTGGTTACTTGCTGACTAATATAAGACTGAATACTTTCAAGCTAAAGCTATAACTACATTAGCAAAACCTTTCGAGCATTTTTTCTCAGTAAAAATTTACAGACGCATGTAGCGCAGTTAGAGGAGGCCCAACTGTCGCGTGCACCCTATACCAGATTCCTGGTTCAAATTTCCCACCAAGGCCTCCGCGATCGATGAACTGGTACTAGACTTTTTTTGGGAAGGATAAAGCGCTGACTTGTTCATCGGCTGGCCACCGCAAGTCATTGTATGGCCAAATACGCATTCAAATCGCCTCCACGAAATCCCGCAGAAGTGGAATGCATGGCGCATCTCAAAAAGAATTGAGTAACGCCGCTCTTTATCTTTATCCTTAAAACTTTACAACACACCCAGAAATGTCGTTCCATAAAATTTCCAAGGGATGAGCATTGAATGACTGGATCCATAGTTTCAGGATAAAAGTTCCCCGAAATTAACAGTCACGAGCGCTCTCACAATCAGCGGCGCACGCTCGTGCAAAACAGTCACCAGCTGTTTAATCCCCTCCACCTGCAGCGTCAACACCATCCCGATCCTCCAAAACGTCCACGGTGACAGGAGAGAATGCATTTCAGAAAAAGAAAACGGGCAGAAGGCATAGTAGCTGAGCGAGGAGAGGCGAAGAAGTAGTGACCTTAGATCAGAAACAGAGGTAGACTCCTGGACAGAGTACAGGGCACAAAGGAAGGGAGGAAGTGAACACAACTGGAACAGTTTGGAGCTCCTTACTCACCATCAGGGCTGAGTCTGGCTGAGAGCTCGCAGCATTTTCTGAACCTGACCTTGGATTTAAGCAGTGAAGAGGACATTTTCTGACTGGCAGAGGTGTAAACAGGTACGCGAATCCTTGTCAAGAGTGCCTTGAGCAACCCATGAAGGAGAATGAACAAGAATTTTTTCCGGAACTACTGTACCGCTGGAGGTCCTGTTGGTCAAAGAGAGGTCAGAAAAAATTCATCTAATATTCTTTGCAGTGAAAAGGGAAGTTGGTATGGTTGTCACGAATACGGGGTTCGCTTCTGCAATTTCTTACATTATAGCAGATTGCAGCAGTTATGAGTAAGGAGGGAGGGGGTTGATTTACAATCACTGACTACTGACTATCAAAGGCCCCCGCCTAGGAGAAATCTGATACCGTTTTTGAAATTTCGGTTGATTACGGTAGGCAACTGAAGGCATGCATGGGTAAGGTAGTGGGACGTGAAGAAAGAAGAGCTCTTGTTCATACTGGTCTTTTTGACAATTTCCCTAGACGGAATTCAGAGCGTTTTATTCTCTTTAAGAACGTCTTCATCGCTTACGGTAACTGAACGTACTTTACCAAACTACCAGGCGCAAGTGTCACATTCGGGATCAGCATTATAAATAACCTCTCTAGATGGAGTATGAGCGGAATCAGTGATCCTACCCAGCACTCTTGCTCACCCACACCTACCGTACCATATCGTAGTCAGCTGTAATTCCAAAAACAGGTGTCAGATTAGAGATAAGGATAAAGGATAAAGGACGGCGTTACTCAATCCCTTTTGGGATGCGCCAGCGCATTCTACTTCTACGGGATGTGTGGAGGCGATTTGAATGCGTATTTGGCCATAAAATGAGTTGCGGTGGCCAGCCGATGAACATGTCAGTGCTTTATCCTTCCCAGACTGCGTTTAGTGCCAATTCACCGACCCCGGAGGGATGGAAGGCTTGGTTGGCCTGGGCGGGAAATCCGAACCGGGAACCTGGAATCGGGTGCACGCGACAGTCGGCGCCTCCTCCGACTGCGCTGCCGCGCCCTCAGATTAGGGAACAACGCTCCAAATACCTTCTAGGCAAAGATGGGACCAAATTCCCACCACCCTTGATTACACATGACTCCTGTAACCTATCCTAATCAGTCGAATCTTCAACAACGGTGATAGCACTCACGATCGCATTCGCCCGCAAGGATGGGATATTAGGATAGGTTACGGGGATCATGGGTAATCAAGAGTGGTGGGGACTTCGTGCCGCCTTTTCCTAGGAGGTATTTGGAGCGTTGTTCCCAAATCTGTCACCTGTTTTTGGATTTACAGCTGATTACGGTATAGCACGGTAGGCGTGGTGAGCAAGAGTGATGGGGTGGGATCACTGGTTTCGCTCATGCTTCGGTCTAGAGGCTATTTATGATGCTGGTCCCGAATGTGACACCTGCACCTGGTAGTTTGGTGGAGTACGGTCATTTACCGTAAAGATGAAGAGGTTCTTAAAGAGAATGCGATCGTGAATGTCTCTGTAGTCGTTATTCCGCTGAAGGGAACATCCGGACGGCAACGACTGGCTAGAAGGAGTTTAAGAACCTCTAAGAGATAACATTTGATAGGAGTGTATATTCGAAGTCAAACAGAATCAACATCACTGCTACTACATTAGGAAAAATCCACGGTAAATTCTCGGTAAATGAGAAAGAACCTTCTCAAGGATACGCTGTGAATGCGGCATTTCATCCACTTGCCCATCTTCTACCGTACCAGAAGCCACAAGACGGAAAGCGGACAAGCGTTCTTCTTACAACTGACAGTGACTATGAAGTGTCACGACGCACAGAAAGAATCTGGGGTGGGGTTGGAACTAAAGAAGCGTCCATCGATCTGCTCGTCCTTTGCTGATGCTGTGGCGTCGACGTCGGCGTAGGCACAACAACAAAAGGGCAACCATACGGATGCCCTTCGAATGTCGACCGGCCGTCCAGGGATGATATGGGAAATGCGAAGAGCTCACTCCTCGATAATACCGCCAGAGTAGCGTTCACATTCTCGAGCAATTCCAGTGCCCTCTGCAGCCGCAGCTGGTGGACGAGTGCGATGGTGCAGTAGCCAGAGGCGAGCAGCATTCATCCAGCTGGCATAACCTTCACCTGGGTAGCGCATAAAGGTGCTCGGGACAGGAACATCCGGGTCGGTTATCTCATCTCTATGCTCTGCTGGGCTAGCATGCCTTCTGAACGCATCCATAGACTGGAAAGGCCTGACATACCCCCTTTACAGTCATTCGGAGGAATTACCTGGCGAATTGGTTGATAGACAATTCTTATGGGAAGAGGGCCCATGTGCCTACAAAGAACTCCAGGATGTGGTCCACCTTTCACATCTGTGTCAAAATTGACCACTCCCTGGAAGCGGGCGAAAGGGAGGAACCAACCAATCGCACCCCATGGCCTATGATTGGCTGGTGGTCCATCTTCCAGCTTCTACACGCCCAGGGGAATTTCCTAGAGTCTACCGACTAAATCGTTGTCAGAATTTCCTTGCTCCACGTACTGAGAAGAATCGTAGCTGGGTGGAGCTATGGCGTAAGTGGGTGGAGCCGAGAATTTTTACCTTCGAGAGGACAAAATTTCGTTCTAAAAAGTGTCTTTTTGTAACGAAATTTCGCCTCAAGCGTTCGCGTAATCCAAAATTATCGATGAAGGAACGCCCGGCTATGGAAATTGGAGATGAAAAAGGTAGGCGAGGCTGTGATCCTGGTCAAGCTTGATTCTAGGAAACAAAGGGCCAGATCGACTCTGGAAACAGTTCCTTCCCATGAATCATCTCATCAGAATTTGGCGCTAATCACGAAATTATCAGCCGTTGCACTGTGTGCACATGCTGTAAGAATGCAGACAACTGGCAATTTGTCGAGCAAAGTTCATTCTGTAGAAAGAAATCGTCTCAATGTTGCGATTCTTACGGTAAAAATGGAACCGGACAATTGCAATGACAAGGTGGAAAGCTCACTAATCTAACCCGTCTGGAACGCGCCAAGCCTTCTATTTCTGTTCACTGCATGGTCACAAGGTTTCTTGCGGATTTATAGCGTCTACGTGAACCAGAATAGCTATGGCCGCGTGGTAGCGCAGTCGGAGAAGGTGTCGACTGTCGCATGCACCCGATTCTAGATACTTGGTTCGGGTTTCCCACCCAGATCAACCAAGCCTTGCACTGTTCTGCGGACAGTTAAGTCGGTAGCAGACCTGTCTGCGAAACATATGACACTGGCTTGTTTATCGTCTGGTAAACGCAGATCAGGCCAAATCGGCATTCAAAATGCCTCTACGACATCCCTTAGAAGAGACATGCGTGGCGCCTTCTAAATGGGACTAAATAACGCTGTCCTTTCTCCTTATCTTTAAGGACGAATCATCAGTTAGGAGGAATGTATACTCTAGCATTACCAGTCGTGAATCGAACCATAAATCGATTCCTGGAGCACATTGGAGCGATGCCTCTTTTCACTGCGCCAGTAAATCAAGCTAGAATCAAATTCTAGGGCTTCTATGGCCATACAAAGATGTCGAAAAGTGAGAAAAACAACGAAAATATGGGGAGCTAGAAGCAATGTAGACTGTGTGGGCTGCATATTTATGTAGTATGTGCGATGGAATAAGTAGGCGGGACTATGGAAGTGGGTTGTACTGGGCGAGCGGGACTATGGAGGTGTGGCACCTTTGCCTTGACGCTGTCACGAATCAAATCAGTTTCTTTAAGCCTCAGTTGGCTGGTGTCGAGGTTGTAAGCTGTCACAACGATGTTTTGTTGCGATCAAAACTTCTAGCGCCAGGCGGGACTCGAACCCGCACCTCCCTCTGACCGGGCGGGAATGCTCTACGCCTTTACACCACCGGCGCCGTTTGATCGAACGCAACATCCACACCTCGTGGGACCGATCAGCACCCATCCGTATCCGGGATGAGCTGGCCGCTGATATCAGCATTGATCCAACATGATTGATTTGATCATGCTTTGATCGCAACAAAACATCGTTGTGACAGCTTACAACCTCGATACCAGCCAACTGAGGCTTAAAGAAACTGATTTGAATCGTTTCTATCACGACCATCAGCTTAACTGGATCAATGCTGATATCAGCGGCCAGCTCATCCCGGATACGGGTTGGTGCTGATCGGTCCCACGAGGTGTGGATGTTGCGTTCGATCAAACGGTGCCGGTGGTGTAAAGGCGTAGAGCATTCCCGCCCGGTCAGAGGGAGGTGCGGGTTCGAGTCCCGCCTGGCGCTAGAAGTTTTGATCGCAACAAAACATCGTTGTGACAGCTGTCACGAATGTCTGCACACTGGAACAATGGTGGCGTAGTCGCAAGAAGCGCTGACTGTCGCCTGCAGTCGCTGTCCAATTCCATGCTCTTAGTTCGGGTCACGTCCAGTTAAACTTGTCCTCCATCCCTCCGAGGTCAGTGGAACCAGACATGTCGGATTTCCCGCCCAGCCAACCAAGTCATGCATCCCTCCTGGGTCGGTGAATTGGTACCAAACTTGTCTGGGAAGGATAAAGCGCTGACTTCTTCATCGGCCGGCCTCCGCAAATCATTGAATGGCCAAATACGCATTCAACTCCCCTCCACGAGATCCCGTAGAAGTAGAATGCGTGGCGCACCCCAAAGGGGATTGAATGACGCCGTCCTTTATCCTTTATCCTTTAACCAGTGAGACTATCCGTCTGGGTGTATGTCAGAGCTAAATTAATTGCAACTTCTGGGCTGCCGCAGCTTCTCAGTAGATTTTATTGAAACATAGCCAGGCTTCTTCGTCCGCAGTTTACAACGGGTAAATAATGGTGACCAAATAGATCAATATCGATCGATATTATCGGTTTTTCGACGGAACTGACCATTTTAAGATTGAATTTAATGATATCCATTACCATTTCTTGCTCCACCACAGGCGCCTGCAGAAGCGTAAATCCTCCAGCACAGCACCTCTATGTACACCAGCGGTACAAACTCTGGTCTTGGCACCACAGATTCCAACATAATCCGAATAAGCATAGCGGATTGAAGCGATGAGAAGATATGGTCTCAACAACAAGGACTCAGCTGGTTGAGATGTATGTCTCACAAGTCGACGAGCTAAGCGGCAAAAAAATCACCGCAAATGATCCGCTTATTTTCTCTGGGGGATAGTATGATGAGAATGCCTCCTAAATACAAAAAATGTACTTCTAAAGCGCGAAAATAATGGCCGTAAAAACAGGATTGAAAAGTCGATTTTTCACGTTCGCCTAATCTCACGTAGTTGGACGACTAATTCTTCAAGCACTGCTACAATTCCTGTGCTGGATCGCGCAATTTGAAGACGAGAGATGAAACTCGCCTCGAGCCATTCATCAATACAACACAACGATAAAATGAAGTGATGAAAAATCAAATAAAAAAAAACAAAAAATAGACTCATTTCGCAGCGAATTTTTCCTCAGGCGACATTTTCACTCCCTTTTTACAACATTTCCTCGACGCTCGGAACCATAGGGAGGTGTTGTCATCCACAAAGAAGCTATACAAGAAGCTTTCAAATCAAGAGAAACAATGTAAAGTAGAATTAAGAAATTATATTATCAGATTCGAGATTTGATACGATTTCTTTAAATGTTTTGGCAGAAAGTTGAGGACTAGTCGCTAATGTGGACTACATGGCAGAAATGGGAACGCGCCGGCCAATCACGTATGTGCAGCCATTGATAGAATACGCGCTAGTCAATCAGGATTCTACCTACATACCGTCCCCTCTCGGCTCCCTGATTGGAGTGGTTCGGCCTTTCCCTGCATAGGGCCATACTAACAACTAGTACCTTCTATTTGTTTCACTAGACAATTCTTTACGATTTTTTTTTGCAAAAATATTTTTACGATATTTTGTAGCGAAAGTAGCAACTAGACGAAATGAGATTGGAATTGTAGTCTTGTCTGCTAATGCCTTATTCCCAACTGCTTGTTTACACTTCGAGGTGAACTATAGTTGTGCTCTCGAAAATTTTTCGAATATTCGAATAGTTTCGAATGTCTAAAAACTTCGAATACTCGAATTCGAACACATTCGAAAAAAGCGATTTCTTGAATAATCGAATTCGAGTATTCAAATTCGAATAAAAATCATTCGAATATCTATTCATATAGGTCATTCCAGCACAGCTATAAGCTGAACCGTCGATCACTTGCAGCAAATCAAGGATTCGACCGTACGTGTGCCTTCAGTGTGACACGCCGGTACTTCGGTGAATCTCCGCATCTTATATATCATGTAGGCCACATTAACTACTACTATAGAAGGGTGTAACTTACACATTATCAGTTCTCCTACAGAACAAAAACAGTATGTAAACAGTGCAGAAGTGATTTTTGCTACAAAATTTCCTAAAACAAAACTATACCTAAAATTTTTTAAATTAATGCTGTGGTATTTGGCTGAAGAAGTATTTAGGATAAAGGATAAGGATAAAGGACGGCGATACTCAATCCCTTTTGGAATGCGCCACGCATTCTACTTCTACAGGATGTCGTGGAGGCGATTTGAATGCGCATTTGGCCATACTATGACTTGCGGTGGCCAGCCGATGAACAAGTCAGCGCTTTATCCTTCCCAGACAAGTCTGGTATCAATTCACCGACCCCGAAGGGATGGAAGGCTTGGTTGGCCTGGGCGGGAAATCCGAACCAGGAACCTCGTATCGGATGCAGGCGGCAGCCGGCGCCTCCTCCGACTGCGCTACACGGGTCCTAAGAAGTAATTATATTAGTATAAAACAAAACATAGAAAAATATAGAAGTTCGAAGACGTAAGATGTATAAGGTCTTTTTCATCTCTGCTCTTGTTGCCTGCAGATTTTTTCAGTTAACAGTGAATCTAAAAAAAATGGAAAATTTTCCATCTCGGACAGTGCGTTCAAAAATAAGCATTGAAGAATCAAAAAGCACATCTATAGAATAAAGAACGTCTCATAAAACCATTTCTTTCGAATAACAAATGTCTATTTCATTACTCTTCGTCCTAACTATATATGCGTCACGTTTTGGCTAATAAATGTTCTTCTTTTTCTACAGGTATTCTCCACATTTTTAAAGTAAATGTAAAGTATAAAAGTAAACGTCAATCAATTCCTTTGTGAGATGTGCCACGCATTCTACTTTCAGACGACGTCGTGGAGGCATTTACAGTAGAGTGCGTATTTGGCCTATACAATGACTTGCGGTGGATAACCGATGAACAATTCAGTGCTTTACCTTTCCAAGGTTCAAGGTTCCCGGGCAGTAAATCTAATCGAAGAACCTGGAATTCGGTGCGGCAGCCATCGCCTTCCCCGACTGTACCCAGCACCCATTCAACCGCGACATGCGCAAAAGTAGCCCGGTAAGTGTCTCTACCTGGATCGGTTGTGAATTCCAGTCATTTTTTCTGTTAATAATAATGGGCGCGTGTAGCGCAGTCGGAGGAGGTGCCGGCTGACGCGTGTACCCGATACCAGGTTCCTCGTTCGGATTTCCCGTCCAGGCCAATTAAGCCACGATTCCTCCGGGGTCGGTGAATCGGAACTAGACTTGTCTAGAGCACTGACTTGTCCATCGGGAGGCCAGCAGAAGTCATTGTAAGGCCAAATACGCATTCAAATCGATTCCGTAATATCCCGTAGAAGTAGAATGCGTACCGCATCCCAAAAGAGATTGAGAAACGCCGTCTTTTATC
The DNA here is from genome assembly GCA_947396885.1 of Heligmosomoides polygyrus polygyrus. NCBI lineage: Eukaryota > Metazoa > Nematoda > Chromadorea > Rhabditida > Heligmosomidae > Heligmosomoides > Heligmosomoides polygyrus. The sequence goes on from OX377204.1 coordinate 13,447,766, forward strand.
CTTTGTGAACCTCTCAGTCTTGTTCTCACATCTCGCGGAATCCGGAAGGCTACGACTCCAATGTAGAAGCTGTCAACAAAGCGAATTACGTGGCCCGTTCACCCACGTTATTTCGACGGCAGGTCATCTTTGGTCATTGAAACGCAACAAGGTTCGTCACTCTCCTGGAGAACCGACGCCGACGATAGCGAGACGTCTAGAGCCTAATACCCACCGGATTCTCCCACGGATTAGTCCTCTTACACGCGCGAATTTACCTGGGTGACTAAGGTTCTGTCGACGAGGCGATTTCTCGCCTCTCTAATCCCTTCAAGTGAATACCGAGAATGAATGGATACGTAGATTTAAAGGGAAGACGTCCTGCTTCATAGGTTCTTGGAAGAAGCAGATCCCCTGGCAACAGGATCGCATCTTCATGGTTCAGGCCTTCGTATGCCTGGAGAGGCTGTACCTATCACAAAAACGCTGGCACTTTACGGCCATGCTAAACTACTTGTAAGCAAACATAGGGAAATTTTTATATACATAAAGCCCAATGAATGAATTATAAATAAGCAATCAATGAATGGTATAAAAACGAACATAAATCTAGAATTAAGAAAAAGTAGAACGGATGCGGACACGGACAACAATCATGCTTGGGATGTGACATGTACGTTACTTCTAGAAGACATCATGTAGATAGTTGAAATTTTGGACAACCGAATTTTGGACAGTATTGTGAACTTCCCAGACAAGTCTGGTATCAATTCACGGACCCTGGATGGACGGAGGTCTTGCTTCACCTCGACAGGAACCGAACCAAGAACATCGACTTAGGCGCACGTAACAGCCGGCGCCTCCTCCGACTGTGCCAGTACGTGCCCAACACGAACGATGCGGACAAAATAAGCTTTCTCGTAATAATAAGAAGACGGATAAAGGATGAAGCACGACGTTAATCAATTACTTTTGGGATTCGCCACGCATTCGGCTTGTACGGAATATCGAGGAGGGAATTTGAATGCGTACTTGGTCTATATAGTGACTTGCGGTGGCCAGCGAGGGTACAAGTCAGAGTTTTATTATCTGTTAATGTTATTTTTCTACAGTTAATAAAAACAGGTTAATAATAAATAATAATTCCTCCCATATTTATTGGCCTATTTCGTACATCCTGACCGTCTCCCCATTTCAACGTCGAAGTAGACACTTTTCAGATCAGATTAGAGACGTTTCAAATCAAATGGGACGCTCTTCTAAGCTATCCTAAGACTTTTAAAATCAAGGCGAACTCTTCCAAATCGAAACGAGCCTCTTCTACACTAAACTAGAGACTCTCCAAAAACGTTAGAATAAATTTGTTCAGGGAAACCTTAGTGTGACTTCCTTTGAAGTTGTAATTCATCTACCCAATAGGTAAACACATTGTTTGAAATTTTATAACGTACCTCTTTTTGTGAAAAAATAATGGGTTAAAGCTTGTTTTAAAGAGCGAGAACGCGACCATTTTTTAATGCCAAAAAAGAAGCGTCATGCATTATTATAAAACGTTGCGATCTTTATTCGATTGAGCATTAGCAGTATTTCTGTTTGCATGGATTTCTACACCTGTAAACTTTTTGCGCACAAGGCGAGATCTCATCTTTTAATCGTTGTGGGCCTGCTTCATTGCTGTGCTTTAAGAACAGCTTGAATTTATTATTTTTTCTTTAAAAAATTGTAAAATTATGACACTTACTGGGGCGGGTAAACTAAAGAAGGAAAGTTTTCCTTAACAAAAAATTATTCCAATCATATTATTGATTCTGCAGTTTAACCTGCTTGAAAGCGATTTCGATTTGGGACAGTTCACTTTGTTTTCAAAAGTTTAGAAGAGTGTCCAATTTGGTTTGGAAGGTCTAGAAAATGTAATAATAATTAGAACAGTGAATATGCTTCAAAATGGACCCCACAAGATCGTCTCCACGTAGAATGCATGGCCTATTCCCAAGGATCCGAGCAAAGGCTATATCTATTCCACGTATTTGAGGACTAAACCTTATGTTAAAGTCATGTCAGAGAGCGGCGTCATCAGACCTCTACGACTAATCGTAAAACATCTTCAAATGGCAGCACTTGCCCTCCGAAAAATTCCAGATTCCCATTTACACTTCTACGCTTCACGGCCTATACAAGAGGAAAGGTAATCAAAACCGCGAACATTGCCATGATGAGACAGACAGAGCGTGGCCATCTGCCTAGCAACGCCGCGTATGAAGTACATGGTGAGATGCGACAAAGACCGCCGCCGACGTCAGAAGCCGTCGGAATACGCCAGAAAGCGGCCAACACAAAAACAGCTACGCAAGGATCTCGCGATTCCACACCAAACACCTGACACGAAGTTATGAGCGTCTCCAACTACGTAGGGTAGACATGGAGTGACGGCAAGAATGAAACTGCACGCATTCTTCAAAGACGCTTCCAATACCGTAAAGAGGGGAACTGTGTGTTTAGGCCGAGGAGACGGCGATAAGTGAACGATGACGACGACTGAACAAGGACGTCTGCGCAGTCGACGACGGCAGCAACGTATCGGTCTTTACAACGGGCGACGATGGAGAGAACGTCGCCGCCGTCTGATAAACATCATTATGAGACGCATGACCCATTCGCAGAGGGAAGGTAATGGTCCTTTCGGATTACTCCGGAAGTTCTATATGCCCTGCAACTTTACTTTTTCAGTCATTCTACTGAAATAACAATCAACGCGTCCGTAAGATGATTAGCTGCCAATAGTCTCGTCTAGTATTTACACCATGACTTTCAAAGTCCATGTCGCGAACGTGAGCACCATAGGGAGGTGGGAGTGCACCAGCCAATAACCTACCCAAACAGAGCACCGACCAAACACACGCCAGCTAAGTAGGATCGCGACCTCACAGGTGCTTTCTGAATGGCACATCCATTCGACGCAGCTTGATTGGTTACCCCGTTCCCTCTTCCTAGTTCTGCCACATTCTTTAAATTAAAACATAAAGGATAAAGGACGGCGTTACTCAATCACTTTTGGGATGCGCCATGCATTTTACTTCTACGGGATGTCGTGGAGGCGACTTGAATGCGTATTTGGCTATACAATGACTTGTGGTGGCCAGTCGATGAACAAGTCAGCGCGTTACCCTATCCAGACAAGTCTGGTACCAATTCACCAACCCCGGAGGGATGGAAAGCTGGGCTGGCCTGGGCGGAAAATCCGAACCAGGAACCTGCTATCGGGTGCAGGCAACGGTCGGCGCCTCCTCCGACTGCGCTACACGCGCCCTTTCTTTAAATTACTCCGATAAAAAAGCAGCTGCATGCGCTCTAGGTCTTCACTCAAAAGCCAACTAGGATCCGAGATCACTCTCTCATTATCTCTCGTCTGAAAGTCTCTCGAAATGAACCTTCTCGGCCGCTGTTTTATTCCATGCCAGCGTCAGTTACTGGCTTCGTCACGGGCCTTATGGACCAACCTAGGATAGCCGGCTTCGCCGGTATTTTATGTTTTATCGTCTCTTAAACTGCGCTCCAATGTGGTGCAAAGCTGAAGAACAAGAAGAAGAGGCAAAGATATCGCAGCAATTGTAGTTAATGTGGCCTACATCGGGAGGCGTGAGCGCGCCAGACAACTGTAGTCTATGTATCAAGTTACCAGCAAAACCTTACTCCTATTCGATGCGGCCTGAATGGGCTAGTGCGTCACCACACGTCCATGAAGCCCTCTTTAACCTTGTGCCGATTTTCCTTCGTTCTCCAAGCTTTGTGTTCCTTCTCGTCTTCTAAGTGCAGTCGGCTCACGCCTATTCGCCCGTCCATTATGCGTGTTGTAGCTAAGGTAAGGTCAAGTTCTGCTGGGTTCGAGGAAGCTTAGGAAACTTCTATACATAGCTCACGGGAGAAGCATACGTAGCGAAGTAAGCAGGAGAAGACGCTTAGCAAGAGAAAGCGTTCTTCTACAGGCCGAGTACGCATTCAAGATATGTTAGAATATCACGTAGAAACAGAAGATGTGGCGGCACATCCCTACAAAATTCATCTATGCCGGTCATTTAGATTTGCCTATTGAGTAGCGTCAAGGAAAACAAACAGTACACTCCAAAGCCGAGTGATATGATTTGGAGTCCGGTAAGACGGAAACGGTTTGCCTCCATTGTCCTCTACTAAAATTGGCACTAAGCGGCTCAGGAGGGGGGGCGGGGTGGAGTCAAGGCAGCCCTATACGATGTTCTGTGTTGCACGAAATTAAAATTGGTGTGTTCTGCCCAGTGACGAAGTGAGGTATTCCATTTCTGATGTAATTTGGCCTTCATGTGCGTTCCTACCGAGGCGGATAACCACTCATGTGGACCCCTCCCAAGCCGTTTTGCGCGCTCAAATTACACCCTTATAATGGGCTGCCACTGTCAACTCCGCTGGAAGGGTTGCTGTTCAGCGGAATCTTTGAATTTTCGTCGCAAGGTCCGTGGCATGTTTCACGCAATAGTCTCAACATATTTCGCCCATCAGACCTTTACCTAGTGCTCAATTAAGGGTAAGGATAAAGGATAAAGGACGGCGCTATTCAATCCTCTCTGGGATGCGCCACGCATTCTACAGGGTGCGCCAAAATTATGGCGACAAGGTTTTCAATTCGCCGACAGAGAAAATGCGGTACTTTCGAAAAATCAACGATGAGATACATAATGTTTATCAGTCTACTGTAAACTATACGCAACATAGAGATTCGAAGATATCTCCATCAGCATCGATATGGACTTTGAGACGCTTCGGGAAGGCATCGACGGCGGCACGCAAGTAAGACGCGTTGAGCTCATCCCACGCCTTTCTTCAAAGGATTCACGGGGCGGTGAGGTTTCCCGCAGGCTTTGGCTTCCAGAGCTGGTCAGACCATGTAATCCATCGGATTCAAATCCGGAGAGTTGGCTGGCCACTCGTGGAAGCTGATGAAGTGGGGAAAGTTGCCTTTGCACCAGTCTTGCAGCATTCTTGCTCCGTGAGCTGGAACTCCGTCCTGTTGAAAGGTGCAGGAGGGTGCACGTGGTCTTCTTGTAGGCCTTAAGACCCAGCTTACAGAAGATTCTTCCCAACGACGTCTTCATGATGTCCATTTTCCCTACAACCGGCGGACCGAGCGCGCCGGCTTCCTGCGAATTCTTTCACGTACCTTTCTAATGTTGTCCGTAGTTGTCACAGATACGTGTCTTTTCCGTCCGGATCTATCATCCTCGTTTCCAGGTCTTTTTAGCGTCTGATGGACCTATTCATAATACTTGGGTGAACTCCAAAACGGTGGTGAATGTAGCGTGTCGAGAAGCCCTGACGATAAAGCTCGGTGATTTAAGAACGGTGGCACGAACGTTTCACTATTTTGAAAAACGGCTTATTGTTATGTTTGACTAAGGTAAGCATAAACTAACTGACTCAATAGAAGCAATATGAGCACAAAAAGAAGCAGACGTTCCGAATAAAAGGTCAAATTGTTTGCGCGTGTGCTGTTGCCATAATTTTGGCGCACCCTGTTATTCTACGGTATGTAATGGAGGCGAGTTGAATGCGTATTTGGTCATACAATGACTTGCAGTGGCCAGCCGATGTACAAGTCAGTGCTTTATCCTTCCCAGACAAGTCTGGTACCAATTCGCCGACCCCGGAGGGATGGAAGGCTTGGTTGGCCTGGGCGGGAAATCCGAACCAGGAATCTGGTATCGGGTGCAGGCGACAGTCGGCGCCTCCTCCGACTGCGCCACACGCGCCTTTATCAGGAATAAATAAATGAATAGATATCTCTGGGCTTTCCAGACTCCGAAGAAGGCGACACTGCCGAAACACTAGTCGTTCAATAAAGTTTATATCAGCTCGGATTCGAGTTCAACATTGCAGCTAACAACTGGATGGAGAGGAGTCGGATAATTAGCATGAGGAAGAAGAAAAAAGAAAAGAAAGTAGGTAGTTTAACCTGTCGAGATGCGTCACGTATTCAGCACTGATTTACAGGGAAAACAGGCACAGAAGCCAACTACAGACCCTGCTATTTTTCTGCTTTCGTTGCATAGTGCAGTCGCACTTGGCAAATTCGCGGCACATGAGTGACACAGTTTTGTTGAACAGCTGTTCCCTCTAAAATATTAACTCTCGGCATGAACACGACAGCAGCTAAGTGTAGATGCCTATTCATCGGTAGTAAAGAAGCTGGGGGCTAATCAGGTGGCTTATCGCCAAGCGGTTCAAACTAAAAGATGCCAGAAAAGCGGATGCAGTAAAGCCGCAGACCGGCACTAGTCATCCACGGTTCCAGATGTCGCTTCAACCTCCTTTAACACTCGGCTCGGTCTTTTGTGGATTAACGTATCTGATATCCACGGTCTCTCTCCCACATATAAGCGGTCGATAAGCAGCTCGTGTTTTGTTCCCTATGAGTCGGCTAAAGATTAGCAAAAGGCCAATCCAGGCCAATCCATGCCTAGAGCTCCTTAGAAGGCGGTAGTCCCTTCTAACGGGTTTAAGTGAAACTGAAACTACTCAACAGCTCGTTGATGACGAATGACTGGGACAGCGCAGACAAAGTGAAAGCTACCCTGTTCTTGTTCACCACCCTGCTGGATAGGTTGTACAAGTAGTCTGAATACACAACCAAGTCTTTTAAATATACGAACTCATGGCATAATGGTGAAGGGCAAATAATTTGTGTAACAAGTCTGAAGACATTTGCTAGGGAAAAGTCTCAAAAGTATGTCTGAACGAAGAAAAGAATACAACAGCGAGAATAAAAGCCGTTAAAAAAGGTAGAAAAGTCTGTTCCATTTTTGTGTCCTTCAACCTTCGTAGTTAGGGGCTCTGAAATTTTATTATGTAGTGGTACAGCCACACACGGCCGCCTTCCAAACATCGAATATGCGTACAAATGCAAGAACATTGACTTTGCAAAAGATGCAAAAATATTGCAAGGCAAGCAATCGAACACCTGACCCCGTGCCTATGAAACAGCATTTTTGCTTTTTTTGCATATTCGACGTTTGAAAACCTATTGCGTTATGAGACTGTGCCATTCCGTAGTAAGCTTTCAGGCCCCTAACCCGCAAGGACTTTGCGGAAATGGAACATATTTTTATATTACTTAAAGACAGATTCTAGCAGCGATGCTCATTTTGCCCATTCAGACCTTTTCTGGTGATTATCATTGAGAATTATTCACAGATGTTTATGATTTATTACGATTTGGCGATACCCCGCAAGTGGTAAAGGTTGTGGTAAAGGTAAAGAGGGTAAAGGTAAAGTGGTAAACAATCTCAATTAGTCCAGTATAGGCGGTGTACTCTCCTTTGACACCAGATACAGTTGTATATTGTTCTGGGATGTTTTAAGTTCAGCATATATTAGGGTGTCTTGAAGGTATCTGCAGAAAAATTCGCAATACTCCAGATTTTTTCAAGAATGTTCTGAAGACTTCGACATAAGTGCTATATAAGGACACTATTCCGTTGTACATCTGCATAACATATCCAGCTCCGTCTAACTTGCCTATTTCACTGCACTATGGCCGATCTGTCTTCTCATATTAGACACGTACTCGTCTGGACATATGCACTCAGCTGCTCTCCCGAAGTCGCACCTTCAACTAGCTGGACACCGTCGTCACAGGAGATGAAAAACGGGTCCTCCACGTCTACACCACCTTCGTAAACGTGCATGTGCTAACGCGATGAAGTGCCCATATCCTTCGTAAAAGGTGAAATTCATGCGAGGAAAGTTGTGCTGAACGTCTGGTGGGGAGTTTAGGGATCTACCATTTCGAGCTGCTGCCTGACAGTACGACTGTCACTGCCGAGGTCTCCGCTACCCAACTGCAGAGACTGGCCGACAAAATGAGCAAGGACCAGCCCAGGCTCGACAAAGTTCGCCTGCTGCACGATAACGCGCGCCCACACTTCGTGAAGACGACTTCTCAGAAAATTCTGGATTTCGGATGGGAAGTTCTGCCGCGTCCACCGTACAGCCCCGGTCTGACCCCAAGTGACTACAGCCTTTTTCGATCACTTCAGCATCATCTGGAAGGGAAGCGTTATGATGATCATGACCACCTCGAAAATAACCTCCGAGCTTTTTTCGCCTCCAAATCGCCGGATTTCTACGCCAGAGGAATTCGAAGTCTTGTGCAACGTTGGCGGAAAGTAGTCGATGTTGATGGAAACTATATGGTTGAATAATGAAATGATGATAAAAATTGTGTTATTTTGAAAAAATTGTCGTATTTCTGCAGATACTTTCTGGACGCCCTAATAGTTGCTATTTCTGAAGGGATTTTTTTTTTACAATTTTCGCATGAAATTAGACACTTTTCTAAACAAAATTGGTGCTTCTGAAATCAAAGTGCACATCTTCCAAATCGAAACAAGCTTCTTACAGGTTAAACTTCAGGCTCTCGAAAGTGGTTATGATAATGCTTCACTCAAGGGACATTTGGGAAGACTTTTTTGAATTTTTTTGTAATGGTGCCTCAGTGAGTGTCACGGTTTTGTAAAATTTTTATTTTTAAAGAAAATACTGATTAAGCACAAAAAGACAGCAATGACTTAGTGATAAAATGAAGACATCGCGCCAAGCACTCGGAAAGCTAGTCGCGATTTTTATTTGTTTAATAGCGTAAATACTGCTTACCTGAAACATCAAGGTGAGGATATGAGTCGTTTTTACACCTGTTCTGCAGTGTCGTTTATAGGTGTGAAGCTCATTGTAAACAGAAATTTCGCCATCAATCGAACAAAAATCGCGACGTTTTGGGCGAAGGCATGGCGCAATCTGTTCTTTTAGCACCGGAGAATGGCCGCCTTCCTGCTCTTTAAAACAAGCTTTAAGCCACTTTTTTGTTCCTCGAAAAATGACAATTTTATAAAAATTTCCACAATGTGCGCACTTGTTGGGCAGATGGACTGAAACTTCAGAGGAAGTCATATTAAATTTTCCTCGTTCTACATTGTCAGTTGCCCCAAACGAGGTACTCATATGGACCTTTATGAAAGCGTCAATGGATGAAACGTCGGGCCCTGCGAAATAAACACCCACCTAAAAACCTCGTCTGGCACAACACACACTAAGTGATATTGTTATAACCTTTTTGAAGTCTCCAGCTCGATATGGAAGGCGGTTGCTTCGATTTGGAAGATGTTCAGCCTGATCTCAGAATCATTACGCTTGTTTAAAGGTGGACAATTAAATGTGAAAAGTGCCAAATTTAACGTGAAAATGGTATACCCCCTTTGAATTAGACCAAAACACCATTCGAGGGAAGACAACAGCACCTAGCGGAAGGCGGAAACGCTTCCCAAGGACTCCTATATCCAAAGCAAGCAGAGAACTGCAAACAATGTTGCGAGAGCCACTAGTACGACACGCATTCAGGAGGGAAAAAACGCGCCCGCCAGTCATATCTCGGGGCGGGGCGTTCTGCCTCGGGGCGGAACTTTTTGTTACTTCGTTTCGCGGCGGCGACGCATCGATTCGGCGCCACGGTCGTCGGCTGACGGCTGCTGACTGGCGCTGGCCGTCGTCGTCGGGTGATCGGCTGCGGCGGCGGCCGCCGCTCCTGCTGGCGCTGCTGCTGCTGCTGCTGCTGCTGCGCCTGCAGAAGCGGCGCTGAGCGGTGACGACGAGTACCGCGTCAGGTGGAGGAAAAAGAGGCAGGGCGCGTACGCAGCGACAGAAGTGCATGAGACTGAGGAGAGCGAGCTCGGCACGCAGAGGCACCGCGGTGTAGCAACGACGAGCGCGTGCACAGGTGATGAGGTAGACGGTCGGTTAGCGTCACGTGCAGGGTATAGAATCGCTGCCAAAATTCCGTACTAATGGAGACGACCGCAACTGTCGAAAACACCCTGCCATCCTCGACATAGGGGTGCAGCGCTGGCGATAAGTGTCTGGACAGTGCTGTTCGTGTTCGGCCTTCAGTGAATCTTGACGTGAATCGGACGATGTGAATGCGGAGATACGCAGATGTGTCAGTTTGACTGATGTTCAGGATGCGGTGAGAGTCGTTGATGTACCTCCCAGCCCCCTGAAGGGACAACGTTCGGAATCGTATGTGTGTGTGTGACAAGAATTGTCTTACCCCGTCCTGTTGCTGTTTCCCGAATGGGAAGGAGGGGGATCGCATGACTTCTTGCTGGTTAATCTCATGACATACAATGAGTGTGGGAAGGACTACATGGGGGATGCGCCGCGTGGCGGCGCAAGTATAAGCTAGGACTAAAGGCCTACCAGACTTCTGCGGCGTTGCCGCTGCCCTATCCCTCATCATAGGGCAGGAACGCAGAGCTCGCCGCCAGCGGCGCAGCCGGAGCGGCACCGCCGGAAACGATTTGAATCATACGAGACGGCGCCACTCCAGTGGCGCCGGGAGGGTCTGTCTGCGCTCTGCCCTTTCGCTGCGGGGTCCCGACTAGAAAGACTACAGTACCTCGCAGTCGCCGCTGAGCGGCGCCGCTGGACGGCCAGCAACCGCCGTTGAGCGGTGTGACTCATCGATTTCGCCGCCCGCCGCTGGCTGCAGAAGTCTGCGGGGGCCTCAAGGCCTTGTTTAGTGTGCGCGCGACGCGCGCCGAGGTGCAATGTGTGTGGGCAAATTGATCAATCGCGTCGCTCGATCAACTTGGCCACTACGTATGCATCGCGTCGCGTGTTGCGCGTACACTAAACAAGGCCTAAGGCCCCGCTTAAACTTCCGACGCCGAACGATGCGATGGCATGTATAGTGCCCAAATTGATCGATCGCGTCGCTCAATCAATGTGGCCACCATACGTGGCGTCGCGTCGGTCGGCGTCAAAGTGTAAACGGGGCCTAAGGCCCACACACTTCTGCGGCAACGCCCGGCTCTATCTTTAACCATAGGGCAGGGACGCAAAGCTCGCCGCCGCCGGCGTCCCCGTTCTATCCTTAACCATAGTGGCGAGCGGCGTTACCGCAGAAGTGTGTGGGGGCCTCTAGGCCTATGTTGTACTTCGGCGACAGTGCTGGACCGGGTGCTACTCAGTGCGTAGCCACCCGCGCAACACTGTCGCCGACCTCGCAGGGGGGGGGGGGTGCTAATACTCACGTCGGCGACAATCGGCACTGCATCCTCAGTGCGGCGCGCTGCGACAGGTTGTCGCTGGCCTTCTGGCCGCGGAGGGCGCGCGTCAGCGGCGCTCTCTCGAGTGCACTCTCTTTCCTTCGCGCCACGCTCGGCGCGGAGCGAGGCATGACGAGCTAGAGTGCACTTGCGCTCTCTAGCTCGTCCCGCGCTGTCGATGACAGGTAGTCGGAGGCCAATATTATACTTCGGCGACGCGTCGCCGACGCTGCGACACATCACCGATAGCTCGTCACTGACGTCGCCAGAGGCGTCGTCGACGCGTCTGTGGCGACGTCGTCAATTGGAGAACATCGGAGCACTTTTTAAACATCGCAGCGCGTTTTCAGTGTCATGATTTAGTAACCAGACTGCGGATAGAAAAGCTAGGTGATCACACCTGCCTCAAATTGGCTTACATTGTGTGCTTTTCTTAATATGTTTGTGTCTTGATGACGATTTTTGTTTTGTATGAACAGTAGCCTGATCGACCATTGTTAATCTGGCGAATTTTCTCTTACTAACCACATTTACCTTTAGAAGGATGGATGAGTGTGATCTGAAACAGTTTTTCAAAACGGTCTTCGGAAAGAGATGCGTGAGATGTCGGATGAGAGGGTCAGAGTCCTCTTCTTATATATTCCTTCTACTCTCCATTGAGGGCTAAAATAAAGGCACATGGTTTCCAGGCGCAAGTACTGTTCCAAAGCTGTTATCTTTCGTGTGGCGCTGGCCTTGAACGATGAACGAGGAAGAGTTAGGATCTGACCCACGACGTTGCACGCATACCCTGAAGTCACCGTTCGCGATACGCAGCGGGGTATGCGCCATTGGCCAACAGCCTCAACCTGACTACAAATTGATTGTAGACAAACTATAATAATAATTGAAGTATACGGGGCAGTGTTGAGCACTTAACGACTTGATTTACCAATATAACGATTTTGCCAGAATTTTTGTTAAATTTCTTTTTTGGAGTTTAGCAAAGACCTATTTGTTAAATCGCATTGAAATTAAATTTATGCGGAATTTTCGAAATTCAAAGAAAATCTTACTCTTAATTAAGTTGAATTGTATCTCGAAAAAGCTCTTCTTAGAGGTTTGCAGTATCAATTCTGAAAGCGTGGAACACTACTTGTTTTCTAAACATTTTATTCTGTGTTACTTGCTCTGCAGGAAAGCGAAAAGGCCTAGAAAATGCGGAAAGAACGGGTGAGAAGGACAGAAAAGCGAAGAAAGGTGACAAAGTGAAGGGAAGGTGAGGTTTAGATTCCCACTCCCTCTCAAACACTCAGTGTTCTAGCGAATAGCACGGTCGTCCTTACACTTCTCGATTTCGTAATTAGAGGTCCGGTGAGGATGATGACAGTGCCGGGAACGACAGCCTCGCGATGTCGCGAGCCGTCGCCATCGCTGAGGCTGACGTAGTTCACGCAGTTCTGCAGGCGGAAACTTTTGCAGAATTTTAGCGAATCAGCAGATCCAGTGCATTTTTTCCTGGATTTCTTGTTTTCTCAACCGTTTCGCTCGTGATTTCGCGATTTTTTTTCGTTTTATCGCCTTCTCATCCATATGCCATTGTAGGATTGTTGTTTTCGAAGGTATTTCGTTCGTTGCTAGGAGGGTTTCCGCCATGCCTGTGCCCACTTATGCGTTCATTTCGCTTCTGATTCCATCCACTGGCACGGAAACGGACGTTTCTGTGCTCGACACGACGCGAGAGGGTTCTGTCCTAGTCCATCACGGAATCGTCCCAGTTGAGGCCCAATTTTTGGAAAGTGATGTTTTGCTAGGGGGGTCTTCGCCATCCCCCGCCATGGCTTCCGTCAATTGGCACATTTCTGTGCCGGACATGTCAATAGAACCTCCATGTGACTTGTCCGGCACAGAAATGTAGATTTCGGTGCCGGCGAGGAAGTACAGAGGCGAAAAAATGCGAGGATCGGCTCAAAAGTGGGAAAAACGGCCTAGAAAAATATCTCCTCAAAAAACTAGCCGTTCATACCGTCGAAAAAACCCTAAAAGACTACCCTCGACGAAAACCTTACGAGGAGAAGAACAAAGACATCACCTAACCACCCAACATCACCAGACGTGTGTTGAATTGCTGTGGTATGGTCACGAACCAAGGAACTGTCGAAATAAGTGATCGGAAGTGCATAGAATAAGGCACGACAAGCGCTCCCCCCTCCGCGACCATCGCTGCCCGTCGCACGGGAGTATGTTTCACTTCCGCGACGCGAAGGTATAACACCCCTCTGCGACGCATCGCGGGAGCGATGGCGCGTCAACTGACAACCGCGCCCCACTGCGCCGTCTGCCACTGCAGCGAAGCGTGCCGTTGACAGTTGCCCAGCGCGCGTCGCTGAAGCGGTGTATATCATAGGCCTACACCCCCTGCGGAGCTCTCGGCGACGCGTCGCCGGTAGTATAACATAGGCCTATGTTATACTTCGGCGACGCGTCGCCGACGCTGCGACACGTCAGCGACGGCCCGTCACCGACGTCGGCCGACGCTGACGTCACCAGCGACGTCGCCGACGTCGCCACAGACGTCGCCGACGTCGCCACAGACGCAGCCGACGTCGCCACAGACGCCGCCGACGTCGCCACAGACGCTACTACTTACAAAGACGACATATTTGAGTTCGGAACATAAACAAACTAAGCGTTACTTTGCGGAGTCTTTCAGTGCAATAAATCATGCAATTGCGAGATGAAAGAAGCAACACCAAATGAGTTTGCAATTAGCAGAACTGCCATGTACTACCACAAAAAAGACCACCCTGGTACGCTCGTAACGGGTATTTATGTCCGCCATGAGCAGGGCTACGCCCCCTGGCATAGCTGCTATAATTTGCCTATAGCAGGCTATCTGACCCACAATACCCTGAAGTCACTGCCCGCGATATGCCGCGGGGTATACGCCATTGGCCAATAGCCTTTTCCGCCGCCCAGTAGCTGCAGTTATGCTGATTAACCTCTCCATTCAGCTTTAATGTTGCTTCATCAGTCCCCAGAATCCGTTTCGGAAAATAGGTCTGCTGCCCAAATTTAAATTATGTAATCACTAAACTCGCATGCTACGTGTCTTTCACGTCGTTGTCAAGTTCTAAACATCAAAAAAGCAGATAAAAACAGACGTGTGCATGGCGCAATCTATACGTTCATACGTCAAAAAATTCCTATTTGCTTAAGATTTTATATGAGCATTTAACTTCTTCAGTACCTTTTTGTGACCAAAGTTATCACCTTTCTAACAGTGCATTCATTTCTTGAGACACCCAGTATTATTAGAATTAGGCAGTATAAAAAAACACTCACTTCCGTCTATCAGGTAGAGATACGTATATTTTTATGCCTTTTTTCTGTTGAAACTCTGTTATCTGCCTCAATTTCGTTGTTTGTTAAAGAACACACCAATGTAACTTTTTACATATTTTTCTGCAAGCATTAAAGAAAACATTTTTCGTTGGAATAGAACTGCTACATATTAAAAACCACAAGAATTCTGTGAAGTCCTCATGTGACTAACTTTAAATGGACATGAAGAGTAAAAAAGGCACCATTTGTGCCCGCAAGATGGGCGTTTTTGCACTTTCGATTTCGTAATTCGAGGTCCGCCGAGGATGTTGACAGTGCCGGGAACGAAGAACCCACCCACAAACAAAATACTCCCTCTGAGCGCATTTTTTCCCAGCCTTGAATGAGGCCGGCGACGGCCCGTCGCCGTGCACAGCGCGGCGACCGACCCACGGACGACGTCGCCACCGACGTCTGTGGCGACGTCGGTGGCGACGTCTGTGGCGACGTCGGTGGCGACGTCGCCACCGACGTCGGCGGCGGAAGTATAACACCCCCCTGCGGAGCTCTCGGCGACGTCGTCGGCGACGCTGTGTTGGGCGGGCTGCCACGCAGTGCGTAGCTGCCCGCAAAGCACAGCGTCGCCGACGTCGGCCGACGCGTCGCCGAAGTATAACATTGGCCATAGGCCGGAGGCAGATTGTCAGCGACGGGTCGCAGCTTCGCTGAACTAACATATGCCCTTGGCGCCTGGCATACCCGCAGTGACAGTGTTAGGCGAGCAGCTGCACAGTCCGTAGCTACCCGCGCAACACTATCACCGCGACCCGTCGTTGACGCGACTCGGAGGTATGCTAGACGCGTTAATCTTAACGCATCCAGCGAGGCGATGTACTGTTCCATATCGACTCATTGCGTCGCGCGTCGCGTGCACACTAAACGCTCACAAAGAGCGATTTTGCGCATAAATTTAGCCACTATACATGCCATCGCGTCGCTCGGCCTCCGATGTTTAAACGCCAGGCCCCCACACACTTGCGGTGAGCGGCGGGCGGCGAAAACGATTATTCATGCCGTTCCAGCAGCCTTACCGGCGACAAGCGGAAGATGTACGGAGCGCGAAGTACTGTGTTTAGAGTCGGGACCAGCTGCTGCTATTCGCCTTCCTGCATTCTACCCGCTCTTTGACGCTTCTTGCCGCGAAAGGGTAGAGCGCAGACAGTCTCTGGCGACGCCGATTTGGCCGAAATGAGTGGCGGCGGCAATAATGATGTGAATGCGACCTACCGTTGCTATTCCCGTCGGCCACAGCGCGGACAGAAGGCGGGAAGGCGAATAGCAGCAGTAGGTCCTGACCAGAAATACAGTACCTCGCTGATCCGTGCCTCTGCCGCTTGCTGCCGCCAACACTGCGGAAGTGGCGTGACTCATCGTTTTCGCCGCCCGCCGCAAAAGTGTGTGGGGACCTTGGAAGGTAAGCTCCCCATCGATCGCGCCACGCAGTGAATCCATATGTGAGCTTATCATTACACCGCAACGCGCGTCTCCTGCATACTAAACGCACATGCAATCTTTTGCATCTAGCATCATAACCGTTAGAGGTATCCTCTGATTCTTTCCTACCGAGAGGGGTTAACCCTTTCACGACATTGTCCGACGTGCCGTCGGACACTTTTTTGCCGCGTGGGACATTGTCCGACGACGTTGTCGGACACCATCATAAAAATAGTTCATGGAAAGTTATCAAACACTTAATAGTACAATATTAATTGATGAGTGCAATAATATCTACGGTCAAGATGGTCCATGGGAAACTTCATTGGTTAGTGTTTTATTCATATCTGGCAAATAAGGCAAGAAACTGCGCCGTGGGAAACCATTATAAAAAAAAATACTTCATTGGCAGTTTTTGATTGCTAGACACAGTTTACTTACACAGCTTACTAGTATGTACATCTAAGGCCTATGTTATACTCCTGGGGCCGGATTCATCAACGACTAACCCATGGGTATAAGGGGTAGAGACACCCACGATAAAGCCTGCGTCTCTACCTCTTACGTTATCTCTACCCTCTATACCCCGCATACTCGCGGGTATTAATTGTTGATGAATCCGCCTCCTCCGGGAGCATCCGAGGACGGGCGGGTATCGCGCCGAGATCCTTCACCTGGCCAATCGCCGCGCCCCGCCACGCCCCCCATCCGCGTTTCGCCGCCGACGACGAGAGGGCTATTATACTTCCCGTCCGCGGAAGGCTGCCGTCCCGTGGAGTGGGGCGCCAAAAACGGTAGTCGCCCCGTCTCGACGACGACCGTCCGCGGTGCACCTTCCGTCCGCAGACGTCTCGCGGATGCCCCGGCGGGAGTATAACATAGGCCTAACGTTGTCGTCAAGAATCTTCCTTGGTTACTGATATATTCACATCTATCTCGCGTCTGATATAATATCTCACGTCCATGATAGGCCGGAAAACTTTGTGCGCACCCTGGGACATTGTCCGACGACGTCGGCGTACATTCGGCGCGCGGTCAAAATACGCGCTGTCCCACGCGACAGTCACGTCAAAATAGCGTGTGTCGTGAAAGGGTTAAAAATTATCACGACGATTACCAGTAAAATGTTCTTCAATTAGACTATCTAGTGTCTTCCCGATTCCCCAAATTATGTGCTGTTACACACCGCACATTCAATCAGATAGATCACTATAATTTTTACACCGTGTAAAATCCTAGAATGTGAACAATGCTCTCATCTGATCTGCGCTGACTGTTGTACAGTCTACTTATTTCACCTCAGTTGGTTCTTGATGGTGATGTTGATAAGTCAACATCATCTTGCAACTGAGCACGGAAGATACACCTTCAAATTGTAGCCGTGAAATCATCAGAGAGGAAGGAAAGGACTATCACTTATCACGGTGATGTTTTGTAAATGCTCTGCTCATTTTCGGTAGCGTCGATATGGTGTAACAGTAACAATTATCAATCCACCCTACTGAAACAGACCAGGGGCCGGATTCATTAACAGATGAACCCGGGGTATGTGGGGTGTGTGGGTTAGGGATAAGATAAGGGGAGGAGATGAATGCTTCATGGGTATCTCTATCCGTCATACCCCGCATGCCCGCGGGCTTAATCATTGATGAATCCGGTCCCTCACGTATTATCAACGTTGTCTGGACAACGAAGTTGTTACGTAGAACTTTCACTGGTTTGACGCTTTGGCCTCCTCGTCGACTTCAGAGGCCCAGAAACGGTTGCTCGTTGGAAGCTTATCCTTGCAATCAACACGACCACGCGCTACTGACCTAAAGCCGGAAACACGATGCGAAAATCCGAGTGGTGAAGATGATCTCACAAGCATAGTTATCTGTCGAATGGATGCTGACGATAGGAGTCAACCAGAGTTGTCCAGTTATGAGCAGGCAAGAGGTCATCAGGTAGCTTCCCTCGAAGCAGTTTCAATTTTTTAATGTGTGCAAAAAATCCGCGAAAAGCCATTAACCAATTGGCGTTCCAGGTTTTTGTTGCTTCCGTAAATAGAGCGATTGCGCTATCACTCGGCATCAGTGCGATCATGAGTCACACTTCCTGGTTGTCATACACTAATATTATTCAGGGCTGCATGTTGCTCGTGGTCATTCGCACAGCTCACATTGCAATCCACACCAGGCGTTACCACCCTTCATGGACGCACAGATTGCGGCTGTCCAGTCTTGAAGGAGATGCCTGTCACCTGTCACCTGTCACCTGTCACCTGTCGTCCCGTTGATCATCGAATTGCTCGAGCGGGTGCCAGCAGCGTCTCCATTCGTCCCTGTCGCGTGCCAGAGTGGTCCAATGGATCCTCCTCGCTCGAGGGACACGAAGAGCGTCATATCGGTCGTTCAGGGCTTTAACGAAGAAGTCCGACCAACGCGTTGGTGGGCGTCCTGGTGTTCTTTTGACATCCCGCGGAATCCAGTCGGTGATGGCTCTCGTCCAGCGGGTGTCTGCGAAGCGCATTACGTGGCCGGCCCACCTAATTTTCGACAACTTGGCCCACGCGACAGCGTCTCTGATCTTCGAGCGTCGGCGAAGCTCGGAACTCCGGAGGCCTTCTCTCACTTGCGTAGTCGTTTCACTCCGAGCATCGTCCTCTCGATTCCACGCTGCGCGACGCTGATCGCGTGTTCATCCTGCTTTCGTATAGCCCAGGTCTCTGAGGCGTATGTTAGGGCAGGAAGAACAGTGGAGTCGAATAGGTGGGCACGGAGTCGGACGTTCTTCGTCTTCTTCGCGACTTCTTCGACGCTCTTAAAAGCTCCCCAAGCCGCTCTTTTCCTCCTGCTCAGCTCTGGTGCTAGGTCGTTGGCCATGTTGACTTCGCGACCCAGATACACATAGCTGGAGCATTCGGAGATGTTCGTTCCGTTGAGCGAGAATGGGGCATCAGAAACCCATCCGTTCCTCATGAACATCGTCTTCGTAAGATTCAGCTGCAGTCCAACGCTTCCACATACACGATCGAAGTCGGCCAGCATTCGCTCCGCCTGGCTGATGCTCGGTGTTATGAGCACGATGTCGTCAGCGAAGCGAAGATGATGTAGTTGCCGGCCGTCGACCTTCACTCCCATGTCTTCCCATTCTAGTTCGCGCATGACGTTTTCGAGAGTGGCGCTGAAGAGCTTCGGGGATATGGTATCCCCTTGCCGAACCCCTCTCTTCACGTCGACGACGACGTCGTTGTAGAATGGTGAGATCTTGGTCGTGAATCCACTGTACAGCTCTCGAAGGACTCTGATGTACTGAGTAGGAACGCCCTGAGTGAGCAGGGCTTCGATGACCGCTTCAGTTTCGACAGAGTCGAATGCCTTCTTCAGGTCGATGAACGTAAGGCACAGCGGCAGCTTGTACTCTCGAGACACCTCGATGAGCTTCGTAATGGCGTGTATGTGGTCGATCGTGCTGAATCCTCTCCGAAATCCTGCTTGTTCGCATGGCTGTCCTTCGTCCAGCGTTCTGCTAATCCTATTCAGGATAACTCGAGTGAACAGCTTGTAGACTACGGACAGCAGGCAGATCGGGCGATAGTTGCCAATGTCGTGCACGTCTCCCTTCTTGTACAGCAAGACGGTTCTGCTGGTCTTCCACTGAGATGGAACCTTGCACTCCGACAGGTAACGTGTGAAGAGCCGCGCCAGGGTGTTGATGAGCGTAGGCGGGAGGTTCTTCAGATGTTCGGGTCTGATCCTGTCGGGACCGGGTGCTGTACGTTTCTTCACCGACGAGATGGCGTGTCGGATCTCGGAAGGGAGAACAGAGGGGACGACGTATCCATCCTGCGGAAGATGGCATGTGGGCAGGTGGACGTGGCTATCGAAGAGATCGGAGTAGAAGTCGTGGATGACCCTCTCCATAGTCCTTCTGGAAGAGGTGACGGTTCCGTCGGGACGTCGGAGAGCGGTCATCTTGGTCTTGAAGTTGGCGAAGTTCCGGCGGGCATTGCGGATGCTCAACCCTGCCTCTGCAGCTTCAGCCAACACTTCCGCCCTTCTCTCTTTAAGATCCTCCTTTATCGCCTCTCTGCATAGCTTCGCAAGCTCGGACGTCAGTTGGTGGTTGCCTGACGCTCGTGCTGCTCCACGCTGGCGTATCAGCTCGAGAGTTTCCGGAGACAGACGTCTCTTGGTGGTCTTCAAGCTCTCGGCTCCCTTAGCACTATCGTGGAGATGGTGCACGAAGCGGTCGTATTCCTCGTCGACGTTGTCCATGACGGCATCTTCCCAAAGACCGGCAAGAGAGGTGTAGAGGTCCCAGTTGATGGTCGTTCTGGGACTCCTCTTCTTGAACTTCGCGGCCTTCTCTCCTTGACGCGAAAAGCGGAACCTCGCGCGAAGGAGGCGGTGGTCCGATCCCGTGTAGAACTTGGGGACAACGGAGACGTCGGTCAGGCAATATTTGCGGTTGAAGATGATGTGGTCGATCTCGTTGTGGAACTGGCTGCCGGGAGATTCCCAGGTCCATCGTAGGAGGCTTCTGGAACTGCGAGTTTCCATGGATGGTCTTGGTCGACATGATAAACTCAGACAGCCTTTCACCTTGCTCGTTCCACTCCAAACCGTGGGTTCCGATGTGAAGTTCTTCCGGCGACCTTCGCGGTCCGATTTTGGCGTTGAAGTCGCCGACGATCACCTTGTAGAAGGTGTGATCTTCCTTATAGAACTTCTCCAGCTCCACGTAGAAGGCTTCGACCGCTTCGTCGTCGTAGTCGGATGTTGGGGCATACGCGACGAATACAGTCAAAGCTGGCACGGAACCACATCGCTTCAGTCGCAGACGTCCGATTCGGGTTGTCAGAGACTCGTACGAATCGATGTTCATGGCCAAGTGCGTGTTGACGAGAACACCAACGCCGCCTACTCCTCTGCTGTCGCATGTTCCGAGGAACAGTTCTTCTCCGGAGTCGTAGGCGGCGTGCAGGGGGTGGTGTCTTCTCGTCTCGGTCAGTCCGATGACGTCGTACTTGATTTTCCTGGCTTGCATCATCAGGTCCTCGACGGATGCTTCCGATGCAAGCGTGCGGGCGTTGTAAGTACAGATCGTCATCCTAGTCCTTCTCAATTTGCGCAGCCTGGTTAGGCCCTGAGATTTTAGCAGCCTCTCCGTACTCGTCCTTCCCATCGCTGCAGAAATGGGGGCTCTTTCGGGGTCAGGGGAATGAGGCCCTTTAGTGCTGCTGTTTTTGACTTGAGTACACACGGGTAGCTAGTCGGGCTCTGTCGTGCGGGCGAAGAACTCCGGGCAGCCAGCCAGACTGCCCGAAGGGACGGGGCGAGACTTTTGAGGCGGCCTCGAATCGCCTTACGATGTACTCCCAGTCTACCGAGTGCAAGCTTTTGGCCGGACCGACAGTTACAATCCGTACAGTCGGAGACACATCCACGCACACTGTGCACGAACATGCCGCTCCCACGCACAAGGAACGCGTCGACCCGACACAGCAGGAGCAAGGAGTCCATCCCCTGCATCCCACCTGCGTCTCTGGGCAGTACACGGTCGCATTTGGTTCGCGTTTAATTCCCCTATCCACCACCCGGGGGCGCGCCACGTGGCCCTGCGACAAGCGGCCCGAGATCCCTCTTAACAAGAGAGCCCGAAGGCTCTCTATCGAGGGAGATCCGTGGATGCCTGTCACACACGCTAAAATCATGTACTTAACAAACGTTCACTTAAGGGCCTGTTCATACTTCGCGACAAGAGTGACTTGTCGCCCGTGCAAAATATGCATATTTATTAAAACCAAGCGCGCGCCGCCGAAAAGTGTTCATACTCGAGCGCCGGCGCTGTCGCTCCAATCGCTCTTGTCGCTGCGCACGCCACGCGCGCTGCGCTTTCGTCGCTACTGTCGCCCGTGCAAAACATACGAATCGATGAAAAGAGAGCGCGCGCTGCCGAAAAGTGTTCGTGTTCGGGCGCCGGCGTTGTCGCTCCAGCCGCTCTTGTCGCTCTAATCGCTGCTGTCGCCTGTTCATACTTAGGGGTCGTTTAGTGTGCGCGCGACGCGCGACGCGACGCATGTGTAGTGGCCAAATTGATTGAGCGACGCGATTGATCAATTCGGCTGCTACACATGGCATCGCGTCGCACGTCGCGCGCACACTAAACGACCCCTTACGCGCGCTGCGTACGCTGCGCACGCCACGCACGCCATGCGCGCTGCGCTCTTGTCGCTGCTTTCGCGAAGTATGAACAGGCCATAACAACCTCGTGGCACAGAAGTATTACAGTCCAGGAGTGCACACGAAATTCTAGACGTGAAATTTTTGCAAAGATTTGCCAACGGAAATTCTTCGTTAAATTTCCAGCAAATCGTTAAAATTCGTTAAAAATGGAATTAGCTGGAACTATTATTTCAATTTGAAAAAAAAACAGGAAAAACGTTTCATGTCCCAACTACAACAGGTCAACAACTGAAGTTCAACGAGCGCAATGTAACGTAATCAAGAATCTCCTACGCATTTTTGGTTACTGAAGAAGGGCCGCTCTCATATTTTCACTGCCGTTTTACTAGCTTTCTTTTCTTTTTTCTTTTATTGCGCATGTTTGCCTTTCTCCTTCCTTTTCTCTCGATTTCTGAGCACGTCTTCATGACGAATAAAATAAATAAATAAATAAATAAATCAGCATCACTACGGCAAGACATCTTAAAATGTAAGTTAGATCAGGCAGACCGTGGAACTGGGTGAAGCGTGGGGTTCGATTTTTGCCGAAAATTCACGACCCCCTCCCACAATGGATTTGGTACGACTCCCCCAGGAGTTGTCATTAGCCGACGATTTTTTATGTTTTTTTGTCGAAAATCTCCTCACCTGGCAGTGCTTATCAATTCCAATGTCACAAGGAAAAGTTGCATGAACCAGCAGAAAAAAGAGGCAGGTAAAGAAGTACATAACGGCATAAATTGTTTATTGATCAAAAAAGAGCGTAAAACGTAGAAGTTTTTGCAGCTGCTATGCTCATAATGAAAGAAAATCAATTTTGTCGGCTGATAACAAAACTACTGGAGATGGAGAGATGAGGCAGCGTCAGGGAGGCGAGTGAGTCGGCTAGACAGAAGTGGGGAGAAAGACGATGTGGAAGTTAATTGGGTAAAGACTAGCTGAGGTGCGAAGTATACAGCTCACGCTCGGAGCCCAATACCCCACAATAAGGGGGGCTTTCGGCTCCGACTGCGTGAGCTTTGTACTACGACGTGCACGACATTGGCAACTATCGCCTGCTCTGCCTGCTGTCCGTAGTCTACAAGCTGTTCACCCGAGTCATTCTGGGATCAGCCGAACGCTGGATGAAGGACAGCCTTGGGAACAAGCAGGATTTCGAAGAGGATTCAGCACGATCGACCACAGACAAACCATTACGAAGCTCATCAAAGTGTGGCGAGAGTACAGTTACTCGATTTGAAGAAGGTGTTCGGCTCCATCGAAACTGAAGCGGTCATCGACGCCCTGCTCACTCAGGGTGTTCCTGCTCAGTACATCAGAGTCCTTCGAGGGCTGTACAGGGATTCACGACCAAGATTTCACCATTCTACAACGAAGTCGTCATAGACGTGAAGAGAGGGGTTCGACAAGGGGATACCATATCCCGAAGCTCTTTTGCGCCACCCTCGAAAACGCCATGCGCGAGCTAGAATGGAAAGACATGAGAGTGAAGGTCGGCGGTCGGCAACTGCACCATTTTCGCTTCGCTGACGACATCGTGCTCATAACACCGAGCGTCAGTCAGGCGGAGCGAATACTGGCCGACTTCGATTGTGTATGTGGGAACGTTAGACTGCAGCTGAATCTTAGGAAGACGATGTTCATGAGAAACGGACAAGTCTCTGATGCCCCATTCTCGCTCAATGGAACGAACATCTCCGAATGCTCCAGCTACGTGTATCTGGGTCGCGAAGTCAATATGGCTAACGACCTAACGCTGGTGGGCAGGAGGGACTTGGGGAGCATTCAAGAGCGTCGAGGAAGTCGTGAAGAAGACGAAGAACGTCCGACTCCGTGCCCACCTATTTGACTCCACTGTTCCTCCTGCCGTAACATACGCCTCAGAGACCTGTGCCATACGAAAGCAGGATAAGCACGCAATCAGCGTGGAATCGAGAGAACGATACTCGGAGTGACACGACTAACGCAAGTGAGAGAAGGCCTCCGGAGTTCCGAGCCTCGCCGACTTTCGAAGATCAGAGACGCTGTCGCATGGGCCAGGTCGTCGAAAATTAGGTGGGCCGGCCACGTAATGCGATTCGCAGACACCCGCTGGACGAGAGCCGTCACAGATTGGATTCCGCGGGATGTCAAAAGAACACCAGGGCGCCCACCAACGCGTTGGTCGGACTTCTTCGTGAAAGGCTTGAAAGAACGATATGACGCTCTTCACATCCCTTGAGCGGAGATGATCCATTAAAGCACTCTGGCACGCGACAGGGACGAATAGAGATGCTGCTGGCGCCCGCTCGAGCATCAGCGGAAAGTGATACAGGTGAAGGTGTGGAACGCCACCAGAAATCCGTTCACTGCGTGCCTGCTTTAGAGCAAGAACTGCACTGGGATTAGCATTTATCACGTTGTGTTTTTTGCTTGTGAGGGACTATACGCCACAAGTACCGGCCTATAAGTCTCAGTCTCAGTAAGTCGGTCATGTCACTTCACCTGGGGCCAGATTCACCAGTCGCTTACCGCTCCCTAACGGTGAAAATGCCGCCAAATCTGATGCACGACGAATGTCATATCAGGGGTTTGGCGGTATTTTCAATGTCAGAGGGCGGTAAGCGGCTGATGAATTTGGCCCGTGGTTATTATCTTCAGAGAAGTCATATGCTATCAAAATGCTTATCACAAGAACGAAAGTCAATAAACGTATACGGGTAGAGCTATTATGGAAGTGCCCTTCCACATAGGATGTTCTTCTGATGATGAAGCATCGTTGGATGGACGTGGAGCCTTGTGATTACCAACGGCGACGAATGTAAACACCCTAAACATGCCCTAAGAACGGCTAGAACGAGGAGAGAGATGGAGAATCTGCTGCTTGAGTGGGCTTCAGGCCTGTTACCACGTCATCGACGTGCAAATGAGTATGTTCTGAAGTGCAGCCGCTTATCAATGTCGTCACTTCACATCTCGACGACATCAACATCGCTGTAGAGTACATTGTGGTAAAGGCAGTCACTGTCCTCTGCATCTGTGCGTTCTTTCAGCTTTACCGTGAAAGCCGTGGGATCAGACAATGACACCGTAGCTTACACTGGGTGTACTTTACCACTTCTGTAGCATACACTGCTTCTGATTAGTTTATTCTACCGTGATTCATTACTCCTCTAATTATGCCCCTTGAGGTGAAAAATAATTAGCGAACGGGGAAGTTACCTACTGAAGATCACTACCGCCTCAAGTTCAGGGGGATCACATATTCACACTTAGTCTTAGAAGAGGATACGATGCGACTTTGAGGTGAAGAAGAACAGCATCTTATCGTAGGAAAGGAAAGCAGCCAGATTCATTGAACTTCAGGCTGCAGACATTCTCGTTCTCGGCGAAGTTGGCACAAAGCCAATTACTGCTAATTACCCCCTATCGACCACAGAGTACACAACCTGAAAGCTCTGCTCTCCAACGAACAAACTTCGTACTTCACATTCTGAAGCAAAGAGTTTGAAAGGTTTATAGTCTAGAATTCCACAGTGAAGTCCAAGACAACGGATTGAGGACGGCCGGCGAGGTTGAAAGGCTATGGTCACGAAATTGTTCTCGTTTTCAGAGCGTCACAAAGAAATCATCGATCCTCAGAAAAGCTGTAGTCTTGATTGGCCTGGACGCGGAATCGAACCGGTCCATTCTTGACAGGCGCGAGCAGCGCCTCCTTACGACGCTAACTAAGCACAAGGTGGAAAATAATTCGACATGTACTGTTAAAAGCGAGTAGGTTGCGCGAATATCTCTACACAGTTCTACAACATAAGAGATGCAGCAGCTAATCAGCAGCTGGATCTTTCCGCATGTGCGCTCAAAAATAATGGCCGCCGAATGGGATTCATTGAATCATCTAATCGATGAACATCGAGTGACTCGAATGTGAAGGACGCTCTAGGGACTAATCAGAACAGAACAGAACAGAACATTTATTAAGCCAAAAGTGACACAAAATCTCTGCAAAAATGTTTATAGCAAAAGTTGGCTTTTTCTGTTATCCTCAGAAGTGATATCTTCGAAAATTTGTATAATATTACCCACTTTAGGACTGCTTCAGGACGTGCTTCTTCGTTGGCACCTTCCGCGGAGTCGTGCTGTCAGGACACTCTTGAGCTCGTACCGGATATAGGCTAGATTGCTTTAACCCCCTACCGTCTCTCTCTAGCATGAATGTTACCCAAGAAGTATTTTTTTTTGGAAATACTGCAAGACGATTTAGTAATGTTGGAGCCTGTCTCCTGGTGCCGCGTCTGACAGTGGCACGCAATCCGGTGTTTCCAAACGGTGTTTTTTTAGCGGTGGGAATTATGCTCGGTTCCGTTGATGGTTTTCACTTCTGGGATGTCTTGGCGTTCTATCCCCCCCTTTTTACCTATGTTTTATCCCTAGTTTTCCATTTGTTCTCCTATTCTTGACTAATTTTGTCTGCAATTAGACAGCTGCATTACGTGTTCTGTTCTAACTTTCTGCCTGTCTGATGTTTTTGACTTTGGCACGTCTATGTGACGTATTCAATAAATAAATAAAATAAATAAATAATGTGGAAAGTGCTCTATTTTCATAGCGATTAGTATTTCAGTCTCTGAAAAGCTGTTATATATTTTGGACAAAATATTGTCTACTCTCACAAAACTTTATTGTAGTAAACTTCAGAAATATCCTTTCTGTTTGAGAAAACATTCTAACTTGTAGTATTGAATGTTTTCAGGAAGCCAACAGCACCCCACACTTTGCATAGTCCTACCAAGATAAAAAACGTAATCAGTTTGTTGGTCCGCCACTCGTTTCCTGTGTCCGCGCAAAATCAATGGCCTCTGGGCCTGCTTTACTACACATGAAATAAACCAGCCGAGCGATCAATATAGGAATATGCGAATATAATGGCCCCTCGAGGGGTTAATCATGAACGGAA
Organism: Heligmosomoides polygyrus polygyrus; assembly: GCA_947396885.1. Taxonomy (NCBI): domain Eukaryota; kingdom Metazoa; phylum Nematoda; class Chromadorea; order Rhabditida; family Heligmosomidae; genus Heligmosomoides; species Heligmosomoides polygyrus. The sequence goes on from OX377204.1 coordinate 13,474,813, forward strand.
CAGTATCGAGCCACCCTCTACATACATAATCCTACTAAATGCAAAATACTGTACTGTAATCCATATATTGATCCTTTTGTGTATCCGCGCAAAATTAATGGCCGCCAGTCGGGCTTTAAACATGTGTAAAAGCTGAGTCAGCCAATCAATCCATATCGATCGATGCCAGCATGAAGTCCACTCGATTTATACCCCGCAAGGAATGGTATCGACTGATCACTCAATATGATCGATACCATCAATTTTCGATTGAATAGTTTAGAGATAGTGGGACGATGATCAGTGGGGTTTGTCTTGCAGCCTACGAGGGCAGGTGGGGGACGAAAATTAGTGTGGTGTACTACGTAGAGCACGATGCTTGGAACGTACGTAATAGGGGATGAATGCCCACCAACCACTCGATACCGATCAATACATTGAGTCAGGCACAAGTGAAGAAAGCCGACCAATCGATCGTTACTGATCAATAGCATCAATTTTCTGCTAGTATGGACAATTTTGAATGGAAATGATGTGCAGTACGATCGCCAGACGAGGAGCTGCAGAAAGGAAGAAGCATAAAGGGATAAAGGTTTGTGTTAATCAATTGCTTTGCGGTGCGCCATGCATTCTACTTTTGCAGCATGGCGTGTAAAAGAGCTGAGGGTGCGTCTGGCCAGCCGATGGAATACAATAGCGAACTTCATCTGCAGCTGCTGTTTGAGAGATGAGCAGAAGGGATTAGGTCGAGGTGACCACGGTACGGAAGAAAACAGGCATTTCAAATTATTCTTCTGATTCTTCTGAACGCTGACGAGACTGTGCACTGTGCAGTCCAAGGAAACCATTTACAATCGCATAGAAACAACTGAAAAGGATACCTCTAGTCTTGCAGAAGCGAAGAAATCCTGAAGAATGCTGCCTTCAACACACGGACGCGGCATTTGTATGCATACAGCCGCCGCTTCCGAGACGTATTGGCTCAGCGGAATCAAAACAATTTCTCAGCGAGCCCTAATTAAAGCTCATTTCTTCTCAGAAGTAAAAAAAATCGATAGCATTAGCCTACTAGCGCCTGCCAAAGTCCAGAAGGTGGTGAAGAGCACAAACGATTCAGGGGCGGAGAAACGCGAGGTGAACGGGTGACGAGAGGCCTCGAGGCCAGTAAACTCACGGCAAGTGATTCTGCTCCAAACTGGACGCCTGCTGCAGCGATGGTGGCGGCTCGAACGGTGGCGATCCGATCGCCACATCCAACGGCACCATCGACGACACCTTACGCTGTGGCGGAGCTGCTGCGTTCATCGATGGCGGCACCTTCAAAGCGATCTATGAGCTATCGAAAGTGAATAAGAACGTCGTAGCAATGTCCTTAGCTCGAACCGTGCTCTTCACTTCTTCGAGGAAATGTAAGGAGGACAGCCTATTGTTGAGGTATACCACGCTCAGACTCCAAAAAAGAAGATTACTAGCTGCCATCAAATACACATCGACCGATATTGATGAGTTGACTGGTATATAAGACTGGACAACGGCAGATAATTTTGCATGGATATATGGATGGACGAACTAACTGCATTATATATAGAAGATCTAGCTAAGAAACTGTGCTGGTTCGGCGAAGTAACGGGATCGATCGCTTTCTCAGTGCTTCAGTGCCACCTCATAGCACTTATATTTTATTATTATATATTTATATTATTTATTTATTGCATTTATATTTATAATATTTGTCGAGGAATTGCGGGGACGATGGCGTATTGCCGGGGCCTACCCGTCAGACCGTCGAGCTCGAAGAAGGGGTAGGAAATACCAGCGGCCAACAAATACGCTTCGATCAATATTGACGAGTTAAACGATCGAAGATTGCCCTCCGGTCATTAATTTCGCGGGTGAACTTATGTGCGAGCCAAATTCCTTACATAAAGTGTAAAACGTCTTCTTAAAGTTTTGGCTGCGCGAGGATTTAACTGATAGTGAGAACGATCGATTTCTCAGCGTCCTATTGCCGCCTCAAGGCACTGTGCCATTCGGTTTCCGCGGATTCACTATTCAAAGGGGAGCATAACTTGAATCTGATTTCAAAGTTCAACTCTGCACCCAGACCAACGTGGTCAATCGTCGTTAACCGTCTATAGCTAAGTGCGTGGCGCATCCCAAAAAAGAACTATTAAAGAGGTCTGTCCCCAAACATCAAACGAAAGGAAACACATAGTGTAAGCAAAGAATTCGGTATAGTAGTAATGAAACGAGCAGTCAAGCTGCCTAGCCTACTGGTTGGGGCTTCGCCCCGGAAGTGAGTAAAATCGATTAATACTGGTAGAATCGATGTTATTCAGATGTTTAGTTGTTGTCAAGCACGTTCACAGGCCAATAGTTTCATTAAATTCAATCTTAAAACGGTCAGTTCCCTCGAAAAACCGATAATATCGATCGATATTGATCTATTTGGTCGCCTTATTTACCCGTTGTAAACTGCGGACGAGGAAGCCTGGTTATGTTTCAATAAAATCTACTGAGAAGCTGCGACAGCCCAGAAGTTGCAATTAATTCAGCGCCGACATACACCCAGACGGATAGTCTTTTGGCCATTCAATGACTTGCGGTGGCCAGCCGATGAACAAGTCAGCGCTTTATCCTTCCCAGACAGATCTGTGGCCGTATTCATGAACGTTCCCGGGAACGTTCAAGGCTTCCCGCGGGAAGCGACCGGGGCGGGAAGCAAAATTTCGTATTCATGAACCTGGCGGGAAGCAACGGGAGCCTCCCGCGCCGATGGCGGGAGGCTCCCGGCCTACCCGCACTCAACCGTTCGGGAACACCGGGAAGCTGTCAATGAAGAGGTGTGTGTAATTGCACGCAATAGGATTTCGATGGCTGTTTTGGCATCGAAAGCCATCTTAACGGGGAGTTATCTTCGCCGTTCGTCACGTAACGTTTTCCTAGGCCATCTTCGAGGGTGAGGGGTGGATATTCTCTTCCTATCAAGTGCGATTGCCCCTTTCGCAATTTATTAGTATAAATTGCTTGTTAATTTAGGAAAGAGATAAATTGAAAGGCAAGTGCTTCAAAATGCATAAAACTAAACGATATTTGACACTACTAGCCATGGTGAATTAAAACTCGAGAGTCCGCACGAAGAAAATGAAGAATCGACAATCTTCAATGTTACCGACAGCAAAAAGTTTTGCTGCTGAGAAGTGCAGCTAAAATATGCTCTGCAATCTATGTTAACCTAGAAATGCAGAGGATCCCAGAAAATGTCGTCACTGCCTTATAGCCTACTTTAAAAAGCAGAAAAACAAACTTCCAATGGATGGCAACGAGACGTTGAACCATATGGGGCTTTGATGAGACAGTAAAAATTCTCTAGATTTGCAACTTTTTGATAGAAACGTGTTTTTTTCAAGCCGTCTCAGAGCTTGATCGCGGTAAAGGCCTGCGTAATGCATTCTCGCACCACTCGAAATCATGTTAGCCTTTTATTCGTTGTACACAAATCTGGCGTTAAATTACCTAGAGATCGTTGAAGAAGACCTTCGTAGAGGCAAAGGAATTGGACCCTACCTTGTTCGAGCATATATTTGCAGTTTCACCCATGTAATCTCTAAAAAATTGATAAAGCAATACCGTCAAACACTCCACACACAGATTCTGAACGGCTGCAGCAGGTGCCTACTGTCCAAAATTAGGCAAAAAATACACAAATGGAGCGCGCTAGATGTGAGTGTCTGGTCACATTTACGAAAATCTACAATTTACGACTCAAAAATTGTCGTAAATCGTAAAAAATCCTCAAAAATCGTCGCAAATCTCAAAATCGTAAATAGTAAATCGTAATTACGCACACCCCTGGAAATTTAGGAAAGAGGTAAAGCAAACTAAACTGCCGACTGAAAACGGAAATCTCGAAATGTTGTTGTTCTTAGTGTTGACTGTAATGCAGCCTATTCCCGTCCACTGCGCTTCTGAGCCACAATTCCGTGTCCTTGAATTCCGGTAAACCCAGAAATACTTCAATATTCAGTTGAAAACCCTGTAATTTGAGAAATTTGTTTTTGAAATCTTGCAATTCCCGCCTCCTCTGCGAATCTAACTCGCGCGTCGCGGTCGCTCCTGCTTCCCGGTCGTTCATGAATAGCGACCGGGTTGCAGGAAGCCGGGAGCGGGATGCGGCGGGAGCGGGAAGGCATCTCCGGCCTTCCCGCTCCCGCCTTTTCATGAATACGGCTACTGGTACCAATTCACCGACCCCGGAGGGATGGAAGGCTTGGTTGACCTGGGCGGGAAATCCGAACCAGGAAACTGGTGTCGAGTGCAGGCGGCAGCCGGCGCCTCCTCCAACTGCGCTCCACGCGCCCCACTCCCTCTCACTGGTTAGCTAAATATAAATGTGGTTAAATAAATAATTCAGTGTTCTATAAAATGAAATATTCAAGTAGACCAAATGCGTCAAAGTTTAGTAAGCCATATAGATTTGAATGGTCTTTAATTTGAATCTAATTTGACACTTGTTTTTGTTTTTGTTATAAAATTACGCTTGAAAATTAAAAAAACATAGCGAAAAAACTTTTCGTCCGCTATATATTACAGTTCTGCTCTTGAAGTTTTTTGAATATTCGAACGCTTTCGAATGGTCACGAATTTCAAATTCAAATTTGAGTATATTCGAAAAACGCGATTTTGCGAGTATTCGGACCGAATATGTACCGTCATTCGAGCACAACTATGCTATATATCCATCATATTTTAATAAAATAAAAAAATGAATAAAATTAATCGATACACCACATAATGTTACAATAATGTGATTTCTACGAATACGACAACGAGAAATTAGTTCATTTGGGATGCACCACGCTCTCCACCTCCACTTCATTAAAATGCAAACACGGATACAAGTTTTCCTGGCCGAAAACTGGCAAATCATGGAATGTGTCCACGATTCTGCTTCCTCACCCTTCCACGATGGTTAGCCTTCCCGAGTAGCGTGAGTAAACACTATTCCAACCCTGCTCTAAGTCATGGACTACTCCAGCTCCCCATAATTCAAAAGTGCTGCCGTCGGCAAACTTCTGAAGCTTCTTCTCAGTGAGTTTCCCTAGGGGAAAAGTGGAGCAAAAAGTGCTCAGGAGAAAAGAGACGTTACAGGCATAGGGTAGATGCCTAGGATCCTTTTATAGCCAAAACATTCTGAAGCTCTGAAGCTGTTGATTACCACTATTTCGATAGCTAAAACATTTATGTTCACAGTGAACTATGAAGGAATCGTCGGCATATCTTACGATTAGATGCCAGAGAAAGAAAAGGTTCTTAAGAAGCGAGGAGTACGGTACAATTAGGGTTTATTGAAAAGAAATCATCGAAGTCACCCTTACTGGAAGACGAGACCAGGAAGAGGGTAAGGCGAAGCTCACTTTGAGGGGATGATGCTGTTGATTCATAATATACTGTCCAACGCGGCACACTATAATTACGGTAGAACTAGAAGAATAGAGAAGTAGTACGACAAGGCTTCCTCCAAATGCTTATTTGACAGATCAAAGGATGATTTTCCTCCCTACAATGGTAATAGAGCGACCTTTAAGTTTCTCATAAATTAATAAGTTGAGGCTTCAAAAACTACCGGAATATTATTGCAAACCGTGTTTTCCAACCCTCCGGCCTCGGGAGGATCCCAAAAAGGATTGATTAAGGCCTTTCTTTATCCTTTATCCTTTACTCCTTTCGTTGGCAGTTCCTTGATTTTCTATCCAAAGTGTTCATCAGAAGTTTTGCTTATGCTCCTTTTCTTTTGAAAAGTCCTTGGAAATTCACCTCCGCACACGAAGTCTGGAAGTTACCATATTCGTGCAGTTGTCGAACCGCTGATTTGTTCGGTTCTGCTAATATGTTAGGTTCTATTTATTAGGCTGTCCCATAAGTCCCCGCCGTTTTTTTCAACGATTCACTGCAGATTTCGCCGGCGGTCTCTTGCGTAGCGGTGCATAGCTTTCGAAAGAGAATGATTTGCTCTATTAGAGCGTGTATTGCATTTCTTTTTTCATCATGAATTTTGTCAATTTTTAGGTCGCTGAACTGGAAAGTGGAAAGTGAAAAAGTAGCCATTTGCGCACTTGTTCTCTCCGCTTAGGTTTGTAATTTTTTGCACAGTTTTTTATAGCGTTTGGAAGACCATGTTCTGTGCTACAAGGATATGTGTTAGTGCTATTTGCTCATTTGTACTTTATTGATTTTTAGGTTATTGAGGATTCCGACTTTTCCGCCCGAATTTTTACCAAAACTCAGGTTCTGTGGTTGAACTTTTTTGCATGGTGTTACATGTCGTTTGGAAGAGGATGCCTTGCTCAGTAAGAATTTGGGTCGCGTTTGTTCGCCCACGCTGATTTCTGTCGAATATCAACGACTGAAGAAGGAGAAGGAGTTGTTGGTGGAGACGATTTTTCTCTTTTTGGCATTTTGTTGACATTCAATAGAAATCAATAAACGCGACACAAATTCTTATAGAGCAAGAATTCTTTTTCGAATGACATATAACACCAACCCCAAAAGTCCAACCACAGAGCAGGAGCTGTCGGCAAAAATAACCATCCTCCTTCGGACGTCCCAATTTGATGGCCTAAAAATCAATAAAGGACAAGTGAAAAAAAGGACCAACACATATTCTTATAGAACAGAACATTGTCTTTCAAATGCCATAAAAAACTGCGCAAAAAATTCCAAACGTAAGCGGAGAGAAGCGACTGCGCAGATGGCCACTTTTCACTTTTTCACTTTTCACTTCAGCGACCTAAAAATTGACAAAATTCATGATGAAAAACGAAATGCAATACACGCTCTGATAGAGCAATTCATTCTCTTTCGAAGGCTATGCAGCGCTATGTAAGAGACCGCCGGCGAAATCTGCAGTGAATCGTTGAAAAAAAAGGCGGGGACTTATGGGACAACCTAATATTTTTGGGCGCGTGTAGATTAGTCGGAGGAGGTACCGGCTGTTGCGTGCGCCTGATACCAGGTCCTTAGTTCGGATTTCCTGCCCAGGACAACGGCGGAGAGGTGTTCGCTACACTGCCCTCAGAAATGGGCCGAGCAAAGGGCGCGCCGAGGACGAGATGTCCGGGTCCCCCTATCACATGGAGGCGTCGCATCTCTAAACACTTCCCTTGACCTGGTAGCTCTATTCTGAACAGATTCCGTTCTTGAGATAAGAGTTAGAGTGCTGTACACATTTGAAGAAAAGGACTTTTTAGCTGTAGCGCCAAGGCTTTCTTCAGCTCCCGCCACATTGCTCAGTACTAAGGCGTGTCCGCATTTTCCGACAAGTACAACAACATCTTGAAGAGATATCTCATGATAGCAACGCGATCATCCGCTAGAAAGTTTGCCAATATGAGGAGAATCGTTTGATCCTTTAAAATAAAAGGATGGTGGGCCGGTTTCGCGCAGAATTTCAGATAAGTTTTTTTCAGATTTCAATTTAGAGACCACCAACTCCTGACCGGAATCACCCATAGTCTCTCGTTGTGGCGAAGATTTAAAGAATCCACCTCTTCCTGTCAACTATCTCCACAACTGACTGAAAATTGACTTTGGAGTTCCCCATGAGATGCGCTTCCCAATCGTCTACTATTAGCTGTTAGGTTTTTGGACGACATAACACCACTTAACGACGGTTTCGCGCGCCGCAAACTTGTCCAGATGGAGTGGCGCGGGAGGGCGGGAAGTGGGCGGCGGGCGGGATCGTGTAGGGAACGAACGCCACTCCTCTCAGGACAGCGAGACATACCAAACCGGTCTGGGAAAGGATAGAGCGCTGACGTGTTTATCGGATGGCCACCGCAAGTCATTGTATAGCCATGTACGCATTCAAGTCACATCCACGACATCCCGTAGAAGTAGAAAAAAGTGTAGTAGCGACTTCAATTAATCCCTTTTTCGGGATGCGCCACATGCCGTACTTCTAGTGGATGTTGTGCAGGCAATTTGTACGCGTTCTTGGCCTATACCATGAATTGACGTAGCCAGTTAATGAACAAGTGATTTTGTACTATCCAGACAAGTCTGGTACGAGTGATCCACCCCGGAGGAATAGAAGGCTTGGTTGGCCTGGACGGGAAATCGGAAGCAGGGGCTTGGAGTCGGGTGTGCGCAACACCCGACGCCTTCTCCAACCGCCTAGCTGTTCATCCTAGCTAGCCTAGTTTACTAATAAAATCCCAAACAGCGCCTTGAATATGCGATGACTCTGTTTCGATTGTTAGTTAAAAGGTAATCAATGTTGTTTGATCAGGTAGGAGGGACTTGCAGATCGCAGGGTTTGTGGCGAATACCATGGAAACCCGTGTCTGCTTTCAAACAAAGAGACAATAACAAAACTTCACCTGCGGTAGCGCCGACGGATGCTGGAACGACGGCGGCTTCGACCAGTGCTGGTTGTCCATCTGCATCGGCGACTGATACCCCAGCATTCCTCGCGCGGGAGGCACCTGAAGAGGGAGGGCTTTATGTATTGCTGACAAGGAGCTTAGCTTACGGTACGTAATCGGGTTCGAATTCCTTGGACACCGTGAAGCTACGGTGACGCGTTGGGGTAATATACGAGCTGGGTTTAGATCTAGTGGATGGGACAGCAGCTAAACGATTAAGAGCATTTTGAATATTATTATATAACTCCCCTTCATGTGCCACCTCACCGCGGTGAAGGGGTGAACATCACTTTGTGATGGCTAACGGCACAAACGGTCACGCAGTATGCGACGCTTTGTCGTGTATGGGCGGCTCTCCTGTATCCCTGGCCAGGAACATGTGAGTAACCAGACCACCGCTACGGCTCAAACAACTAAACCCGCGCCCCAGTCCTCCGCGCCCCGGAGGTGGACTTCCACGACGTCGGTTGCATCCACCTCCGGCGAGGGGCCATCTAATCTCGGAGTTAAACTATCAGGACGTCATTGGAATCGGACTACCGGAAACTCCCTCCCACCACGACACGGAAACTGCCTATTCGTCTGCACTTATAACTGTCGTTCGATCGCATCTGAGCAGGATCTTCGGACACTGCTTTACAGAAGCCGCAACATCAAATACGACGTTATCGCCCTGCAGGAAACGAAAGGCAGAACGGAAACCATAAGAAGGACCGACCACAACGAGCTTCTCATTATCGGAGCAAAGGTGGACAGAAAGAATATTGGCGGAGTTGGATTTCTCGTCAATTCGACAGTGCACCACTTAGTAGACTCTTACAAGATCATCAGTCCGCGAGTAGCTGTTCTTCGTCTGGAAACCAAAGAGCAAGGAACCATCTCCATCATAAATGGATATGCTCCAACATCTGCGGCCGCAGATGAAGAAAAGGAGGAATTCTACAAGCTGTTCGAAAGGACTGTCAACGACGAGAAGAGCTACTACAAAGTTGTCGTTGGTGACTTTAACGCTATCGTCGGTACGAATGATCACGACGAATGGAGGCTAGGACCACATGGAACTTCCTCAAGGAACGAAAACGGAGAGCGCCTGATAGACTTCCTATCCGCGTGCCGTCTCTACCATGGAAATTCTATGTTTAAGAAGCCTTCAAACCGACGATGGAACTGGGAAAGCCCAAATGGAGAAACACGTTCGGAGATCGACCATGTTCTTACGAACAGACGCTGGAGTCTGTTCGACGTCTCCGTGCTGCCTTCATTTGACACCGGCTCGGATCACCGTCTTGTCCGTGCGAAGCTGACTCTCAAAAAGAGGATGTTCAAGCGTGACACCCATAAACCGGCACCGGTGAGGATCCCCACATTCAAGTCTGAGGAGTTGGAATATGCGATAAAGTCGTATGATTGGAATCTTCTTGAAGATCCATCGGAAGACTACGACCTTCTCTCCAAAGGGCTGTTGAAATGTGCTAGCAGCTCTTGCGAAGCCACATCGCCGTCTGCTTCAAGACTCAACGCACATGCGATTAAACTCTTGGAGCAAAGAAGAGCTGTTAAACTGGATCCTAATGCTTCCCATCTGGAAAAAGTCACCGTCTCGAAGGCCTGTCGAATTGCAGTGAAGGAGTCCATTCAAGCCTACAGAAGATTGAAGCTGTTAGAAGCGGCTGGGAAAGTTCAAGCATAAAGCGCTGCAAACGAGATCTCTGCGATCAGAAGGCAATAATGTCAGCCCTTGTGGATAAGGATGGAACAACGCAAACGTCTCGAAGAGCGATGGAGGCCATCGTTCAGGAATTCTACAAAGATCTGTTCCGTTCTTCCATTACTGTCCCGAAATGCTTGATGCCACCAGCTGAGGAAGTACCTCCCATTCTGGAATCAGAAGTTGCCCATGCCATCAGAAGGATGAAGCCGGGCATTGCTTCCGGACCGGACGGCATTTCTGCTGATCTCCTTCGTGCGGGTGGCAGTGCCGTCTGCTCACTTCTTGCCAAGCACTTCAACCACTACCTTCGACTTGGTAGGATTCCGGACTCATGGAAGGAGTCGAAAACCGTTTTAATCTTCAAAAAAGGTCAGCAGGAGGATATCAACAACTATCGACCCATCAGTCTTCTCTCGGTTGTGTACAAGATCTTCACCAAGATACTACTTAACCGCATGGAGCGTTGCTTGGATGAATATCAGCCAGTGGAGCAAGCAGAGTTTCGCAAAGATTTCTCCTGCATGGACCATATTCAGACTGTCTCACAGCCCATCGAAAGGAGCCGCGAATACCACCTCCCACTTGTCCTTGTCTTCGTGGATTATCGGAAAGCGTTCGACTCTGTTGAAATCAACGCCGTTTTAAACGCACTTATGCATGCTGGTATACCATCGCCCTACATCCGACTTCTCGACGAATGCTTCTCGAACACATCGACTACCATCCAGCTGTTCGATCGAAAGCTTAAGATTCCTATCGGGAAAGGAGTACGGCAGGGAGACACGATTTCTCCCAAGCTATTCACAGCGGCACTCCAGGATGCCATGAAAGACTTGAACTGGGACGATAAAGGCTACCTTGTCGACGGTAAACGGATCAGCAACCTTCGCTTCGCCGACGATATTGTTCTCATCTCTACCAGCACGGCAGAAGCCGAGGAAATGCTGAACGAGCTCAATGTGGCAGGTATGAAGATTGGATTGGACATGAATATGTCCAAGACACAATTTATGGTCAACCAGTGGTGTGACACGGGACTCGTAAGGTTAAATGGAGTCGCTCTACAACAGGTCGACTCCTACGTCTATCTGGGAAGAGAGCTGAACATGGATAACGACCTCGCTCCTGAAATCGCCCGCAGGAGACGCGCAGCATGGGCAGCCTTCAGTTCGATTCGCGAAGTCACCGATCAGGTCAAGGATCCCGGCCTCAGGGCCTCGATATTCAACGCCTCTGTACTGCCTGCGATGTGTTACGCGACGGAAACCTGGCCCGACAACAAGACAATCGCCAGAGCGATGCAAACTACGCATCGTGCACTGGAGAGATGTCTTCTAAGGACAAGCCTTCGTCAGCAATGGCAAGAAGGCCTACGAAGCTCGGAGCTACGGGAGAAGTCGCAATTAGCAGAGCCGCTGCAATACATGAAGAAGTCCAAATATCCCCTGGCCGGGCACCTGCTTCGACGAAAGGACGATAGATGGAGTCTCCGTGTCACAGAATGGCTCCCGAGAGACCATAAGAGACCACTGGGACGACCGCCAACGCGATGGGCAGACTCATTCTCAAGATCTTTCAGAGAGCGGAGTCTGCCTCACTGGATGCAAGCAGCCAGAGATCGAGCGGTCTGGAAGAGTTGTGGTCCCCGCTGAGAAGACCTCCAGCCGACAAAGGACCATCAAAGTATCAAATTAAGTAGTATATAACTCCTCCCCTCCCCTTACTGATGCGCACAGAGAGGAGGAGCACTTTTTGTTTGGTCCTTGTATAAGGGCCCGAGCAAAACGGAGATCAAGCCTCACTTTCTTTGATTTTTCCTTTTATCGTCTTAGTTTATTGAATGAAATGAAGGATACATGGCGCATTACTAAGAAGCTAGAAGACCTTCAGATCATGGACCAACTACGAGAATTGATAGAACTTACGCCGACAGAGCGTCGAAGATATGTGTGACAAAATCTACATTATGAGGCTAAATCAGCTCAGGAGTGAATCCGATGTGAAGAGGCAGCTCGTGAGTAGAAACGATTAAAACTACTGTACAAAAGTACGAATACCCTTTATAAATAAAACCAAAGATAATGAATGAGAGATAAAGCTCAGTGATAACCAGCCCTTTGTGGGATGCGTCACGCACCGTACTCGTACTGCATGTCGTGGAAGCAGTTTGAGTGTGCATTTTGCCTACACCATGACATTCGATAGACAGCTGATGGCGAAGTCAGCGCCTTATCCTTTCCAGGCAAGTCTGATACCAATTCACCGGCTCGGTGAGATGGAAGGTTTGGTTGGTCTCTGCAGGAAATCCGAACTAAGAACCCGGAATCGGGCGCACCTTACAGCCTGCGCTTCTTCCGACTGCACTACCGATAAACTACTGATTGACTTTACACAACTTCTCACTTCGGGCGTGTGTAGCGCAGTCGGTGGAGGTGCTGGCTGTCACGTACACCCGATACCAGGTTCCTGGTTCAGATTTTTCGCCCAGGCCAATCAAGCCTTCCATCTCTCCAGGGTCGGTGAATTGGTAACGGACTCGCCTAGGAATGATAATACACTTACTTGTCCATAGGATTGCCATCGCAATCACGGTATGGACAATTACATATTCAAATCGACTCCACGGCATTCTGTAGAAGTAGAATGCTTGACGCATCTTAAAAGTGTTGATTGGCCCCGTCCTTTACCCTTTATCCTCTTATCCATTTCTCACTTGACTGCGAGCCTGAATAGTAGGAGTAGGTAGTAGTAGGACGATAGTTCAAAGGTTCTTTTTAGAGAGCCTGCCTCAATCTATGGCGCAGGAGAAGCACTGATGAATGATTATGAAACCATAAAAGAACTCAGTTGACTGAACTCCTAGAAAAGCCCAAGCAAGGGCTTGAGAGGTTGACAGGACCAAGAAAGGCTAAAGAGTACTGGATGCGCTTTGATTACACCTTCTCGGACAAGCAACTGAATGTGGTCTACGCTGTCATTAGGGGCCTTCAAATCATCATCATCATTTTCATCAGCGTCTGTCCAGCTTGGTGGCGAGGACCTCTCCTGTGCTGTGATGGCGCCTTCTCTCCCGATCAAACGCTTGACCGGGATGAAAATTGGCTACCTTTAGTCCATATCAGGGGTGCACACAAAATTCTGGGCGTTAAATTTTCTTAACGAAATTTTTTAACGGAAAATTTTCGTTAAATTTTCGGTAAATCGTTAAATTTCGTTAAAAATACATTTAGCTGTAATCCATTATTTCAACTGAAAAAGGAAAACCTTATTCGTTCCAACTTCAAGAGGTCAACAGCTAACGTTCAAGGAATGGAGTGTAACACTGCAATGTAAAATAAACAAATCATCATCAACAAACACAGAGAAATAAACAAGCCTTCAGCAACAAATTATCTACAGGGTATAGAATAAGAACAACTATGGAATTACCATTCAAGACAAGATGATCATCGGTAAGGCATCCTGAAATGTGCGATCAGGCAGGTACCCGGAGTTCCACCCTTTCCTAGTTCTTTTGTTAGACTGTTCTACGAGCATGTGCAATCTCCGTGCAGGCACCAGCCGACTAAGTACAGAAAGAATTAATAAAAAGACAGTAAAGACCCCTTCAGTGGAATGTTAACACGTTGACGAACGCACGATTTTCAAGTGCCTGGTGCGTGGGACCAATCATATTTTTGCAACGTCGGGACAGTGATACGACATCGTGTCACACGGTCTCACACTGCCGAGAAGGTGTGACACGCCGTCTTCGTGTTAACGTTCAGGAAAGGTAGCTTTCCAAGTTTTTGCTATTAGCGTTTTGTAAAATAGCTTAAAATATGTCAAATATGTCCAGCGGCCGAAAACATTCGCTCCGTCTCGACTGATCCAGGTGGGCAAAAGTATTTTGAGATGAGCAATGCCAGGTGAGAATAGGCATATCTTACGAAGTTAGACCAGTATTTTCGTGGATTCGTTGACCTGCTTGGGGACTCGGCGAAGAAATTTCTAGTTCCAAAGTACATTGAAGGATAAGGATAAAAGATGGCGATACTCAATCCCTTCTAGGATACGCCGCTCATTCTGCTTCTACGGGATACCCTAGAGACAATGACTTGCGGTGGCCACCCGATGAAGAAATCAGCGCTCTGTCCTTCCCAGCCAAGTTCGATACCAATTCACCGAACTCAGAGGGATCAAAGGCTTGGTTGGCCTGGGCGGGAAATCCCGAAGAAGAACCAGCAACCTGGTATAGTGTGCACGCGACAGCCAGCACTTCCTCCGACTGCGCTACACGTGCACCCGAAATGTATTATTTCTAAAAATTCAAAACGAATTGAATTGATAAAAACATCGAAATATTCTTGCTGATTTGAATAGTTTTCCTGGAACAGTCCTAATTGGGAGGATGAGGCCTGCAATATTAGAGAATACTGAGGGTAAATGTGATAAACTCACTGAGAAAAAAGTCCGTTAAAAACTTCGTTAAAGTCCTAAAAATTTCTGTTAAGTCGTTAAGCCAGATTTTACCGAAAAATGCCGTTAATTCGTTAAATTCGTTAAATCGTTAACCGTTAAATGTGCACCCCTGGTCCATATGCAGCGTGTCTAGCCAACGTTGCTTCGGGCGTCCTCTGGGACGTTTTCCAGGGACTTCAAGATTCGGACCAATCTCACAGACGATGTCGTTCTTAGCGCGAAGGACGTGACCGTACCATCGTAGACGAACTTCGCGCAACTTGTCGCTACCGAGGCGACACCGAATATTTGTCGTTCGTGTCAGTTTCGTTGCGAACGCGGACCAATTGCGTTACTCCGGTCGTCCACCTTACCATCTTCTTCTCCATTACAGTTAGATGACTTTCCCTTTTCCTTGGTCAAATTACGGTCTTCACTTCCCCCAAAAACACCCACCGGGCTACCTTGGTACGTAACGCGGTCGTATTTCGACGCTGCTCGCGCGCTCTCAAACGAACAGAGCCCACTGACCTATTCTGGCACGTGATACGGCCGTATTCAAGTGTTTATCGCTCCCGCTCGAGGAAGCTAACCATCAACGATACGACAGATGGTCGATGGTAGCTGGTCGGCGCCGTGGGTTACGCTTCAGAAGTGTTGGCTCAACATAGGATCGTTGTCCCCCAAGTCAAATTGTAGAAAATTAGGTGGAGTCGCCAGGTGACGCGTTTCGTTGACACCCGTACGAAAGGCGAAGCCGCTGGATTCCTTGGGATGTCACAGCAATATCAGGCGCCGCGCAGTATGTTGGTTGGAATCATTCAGCGAAGCAGTGGATAAGCGTGCGGTCTTTTGAACAATGTGAATCCAGTGGGTTAAGTTGCACGCAACGGAGATGAACTGAGACGTAGCAGGGCGTGGCCAACAACGGGAATAAAGTGGTTCACTTTGGCGCACGAGAGAGATTAATAGAAACGTAGAAAGAAATGAAGGGCGTGGCCGAAAAGTCAACGACTATTAAGACGACAGGTTTAAAGAAAAAAAGAAAGACTAGGTAAAACGTTCGGGAAAAACACCGCAGAGGCGTGAATTCATGATTAAAATTTCTTCTAAAAACTTGCAGGTTATAGATGTTCCTCTATTTTCTAGTAGTTTTGCTCGATTTCTGATGTATTTCTCTAAGCAGGTCGATTTCGTATGTTGTATTTCTTAACGGCTGATACATCATGTGTTCTGTTCGATTCCTTATCATTACGCTGATCTGTTAGTGAATTCAAAACATTTGCAGAAACATCCGTTTATCATGCTTATATCTCGCTCACATACCAGCCGGCTTCGCCCATTTATCCCATATAAAAGGAGCCCGCTGAGCTGAAGATTTGTGTCTTTTATATCTGCTATATATTTATTGTCATTGTTAATAAAAGTTTAATTACCCAAGTTTGAGGTACCTCCGATCCGAGCCGTGAACCACCGAATCACCAAAACGAACGAAGATTCATATAGAGCAAGGTCTTACACTATGTGACCCATACAACTATCAAATCTTTCGAATGAAAGAGAAGAGAAGAAAGGAAGAAAATGTATGGAAACAAGAGGAAGAAGACAAGATTAAGTTGTGTTGCTTAAGTTGTAAAACCGTGAAAAAGGCCGTGTACAGCTAGCTGCAAGGGACAGCTAACTCTGAATGCAGACGTAATCTTTGAATTCGAGAGGCAGTCTTGACATCAAGATCTAATGGATTCGTCTGAACGGCTTAACATTTATGGAAGCTGCTTGAGGTCACATGAGACAGATAGAACGTCAGATCCTCATGCCAGCGAGCGGAAAATCCCCGGCAATGAGTTCGCCGTCATTCCGTGATAAACCACCTCAACGGCTGACTCTAGGTGTTTACGAAGGGATTAGATCAGAGGGCTTCAGGAGGCCATTGAGCATAGAGCTCACTTCTTTTCGAACAGGAGAACTGTCATTCTGCCATACAGGTTCCCTTCCCTATCGAAGTCGAGATGTTACTGTCAAAGAAGGATATCCAGGGCCGGATTCAACGATTAAACCCGAACAACGCGGGTTAGAAGGGGAAAATATACCTGCAATGTAGCATTCATCATACCATTTTTTCATTTCCATCATTAGAAGATAAGGAACGGCATTACTCAATCCAGCTTGGGGTGCGCCACGCATTCTACTTCTACGGGATGTCGTGGACGCGTATTTGGCCATACAAAGACTGGCGGTGAGCAGCCGATGAACGAGTCAGCGCTGTGTTCTTTCCAGACAAGCCTGCTGTCTATTCACCGACCCCGGAGGGACTGAAAACTTGGTGGGCCTGGGCGGAAAATTCGAACCAAAAACCTGATATCGGGTACCCACGACAGCTGGCGCCTCTTCCAACTGCGCTACACGCGTGCAATTTAGGAAGTTATTCAGCAAAAGATTATTTCAGTGTGAGAGGTGAATCGTAGAGTAATGCCGGTTAATATTATCATAGTTGTTAATTCTTTGTGTTCATAATATGATGCATGTCCTATTAATGCTGTTCTTTGATAACGTCTTTGCAGATGTACAAGGTATTCCAAAATGATGTGATGAAGTTTTGACGTTCTCTCAAGCGAACGCATCGATCTGCAGCATGGCGGAACTAGAGCCATTTTTATCTTTCTGTTTCTGTCTGTTCTGTTGTTAAATGTTATAATTTTCTAAGTTCTATTTGTCCCAATTACGGGTTTTCTCAAGATTTGAAACCATAGCATTGCCATTTTGGAGCTTCATCGTCAAAAAAAGCGCCAATGCGACATCGTTAACCTGCCTCGGTCGACTGTCTCCCCAGTAATCAGTCAATGTAGGGAACTTTGATATGAAGGTAACCGTCGAGGACAAGGAACAAATCGCACTGTCAATACGCCGCAGATCCGAAGTATCATCGAGAAACGAAAATCCCAAAATTGAGGATCTTCTGAGAAAAATCGCCCGTGATATCTGTGTCAGTCGCACATCAGTGCATCGAATAGCCAGAAAGAAATGTGGACTCGAGCCATACAAGTTTCATTAAGTCCAGCTCCTGATGGGCAAGAGTAAGCGCGAACGGCTCCATCGATGCCGCCAGCTCAAGCTGCGGGCCGCAGGTAGCGGGTGGGAGCGAATACTCTTCAGCTGTTCACCGTGGAGTAGACTCACAACTTACAACACGGCAGAATCTGATCTGGGGGGGGGGGGGTGGGGCTTCAGCCATCATTTCCATCGCCGAACATTGTCAAAATCCGCAGGCGCTCATGGTTTTGGGTGGAATCTACACCAACGGAAACGCCCCGTGCTTTTTGTGGACGAAGGAGTAAAAATAAATCAAGATGTGTACAGACGGACCATCTTCCAGGATGTTGTACTTTTGTGGTCCAGCAGCAGTTCAACAATGCGTAGTGGACGTTTCAAGAAGACTCAATCCCTGGACACAGGGCGAAACGCACGCAAGCATGGTGCGAGGCGAATTTTCAAGACTTCGTCATGTCTGTGCAATGACCACCACACTCCCCGGATCTGAGTCCGACGAACCACAGCGCGTGGTCCATTTTGAAGGTCAGTATCCTTGACAAGTGCCACCACCACCCAAACCAGAAGGCATCTCTGCGTTGGGAGTGGGAACTACTGTCTCCAGATAACCTGCGGCAGCCAGAAGCTTCATCAAGCATTTTGACTCCTGTGTTCGCGCCAAGGGAGGCCACTTCGAATCCAGACTAATATAGTGTTGCATAGTGTCTATGTCGTTGTTATCTATATATTGTTTTGTAAACTTTTCAGTTGTTTCATAGCTGTAATTTAAAAAACCTTCATCACGTTATTTTGGAACACCCTGTAATGAACTTATAAAATTTTTAAAAATGCTCCTCGTGAAACAACGCTGACAGCTCAAGGTGCGTTGGCCAGAGATGGCCATCTATCATCATCTGATCGTAAACATCGCTACGGAGCCACAACAACTTAGAGAAGAAAGGCAAAGTTTTCGTGGTCTCACTTTTTTAAAGAGTAGACGATATTTTGTCTGAACCTAAGGAAGGAACGTTTTTCAATGAGTGAAACACTAAATCGCTTTGACAAAAAGGTGCTTTCCACTGCAAATTACACAAGAAATCATTTTGGCCCATATTTTAAAAAACCAACTTTGGCTCTAAGGTTATGCAAATCATGGTAGAAATCGCTTTCGCTAATACAATGGCTATTTATGTACTTTTGAAACAACGAAAAAATTTCAAAAACGATCTATTTTTGCTAGAGATAAAGCCTTTTTAAAAAAAGCAACATAGGTATTTCCGACTACGAGGAATTGAATGCGACAAACGTCGGTTCATAGATACAAAGGCGAAGGATAAAACTGTTGAATTCAAGGTGGCTACATACTTTTGAAACGCACTGTATTTGAAAAATCAACTTTTGGTATAATATTTTGAGGAGAATCTTATTTTGTGTCACTACACGCACATTTCCCTAGCTTACTTCACGTCACATCGAAGTTGAAATTGTCATCAATTCTCGCCTTTGTTTATACCACGTTTCGTTTTTTGTGAAACTATTAGGTTGTAGGATTATCATATAAAAAATGTGGTCTGCCTTCGACTTGTCATTTCTCTGAGATCATGTAACGTTACGTGTTTAACAACCGTTTCCGAGGGCACCTTTCGCCAAAGTTACGTTCCAATTCGTTGACTCTTTTAAAGAGCTTTTTCGAGCGATCGAGCAGAAGAACCGAGTGCGGGTTTGCTTCAAGCAAGAAAGAGCTGCTCCAGAACCCCATCGCACCTTGTCTGAAGTTACTATAACAAAGTTCCATCATTACGTCAATGCCAGCGATGGTTTCAACTTTACCGACGGTGGTGAGAGCCTTGAGGACGAAGAACATTAACGGCGTCCTGAAGTTGTGCGAAGCCAGGAACTGAAGGAAGCTGTCGAGTCGATCCAACACAAACTACATGTGAGCTTGCACGGAGGTTCGGTTGTCACCATTCCACCGCTGCCGCTCGTTTGCAATCGGAAAGTCAAATCGGTGTGGAAAATGGGGTGCCATATCAGCTCAGGGCCACAAGCAAGGCAGTACGAGTCGCTATCGCTGGAATTCTCATCCGCAAACCAAGAACAGCGGTTTCTACAACTTTGTCGCGACGTCGGCTGAGAAGTATTTCCCCTACGACAATACCACACGAAAGCGGCAATGATTGAGCGACGGTGAGGTTCCGAGAAACGATAACGACAAGGCCTGACGTTCACGGAAGAAAGTCATGCTCTGTGCTTGGTGGAACAGTAAAGGTCTGGTGCATTTTGAGATGCTGGATCCAGGCCAAACAGTTACGGCAGACCTTTACAAAGAACAGCTGAGTCGCCTGCACCAAGCACTGCGACAACAAGGAGAGAACACAGCAACTGTGAAATTCCTCCGTCGCAACGCTGGACCGCACGCGGCAAATATCAGCTACAAAAAATTGAGGAGTTGGGTTGAGAAGTTCTGCCTCACTCGCCATATAGCCCAGACCTTCATCAGAGTATCATTTTTTCCGGTCGAGGCAGCATGCCTTGGCGAAGAAAAAACTCAAAAACCGCGACGAAGTCGAAATTTGGGTGTCCAACTTTTTCGAGTCGCAGCCACTGGAGTTCTTCAAGAAAGGCATCCATTCTTTGCGAGTACTTTGGCAACATGTCATTGATAATAATGAAGAATCCCTGTTGTATTAAAGCATGGTCATTCTTTTCTTGTAACGAAATTTCTTTTTGAGCAAAAACGACATTTATAATCCGACAACCTAATAAATACTACGCTCTGTGCGTCGTGCTTTTGTCATACTATTCAGTAGGAGATAATCATCGGTCTTTTGTTCGATGTCTTGTGATATTGATATTGTCTCGTCAGATAAATCGGAAATCAGAGTATACATGGTACAATACTGAGAAGGTACTCGGAGCGAAAACAGAAACGTGAGAATCGCTATGACAATATGTGTGTTCTCGTGTGTTTAGAGGCCAAAGTGTTTCATCCACAACTACTCTATTCCGGACTTTTCTCGCTATAAGACTTGTTCATCGGAGTAAGAACGAGGATGTGTTCTGGTGGAAAGCACTCTATAAATCGCTAGTAGTCTTAAGAGGAGTTCAAGAAGGAGATCGCACTTTTTAGGCGATTGCTCTTCGAGGGAGGCTTTAAAGAGCGATCGCCGGATGACGACCGCATCAGATGACGACCCTGGGCGGCTCACAGCTTCAATACCCCCCAGAGGGCGGCACACAGAATACTGCAACAAAGACTCAATCGTATAAAAACGATAACAATGGATGAATTAGTGCAAATTGAATCACCATCTGCTCGTGCTTTGCTAATCACTATGGAACAGTATCCTCCATAAAGACCTATTGCCTTAATAAGAATATTTAGATCGAGTGAATAGCTTTTTAGGTGGAGTCGCAGTTCCACGTACAGAATTTCATTCCTCATTTGTTTAGACGACAATATCGGACTCAAATATCTGCTAGCTTTCTAACTATTGTTTTCTACGCTGTGTAGAGCAGGATTCTATCTCCAATGCGGTAAAAGTACCAAAATACCTTTTTGTCAAAATGGACACTCTTCTAAGTAAGCTCGACACCTTTGAAATCAAACTAAGAACACAGAATCCTAATCAAAATGATCGTTTTGAACTGCACTTTTGAATGCTTTTTGAATTGAACTTTTGAACGTTTTTCTAAATATTTCTCTTCGAATAGGTTATGTATAAGGTTCGAATAGGTGATGTCTGGTGAGTTTTCAAAGAAGGTAATACTATTTTTTTATATTCAAAAAATTAGTATTATCTTCTTTGAAAACTTTGAAAAGTTCTCCTGCCCCAATAAGTGAACACACTATTTGAAATTTTATAAAAAAGTCATTTCCTAGAAAAAAATAGCGGCTTAAAGTATGGATTGAACAAACCAACAGCTGTTTAATTCTAAAAGAAGAGGTTACGCCATGCACTCGCTCAGTATGTATGTCACGATTATCATCTGATTGATAGCAGAAATTGAAATAATACACCTTTCAACGGCGGTCCATCAAAAGCAATCGCAAAAA
The DNA here is from genome assembly GCA_947396885.1 of Heligmosomoides polygyrus polygyrus. NCBI lineage: Eukaryota > Metazoa > Nematoda > Chromadorea > Rhabditida > Heligmosomidae > Heligmosomoides > Heligmosomoides polygyrus. The sequence continues at coordinate 13,496,453 of OX377204.1, forward strand.
AAACCATATATTTCACCTTTGCAGTTTCAAATAAGCCGCACTTTTGCACCATAGAAGAAGCCTCCTTAACCCGCATTTTTTCTTATACAACAAAGTTTTCTTAAATTTCGAGTCAATGTGTGCCCACTTATTTGACGCAGGTGAATTAAAACATTTAAAAGAAAGCATACTAAATTTTCTTTAAGTGTTTAGAAAATTCTAGAAAAGAGAGATATGAGTAAGTATTAGGTTGTAACGAATTAAATGGCACTGGCTCGCGCCATTTTTGGCGCGTCTTTACGCGTTTGATCAAGAACAAACCGTAACATGTGGCATATCATTTAGAAGCGCAAACTTTGCTCTACCGGTGAGTACCAAATTTTCTATGTAAAAGTGGGAAAACTTTAGAGTTTAATTGACTTTTTTGCAGATGGACAAAAGGGTAATCCGAGGCATTACTTGTATGAATTCAAGCTGGGCACTACAGCTAAGGAGGCGGACGAGAACATCAACGCCGCATTCGGTCAAGGGTGTTCCACAATTCGGACGGCGTATCGTTGGTATCAGAAGTTCCGGAATGGAGATGAGAGCTTGGAAGAACATGAAGGTCGTGGGAGGCATAGTGATGTTGATGAGGACAAGCTGAGAGATGTGGTAGAGGAGGATCCACACAAAGGTACCAGGGAGATAGCGAAGGTTCTTGGCGCCAGTCACAACGCAGCTGCCCGGCATCTGAAGGAAACTGGAAAGACCAAAAAGCTGGAAAGGTGGGTGCCTCACGAGCTGTCTGAGGAGCAAAGAAACCGACGATATGAGATCTCGTCCGCACTGCTTCTACGGAACGAAACGGACCCATTCTTTGATCGCATCGTAACCTGTGACGAGAAGTGGATGATGTACGACAACAGGCGACGATCGGCACAGTGGGTGGACAGCGATGAGAGCCCCAAGGTTTTTGCGAAGCCGGAATTGCACCAAAAGAAAGTAATGGTGACAGTATGGTGGTGTTCGCTGGGAATTATTCACCACAGCTTCCTCCCTCCCGGTGAATCCATCACGGCAGAGAAGTACTGCATTGAAATTGAAGAAATGATGAAAAAGTTGAAGGATATCCGGCCGGCCTTGGTAAACCGAAGGCGAGTTCTCCTTCTGCACGACAATGCTCGCCCCCATGTAGCACGAATGACGTTGCAGAAATTGAATGAGCTGAGCACTGAAACTCTACCACATCCTCCGTTTCCTCCCGACCTCTCCCCAACAGACTACCATTTCTTCAGGCATCTTGGTGACTTCTTGGTAGGGAAAATATTCAAATACCAACAGGATGCCGAAAGTGCCTTCGAAGATTTCGTCAATTCCAGAACTTCTGATTTTTATGCTACTGGAATAGAAAAGCTTGTGTCACGTTGGCAAAGATGTGTGGAATCAGAAGGTTTTTATTTCGATTAATAAACTTGCCTACAAGCCGAGATATTAACTGTTTAAATTTACAGTGGTTCAGTGCCATTTATTTCGTTACAACCCAATACTATGCGTAGCCATTCTTCCATAGCTTCAGGTTCTCCAGAAGCACTTATTTTTGAGCTTTCCAGGATCGTTGTGCTTTGAGGAATTTTTCATCAAAAGAGGCGGTGGCCGGATTCATAGTAGTTGTTGTAATTGTAATTAATTAATTAATCGCACTTGTTTGTGTGTTATACGAAAAGGAGCACAATGAAAGAAGAACGTAACGTTTAACGGGCCTAAGTGTTCCTCAAATTGATCTTTCTCTCTGATACAAAATTTACTATATAAATATTATATGGTAACAAGTAGTATACGACATCTAATTACTTGTTGTTGGATTCAAGAAAACTAACAAGTGCTTATTAAGAGGGTCCCGAAATTTCGTTGCAGTATTTATGACTACCCTGTATACCGAAACCCTTAAAAGTGATGCTGAATCCAGCTTGAATGCGCCATGCATCGAGATTTTGGTGAAGTTCCTATGATACCAGGCACTACAAACCTTTCGCTTTTCTTTCAGCTAGCGTAGCCAAGCGAGGAGAGCTTCTTGGATCTATCCTAATCGGAGGGGGCATATATTGATTTGCGTCCCAATCCCTCCAATTGCTTAAGTTTCTACGAGGGCTTCAGCTGATGTCCCAGGATACGAGGGGTTTCCTTTAAATTTAGGGGATATGGCTGTGTAATATGGAATGACGACAAAAATTGACACTTTACGCTTGCCCCTTCCGACTAGGATAGATCCGAGCTCCTTATTCCACAATGAAACCGAACACAAGAGAACTAAAGGCTTAAAATCACCTAGAACCTCCAGAGGGTTTCACGTTGGCGAACAGGTTGGCCTATAGTCGCCGTTTCAGCTGTACAGACCCAACGATTCTTGCCACTTCCTCGCTATTTTCGAGACTCTTTACACCTTCAGAGTTATCAGAGCTATGCAGCTGCTTCAATGGCTGACCTATCACGTCCTTCGAATAAAGGAAGAAGAGTGGGCAAGATCGGAGGCCGCCAAATCCTCATGAACACGCCGCGTACTTTTCCATAATACAACGAGGAATGGAAGAGGTCCTCTTATGCAACCACCTTTGTCCAAGAAACGTCCAGAATCCACCCTTAAAGACAGGCAATACCCTACCCCATGGAAGTCCTGTGAACGAATTCCTCGATCTCTACTAGATGGAGTGCTACGTTAGGAGATCGATCAGAGGACCGTGTGCGAGAAAAGAGCGCCTCCATCCACTACCCTATAAACACCACTCCAGAAGAAGCACGCAGTGACATTAGAAGGAAAATGATGTCTCTGAATATGACAGACTACTACAGTATTACAGCAGACAGCGAGACCAATGCCTCCGGAAGACAACATCGGGTGTCTGGGTAATGATAATTTGAACAAAATCAAGCAAGAGAGAACACATGCCTAACAAGAGATCTATTTTGGTCGTCGGATTTTTGTCATTAAGAAGCCAGTATTTTCTACGAAGCACTAGAGAACGAAAGAGAAAATGTGGCAAATAAGCAAATTTTTTAGCCAACAGACTGCTTATTTCTACATTATTGCTTTTAGTGCACCGATACACAAAAAATATGGGATAAAATGGATAAATTTTGCGAAAAGGCATATTCGAACTAAACGAGGATCAAAAATGATCGGATAGATACCCGTGGAATTTAGGCAATAGCAATACACAGATGGATAGCATAAGAAGTTGATCCTTCACGCAAAGAAAAACTATGAATATTTGGAAGAAGGTAGACAGACGATGTGAGAGAAGAAGCGGAGGAATGGGAGTGTGGAGATCATGAACAATCGCTAATTGCTCTTTCTTTCCTCCTTTTTCCACAAGACATAGGAGTGAAGACCAAGTGGATGCGCCTAGTTCTACCTTAAGTTCAAACCATGTATAGCTCAGTCGGAAGCGTCGGCAGTCGTGTACACTCCAATTCGGTCTATGGTTCTGGTCCCGCACAAGGCAACTTCCAATCCGTTTCTGCCCGATGAATTGATGCTAAACTCGTCCGGGAAGCAGGAAGGGTGAACTGTCCATCGAGTGGCCACGATTAGCGGTTGCATAGGTCAGATAAGCACTCATATTGCCTCCACGATGTACTGTAGAAGTAGAGCGCATAGCGCATCCCAAAAGGGATGATTCATGTAGTCTTTTGACCGCATTCCTGTTCTCAGGAAACAACAGTGGGAGATCTGAAATAGACCTCGCTGACATCGGCCGACCCCTGCCAACTTGCCCACAAGTCACGTATGGTTTTTCTCCAGAAAACAGAAGACGTGGAGCATTCCATATATGCGACAATGGTCAACAGCCTGGCGCTCTCGACAGCTTCGGATATCGCGCTTTCGGAGAAGAACGAGCGGCACTCACACAAGAAATGCTTAGTACCGGGACATATAGCTTAGCAAGATAGATGTTTCCTCGGCCTTGAGGCGGAACCGAAACCCAAGGATTAGAAGAGCAGAAGCTGCGCCTACTCCCTGCTGTTCTACCTGTTCATCCACCTAGAAATTTGACACATGACGCAGTAGATAACGCCGATGTCAGCTGATGGATATTGGGCACATAGTGCGTTCGTCAACTCCTCTGCAGGATACGCCATGCATTCGACTTCTACGGGATATCATGGAGGTCTCTTCAGTGCGCTTCAGTGTCTCGCCAATGAACAGATCACTGCTTCATCTTCTCTAGAGATGGAAGGCTTCCTTGGCTCGGACAGGATCCGAATCAAGACCTTTGATTCCATGTACACGCTACATACACTGACGCCTACTCCGATTCCGCGACTAAGGAAGACTTCTGGAAAAATAAGTCCGAAGTGTTTTTCTAAGCATTGCGCACCTTCAAACATGATCTGAAGTTCTCCGTTCCTGAAGGTCTCCTGAAGAAGAGGCAGAACAGGAAAATGTAGGAGTTAAGAAGATCTTGAGGAATCACTCTGTAGGCGCGCAACTGCTTTTATTTATTAATTTATTTAAATACATTCGAGGGTGCAATACAATGTCAACGAAACCTTCAAACAAACAAAATAATCGTTAAAAGCAACAGTAGAATGAACGTTCATTTACATCAAAAATTGAACACCTTTCACCTTTAGTAATTGCCGTATTTCTTTTTTTAAAATCAACCGAGTGAAATGGTCTTTTGATCTTGTTTAGGTCCTCAAGAGGGATACCTCGAAAGGCAATAAATACTGACAATCAGCAGCCATCACACTTGAACACCTGACGGAACCTCTTACTAGGGAAGGGTTTCGACCTCCCATGGAACTTCAAGCGAGACCAGGATCGTTAGAAAGAGCTCGGAATGCTGATTACGAATATGGGTGCTAAAATTGCAAAATGAAATTCCTGAGCTAGTTATGGCCTGCCGAATGCGACGGGCCTCACCACAGGCGGGCCGTGCGATGGTGAGCCATCGGGGCCCCGTAAGAGGGCACCGCCAGCTGCGGCGGTGGCGTAGGGGCAGTGCTCTTCCTCGTCAGGTGCGACGTCGTTGGTTCGGTCCCCATTGCTGACGATTTTTTTGCACACCATAATTTATCTTCGAAATGATCTTTTGTTCAGAATTATGACACGTAGGTGATTAAATAGCGAGGAAAACTACCATACACGCTGGTAAAAATGCTTGAAGGCAAGAAACTGGTATGGTCAAATTTTTATTTACTATTTTGCGCAAGTAGAGTCCAAATCATATATTGAACAACTAGAGGTGTTTCTAACAACCTTGGCATTCGTAGAACAAAGCAAAAAACGTGTGAAGCAAAAAGGGAAGTGGTAACTGTAGGATGAGGAAGAACAAAATGTCATTGATCTACTGCACTTTCGACTGATCGGGAAGCCCAAAATGTCGTAGATCCACTGCTTTTTCTTCACTCACTATGTCCTTTTCACCAGCAAAGGTGGTGTCCATTCTTCTTGCTGAATTTGGGGTGCCAGACGAGACGACAACGATGCACCAATTCGTGAAGAGAAGAAGATCGCTAGAAGGTTCGCAGCTGTTCTACGTGACGGGTTGTTAGAAACACCTCTAGTTGTTAAATATATGATTTGGACTCTACTTGCGCAAAATAGTAAATAAAAATTTGACCATACCAGTTTCTTGCCTTCAAGCATTTTTACCAGCGTGTATGGTAGTTTTCCTCGCTATTTAATCAAATACGTGTCATAATTCAGAACAAAAGATCATTTCAAAGATAAATTATGGCGTGCAAAAAAACCGTCAGCAATGGGGATCGAACCAACGACGTCGCACCAGACGAGGAGGAGCACTACCCCACGCCACCGCCGCAGCTGGCGGTCCCCTCTTACGGGGCCCCGATGACTCACCATTCTCGCACCAGGTGCATCGCACGGCCCGCCTGTGGTGAGGCCCGTCGCATTCGGCAGGCCATAACTAGCTCAGGAATTTCATTTTGCAATTTTAACACACATATTCGTAATCAGCATTCTGAGCTCTTTCTAATGATCTTGGTCTCATCTTGAAGTTCCATGGGAGGTTGAAACCCTTCCCTAGTTAGATGAACCATAACCGCTTCTACGGTAGATCCTCTGTTTTAATAATAAGTGCCCCGCAACCACGAATATAGACGTCAAGATGACTTATAAGGCGTAAGAAGGATAGGGAAGTATTGAATGAATGACGAAATAGCTAGAGCCGAATGGAAGCTTAAGAGCTACTATAAAGTTGGACAAAGGATGAATGCAGTGAGGGGTATTATTCAATCCTTCATAAGACCCCTCTCCCGTCCAATTATATTTCCTCTTCTAGGTAACTCGAGGCGTAAATAGTCTAAGCATACAGGTTCATCTGCGTCTTATCAGGTTACTTGCAAAATAAAGCACTGTACAGCGTGCGTAAAAAGTATTGACGCACCTTCTTTCTGTTTCAGCTCCAGCTTTCTTCTTCTGCTTTTCAAGGTTTTTGCGTGTTATTTTTGTTGTCCGTATTGTGTTCAAAAAACAACGCGAGAGAACGAAGAAACATGATGCCGTCGTCGTTACGATGGCTCTTTCTTGGCTTTCACCAAAAGAACTGAATACTTCATTAACTAGAGAATTAGCCGCTGTTCGAAACGGTCGGCGAGGAAGGAGGTGAATAGCCTAAAAGTCAGCTATGGCTCTGTCATAACAGATGATGCTCACAAGATGTTCAAGCACGATAAATTTCAATTCTTATCAATCTCTGTCCAATAATAGCAGAGAGATAAAAGTGCGTAGGTGTGAACAGCTTCTTAGGCGAGCACAACTTAAACATAATCCGCTGAATTGCTCTTCTTAAGCGATTTTGGAGAATAAGGTCTGGGCTACTTGCACCAGAAGTGTCCAGTCGCAGAAGACTACCCTGTTCAAGGCACGGGAAGAAATCCATGCAGAGTACCTGTGGCGCGCCGCCGATGAGCTTTCCCATCGTCTTCGCTCCTGTGTCCACAGTAAAGGAGTCATATATTTAGTTATTCTACTGCAGCGCAGTCGGAGGAGGCGCCGACTGTCGCGTGCACCCGATACCAGGTTCCTGGTTCGGATTTCCCGCCCAGGCCAACCAAGCCTTCCATCCCTTCAGGGTCGGTGAATTGGTACCAGACTGGGAAGGATAAAGCGCTGACTTGTTCATCGGCTAGCCACCGCAAGTCATTGTAAATACGTAAATACGCATTCATTTCGGCCAAATACGCATTCATGTCGCCTCCACGACATCCCGTAGAAGTAGAATGCGCTGGCGCATCCCAGAAGGGATTGAGTAACGCCGTCCTTTATCCTTTTATTTTTTTTATCCTTTATTCTACTATGTTTTCCATCCAAAACATCATTTTCCATATTTTGGAAGTGAATATGTTAGATCTTCTCTTAGAGCGCATTGCTATTTCCACAACCGCCATTTACTGAGTTAATACTTTTTACGCACCCTGAAGATTCAGCGTCCTGAAATACTAATAATCCAGAACCACTCACCGTTGACGAATCTGGTGGTGGTTGTGAAGGAGGCGAGAAGAAATCGGCGGCTACACTGAACTTCCGATTGACGGTCTGCTGAAAAGCAGATAACAATTAGAGACGTTCATGAATGAGGCCATGTCTTGAAAGGGGACAGCACTGGGAAGTGTAAACGCGCCAGCCAGAGTGAGCGTTTCGGTCAACAACAAAAAACTATGCAGTCGGTACCCTGACGGCTGATGTTTGGCTGACGCACCTTCGATCGATGCTCTAGTTGGTCATGAATGCCTAGCACGCTCCTTTCTTCTAATGCTGCCCACATTGGCGACATGGATTCAAGGATGATTCCCATAAAGTGCATGGTATTCGATGAATCGGCAAAAAAGCGAGAACCAAGCCGGGACTGTCGATTCCGTGGACTCTCAAATGCAGCTCTGGAGGCCCGTTCAGGTTCTACTCTCGAAAGGTAATAAAAAGTAAAGAACATATAGTACATATTTTGTCTTATTTACATCGTTATATAACAGTTTGTAACGCAGAATTTTCAGCCAACGGTAAGGGTCAACTCACTCAAACGTCAGCTTATCCTTCGGGTTTAATAATTCGCGCACAAAATACTTCTTTGAGGTTTCTTCTAATGCAAAGAAAGCAACTTCCCAGCAAATCCTAGGAATTTCAAACTCACCGCAAATTTCCAAAAGGGAGGAAGCAGCCCCTTTTTTAGAGATTTAGAGAAGTTTACAATAGCCAAATGGTACTGCATAGTTGGGAATGTGGCTATCATGTGCAGGCGGGAACGCTTCAACCAATGGCCGCCAATCATCGCACCGACAGTACACGCCCACGCTGACAACGACGCTTGTGAGTGGTAGAACCGTTCGCGCATCTGATTGGTCTAGTGCCCTCCTCTCCTCATGTAGGCCAAATTGACGACTAGTACCGGTAAGGTGCACAATGCATTCGAAGAAAAGTGCATAGCTAAACTTTGGATCTGTTACGCAACAAGGCTACCAAGTTGCCGGCTAATTTCGAATTTATCTATGACAAAACGCTCAGTACATGCCGCTTCATCACGCATTCATTCGAAAAAAAAACACTACCAGAGCGCAATCAGGAATCAAAAGTAGAATGCGAGGCTCAACCTGAAATGAGGTGAAATAACGCTAGTCGTTACTGTACCCTTCAAAAGGTTAAAAGATCCATTCTGTTTTTACAGGAACATGTAAAAGCCAATACAGTCGCAAGTTTAGGATAATTATCGGCATTTGGGCACGTGGAGCGCAGTCGCCGACTGTTGCCTGCACCCGATACCATGTTCCTGGTTCAGATTTCCTGCCCAGGCCAACCAAGCCTTCCATCCCTCCGGGGTCGGTGAGTTGGTACTAGACTTGTCTGGGAAGGAGAAAGCGCTGACTTGTACATCGGCTGGCCACCGCAACTCATTGTATGGCCAAATACGTATTCAACTCGTTTCCACGACATCCCGTAGAAGTAGAATGCATGGCGCATCCCAAAGGGGATTGAATAACGCCGTCCTTTATCCTCTATCCTTTATCGGCACTGGTTCTGCCCTTTGGAATGCGCCACGATCTCCACTTCTGCCTGGTACCGAACTGCGCTTTTAGAGCGTATCTGACCATTGCAATATTCCTCATAGGGTCCATCAACTGTTGGAGTATCCATGTTGGACAAATCTACTGCTCATTCACTATGTTTACAGAGAATTAGGCTTGGTTATCTAAATCAATATTAATTGATTGGTGCTAAAGCTCACGTGGCCACATTCAGAGCACTAATTAGTTAATTAATTACCGTAATTTACCGCAACTAAGCCACTACCGTCTACGTAGTGAAGAAGTACTAAGCGTTCCGTAGTGTCTGGGAAGTCGGAAAAGAAACCTACGTTGTTCATCTTCGCAATGCTGCTCCAGCAGTTGTTGTTGTGCTTCTCAAACGGAAACATGTCATCGGTCGAGGTGCCGCCATTGTTGAATTCCTGCTGGAAGAGTATTACTGTGTATGGTACAAGTGCCATAGAGAACCTGCAATATCGGTGCTCTGATTGGAGTGAGCATTACTGCTTCAGGAGTCCTTATTAATGACTTGTGCCCTATATTTATTCACCTTTGTTTTTCAGTACTTTGAAACTGGTTTCAGGGCGCTTATTTTATCCCTGAAGTAAAGTTCTATCGCTTCCTGGGCTCGCAGATCTTTTCAAGCTTCGAAGAAATAGACTTTGTTCACAGTAAAAGAATAAAGGATAAAGGTTTGCGTTATTCAGTCACTTTGCCGGATGCGCCACGCATTCTGTTATTATAATTCCATGGCGAACTAGTTCGTTTTCAGCTACATGAAGGCTAGTCGGAAATGGCCAGAAGGCCTAGGCTTCTTATACTATTCTTCAGTAACTTGCATAGTACATAGCACAAGAAGTGAATATGACCTACATTGAGAGGATGCGACCTATATTCAAATGATTGAAGTAATCTACATATAAGTACAATCATCTTCGAGCTCCGCTTTCTAAAGTGTGGTACTAGTCCCTAATCATCTACATAGAAAGGGAGACGCATCAAGCAATGACATCTGTTGTGACTTTCGCCACGCTCCATCACGACTCTTCAAGGGCACACACGCTGGGAGGCGTCCAGGTCCCGACTCGTAGGACATACGGTCGCGCGCACGCGCCGCAGCGCACTATAAACGCCTTCCCGCGCGCGCCCGGCAGTCTTCGGCTTCGTCGTCGCACCGAGCGGTCGGTTCGCTCTCCGCTCCGGTACTCCATCGTCAGCGCAGTCTCCACTCCATCGGGACATCGACTTGACCAACCGCGCAGGACTCCAGGACGACCAAGACAAGACGCGACGTGACGCGCAGAAGCATCAGCCTGAGGTAACCGCAGAGACCGACCGAGCCGCTGCCTTCGTGAGCACAGGCTCCAGGGAAGGAGCCAGGGAGGATCTGCGGGTTGCGCTTGGGGCTGACCCGTAGGTTACGTGGCGGGGTTCAGCCTTAACTCGTAGGCAGTTGTGTTTCTCTACTGGTATATTGTGTGTATTGGGTTGCTATGAAGTCTGATACCTATTGCGTACTGTTATATGACTCAAGAGTGGGAGGTTTATTCCGAGTGCAGTGGTAAATACTGCAGATGGTCGGCTGGTTCAATTGTATCATGTGAGTGATGTAAAGATGGGCGGGGGGCCAGCGCAGGTGCAGTCTGCGCAGGAGATCTTAAACAACATCCGCATTGGTACGAGGTGTGCTAAGTCGGGGCAATAAGGGCCTAACCCTAACGTGGCAGGTAACATAAGAGCTAGCGCGCATGGGTAAGACCTCGACTCTGATTGTCCCTCACACGTAGCTTCGGGTTGAGGGCCGCATGAGCTCTACCACCGGTGCAGCGGACTCACCAGGGGCACGACAACATCAAACAGAGCATACAAGTCCCTATGGGTAGCACACCCATTTGCTGGACTGGTAAATTTCGGCCTTCCATGTAGGCCACACCAGCGACCTATACAACATTTTTAACGCTTGGCTTTGAAATTGCAGAAAGCTATAACCTCTGGGGGAGCCAAAAATGCAGCGAGTTCGTTCTTCTCCACCACTCAGTAGCTCTTCCACTTTTTCCTCGTCTTTCGTGTATTCATAGGTCCCAAGGGAATAATGTTCGAATATTTATTTATTTATTTATTTATTTATTTATTTATTTATTTATAACTGCACCTTAAGTGCGCTCAAACGAGGAGATAACGAACAAGTAATCTTTTACAACTGCAACAATCTAACGCGGAACAACAATGAGAAACGTAATATGGCTCTCTTTCAATGCTCTAGTTCGAACGAATATTCGCTCAAGCACAGCTATAGTAAAGAATTCCATTAGACGAAAGGCTCTGTTGAACTGAGAGGGAAGGGGGGGGGGGTAAACACTAGCTTCTTCATCGGCTGGCCATCGCAGGTTACGATACAGACCAATTACGCATTCAAATTGCCTACACAACAAACCGTAGCAGCAGAATTCGCAGCGCATCCCAGAACGATCGACTATGGCTGTGCTTTATCCTTTGACAGAGTGCGAGAGCAGTCATTCGTAAAAACTACTATTTAATTTACAGTGTGGGAAAAATGAGAAAGTATAATACTCTCATAAAAACGACAAATAAAAATAAAACGAATGATACAGTACTGTGCGAGGAAATACTTTGGAATTTCAAGGTCGGACTCATCGCAATATCAAAAATATCGCGTCTTTTAGAGGGACGATGGTACTAGTCGTTAATGAGGCCCACATGTGATGGGAAGCAGCAGACCAATCAGATCGGATCGGATGCAGGCCACTTTAGTGTCGTGTTCGGCCAGTTCTCTGATTGGCTGGTGACTGGCAGACGCTTTCCCGCACTATGTGGGCCACATCAGTGACTAGTACCAGTACGACTTCTAGGCGTGCAATATAGGGAAAGTGATAGTGAATAAATGCAGAGGCCAATGAGTGATTTAACATACTTGAATATAAGGAGCCACATGGACACAAATAAATGACCATATATACTGCCCAGCCAATTTTTCCCATCGGCGATGGTAATCTTAACGGCTAATCTCCAGTGCTCTCGTCTCCGTCACCTTGATCGAAATGAGAGAATAGCGTCCCTGCTGGCGGTGAGGACGTCATCGACAATCGCATGCACTTTGTGTTTTGCACGGCTCCCTCCATCCTTCACCACTTTGCATTCAATGATGGTAAACAGCCCAGTTCCCAGATGACAGGGAGCGGCGAACAATGGTTGGAACTGTCGCTGTGAACAAACCGCAGCTATGCATAGCAATGGTCATAGGGAATCAGCTTCGCATTAGGCAAGGGAAAGACACCGCTCGACTTCCACATCGGCTGATTCAGAAGTAATAGGATATATCGTCGGCGACGACGATACCCCAGCTCTTCGCTCCGCCCCTTATGAAGGCGCTGGATGGGCGCGGTGTGTGAGCAGATTTGTAGACCTGGTTGGTACGTGCGGTTGAGGAAGGCTCCTCCGAAATAAATAGCTTGCTAAAGTAAAAGTGTTCTGTTACCTCCTTTAACTAGTGACTAAATCTTAAGCCTCTTTCTCCTCCCGTTCTCCTCCATATCTCTCTCCCTCTCTCGTACCTCAACGGTACATTTGGTGCATCGGCCTAACAAGCCTAAGTCTCCTGTGTCAAAGTGTAACAGCTTTGGGACCTGGAGCATAAAGTCGGTCGAGTATAAGATCGCATTCTCTGAATCCAAGAGAATAAGTCTCCCGTTAAATACCTGGAGCACAAAGTCGATTCTATTCACGATCGCACTTTCTAAATCAGAAAGTTAAGTCTCCCGTACGCTAAAAGTACCTGGAGCAGCCTCTCCTCTCCGTAGCTAACAACACTAAAGGAGAATTTTTAAAAAATGGCATTCCTTTCAAAGAAATCAGCAATCATATTGAGCTCAACCGCGCTTCATGATTTAGCAACGTGCTACAAAGAGCATGCAGTTAGCCTTAACTGCGCAATTCAAATTGAGTTCAACTATGAGAAATGCAAATCTACCAGAGATCGCTTAGAAGACTGCATAGCAGAATTAAAAGAAGGTGAACATTGCCTTCAAAAACTTTTTGTCGAGTTAAGGATGAGTACATGAACTGCAAAGATAAAGCAGAGAAAAAAAGAGTTAATGGTTGAATTAGAGGAAATTGAGCGAGAATCTCAACTGCACAAGGTTACTGCAGAAGCCGTCGACGTCACATATAGTTTAAGGGCACGTGTTGACGAATTACGGTGCAGCAAAGAAAGGAAAAGAGTTCAATTTGGGCACCACCTTCAAAATAACAGTATAGTTGCTGCCGCAGTTCCAACACCCTCAGTGTTTCAAAGTAGCCAATCGAATTACGAAAACATTGAAGCTGATACCAGTACCGTAACAGTGCACGTAGCGAAAACGCAGGCAGGTCATGGAGTACATCGCTCCATAAAGGCTCCGGAGGTGTCCTTACCAAATTTTTTTGGTAATTCAGAGGAATTTCCAGAGTATTGGGCAGTTTTGAGACTCTGGTTCATAAAAACGTTGAACTTCACGTCATCGAAAAGATGCTCCTGTTGAGGGAAAGCTTAAAAGGTAGGGCAAAATCTGCCATACAAGGCATCCAGCCACTGCCGCATAACTATGAATGGATGATACAAACGCTGAGGGACACTTACTGCGACCACTCAATAAATAGGTCACAAATTGCTCGAAAGCTGCTAAAATTAAGGCCAGCTAGTAATTTGGTGAATAGCTACTCCTTAGTCCTTGGAAAAATTCAGGTTTTGATTAACCAGGTGGTGTCCGCAGGATATGACGTTAGGCCTACATGTGATCCAATTTGGATCGAAACCATACTGTACAAGTTTCCTCATAGTATCGTTAGGCCTGTGCTCATAGCTAGCAGAGTAGTGCACAATCAATCAATCGATGAACTCATGGGTGACCTCAAGAAGGAAATTGCCGTTAGGGTCTACATCGAGAACAGACTGGGCAATACAATCAATGGCGAGGTCATCTCAACTCCACCTAGATATGACGCTCCGCGACCTCAACTAAATAGGGGATGTATCTTTTGCAGCACTGGCAAGCATGCGTCTTTGTCATGCACATGCACTGCAACTGTTATTGACAATTCAACTCGTAGAAGAATTTTGAAGGAGCAAAACAGATGCTGGAAATGCTGCTCCTCACTGCACGACAGCTTTAACTGCCGAAATCTGAACTGCACCGGATGTGGGAAAATGCACCACGCATCAGTGTGCTTCAAAAAAGACCCTAAGGAGCCCAAACACGGTCCTCCATGGGATTCATTGCGGCGAGACGGTCAAATCTGCCATTATCGCACAGCAAATAATACTAATCATGCCGAAAATCAGCGCTTTTGTACCAAATTTTTTACAAAGCTTAGCGCAGTTTCCGTTGAACCTCAAACATTCAATCATTTGTCACCAACCAACAAACTAACTGTTGCAAATAAAGGCGGGTTCAAGCGAACAATAGGTAACGAAGTACAGAACCAGCCACTGACGCAAAGACCACCCATATCTAAACGTAAGAAGGGTGCTGCGTCTACAAAAAAACGGCGCATGCCATGTGGCATGCCCCTTCGCGCGAACCTAGGTCAGGTCACTACTTTATTAGCTAGATCGGCCAGGTCCCCAAGAATATACACTCAATTGCTCAACAAACCGTGCCGCAAAAAGTCAATAATGAGCAGAGAAGTGATGGGTTGTGCTCGCGGAATTCTTGGACCTACGTTGGAAAAGCTAAACAGGGAAGCTATCGCAAGACCGCCAAAGCATTCACATGTTCAGTGAATTATGCTTTTTCAAAATGGGTACTGTACTGTTTGAAGTTTAAAATCTGTCATGTTTCCCTTTGTTCCATACCGCCGTCGCCGTCTACAACTCTCAACTAGCTACTGCTGCTCAACTCGTCCGTCAAGCTGTCTTCAACTTTCAACAAGCAGTCTGCAGCCGTCAACATCAAACCGTCAACAGCCACTCGAGTCTTCTACATATCCGGTCCTTATGGTCTGCAACAGTCCATCAAACAAGCCGATCGCCGCCGGCATCGTGATGTCATACTTTTCATCCATATCATGTCATGCTTGAGTTACATTTCTTCGTGTAGTTCAAAGATTTCGTTTTGGTCTCGCCGGGAATATCATCTTCTATCGTCTACGATGATGCTCAAGCCTTGAGAGGTCAGGAGGCGTGACGCTACCATACAGCGGACGCACGGCAGTTCTCGCTCCACCTGTACATAGACCATTTGGTCTCTCAATAAACTCTCTCTCATCTCTTGTACTCGCCATCATATCCACTGAACCACCGCATTATTCGGGCGTATAATTCGTCCTTCGCCGTATCGTCGTATACATTTGTCGTCGGGGACGACGATGCCCCAGCTCTTCGCCCCGCCCCTTATGAAGGCGCTGGATGGGCGCGGTGTGTGGGCAGATTTGTAGACCTGGTTGGTACGTGCGGTTGAGGAAGGCTCCTCCGAAATAAATAGCTTGCTAAAGTAAAAGTGTTCTGTTACCTCCTTTAACTAGCGACTAAATCTTAAGCCTCTTTCTCCTCCCGTCCTCCTCTATATCTCTCTCCCTCTCTCGTACCTCAACGGTACAGGATATGATCGTGTCGACGTAGAATGCGTGGCTCAATCCATTGAAACGGATCTCTACATTCAACTGTTGCGGCTCGGAATGAGTACCAGTTAAGGGTTCGCCCGAAGATAGTGACTAGTCAAGCCTTTCATTTTTTTATTCCTTTGTATAATTTAATAATTTTGGCACACGGTAGCGCAGTCGGAGGAGGCGCTGTGCGTCCAATTCAAGGTTCCTGCATCGGATTTCCCGCCTAGGTCAACCAAGCCTTTCATCCCTTGGTCGCCGAATTGGTACCAAACTTCTGTAGGAATGGAATAAGTACTGACATGTTCATTGGCTGACCCTCGCAAGTCATTGCACAGCCAGACACGCCTTCTAATTGCCTCCACGATATTCCGTACAGAGTAGAATGTGTGGCGCATCCCAAAAGGAATTGATTCATCTAGACGTTCATTGCTTATCCATTAAATTATTATTTTACTTATATGGAAGCGTTTTTCCCAACCGCATCTACTTACGGATCGTAGTAATGATTGTCGAAAATTAGGTGGCCGGCCACGTAATGCGCTTCGCAGGCGCCCGCTGGACGAGAGCCATCACCGACTGGATTCCGTGGGATGTCAAGAGAACACCGGGACCCCCACCAACGCGTTGGTCGGACTTCTTCGTGAAAGCCCTGAACGACCGATATGACGCTCTTCGTGTCCCTCGAGCGAGGAGGATCCATTGGACCACTTTGGCACGCGACAGGGACGAATGGAGACGCTGCTGGCGCCAGCTCGAGCAAGTCGATGATCAACGGGACGACAGGTGATACAGGTGATAGTAATGATGGGCGTTATTCAACCGCCCAAGAATGACCCACGCATCCTACTTCTTGTCGTTGTCATCGTGCCGGTACTGGCAGCACTAAATAGTGAGCGCCAGCAGTAGTAAGGAAGCTGGTGTCTTTTAAATCCTAGGTTAGTCCCTATCTCACCGTTCCCCAAGGTCCGAATGACGTTTGAACCTGGGCGCGAAACTGAACCAGTTTGCTTACCCAGGTAGAGGAACTAGGAAAGAGCTTCGACCTCCCGTGGAATATCAAGTTGAGACCAGGGTCAATAGAAAGAGCTCGGAATGCTGGTTACGAGTATGGGTGTCAAAATTGCAAAACGAAACTCCTAAGCGAGTTATGACCTGCCGAATTTGGGTGGCCTGACCAAGAAAGTTGGGTGCGAAGGAGCTGACGCGAGACCGATGAGCCATAGGGCTCCGTAAGAGTAGGCTGCTGGCTGCGGTGGTGAAGCAGAGGTAGTGGTTCCATTTGTAATGTATGACATCGACGGTTCGGTCCCCATTGATACAGGCTTTTTTGCGCATGATGATTTATCTTCAAAATGACCTTTTAGACTGAATTGTGAAACGTGTTTGACTAAATAGCCGGAAAAACTATCACACGCGTTTGTAAAAATGTTTTAAGGCAAAAAGCTGCTATGGTGAAATTTTTATTTAATATCTTGCACAAAGTAGCGCAGTTGGAGGAGGCACGACTGTCGCGTGCACCCGATACCAGGTTTCTGGTTCGGATTTCCCGCCCAGGCCAACCACTCCTTCCATCCGTCCGGGGTCGGTGAATTGGTACCATACTTGTCTGGGAAGGATAAAGCACTGACTTGTTCATCGGCTGGCCACCGCAAGTCATTGTGTGGCCAAATACTCATTCATGTCGCCTCCACGACATCCCATAGAGGTAGAATGCGCTGGCGCATCCCAGAAGGGATTGAGTAACGCCGTCCTTTATCCTTTATCCTTTTATCTTGCACAAATAAAGCCAAAATCTTATACTATACAACTGGAGGTGTTTCTAACAATCTTGTCGTATATGGAACAAAGCGAAAAAACTGTGTGAAGCAGATATGTTGCTCACACACTGCACATCTTACACATGCAGCCTCCCCTACAAACAGCAACAAAACAGTCAGTTGTAACAAGGTCAAACAAATATTCACCGGGAGTAATTAACACAGCTGGGTGATCATCAACATATCCTGCCTTATGCCATGAATATCTCAAAAAGTTTGAAAACCTAGGGACACACAACATACGGTAGATCTGCGATAGAACCTTTAGTCGGTTGTTTCCCTAGGTCATATTGAGCCCCATACTATTTGCCATAGCAAACGACCTGACCTTTTCATAGCAATCTCCAACTTCTCTCTTCTTCAAACCTCGGCATTGTAAGTTGTTAGTCAGTTAAGCTGTTTGTGTCAACACGAGGTTTTTAGGCGAATCTTTATTCAGCAGGGCCTGATATGTCGACTTCTCGTCGTCTTCAGAGGCCAACTGGATCCACCGCAAGGGCTGATGTTCGCCCACGTCAGTTACCTCGCGTTGCCACACAAAAACTTAACTGACTAACCATTTCATAGCGTTTTCCACGGACCGAAGAAAAAACGTCCTCTCTTTGCCACCAATGTCAACACAGCAGTTTTTTGCCTTCAAGCACTCTACGAACGTGTACGCTAGTCTTCCTGACTATTTAGTCAAACACGTGTCATAATTCAGAATAAAAGGTCATTTCGAAGATAAATCATGATGCGCAAAAAAGCCTGCATCAATGGAGACCGAACCGACGATGTCACACATTACGAGCGGAAGCACTACCTCTGCGCCAACACCACAGTCAGCGTCGCACTCCTACGGAGCCCTATGACTCATCGCTCTCGCGCTAGCTGTGTCGCACGGCCAGCCTGTGGTGAGGCACCCCGATTTCGGTAGGTCATTACTCGCTCAGTTTCATTTTGCAATTTTGACACCCATATTCGTAATCAGCATTCCGAGCTCTTTCTAATGATCCTGGTCTCAACTTGAAGTTCCATGGGAGGTTGAAACCTTTCCTTAGTAAGGGCGCTTCTCACCACTGGGTTACACATACATTCTCTAATCTAATCGCAGTCTAACAAAGGGGTCTGGACATTCAAAAAACCATGTAAGGATAAAGGATAAAGACCACTGTTGGATGCGTCGCGCATTCTACTTCTACGGGATTTCGTGTAGACAACATAGATGTGTATGCAGCCCACACAATGACTTGCGGTGATCCGCCGATGGAACAGGGTGTGCTTTTCTTCACTCTGAAACAGCCTTGGTACCGGTACCGTTTCACCGACTCCGGAGGGATGAAATCTTACCTAACCAGAAGAAAGAACTTTGAGTCGGTTTGAATGCAACATCTTACGCCTCCTCCGCTAGCACGCGCTTCATAAAACCATTATTTCATTCGAAAGACACTCCAAGTACTCGTCTCACCGAAATCCTATCTCGAACTTGTCTGGGAACAAGAACAAGACCATCCCTTCGGCTGCATCTACCACATAGTGGTAGGACGCAACACATTATTAATGAGGAGATGAAGGTTCGAATACTATCCGAGATCAGAGCTTTGCCAAAAATTCGCTGTCCTTGTACTACACAAAAACATGTGGCACAGTAGTCTTTACTGTTGAAAAACTTGAGGAAATTCCGTATTTAATCGAAGCCCTTGTGAATCATCCGTTCAAACTTGCTCGTTCATTTACAGGCAAGGGCTCCAAATAATCCAGTTTTTCGAGTTTTTTTTTGTTGTTCTGAAACTTAACAAAAAAAAACTCATGTAACCCACTCGGAAGCTATAGGCTCACCTGCGGTGTGTTCAGTACCGGCGGTGGAGGTGTGTCGAGTTGAGGCGGTGAGAAGCGTCCCGGATCAAAGACTGGTGCCGTATTGTCAGGACACCGTTGCTGAAAAATTGCAGACTAATAAGCGTTTTTATAGAAATATTGAAAATCAAACCCTCAGAGCACCATAATCATTACAACTAGAAAATGGAGAGAATTCCGCTTAATTTAAACGAACATATACACCATTTTCACGTTAGATGGACACTTTTCAAATCAAGCTTGCCACTATTTTAGGCAAACCTGACGCTTTTTATATCAAACTGAACATCTTTTAGCTATAGTTCCGCGCATAATTTAGTTAACCTACAATTTTTGCATAGCGCTGTTGTGTTCTGTTAATATCTAATTATTTATTTGCTACAACTATTTAAGACAGTCGTGTGACAACTCATAGAACATGCACTGATCAACAACAAATAACACTTGAAAACACAGAGACAATTAAAAATACAATTAGAACCTTAGGAGAAGCTTCTTAGCAAATGGTGTGATTTGATTATGGCACATTACTTGATTAACGTAGAATAAATAAATAAATATAAAAGGATAAATAAGGAAAATCCGATCCAGGAACCTGGCAACGGGTGCACGCGACAGCCAGGTTCCTGGTTCGGATCTACACCTATTCGATTGCGCTACACGCGCACGTTAAAAATGAATAAAAAGATGCGATAAAAAATCTCACCAATCAAAATCAGCGTCTTCCGAAAACAGAAACAGTTCAAAAAGGTTAGAATATTTTTTAAAATTATTTTACTTTAAATAATTAAATAAAATATGAATTAAATTAATTTTTAGAGGAAAATCTAGCATGACCTCATATAGAATTCAAAATTTCTTAAAATTCAAATATCCCTTCTGTGCTTCTTTTTTATACTACAATTTCCGCGTAGCTAACGCTGGTGTGTAGATAAACAATGTGTACACAACCACATTGCCTGCGCATAGTAACCTCAGCGGCTAGAGCTCTCGGATAAATTTCAAGAACACGACGGATAGGTAAAGCACTACATACACATATGCTCCCTCCGACTAGGATATATGTATGGATAGAATTTTGTTGATGAAGAGCTTACGACTGTTGTGTGCAGATGCTCGAGTCGGAACCCAATGTCAAAATTGCGTCCGTGATTAAGATCGTTTTTTTTTCATATGGCAGCAGCATAGAGACTTTCTTCGTTTTTTTTGCGTACGCCTCCAATTTTACGTCAAACTTGACATTTTCAAGTCAAATATGATGCTTCTAAGCAAACTTGACGACTTTGAAACATAATAAATATCTTCTAAATCAAAACGAGCTTTTGCACATTACCCCGAACGGTTTGAATAATTTTTTTTTGGAAAATTTAGCATGATCTCCTTTGATTTAAAAAATAATCCAGCCAGCGCACTAAGTGAACACTGTGTTTGAAACTTTATAAAAATTTCATTTTTCTGAAAACTAGTTTAAAGCTTAAAGCTCTTTATGGGTGCTGAAAACAGAAATTCTTTGAGCGCACTAAAGCAAGCGATCTCGCCATGCAGTGGTCTAACCTGTCGTAATTTCTATTTTATTAATAGCGTAAATATTGCTTACTTGAAACAGCGATGTGAAGACATTTATTTATTTATTTATTTATTTATTTATTTGTGCACAACGTGCGCCATAAAGCACAATGGCGAAGCAAGTGAAGTATACTATCAATATGCACTGCAACTTTAGTAGGGCCAGTGTTTTGCAGCATTCAAAAGCCTAAGTTCGAGGGGAATGCAATCACGAACAAACGTGTAATGAGACTAAAAAGTAGTATATGAATTAATGAAAGGAATTTAAGCAAATAACTTTATTGAAACCTTGGATGCAGTGATCGGTTTGGCGAATAGTATAACTATGGCGTGATTGGAGTACTGAAATCACTTTCGAGCAGCTAGACAGAAGGAAGCACCTAGGAGTCCGATCTTAATTCCGGTCATACTTAGGCCTTCATTACGCTTCCATTCGAGGCTGCTTCCATAGTAACTGATATAATCAAACCGAATTTGCAGCAGTACATTGTATCAATGTCGAGAATAAAGCTGTATATACATTATATATAAAGAAAAACACAAAAGTAAGATCAGTGTATTGCATAGGCTCCTCTGTACTTAAGTTTTGAATAACAGCCGCCGACGTCAAGCACAAAAAGAGAGCAGGCATAATGACTCAGTAAGCATGACTAAAAAAACACACAACACAAACAGGTATTAGATCATAGTAACACAGCACCACATCTAAGGAAACTCGCGACCCATTGACGGAGAGGCAGGCAGATCTGCAGTTAACTGAACAATGCTGAAAGCGGATTGACCATAGCTTAGAAAAGCAGATTAGCAAAAATGCCGGTACCTTAGTAATCGCGGTAGATCCAACCTCATTCTTTTAATTCTTTAATAATTATATTTTATATATTTATTTATATAATTATATCATAATCCTTCTTTTAAAAACCTTAGCTGTGTTCGCCTGAAATAGTTCAACAGGAAGAAGACTCATCCATCTAGCACATCGATGGAAAAAAGAATGAAAAACAGTTGAGTAATGTCTCCATTTATCCTAGTGTAATGAACATTTAGGCTATTTATTCTAGGGCTAGTAGGCCTATAGACCCAGTATTTGCTCGAAGGTAGCTTAACCTCTCTCCTTAGAATACGGTTGCCAAATACCATGTGCGCCACTAGTCTTCTGCATTGCAAACAACGTAGGGGAAACATTCTTAATCGGTTATTGTAGTTAGGCAAAGCAGTGCGATGACATTTGTGTTTTTCACTGCTGTTTTTGCTGCATCGAAACATCTGTGTTACTCCACGCAAACAGAAAATTTTCCTATCAACCAATTTATGTAAAATCGTGGCGATTTGTCGTTTGTATGCTGCATTCCCTTCTTTGACCACTCAAAAACTGTTGCCTTTCTGCAATGTAAAACGACTTTTGAGTAATTATTTCCACTAAAAATAATTTTTTCATAAAATTCCAACACTGCTGTTGTTGTAAAGGGTCACGGACGCAACCGCCGCATTAGTTTGCCCCTCTCAACTAGGATAGATCCCGATATTCCGCTGAGCCCCCAAACGCAACAGGATCTGTGCAATCCATCTACGACACCCACCATGACCATGACCACCCCTTTCTCGGCGCTCCGTCCCGTCCCACGCGCATTCCTGCTGTGACTGCATTGAGCAAATTCTCGCGCTCTTTTGAGGGAAAAAACGTCTGGCGGTAATCGACTGGCGAATCGAGTCAGGCTCAATTAACGGTGAAACACGAAAGGCATCCAGACGGCGCAGCTGTGCCCTAAGGGAACTGCGTTGCTGAAATGAGAGGCTGGACCTTAAAGACTCATGAGCTTTCCGGGGCATGAGGCCCTTCCTTAATAGATACTCTAAACAGGGCAAAAGGTATGCAAAGAAAGGAGAAAGAAGGCACCTGCAGGAAAAAATAAAGAAAAAAGAGCTAGAAAAACCGCCGCGACAAAAAAGATAAAAGCTTCTATATGATGTCCCGGAGCTAAATAAAGTGTTCCGTAGAATTCCTTGAGGTAGCTGAGGAACCAGTGTTCTATCCTATCTGTTGAGTTACCTCACCCTGATAAAGGATGCGGAGTCGACCCCGGCTGCAACTACATACGTACCTACTCCAACCGCGCATCTGAGGAATACGCCACAGACGTTCAAATCCACAGCATTCAGAAAGACATCATACTAAAGACCTGCCATGCGATACACCAGGGTAAGGTAAGGAACAAAGGAATGTAAAGAAACCAGAACACATCAAACTTAGTATGAACAAACAATCCCAATTAATGCTCATTTATATTTTCAAGCGCATGATGGCGCAGTCGAAGGAAGCGCCGGCGTCTACACCGAATCGACCTTTAAGCTCGAATCCCCCCTCGTCGAACCAAGCCATTCACCTCTTCGGGGTCAAAGAATTTTGGTATCAGCCTTCTCTGAGAAGGAAAAACACTGACTTGTTCATCGGCTGACCACCGCAAGTCATTGTCTAGACCAAATGCGCATACAGATTGCCTCCACGGCATCAAGTGGAAGAGGAATGCGTGGCGCATCCCAAAAGAGATTACCATCATCATTTTTTCGTTATAGTCATCCTCAAACACTTCGCATCATCGCGGCCTTTTTACAGGCGAAAGTCTATTTCCACTCTAACACCTGAATTCAATTACTAAATACATGCAGAAAACTTTTGTCAGTGCTGGCTTTCATCTGCACTTAACATTCTTTCGAGCAACCGCTGTCAGCGGCCTTCGTAAACCCTGATAAATTCTCTTAAAGGACCTAGCACGGAGTTCCCGAAGACAGGTTCATCGGTGAGCATAGAATTGAACCTTGCCTACGCATGCGTGACTAGATCGAACCTTCCGGCCATTGCGCTACGATCACCAGAGTAATGCACCCGTAGGCGAGCAAACGTTCTCGTCGCAACAGTATTCAGAACTTTCACCACTACATTCTAGCCTCACCGCCTGTTCGCACCTAATCCCCCCCCCCCCCCCCCGATGGGCCGCAGGGAGGTGAACAATCAGCTCGGCTGATAACGTTAGGAGTGTCTATCATCGGGCGGCGAAAGTTCGTAAACAGCTCCGGAGACCAACGATTGCTTGATGTCCAGTACAGTCGCAGTCGGAGAAGGTGCCAGTTGTAGCGTGACACCAGATTCCTGGTTCGGAGTTCCCACCGGAGCGAACCAATCCCTCCATCCCTTCGGGCCAACTGAATTGGTAGCAGACTTGTCTGGGAGCGTAAAAGGCTTGCTTATCAGTCAGGTGGCCATCGCAGCTTAGGATACAAGCCAATTTCGCATTCAAATGGCCTCCCCGACAAACCGTAGCAGTAGAATGCGTGGCGCATCCCAAAAGAATCGATTATTGCCGTGTCTTATTACTGGAGAGAGTGTGAGATCAGTAATTCGTAAAAGGTACTATTTAATACACAGTGTGGGAAAATTGAGAAAAGCTATTGTTAAACTTTCGCAAAACAAAAAATAATGATAAAAAATGAAACCGGTATGGGGAAAATCTAAATTTCAAGGTAGCAGGACTCATCGAAATATTAAACATATATAGTGTGATATCATGTCTTTGAGAGAGATGACCGTATTAGTCATTAATGAGGCCCACGTGTGATGGGAAGGTGGCAAACCAATCAGATCGCATCGAATATATATGCTTGTCCGGCCAGTTCTCTGATTGGCTGAGATTGACAGATGCTTTTCCGCCCCATGTAGGCCACATTAACGTCAAGCAACGGTACGATTTCTAGGCGGCTAACATAAGGGAACAGGCAGTGGATGGCCGTATAAGTGACCAATGAGAACTTACCAGGGAAGGGCTTCAGGCGTAGGTCTAAATGGGGAAAATGGATAGTACTGCGAGAATCTCCACGTTTAATGTAGTAGAAAAACATGTTTCTTTTTTGCTGAGTCCATGAACCCAAAGAGCTACGGGCCCTCGAAATTGGGGGTACAGTATTGCACTGTCACCCGTACCCACCATAACCTACCGTAATCGGCCGAAATTTGAAAAAAGGGCGTCAGATTCGTGATCAGCACCACAAATAACCCCCTTGGGCGAGGTTTAGGCAAAAAAAATTCGACCTCTCCTCGACCTCTGGAGTCGTGAAAGTCGTGCCTTATGGCAGTCTAAATCAGCTTACTTCCTAAACATCTCCTACACATCTATTTCACTCCAAATTGTCAAATAAAGGTTTCTGTGAGCTGTGCTTCACTCACTTTTCTCAGCTTCTGATTTATACAATGTTTTGTGTTTTTCAGCGAACGTTAAACAGTGACCTTACAGCAGGTACGGGTTACAGCAGGTACGGGTGACTAGGGCTGTTGGGGTCATAATCACCGACTTCGCCCAAACCTTGCCCAGGGAGGATTATTTGGGGTGCTGATCACGAATCTGACATCAGTTTTTCAATTTTCGTCCGATTACGGTAGGTTACGGTGGGTACGGGTGACGGTGCAGTACTGTACCCCCAATTCAATGGCCCGTAGCTCTTTGGGTTCAAGGACTCAGCAAAAAAGAAACGTGTTTTTCTATTAAATTCAACGTGGAGATTCTCGCAGTATTATCCATTTTCCCCATTCAGATCTACGCCTAAAGCCCTTCCCTGGTAAGTTCTCATTGGTCACAACACGGCCATCCACTGCGTGTTCCCTTATGTTGGCCGCCTAGAAATCGTACCGGTGCTTGACGTTAATGTGGCCTACATGGGGCGGAAAAGCATCTGTCAATCTCAGCCAACCAGAGAGCTGGCCGGTCAAACCTACATATTCGATGCGATCTGATTGGTTTGCCACTTTCCATCACACGTGGGCCTCATTCATGACTAATACGGTCATCTCTCTCAAAGACATGATATCACCCGATATATGTTTAATATTTCTATGAGTCCTGCTACCTTGAAGTTTAGATTTTTCCCATACCGGTTTCATTTTTTATCATTATTTTTTGTTTTGCGAAAATGGTAAGTAAGGGTGACTAGGGCCGTCGAAGTCATAATCACCGATTTCGCACAAACTTTTCCCAGGAAGGTTACTTGAGATGGGGATCACGAATCTGACATCCGTTTTCCGTATTACCCTGGAGTATGTTAAATTACAGTAGGTAATGGTGATTAATGGTGAGGTCATGGTCACCGTTTTTGCCCAAACTTCGCATTGAGTACGAATCTGATCGTTATTTGACAATTTAGAGTGAAATAAATATGTAGGAGATGTGTAGGTAGCTAATTTGTAAAGAAGACGGCAATCATGAAAAATGCAAAAATGCAGCATAGCACGGGGGTCGAACATCCCGCCTAGGATCTTTGAAGCAGCCCCGTACCCTGCTGCGCCACCGACTCGCTCACCGCGGGCCCTTTCGCCGCGTCTCATACAACAGCGTGTACACACGCATGCACGTGGGCACGTGCTGAGGGTGCGCTACTGTACCTCCCCCCCCCCTTCGAGGGCCCGTAGATCTTTGATTCAAGGACTCAGCAAAAACGAAACATGTTTTCTACTATATGAAGGGTCGAGATTCTCGCAGTACTATCCGTTTCCCCGCTCAGACCTACGCCTGAGATCCTTCCCTGGTTAGTATGTGTCACATACTCTCCTACTTGACGAGATGGTAGCTTTTCTATTCGTGCTCCTCAGCTGACGTGACAGAGGATTTCTTCTCCGGCTTCGTGCAGCTGAGCACCCTTGCAAGTACGTGTTACATGAAAAGCCCCTCGAAATTGCCCCCATCAAACGAGAGACGTGCAGCAAAAGTGCAAGTGGTTCGCGCCACGTATCGCCTAAAAACCTTGCAGCATTAAAGACGTCAGACAGGCGCCGTAGAAAACATAGGGCAAAGGTCTTTTCTCGAGAGAGATGTTGCATTCTGTTCAGAACCCTCAATTTATTGAGAAGAAAAGTAATATGAGCTTTAGCATGAGCTGGATAAGGATTCCTTTCCCAGCCAGATGAGGAAAAAAGGTAATATCTGCCACCTGGATGTCAAAAAGGAGGTCTCTAGAAAGCGGAAGCGTCGACAGATTTAGTGTCAACTGGGGAGCTCGATTGTCATCATGGCGCGCTTTTGAGGAAATGAAATGGCGCTGGCCATTGTTATACATAGACTACAGTAAACTGTTACTTTTGCGGCTCCAGGACCTAACTCCAACACGACGTCGCGCGCTAGCCGCGTGCGATGTCGCGGCGCTGAAACGCGGACGTGCGCTCGGTGACGCATGGTTAGCTGCGGAGCACGAAATGTTCTCAGTGATTAAGCTCCCAGACCACATTTCTAGCAAGGAACTTAAGATCCCACAGAATGTGGTAGGCAACAGTCTGCAGTAGGACGATTGATCCGTGAATGGGTCATAGTAAACGTTTTCCGTAGTATAACCATAATTACGGGTAAAAATTGACCGAAGAAGTTGCAGATGGCAAATACTGACGCTAGAAACCATCCACATGACCAAGATTCCTGTGTAAACTGTCGCTGATCGTCCTATTGAAACCACATTCATATACCATCTCCAAGAAACGTTGAAATCAGGCAAAGGCGTGCAGCATGTCCCTGTAGGAAGCGTTTCTAGCCGTCGGAAGCATCGGACCGCGGCAACTCGTCCAATTTCGTCGCGCACCGTGCGCGACGCCAGTGGGGTTCGCGCGGCGTTGGAGTTATGTCTGCCCCCGTACTTTTGCACTGAAAAAACTCCTGAGTGTTCTAGAGCGACGTAAAAGGCTCTGGAGCTGTAAGTACCTGTCGCAGTACTTGTTCCTTTGCAAAAGAGCGCGACGGCAATCCGCCTAGGACCAACGCTAAACACCGCGTGCGGAATAAAGAAGTGTGCCATGCTGACGATGGACGCGCGGTGGCTTCCTGGACTCATCACGGGCATGGCGTGGTGCTTGGCGTTGGTCCTGGGCGGATCGCCGACGCGCTCCCTTGAAGAGCGATGAGCGGTGCGACGAGTACATAGAACTCCTCATCCTTTCGTATCACTCTGCAGAACTCATCGCCGCCGCGACGGGAAGTATGCATGAGGCCTTAAAGGCCCCGCACACTTCTGCGGCAGCGCCGCTCGCCGCTATGGTGAAGGATAGGGCAGGGACGCCGCCGGCGGCGAGTTCTGCGTCCCTGCCCTATGGTTAAGCATAGGGCCGCGGCGTTGCCGCAGAAGTGTGTGGGGGCCTTTAGGCCTATGCTATATTCCCGCGACTGCCTTGTTGCAGTGGTGAACGGCGTCGCTTTTCGCGGGAAGAGTTGTCGCTCCGTCGCCTACGCGACGTGTCGAGGTGGGGTGTCATAGGCCTATAGTTAACCACCGCGAGAGTGTCCGCGGCACATCCGCGGACAGTCCTCGTTGACCCGGACGACCCACGTCGCTTGGAGCGCATTTACGGCGCCGAACTTGAAGCGTGTACATTGAGCTGTCCGCGGGCGTGATGTATATTAGTCCCCTCATCGTCCGTTGGCGGCGATCCGCGGATGATGGGCGTGGCGAGACGCGGCGATTAGTCAGGTGAAGGATACCGGCATGATTCGCTCCCGTACGTGACACCCGGTAGTACACCATAGGCCATACTGTCGAAAAGTGGAGGAGAACAGTTCCGTTGCAAGGCTGAAATATCCCCGAAGGAGTGAGGCAACAGCTCAGTATCGCATGTATTTGCTTCCTAACTGTTGGAAGCACTATTTTTTTGGTGAGGCCAAACCAAAGCCTGGAATGGTCTCCAGCTTAAGATGATGGTTTAGTTTGGCTTAAGATAATACGAAGTCGTAGAACCGTTGAGAATCACTGGAAAGTCACACCGGCAGCAGAATTACATAAAATTGTTGAGGCCCTTGGAACTTCATTGAAAAGTCTGAACTCACACTGCTCGCTAACCACTTTGCCAGCAAGTCTTGAAGACACTGAACCATGAAACTCCAGGCGCTACTTGAGCAATTTGGCCAGAGCGAAGCCAGCCAGGGAAGTTGTGACCCATCTGATGAGCACGAACAACTTGGCTCAGAATGAAATCTGTTCATAGCCGATCGCTGCCGTTGCAGCTCTGTTGCTCCAATCGCTCAGCTGCTGCAAATTCTGCAAACGTCTCGATCTGCAGAATTTCGAGAGCCATGCCAGGCCCGGTGACCGCGACGATACGGGTTAATGATAGGGCAGTGGTGTTGCCGCAGAAGTATGTGGATGCCTTTACACTTCAGCGACGCTGTTGTCGGCGAAGTATAACATAGACCTTACTGGCGCGGACGGGAGTATACCATAGGCTGTAGGCCCCGCATATACTTCCATCGTAGGATGACGCGATCCGAAAGGAGCGATGCGTCCCATCGCGCCGCGCTGTTCCGGAGAAGGATGAGCACACTGAACGGCCAGCAACACGATGTGCCCATCTCCGCTTCCTCGGTTTTCCTCAGCGTCTTTCTCTTTCTGGATGTGATTTTTCTGTGTTCATTGCTGACGCCCTCTGTTTTGTTATCGCTGTGTTCTTGACCATCCTTTACTGATTCAAGTCGCCTTTGAACAGATCCGAAAGAGGGTAGCGGGTTTTTGCTCGGAGGTGAGCATCTCTTCTAATTTATCAAAATTTAATGTTAATGGAGCTTATTTTTTACTTTCTCATTGAGTGATTTCCTATTATTGCTCTCAGTATGGAGCACATAGAATGAGAACGTGAAAATAAACACAAGTTAATGTTAAAAAGAAAGCGACGCTGAACTCTGGGTTGAAAGCCGGCTCGCTTTCCATAGCCGTCGCAAACGACCTAGACAGAACAAAAATGGCTAAGATCATAACAACATCAAAGAAGAGGATGTCAGCAAGGAACACAAAAAAAAAAACGCAACGAGAAAGTAAAATTAAGTACTTGTCCATTCTCATAAGGACAGCTGGAGCAGCAATACCGTTGCCCAGTCCAACGCGATCAACCGCACCGTACCGATTTTGAGAGCGACGAGATCTAAGGCCTCGTGCATACTTCCCGTCGCCGCGATGGAATCGCGGCGATGAGTTTTGCAGAGCGACGCGAAAGAATTTGAATTTCTCAGAGCTCGTCGCATCGCTCATCGCTCTGCAAGGGAGCGCGACGGCGATCCGTCCAGGACCAACGCTAAACACCGCGCGCGGCGCGAAAAAGTATGCCATGCCCGCGATGGGCGCGGGAAGCCATCGCGCATGCCGACCGCCACTGTTGCGGCGGCCGCGTCGAAGTTCTCTCTGACTATTCGGCCGCGTGCGGCGGAATGGCCATGAACTGAGCGCCGCGATGGCATCGCGGCGATGGAAGTATGCCCCCGGCCTAACGCTGAGCGGCGTGGTCGCGGATTCACGCGATTGCTGGCGTTGACGCTGTGCGGCGCGATCAATCAATCTGGCCTCAGTGCGTGGCTATCGTGTCGTTTGGCGTTGTAGTATAAAAGGGACGTTAAGCGAACCCTTGGATTCTACAGTTCATTCCGCCAGAAAACCCTCTCTCTTCCACTGCTCTTCTGCTCGAAAGGCGATAGACCGGCGTATATGTGATCGATACTAATGCTTGGCTTCGCGAGTACATCAGCTCTGTTCTTTGAGCGTATCAGATTGCGTAGGAAACGCCCTTATTCCATCGGCAAACACTAACCGGATATGCGAAGTAGTCCGCGAGACAGGTAAGATGAGAAAAACGGGACTGGAAAGATATCGGAACATTGACCAGTTGTCTAAAACTGGGAGGGCCGGTCAAGTGATGCGCTTATGGCTGTCGTGTTGTCAACACACATTTGACGACTATTGTGACAACTAAGAAACATCGATACGTACACCCTCAAGCGAATCCTTCCCAAGATCTGGGAGCAGGTTAAATTTTACGACCCGAAAGCGAAGTTTCGAGATAGAGAAAGGAAAAAGCCGAGGCTTGTTTCGCGTTGTTAGGGCCCTGCACAGTGGTAATCTTGGAAGAAGTGAAAAACCCAAGGGAAGAGGATCTCGGATGTGGTGCGAGATCCGTGCGGGACCACCCGGCGCGAGCGACGAGGCGACAGGCGAAAGCGGTCGTTGGCATCATCATCGATCGGCGCGACGGACTCTGGCCGACCCGTTGGTGAGTTTGGCGAGATTGGCCAATGGTCTAAACATTTGTACGAATCGCGGCTCCCATCAAGACGCGAACGCGAGCGCTCGTCACGTTGTCTGACGTTGAAGCGCACCAAAGGTATTCTAGCTTCTTTCTGTTTGGTCATTGCACACTTTATGACGCGCCAACAATCCTAAGGAATCCTACACACCCGATCGTGACAATCAAGCGGCAACGAACAGTTATACCGAATGTGACATACAAAACACCAAATGAATTGAAACAGGAACACAAAATAGAATCGGACACGAAGGCTAAAGGAGAAAAGAAAGGAAGGCAGAATTGGGGATAAAGTCGTTCGGTCCCTTTTCTTGTAGGCCGAGAATGGATGAATTCAAGAACAAAGAGCTCACCATCATTAAGAAGCAATGTGGAGCCAACCAGATCTGGTCAGTACTATGAGGAACACGACTTTTATGGAATGAACACTTGAATGATATGGAAAAAGGACGTTTTCACATGCAATAGAGTGTGTGGAAAGGACGAATATGCTGATAAGTCAAGGCGGAAGGTGGGTGTCCTTGCAAATGCCTTCAAGACAGAAATTCTTTGTAGAAATGGTGTGCTGTAATCTTGTATTAGCCCGATCCTCTCAACAGCGGAGGTCGGGAGAGCCGTTCTCTTTCAGTGAAGAGTGGATTTGTACCACCTTGGAGCGGACACATGCTAACATGGGCAAGTTAGACGAGCTACATCCTAGAGTTACTTCCGTTGCATTTTCTCGCCCAAACATCTCCTAAGGGGGTTCTTTTTCGAGAAGCTGATCGTTAGGGAGCACCCTTTTTTGAAATTGCAGCCGGATGCGGTAGGTTACGGTAGGCGCGGGTGAGTAAAGCTATCGGGGTCGTGATAACCGAGTTCGCCTAAACCTTGCCCATGCGGTTATTTGAAGTGCTTTCCGATCACGAATTTGGTATCCTTTTTTGAAGTTTTGGCCGGTTGCGGTGGATGCCTGAAGGTACGGGAAAAACTGCTCCAGAATGAAATTCTGGACGAACAATGAATACCTAAAGCAGATCCTCACATCTGTATAATATACTTGTGGTATCAAGTCACAGCGTGTAGCGCAGTCGAAGAGGTGCCGGCTGTCATGTACACCCGATACCAGGTTCCTGGTTCGGATCTCTCGCCCAAGCCAACCAGCCTTCCATCCCTCCGGGGTCGATGAAATGGTGCCAGACTTATCTGGAGGGATGAAGCGCTGATTTCTTCGTCGGCTGGCCACCGCAAGTCATTGTAAGGCCAAATACGCATTCAAGTGGCCTCCACGACATCCCGTAGAAGTATGTAGAATGCGAGGAGCCCAAAAGGGATTGAGTAACGCCGTCCTTTATCCTTCATCAGGTCAGTTTCTAAAGAAAAATGCTGATGTTAGGTCATCACTATTGATAGTCTTCAAGAATAAAATGATGAAGGACCGCGTTACTCAATCCCTTATGAGATCCGCCATGCATTCTGCTCCTGCGGAATGTCGCGGAGGCGATGTGAATGAGTAAGTGACCTGTACCATAACTTGCAGTAGCCAGCCGAATAACAAATCAGAGCCAACCTTTCTCAGGGAAGCAAACCAATAGAGAAGCCAGTGATTTACCCTCTCAGACAAGTACGCTACCAAATCGTTGAAAGGGGTCGAGGGATTGATTGGTTTAGGCTGAAAATCCGAACCAGTAATCCGGAATCGGGGTGCACGCAACAGCCAGCATCTCCTCCGAGTGCGCTACACGCGCTCTCCGACTAGGATAGATCCGCCAATTCTTTACTTTTGTAGAAGAGGCAACTCGGAGTCCGTGCTTCATAATGAAACCTCTGAACAAAACATATGGCACCCAACGTGCTCCTCGAGCACAACGGGCACAATGGGCTACTCTGGCACGCGACAGCGATTCATACTGAGGGTGTTACTCTCTTCTGTGCAAATAAATCGACAAAGTGCGACAACAGGTACAGGTTGTTGGCATTAAATCCACCATCTTGATATTATGCGAAAGTGTTTATGGTAAAGAAGACCGAAGAAGTATTATATATTAACCTCAACCTTATTCTATCCCTTCGTTTTTCATGAATGGATAGTTTCAAAGTGGAAACCGTGAATACTGCGCTGTATCGCTGCGATGCAAAAGTTCTAAATTTGGAAGAAGTTGATTCGAAGCATCAAATTTTGTGATAAGGCGACAACGATACAACTCCAGGTTCTTGTAACAAAGTA
This sequence comes from Heligmosomoides polygyrus polygyrus, assembly GCA_947396885.1. Taxonomy (NCBI): domain Eukaryota; kingdom Metazoa; phylum Nematoda; class Chromadorea; order Rhabditida; family Heligmosomidae; genus Heligmosomoides; species Heligmosomoides polygyrus. Next base: position 13,529,571 of record OX377204.1, read on the forward strand.
AAAAAAAACAGAAAAATAGAAATCAAACTGAAAACAACTCAAGAGTTAATACTAGCTCACAAAGAAAATCAGACAACACAGAAAAAAAAATTGAAGAAAGATGAGAGATACAGAAAAACTTCTAGCTTACCCCAAAGTACATGCTGTGCTGTGGCGGGTGGCTCATGTAGGACGAGTTGTAAGCAGCATATTCGTGTGGAACCTCCTAAACAGTTAAAAATTTGGTTCAAAATTAGGAGTAAATCTATTACGGTTCATGTCGCGAACGCGAGCAGCGTTGGGAGCAGTCAGGGAGCTCGCCAGTCAGTCGTTTCGAAACAAAGCACCGACCGAACATACCCCAGCCAATCGGAGTACTGCACATCCTCCTTGAATGGTAAGCCCATTCAATGCGGCCCGATTGACTGGCGCATATTCACCTCCTAACGATGCCACCTTTGCGACATGGAGCGTTTGTAATTGAGTAGCCTTCAGCGTCCATGCATAGCAGCAATCGATATCGATTACGTAGCTTGAAGGATCGCTACGATCGTTCTCAACGGCTGAAGTACGAATCCTGTTCTTTCACTCTAATCAATATTTTGATTGAGTTAGCGTAAAGGCCGCTGCTATTGGCCAAAAGCGACGGCAGCGAATGTGTCGGCCACGCAAAGCGTACGAATCGATTAATTCGGATCGATCGCCGGTCAAAAATCGATATGTATGCTTTTGCCGGCTAGTCACTGCAGCAGTTGATCACGAGGCCTTTACGCTGGATAAACTCCACAACAGACCGTCAGTAAGTATAGACCTTCCATAGGTGTAGCTAATGGCCTCATTCTATCACTTCCCTCAGGCACCGGGACATCTAGCACAGAAGAAGCACGTACCTTTTCCGGGAAGAAGTGCGCGTAGAACTGATTAATTTCGCGATGTGATGGACCGCATACAGTCGAGATGGACCGACGACGCGGTGCAGAGCCCCAATCCGAATTGGACGCCACGACTGCCGCCGGATCTGTAATCGATAAGCTGTCTTAGCGCGACGATCGATAATAATCAATAGCGGTAGCGACGAAACGAAGAAGATGAGATCATCGATGAAATGGTACATGGAAAGCATTCAAAGCAAGAACATTTCTTCATGGGAATAGTAGGAAGAAATGAAATAGTGGCATGTAGTAATCCAGAAGAATTTCCACAGAAGTCTTACAGAGCTATACAGAAAAAGGAACAGCCACACCGCTGTTAGTAAAGAGCTAAAAAGTCTGAGCGTCCATTCGTCAATCCACGCAAAAATAAATGCCTACTAATGCAACTTCCACCAATCGATCGATGACATGGCAAATACTGTACTATTTCTGTAGGTGTGTTAGTTCACAATAGGTAAGCGGAATCGATGCGTCAATAATAAACGATCGATAGCCGCCGTACTTACTAGAAGTGCACAATCACTTTGCAAATGATGCCTCCACTATGAAACTATTACTTTGTTCAAGGAGGATAGTTTTATTTATTTATTTGTTTATTTATTTATTCAAGCACATGACAGTGCGCTCAATACCAAGTATCAAACACAAAACTTAGCACAGAAAGACAGTAATAGGACAAACTATTAGCCAAGCTGAAAGCTCAGGAACAAACTCATGAATAAAACTCTAACAAAGCGAAAAAAGGAAAGCACGAACTGCAACTTGAATTTTTTAAGAATAGGTGGTAAATGTCCTGTCCTAAAAAATTGCACGACATCTGCTTGTTTGTTTCGAGTATCCCTACCTTGTCTTATTATAATAAAAGAAAATATTTTATAAAGTAATGTAGAACGTAAATATTTACAAGCAGATCCAAGGATAAAGGACAATGATAGATGTTCACCGATTCATCTAGGATGCGCCAAGCATTCAATTTCTTCGTAGCATCGTGGAGGCACATTCAATACAAAGAACATCCTAGTAGAGAAAAAAGAACAGAAAGAAGAAACCAAGGAAACGTTTAAAAGTGTGAAGACAAAGGAAAGAAAGAACAACTCTACCTCATATAAAGGCTGATACCTACTAGAATACCCCGTGAAGTTCACTTCAACTTCACGTAGTGGAGGCAATTAAAAGGTGTTCAGGTCTGGACATTAACAGTTTATGAGCTCTATTGTTTTACAGGGAAGCGATAACTATTTCATTGTTCATAATGATAATGGTATTGCCTTTCAGCGCCTTTCTGTGATGCGCCATGCACATGCTGTATCAGGCCTGTTTTCAAGTCGATGTCTTCTTTCGCCACCATTTGTCTATCTTACTCATTTATTTCGATACTACTCCTCCAATACTCTTCCTGCAGTAAACCAGGAGCCGGATTCATCAGCGCGCTACCTGTGGGTATGCGGCGTGCAGGAGCCTACGTACCCACGACGTGGCGTTAATGCTAAATCTTATTTGCCACATCGTGGGTATATTAGTGGGTCGAGAAAACCCGTCGATCGTCGTGGGTACATCCGCATCCCCTGTATCACCTGTCATCCCGTTGATCATCGACTTGCTCGAGCAGGCACCAGCAGCGTCTTCATTCATCCCTATTGCGTGCCAGAGTGATCCAATGGATCCTCGCTCGAGGGACATGAAGCGCATCATATCGGTCGTTCAGGGCTTTCATCAGGGTACATCCACATACCTCCTACCTTTTACCGTACCTTATCAGATTTTATGCGATATATACTTAAGATCACTTTAACTTTACGGTTATTGTACATGTTATCACTGGAAAAGACTTAGCTGTGGGGTAAACGTTTGCATGACTTCTAGGTGAAGAAATGAGCGTTCCGAATCCCGTTCATACTTCTAACTTGTTCTTGAAATGCTAAGGCATTCGAGAGTTAAAACCTTCATCCCCTGGCCTCGAGTACTCTCCTTAACGAAATTTTTCAAATATTCGTGTCTTTGAACATCTTTACCTACCTTTTGAGGCCTATCGCGGCCTATTTCTGCAATTGCACTGAATATTTTTCTGGACATCTGTCAGGGTTCTTCTACCTTACCCTCGATTCGCATGATGAATACGAATCATGCCCTATACCCAACGCCGATGAGTTTTGGCCTTACCCTTCAGTTCTTCCACCCTTCCGTTTGATGTATCCATGTCCAGATTTCAGAAACTTGGAGCTTGCGTAACCAAGGTGAGAAATGCGCCGCGAACGTTTCTGGCGAAAGTTTTTCGAAGTTTCGAACTTCAGTGACGCGGCGGGATTGAGAAAACCCCAAAATTCAACGGTTTTGAAGAGCGTCGTAAATTAGCCGTCCAAGCGAGCGTTCATTTACTGACGAATTCCCGTTGCACAGCCCAGTTCAGCACTCCGTATTAGCCTAATCGCCTTACTGCCCCCTCTCACACTGGCATTAGAATGACAGAGCGGCGGTGCCGACTAACCTTTTACAGTCAACCCAGCCAGGTCTTCAACAGATGAGCCAAGACAGCGCGGTGGCCAACTATGTAGTCGGCCAGCCGACACAGAGAAAGAGGAAAGCGGCGACGCACGCTCACTTGCTCTCATTTCTCTACTTTCGAGCAGGAGTGTACTTTAGAACAATCGATCAGAGAGACAGAGAGTTCGGGCTCTCCTTGTGAGCCGCAGCAGCACCAAGGGCGTCGGCCGCTGGCGGCATGGATCAGCGGGAGCGATGAAGAGAGCAAAAAGTGCATTTGCCGGCGAGATCGGCGTCACAACTCCAAGCAGAGATCGTTCGTAGCGGAGGATTTTCCGAAGACACACGTCCCTAGGATTCGGTCTTAAGTCGACTTAGAGACTTATCTGACAGAAACATCTACAGGATGGAGTTTCGATCTTTGGTACAGTATGCCGCAGAAAGTGAAGAGTTAGCGGATCTACCATAGCCGGGGGAGGCATATAGTCAGTTGCGTCCCCACTACATCGCTTGAGTTTCTTCGCCAGCTGCAGCTACTGCCTTATGTTATGAGGGCCCTCATTTAAACTCAGGGTATGTGGAAGCGTGGTATGGGATACCGCACACAGGTGGCACTTGGCACTTTACGGGTGCCCAGCTCGACTAGGATAGATCCGAATCAGATTTAAACAACGGAATTCATCTACCAGATATTAGATTAATAGCTCCGGTAGACCGTATGATGGGCTAAGAGCTAAGGAATCGGCGCGTGGAGCGCAATCGGAGGAAGCGCCGGCTGTCGCGTGAACTTGACTACTCTTTCCTGGTTCGGACTCCCCGCCCACGTCAAGCAAGCCTTCCATCCAGACTCCTCACGGAAGGATAAAAGGGAAGGATAAAACACTGACATTTCCATCGACTGACCACGCAAGTGACTGTATAGGCCAAATACACATTTAAACTCCTACCGACATCCCGTAGAAGTTGAATTCATGGTGCGTCCTAGACGGAATTGTCTACTCAAACAAATTTGCGTTTCAAACCGTCAACCAACCGGTTTGAAACCCGTTGGTTAGTAGTCGACCATGAAAGGGTTTGGAACCGAGCACGGAAGGAGGCCACGCCCCCGCAGCACGTGTTGCTATTGCGCAGCGAGGGGCGTGGCCACCCTTTCGTGCTCGGTTCCAAACCCTTTCACGGCCGATTACTAACCAACGGGTTTCAAACCGGTTGGCTCACGGTGTCAAGCACAAATTGTCCTGAGTAAGCCCTAGTTTGCACTTCCGTCGCCATGCGGTGCGGCACCACGACCGCCATGGATTTCGATTTTACTCGCTCGATATTCTCCCTATTGATATCTCTCCCAACTGTGGTGCTGCGCCGCGGCGCAACTATAAACTAGGGCTTTTGTAGAAGCTTCGCAACAGATGAGTCTCGGCTGGTCTCACCCAGGCCAATCGAGTCACTTCGCAATGTAAGTACATAAGTCAGACATTTGTCTGGGAATGACTAAACACTGAATGGCTACCATAATTTGAAAAATAGACGCTGGCTCACCTTTCACAATCTTTCGAGCATTCCACAATATCCCGTAAAAGTCGAACGCGCGGCGTAGAGCAAGGGGTCAATGAATGCTATTAATTCTGATTTTATCCTGACCCTTAACACTAACAGAAGTCAAAGACGCCTACGAAAGCTGAAACGGTGCTAAATGCCCACAGTAAGTGACTGAGCTAGATGTTAATAATGCTTCTGCAAAGCCACCACCAACTTTTGTCGTTGGAATGCGCCACGCATTTCACCTTTCCATGGAAAGACAAGCCAGTCTGAATGTCACTTTGACAAGCACTAGAAACGGCCTGTACGTCTCAGCGAACCAGCAAGTTCAACGAAAGTAAAACGCGTTGTTGGCCGTGACGAGGAGCCGAACTCGAGCGTACCGTGTTTAGGCGAATAGGTACTACGCCATATAATCCTCATCGCTGAAAGGGTTAGCTAACTTGTGCGAGAACAGAACTTGAATTCGATTCGTAGCACGTATGAGACCGGCGTACGGTGCCGATTGCACTACATCGTCCCCATCACCCTCCACAAGTAGCAGCGTCGCCCACACAATCATGAAATCCCGATAGAAAGTATCGAGAAAACGGCAATCCATTTTAGCCTTCATTAGATTTAAACTTGACAAATTTTATTAAAAGGCTATCCATTACTGCAGTCGTTGTTATAGAAATAAATACTAAAGTCATTATTATAGTTCATCTGTTACATAGCAACTCCACCGATTCCTAATAAATCTCTAAATAAATAGAGGATAAAAAGGATAAAGGACGGCAGTATTCAATCCCTTTGGGATGCGCCACGCATTCTACTTCTACGGGATATCGTGAAGGCGAGTTGAATGCGTATTTGGCCATACAATGATTTGCGGTGGCCAGCCGATGAACAAGTCAGTGCTTTATTCTTCCCAGACGAGTCTGGTACCAATTCACCGACCCCGGAGGGATGGAAGGCCTGGGCGGGAAATCCGAACCAGGAACCTGGTATCGGGTGCAGGCGACAGTCGGCGCCTCCTCCGACTGCGCTACACGCGCCTTTATCAGGAATAAATAAATGAATAGAACGTCTGGTGCAGCTATAGAGCAACAAACTAATGTATAGCACATGGCGACAACATTCAACCTACATACATGACTGAAGGCCTCCCAGATCGGACGACCTGTACAAACAGGCGTTTTTCGACAGTATGCATGGAGATAAGTGCTCTGACATTTCCAGCTACAATAATTCAATCGGCGGCGAGAATACTGAAAGGCCAGATTACAGACAGACAGAAGGACTGAGACCTGAATCAGCCCAGATGCGGAGCCGTACCGACATTTACCTCAGCAACAGTGCCGTGCGTAAATAGGACAAGGGATGTGCGGAAATTTTCTCGAGAAAAGCGGAACACGGGATACGGAACGGAAGGGCTCAAAAATAGGCGGAAGCCGGAGTACGAGACACGGAAACGGAAATAACTCAAATTTAGCGGGAGAGGTGCTAGTAGTGGAGACAGTTTGGATGTGTCCTTGGCTTATATGATGATTTGTGATTGCCAGCAGGTGGACAATTCAGTGTTTCGTCCTTCCGAGACAAGGGTACCGATTCACTGAGGGACAAAAAGGCTTGTTTGGTCTAGCAGGAAATCCGAGCCGAGAACCTGAAGTCGGGTGCGCCTTCTCCCACATTATGCACTTTTATAGGGCACGGCACTTTATCAAATGATTTTAACATATTAAGTAGACAAACAACAGTGCTGGATAAAGCGCAAGTCACAGGTGAAGTCTCAAAGAAAAGAGAGAGATGCGAAATCCATAAATTTTTCCTAGCACTTCTTCTCCTCTATGCTTAAACGATGTCAGCCTTATTGGGGAACGTTGATACACCTAGTGACTTTTCTGCTGAGCCCCATATTTAACCGCTCAGAGCTAAAACACATTCAGAAGCCTGCAGATAACAACACATCGTGGGACCGCACGCTGATTAAACATTGCCAGTGTTTGTCCACATGGAATGTGGTTCTGTGACACAAGTGCCACGCCGCAGGTCACTGTATATTCCGAGCACACTCTCGAAACTCGTCTTCGCCTTCACGTGGATGTTGCATGCATAGCGCATTCAGAACAGATTGACTATCCGACGATTCTAACGAACAAGGGAATAGCGCCGCATTATGTAAGCGTTGCTGGAGTAGAGGTGAGCGGCCAAGAAAAGTGATATCTATGAGATAATGATAAAAAAGATGAAGAACAATGTTTCTCGATCCCTAATGGATGCGCCACGCATTCTACTTCACGGGATGTCGTGTACGCGATTTGAATGCGTATTTGGCCATAGGACGTGTGTAACGCAGTCGGAGGAGCTGCCGACTGTCACGTGCACCCGATACCAGGTTCCTGGTTCGGATTTCCCGGCCAGGCCAACCAAGCCTTCCATCCCTCCGGGGTCGGTGAATTGGTACCAGACTTGTCTGGGAAGGACAAATCGCTAACTTGTTCATCGGCTGGCCACCGCAAGTCATTGTATGGCCAAATACGCATTAAAAACGCTTCCGCGACATCCCTAGAAGTAGAATACGTGGCGCATCCCAAAAGGGATGGAGTAACGCCGTTATTTATCCTTATCCTTATTTGGCCATACAAGGAATGACTTGCGGTGGCGAGCCAATGATCAATTCAGTGGGAAATCCGAACCGCGAGCCTGATATTGGGTGCAGCGATAGCCTGCATCTCCTCCGACTGCGCTACATACACCCTATCTATACCCTCTAGGAAGTGGAAATATAGAGGGAAACATGCTACCGTAAAGAAAGCAGTACTCTCTCAGTTCAAAGATCTCTACATCCGTCTGCGCATACTTAATCTGCATTCGAGGTTTCCTAAGCAGAATATTTGAATGAGATTAACCGTTTCAGATGCGCATTACCCGGCTGTTACGGTCCATGAGGAAGCTTCATAACAAGAGGGCAGATTCGATTGGCCGATCAATATCGATCAATATTATCAAGTTTTGCGCAGAAACGACCGCTTAAAGTCGGCAAACTTGTCGGCCTGTGGAGAGGCCTAGCGCGACAACTTGACGCTATCTATGTGCCTATTAACACCGATCGATATTTTCGATTTTTGTTAGAAAGTTCCCGCTTAAGGTTAAAAAGAACAGGTAGACAAAAATTATTGGCCGATCGATATTATCGGGTTTTGCTACTAATAATAATAAAGATGGATGCTATTGATCCCTTTGAAGCAAGTAAGAGGTGTCGAAACGGTAATCAGTATTGATTGATGCTATCGATTTTCGTCAACGGCCGTTTAAAACTGTAATCGTGCAAAGATGATGGTCGATGAACAAAAGCAACATGTGAACGGTATTGATCTGTCAATCAATAACGATCGATACTACCGACCTCTGAGAACGCAGCGCAATAGTGGGCTAGTCGAGTCGGGCGCCAAACCAACAAACTGCTGGTGAAAATATGTGAGACAAGAAAAAGAACCAATGAGCCGTTTCCACACCAATAGATATTATAATTGAAAAAAAAAACAAATGAAGCAGAAAATAGAATAATAATATGATAAATAAGGATAAGGATAAGGATAAAGGACGGCGTTACTCAATCCCTTCTAGGATGCGCTAGCGCATTCTACTTCTACGGGATGTCGTGGAGGCGACATGAATGCGTATTTGGCCATACAATGACTTGCGGTGGCCAGCCGATAACAAGTCAGCGCTTTATACTTCCCAGACAAGTCTGGTACCAATTCACCGACCCCGGAGGGATGGAAGGCTTGGTTGGCCTGGGCGGGAAATCCGAACCAAGAACCTGGTATCGGGTGCACGCGACAGTCGGCGCCTCCTCCGACTGCGCTACACGCGCCCAATATGATAAATAGAGCAGTAAATAGAATTCCGAAATTAGCAACGAAATACCTATGGGGAAAATTGAATTGTTAACTCTTCTTTATATTAAATTAAAATCGTGAGGGAAAATGGTGATATTAGGTTGGAAAAAAAGTCTCTTCACACTTCGAAATTTTTTTAACCCTTCCCCTTGTAAACGCACTAGCCAATGTTGATTGCTGATTTCGTAATCCTATCACACTTGTCTACCGTTCGCACGCGGACACAGGTTAAGACTCTTCTTGTAATTCGTTATCCATCCAATCTTCCGAACTCAATGCCAGATCTACCTCATGGCCGTTTTCAGCACGGCATTCTTCATGAATTCATTAAAGGAGCTACAGCACGTCAGGCAGCCGACCAAATTAACCACATATATGGCTTGGGATCTACTACTCATCGCGCCTGTTATGAGTGGTTCGGAAAGTCTTTAAAGGGAAATTATTCACTGAGGGCAAAGCATGGTCAGGAAGGCCAACTGGATTGGACGACAGTGAACTACACCATCTTCTTCGTACCGATAGTTGGCAGACGACACGTCAGCTGGCAGAGAAGCTCGAAGTGTCTCATAGGATAGTAGGAATCCATCTGAAGAATCTTGGCTTTTATGGAAATTTGGAGCTTGGATTCCATATGCCCTGTCAGACATTCAGAAAGGTCGACGGCTCTCCATCGCTGCTTCTCTTCTGTGCAGATAAGGAAGAAAATCGTTTCTTCCGCGGATTGTAACAGGCGAAGAGTCCTGGGTTCTGTGTGCCAGGTTCCGAGGAAAAGGCAATGGGTACAAAAGGGAGAGAGCTCTAAGTCTGATCTCAAGCCCAATGTTCACGAAAGGAAGATTCCCTTGAGTGTTTGGTGGGATATCAGAGAAGTGATTTATCGGCAAACTCTCAGAAGTGGAGAGACACTTACTGCTGTCACATACTGCGGCCAACTCCACAAAGTCCTCGCAACTCTCTAAGAAAACAGGCCGGAGAAGTCGAAGGTGATGATCCTGCATGACGATGCAAAACCACATGTTGCAAGACTCACAAGAGAAACAATAAAGGAGATGGGCTGGGAGGTAATGCCACATCCACCGTATAGCCCTAACCTCGTTCGTGCCGACTACCATCTCTTCCGTGCTCTCAAGCAAGAAATTGGAGAGAAATATTTTGGAACGGATGAAGACCTCAAAAATTGGATTCAGCAATGGTTCGACTCCAGAACTGCAGTCTTTTAAGCGAGAGGAATTGGAAAATTACCCAGTCTTTGGAGAAGTGTAGTGGAACAAAATAGAGTTCATCTCAATTGATTTGACTTTGTAGTTGTGAAGTAATAAATCTTTGAAAAAAATGAAAAGACTTTTTTTCCAACCTAATAGCAAAATCTACTGCGGAAATCTAATTGGGTTCGGGAGTAGGTAAGCAAATGATCATGTGATGCCACGTTGAGATCTGTGATCGACGATGATCGTTGATTTACGCGGCTACGTACATATTCAGAATGGATCCCATCCCAACGATGATCGCGAAGCTGACGGTATTAGTCGACTATGTGGCCTGCAAGGGAAGCGTGGGGCGGAGACGAGGAGAACGTTCCAGCCATTCACAGCCAATCAGTGCAGCGACCAAACACGCGACAGTCAATCAGGACACTGTGCGTACCCTTCTTGGTAGGACGCTTTTCCACAACCCTCAGTTGGCTTGATGCGTCCAGCCAGTGTAGGCCACATCAACTACTAGTCCGTTTAATGTGTTTTTTAAACTAATAACAATGACAATCGAGTCTGTTTCATAAAAAAGAGACAACGGTGACAAATCTTCCACCACGGAGAGAACACCGCTTTAGTTGGCCTGGGGACGAAATGAACTGAATATCGATTGAGGTTAGATTTCTAGATTTACTCAACGTGGAGATGCCCCATCGGATTTCTGAGAGAAAAACCAACACAAAAATCAAGACAAAGATGTGAACTATGCAAACTCAGTTATGAAATAAGGGCAATCATCCACTAAAACTGAAACTGAATAAATGAATTCTACCTAGGCATACATTCCGAAGAAAAAAGTAATGAAACGGACGAAAACTAAAGATCTATGCTTCAAGAACACAACGCTCTTTCTTGAGAAAAGACCTGAACGACCTCGGAGGTAATGACAACAAGCTTTGCTTAATTAAAAAGCTGTACTTATGAGACATCCTGTTGCAAAAGAAATTCGACCTTGTTTGGCTTTTAGCAACAGCACCTCTAATTACGAAACCCCCATTGCGAATCCTACTTGGGAGAAGCTGATGATATCAGTAAGATCAGTTGAGACCCTACCCCAAGTTAAAATCTTGTATAGCATCATCAAATCGTTTATGTTTCTCCTGCTTTTCGAGGAACACAGCCCTAGTTGTTTGTTCCGCTCCTCCCATCCAGGGACTAGGTAGTAATTTAAGCAAATACATCTAACCACGAATCTGACATCCGTTTTTCTAATTTCGGCCGATTACGGTAGGTTACGGTAGGTACGGGTGACGGTTCAATACTGTATCCCCAATTTCGAGGGCCCGTAGTTCGTTTGGTTCATGGACACAGCAAAAACGAAACATGTTTTTCTACTATATGAAGAGTGGAGATGCTCGCAGTACTATTCATTTCCCCCGTTCAAACCTACGCCTGAGACATTCCTTGGTAAGAATAAGTTGACGTGTGAAATTGTTCTGAACGCCTTCCATTACTTTGACGTCTTTTTTCTTGTAAGGATAGAACACAGTGGTGCCATTCTCTACAACGGAACGAACACAGATTTTGTAGGATTTCAAAAGTAATCTGGGGTTATCTGTTCTGATGGTCTTGAAGAGGTTGTAGGTTCAGCACAAAGCTTTACTTGCCAGTGCTTTACAATGTGAAGCAAAGTCTAAATTTTTATTTAACAGAAAACCAAGTTCTCGCACATTTCTGACATTACACAAATTAGCATTGCCAATACAATAGGAAGAAGAGATAACTGCTCTACCGGTGGTGAAAACAGTGGATTTCTCAGCTGCCAGGGGCATGTCGTGAACAATAGCCCAGTTTTCCACGTATTCAATCGCTTTCTGTAGTGTTTCTTCATCTTACCCATCAGATATCCGTCTATCTGTTTTGATGTCGTCTGCATACATTTTGCAGAAGACGTCAAGACTGGTCAACCGTCAACCTTTACCTCGAACGTCCTATCTTCAAGAAAGTTTTTATCCACATTATGATCCGATGGTTTATACCAACAACAGCTAATTTTTCCACAGGTTTAGCATGGGGAACTTTATTAAATGCTTTCGCACAGTTGCAGAGCACACGAAGGCCTACGCTCCTTGCCGGCTGCGCCGCATACCTACCCGCTGCGGGAGTGAACCATGCATAAAAATGTATTTTTTTAGAAACTAGTATTTAAATCAATTCAATTTGATATCATAATTAAATTAATCCAAGATCTATTTTTTCTGGAGCTAGAATTTCCCTGCAGTTTTTAAATAATCAAATTTCCTTGTTTTGTAAGTACAAACAGTAAACTCTATTACAAAATATACATATGTTGAGTATACCATACGCAAGAATCTACCTAAAATACTATAAATCTAGCATTTTTTATAATAAATATTTTTAGGCGCGTGTAGCGCAGTCGGAGGAGGCGCCGACTGTCGCCTGCACCCGATACCAGGTTCCTGGTTCGGACTTCCCGCCCAGGCCAACCAAGCCTTGAAGGATGAAGCGTTGACTTGTTCATCGGATGACCGTCGCAAGCCATTGTATGGCCAAATACGCATTCAAATCGCATCCACGATATCCCGTAGAAGTAGAATGCGTGGCGCATCCCAGAAGGGACTGAATAACGCCGTCCTTTGTCCTTTATCCTTTTATATTTTAAGGACGAGTTACATAACAATCGGAAAAGGCGCTGACTGTCACGCATGTACACCTATAGTCGAGTGTCAGGATCTATCCTAGTCGGGTGGGGGGAGCACATAACACGAAATTGTGCAACCAATTGTCTTGAGACTCACGAAGCGGCTTGAAGAAGGCAAAATAAGAAACAATCAAACAAGCAAAAAGCACGGCACGGCAACACTGGTTCCATGCTGATATCAGCGGCCGGCTCATCCCGACATACGGTTGAGCGGTGATGAATCCAACGAGGTGTGGATGTTGCGTTCGATCAAACAGCGCCGGTGGTGTAATGACGTAGAGCAATCCCGCTCGGTCAGAGGGAGGTGCGGGTTCGAGTCCGCCTGGCTCAAGAAGTTTTGATCGCAACAAAACATCGTTCAAACAAAAAGCAAATCGCCGTAGTTGCAAAGACGTCTCGGCGGGAAAAGCGCATTCAAACACTGCTGATCGCTGCCTGACGTGCCATAACCCGTATCCATCTCTATGTTACATAAATTTTAATTGTCCCCCCCCCCCCGATTAGGATACATTCTCAGGAGCACGTGAATCGGTACCATACTTGTTTGAGAATGATACGGCACTGACTTGTTCATCGACAGTATACAGCAGGTCATTGAATAGTTCACTATATAGGTCATTACAAAGGTAAGCACAGGGTGCGGCAAAATTACCCGTGCACTGAAAATTCGAAGCATTTTGAAATCAAACTTCGCAGGTCAATTCAACTATCAAATTTATATACTACAATCATGGCAATTCAAAGCATGCTAACAGTTTTCGAAATGATCGCCTTCAGCCTCCACACAGTCCTTCAGACGTTCGACAAAGGCTTCGCATGTGACATGCAGGTACGGCTCATCAACTTCGTCCTAGGATTTCAAAAGTGCTTCTTTAGGAGAATCCAAATTTGGGTGTCTGGTAGAGCAGGCTTTTTTCTCTAAGTCGGCCCACAAAGAATAATTCATCGGGTTAAGGTCCGGAGAACTGGAGGGCCATTCGTCGTGTGTGATGGAGTCAGGCAGTTGCTCGGCGCACCAGTCCTGGACCACCTTCGTTTTGTGTGCTGGAGCAGAATTTTGTTTAAAGCACCAGTAGGCTTCTCCGAAGTGGGAATCGGCCCACGGCTTGAAAACTTTTTCCAGGATATCCTTGTAAGCCGCTGCGTTGATTTTCACGCCAGCTTCGACGAAAACAAGTGGAGTTCTTCCTGAAGATATGACTCCTCCCCAAACCACAATAGAGTGAGGCTGTTTCACACTTTCCTGAAGTCGTCCTTTGGCGATAGCATCAGCAAGCGAGTCCCCAGCAATCCTCTCATTTTGAGAGTTGAAGACAGGATTCAACATGAGAATCTTTTCATCGCTAAAGAGGATGTCTCGAGCGCGTGCCACCGTTAACCTTGCAGCAACCTTTTACATCACGGGTAATTTTACCGCACCCTGTACACAAACTGTCTTCCCGATATCCCTCAAAAATACAGTGCGTGCCGCAACCCATAAAGGAATTTCTTTCGCCGTCCTTTATTCCTTATCATTTAAACACTTCTTAAAGATAATCTCGAAATCTATAGCGGATGGGAAGCAAGCTTATTTTGCCATTGCAAACTATTTGCTGTACCTTAGAACAGCTACCAAGAACCGCTAGCGATCGTCTAAAATCCTATCCTTGGTAAGCGTTTTATTTAAGACGATATATTTCTAGCAAGGAATCTCAAAAGCGTTGGAATAAAGAGCGAAGCTGATCTACACAATGTAATGTAGGTAACGGAGGCAGCTGCGGCCGCTGATTAAAGAGACCCTTGCACAAGTGCACTCGGAGCACGGAAAAACGGTCAGAATCGATGGTGTTCGACAAAAAACGCAAAGGACATTTTCCACGGGAAAAATATCTCGGAAATATTTCGCTATGCATCGATAAGGTCCCGCAAGGCCTCCCACTCCTCACCCTCGTCGCCGTCGTCGTCGTCGTCGGGGGTAACACGTCGGCGACATTAGCCTAATCGGACGGCGACCAACACCCGTTCCATGTGCATATCGGGCAGGGAGAAGGCAGTGCGGAGCTAAACGCAAAGACGAGCTGTCCGGACCAGTCGGAACGTTGCTTGCAACAGCTCCCGTTCGAATAAACTGAGGCAAGCGATGAGGCCACCCAGTTCCTCTCCAGCTCACGGTGTCTTCTCTTTCAGACCCACGCACTGCAGCCGGCCGTGTACTTTGGGAACGTCAATACTGGCAGGGAACCCGAGCTGCCCTGTAGATGGGACGGCGGTCGGCATCAACTGTGTCAGCACGCGATGCAGCAGCAGTAAGCACACGTATGAGGATATCCGGATTATAGGAACCGGCTGGTGGGCTCATGTTTCCGCTCTTCCTGCTTCTAGAGTAAGGCGAGCGCACCGGGCTAGTTTGGCACTCAACGGGGGGAGGAGGCAAAACGAGACAACTCGGCCGGGCCAAGCGATGATGAAGGAAATGACGGAGAACGGAGATATATAACATGTAATAAAGAATAAAGGACGGAGTTACCTAATCCCTTTTAGGATGTGCCAGGCATTCTACTTCTATGAAATGTTATGGAAGCGATTTTGAATGCGTATTTGGCCATGCACTGATTTGCGGTGGCCAGCCGATGATCAAGTCAGCGCTTTGTTCTTCCCGGACAACTCTGGTACTAATTTACGGACCCCAGAGGGATGGAGGGCTTGGTTGGCCTGGACGGAGAACCCGAATCAAGAACATGTTATCGGGTGCACGCTACAGCCGACACCTACTCCGACTGCGCTGCACACGCCCAATAGTACAGAGTGCCAAAGAAGGGATCCTACTCAAGAAAAGGAATCGGAGGGCGCTCACCACAAGTCATCCTATACATGAGGTTGTACGCCCACGAGGTGCGGAGTCCCCTGTACACCATCTACATTCGCTCAGCTCCCCTGCTCAACTCCATAGTCTTTTCCGTGCCACGCTATGTCTGCCTGCCCCCCCCCCCCCGCCTGCCCTCCCAGAGAATGAAGATGCGTCACGATTATTGCCAATGAAAGACCTCCGAAATACTGAGCTTCGCTCCAAGATCGGAGACGAATGTTGATTGAGCCAAGTCGTCGAAAATTAGGTGGGCCAGTCACACAGTGGGTTTCGCCTCTGGAAGAGCACACCAACCAACTGGATGCAGTGGGTTGCAAATAAGCGACCCGAACGCCCACAGAAGGGTCTTCGTGAAAGATATGGATGGCCAATATGACACACAATGTGTCCATCGAGCGAATAGGAACCACTGGTACACTCTGGTACGAGTCATGGTACCAATGAAGACGTTAAAGACGACAGAGCAACCTGTAGTTCAACAGCCCAGCAACAGCTTTCTGAAGCAGAGTTCTGATAGGTTTTCCCAAACTATGGTTATCATATGTGAATAAACCAATCGATCCGAGTTTTTCAGGAATACGCCGTGCACCATACATTCATACTAGACTGCGAAGGCATTTTGAATGCGTATTCGGCTTGATGGCATTCTCAGTAGCTACGAAGCAGAACAGCAACTTGTTCTTTTCAAATGAACCCTACAGCCGCTTGTCTATCTAGAAATCATGAAGAGAACGGAATGGAACCTATGGAATGTAACTCTTGTCTACGACAACGTAGCCTATTTCATACGGAGACATTCTTACCCCTGAAGGAGTCGTAGGAGGTAGCTAAATAATACTTGAACTAGCAACAAAGGCGATATATTGAATAAAAAATCTGTCACAACGATGTTTTGTTGCGATCAAAACTTCTAGCGCCAGGCGGGACTCGAACCCGCACCTCCCTCTGACCGGGCGGGAATGCTCTATGCCATTACACCACCGGCGCCGTTTGATCGAACGCAACATCCACACCTCGTGGGACCGATCAGCAGCCACCCGTATCAGGGATGAGCTGGCCGCTGATATCAGCATGGGACCAGTTGAGCTGATGGTCTTGATAGAAACAATTCAAATCAGTTTCTTTAAGCCTCACTTGGCTGGTATCAAGGTCATAAGCTGTCACAACGATGTTTTGTTGCGATCAAAACTTCTAGCGCCAGGCGGGACTCGAACCCGCACCTCCCTCTGACCGGGCGGGAATGCTCTACGCCATTACACCACCGGCGCCGTTTGATCGAACGCAACATCCACACCTCGTGGGACCGATCAGCACCCACCCGTATCCGGGATGAGCTGGCCGCTGATATCAGCATGGGACCAGTTGAGCTGATGGTCTTGATAGAAACAATTCAAATCAGTTTCTTTAAGCCTCACTTGGCTGGTATCAAGGTCGTAAGCTGTCCCATGCTGATATCAGCGGCCAGCTCATCCCGGATACGGGTGGGTGTTGATCGGTCCCACGAGGTGTGGATGTTGTCGATCAAACGGCGCCGGTGGTGTAATGGCGTAGAGCATTCCCGCCCGGTCAGAGGGAGGTGCGGGTTCGAGTCCCGCCTGGCGCTAGAAGTTTTGATCGCAACAAAACATCGTTGTGACAGCTTACGACCTTGATACCAGCCAAGTGAGGCTTAAAGAAACTGATTTGAATAAAAAATCATCATCCTCAAAAAATTTACCAAAAAAACTGTAAGGTATTTAAGGTATTGTTTTTCCTAAGAAGTCTCGAAGAATGCATGATAAAAGGCGACGTTATTCGATTTCTTTGCGGAATGAGCCACACACTCTACCTCTACGGAGTATCGTCCAAGGAATTTGTATACGTGTTTAGTCTACACCATTACTTTTGGTAGCCAGATAATGAACAAACAAGTCAGTGTTTTGTCGCTCCAAGACAAACCTGGTGCCACTTCAGCAATGCAGGAGAGATGGAGGGCTTGGTTGGCCTAGGCAGGACCTGAACCAAAAAACTCGATTGAAGTGCACGACACAGCCCCCGTCTTCTATGCAATCATGCGAGAAAACTGCAGTGAATGCGTAAAAATGAAGTCGTCGAAGCTCGAAACGCACGAATCCCCATTCACACAGAGGTCAGTGGTTGTACCCAATCCCAATGGTCTCAGCGGCAGTTGCTCTCTGCAGTAGTTCGGATGAAAGGAGTAGATGGCGGAAAATAGCCTGGTCGGGCAGATTTCCACTTAGCCACAGCGTTGCTTTCGCAGTCAAAAAACCTCGGCCGGCTGTCCTTTAAATAATGAAGCCGTTGCCGTGTCTCAATCTTAATCCAGCGCTTTTTATCACACACAGTGCAGCTGTGCACTATTAGTGCACATGAAGAAAAAATGGGTATCGATCGGTGGGAAGGTATACGAGCCCAGCGCCAAATGATGACGGTTGGCTGTGATTGAATTCTATTTTCACGTCGAATTCGACACCTCTGAAATCAGTTGGACGCTTTCAAAATCTGAAAGAAAACTGAACATTTTTCCCGATGTTTTTCCAAACCAAACTAACGACTTTCCGAGAGGTTATAATAAATTTGTTCAAGGAAAATATATTATAACTTTCTTTGAAAATTTTAATTCACCTGCCCCAATAAGTGAAGAAAGGATCTGTCCTAGTGAGAAGGCGGCAACTGTAAAGTGCCAGTTGCGCATTCCATGCCATATCCACTTATAAATTTAGACCAAAATCCATCATCACCATCATGGAACAGCGTCTAAATCTCTCCTAGAAACCCAAAGGAAGTAATAGAGACGCAAATCACTACATGCACCCCACCCCTCCGATTAGGATAGATCCATGAACATACCTTTGTACTGCACTTTTTATTTCTCGAAAGGTCAGACCACAATAAAAGTTCTGTCCTTAGAAACCCGCGTGGCACAGAGGAACTAAATCAGTGCACGATCAGTGAATATGCCGATTGAAATTTGATAAAAAATATTGTTTAGCGAAAAATTATAATTTAAATTTTGTTTTAAAGTCCAGGAAAGCATAAATCATTTGTTTACAACGATGTTCTGTTGCAATCAAAACTTCTAGCGCCAGGCGGGACTCGAACCCGCACCTCCCTCTGACCGGGCGGGATTGCTCTACGCCATTACACCACCGGCGCTGTTTGATCAAACGCAACATCCACACCTCGTGGGACCCATCAGCACTCACCCGTATACCGGGATGAGCCGGCCGCTGACATCAGCATGGAACCAGTTAAGCTGTAGGTCTATTAGGGGGGGCCAAAAGTAATGAGACACCAAATGCCGTGTCCATATATCTCGTGGCTGGAGTCTGGTTTCGTGCTTATCGTATTTGTATGTTTGTATGCTACTTACTGAAGCGCATCTGAAAAGCTACCACTTCCGCCCTTTCCAGAAGCATGCCAAAAACCCCAGCCTGTCTCATGCCGAAACCCCAGTCTGACGACTCGACCTGTGTCGCGCAAATCTCCCCCAATTCCCAACCCCGAGCAGCCTGGGCTCAATATTCACGCAAGATGAGAAGTACGTCTTCTACCTTAACCCTGCCAAGCAGCGAGTCTGGGTGAGGCCTGGTGAATTGTTACCGACCTTCGTTCGGCGAGATGTTCACGGCGAGAAGCATCTTTGGAGCTTTTGGGTCTGCGCCCATAGATCGGTTTACCGGAGGCTGTTTCCCGAGAGCACCGCGATGAACTCCAAGGCCATGGTGAACGAAATGGAGGAGATGGGCCGGCGACTCGCTCTTATTCATTCGCAGCGCTTCAAGAAGGTTCTCCTCATCGACAACGCCGCACCCCATCGGGAACAAGTAAGCACGGATAAGCTTGGCCAGCTGGGCTACGTTCACATGCCTCACCCACCGTATTCGCTGGACATCTCTTCATGCAACTACCACTACTTCTTGAGCCTACAACACTTCCTGGCGGGAAGGGACACAAGAATCCAAGCAGTCCTTGACAACCATATCGAGCTGTTGATCAACACAAGGCTCAAGCAGTTCTGGAAGGATGGGATCAGGAAGTGGGCTGAGCGATGGCAGCAAGGTCCTTGCCCTTAATGGCAAATACACTCCTCAGCACCGTTGAGTTGTAATTGAGTTATAAGGAGATAAAGATTTTTTTTTTCATTTTGTCTCATTACTTTTGGCCCCCCCTAATAGATAGAGCCGGTCAGAGGGAGGTGGGGTTCGAGTCCCGCCTGGCGCTAGAAGTTTTGATCGCAACAAAACAGCTTACATCCTCGGTACCAGCCAATTGAGGCTTAAAGAAACTGAATTGAATCATTTGCTGTATTAAAAGAAAAGACCGTGCCAGGCACTCGACTAGATCGTCGCGATTTTTACTTGGTTGAGAGTACAAATTCTGTTTACGTGAAGTAACACGGATGTATGTAAATGGTGCTACAAAACATTTATAAAATATATGCATATCTTCACATTGCTGTTTTAGGAATGCAACACTAACACTATCAATGAAATAAAAATCGCGTCGATTTGGTCTAGTGCATGGCGCAACCTCCCTTTTTTAATATACTGGATACTCGATACATAACATACAAAATTAAACACTTAATAAATTAAACATATAAAATTTGTATAAAATTTCAATCAGCTTGCTGATTTGTTGCGATTGATGAATTTTAAAAAATAAAAAATAATAAATAAATAAATAAATAAATAAATAAATAAAATAAATTTCGTACGAAATAAATTCCCCTTAAACAAAAAGTTATTCTAACCACTGGACGTTGACTGTTGTTGGAGAGTCTGTAGTTCAATTTGTGCGGATCTAGTCGTAAATATGGCCTACATGGCGCGCAAAACGCACCAGCCAATCACAGCTGCCATGCTATCTGGAAGTAAACTCTCAGTTCGATGCGTAGTAAGTGGACTGGTGCTTCTCCTACCCTTTGCTGTAGGCTAACTTAACGATGAGTATCAACTAATGCGTTTGGAGACTGAGCTAATCACCGCACGGTGTATATCAACTCAGTTCAAAGCAAGCAGAAAACGGCTACTCTTTGGGAAGGATTCACCAACAATTAAACTCGTGGGTATTCGGTGTGCAAGAGGATGGAATTCTTCATATAGCCTACCCACCAAGGATGCTCCACGATCCTTGTGGGTATCTCCGCATACGTACGAGGGTTTCCTTACCGTTACCCCAATCTGATGACTCCGGCACCACGTCATCATGAAGTCGGCATCACCAGACGTGGTGGGGTTTCTCGACGTCGTAGATGTGGCTAATTTTTCCGCATTTTCGCAAAAATATGTCGCACGAACGGGGAGATTAGGCTAATCTCCTGAGAGGCTTCGTGAATCGATGCTGTCTCACAGTTTTGTGCGGCCGGGCGCCGATGCGATCTTTGTCGATGCTTTCATGCTGAACTGGGACGGCAGAGTTCTCCTAGCCTCACACAGTGTTAGGGTCCGAAGAGCAGTTGCAGGTCTCATAGTACATGCTCCAGGATTATTTCTTAACAGCAGAAGACGACGATGTTCTCAAGGTTCACCACTTCACTAGAAACGAGGTGAAGTAGCAGTTTGAGCCGCTGTGGTAATGATAGTGAGGTCCTTTACTAGCTTATCTATGCCATTTTCACGTAGAATTGAAGACTTTTCAAATCAAATTGACACGTTCCTAAGCCAGATTAAGACTTTTGAAATCAGACAGAACCTCTTCCAAATTGAATATACCTTCAAGCAGGCTAAACTACAAACTCAGAAAGATGATTAGAATAATTTTTCCTCCCGGAAAAACTTAGAATAGCTTTCTGTGAATTTTTTTAGTTCACCTCAATAAAGGGTAAAGGATAAAGATCGGCGTTATTCAATCCCCTTTGGGATTCGCCACGCATTCCACTTCTACGGGATGTCGTGGAGGCGACTTGAATGCGTATTTGGCCATACAATGACTTGCGGTAGCCAGCCGATGAAGAAGTCAGTGCTCTATCCTTCCCAGACAAGTCTAGTACCAATTCACCGACCCCAGAGGGATGGAAGGCTTGGTTGGCCTGGGAGGGAAATCCGAACCAGGAACCTGGTATCGGGTGCACGCGACAGCCGGCGCCTCCTCCGACCGCGCTACACGTGCACTCTGCCTCAATAAGTTATCAATTTTATAAAATTTTCACTTTTAGAGGAAAAATTTAAAGATAAAATTTGTCTCAAAGCACAGCAAAGAAGTAAGCATATAGCGCACTGAGAGGGGTCGCGCCATGCAATCGAATTTATTTGATTGAAGTACATATGATGCTTACATGAAGAGTGAAATGAGGATATGTGTATTTTTTACAAGTGATACAAGTTTCGTCGTCTTTAGGCGTGAAACTCCATGCAAACCGAAATTTTGCTATCAATCAAACGAAAAACGCTATGTCTTGAACGCGGGCATGGCGCAGTCTCTTTTTGACACTAAAAAATGGTCGCCTTCCCGCTCTTTAATGCAAGATTTAAATCATTATTTTCCCCCAAAAAATGAGAATATTATAAAATTTCAAACAAAGAGTTCACTTATTGGCTATGTGAATTAAAACATCAAAAAATCGTACTAAACTTTTCCTCGACAAATTTTTCAATTCTAACCTTTTTAAAGAGTTTCTAGTTTAATCTACAACAAGCTCATTTCGATGTAGAAGTGTTTGCTTTGATTTCAGGTGTTAGGCTATCTTAAAAGATTTCTAAATTGATTTTGAAAGTGTCCAATTTGATTTGAAATCTGATCAATTCGCCGTGAAAATGTTATATATCCATATATCCTAGCAGCGTAGGAATCGCTGCAAAGTTGAACCAACGATGCCGCGTAGAAGCAGAGTGCATGGCGCATTCTTCACAGAACGTTAGCGAACGATGGGCGACGATAATCGCCGTCCAGATGTACATTCACTTTGCTCTGCTACCTACATCAGGAAGAGACTCTCACTCAAAGTAGATTTGAACAGTGGGATTTCTCTTTGAAACAGGGCACTTTAAAGAGAGCAAAGGAAAAGAGACGAAGACGGGACGCGGTTTTCTGAGTCTGAGCCGCCTACAACACCCAAAAGACATGAGCGGGATTGTAGAGGCAATATCTGGGAATGAGAAGAGATCAGATTCTCTCACGGGGCGTTCCTACACTGTGACTACGCTCCGCGGTCCCGATGGACGCAGGCACTGCCACTGTGTTCGTGACGCGATTTCTCTCCGGCTCAATCAGACCATTCAGATGGCATCGCGGTGCTATCGGCGCACGAAGCACTGTTCCAGCTGCCACGTCAATCGCAGCGATTAAAGATCGGCCGGCGATCCAAGCGAAAATTCCGGGAAGTAGAAGGAAAAGACCCGAGGGTAATGTTCACCCTTCTTTGAACGACTTTGCCCAAGAGAATACTGGCAACAGAAGTTAGCAGCTCATAACTTATACCCGATAAGGGGTGGAGCAATGCTCTGTTCGACAAGAAGAGCTGCGGAATAGTTGCTAGAGCAGTCGAAACGTCAGAATCCTTATCCAGGACAAGAGGAATGGCCGAGTCAGTTACTGGCTTAGGAAACACCCTGCGGACTGCGAATCTGTAGGGTGTTTCTCTCAACTACATATACAAGCCCACCATGATATGTTATAGAGGAACCACGAGGATAAAGGATGGCGTTAGTCAATGCTTTTTGAATTAGCCTCGAATTTTAATTCTTCTACGGGATTTCGCGGAGGCCAACTGAATGCGTATTTGGCCTACAGAACAAGTTGTAGGGGCCAGTCGATGGACAATTCAGTGCTTTCAATTTCTTTAAGCCTCAAAAAGCTGGTACAAATGTAAGCTGTTACAACGATGTTACGTTCGATCAAACAGCCTCCGTGGTGTAATCGAGTAGAGCAATCCAGCCCAGTCAGCAGGAACAGGAGGTGCGAGTTCGAGTCCCGCGTGGCGCAAGAGTTTGGATCGCAACAAATTAGTGCTTGAACCTCCTCAAACGAGTTTGTCGTCAACTCACTGCCCACGGAAGGCTGGAAACCTAGTTTATTTATTTTAGTTGCGTAGAACTCCGTGGATCTAGAAGGGATGAATTCTTCGAGAGCATATTCTGCATCATGTCGGTTCCTGAAGTATTTTCCGCGAAGGAAACCGTCGGGATGTTTGAAAAAATGATTCTGTAGACGATAGGTTGGGCGAATACAGTGGATTGTCGAGTGATTCGTATCCCAAAGAATGGAGCTTCTGCCTGGTGATCATCGATACGTACAGCCTAGCGTTGTCGTGCAAAAGTATCGGTTCCCTTCTGCAGATCAGCGCTGGGTAGACCTGCTGGAGCTTCTTGTGCTCCTCGTCCAGCTTCCGACAGTACTTTTCCGCCGTGATTGTTTCACCAGGTTTGAGAACGCTATAGTGGATTAAACCGGTGGCACACCACCAAACGGTCACCATCGTCGTTTCCCGGTGCATACTCGGCTTTGGACAGTGTTTAGGTGCTTCGTCAATATCCAACCACTGAGCACTTCGTCGTCGATTGTCGTAGACAATTCATTTTTTGTCACAAGTCACAATTCGCTCCAGAAACGGGACGTTTTTGTTGCGTAGAAGGAGCGCTGACGATACTTGCAAACGGCGAGCTCGAAGGGCGAACCTGCTTTCGAAGAATTCATGGCTTCTAGATCTCCGAAGTTCTATGCCACTGGAATAAATAAACTAGTGTCTCGCTGGCAAAGATGTGTAGATTGTAATGGTTCTTATTTCGCCTAATAAAGTTGTTTGAGCCGAGATACCTACATTTGAAGTTAGAGGTCAAAATACGACAGAACCTAGGTAACGACCTGATAGGCAACCACGCGATCTAAATCGTTAACAAACTAAAACAATAAAATAATAAAATAACAACAACAAAAGGAATGTTAATGAATTCACCTGTTGAATACTTCAAAGTAAAGAGCAGAGAGGAGTTCTTAGTGTTTCTAAGGTGGTTGGCCCTTGACGAGAAATCCGTACCAAGGACCTGGTATCGCGTGTACGCTACAATCCGCACCTCCTCCGATTGCGCTGCCCTACGGCTTTTATTATTGATGACTTGAAGCAATAGGCACAACATCTCTATGGAGGGATTTAGACTTTGGATTGGAGGAGAGGGTAGGAAGCTTCTGCGAGGCGAGGAAATCTTATACGGCAGCGTAAAATAAACGAACAGTGGCAAAGTGCCCGGTTGTCCAACCAAAATAGAATCAATCCCATCAATATCAATCAATAGAGGTCTGCAAAGGTATAAGCGAAAACCAGCACTATTAATGATTTGGGAAAAATGATGGCGGTATATGGAAACAAAAACAAAAAGAGCGTCTATGATAAAAATTAATTATCGGGGGATATTTATCGATTTCTGCGCCAGTAGCGCAGTCGGAAGAGGCGCTTGCTGTCGCGTGCACTCCAAGGTTCTTGGTCCGGATTTTCCGCTCAAGCCAACCAAGCCTTCGAAGATAACGTGGTATCAGAATTGGTTGGGAAGGATAAACACTGACTATTACAGTTCATCAGCTGGCGACCGCAAGTCATTGTATAGGTCAAATACTCATTCAAACCGTCTCCACAATATCAGGTTGAGGAAGAATGCGTGTCGCATCCCAAAGATGGATTGATTAAGGCCGTCCTCGGCTCTTTTATACTTTATTAATTGATTTGATACATAAAAATATATTAAGTTAGTCAATTTTGATCAAATTAACTAAATATCTACTTATCAAATGACATTGATTGGTTCAACAATCTGAGTTTATCTGACTGATCACCGCTTATTTCACAATGGTACGACATGTAAACGAAGAGGATAAAGGACAGTGTCAATGCTTTTTAGAATGTGCTACGCATTCTACTTCTACGGGGTGTCATGGAGGCTATTTAAAGACGTATTTGGCCTATGCAGTGAGTTGCGTTGGCTAGCCGATGGACAAGTCAGTATTTTATCTCTCTCGGACGAGTCTCGAACGAATTCATCGACCACGTAGGAATGGAAGGTTGCTTGGTCTGGGCGAGAAAACTGAACCAGAAATGTGGAATCGTAATAGACGGCGCCTTCTCCGACTGCGCTACCTCGCGGTAGATAGTACGACAGATGTAGGTGCATTAAGTATCCCTGTTGGTCCCTACGCTCTTAGCGTCAAAGGATCAAGGAGTCAAAACTAAAGAAAAGCCGCCGTAGACTCCATTCAAATCCCTTCTCAATCCCTGCTTGGAATGCATTTCACTTCAATAGAAGGTTGGGTGCGTATTTAACTCATTTTTCGGAAAAAGTATGAGCCGGCCACGCAATACGTTTCGCAGGTACCCGCTGGACAAGACCCATCACCGACTGGGTTCAACGGGATGTCAAGAGAACATTAAGATGCCCACCAATTCGGCCGGTCTTCTTCATGAAAGCCCTGAACGAACGGTACAACGCTCTTCGAGTTCCTCGAGCGAGAAGGATCCATTGGAGCACTCTGGCACGGGACAGGAACGAATGGAGACGTTGCTGACGCGCCCGCTCGAACAACTCGACGATCAATGGGACGATCATGCAGAGAGATTTTAGGCGCAATAATTCGCCGGACTTAAAATAAAAATAAAATAAAAACTTAAAGTAAAAATAGAATAATTTCCGACAAGAAATAGTGTGGAAGAAATAGAAGAATATTAGGGTAAGAAAGAAGAAAGACAGTCAAATAAGAATGAGGAAGGGGAAGCAAGGCACCCTCGGTGCCTTGGACCGAAAGATTCTGGGGAAAGTGGAACAATGAATGCGTACCAAACGCTTCTAAATCATGTAATCGAAGAGTTTTGAATCGGTTACGCGAGAGAGACTTCGAGAAGTTCTTTGACAGGAAAGTGTTTTCAAATAAAAAACTGCGATCGAAATAATATCAAAACAAAATGAATCAACTCTAAATGTTTGATTGATAAAGCTGTTAAGATTAGAAGCTAAAAAGGCATAATCAAGCAATAAAAAATAACAATTGAAAAATAGTGGATGAGGAAAAAAAGCACTATGTCCATTCTGGAGCGAAAAAAACGATTCGAAAAAATGAAGAAGAAATCACGAACTTTTAAAGTTAGAACTAAACAAAGGCTGCATTAAATAACAAAATAAATTAGAGCTCTCTCCGCGTATTTCTAAAAATGCTCTGGCATAATCAACTGAATTGCGAAATCTTTCCAAGTAATAAAAATAGTTTAAAAAGTTTACAAAAATAATGTACTCGTAATTGAAAGAAAAAATAAAAACAGTGAGTCTCCAGATCACTATTTGCACTATTTTGCTGCCTTACGGCAGTATGTATTTATTATTGTATCCCAAAATTTGCTGATTTTTGAAACCACTGCGCAAATTTTTGTAGTCTTGAGCGCTAGATCAGCAATCCGACACGAACAGATAAGATTTCTACACCTGTCATAAGACTGTCGAAGAGCCATAAAGTAGTCCGAGTAACTTAATTTACTGAACGTCGCTCTCAATCGATAAATGACTATATAAATCAAATAAATAATTTTCGAGGAACGCTTGAATAAAAACAACGTTTTGCAGGCCCTACGGATCTCCGACTTTACATGAATCGGATTGGAAAGACTCAAAAGATGAGACATTCAAATGATTTCGTGTTTTGCTTGCTTCTGCTTATTGCGTATTTGTTTAGTTTAGTTAAGAGAGTATTATGTTTTAAGTTTCCCAACTGCGATAGTGACTACTATCTAACCACATTGTAACTCACAAGTATTTTTTTTGCTTTTTTGCCAATAAAGTGATTTACTGAAGTCGTTTTGCTTTTTGTTTTACCGGCCTAGCAGCACTCTTTGGTAAGATCTTCCTCATATTTAGTTCCGGAGTTGGTGGGTATCGTGATTGGGCTTCCAGGACTGAGCATGTCTTCTGAAGCTATTATTCCCTCTAAGCTAGCGCATCTAATTTTTTCGCTATTTTCCTGGCTACCTGCCCTAGATACCAGTCCCATGGGGCGGCCAGCGTACCCATGTGCCGAAGTTCTGGTATCTACTGTTAGGCATCATAGCTGGCTGATGTGGGCAGGTAGCCTTGGTGTAAATTTGAACAAGATTTAGCTACAATTTCAGAAGTTTAGAGGGGCATGCTCTTGTCTCTCGGCTCAGTTGCAAGTTCTGTGCCACTTATTTCCTCCGTTTGAAATTGGTTGCCAAGGTGTTGCCACTGCCGGGTGACCTGTTGTTCGGGTGTTTTTCTTTCTTTTTTTATTGCATGGTTGTTTTGATCGTTTTTGTTCTAGCGTATTGTGCACGTCTACTTGACGTATAAGTAAATAAATATATAAATAAATAAATATCAATTAACCTAATTATTGTAATGCAATTTTTGCAATCAATCAATATAACTCGATAATTCAATTCTATCATACACAGCTACGTAGTCGTTGATCACGGGGATGATTCGTATAATAAAGGTGAGCTTGGCACCAAACCGGTAATTGAATTCTTTTAATTGATAGGCATCAATTATAGATTATCGATTATTTGATACGGTATGACTTCGCAGAACGGCAAAACTACACAAAGGTACAACATCGATTCTGCCAAAGGATCAATATTGATCGGTATTTGGCTCGTTTCCAATAAAAAGCAAAGGTAGCAGATTTGGCTCTACAAGCGGTTTCAGGGATCTACACACCAAAGAACTCATCATTATAGAACAAAATGCTTGACTAGCGCATAATGAAGGCTATAAAAAAGGTTCTGTTGTTCGTGTTCCGGGATGCGCCATGTATTCTATGTATATTTTATTAGCACAAGATTTGGGCGCGAAATTCTTATCATTTGACCTCAAACAATAACTTTAAGTCTGCCGTGATCTACAGATCAATGAGATTGCAGAAAAACTATTCATACAAAATTTCTTAAAACAACAAATTATTTTTCATTTGTTGTAAGTGCTTCTTTTGATAAAGTTTTCTCGGTCAAATGCTTGTTATAGGAAAGATTCCACTATATATTGCATTGGTTACTGGAATGATAGGGTGCATAAACAATTGCTGTTTAGACGTTTGTTTGTTGTTTGTTCTTCACAGTAATAAAGAAAAAACAAAAGCAATCACAACAGATGAGATGCAACACCATTATTCACTGCGTAACTCGAAGTGGACAGCATTAACACTATCAATCAAGTAATCATTGCAATGTAATGGACGAATGGACGGCACAACCTCTTCATACGAACAGTTCCTACTGTCGAAGCACATTAGGGGCCATATTCATCAACCGCCTACTGCCCCCTAACTGCGAAAATACCGCCAAAACTGATCCTGATGAATGTTATATCAGAGGTTTGGCGGTATTTTCACCGTTAGAGGGCGGTAAGCGGTCGATGAATCTGGTCCTAGAATGGAACCAAGACACTATTTTGATCAAGGAGATAGAAATTATATTCTATATTCATCCAAAAGTCCACTCATTTTTTCTTAAGACAGAAGAGCTTTTCAAGCAAAATTTTCTTGAAACAAAATATTATTTTGCCTTTGTTACAAAGTGTCTTTTTGAGTTTAAATGTGATTAATTTTGCCTGAAAAGTGTCCAGTTTAAAATAACGGCTTAAATTGAAAATTTGCAGTTGGTAGTGAAAATGATAGAGACAAAGACCTGCACAGAAGCTGCCGCCGATGCTCAGACAGCACAACTTCAGATAAAAGTTTATAAAAGTCAGATTAAGAAAAATTAACGCAACAGTGCTGCCTGATTCTCCAGGTCCCCAGTCGTCCGAGGCCAACCATGTTTTGCAAAACTCTGAGATCGTTGAATTGGCATCAGGTCTGAGCGGTTACCATAAAACATTGCCTACTGGTTCATGCTCACGCTGGTCACCACAGTTTATTCTGTAGGCAATACGCATTCAAATTTCCTCTACGAGATCGAGTAGAAGTACGGTGCGTGACGCATCCCACAAAGAGATTGAGTAAGGCCTTCTGTTACTCTTTTCAAAGGCAACAGCAAAAAATAACATCATTAGATTAAACGCTGGCTGCTTGTGCCACAACATAAAGCAGTCAGGCGGCTTTTATCAACGTCTGGTAGCTAGGAAATATTGCCTACAGTTAGTTCAAGCTTAGCGCAGGCAATTTCATGAAGGAGTACACGGCAGGGGACCAGTGAATATCACCCTGGGCGAAAAGAGTTCAGCGTTGGGGTGGACAGTTCACCATTTTGAAGACCTCCACCTCGATACGGCAGCTGTCACATGGAACTGACTAATCGCAGCGATTCAGACAGGTGGACCTCAGCAATCTCCTCAGGACGTGCGAGCTACGGTCAACAGCGAAGAACACCGCAGGAGCCGTAGCACGTCACCGCCCAAGTTGGCGACGACGGCGGAGACGGTCTGCAGGCGCCGACCGTGGCCGAGAGATCGATAGTTTATTGCGTATGTGAACGGTGAGTGGAAAGTACAACGCAGAGCTGCACAGCGACCGACCGAGAGTCCGTGTTTATCATCGTTTTGCAGAAGATCGACTGCCCGGCCTGGCCGCTGCTGTAGCGGCGACGGAACCGGTGCAGAGACCATTGGCACGCATGTGGGGACTATGCGGCGACGGTGCCGGCCATTTGGTCTAGCAGGCAAACGTCGTCGCAGCCAGGGAGGATGCCAAGAGCGCCAGGAACCGAGCTGAAGCTTTCTGTTGCGCAGAAGACGGAGCCCTTGGACAGGAAACAACGAAGAGCCATGGAAGGAGTGCTAAATAAGGTTTCGTTTGAAGGCATGGGGAAACGAGCCTTAGACTCTTTTTTTGAGCTTCTATTTGCCCACCTTTCGGCTGCATGAACTGCTAAAACGACAAGTGGCGTGGTACTACAGAAGAACCTTGGAAGGCAAGGGCGATGAACGTTGAATTGGACGACTGGCTGTCTGACGATAAAGGAGATTGCAATGTAGACGATTCGCACCCGTGGATCTTGACTTCAACGAGGGCAAAACTGCAAGGCACTCCTAGTATCCCTAGAGAAACCTTAAGTGGAAAGAAGGGGATAACCGTGACATAAGAGTGAGATACAAGGCGCATTCCATAGGGAGATTCGCGGCTTCAGTGAACTCTTCTGAGCCAGAGAAGGGGTTGTTACAAAGGAGAACGCCAACAGATAAAAAACAAAGGGTGGCACTACTCAGTCATTTTAGGATGCGCCATGCACTCTACGTCTAGCTTCTACGGTATGTCGTGGAGGCGGTTTAAAGGCCTATGTATTTAGCTACACAATGGCTTACAGTGGCCAGCCGATGAACAAGTCAACGCTTTATCCTTCCCAGACCGGTACCAATCTGTCGACTCCGGAGGGATGGAAGTCTTGATTGGCATGAGCGGCAAATTCGAACCATGAACGTGGTATCCGGTGCACGCGACAGCCGGCACCTACTCCGACTGTGCTACACGCGAACAAGGAGGATGCTATTTTAGGAAAATAAAAAAGCAGCAATGACAAGGCATAAATGAATTCCTTGCTGAGATTCACCAAGTATTCTATGTTCTTCAACAACGTGAAGAATACAACTTGAAATGGTATATGTTTTGCACAATGAAATTTGCAAGGCAGATGTTACAAAATAGAATCCTTTGCTTCTCATAGAGGTCGTGAAAGTTTGCGTCCAAGTCGACGAATTAAGGAGAAAAGACAGAATAGACCGCGCTTCCTATCCCCTATCCGTTCTCAAGATACGCCGTGCATTTTACTCCCGCAAGATGTCGTAGAGTGAGAAGGAAAGCACGTTTGTTCTATGTGGCGATACATCAGTAGATTGGACATTCAAGCCAAATCCTCAGAGAAATCAAAGTCGCTCACAACTCGAACTTACCAAGCAGGTCAAGGCAAGTACAGGACAATTATGAGAAAGAGGCGTTAGTTAGACGAGTAATAGAACACCCTCTTCGCATAGCTGATCCACATACTGCACAAAAAGCTGGGTGGAAAAGCGACAGATGACGTGATACAGACGGCCAGCTGGTGAGGAAATGTCTACAAGGACGGCTTGCCAGCGCCGAGCAAAAACCCTGCTTCGCTCTTCTCAGCTTCCTAAGTAGACTCAGGGGAATATGAGACGACCACGGGCGCTTAGGATCAGCCGCCTAAACTATAGATGCAAGGAGATTCTCGCACGGGATGCGCCACGAACGCTGCATCTATTGTTATTGGGGCTGATCCAATGACTTGTATCATTCACGATTGACAATTCTGCTGGATCTGCTACGATTTTCTCCGTTCAGGTGAATAACTCACCGACTGGATACCGCGGGATGACAAGGAAAATACCAAGATTACCAGAAAGTTTTAATTTATCATTTTTTCTCAAAAAAAATATAAAATTATTACAGTGGTTCGGGCAGCTGGATTACAAAATTTCAAAGAAAGTTATGCCAAATTTTCCTCGAACAAAAATTATTTTAAGCACGAATAAAGTCTGTAGTTATCTAGCGTTTCATCAGCTCATGAATTCATTATTGGTAACTTTTGTAGTTTTACTTGTAAAAAGCTCGCTTCGATTTGGAAGACGTTCACTCTGACATAAGAAGCACCAGGTTTGTTTGGGCCATGCCCGATCAAGACCTTGTGATTTTTATTCCATTGGTAGCAGACTTCCTGTTTTGGGTGGAGTTTCATACTGTAAAGGATACAACAACAAAAAATTGCAAAGAAGATACATATTCTCACTTCGATGGTTCACAAAGCAGCATTTACACTATCAATCAAATGAAAATCACGGCGTGCTTTTCAAGTACATGGTACAATTTGGGTATTTAATGCAGTAAACAATTATTACATCGTTGCGCTTTCAAGCAAAATTTATTTATTATTTTTCTTTTAAAATACATTTTTTTGTGAAATTATTACACTCACTCTGGCCTAAAATATTTCAAAGAAACTTGTACCAAATTTTCTTTGAACGAAAAATTATTCCAACCACCTTAAAGAATCTGCTGTTCAAATCTAAACGATTGCTTCAATTTGGAGAATGTTCGCTTTGACTTCAGAAGCTTCATATGTTTGAGAAGAGTATCCAATTTGACGTTAAAGGTGTTTAGTTGGCCGTGAAAGTGTCAATTTGGTTTGAAAAGTGACCAACTTGATCTGAGGAGGGTCGAATATGGTTCAAGGTCTGTATAACTTAACTTGAAAAGTGTCCTGTTCGGGGTGAAAACCGTATATCTTATCATACCTTCTTCGCTTAATCCGTCGCTTACGTTGTCAGCCGAGGGGGACGGAGGCCAAAGGATGCCTTCAAGAGGGCGGCGTATGTCAGCCGGGTTTTCTTTGAGCTTAACCATAGGTGGTTGCTGGCGAACTTATAACCTTGACGGCGGATCGCCCACGTTTTCGCGTGCAACGCGTCAGGGTATGAATGGGGATCAAGTGCGGAGCACATTCAGAAGACGTGCCCTAGACGTCGTTCAACCTGCGTCAGGATTCAGAAGATGTGACACGACGTCGAACGTGCCTAGGGAATCAGAAGACGTGCCCTATAGGTCGTTCAACATGCGTTAGGATTCAGAAGACGTGCTGAAGACGTCGTCCAACGTGCGTACAGAAGACGTGCTGAAGACGTAGTTCAACGTGCGTGGGGATTCAGAAAACGTGCCGAGGACGTCCAACCTGCGAAGGGATTTCGAGTAAGGAGGAACAGTAGGAGGGGGACTAACGAAGACGGGATCAGGAAGACCAGTATTTTCCCTCAATATCACCCAATGTGCGTCGGATTTTTGAAGACGGCTTACAAAAGTCGTGGCACGTGTGTAGAGGTGCAGGAGTGTATAGACGTCGTGGCAACGTGGCGACACGTGAATCGAGATATACGTGCATGACTCTCACTCCGTTTCTTTGCCAGCACATAGGTAAGGAAGTATTAGCGAAGAGGGAGGGGGTGAGAGAGGTAGGGAAAGTGGTGTCGACTTGTAGGCCTTGTACTGATTAATTTTTTCTGGCGGTGCAGTCAGCATTTTGACCTTTTAGAGCAGCTGATTCAATAAATGTCAGCAAACACAGGACTAATGCCTGTTATTGGCGAACAATATTCAGCAACAGCTGCTTCAATAACAATTCTTCAGCAGTTAGCCATTTGTAGAATTTGCAGCGACTTATGCCACAATAGAACTCGCCCATGAAGTGCAAAGTGGGCACGTCTGTAGGCGAAAGGCCGCGTCAGCTACCAAAATATCTCTAAGGGACGGCGAATTTATGGACGGGAGTTGAACGTAAAGTGGAATCGTTTAATAGTGGAACAGCGGATAGACCTATTCTCGCTTCTATCTCGCACTACAAAAAGTAGCTGGAGCGGTAGAAGCGAACCACCTGGGACCGGATTCATTAACGAGTAGATATAGATAGAGATACCGTAAAGGAATCGCGCCCACAACCCGCAATGGGTAGCGGCTACGATTCGTGTTCAAGAAAGGAATCAAGGGTAAAGTAGAACTAAGCCTCTCAAGAAAACAGCTGATCTCACTGAGCGCCATTTTCTTCGAAGGGGTATGTGGATTTACCCACGACGATCGTCAGGTTTTCTCTACCCACCGATACACCCACGATATGGCGAGTAAGGTTTATTATGAATGCCTCATCGTGGTTTCGTCTACCCCCTATGCCCCGCATACCCATGGGTATAAGCGTCGAAGAATCCGATCCCTGGACTAGATTAGTTTCAGCCACGAAACCTTTCTATAAAGCGTAAAGTATCCCACATCTTTCGGAGATCTGGCAAATCGAAGGGTCACTTTCCTTGAGCATCAAGTGGCGTAACCTGAACCTCCCACTAGTGTTCATTATCCTGGCGCTGCTCTTCCTCGCTGGGGGACCAGCAGGATCGTCTTGTTGTATAGAAACCCGCTGGACAAGAGCCGTGACCGACAAATTCCGCGGAATGTGAGGAGAACACCAATAACCGCATTCATGAACGTTCCCGGGAACGACTACAAAGATTAATACCGACCGGGAGGCCAAGAAGGGAATGGAGCGATAGTGGGAGGAGCGGGAGGCTTACATTCCTGCCCTCGCCGCTTCATGAATACGGCCACTGGACGCCCACCAGCGCGTTGCTCGGAGTTCTTGCTGAAAGCCCTGTGCGAACGATATGATTCTCTTCGTGTCCCTCTAGCCAGGAGGACATATTGAAGCACTCTGGCACGCGACAGGGACGGTGGAGACGCAGTTGCGCCCGCTCGAGCAACTCGATGATCAACGGAACGACAGGTGACAGGTGATACAGGTGATACAACGACTTGCGGTGCCCAGTTGATGAGAGAGACAGCGTTTCGTATTTTCCAAACAAGTCTGGTATCAGTTCGTTGACCCTGAGGGACGGGAGTCTTAATTGGCCAAGAACCTCGATTCGGGGTTCACGGGACAGCCGACACCTGCTTCGACTGCGCTATACGCGCTCATTGACGAAAATAGATTACGAAAGGGCTATAAGAACGAGGCATAGAACAGCGCAGTTAGTTCCTTATGGAACTTTCTGAACAACAGCCGGTTAAGCATAAGCTGATGGATGGATTTCATTCCGTCAGACACAAAGGAATGAGCGGAATTCCTTCTGAGAGTCTTGATTTTAAATGTGGCACTATTTACGAGGAAGAAAAGGCTGGGTCAAAATGACATGGAACAGGGATGAACGGCAATGTTTGTCGAAAAACGGACAACAAAACAACAAACGAATGAGTTTACGCTGAATAGTGGAACTGACGAAGGTTTAAAGTTGCCCTTGCCAGCCCCTATGGTCTAGCTAGCTTTCTTGCTATTGTAGCACACGAAGTTTCCCTTCGGTTAACAAAACTGCATCCAAACGCCCTTCAAGCAATCAACGGCAGCTCAAAAACTCTATCGCTCCATCAAAACCAATATATTCTACCCATTCAGTAACCGTCCCGACAGAGAGTCCAATCCTCTCAACGGGTTAGTAATCGGCCTTGAAACCTCGCAGCGGAGTGGTTCGACCCTACCCATCGATAGTGCACCTCGGCTCGTCAAACCTCTTGCTCGGCAATCAAAAGGACATCGCAGGTGGGGCTGGCTGCTCAGAAATGCAGCAGTAATTTCTGACAAACACGACAAAGCCTGTTGTCCAAGACGATAAAATTCATGGGAATGATCTCTGAAAAAAGTTTGATCAACTACCACCATTAGTGTGAAATGTGGGAAAAAGGTTAGTTCCCATGGAGGTCTAAAATTCGTGTAGGCTTCGTTACAAAACTACACAGAAGGGGAACCTTCTACTATTTTGCCAACTAAGAAGAATTCCACAACGGTTACCCACTGAAGGGGAAGGACCTGAAGGAAGCTTTCTAGAATAGAGGTAGATCTCTTCGCCCTCTTACCAAAAGTCTCAACTAGACCACGATCCTCCACGTTTCATGTTGGCTCACTATGGGGTATCGACTACTTTCCCGTTCTTGACAGCTATTTCTCGTTCATATCGGCAAAAGGGCGCTTGATAGCGCAGTCGGAGGAGGCGCCGGTTGCAGCTCACACCCGTTAATCGCGGGTTCTCGGTTGAGGTCCAGCACACATCGACAAAGCCGGTTCTATCCCAGTGGGGGGTGGGAAGCACAACTCCGTGTTTCGTTGACAACGGCGGCAAAACTTAAAAAAAACTAAATGCGAACTAGATCATAAAGGCAACACCTTAAAGTGTGCTACGAGGGAACCTTTTTTCTGTATGTTCCTAGCCAGGGGAGACCTCACTGTTTACATTTGTTGCGCTTTCCAACAGTCCCCTAGAATAGATCCATGAAGGCTTCAATTCCTGTTGACGAATTGGTGCCAGACTAGTCCGAGAAGGCAAAAATGCTACATCTCGCTTAGGGGCACACCAAGGGTGCGGGAACGCGCCATGGCTACTAGTGAATCGCGTTACCCAACCACCGTGGTGCGAGATTACGGTAGGTGTTCCGGACGCTCCCGCAACCCTGCTGTGCGCGTTAGCGACATGTACCGGTTAAACACCAGTCTACTAGAGCAAAGGCACACATAACCTACGAACAGGGTGACAGAGGTCAACCGGTATTAGCGCCTATTTAAACAGCTCGCTGCTGCTGCTTAAATATGGTGAAGCTAAATATTTTCTGCCCCAAACCTCCGAGAAGTTATATATTAACCTAATAGAGTGCAGGAGCTCGAAAACTATAGAATATCTAAATTTTCATTGCTCAGGTGTAAATGGCTGCAAAACTAGTGAACTTTTAGATCGTAGTTTTCAATTCAAAACAAGAAGTACCTTTTCAAACCAAGGTCAGCTAACTATCGAAGATGTAACTTGTTCCACACCTTAAAAACTATTGATGCTCGACTTCCCCGCAGTGCACACAAGTGCTCAGTGACGTCCAAAAGTTTGTGAATGCTTGTATTTTTCGAGATAACTTTCTTCAAAGAGGTCCAAACAGAGTGGAATTTGGATATGTGATAGCAAATTAGATTGCAATAACGACCGTTTGATCTACATTCGTTATTATCGATTTTTTTGCAAGTGCAATATCATTCGTGGGCAACGGTCAAAGGTGACCTGCTAAAGCATTGAGCGTATTTGTCAATAAATTTCCTTATGAAGCCATTATAGTAGAGTTTGGTATACTATGGTCTTTCGGAAACTCCCTATTATACAGAAAGGTGAATATATCTCTTCTGAAGTACGAGAGGCCATTTTTCGACTCGTCTAGAAGAACGTCTCTTACCGACAGGT
Source organism: Heligmosomoides polygyrus polygyrus (assembly GCA_947396885.1). NCBI lineage: Eukaryota > Metazoa > Nematoda > Chromadorea > Rhabditida > Heligmosomidae > Heligmosomoides > Heligmosomoides polygyrus. The sequence goes on from OX377204.1 coordinate 13,566,826, forward strand.
AGGACTGCTTTTCGGATGCGGAATTTCGACAGTTGTTGCTATAGTCGAGAGAATGAAGCAGTCTGGAACAGTGGAAGGCGTTCCTATGTCAGGCAGGCCACGGATTACGACTTCTAGAGACGATTCTGTCATCCAGAAGACGTCGAGGCGTAACCCGTCGCTGACCGCCGTCGTCATAAAGAAGTCTGTAGCTGCTCACCAAGGCTCAGATGTGAGCGCGAACACGGTAAAACGTCGACTGAGATCTTCCGATCTTATGGAAGATGTCCCGTTAAGAAACCGCTCATCAGCGAGAAGAGTAGGAAAGTTAGACTCCGGTTTCCCATGGAGCATTTGAGCTGGACTATAGACGAAGGAAAAAAGTGCTTTTCAGCGCCGAGAGCAAGCTCAACCTAATTGGATCTGATGGACCACACTATGTTAGATGCCCAAAAGGCGCGAGCTACGACGGAATGCATCAACTGTCAACTACTAAACGTCGTTATGATTCGGGGATACTTCAGTGCACACGGAACTGGCCCTATTCACCCCATTCCAGAAGTTATAGGCTTCAAACGCTGCAAGGAAATTTTGAGCAATGTTATGCTTCCATACGCCAAAGGTACGTTCCAAACGCCGTGGATTTTTCAATAGGACAGCGATCCGAACATGTTTCGAAGACGGTGAAAGAGTGATTCAGCGAAAATGGAATCCATCTTGTGTCGTGGCCTTCTCAGTCACCGGATCTGAACTCAGTCGAACACCTTTGAAAACACCTTGCTAGAAGTATAGCAAGTCTCACAGCAAGAAACAAGGCCGAAAAGTTTGAACAATTAAGACGGAAATAGGAAAATATGGGACTCGACGTGATCAAGAAACTTTCAGAGTCGAGGAGATGTGAAGCTGTAATTAAAGCAAAAGGTTTTGCATCTCGCTGCTGGTAAAGCTACATTGCTTTAATGTATAACTTATCTGTTTTTGTTAATGAATAATACTGCCAAAGTGTTGTAACCTATGTGGCAGACCTCACGGTTTTCCGTTTTTATGCTTGAAATATTGAAAGGACGTATATAGAACTGCACTGATGATGCGATATAAAAAGAATTTTAAATTGTCACAACATTTCCAAATTCCACATTTTTAAAGCTGATTTGAAACGAGTTCTGGCAAAAAATGCAAGCGTTCACAAACTTTTGGACGCCACTGTATGTTAGACCCACCATGAAATTCTGCTTTTCCGTTTTCAACCCTTGTCTGAAGAAGCGCATTCAATTATTCGAGGTGTTCAAAACAGCTACACGCGTAAACTATTTATGAAGTGCTTCAAGCTACGATATGCCAACATTCCAAACGGAGTTGAGAGTGCAATGGACTAACCTATTCCACTGGAGCCTAGCGTATTTTGATGTCCCACTAACGAAAAGTGGGAGGAGGAAGACTTACAATGGAAGCCCATGAAATTCCTCCAAAGATTCTCAACGAGACCCATATGGTCTTGTAGGGCATCGGGCGATGATTACAGAACTGTGTGTCGTGTTTGCTACGGGCCACTGGTTGGTCCGGAAATGGCAAAAATGGTACCGCTTCAGGGCGGCCTGATAAGGCATAGGTGCTACTTGGAATGGCCCTGTCGAGAATTAATTAAGCTGCTGAGCACGAATCTGTCACTCTTTTTCTAAATTATCACTTTTCTTGCACTACTGTCCATCAAAGATTGAAGTCGAAGGTTGGAAAATAAGTCTGACAACATTGGAGAAGGAAGCGATCCCACCAACGGCTTTATTCACCCATATCTACCATAACCTACCGTAATCGACCGAAATGTTAAAAATAGATGTCACATCCGTGATCAGCACGCCACGTCAACCTCCTGAGCGATGTTTGAGTGAAAAATTTTCTTTCGGGAGGCCATATCCTCAAGTGCAGAGGTCACAGGTTAGATCCAAATTTCTCACTTACAGGACTGTTAAGGATCTCAGCCTGCTTACTGGCGAATCTGAAATTTTGATTTTTAACCTGCAGATGTCTTTTTTAGACGGATTTAGCTGCCTAATTTTTTATGTGTTTGTGTTTTTGCCCTCCATGCGTGTGACTGATTGTAATTTACGCCAGAAATAATAAATAAAGACTGTTAGCTGGTGAAGAGCGGAGATCTCCAGAGAAGGGTTCTTTGACCAACTCTCTTCTCTATGTATGTAGCTAATCTTCGGCTGAGTCCCGAGGAATGCGGTACTGTATGTAAGCGATTCCCAGATCATCTCAAGATTAGAAGGAAAATTAGAGAGGATTCTGATTTGCGAAACACAACTTGCTTCGTCAAGGATTTATGAATAGTCATCATAGTGTCTGCAAAAATTATCTCTTGCGTCAGAGAACACTGTGCATATGAGACTAGGACTGTCCGGATTCCCCTCTGCATACATCCGCCTGGAGGTCAGATGTTAAATACAGTGGTTAAGGTCAAGGATGTGGGCTTGTGTGAAGCAACTGGCTTCACTTTTTTGAACACTGCCAAGCAGATTGCAAAAAAGCATTGCAATCTACGCACCTTTTATTCAAATATCTTCCACTAGGTGATGAACAGGTTTTAATGCGCGCTTATAAATCTTCGTTAGACCATTAGTGGACAACATAACTTCAGAACTTCGCTTTTATGAAGGAAATATAATCAATGATGGACTGCCGTTAAATGTCGACATGACATTGATAACAGTATGACTTTTAGCTGCGGAGTCAAGATCGTTATCCACATTTTAAACGGCTGACACTTCGGCGTAACTGCTCTCTATAGAGCCATAAAATGCAGGCGAGAATTAGAAGGCAACTCGTCCAGGAACTGTTTCAACTGACAGGAGTTTCAGGCTAATGTATTCTTATGAAACCCAAAGAATTTTCATCTTTCACTAGGAAACTCCGATGGCGAATAAATAGATTCATCTCCATGAGTTTCCCTCATCCGAATTACATAAACCGAGATACTGAATGCATTCTTTAGGATAAGCTCGCGAGGAGCGCAGTTGGAGGAGGCGCCGGTTGTTGTGAACAAACGATTCCTGGTTCCTGGTTCGGATTTCCTGCCTAGGCCTACCACGCCTTCCATGCCTCCGGGGTGGGTGAGTTGATATAGTACTCGTATGGGAACGATAAAACACGGACTTTTCCACATATGGCCTGCCCTGTGCGTAAAGCACTGCCATCAGGCCACGGCAAGTCATTGTATGGCCAAATAAGGCTGAACGACAAAGGATAGCGTCACTCAATCCATCTTTGGGATGTGCCACGCATTCTACTTCTATGTTCTATGGAATGTTGTGGAGGCAATTGGGATGCTTATTTGGCCATACAGTGACGTGCAGTGGCCAGCTGATGAACAGGTCAGCGCTTTATCCTTTGCAGACAAGTCTGGTAGCAATTCACCGACCCCGGAGGGATGGAAAGCTTGGTTGGCTTAGGCGGAAATTCGAGCCAGGAACCTAGCATCGGGTGCAAGCGACAACCGGCACCTTCTCCGACTACGCTTCACGCACGGGAGGGAGCAACCGTAAAGTGTCAGTTGCGTGCCGCATCCCGTGCTCTACAACCGTTGAATTTAAATTGGCCTAGGCGGGAAATTCGAGCCAGGAACCTATTATCGGGTGCAAGCGACAACCGGCAACTTCTCCGACTGCGCTACACGTGCCCGTACTACAGCCAAATACGTATTCAAATCGTCTCCTCGACCTCCAGTAGAAGTAGAATGCCTGGCGCATACCAAAAGGGATTGCCTAACGCTGTGTCGTTTACTCTCTAGAGGACCTTCGAAAAGCGAAGGATGCCAGTGCTGTTTTCAAAATTTTGAGTGGGATGTTAAAGCAAACAGTTGGAAATACTATCGAATTACACTTTTAAGGTCTAGAGCTAGCTTTGTGAAAATCAACTAACCACTCCGAAAACGAGTATAAAGCCGTGTTCGTTTACACATAAAACAGGCTCTATATTTATGTATGTCTGAAAGGTGAAGTAGACTTGATCCCTCCTTGTTCTTCTCCTTTCCTAAAGAAATCTAGGTATTGACTTCAATTCTATGTTGACCGCAGAATGCGCTGAATGCATGCGCTCCCTTTTTCTGATGTCTACGTCATGTAGCTTATTGAATAAGTAAATTATAAATACATGACCCACTTCGAACAATCAGGGAATGAATATTGCTTTACCCTTGCTAAAGCAAGAGCGAATAATTAGGCATAAGGCAGGCAGTTTCTGGTGAACATTAGGCTATAGCTATTCAGCTTCTGATTCAGTGGTAACATACCTGCTCTGGAAGCCGTAAGGTGTAGGCTGCAACCCTTCCAAAACCTCGAGGATATCATGATGCTCTCAAAGGATTCAGGCAGATATAACGGGGGAAGAGCTTAGGCTGCCTTTGGCTTTTCTCTACAAATACCTTACAAAGGCATTCCCAGAGAAAAGCCCTATCTTCTGGAAGCGAAGCAGGGAAAGCCGGGGAATGAAAGCAAAGGATAAAGGACAGACATGTAATCCCTGCCGTGGAGGCAATTTCAATGCAAATTTGGCCAATACAAGGACCTCCAGTCTCCATCCGGTAGGAAAGTCAGTGTTCTCACACTCCTCGGAGAAGTCTTTAACCAACTTCCATATCCTCGAAGGGATATGGAAGGCTTAGTTGGAAAAGGAATCTCGAACCAAGAACCTGGATGCGGGGCGCACGCGACACTCCTCGCCTTCTCCGACCGCGCCCCACTGGCCCTATCGCGTTGCGGCAGTCGTAAAAGTGTGAATGAAAGCGTGGTGCAAGGGTGAAAGGGTAAAGCACTTGAAATCAGTCACAAGATTGCCGCCCGAAATCCCTTCCAAGCCTCTAACTCTCACGACACCAGTCAGGAAATCAGGCAGAAATGATGGAGGAGATCAAGCCTCCTCCTTCGGCTTTGTTTTTGAAGCACCTTGCAAAGGTTTCCGAGAAGCGGAGCAGATTACAAGGGATCTCCGCGAATTATACAGAGCGTGGTGGCGGCTACTTCGTTGATAGGCTAAAGAACGACGGATGGTGCAGAAAGCGTCGGCCGCCACGAAATCTGCTGCAGTCACACGTACGTACACACGTACACAGCTGCAATCTCACGAAGAACCAGTTACTCGGGTGGTAATGAGATAGTTATCGACGAAGTGAATCGATTCCTCGACACGGCGCCACAGTTCAAAGGCCAGCGCTTGCAAGAAAACTGGGGAAAACCCTCGAAGACTCGCGAAAAAACTGCAGGAGCAGGAGATCGTGCTAAGACGAACACGTTTGCGACGATGCAACATGGGGGTCGATGCCACGTATAAGAAAAAAAGCTCGGAAAGTGACATCGATTGAGAGAGATAACGCAGGAACGGAGAGACGCGAAAGGACTGGAAGGAGCCAGAGAGGACGGAGAGACGAAGAGCGGGGAAAAAATGTCGAGAAAGCGGGGTGGCGCCGGAGATAAGAATGCAGGAGAGCTCCCGGTCCCCGTCGCCCCCACGGCTGCTCCAACGGCGAAAGCCATCGAGAGGGACAGGGCCACCGGCACGCCGCCCTGTTCCTCGCCGCCGATGTCGACGAAGACGGCGAGACCGACGACGAACAGCCTGGAGGCGTTTTTTAGCGATGGCCAAGGAGAAAGGGGAAGTTCGATGTCTACAGCTAGAGCAGCTATGAATGTGACGTGAAGGATGTCTGGTCTTTGGAGCTTTGGCTACTGTAAGCCATCATGTTGTGGCTGTCTGAATCGCTCTCCCTCTATAAAAATTGCACAAAACATCCAGTGAAGGGAAGCCCCTCGCCTTCTCAATGGTTTATAATCTCCTTCCACGCGGTTCTTCTTTAAGGGAAATAATGCAGGCTTGGTTGTGAGAAAAATAGGTTTTTTCCCAATGTCAACGTCAATCGTACCGCTACTGACAAGTGAAGGGTCTGCAATATACTTGTGTCCTTCCAAAAGTTTTTTTGGAATAAACGAATATTCAAATAATGAATATGTTCGAATTTTGGACCTTGTCGAATATTCAAATAATAAATATTTTCGAATTTTGGGCCTCATCGAATATTCGAATAATGATTAATCAAATATTAGAATTTATTCGATTCGGTCCGAGGTATAGTCTGCAACGTATGCCTGAACGGGGAGAGCGAGACATATAAGAAGAACCCCCACCCCTCAGTTATTATAAAAATGTGTTTTTTTCCAAATCGTTATACACAAGGAGTAGGTGTCCTTGAAATCACAATGGAATCGGCGCCTCACGAGTTCGGGGGTCTTGTACGCCTGCGTTGCCTCTGCAGGCAAGCGGCTCGAGGCGCACTGGATGGTGACGCTGCTTCATGCGAAGGAGGCCGGAGGTTCGATTCTTCTGCACTGTTGCGCTTTTGCATTTCAATTGTTTGGTTAAGATTTAAGGAATTCCGACGTCAATACCATTTTCAGACGTTTTCTGCGCATTTTTCCAGCTGTATGCTGTGGAGAGTAACCTTCTTGTGACTTGTTTATTACTGACCGGTTTTTTAACCAAAATGCAATGAGAAAGCTATTCAACATAATGATGTATAAACGCTCAACATTAGTGATACACAGGCACAAAGTGAATGAAAGAGAAGCACTGGTCACAGTACGTACAGGGTATATATTAGGTTGTCCCATCAGTCTTCGCCGTTTTTTTCAACAATTCACTGCAGATTTCGCCGGCGGTCTCTTGCATAGCGCTGCATAGCGTTCGAAAGAGAATGATTTGCTCTATCAGAGAATGTATTGCATTTCTTTTTTCATGATGAACTTTGTCAATTTTTAGATCGTTGAAGTGAAAAGTAGCCATTGGCGCACTTGTTCTCTCCGCTTAGGTTTGTAATTTTTTGCGCAGTTTTTTTTGAGCATTTGGAAGACAATGTTCCATATTACAAGAATATGTGTGGTGCTATTTTCTCACCTGTCCTTTATTGATTTTTAGGTCATCAAATTGGGACGTCCGAAGGAGGATCTTTGCCGACAGCCCCTGCTCTGTGGTTGGACTTTTTGGGTTGGTGTTATATGTCATTCGAAAGAGATTGTCTTGCTCTATAAGAATGTGTGTCGCGTTTATTGATTTCTATTGAATGTCATCAAAATGCCAAAAAGAGAAAAATCGTCTTCACCAACAACTCCTTCTCCTTCTTCAGTTGTTGTATTCGACAGAAATCAGCGTGAGCCAATAAATGCGACACAAATTCTTACTGAGCATGACATCCTCTTCCAAACGACATATAACACCAAGCAAAAAAGTCCCACCACAGGACCGGAGTTTTGGTAAAAATTCGGACGGAAAACTCGGAATTCCCAATTTGATGGACTAAAAATCAATAAAGGGCGAGTGAGCAAATAGGACCAACACATATTCTTGTAGTACAGGACATTGCCTTCCAAGTGCTATAAGAAACTGCGCAAAAAATTACAAACCTAAGCGGAGAGAACAAGTGGGCAAATGACTACTTTTCACTTTTTCACTTTTCACTTCAGTGACCTAAAAATTGACAAAATTCATGATGAGAAAAGAAATGCAATACATGCTGTGATAGAGCAAATCATTCTCTTTCGAACGCTATGCAGCGCTATGCAAGAGACTGCCGGCGAAATCTGCAGTGAATCGTTGAAAAAAAAAACGGCGAGGACTTATGGGACAACCTAATAGAAGCTACATGCTCCTCACAGTTTGTTTCCATACATGGACCGATGACGTCGGCTCCATAGACGACAATGTTTCTCATTTTGACCACCTTTGATGCCACATCCTGCTCTTTTTTGAAAATCCGAGCAGGAGGGTCTTCCCGTGGTCACTGTTCCGTGTTGGGAAACAAACGGTGAGGAATCAGTAGCCATTATACGCTGCCCGTATTGTGCCCACTGCTGCTTCATGCACTTTGTACCTGTGCATCACTGACGTTGGACATTTCTACATCACCATGTTGAATACCACAGCATTCAGCAGGAAAATTAAGCAAAGAACCCTGGAAATGGTATAGACGTCAGAATCCTTCAAATATCAACCAATCAGATGAAATGCAAAGATATAGCAGAGCAGCAGAATCGAACCCCTGACCTCCCTTGCATGAAGTAAGGTCCACTATCCACTGCGCTCCGAGCCGCTCTACCGCAGGGGCATCGCGGGCGTACAAGACCCCGAACTCGTGAGGCGCCGATTCCATTGCAGCTTCAAGGACACCCTACTCTTTGGGCTTAACGACTTGGGAAAAATAAACACATTTTTATGCTAATTGAGAGGAGGGGAGTCTTCCTATATGACTCGCTCCCCCTTCAAACATCGCTTCAGACCGACCCTTCCCTTGTGAATTCTTTAACTTCTCCAAGAAGAGGACTTTACAAAACTCAATGAGGCAATTCAAAATAGTAGTAGGGCTGTACATATCTCCAGAACATTTCTTAATATTGCGAAAAGGTGAGACTTTAGCTTTAGTAAAAGTGTGGAATTCTTTCTAGCTATCCAGGTCTTATCTTATCTAGAAGCATGGAATTCTTCTTTTCCTCCGTCTTGGTCTTTCTTTTCAGACAACCATAACGAGCAGTGGATCAGCACCAGAACTAAGCAGTTCTGGAACGATCAGGAAGTTGGCTGATCCATGGAAGCAAGGTCGTTGACCTCAAAATACATTTCTCAGCACCGTTGAGTTGCAACTGAGTTATAAAGAGAATGAAGAAATTTGTTGAATTGGTCTCATTACTTTTGGCCCACCCTAAGATTTCCGCCTGAAGTCATGTTCAGGATCAGTGGATAAAGCTGTTTTGTGTCGGAGCTGTGGAAACAGAAGTGTGATTCGTACGGATCCGATTGCACACGAGTCCGAGTAGACCTAGGCCCAGGGTAAAAGGCGTCAATGGGTGATGGGTGACTTTTAAGTAGTAGCAGTGAGTTCTTCACTGTGATTCACTTTTTCGACTTTAATTTCCGTCTGTGGCGAATGTCCGGTATGAACCGGAACGCAAGTTGACGACGACGACGAAGCCGCACTCGGAATATTCAGAACATGGGGCTCTACCGACATCCCAAATTTGGGTAGTTAGACCCTTTTTCCTAAAGCTAAAGCCTCACCCTCTAACAATATTTTAGGATGCCTATTTTGATTTCATGACAGCTTTCGATAAGGTTCCTTCCGTTAAGCTGACAATAAGCGCATATAAATACGTATTCATCCTAAGGCAATTGGGTAGGCAAAAAATTTCGTATCTAACTTAACCTTTTAGGTGGAAGTTGATGTCTCGTTCATCCGAATCGCTGCGAAGGACTAGTGGTGCTCCTGGGCGTGGCGTTTCCTCTCCAATTCTGCTTTCTATTTAAATCTCGGAGCTGAATTTTAGAGTACTATTTTTCTATTTTTATTTTTATACGGGGGCACGTGTAACGCTGTCGGAGGAGGCGCCGACTGTCGCCTGCACCCGATACTAGGTGCTTGGTTCGAATTTCCCGCCCAGGCCAACCAAGTCTTCCATCCCTCCGGGGTCGGTAAATTGGTACCAGATTTGTCTGGGAAGGATAAAGCGCAGACATGTTCATCGGCTGGCCACCGCAAGACATTGTATGGCCAAATACGCATTCAACTTGCCTCCACGACATCCCGTAGAAGTAGAATGCGTGGCGCATCCCGAAAGGGATTGAGTAACGTCGTTCTTTGTCCTTTTATTTCTATAGGAAAACAAATTTCCAAACTCACTGAGACAATATAAAATCTGATCGACCGATATCTTCAATAGACTTGTTAGTTTAGTTTATCGTCACTACCAACCAATTAAAAACTACGGCGAGCTTTTCGAGTGCATGGCCTCGTTCTGCTTTAAAACAAAATTTAATTTACTATTTTTTCTCAAACTAAAACTAAAAAATTTCAAAAGAATTGTATCAAATTTTTGTGGACAAAAAAAATCATTCTAATCGTCTTGAATAGTGTGTGGTTTAACATGTAAAAAGCTTGTTTTCATTTGTAAGACGTTAGCTTTGATTTCAGAAGCATAAAATCTTTTCAGAAGAATGTCCATTTTGACGTGATTAGCGCCTAGTTTAACGAATGAACGGTATACATACGTGACAGACAGGCTTCATTCGAGCGGGGATGACCTAATGGGCTTTTCTGGCACGGAGAAGTAATGAATGGAGAAATAGCTGGCGACATCTCGAGCCATATAGGCGATGGACGGGTCGACAGGTTCTGCAGATGAATGGATCCAATAGAAATATCTCGTCAGCCACGACGAATAGACACACTAAAGATGCAGTTTGTTACCACTCTGCAGCTCACACTTTCGGAGCTGTTTTTCGCGAAGAAAGATCCTTCTGCAGCGGAGTTTATAGCCCCCATAAGGAAGTCATTCTGAATCAAAAAGGGTTCGAAGAACGTGGAGTAAAAACAAAGGTCAGTTGGCTCCTTTAGCACTGGACGGATGCAAGGACATCGGAAAGGGATGCAAGGGACGAACGGCGGTCTTGAGATGTTAAAAAGAGTAGGAAGCCCGTCTAGTGACACTTTCAAGGCCGAAAAATTGGCGTATCTAATTGACAGGCTATTTTAAAGAAATACCTAAACAAGGGTAAATGACGGCGTTAATCAATCCCTTTTTGATGAACCACGCATTCTTCATCTAAGGGTTCTCACGCAGGAAATTTGGGGACGCATTTGGCGTATTTATTTATTTATTTATTTATTTATTTATTTATTTATTTATTTAATACGCCGCTAGACGGCGAGCACCACCCGACAGTCAACCAGAAAGGAAGCCCTCCACGATACCGAACACAAAAAGCCAATAGTAGTGAATAAAAAGGCTTCATTTAGAGAAAAGAAACAAACAAAAATAACATAAATACATATGTATCACTTTCACATTGGATTGGACACTTTTCAAATCAAATTGGGCACTATTATAAGCTCGCTTTAAGACTTTTGAAATCAAAGCGAACTCGTCCAAATCGAAATGACATTCACCTAGGTTAAACGATAAAAAGGCTAAAAATTTAGGCGGTTAAAAATTACAGATTCAATAAAATAGAATAATTTCGTGTGCAAGGAAAATTTGGTATAACATTCTTTGCATTTTTTAGTTCACCTGCTCCAATAAGTGTAACAATTTAATAAAAATTTTATTTTTAGAAAAAATAATAAATTAACAATCGTCTTAAAGCACAGCAAAAAAGTAAGCATATAGTGCGTGCATTGAAGGTCAGATCACGCCATATTCTCAAAAAGTTCGCTGCAACTTTTTTTAAACAGAAATTCTGATGTGAATCGAACAAAAAGCGCGACGTCTGGGAGGAGGGCAGACGGCGCAAGCTCCCTTTGGGACTGAAAAATGTTCGCCTTCCCTTGAAGCAAACTCTATATCATCACTTATCCTCAAAAAACAAAAATTCTACAAAATTTCAAACAATTTGTTCACTGATTGGGTAGACGAATTAAAGCTTTAAAGAAGGTTTTACTAAAATTTTGCACGAATAAAAAATTATTCTAACCCTTTTGGAGGATCTATAGTTTAATGTAGAAAAAGCGCATTTCAATTTCGAAAAGTTCGCGTTGGTTATAAAAATCTTAGGCTAGCTTAGAAGAGCTGAATTCGATTTGAAATGTGTTTAGTCTGCTTCGAAAAGTAATCAGTTGTACGTAAAAATGGTCACATTCGCATGGAGTGGCCAACCAATGGATAAGTCAGTGTTTTATACTTCTCAGACAAGTCTGGAGCAGTTCATCGATCATATATGGGTAGAATGCTTGGTTGGTCTTGGCGGAATCCGAACCAAGAACATGCCCTCGGGTGCATGTGGTCGTCGGCGCCTCCTACAACTGCGTCTCCGAGGTCGGCGAATTGGTACCAGACTTGTCTGGAAAGGATAAAGCGCTGACTGTTCATCGGCTGATCACCGCAAGCCATTGTATGGCCAAATACGCATTCAACTCGCCTCCACGACATCCCGTAGAAGTAGAATGCGTGGCGCATCCCAAAAGAGATTGAGAAACGCTGTCGTTCTTTATCCTTTTTTATCCTTTTTGCTTAGCTTCACGTAGCAGGGCGAGAGGGATGGAAGGCTTGGTTGGCCTGGGCGGGAAATCCGAACCAGGAACCTGGTATCGGGTATAGGCGACAGTCGGCGCCTCCTCCCACTGCGCTGCATGCGCCCAAGCAAAAAGAAAAGGAAAATATTAAAAAAATAAGATAAACAGGGACTACTACCAGAACTTTCCTAATGCATAGAATACGACATATGTCATATTTCTATGCAGAATAGTAAACAAGTCTCAGAGCGGATTTGGCCCAACACTGAGTGGCCGAAGCGTTCCAGTGGCATACATAGATATGTACTCTACGAATACTACTAAATTACATTTCCATTTAATACATGTATATTATTACTTAGGGCGCGTGTAGCGCAGTGGGAGGAGGCGCCGACTGTCGCCTGCACCCGATACCAGGTTCCTGATTCGGGTTTCCCGCCCAGGCCAAACAAGCCTTCCATCCCTCCGGGGTCGGTGAATTGGTATCAGACTTGTCTGGGAAGGATAGAGCGCTGACTTGTTCATCGGCTGGCCACCGCAAGTCATTGTATGGCCAAATAAAGGATAAGGATAAAGGACGGCGTTACTCAATCCCTTCTGGGATGCGCCAGCGCATTCTATTTCTACGGGATGTCGTGGAGGCGACATGAATGCGTATTTGGCCATACAATGACTTGCGGTAGCCAGCCGATGAACAAGTCAGCGCTTTATCCTTCCCAGACAAGTCCGGTACCAATTCACCGACCCCGGAGGGATGGAAGGCTTGGTTGGCCTGGGCGGGAAATCCGAACCAGGAACCCGGTATCGGGTGCACGCGCCAGTCGCGCCTCCTACGACTGCGCTACACGCTCATGTCGCCTCCACGACATGGCCAAATACGCATTCAAATCGCCTTCACGACATCCCGTAGAAGTAGAGTGCGTGGCGCATCCCAAAAGGGATTGAGTAACGCCGTCCTTTATCCCTTATCCTTTTTATATTATTGCTTATTTATTGAATATATGTTACTTATCTACTTATTTATTCATTTACATATTTATACTCGCAAAAACCCCGCTCTAAAGTGAAGAGATCCTCTAATCGAGAATGAAGACCTAACCAAGGCGTGGAAGTCATCACAATTCATTCGATTCTTAGCCTCGCAAGAGGCGATTGTTGCTATTTAGTATTCTTCTTTTGCGGCTTTTCGAATTGTACAGGTGAAATTCTCACAGCTGATTGCGAATAACATTCCGTGGTTCTCGCTACAAAACGTTTATTGTCACGAGTTTTTCTATCGTGTCAGGCTGCTTACTCAGGGACGGCTGGCTGTATTGAAGCGTGAGAAAATGTGGCGGAGACTCATCTGGTAGTAAACAAGTAGTAATCTTACTGTTAGAGGAAAAAAAAGTGGTGCTGAGAGATTTGTAGTTGTGCATGTAGACTAGATTTTGAAGAAGCAATTAGAATTTAAGGGCAGTCTGAGGAGGCGCCGACGTGCACCCGATCCCAGGTCTGTGCTTCGGTTTCCCGTAGAGATTAACGAAGCCTTTCATATGGGGTCATGAATTGGTTCCAGATTTGCCTGATGGTAAGAAGAATAAAACATAAAAATAAAGTAATACAGGGTGAACCAAAATAACGTGGACAAAGTTTGGGGTTTCCCCGCGCAAAAATATCGATCCGCAGCGCGATGGCAATAACGCTGTCTTTTTCGACGCATCTCTTTCTACCAGATATAGTCGTTCGAGTTCGAATTCGGATCGCCGAGCGTAATTTAAAAGAAACCAGGGCGCCGCAGTTTTGGAGCTGCATCGTCAAGGAAAACGGCAATGCGACATTGTCGCTTGCTCCATGGCGCCCAATCGACGGTCTCCAAGACAATTCTTCGCTTGAAGGAGCTTGGTCATGAAGGTGGTCGTTCACAACGAGGAAGAAAACGGACTGCCAACACGACCAGGATCCAAAGAATCATCAAAAAGCGGCGGGTGGATCGAAATCCGAAGGTCTCCATGAGGAGCATCGCCTGTGACATTGGCGTCAGCTTAAGTTCCCTGCTGCGAATAGCCAGAAAGGAACTTGGCCTCAACCCTACAAGCTGCACAAACCCCAACTCCTAGCGGAGAAGATCAATCGAATACGGCTCGATTGATGCCGCCAACTCAAAGAGCGGGCTGCAGGTCGTGGCTGGGAACGGATTCTGTTCACGGATGAAAAGCTGTTCACCGTGGAGCAGGCGCACAATCGCCAAAATGAGAGAATCTGGTCCGCAGAGGCTCCAAGCAGCTCTGCTATCGTCGAGCACCGCCAGAACCTACAATCGGTCATGGTTTGGGGCGGAATCTGCGCATGCGGCAGACTCCCCTGGTTTTCGTGGATAAAGGAGTGAAACTCGACAAGGATGTGCACCAGCGAGACATTATCGAGTCCGTAGTTCTTGCTTGGGCCCAGCAGCACTTCGTTGATGTCCGCTGGACGTTCCAATAGGACTCTGCACCCGCACATAGTGCGAAGAGTGCGCAGCAGTGGTGCAAGGTCAATTTCCCCGACTTCATCACGCGTTCGGAATGGCCGCCGTATTCTTCGGATTTGAATCCCATGGACTACAGTGCATTTTAGTAGAGGCTAGGGTCGGCGTCAAACGCCACCGCAGTCTCGAGTCCCTGAAGGAGTCCTTGCGCCAGGATTGGGAGTGGTTGTCTCCTGATGACCTGCGGCCCATCGTCGATAAATTCGCGAAACGTTTGGCCCTCTGCATCCGCTCCAAGAGAGGACACTACGAAACCACTTGAACATGACGTACCCTAATGTTCGTATTGTTGTCCTTTAGTCGTCGTTTTCTCGAATTGTTGGTTGTTTTACAATTATGATAAAAAATCTTGTCCTCGTTATTTTGGTTCACCCTGTAAAAGACAAAGATAGATAGAAGAGGTCGAAGCCGCAGCTGTCTTCAGAATAGCAAAACAACTACTAAACGCTAGACTTAGCTAGATTGAAGCGGTCGGTGAATGTATAGCAAGAGGCCCACCGTTTCGAGAAACGTCGCCACATGTTGCCTTGAAAAGCTATGAATCATTTCATGCAAGGCGGGTGCAGAGATGCGCCCTTGATATACCTCATAGCCTTCGCGCTAGGCAATTTCTGTCGTATCAGATCATCTTCCGTCTTTTTGTTCGTGGACAGGGTCGATTTTCTCAAGAGAGGACATTATCGTGAAACTGCATAGAAGATCATCAAGATAACAGAAGGGAAACTCGGCAATCATCATTTTGAACAGCTTAAATAGGACAGTTGTGATTTGGTTTTGATAAAAATAGAGCTACTTTCCAATTTCCTGACAGTCGAAGTCTTCCTTCCTACCAATTTTAGGGCTCGTTTTACTGAACAATATCACTGAACACTGAAGTACTAAACAATACGTATTGAAACTGCAATTGCCTTCTGTTGAAAGTTGCGCGCCGGTGGGAACTGAATCGGCATACTTGATATTGTATTTAAGAGATTCTTGCAAAAGCTTATGCCGAGCGCGTTGTGCGCAGTCCGTAGAGGTGCCGGCTGTCGCTCGTACCCCATACAAGGTTCTTTGTTCGGACTTCCCGCCCGAAGTCAATGAAGCTTCCCATCCCACGAATTGGAACCAGACTTGTCTGGGAAGGATAAAGCACTGACTTGTTCGTTGGCTGGCCACCACTAGTATAGGCCAAAAAGTCATTCGAATTGCCTCTACGACATCCCGTAGAAGTGGAATGCGTGACGCATGCCGAAAGGGATGGAGTGACGCACTTCTTCAGCCTTGTCCTTCATGGGTAAAGATCAGGGGTGCACATTTAACGGTTAACGCTTTAAGAATTTAACGAATTAACGACATTTTTCGGTAAAATCTGGCTTAACGACTTAACGGAAATTTTTAGGAATTTAATGGAATTTTTAACGGACTTTTTTCTCAGTGAGTTTATCACACTAACCCTCAGTATTCTCTAATGTTGCAGGTCTCATCCTCCCAATTAGGACTGTTCCAGGAAAACTATTGAAATCAGCAAAAATATTTTTATGTTTTTATCAATTCAATTCGTTTTGAATTTTTAGAAATAATACATTTTGGGAGCACGTGTAGCGCAGTCGGAGGAGGTGCTGGCTGTCGCGTGCACCCCATACCAGGCTGCTGGTTCTTCTTCGGGATTTGCCGCCCAGGCCAACCAAGCCTTTGATCCCTCTGAGTTCGGTGAATTGGTACCGAACTTGCCTGGGAAGGACAGAGCGCTGATTTCTTCATCGGGTGGCCACCGCAAGCCATTGTCTCTAGGGTATCCCGTAGAAGTAGAATGAACGGCGTATCCCAGGAGGGATTGAGTATCGCCATCTTTTATCCTTATCCTTTTATCCTTTATATGTACTTTGGAGCCGAGTCCCCAAGCAGGTCAACGAATCCACAAAGATACTGGTCTATCCTCGTAAGATATGCCTATTCTCACCTGGCGTTGCTCATCTCAAAATACTTTTGCCCACCTGGAGCAGTCGAGACGGAGCGAATGTTTTCGGCCGCTGGACGTATTCGACATTTTTAAGCTATTTTACAAAAACGCTAATAACAAAAATTTGGAAAGCTACCTTTCCTGAACGTTAACACGATGACGGCGTGTCACACCTTCTCGGCAGTGTGGGATCGTGTGACACGATGTCGTATCACTGTCCCGACGTTGCAAAAATATGATTGGTCCCACGCACCAGGCACTCGAAAATTGTGCGTTCGTCAACGTGTTAACATTCCACTGAAGAAGTTTTTACTGTATTTTTATTAATTCTTTCTGTACTTAATGGGCTGGTGCCTGCACGGAGATTGCACATGTTCGTAGAATAATGTGACAAAAGAACTAGGAAAGGGTGGAACTCCGGGTACCTGCCTGATCGTACATTTCAGGATGCCTTATCGATGATCATCTTGCCTTGAATGGTAATTCCGTAGTTTCTTATTGTATACCCTGTAGATAATTTGTTGCTGAAGGCTTGTTTATTCTTCTGTGTTTGTTGATGATGATTTGTTTATTTTCCATTGCAGTGTTACACTCCATTCCTTGAACGTTAGCTGTTCACCTCTTGAAGTTGAAACGTATAAGGTTTTCCTTTTTGCACCTAGCTTGTTTCCTTGTGGAACAATTTGCAAGGACTTTTCAGAGGGTGAGCAGCGCGTTCACAAGGAAACTAACAATAGGCCAGCTCTGTCACCACTCAATTTCGTCCAATACTTCTATCAAGGTGAAGACATATTTTTATCATAAAAATATGGGCGTTTTTCCACACATAAGCAAAACTGGCGAACGATGTTGCTGTGGAATTTAGCCACCTATACGCACACATATAGACTAACGCCGTAGTGGTCCTAATATAAAGGCTATTACTTCGGGTTAAACGTACGTGAAAGGATAAGTACAGGAAATTTTCGCCCATGCGTTTTATTTGGGTTTCCGACTGTGCACATCGTTTCGGATCATGTGCGTTGGTATCTCGAAGAGCGCAAACACCGTCATTTAATTCGAAAATTGTATTTTATTCGAAAATTGGCAGTCTTTGCAAAATTGCTGACTAGACTGACGGTTAACTATGCATTTCTCGACCAACACTCAAACAGCAGTGAACGTCACTCTTAAGTCGCTTGATTAGTTGTCGCACAACACATCTATACAATGACTGCTCTCCGACGCCCTGATGGAACCGTCAGCTCTTCCAGAAGGACAATAGAGAAGGTCGCCCACGACTTCTACTCCGATCTCTTCTACAGCCACGTCCACCTGCCCCATGCCGTCTTCCGCAGGATGGATACGTCGTCCCCTCTGTTCTCCCTTCCGAGATCCGACACGCCATCTCGTCGGTGAAGAAACGTACAGCACCCGGTCCCGACAGGATCAGACCCGAACACCTGAAGAACCTCCCGCCAGCGCTCATCAACACCCTGGCGCGGCTCTTCACTTTCTAGTTGTAGGAGTACAAGGTTCCATCTCAGTGGAAGGCCAGCAGGACCGCCTTGCTGTACAAGAAGGGAGACGTGCACGACATTGGCAACTATCGCCCGATCTGTCCGTAGTCTACAAGCTGTTTACTCGAGTGATCCTGAATAGGATCAGCAGAACGCTGGACGAAGGACAGCCATGAGAGCAAGCAGGATTTCGGAGAGGATTCAGCACGATCGACCACATACACACCATTACGAAGCTCATCGAAGCGTCGCGAGAGTACAAGCTGCCGCTGTGCCTTATGTTCATCGACTTGTGGAAGGCATTCGACTCCGTCGAGACTGAAGCGGTCCTGCTCACTCAGAGCGTTCTTACTCAGTACGTCAGAGTCCTTTGAGAGCTGTAGAGTCTTCGGGGGCCGGGTGGTACCGCAAGTACTGGTCAAATGCGCGTTCGCATCACATCCACGACACCTCCTAGAAGTAGAATGCGTGGCTCATCCCAAAAGAAATTGATTAACACCGTCACTCATCTTTCCGGCTATAGCTGAAATAATCTGCCACGATCGTCACAAACTCCACAGAGAGCAGATGCGAAAAAAAGATTTTGCAAGACACCGAAACTTCTTTTTTGAACGTCTGTGATCATGATTCAACTGGTGTCAGTAGAGAGAGAGCTGATTTCAAGTATTTTTCGCTCCTACAGAAAGTAATGTTTCGCCGACAATTCGAGAGTTTACTTGAACGTCTCTCGACCGTAACCTCGAAAGAAAGAAGTAGAACCGTCTGGGTATGACGCGGAAAATATATGAATCCAAACGAGATCGAAAACAACAAAGAGTTCTATACTTGTCGGTGCTGCAGTGTCTATCTGAAGCAAACAACGGAATATGAGAATCGAATGAGCCTGACCAAGAATTAGGCGGAAATTATTGGCATCGCTGGTGTGTTCAACAACATCTTCGAAAGCCAATTAGTGTAGGCTTGGCGCTTATTATTTCATTGATTGGTTCTCTTCAAGACGTTGACGAAAAAACAAATGCAGTAGAGGAATATACGGTGGATTGGGGTTACGAAACTTTGGCGTGCGAGCACCCCAAGCAGACTTCTGTCATTTAGCGTAAGCGAGTAGTAGTTCATTTAAACATTAGGTTGTCTGGAAAGTTCCCATCGTTTCGTGCTACTATTTTTCATTCGTCTATTATCATACTCTATAATAAAGAGCTAAGCGTTGAGTCATCCTATCGATCGGCGCCGCCACAGAAATTAGCGGGGGAAAATAGGGGGAAAACGGGGGGGGGGGGGGTGAAATTACGACACGAAAATAGCGAAAAATACCCGGACGTCTTCTCCCTGCCTAGAACTTCGGCCCTGGGGCAACCGAGGTCGCTGAACGCGAATCGGAAGTTCGTTTATGAAGTATCTATCGCCATCAATCGATATTGATCAAACTATCGATTTTTTGTGGATGCCGTCCAGGCGGCACGGAACTTTAACCCTGGGCAATCGAGGTCGCTGATCACAAATCTGAAGTTGGTTTTGAAGTAACGATCAGAATAAACCGGTATTGATCCAATTATCGAATTTTTGTGAATGTCGTTCAAGGGATCCGAAACGTTAGCCCTGGGAGTGATCGAGGTCGCTGAACACGAATCTGAAGTTCGTTTTTAAAGTTTCGATCGCCAGCAATCGATACTGATTAACTTATGGGTATATCTTCTACCTGCCTGAAAACTTCAGCCCTGGGGTAATCGCTGTCGCTGTACACGAATCTGAGCTTCGTTTGTAAAGTATCGATCGCCATCGATCGATATTGGTCGCTCGATTGAACCTTACCATGCGCTGTAAAGTCATTCCATTGACTGTTATAATCTCGTGACTCTCACCCCAATTGAACAAATCTGGGGGAAAACCGATAACTTCTGAAAAAAATCGATAATAATCGTTAATACGAAATTTGTCGTCCAATCGTACCCCTCCATCCTCTTTTTTGTGATTTTTTAATTTCTTGAACAAAAAATTATTCCAACCCTTTCGGAGAGTCTCTAGTTTAATGTTGTAGACGCTCATTTCGATTTGGAAGAGTTCGCATTTGCTTCGAAGGTTTTAGGTCAGTTTAGAAGAGTGTCCAATTTGATTCTAAAAATGTCCAATTTGACGTGAAAAGTGTCCAATTTAACGTGAAAATGGTACATATAATAGAATTGTACGCTCGCCATATTGAAAATGGAGTTTCTTCAACAAAATGTGCGCAAAATTTTGAAAATATAAACATTTTGAAAACATTACACCTTCGTGGTACTGTGTCAATCTCGAAAAAAAGGTGGACATGAGAAGCAAAGCCTACAAAGAGTGTCCGAAAGGAATTTGTGAAAAGTGTGGGCCGAACGAGAAACAAAGAACTCCTTCGCTGTTCAGTTTTGAAGCAGCGGAAAACGCAATGATTAAGTGCTGCGAATGTGAACTGTGGAAGACAAATGGAGGTAAACCTCGACGACATGAAGAATTTCGATACACGATACACTGAAGCCGTCACGGAGAGACACTGATGGCGACTTAGCGGTTCGGAAAATACACGGAAAAGAAGTTTGGTGACGAATCTCAGACTTAGAATGAGGTATCACAATCGAATCTTGAAACGATTAGTTGAAAAGCGATGATCAGAAGCAAGCTGAGAACTCAGTCAAAGAGTGGCTGCGTGTGCAATGATCCTTCTGTGTTTCACCTGATCACTCTTATCACCGGGAGAAAGGGTAACTTGATGCGACTGCTATTTCAAGATATATGACAGAAGACCTTTTTGGACGCAACGTGCTGAAACGCTGATAACATGCTCCAATATCTCTTGGTAGTCGATTTTATGCGACTATTTTAAAGCAGTCGCCAGACGTTATATTAATGAGAGGTGTAATTCAGCTCTTACTGAACAATACATCAAGTGACAATCAGAGAAGCAGCTTCAGAGAGCAGTGACAAACGGAATGCTATCACGACAGGTGTTCTATATACAGAATGGAGACCGTGTTCGTGTGTCTCCGCGTACGTCCGTCCACGCAAAAATAGTGGCCATATGGCAGGTATCACAGCTTATCGCTTCTCGGATATGATGGCCACTGCCACTGGGTCAGCGTCTACCAACGGAATCAATATCGAGCAATCAATAATTATCGATCTGTGCTGTTAATTTCTTGTCTGTTTATTTTTCTCACTGTGGATGAGAAAAAAACGAGCACGTGTAGCGCAGTCGGATGAGTTTTTGGGTGTCGCGTGCACCCGATACCAGGTTCCTTGTTCGGATTTCCCGCCTAGGACAGCGAAGTCTTCCATCTTTCCGGGGTCGGTTAATTGGTACCAGATTTGTCATAAAGCGCTGACTTGTTCATCGTCTGGCCACCGCAGGTTATTGCATAGGCAAAGACGCATTCAAATCACCTCCACGACATTCCGCAGAAGCAGAATGCGTGACGAGTCTGAAAGGATGGCATAATTAACCGTCAATTAAGCCCCTCACCCTTACCGTTTTTTGTTCTGACTTTTGTATTGAGAATATTATTGCAAGTAAATAGTATAAAACACTCCCTTAACGATGCGCCATGCACAACACTTCTGCGCATTGATGTGAAGGCACGTCTTAGAAGTCCTAGTACTTTTGGGAGCCAGGTAAAGCGCGAATTTGTGCAGTTTCCATTTCTATAGTCAGTTGCCTTAAGCGAGGAAAAGAGTCTGACGCTCGTGGTCTGTGAATTCAGCCGATTGACCAAACTGCACCCCCGATTCTGCTTTGTAAAACAAGGAGCTCTCAATATCATACTCTATAATAACGCGCTAAGCGATGAGTCATCCTATCGATCGGCGGCGCCGCAGAAATTAGCGGGGAAAATCGGGAAAATAGGGGGGGGGAAGTACGACACGAAAATAGCGAAAAATACCCAGACGTCTTCTCCCTGTCTAGAAACTTCGGCCCTGGGGCAACCGAGGTCGCTGAACACGAATCTGAAGCTTGTTTTTGAAGTATCGATCGCCATCAATCGATATTGGCCAAACTATCGATTTTTTATGGATGCCGTCCAGGCGGCACGGAACTTTAGCCCTGGGGTAATCGCGGTCGCTGAACACGAATCTGAAGTTCGCTTTTAAAGTTTCGATCGCCATCAATCGATACTGATTAAATTATGGGGCGCGAAAATAGCGGAGAATACGTAGACGTCATCTACGTGCCAGGGAATTCAGAGGACGTGCCGAAGCCGTCGTCCGCTAATGGGGAATCATTGAGGGGACCAGTTCCAGTAACGGGAAACCGTTTCACTAAGGGAGGAAGTAGTGAGTAACCAATAGATCGCCCTACCATACTATATACTCTACGTACTGCGAGCCTTTTGTACTCTTACGTAAGGAAAAAGCTGTACAAGTAGAGCAGCTAATTTGATGTGATTGTCCTTAGCTTACTGATACTGTAGCATCGCGCGAAGCGCGCAAGTGCGAGGCACGCCGATAGGCGTGACGAAGCACTTGTAGACTTTATAGGTCTTTCTATGGGATGTGGATTTACTTTACCATACCAGTCCTATAAAGGTAAGGATAAAGGACGGTGTTAATCTATTCATTTTGGGATGCGCTGAGAACACATTTCACTTCTCCGGGATGTCGTGGAAATCTAAGTGCGTATTTGACCATACAATGACTTGCGATGGTCATCCGATGAACAAGTCAGGGCTTTATCATTCCCAGCCAAATCTGGTAAAATTCACCGACTCCGGGAGGATGGGAGGTTTGGTTGGCCTGAGCGGAAAATCCGAACAACGAACCTGATATTGGGTGCACGCTACACCCGGCACCTATTCCGATTGCGCTACACGCGCCTACAACAGTTCTATGCCATGGACAAACGGCGCAAACGGTTTTTGCACGGTTTTGGGTAAGAATACGCCATTTTTTCATAACAGCGTTTCAGCGTCGTCCATTTTTAGCGAGCTTCTAGGGATAGGATTCCCTATACAGTGGTGTAAAAACATTTCAACAGGTTTTGAAGGAAAACTCCAGTAACGCAAAGACCATAGCATTGATCTCAGAACTACAGTGGGCTTACACTCTTCCTCTCCTCAGATGGGCTTTCTTCAGTTGAAAGCTTAACGGATTCGTTGGCAAAGACCATAGATCTCCCGCCAGCAAGGAAAGAGACTAGCAATTCTCCATGAAAAATATAGGAATCTAAGAATTACAGCAGATGAGGCCGACTTGCGTTTACGACCTTCAGACCGTGGTGAAGCAATCAAAACTGGATGAATGATGACAGGAAGAAACGGGTGATAAATAGAGAAAATATCTTGAAAAGCAAAAGTGACATTAATCTTAAGGCTAAACATTTCGACGACTTCGAAGTTATCGTCAGCCACATTCAGAAAAACGGCAGTAAATTCCGGCCATTGTAGTACTACGGTACATGGCATCATTACGGTGGTGAATTACAAAGCAAATTAATTCCCGTAGGTCTATGACATGAAAAAGCAAATCTACGGCAGAACGGAAAAACGACATGAAGTAGCCGGCGTGAGCAGTGGGGTATGTGAAAATGCTTCAGAAGACACCGTTGATTGACGTAGTGTTCGCTGACGCTACAGTTGACATTTTGCATTAAAAATACAACAACACACCTTCAAATGTTACGAATTGCTTCTGATTTAATGGCTCGAACTCTCTGTTTAAAGAATTGATTTAAAATTGCATTAAATTCGGAACAAGTTGAAGACATTCGTTCCGCAGCGCAGACGGCTATCTTCACGTGATGACCTTCTTTACAAATCTCCATATACAGACAGCTCCTTAGCGGCGCGTAGTGACGCAGTCGGAGGAGGCGCCGGCTGTCGCGTGCACCCGATTTGAGCGTTGTGGTTCGAGTTTTCCGCCGCCTAGAGCAGGTAAGCCTTCCAAAAAAGCCTGTGAATTGATGCCGGACCTGTCTGGAAAGAATAAAAGCTTGTCCAAGAACTGGCCAGCGCAATTCATTACAACGTAGGCCAAATATGTACTCAAAATGCGTCTACGACATTCTACCGAAATGGAATGCGTGGCGCATCTCAAAAGAGATTGACTAACGACTTTCCTTATCCATTATCCTTTACGTCCATAGAAATTTGGGCAAAATATAAATCAAAAAATAAAATAAATATCAATCAATACTTCACACTCGGGCGCAGATAGCGCAGTAAGAGAGAGCAGGAGCCGTAGTCGGGTGGATCCCCATATGGGGCCAGATTCATCAACCGCTTAGCGCCCTCTAACGGTGAAAATACAGCCAAACGAATGAATTAATGTTGGTGAATGCCATATCAGGAGTGTGGAGGTATTTTCACGGTTAGAGGGCGGTAAGCGGTTGATGAATCTGGTCTTTTGGTGGCACGGTTTGGGTCACTGTCCACGCCAACCAGATGTATTTTCTCGCTGTCCGTGAATTGACACCAGATGTCTGTGAACGGGCACTAACCTGACCTTCGGCTGAATACTCTACATCATTGTATGGCCAAATACGCCTTCAAGTTGCCCGGAGACATCCTTTAGAAGTAGAATGCGTAGCGCACGAAGGGTACGTCGTCGTTGTCTCCGTGATTTTGGTCTCGCAGTCCTATCTTGCTATACAGATCACGTTTTTTAAAGCAAGGATAAGGATCGTTATCTCAATTCCTTTGATGGTTGCGCCACGCATTCTACTTCGGTACCATATTGCCGAGGCAGATTCAATGCGCCCTGTGCCTATACAATGACTTCTCCGCCAGGTACCTTCGATAGGAGTTTATCAACCCAAGAGGGCAAAGAGTCTGCTAAACTGAAGAGAGACGAGAACTCGAGCTTTAGATCAATTCGAGGTGAGTACGACAGTCAACACCTCCCTCAACTGTGTCACACGCGTCACATCTTCATTATGGTAGCACCACCACTTCTTTTGCAGTCCTAACCCTCCGAGACCATACATTAGCTGCACGAAAGGCAACAAGCATGATCAGTCGTCATTTGAAGTAAAGAAGTGCAGCGACTTACTTTCTGTTCAAACACTTTATTGCCATTTACCTCCTTGGCCATTCATGTGTAGTCTAATTCATTAACGTAGAAACAGCGCAAATCTTGAAGCACAAAGGTATCTCCATTATCGTAATAGCCGCTTAAATGCTAGAAGTCTGTAGTGACTCACGATTAACGCTGATGTTATGTCATTATTAGTATGTTAAGAAGCACAAGAAAACACTTTTTAAAGTGCTTCAAAGAGCGGAGCATTTTGAAGACAAAAAATGAGCGAGACAAAGTTTTTCCGCTTTCAATTTTCTTCATTACTAGACATATTCGTCCTCACGGGAATGGAAGCTTCGTTAGCCTGGGCGTGAAACCCGAACGAAGAATATGGTAGCGGGTGCACGCGACAACCGGTGCCTGCTCCGACTGCGACACCACGCTCCGTCTAACAGTAAGCGTTCCTTCGGATTACAAGTAATAGTCAATTTAGACGGAGCTACACTTCACAAGTAGTTCAACAGTAGTTGGAACCTCAGTTCGACGATTCGAAAGCGTCATCAGGTGGGCGGTCCTGTGTCATGATTCTCCCTGACGAACAACAGAGAGCTTCGAGCAAACAGAACACACATACAAAATGCCGTTCATGTTATCACACGGAGGAAGATTACGTGGCGCATCCCAGAGGAATTCATTAGTCGAGACATTTCCTCATTAATTCTTCAAAACCCTGTTGATGCATTTTGTTTTTTGTCCATTTTCGCTCGACACAATACAACAAAGCATTGGCTTTTCTCGAATAATAAAGAGCTGTTATAAAAGCCAGTTTGTTGCAGCACACGCATGATATCCATCGCACTGGTTAGTATTAGGTTGGAAAAAAAGTCTCTTCACACTTCGAAATTTTTTTTACCCTTCCCCTTGTAAACGCACTAGCCAATGTTGATTGCTGATTTCGTAATCCTATCACACTTGTCTACCGTTCGCACGCAGACACAGGTTAAGACTCTTCTTGTAATTCGTTATCCATCCAATCTTCCGAACTCAATGCCAGATCTACCTCATGGCCGTTTTCAGCACGGCATTCTTCAAGAATTTATTAAAGAATCCACAGCACGTCAGGCAGCAGACCAAATTAACCACATATATGGCTTGGGATCTACTACTCATCGCGCCTGTTATGAGTGGTTCGGAAAGTCTTTAAAGGGAAATTATTCACTGAGGGCAAAGCATGGTCAGGAAGGCCACCTGGATTGGACGACAGTGAACTACACCATCTTCTTCGTACCGATAGTTGGCAGACGACACGTCAGCTGGCAGAGAAGCTCGAAGTGTCTCATAGGATAGTGGGGATCCATCTGAAGAATCTTGGCTTTCATGGAAATTTGGAGCTTGGATTCCACATGCCCTGTCAGACACTCAGAAAGGTCGACGGCTCTCCATCGCTGCTTCTCTTCTGTCCAGATAAGGAAGAAAATCGTTTCTTCCGCGGATTTTGACAGGCGAAGAGTCCTGGGTTCTGTGTGCCAACTTCCGAGGAAAAGGCAATGGGTACAAAAGGGAGAGAGCCCTAAGTCTGATCTCAAGCCCAATGTTCACGAACGGAAGATTCTCTTGAGTGTTTGGTGGATATCAGAGGAGTGATTTATCGGCAAACTCTCAGAAGTGGAGAGACACTTACTGCTGCCACATACAGTGGCCAACTCCACAAAGTCGCCGCAACTTTCCAAGAAAAGAGGCCTGAGAAGTCGAAGGTGATGATCCTGCATGACAACGCAAAGCGACATGCTGCAAGACTCACAAGAGAAACAATAAAGAAGCTGGGCTGGGAGGTAATGCCACATCCACCGTATAGCCCTGACCTCGGCCCTCCCGAATGCTATTTCTTCCACGCTCTCAAGCAAGAAATTGGAGAGAAATATTTTGAAACGGACGAGGACCTCAAAAATTGGATTCAGCGGTGATTCGACTTCAGAACTGCAGTCTTTTACGCGAGAGGAATTAGAAAAATTACCACGTCTTTGGAGAAGTGTAGTAGAACAAAATAGAGTTTATCTCAATTGATTTGACTTTGTAGTTGTGAAGTAATAAATCTTTGAAAAAAAATGAAAAGACTTTTTTTCCAACCTAATACTTTCAATTTTTTAAAGGATAAGAAGATAAAGGACGGCGTTATTCAATCCCCTTTGGGATGCGCCACGCACTCCACTTCTACGGGATGTCGTGGAGGCATGCTGAATACGTTATTTAGCCATACAATGACTTGCGGTGGCCAGCCGATGTACAAGCCAGTGCTTTATCCTTCCCAGAGAAGTCTGGTACCAATTCACCGACCCCGCAGGGATAGAAGGCTTGGTTGGCTTGGGCGGGAAATCCGAACCAGGAACCTGGTATCGGGTGCAGGCGACAGCCAGCGCCTCCTCCGACTGCGCTTTACGCGCCCATCTTTTTACATTTTCTTAAAAGTAGAAAACACATTGGCACTGAAAAATAGTCAACAAAACTGCGCAGTAGAACATGGTTTGTAGCACGAAAAGGAACAGCTTTAATCGATACAGGTAGTATGCGCCGTGCGTTCAACATATGGGCGATTACAAGGACAGACTTCAAATGCATAGTTGAAGTATACATACCATTTCACGACAGACTGGACAATTGATAAATCCAATTTAATTCAAATCAAACCTCGTCGTAACCATACTAATTGTAAACATGTTTTGTATGAAGATAGATTCGAAGCAAAACATGTTTAATGTTATCGTTGTAATTGTTTTGGTTGCTATTGTCACCTGCTTGTAAGTGCTGTAACATTGAGAAATTATAAAATTTTGAATGATTTTAGGTATAGACGTGCACCTGACCATCTAATTCTATTCGATTGTTGCGGCATTGAGTGTTGAACTGTTAAAGCGACTGGCTCTACTCACAGTCTTCTAGGCAAGCTTGGCGCTCTTGAAATCAACTAAGAATTCTGCAAGTCAAGGTGGCAGAAGGGTTGAAGAAGACTGTCAACACAGCGGTTTCTGTTTCCCGGAAACGACAGCAACTAAGCTAATCCCTCCGAAAGAATGAAAGGCTCGCCTGTCTGGTCAGCTCAAAACGTATCAAAGCCCCTCCTGACCGACAATACGTGCACTTATATAGTTGTGGGCACGGCGCTCTCTCATTTGTAGATTTTAAACATTGATAATACAGAAAAGTGGAAGTGAAAATGTAAAATTACTATTTTTTACCATATCATGAAAACCTTTGACATGACAGAAAATGCAAAAATTCATAAAATATAAAATCCATGTGCGTAAAACCGTGAAAACATGCAGTTTCCTTTTATATCTTAAAGAACCCTACAAGTTCGACGGTAAAACTATGTTGGCCGTATTTCGTCTGCGGTAGCCAATACCTCGATTTCTTCCTCAAGATCCATTCCACAAAACTGTCTATTAATAAAGGGCGAGTGGTGGCTCAGTCGAAGAAGGCGGCAATTGTCTCGTGCACCCTGAACCGACGGACCTCGGTTCGAGCCCCGCGCACTCCAACCAAGCCTTCCATCCCTTCGGCATCGGACTTGTGTGAAACCTGAAACCACAAGCACTGGTTCACCGATTTCTCAAGCAGTGTTCGGCTGACCAACGCAAGTCAATGTATAGGCCAAATCCGCATTCAAATAGCCTCATCCATATCACGTAGGAGTAGAATGAATACGTGGCGCATTCCAAAACGGGGTTGAATATCACGGAGTGAAGTACGCAAGTTCGATTCTGCTTGTATTTTTGCCAATTTTTAATATTTAGAGCACCATCCGAGCTCGAAGTGGACAATTAGCAAAACGACTTTCACATGGTAAAATTCTTCATGCGAAAGTCGTGTTTTGCAACGATTCGCCCTAGAAGGTGGGCAAATCCCCTCAGATGAACAAATACTTCATGACTTCGGGAATTTTAGCACATTTTGTGGTTCAGATCTTTGAAGAACTACGCTATAGACCCGCTGACCTCAGGCAGTGACAGAAGTCTCCTTAACAGTACAGGCCGCACTCAAAGAACTTCACGAGAGACGGAGACTCCTATCGTTTTGCGACGGAATTACTAACCACATCTGGTTGCGGGGGAGATCGTAGCGTATCATGACAGGAGAAAACAACACAAAACTACGAACACACGTCTCTATTGACACCGCGTTGATGCCGTCGTCCACGACGACTACGAGTGACCATAACCGGTTCCGAATACGAAAACAACATCGAGAACGCCGCCGTCATAGGCAGGCATGCCGGTAGATGCACTCTGCTGCATGAAGACCAGTAATCTCCATGAGAGGCAGGCAGGCGTCGGACGGGGACGTGCTGCTGCATCATATAGACGGCCGCGGGAGAGGGTAATTCCCTAATGATCGGCTGCGGAGAAAGGCTTGCGGAATAGTTCTAAGAAGTGCCTTGGAATGTGAAGCATTTATGGCAGGGAGCAAAGATAAAGTACCAATAGACGTCAGAGCAATTACACTCCTTACCAAAGAACTCTAAGCAAGGGACAGAAAACTACTTTAGGATAGAGGATAGAGGAAGGGCATACTACTGAATTATAGAAATCAACCGGAATTACCAGAGACCGTAATCCAGTGCTCGATTCACACGCGCCCCGTCCTTTAAACTGCTGCGTACTCGGCGGAGCGGCCCGCACTGGACCCTCGGTAGACTTCCAATGCGCTTGGATACTCACTTAAACCCACATTTGAATACGGACAAATATGATGCTGTCCATATGTATCTTATGTACTTTTATAGGAAGGGGTGGAGCGGTGAATATTATTATGCTCAACATTGTTTTCAACTAACATTTCTTATCAACAGACATGTCGAAAACGAATTTAGGGTGAGGAAACGGAAACGGAAACGGAAACGAATTTAGGGCACTTCCATATGAGGCAGTGCGGGAAATTTGAAGATAGTGAAGACGTTACTATGCTTTACTCTTCTTTGCCTGACTGGTTTGGTATAAATTGCTTTATTGCGACGTCTCGACGAACTCGTCTCAACGTCCGAAAGAAGTCCGAAATGTTTGGTTCTGCAGAGTTCATTGGGTCATCTACCCTTACACGTACAACATGCTCTTAAGAGTGTTAAGAAAAAAGACCACGTCTGCTATATGAGATAAGTCTGCGGGGCATCCACGTTAAGGAACATCTTGCTGGAAAGAGGAAGCAAATCTTATTAACACCGCTTGGAAAGCACCGAAGGGAAGCCTACTCCAGTGACGATTTTAATGTCAAATGCACAGTGTTGTATCATGAGAGCGAAATAGGGGCCAGAAAAGCTCTTGAAGCCTTCTAGATTCACAGGCGCAATCCATCCATGAACAACAGGAACGAGTGCATCTCCATTACCAGGGAATTCTTGCCTTCTATCCCTTTGTGGGAGCTGCGAGATGTCGTGTACTGCTTCGCATACATTCTTAACACCAGCTCGCCGAGCGATATATCTGACCGGACCAGTATGTCTCACTTGCTCCATGTCGACCAGTTGAGTCGGTTTCTTGGCGCTGGTGGGACATCAGTGAGTTAGTTGGGGGCAACTGTGGCCTTTATTCCTAAGGCGCCTTTTATACTTGCGCCGCCGCGCGGCGCGGCGTGATGGTCGGCATGGCTATCGATTTTTCGCGCCGCGAGGCGGCGCCGCATCGCTTTTATACTCCGCCGCCGCAAAACACCACACTTGACGGAATTTTGGGTTACGGTATTCGGCGAGTCGCGCCGCTGAGGGGAATGGCGCGGCGCGGCGCGATCAGCCGCGGCAGACTCGGTGTAGAGTGGGAGGGTTCACCTTTCGACCTAACTTCTCCCATTGGGAAGGAGGAGGGGGTATTTAGGGTGCTGATCAGGAATCTGACATCGTTTCTTGGAGTTACAAGCGATTACTAGGTTTGGATGATTAGGGAGTTTGGGCGAAATCGGTGACCATGACCTTAGCCCGTACCTTCTGTAACCTAGGAAGAGAGTGGAGTAGACATTCACGAAGCTCCATATACCACGCTAAACGCTAAATATGTGCTTAGTGCACAGTGACCCCAAAATGGCCATATGAGAAGGAATTTTGAGTGGTTCTCGACGATGAGTACCTTCCAGCAATTTTACTTTTGGACCCGCAAATGTCCCAAAATAAGGAGTGGTTTAGTGCCGTTTGCATTGCAGGGGATTCTACTCAATACCACACTCACCATTTTCAACCGTAGGTTGAGCGAACGACTTCGACTCCACTCCTAAGAGAGGATCCGTCGTTCCACAGGAATCCCACGACAAACATTGACAGGATTCATTGCGCTGATCAACCAGAAGAATCCTTTCTGTTTTGGTCCCTCAATGACTCATGGACCGTTTCCGGAGCACGGGCCGTAGTGCACAGAAGCACGTGGCCGCGCGTCGCTGACGCTCCCCTTTCTAATTGCAATCGCGCAGCGGCGCGTCAAATTCGGGGCACGGCGCGACTGGCCGCGCCGCTCCCAAACTGACGCGCCGCGCCGCGGCGGGAGTATAAAAGGCGCCTATGGCTATCGATTTTTCACGCCGCGAAGCGGCGCCGCATCGCTTTTATACTCCGCCGCCGCAAAACACCACACTTGGCGGAATTTTGGGTTACGGTATTCGGCGAATCGCGCCGCTGAGGAAAAGGGCGCGGCGCGGCGCGATCAGCCGCGGCAGACTCGGCGTGTGGTGGGAGATTTCACCTCTTCGACCAAACTTCTCCTATTGGGAAGGAGGAGGGGGGGGGGGTTAGGGTGCTGGTCACGAATCTGACATCGTTTTTTGAAGTTACGGGCGATTACGGTAGGTTCGGTTGATTAGGGAGCTTGGGCGGAATCGGTGACCATGACCTTAGCCCGTACCTTCTGTAACCTAGGAAGAGAATATTAGGGGGGGGGGGGAGGCAAAAGAAATGGAACAATTTGAAAAAATCTTTATTTCTTTATAACTCAATTACAACTCAACGATGCTGAGGAATGTATTTGCCATTAAGGGCAATGACCTTGCTGCCATCGCTCAGACAACTTTCTGATCCCATCCTTCCAGAACTGCTTGGGCCTGGTGTTGATCAACTGCTCGATATGGTTGTCAAGGACTGCTTGGATTCTTGTGTCCCTTGTCGTTGTCGAAGAGGAGAACCTTCTTGAAGCGCTGCGAATGAATAAGAGCGAGTCGCCTGCCCATCTCTTCTATTTCATTCACCATGGCCTTGCAGTTCATCGTAGTGCTCTTGGGAAACAGCTTCCGGTAAACCGACCCATGGGCGCAGACCCAAAAGCTCCAAAGGTGCTTCTCGCCGTGAACATCTCGCCGAACCAAGGTTGGTAACAGGTCACCAGGCCTCACCCAGACTCGCTGCTTGGCAGGGTTAAGGTAGAAGACGCACTTCTCATCTTGCGTGAATATTGAGCCCAGTCTGCTCGGGGTTGGGAATTGGGTGAGATTTGCGCGACACAGGTCGACTCGTCAGACTGGGGTTTCGGCATGAGACAGACTGGGGTTTTGGCATGCTTCGCATGCTTCTGGAAAGGGCGGAAGTGGTAACTTCTCAGGTGGCCTTCAGTAAGTAGCATACAAACATACAAATACAACAAGTACGGATCCAGATTCCAGCCACGAGATATGTGGACACGGCATGGGGTGTCTCATTACTTTTGCCCCCCCCCCCTTAATAGAAATCTGTAGACATTCACGAAGCTTCATATATCACGCTAAGTGCACACTGACTCTAGAATGGCCATATGATAAAGAATTTTGAGTGATTCTTGACGATGGGTACGTTCCAGCAGTTCTACTTTTGGACCCGCACACGTCGCAAAATAAGGAGTGGTTTAGTGCCGTTTGCATTTCAGGGGATTCGACTCAATACCACACTCACCAGTTTCAACCGTAGGTTGAGCGAACGACTTCGACTCCAGACTTAAGAGGGGATTCGTCGCTCCCCACAGGAATCCCACGACAAACATTGACAAGATGCATTGCGCTGATCAGCCAGAAAATCCTTTCTGTTTTGGTCCCTCAATGACTCGTGGACCGTTTCCGGAGCACGGGCCGTGGTGCGCAGATGCTCGTGGTCGCGCGTCGCTGACGCTCCCCTTTCTAACTGCAATCGCACAGCGGCGCGTCAAATTCGGGGCGCGGCGCGACTGGCCGCGCCGCGCCGCGGCGGGAGTATAAAAGGCGCCTAACACTCTTAAGAGCATGTTGTTCTTGTAAGAGTAGACGCGACGTTTCTGACCCAATGAACTCTGCAGAACCAAACACTTCGAGCCTTTTTAGGACTCAAGAAAGACGAGTTCGTCGAAACCTCGATCGCAATAAAGGAATTTATACCAAACCAGTCAGGCCATGAAGAGTAAAACATAGTTACAAAATATCCAGGTTTCAGGAACGTCGAACTCGGACATTAACAGTGAAGACGGATTTGAAGACATTAGCGCTTTCAAAAGAATTAGTGCGGGAAATTTGAGGAAGCCATGGTAAAGATACTGACAGCTACACAAAATCCTCGAAACGTCCTCAATATTCAATCATAACAGTACATGGAGAAAGAAGTTACTGGAAAAACGCCTGTCCCAAATGCAAGGAGGACATGCGAATGCACATTTATAGACGTATATTGGGGAGATGCTCCCAAAATATCGGAGGGACGGTATGCCATACTGACAGGATGAAGAAGATGATTCCAATAACGCTGACTGGATTCAGTGCTGTTAATGTGAAAACTGCATGCATACTGCTTTCGTGCATGGCTACATGTGTTGCCCCAATGATGAAACGTCGTTGTAATTGATCTAATGTTATCTTTATAAGCAATTGTATGCCGTTATAAAGGTTCGTAAAGCACCTATTATCAATGTGTTAGAAAAAGGAATGAAATTCTAGTGGTCACTCACCTAAATGACCTATTAGAGTGCATGAGATCCCGTAACTCACATCAGTGTGGGAATCAGATGTACTCCAACAGAAAGATGACTGAAGATCGAAAGGGAACTCAAAAGGGGAAAAACAAGCTCACGTGGACACGAGTTGCACAAGTAAGGAGATGGAGCTGTAGTGCCCAAAAAAACAACTTATCTACCAAAACCCGAATGCTATAATTTTGCTAAAAATCTTAATTCAAATTCCGTAAAAATGGTCGTTTCAGTGGAATTCTAGACAACCTAGTAAATGCAGAGAATAATAACTAGTAGAGTAGCATTCAGCATTCGAAATGATACAGAAGTCTGGCGAGGGTCCGATGCCGGTCACTCTGTCGAGTCACGCGAATGTTTAAAGGACGGAACGCGCGCGAATCGCGAGCCGTATTAGGCCTCGGAAGTATAAGGCCTATGTCAGGCCTATGTCATACCATCGCTCTTCGCTAGCGAAGGCGATGGACAACTAACATAATTGGGGACGGGACGGTATCAGACGTTGTGGAGGGGCAGACGCCTGTAGCAGTTGTCCGATCTACCGCTAGCGAAGCCTCGCTAGCGGGGTGTCATACTTTCGAGCGATACGGTATCGCTACCGATGCGACCGCGTCGCTGAGCTGAGCAGAGCGTCGGGCAGCATCGGTAGCGATGCTACGACGCAGCTGCACACAACGCTATTAACTGCGCGCCTATTCGCTAGCTTCACGCTAGCGAAGAGACTTCGCTCATCGCTCTGTTCGTTGCCTTCGCTCGGGGTGAGCGAAAGTATGGCATAGGCCTCACACCATCGCTCTTCGCTAGCGAAGGCGATGGACAACTAACACAATTGGGGAGGGGAACGTATCCAACGTGTTGGAGCGGCAGACGCATGTAGCAGTTGTCCGACCCACCGCTAGCGAGGCCTCGCTAGCGGGGTGTCATACCTTCGAGCGATACGGCATCGCTACCGATGCGACCGCGTCGCTGAGCTGAGCAGAGCGCCGGCCAGCATCGGTACTGATGCTACCTCATCAATCTCCCCGTTTTCATAATTTTTTAATTTCCTCGCGGCGCAAATAGGGTCCGGGGGGGTCACCATGTAGCACAGTCCTATTTGCCTTTTGAAACCGGAATTTATTTGCAGCAATGGTGTGTTCTAGCACCCGACGCAGCTGCACACAACGCTATTAACTGCGCGCCTATTCGCTAGCTACACACAAGTGAATAGACTTCGCTCATCGCTCTGTTCGTCGCCTTCGCTCGGGGTGAGCGAAGGTATGAGCGGAGGTATTCTGTTTACCTTCTGCTTGCTATCGTTCTCCAACTCAATAGGAAGGTAGCTCGGAGCTGATTTCAAATATCCTATCCGTTTTTCCAAACCATCAATTTGAATAGCGTTATTGAAAAGCGTTGGAAAAGACGTTTTTTGTGCTTTTTCCGACCGAAGGCCAAAGATATGGCCGGTATTGCGTCCCACTCCGCACCATAAATTGAAGACTTTTGATCAGTAGTGTTTTCAGTTGTACGGCTTTATTTTTATTGCTGTTCCAGGAACACGATCCTTTTGCTGGGCACTCCACGCTACATTTACCTCTGTGACATCGACCTTCATCAGCTACTATGTATGTACTGATAATTGTCACATACAGCCACGTGCTCTTGTTTGGTTTCGGTTTGTACTCCCACGCTGATTTCTGGTAGTACTATTTCTGCTGTTTTTATGCATTAGTGCTTGCAGTTCTTCAGAGGTTCACTGCAGAGGACCCATACCTATACCCCAAACTT
Source organism: Heligmosomoides polygyrus polygyrus (assembly GCA_947396885.1). Taxonomy (NCBI): domain Eukaryota; kingdom Metazoa; phylum Nematoda; class Chromadorea; order Rhabditida; family Heligmosomidae; genus Heligmosomoides; species Heligmosomoides polygyrus. The sequence continues at coordinate 13,602,470 of OX377204.1, forward strand.
GTTCATTCTTTCGTGTTTTTTTTTTGAGTACGCTATTTTTGTTCAGTCGTCTGCGGCGGGTCCGCTAAGCAGCTGCATAAAAAGGCTCTCTTATCTTGTTGCAGCTCATAGTGCTACCTAAACTCCTAATCTCTATTTTGTTATGGTTAATTGCCTTGAGGTTAGTCTGGACTGTGTTGTCTGACAATGTTTGTTGTTGTGTTTTTAATAGGCACACTTCAGGTGTAGCAATAAATTACTTCATTAATTAATTAATAAAACTGGATCCAAATTAATCATTTTTGGACATCGCATTCGGATGTCCAAACCTGAATCACCTAAAAATCCGGGGTCCGCGAAATTGCCGTTATCCGAACCAAACAATTATCTGGAGATTTTCGCTCGGGTCTAATGTATACTCCACACCATTTCTTCGCAACTGGTAAAGCGCCTCAAGAAATAAAGGATAAGGGACAGCGCTAATCATTTCCTTTGCTATACGAGTCACACACGTCACCTCGTGATGGCTGTCGAATGCGTATTTGGTCTACACAATGACTTGGGGTGACCGACCGATGAATGGGTCAGTGTTTTACCCTTCCTACACAAGTCTACCCGGGCTTGAAGGATGGAAATCGTCGTTGGCGCCCGCGGTATCCGAACCAAGACCCTTGATCTAAGGGCAGGCGACAGCTGGCGCCTTCCTTGACTGCGCTATCCCGGGCCCGTCCCGGAAACTACGCGCAGCAAAAACGACCCTCTCTCTCAAATCATCAACCAATGCCCCCTCACATTCACCGGGCGCGTAGTGGTCAACCTTTCTCGCCAACCTAAGGTACCATCTCAAACCAAGCGTGTCCCTCAACAGATCGTTTAAATAGAAACGATGAAACGGGAAAAATTGCGCTTAGTTTGCACGGCACACTTCTATCAAGATTGACGTGAACTCCTACTGTTTACCGCACTATATAGCAACTAGGTGGAATACTGCGCCCAAGCCGTGTGAATAAAACAAATGAAAAAATTAAAAATTAAACAAACGTTTAGTCGCCTCCGTCTAGGGAGAAGGTAACACTTGTTGAAGGTGGACGACGAGCGGAGGTGCTTCCGAGTGAAATGTCGTCGTCATCATCGACACGCACTCTAATGCAAATTAGTCGTTCCCTGCAAGCCCCAGTGACAACATCACGTCGCCGTGCTCTCCTTGTGGGAATCATCTAGTATTCTGGAACAGCAATCGAATAGGAACGTGACGTCAATAATAGGGGTTTTCGGTTTTCAAACCCAGTCGACTATTAATTAAGGGAATATCGAAAATATTAAAATATTCTTAATTCACTATTATCCTATATAAAAGACCTGTATTCGGTTTTCAACCCCAGTCGACTATTAATTAAACCTTTAAAAGTGGGTAGTTTATTTGTTTATTTATTTATCCTACTTTAACCAAATAACATTGCATAAACAAAGTATACTATTGGAGCAACACAATAATTATATGCAAAAATTGTAGCACCTAGAGCTAAAGAACACACAAATGTTTATATAAATTTCCAGTCCAGCGTAATTCGATTGATTAGTCAGCGATTAAATGTCAGCAGATCCTTTTCCTCTTCTCCCTTTCTCTATTTTTCTTTCTTTTTTAGTTACAGATTAGCAAAAATAGCACAGTTATGCGCAGTAATGTGAAGGCCTTCTGCAGAAAGAATGCGACAGAGATTCATAGGTGGAGATAAAGACACGGCTTACAGTACTATTAAGGAACAGAAAATCTGAAAAGGAAGGAATCGACATGAGACTGAGACCAAGAAAGGGCGAAGTATCTGTTTTCTGATTTTCCGGCCATTTCGGGCATTTTTTTTTTGGTTTTCTGGGAACATGCTCTAAAATATTCAAAAATAGAAAACAGCATGGCATTTTGTTATAGGTATTCGACCGCCAGAATTTAATCTTTATCACAACGTCGTAGACTCTTAAGCAAAAAAAGTTCTCAGGTTATTCTCAAATCGAGAAAAACTGCTTGTTTCCATTAGAAGTCGCGCCATACACTCGTCTATTCGTTTGATTGATGGAGTAAGTGGTAATATCACGCAGTTGCTCCGTAGCCGATTTCGCACCTTTTATAAATTGGATTTACTGAGTCTCTAGCTCAAGTACAATGAAACAGCAGCAGGGATCAGTAGGCTTGCATACAACGACATGGGTTATGAAATTTCAAGACTGTCGCTGCTTCTCGGAATGTGAAAAATAGAACATTTTGACAAAATTAATGGTGATCAGTGAAATTCTGTGAAATTTACACTTACAACTTAACAAGCTCTCATCTCTATAAAATGAGAATTTGTACTGCGAAAACGACAAGGCACTATCTACTACCACATATGAAATTTCATGTTGAATTGGACACTTTTCAGATCGAATAGGACACTCTTCTAAGCGAGCTGTAATACATACATTTGAAATCAAAGCGAACTCTTCCAAATCGAAATGAGCCTTCTCTATATTGAACTACATAGAGCCTCTCCGAAAAGGTTAGAATAATTTTTAGTTCAATGAAAATTTAGTATAACATAACGCAAGCGTGTAGCGTAACAATAGACCAAATCGCGCCATGCACTCAAAAACTTCGTCGAAAATTTTATTTGATTGATAGTACAAATGCCACTCAAATAAACCATCCAAGTGAGGATATGTGTGTTCTTTAGAGTTGTTTTTCTGCCTTGTCAACAGACGTCAAACTCTATGCAAACAGCAGCTATTTTATCAATCGAATAAAAATCTCGACGTCATGGGCGAGGGCATGGGGTAATCTACAGGGTGTCCCAAAAAATGTGAGCACTGTTTGAAAGGTGATAGCTTTGCTCACGATAAAGGTACTGAAAACGTTAAAAGCTCATCTGAAAGCTTAAGAAAATAGAAATTTTTCACGTATGAGCGCTATGGATTACGCCATGCACTCGACCGAATTGTTTCATTTTGCACTCGACTGATTGTGTCTTACTTGAGTACATACTTGTTGTAATTTCTTCTTAAATAGGCCGTATTGATTGATTTGTGCTTCTTTTCGAGTTTCAAACTTAAAAACACACTATGTCTTGCAGAAAGTGCAAGGTGTCCTAAAAATGCGGGTTCTAATTGAAAGGTTCCAACATTGCTGCTAATGAAGCTTTTGAAGCTGTTCGACACTCATATGAACGCACAGTATAGCAAAAATTCTGCGACGTTTAAATGGTCAAGATCGTGCCATGCACTCACTCAATTGATTGTAGATGGGTAACGCGAGTGGGTGGTGCTTTGAAGAAGTAGTCGCTGAATCGCGTCTGCACTTCGACGATGTTCCCGAACTTCCAGTAACACTTTAGAATAAGCTTCTTTTCCTCGAAGGAAAGCTTAGAGCCAGGCGCTACTCTTGGTATGGGCACAGATATGTAGAGGGCGTTATTATAACAATGGCGAGTGACAAATTATGTAATCAATAAACTCACATGTCACTGTCTATCAGGTGATTGTCAAGTTCTAAACTTTAAAAGAAGCACAGTGCAGGTTAATGTGGCCAAGTAGTAACAAGACTGCAACAAGCATTCAGCCCATGCACTTCCAATTGAGTTTGAAATATAAGGTTTCAGACTAGTGCATGGCGCGAGCTTGACCATTTGCACCTCGCAGAACTGCCACTATCCTGTGCTTCTATGTGAGTCTCAGACAGCTCAAAATGCTTTACAAGCAGCAATGTTAGAACCTTCCAAAAGAACTTGCTTTTTAAAAGAACACCTTGCATTTTTTACAAGACATAGTGTGTTTTAAATTTGGAACCTTAAAAAAGCACAAATTAATAAATACGGCCCATTTTAAAAAATACAACAAGTATTCAAGTGAAACACAAGCAGTCAAGTGCAAAATGAAAGAATTCAGACGAATGCATGGCGCAATCCATGTCAGAAAATTTCTAATTGCTTTCATATTAGCCGTTAATTTTTCCAGTAACTGTACTGTGAGCAAAGTTATCACCTTTCCAAAAGTGTATACATTTTTTGGGACAACCTGTATTTTTGACACTAAAAACGGCCTCCTTCTCTTCAAAACAGTTCTCAAAGCATAATTCTTCTTCAAGAAATCAAAATTGTATAAAATTCGAGGGTCCTACTTGATTTTGAAAGTGTTCAATTCGATTGAAAATGCGCCCAGTTTGATTTGAAAAGTGTCCAGTTCGGTGAAAATGATATAATTGAAAATTATTCCATTTGCTTGTCCACAGCCCAGCACGCTCGAAATTAGCAGTAACCGCATGGTCTTCCCAGGAATTCTGAAGAATCTTTCAACCCAGGGTCGCTAATGTGATGGCTGTTGAGCGAGCTTCTCGGGAATGCAGCAGTGTTGAATGACAGACAAATATCTTATCTAAGGTAGGATGGAATAGTCACCCACCCATCGGAGCAACCCTTACAATACCTATGCATAGACTAGAGAGGTACATGAAAAGATTCCAAGCAACAAGAAAAAAAGCACAAGAAAAGAATATTTCCATTTTAAAATTCTCGCCTAGAACTATTTATTAGGTTGCCCTATAAGTCCCCGCCGTTTTTTCAACGATTCACTGCAGATTTCGCCGGCGGTCTCTTGCATAGCGCTGCATAGCTTTCGAAAGAGAATGAATTGCTCTATCAGAGCATGTATTGCATTTCTTTTTCCATCATGAACTTTGTCAATTTTTAGGTCGTTGAAGTGAAAAGTGAAAAAGTGAAAAAGTAGCCATTTGCGCACTTGTTCTCGCTTAGGTTTGTAATTTTTGCGCAGTTTTTACAGCACTTGGAAGACAATGTTCTACAAGAGTATGTGTTGGCCCTATTTTCTCACTTGCCCTTTATTGATTTTTAGTCCATCAAATTGGGAATTCCGACTTTTCCGTCCGAATTTTTTACCAAAACTCCGGTTCTAGGGTTGGACTTTTTTGCTTGGTGTTATATGTCGTTTGGAAGAGGATGTCTTGCACAGTAAGAATTTGTGTCGCGTTTATTGGCTCACGCTGATTTCTCTCGAATATCAACAAGTGAAGAAGAAGAAGGAGTTGTTGGTGAAGACGAAATTTCTCTTTCTGGCATTTTGTTGATATTCAATAAAAATCAATAAAAGCAACACACATTCTTATAGAGCAAGACATTTTCTTTCGAAAGACGTATAACACCAACCCAAAAAGTCCAAACACAGAGCAGGAGCTGTCGGCAAAAATAACCATCCTCCTTCGGACGTCCCAATTCGATGACCTAAAAATCAATAAAGGACAAATGAGCAAATAGCACTAACACATATTCTTGTAGCACAGAACATTTCCTTCCAAGTGCTATAAAAACTGCGCAAAAAATTACAAACCTAAGCCGAGAGAACAAGTGCGCAAATGGCTACTTTTTCACTTTTTCACTTTTCACTTCAACGACCTAAAGATTGACAAAATTCATGATGAAAAAAGAAATGCAATACATGCTCTGATACACCAAATCATTCTCTTTCGAAAGCTATGCAGCGCTATGCAAGAGACCGCCGGCGAAATCTGCAGTGAATCGTTGAAAAAACGGCGGGGGCTTATGGGACAACCTAATAGAATACGTGGCACACTCTGCCGACTGTAACCGGCCGTGCAGCTTTTCGAGGCCGCCACCTGACGAAAGAGCTCTCAAACCTCAACGAAGAAACCACCGAACAGATGAGAGGGACTGAATCTGAATCGGTGAGCATCTTCACACAAGGAAGCGCATGGCTGTTTTCCTCCATACGAGACTCTCCATCCGAGAAAACTTCTTAAGTGAAGCGACGAACGAAGAGAGTCCATTAATTCATGCACACCGACAGACGTGAGCGGAGTGCCATTAAAATCGTGCATGACAAGCATGAAGCAGTGGGAAACTGCTTCATCCCATATGGAAGACAGCGCCGAAGCACGGTGTCTCTGAGAAGTCTCGCGAGCATTGTGAGTGTCGTCGTGGACAACGGATAGAAACAGCGAGAAGTGGGAGATACTTTAGAGGCTGTAACACCTATGAATTCTGGAAACAAATACAACTAGGCAGACAAAGCTATTCACGATATACAGGGTGTCTCATAAAATGTATACACTACACTTTGCAAGGTGATAACTTTGCTAGCGGTTAAGGCATTAAAGAAGTTAAAAGCTCTTATAAGAGCTTAGGAAAATGGAAATTTTCTGACACATGATCGGTGTGGGTTGCGTCATGCATTCGTTTGAATTCTTGCATTTCACACTCGATTGATTGTTTTTCGTTTGAAAACTTGCTAGAATTTCTCCACAAAGTGACTGTATATTGATTTGTGCTTCTTTTAAGATTCAAAATTCTAAAAAACACACCATTGCCTGCCAAAAATGCAGTGTATCTTTAGAAAAAAATGCAGGTACTGTTTGAAAAGTTTTAACATTGCTGCTACAGAAGCATTTAAAGATGTTTGAGACGCATAAAAAAGCACAGGGTAACAACATTGCTGTGGCGCGTAAACAGTTGAGATTGCGGCATGCTCCCTTGCATTTTAGAGTCGATTGATGGTTTCAGCCCGCATGGGCTGAAACCTGTACCAATCTTCTTACTACCTGGCCAGATTAACCTGTGCTCTGCTTCTTTTAACGTTTGCCGTCCCCAGTAGCTGCGGGTAAAACAAGGTTCAACTATGGGCTTCCTTTATTACCTAAAGAACTGGTTCGTTTGAACTTTTTAAAATGTTCCAAGAATAAGCTCTATGTAAAAATTCTCTTTCACAACATAAAAAGCCCATTGATAGGCACATCAAAGGATGTTTCAATAGCAGCAATGTGCGGATTGTTTTTTCGAGAAAAGCGGACACGGAATACGGAACGGAAGGGCTCAAAATGGGCGGAAACCGGAATACGAAACACGGAGCGGAAGCGGCTCAAAACTCATTACTTTGTCTATTTTTTCATAAATATATATCCACAACGGTAGCAATAACAAAGTTGCCGTTAACGAATTTAGGAAGCTGGCAATGCAGCGTGCGACTCTTTTCCAGCAACACATAACAATAAAAAATCCTTGCATTCCTATTATTATTAATATGAATAAACACAATGAACCTAGCTGACGAGTAAGATGCCAGAGATTTCGCCAATTACAGTCTTATTGAATGTCCCAGATCTGTCCTAATTGGGAGCGGACAGCGCTAAGGTTACAGCGCAGCGCTAGGGTTACAATTGCGCTCAAGGGCCGGATTCATTAACATCTTTCAGCAGTTACCGAAAACGAAATTAGAAATTACCGAAAACGCAGACAACGCACTTAACAACAATCGTTATGGTGAAATCTCTGTGAAATCTTACTTTATATGTAATCGCTAATGTCACGTGTCCGTCACGGGGAGGGCAACTGAAGCCAAGAGATGCCTACGACAGTGCAGCATATGCCAGCCGGGTTTTCTTTCAGCTTAACCATGGGAGATTGCTAGCGAACTATGCCCTTGGCGGCGAATCGTCCAAGTTTACGATATTTTGAGCAGGCAATGCATTGGGGTATGGATGGGGATCAAGTGCCCTACGCCGAGAATCAGAAGGCGTGCCCCAGACGTCGTCCAACGTGCGATGGGATTCAGAAGACGTGCTGAAGATGTCGCTCAACTTGCGTCAGGATTTAGAAGATATGCCACAGACGTCGTCCAACGTGCGTTGTTATTCAGAAGACGTCTCCTAGACGTTGTCCAACGTGCTCAGGGATTCAGAAGGTGTGTCGCAGAGTCAAACTTACGTAGGGATTCCCAGTAAGGGGACAGTAGGAGTAGAACCAGTGAAAGGAGACCACTAGAGGAGGAATAAAAGTCGACCAGTATCTTCCCTCAATATCGTCCAATTTGTTCGGGTTTCTGAAGCTACGTCATAGAGTCGTGGCACGTGTGTCGGGGTGCAGAAGGAGTGCCATAAACGTCGTGGCAATGTCGTGACACGTGAGTCGGGACTCAGTGTTACATGTTAGTGCTTGACTAACTACCACTCTCTCCAGCACATAGGTAAGGAAGTATTGGCCGGGACCGGACGGGGGGGGGGGAGGGGAAGTAGGGAGGGTGACTATGGGATTCGGAGGAGTATTATTGCCGTCCCACAGTAAACGTGTTGACCTGTTGACCAATACCGATTAATTTTAATTATTTTTCTACAGATTAAGCACTTCGCATTGGGATGATCTGTTTCTCGCCACATAGAGAACGGGAGCTTCGGAGAATAAATCGCGTGCATGCGATAGAGGGTGAATGGGCTTCACAGGAGCAGTGAAGATTCTGTCCTACCATATCCCGCTGCACTAATCTATATAGTAGAACCATGTCCATGTAACTGTAAGTAAAAGTAAGAAAGCCTTAACAAGAATGGAGAAAGATTAATGTCGTTCTCGGGGTTTGGGGGCGAAGCCCCCAACTAGATGTTTGGCGGCCGCTAGGCCGCTGAACGTCTGGTTCCCTATAAAGGATGCGAAGCACGAAGCTCTGTAAAATCGTTGTACTGTGAATCCGCTGTTAAATGTTACCGCTGTGACGTTGATGAATCTTGCCCCAATATCCCACAACACGGCACCCACTGTTTGAGATCGCCTGGTTTTCACACTGTCATTTGGCACAAGCTGAATCTCTGGAGCAAACTCAAAGGAGGGTTGGAGAGGGAATGCCCTCCTCCGACTAGGATACATCCAATGTCCCTTAAAAAAGCAAAGTTAGCAACCTAAGAATGTTTATAGAACTCTGATCAAGAAGTGGTGATCCAAACCAAACCTAACCATAAGATTATTAGAGAAAAAAAGATAAACATTCGGACAAGGAATTTGATTCTGTACTCAAACACTCACGAAAGCTTTTGTGGCTTTGTACTACATATTCGGTAGCACATCGGTTCAAGAAAAGAAAAGAATCCAAATTCGTTATCACACTGTTCGAACATTAGAATAAGCCATCGGTTTGAAAGCAAGACAAACACAAAAAGGCGACTCATAGTTAACCTCTTTCTTCATGGTCAGTCCCTCCTTAAAGTTCAAGGGGTGAATGAAGCGACTGCACAACAATCAATGAGTGACGAGTGATGAGTCACCATTTCCGTTCTGTCTCCCGACCCAAAAGAGAGCGGAACACGGAACGCAGCTGAAGAGCTAACACTTCCGAAAACCGGAATTGGGAACACGGAAACGGGAATTCCGCACATCCCGCAATCTATTAGGTTGTTCGGAAAGTTCTCATCATTTTCAGCATTTGAGCACTTCACTTTGAACTACCATTACTTTCTCAAATCTTATCGGATTTAGCCGTAACCCTGTTCATTAGGGTGATGTTGTTTGTATTCTCATGCAAGCAAATGTTCTTGTTCTATCTCGTTTTGCCTGTTCTTTGAAAAGCTGAGATTGTACTTCAGTCTGCGTGGGCATCCACGCACAATAAACAAATAAATAAAATAACTAACACAAAGTAAGGGGTAAAGGATAAAAGACGAAGCCAATCAACATGTTCCAGAATGCGCCACGCGTTCCACTTCTGCGGGATAATACGGAGGCAAGTGGAGAGCGTATTAGATCTGAGCCACGACTCTGATCAATTGTTGCCCAGAAATAACTGTCCAAATTGGACCTCGAGCGAATCTGCTCGTCCGTGTAGTCTTCTGCTTTGGAAGAAATGGAGCACTTGTCCTAATGAAGGAAGCTTGCACTTCAGTCATCCGTTTTGAACACGACGATATGAATAAGGCCGCACTATTCTACACGTACTACGTAAATTGGTTTATCTGAGCGCCTTTCTATGCTGTTTTGTTCTAGGAATGGGCATTTGTAATTGCGCTTGTTTCGCTCTTCAGGACAGGACCCATGCTCAGGACCCATGCTACGAGGACAAATCCGAAATGGAGAACGTCGACAGCAATCTATTAGGTTGTTCGGAAAGTTCTCATCATTTTCAGCATTTGAGCGCTTCATTTTGAACTACCATTACTTTCTCAAATCTTATCGCCTTATTTAGCCGTAATAAGTACCGTTCGAATCAGAACACTTTTGCCAACGGGAAACCAGTCGACTTATTCCATCAGCATAGAAATTGGGTGGTCGAGATTCGACAAAATGCACGAAAGTTGTCTTTGCTTAGCCCGATTGATGAAGGTTTTACCAGCGAGAAAGTTCTGAAAGTGTTTGGAAAGGTGGTACTCGGTTAGTGAGAGGTCAAGAGAATATGGCGCGTAAGGCAAAACTGCAACCCTTAATTCGTTCAATTTTTAATAGTGATTTGTGAAACGTGTGGGCGGGCGTAATCATGCAGGAGAATCGGACCTTTCCGTTGATCGATGCTAGCTGAAGTTGACGCAATTTTCGGTGCATTTCGTCGTCTCCTTACAGTAGGACTCTGCTGTGATCTTTGGCGTGGTGCCAAAAAGTTGTAATGGATCACACCTGCCGCCGACCACCACACAGTGACCATTACCTTTTTTGGTGGAAGTTCGCCTTTGGAAAATGGTCGGGTCAGCCATGTTGCGTAAAAGTAGAGAAAAACAAGTCTCGAAACGTGACAATTTTTGCTGCTCAATAAAGCCGTGGGGCACCCACGTTTCGAGTTTTTTTCACCTTCCCAAGGCGTTTCGAAGCATCCAGAAGCATAACAGCAGTTTCACTGACGTCTAATTCTTCCGCGATCCCAGGAACTGTTTGGGATGGTTCAGCATCCACCAATTCCCCCAACTCGTCGTCCAGGATTGCTCTAGGTCGACCGCTACGGGGGTCATCTTCGAGACTGAAATTACGGTCCGAAATTTACTGAACCACTGGCGCATAGCGCTTTCTCCAACACTATTGGGCCCACACACTTGGTTGATTTGTCGAGCTGCCTCGGTTCCGCATTGTCCCATTTTGAAATCAAAATGAAACATCGTTTGGAATTGCTCCTTCGACAAACTTCAATAGGCCCTTCAGGAACAGAAAAATCAAACAACGTTGAAACATAAGTTATTTAGTCAGATGGAGCGAAAAATACTGTACAGGAAGTAGCACTAATGCGCGATTGAAGTTGAATTTTTACTTAATAATAGACGAATGAAAAATGGTAACACAAAGCGATGAAAAATTTCCGGGCAACCTAATATATCGACCGACGTTACCGATTGTTGTTTAATATTACAAGCTTCACAACCTGTAGAGATTATCGATTGCGCAACCAATATCGATCGACCAAGAATCATCTATAACGATTGTAACGCATATTAATTCTAACTGCAAACAATGCTCATTTCGAAGTTGACTTATAGGCCTTAGAATGCGACGTGCTTCCTGCATCTCTTGCTGAGAGTGGTTTCCTGTTAGCGACGCAATAGCTAACGAAAATAACGTTGTAAATCTTCCAGGCAAGTTTGAAGCTCATTCAACGCCAAGTAGGAATGGATCGAAGGGATAACCCTTGACTCAGGGTCTGGCTATTTGCGCCGCTGGCTGCTACATCCTATTCCCTTCAAAGTGAACAAAAACTACTCGAAATAAAATAGAAAAAAACCTCTAGCCACAGCTTCGCTGATTTGAGTGCCAGTGTGAAGCTACTCTTATCGGGCAAGGTTCAGACATCAAAAGAGGAGGCGGAGGAGCCCCCCGTGAACGTGCGGCAAGTCATACGCAGCTTATTCAATCAGAGGTGAATACCTAACGATGTGACTAGAATGGCTGGCGGCTCTCCATGTGTGGAGTGAGGAGTGGGCCGCTCCGTGTTTGCTGCAGCCAGTTCTCCAAAACGTCAACAGCGACCACGGTATAATAAGAAATTGCTGGTAATCATCATCGTCATCGAAGGAGCGTAAATAGGATTATAGACAGGAGGCGATGTTTGGTAGTCGATGCCAAGGGCAATGTTCATATCTTGGGCATCTTCTAGGCTAGCGGGAATCGTTGTCGCCTTTAACCTTCTGAATTCCGTAGGCTTACTCTGGATATAGGAGCGTGGTAGCGCAGCCGGATGAGGTCCCGGTTATCGCGGGCAGCCGACTAGTTCGAATGTCTCACCCCTGTTCTCAGGCATTATTTAGGGGAAGGAAAGTTCTTTGCACAGAGTCGTTGTCTTACTCTTTTCTTGTGCGCTGGTACTGCAGTTGGAAGAGGCGGCATGCTCTATCATATACCCCCTAGTCCTTGCGCCGGCTCACCCTGGCCAACCAAGCCTTTCATTCCTGTAGTTCGGTAAACTGGCGCGTCTCGTATACGAAAGATAGGACACTGACTTGGCTAATAACCACAAGTCATTGTAATGGCCAAATACTCATTCCAATTTCCTCCACGATATCTCGTAGAAGTAGAATGCGTAACGCATTCCAAAAAAAAAGGATTGCCCACAGATAAGCTTTATCCTCTTAGTTTAGATATTAAGGTACCTTATGCAATACTGCCGCCATCAGGTGGTCCAAGAAAGAATGTCCCATACGTGCCTCAGAAGAACAAAAAGTATGCACTTAAGGAACTGTACCCCGAAGAGGTTCTATTCTAGCACTTAGCTAGCCTAGTGGGTGCTTACTGTTTAAACTTCGCTCTAGAACAGGATGAAACCGATTCATATACTTTTCCGATGCAGCTTGGTGTTGTGAGAAAATTGCTACCCATCGGCCATCATATTTACAGGCGATCGAGTTCGAAAGGTTGTACCTGAACAGAGATCTACTAGGTTGGCAACTAAATTCGTGGACTCGTTCGTAGTCACTACTTCTCTTAGAGATTATCAGGTTATTTGTGCATCAACTCTCTTGCTTCATCCACTGTTCGAAAGCACTTAGTCTGCAATTTTCGTAAGTGCTTTCATTGTCCTGCCACCCTGATTTAGAGGGAATTTTTTCTGTCTGAATTGAAAGCACATCGAGTCACTGTTCGCGAACGCCTTCATGAGTACCAGCTCGCCCACTCTGCAGCTGAAGCCTGACAGAACTCATGTGCAGCTGAGGAGATGAAGTTGTCTAACGATCGACAGTGCTCAAACGGTTCAAGAGGTTCGTGAGGGCAACGTTGAAACTGAAGACAAGCGCCGCACTGGACGACCGATTGCCCCTTGATCGGCGAGCTGTAATTAGCGCCATCGGAGGAAACCCGAGCTTGACAACGCGTATGTTGGCAGTCGAATTTAGGTGCTCACATATCTCTACTGAGAAGATTCTGCACAGCGTTGGCTTTTCTGTAAAGGTCGGTAAATGGGTGCCTCACGACTTGACCCTATCGTAGAGGAGGAAGCGTGTGGATGCCGCGAAAGAATTGGTGGATCCTCACAAGCAAGAACCATCTCTTCATCGACTGGCATTATGTGATGAAAACTAGATTCAACTGGATAATTGTCAGCGTTCTAGCCATTGGCTTAGAGCAAAACAGAAGCCGCTACCAACGCCTGAGCCTAACCCCCACCAGAAGAAGGTGATGCTCTCCGTTTGGTGGTGTCGGGAAGGTGTTATCTTCTGGGAACTTGTCGAGAACGATTCCAGCATTCATGCCACAGTCTGTTCTTCACAACTTGACCGCATGTAGGATGAACTCCGGCAGAATTGGTTTCGACAACTCTTAAGGAGCGACATTATCCTTCAGCAGTAGCAGCCAGATCACACGTCGCGAACCGGACTCTTCAAAAAATCGAAGACCTTGGTTGGGAGGGTCTAACTCACCCACCTTATAGCCCAAACTGTGCGCCGAGTGACTACCATCTTTTTCGTTTGCTGTAGCACTCCTTGGATGAAAGACGATTTATCAACCTTGACCAGGTCAAAATGCACCTTCAATGATTTTTCGCCTCAAAACCATAAGAATTCTGCAGCCATGGAATAGATCATCTACCTGATAAATGGGAAGCGGTTCTGCCTTCCAATGGATCTTACTTTGATTAAAGATTGTTATTAGTTATTTGTTAATAAACACTTTTGTTGAAAGTGCTTGAGAGTCCACGAATTTAGTTGCCAACCTACAAATATAATCAGGTATTGAGCCCTCCCACCAGCCACTAATTTCGCGCGGATTAACGGACGCAAAGACGCAGAGACATACGAACGAATTAGTCGGTATACGCACAAATGTCGTGAAGGACTGAGATAAACACAAAATCTAACGAAATGATTTTTTTATTAGGAAGATGTACTGAACACCAGAAACATTGTTAAAGCGACATGACATAACCCTCTACACGAGACTTCATTCAGAATAAGGCAGGGCGTTCTGGGTATAAGCCGCATTGTCATCACTCGGAACTCTATTTAGGTTACATGGTCCCGCCTACTAATCGTAAGTGTGAAACTGCCCATTATACACGTGAGAAAGAGTGCCTAAAATATTCAGGTGCAGCCCAGCAATTCCAAAGGGATGGGAGGTTTGTTGGCTTTGATGGGAAATTCATTTATTTATTCATGAATACATCTACGACAAATATTACAGACCTAACAAGTAAAGGTTCCCAACTCATGGTGGGCTTTTGCGATGTTATTTTGGCAGGATGTAGGACCCTTTGACTGGAGTCCAGAGCCGCAGTTAGTTTTTGCTGAACGCTTTTTTCAAGACCTGGAAAGGAGGTCTGAAAGCGTGCGCGCAACTATCATCAACCCCTACGACACCCAACGAGTTGTGCCTCGGTGGCGCAGACGGCAACACTGCCGCCTCGTAGGAGCACACCAGCGGACTTTTCAGTTCGAGTTCGAGTGCTGCCGTTACTCTTGCGCGTATTAGTTTGGTGTTATTTACTACGCTTTCTCTTGATCACAGGAGGCAATTTTAGACCATCAATGCTCACAACAAACCAAGGCTGTCTATTCGCTCCTTCACATGTGCCAGTTGTTCAACTATTCATATCTGCACCATATCATTTCTCTGGGAATGAAAAGTCTTATATATTATTAAAATAAAAGTGTTATATTTATTATTTCTCTTTTAGTCAACAGCTAGGGTACAAAACTATGAAACAAGTAAAACACAGGCGCTTGTCACACCAGCAGCACCTTACAGAAGCCGGTGAGGAACAATCTTTTCCCTGAAAAGGAATGACCACTTCTTCTTCGATGACCGCGTAATCTGTGGTTATAGAGAAGAGTCCCGGGTGAACACCAACGTAACCAGCTGCCACCCACGCGTATGACAGACACGTCCGAAACACCGGAGCGCAGAACTGTCGGTGGGCTGTATCTTATAGTCTGCAATCAAAAGAAAAGTCACGGGTGGTACCTTTCTTGTATAATATTTAATCCCAGTTACCTACTTTCAACAAACCATCTCGGCTGCATGTAACATATTCCGGATGGTCTCTATCCTGCTACCTCTAACCTGTACCGCCTCTTCTTCCTGACAGTCGATATCTCCATAAATGGCGTCCAGGAGGAGTCCTTTCATGGCATCTGCTGCCGCAGTGTCTCTCTTGTCGGAGAAGTGAAATCCGGTGTGAAGGTGGAAAGTATGTAGTCGGCCGACAGTACATTCAGGTGAGAACGACATTTTTAGTGCAATTATGCACCGATATAGCCCAGATTCATAATACTCAGCAGTAAGATGAGCGTATTTGTCTGCAATTACAGTATCGTTGGTGATACGGTATGATATGGTGGTGGTACGGACATGCATAGTTGAAAAACTAGCACATATGAAGGCGCATATAGAGAGCCTTGGTTTGTTGTAAGCATTTGCGGTCTAAAATTGGCTTCTAACCAGGATACTATCTCAACGGTAGGTCGGAACGGCGCAAGTGTTGTATATGGGCAGAACCGCCTCTCCCTGGGAAGTAACAAACTGCAGGTATCTCGACCCCAATACAACTCTGCGCAGAGTTAGGTGCGACGGAAGTCGCCTGTTGGCGCCCTGTTGATACGCGTGCTCCACAGCTGACGGGCGCGCGCGGGATGAGGGCTGGTATGGCGGATTAGCGCAGTGCACAGGCGGCGTAGTGGGGAAGAGTTCGGGCTCATGAACGGGGGGTCGGGGGTTTGGATCCCGCAGACTGTGTTTGTTTTGCACTTTTGCAAAATCCATGTTTATCATATAGGCAATCCACCTAGGGTATTATAGTGTGTTATAGAGCATGTTTACATATAACATATGCTTCAAACTACAGATTAGCTAAAATGTTCACTTCTGTGTGTCACTTATTTTAAGCCTATTTTGTGTGACCGTAGTTATGTAACGATAGATATTTTGTGGCACTAGTTAAAAGTTCCGACTCCACCAACAAGACTTCAGTCAAAAAAATTTTTTGCTGAAACTTCTTCTGGGGGGTTATTTGGGGTGCTGATCACGAACCTGACATCCGTTTTTCACGATTCTTTCTCTACCTGCCGTCACCGGCAGAAACTGAACGGATATCAGATTCGTGATCACCACCCAAAATAACCCCCTAAACGAAGTTTCAGCGAAATCGGCAGCCCTGCCTGGACCACCACTGTTAACGGTATGCGTGATATATGTATATGTAAACATGCTCTATAACACACTATAATACCCTAGGTGGATTACCTATATGATAAACATGGATTTTGCATTGGTAGGATCATTAGAAAGTGTAGTAACAACAAACTAATACGTACGAAAATGACGGCAGCACTCGGACTCGAACTGGAAAGTCCGCCGGTGTGCTCCTACGGGGCGGCAGTGTTACCGGCTACGCCACCGAAGCACATCTCATTGGGTGTCGTAGTGGTTGATAATAGTTGCGCGCACGCTTTCAGACCTCCTTTTCAGGTCTTTAAAGAAGCGTTCAGCAAAATCTAACTGTGGTTCTGGACTCCACTCACAGGGCGCTACATCCTGCCAAAATAGCATCGCAAAAGCTCACCATGAGTTGGGAACCTTTCTTTGTAAGTGGGAAGGACAAACAGGAAAACAATTGCAAACTGAACAAAACCCTGTGAAAGAGAGGCAGAAAAGAGAACGGATGACAGAGAGTGATAAAGACATTTACTGGAAGCAACAACTCGACTGTCCAAGCATAACTGTTGATCATAGAAGACCAAAATGGGCAAATCCAATCGGGTGCACGCGACAGTCGGCGCCTTCTACGTCTGAGCTACCACGCGCCCTAAAGGGCTGTTCTTATTTCGCGATGGGAGCGATCGCCTAGCAAAAATCGACGCGTATCATTTGCCTGACCGACTAATCGCTACCGTCGCGAAGTATGAACAGGTCCTAAGGTAGCAGCTATTCAAACCTGACTGCAAACGGCAAGAAAGGTTGTGGACAAAAGGAGCTTGGTCCACCACGCTTGGAAGGAGCATGACCGTACCTGGCCAGAACGTCACACTCCTCAAGAGGACGGCTGCTCTCCAGGAGGTGCTTCTGACACTTTTCACTTTTCATGAGCATTCATTAAAGGGAAAAGCCTTAATGAGCCCTCCTTTAACCTCATTAAAAGCACGGCCTGGCGAAAGTACAAGCGATTGCGGCGAGTGCACAGTTTTTCGAGATGTGCGTGGGCAATCGAATTGGAGAACGTGCTTTGCATTCAGCCGCAAGCAGCAGCCGCCTAATCCGTCAACGACTTGCTTCTGCATCAGCGTCTACAACGGAAGACCGCAGGACAGCGAGCACGGAAAGGGAGAAAGGAGCTGTGAGCAGCTTCTGAACGATGATCAAGTGCGAGGAGGGCTTGATGAATTTGATGAACGCCGCTGATAAGGCGGCAGCAGCCCGCTGGGCGGTGTGTGGTAGACGTCATCGGTAAGTGAGCAGCGTGCAGTTCACTGGAATGGCCATCGAAAAACACTGCACTATCGTCTGTTGTCCGCTAAGTAATTCGATTACAGGGATTTCTCACTGAAAGACATGAAAGACACAACATGACGAAAATCTCGAGGGACTTCAGCAGAAACGGGCACATGGTCTCCTAACAAAGTATTGGGTGGCCCAGAAGTTCGTGTGAAATTCATTTTCAATTTTCATTTAATTGTAACTCAAGATAAACAAATCAACGATCAATTAGGTATCCAACACGGTTGCACACATCCCCTTTCCAACGATTCGGAAGACTGTAAACTCCAGAAGTCCAGAATTCTGCGCTCCGCAACTTGATCCACGCTAGCCCCTCCCTCTCGACATCGTCGAGCGTGTTGAACTCCTTTAAGTTTGTTAAAGCTCTTACAGTATTGATTTTGTGTGGTGTCGTTACACTATACCCTCGAAGCTTCCTCAAGCATACCATATAAGGCCTCGTCGAGTGCGAATACAGCAACAGTGTCAACGATAAGCAGCAGCATGCTACGACCTATCGTCTACTACGGAGTTCTGCAAGGCCCTTCCGCAAGAACTGCAGCCTCTAACATCTGCGCTGCATTCAAGGAGGAAGTCATTCACTATTCCCTTCAAAGGTAAAGCCAAATTCAACCACTCGCGAATTGACGGCGACGCTTGGATGTACGAAAGCACCGTCGTGAGGCAGCTGGAGATCCTTGGGCACCGCAACGTTTTGTCGTCTTGGGTACCACATGAGCTGCGGGACTCTGACAAGGCATGCCGAATCAGTGTTGCTGAGTCGCTGCTTCTTCGCTTCTTCTTCTCCCGTAGAGAGAGGACATTCTGGAGGACATTGTTACTCATGATGAAAGCTGGGTTCTTTATGTTAACCAAACCCACAAGAGCCAATGGCTCCTACGCGGAGCACCGCCTCCAAGACAACCGTAACGTGGACACCACGAAAGAAGGTCCTTCTGTGTTGCTGGTGGACTCAGAAGGCATGGTTTACTGGGAGTTGCTGGATAGTGAGAGCGCAGTCACAGCATTTGTCTACGCTCCCAGCTCCAGAGCTTGGCCGACGCCATGCACCAAAAAACGTCCAGAATGTCTACCTGCTGCACGACAAGGTGCGTCCTTATGTGGCAAAAGTGAGTCGCAAGAAAATCCAGGAGTTAGGCTGGGAAGTTCTGCTCCATCCACCGTACTCTCCAGATGTCGCTCCTTCTGACTACCACCTGTTCAGAGCTCTGAAGCAGCATCTTCGAGGTAGAGAGTTCGATGATCGACGTCAACTGGAAATGGAGGTTTCTGAATTCTTTCCCCCACAGCCCTCGGAATTCTGATGGAAAGGAATTGAAAGGCTGCCTGAAAGATGGGGAAGGATCTTAGACTTGGATGGGTATATATCGGGGACTGAGTCTTTGTGTATTGTGTTATATTGTACTGTTTTGTAATATTGTTGTGCTAGTGTTGCAAAGACTTTCCGACCAACCCAATATAAGGTGGGTGGGGTAGTGTTTCAATTCCGAGATCCTCTAGGGCTGTCTGAGTGGTTGAAAATTTGTGAGGTCTGGCATTGTCTCTACAGTAGGAGAGGTCGGGCGAGTTTTGAAGAGAGAAGTGCGTTGAACTTCATCTATCGCAGTTATTCACATATTGTTTACGAGGTAAATGTGGTGTTCTTCGCCAGCAGATTGTAGTGCCCCATTCCGTGTCGTGAGAGCCAAAAAGACAACAACAGCTTTTTCCACGGACATCCTTCTTTGCGCGAGTGGTAGGAGGCGCGTCGTAGAGAACCCAGAGTGAGCTGTGCGCTGGATAACAGTAGTAGGTCCACTTTTCATCCTGGCATATCAACGAGTTAAGAAGCCGCGTCCTGTGGGAGTGAGCGAGATACATACCACAAATGCTAGCCCTCATCTTTCTCTGTTCCGACGTGAGATCATGAGGAACGATTCTTGACCTCTTCGAGACTTTGCCGGCGTGACGGAAAGTACTCCGCACTATTTCCCGAGGAACATCAGTGGTCTTCTCGACAGCACGCAAAGAAGATCGGGGATTCCTCTCAAGCGCATCGAGTACTGCGTCGTCATTCGTAGAAGGTAGTCGATTCGATCTCGGACAGTCTTCCGTGTCAAATCTTCCGTTCTTGAAACGACTCCACCATCTCGATCCGACCTCGAACAGTCTTCGATGTCAAACTCTTCGCTCTTGAAGCGGCTTCCCCACTTTGACATCCAGTTGCACGAGCGAACGTCTTGAATAAACCGTCTGCGCAAGAGTTCTATCGCCTGCCTCCTCTTGTTCCCAGAACGGTAGAAGTTCAGCAAACAGCGGCGGGCGTGGATACGGTCATTAGACTTTGAAGACATCTTCTAACCAAATAGTCACCACCAAATTCACCAAGATAAGTAGCTAATAGTTCGAATCATTGTACGCCCAATCCATGTTTGCATAAGGTGACATCGATCGGTGTGACAGAATAAGAAGACACAAATCAAATCCACATGAACTTTTGGGTCACTAATAGACTTAGCAAAAAAGTCTTGCAACACCTTACGGTATTATGTGGTAAACTTGTCAATGCCTCTGCTGGTGGAATGTTGCAGCCAGTGACGCCACATCGCATTCTCGAAGCTTCTTTGATCACACTACATAAAGCCTTGTCCATCACGGCTACGGTAATGATGGCCCCATCAAATAACACTAGTCTACGACCTGTAGGTCAAGTAACTTACTTCTAGGTAACCTACTTGCAAACCTACTTTGGTTACATGCATTCTTAAAGAGGACTGATGACAATTATCTGTAAATTACGTTCATCCTTCGGCATCCTATGTAAGTTAATTCCAAGCTTAACGACTGCTAGTAGCTTGCATTTGACTTACGCACTTCTAGGTAACTTATTACAAGCCTACTTTGGTTACATGCGACCCTAAAGTTTGCAAGTAACTTGCATAGCTTATCTGAAAGACGCAAGTAAGTTAAATAAGGCCTCTGAACCAGCGCCTATACTTTATCGAAAGTTCCTCGTGAATTGCACTCCGACTACTTACAAATAACTCGAGCACTTCTAGCAGCCGAATTGCAGGTTACTTAACCGCGGAAAATAGGACGCAACTATTTTAGAGGTCTAAAGGTACAAGTAAGTTAATTCTAGCCCTTAATGCGCAAGTAGCTTGATTAAAATTTTCTGAGTATCGCCCACTATGGATTGTACCGTAGAGTTTCGTCTTGGGTGCCACAATAGCAGCATGACACTGACAAGGGTATCACCGAGTTTCTGAGATTCTGCCCGCATAGAAGGGACTCTCTCAACGGTATTTCTACTAGTGACGAAAGCAGTTTTCTCTGCTGGAACCATACTCGCATGAGCCAATGGCTATCTCGCGTAGAGTCGGCTCCAAACCAGACGAAAGCTTGACTACACAAAAGGAATGTTCGGATCTACCCTGCTGGGGAGGGTGCATTTCACTCAGTCCTTTTGATAAGGTAAGGAAAATTGGTAAGTTTAAGAGTACGCTAAATTACAAAGGTGCGAAGGATGCGCCGGCTATTGCGTGTACCAGTGACAAGACTCTTGGTTGGCATTTTCCGCCCAGACCAGCCAAGCATTCCATCCCTCTGGTGTCGGTGAATTGGTACCAGCCTTGTTTGGGAAAGATAGAACACTGAATTGCCTATTATACAGCCACAGCAAGTCGCTTCATATGCCAAATACGCATTCAAATCAAAAACTTCAGATTTCGCCCCGACCAAGCCCTCCATACTTTCGAGGTCGATGAATTGGTACCAGACTTTTCTGGAAAGAATATAGCGCTGACGTGTTCATCGGCTGGCTACCGAAAGTCTTTGAATGGCCAAAAACACTTTCAACTCGCCTCTACGACATCCCGCGGAAGTATAATGCGTGGCGCATCCCAAAGTGATTAATCCACGCCGTCCTTTTTCCTTATCCTTAATTTACAAAAGCTAAACACTTCTGAAGAGAGCACCTTTATATGCAGTTCCCTTCCAATGATTGGCCACCGTAATTGTGTTTGTTTCGCTTCTCCAGTGATGCCCCTTCCGTCTAGACTAGATCCTAGTTATCTTTGGTGTAGCTGGTGGGGCTCAGAAGGGAAGCTTTAGAGGGAATTGCTGGTCGGCGGAGTTGCAGTAACAGCGTCGGGCTACGCTACTGAGCTTCAGAGCCTGGTCGACACCATGAACCAAAACGCCCAGAACGGGAATATCTGAGTGCCTTCTGCTCGACTACACGAGTCGTCATGTCACGAAACTGAGCCGCAAGAAAATTCGGGAACTAGGCTGGGAAGTCTATCTCATCCGCCGTACTCTCCAGACATGGCTCCATCTAAGTGCCACATATTTGAAGCACTAGTGATAGTAAGTACCGTCTCGTAGGCAAAGAGTTGGAGGTCTGATACCAACTGGAAACGGAGGTGTCTCAGCTTTTTTGTTATAGCCTCTAAAATTCTCGGGAAGAGGGATCGAAAGGCTGCCCACAAAATGGGAAGCGATTCTAGATTTGTAAGGGATGTAATCTGCTATTTGTAATTTGCTGTAATTGTGCCTGTTATCCTAATTGCTGTGTTTCTACTGCAGGACTTTTCGATCAACCTAGTAAAAGATGAGCCCTGCACTTCACATGAAGGATGCGTCAGGATTGGAGGGAGTTCAGCATTATGCTTTGCACAGAACATTGTTTCTCGATCTGCAACCACTTAAGCTCAGTTGTCCTTCCAGTCTACCGATTTAAAACATCTTCTGGTGCTGTCAGACGTCTGGTGGCGAGTTTCGAAGTTTGGTCAGTGTCGACCTGTCTAATTGGCCGATGAAAAAACCTGTGCTTTAGCCTACTCAGGCAAACTTGCTACCGTTTCTTTGTATTGTTGCAATTCATTCACTGAAGAAAAAAACTATTAAAAGCATAGTGAACGATGTCTTGTCCCAGTCTTGTACCAGCGAGATGGTAAGCAAGCATGGTTCGCATGGGCTAGCCTCGAACGTTGAACCAATTCGGGGCATCCCCTTGGATTGATGACAGAACATAGAACATAGAACATAAAACATTTATGGTACTTGTCGCGCAGGTGAGCAGCATTGGTAGGTGGGAGCGCGCCAGCCAGTAGTAACCAAACAAAGCAGAACACATGCCAGCCCATCAGTGTACCAACTGTACATGCTCTCTCTGAATGGCATGCGGTCTGATTGGTTTAGGCGTTTCCACCTATCAATGCTGCTCACCTACGCGACCAATACCATCTTTATTTAGCCAAAAAGGAATCCGACCCCAGAGGGATGGAAGGCTTGGTTGGCCTGGGCGGGAAACCGAACCGGAACCTGGTATCGGGTGCACGCGACAGTCGCGCCTCCTCCGACTGCGCTACACGCGCCACTTGGAGAAGATACGAGAATTAATGTCTAAAATTCATTCCAAGACTCAATAACACGAGCCAAGAAGGATTCTCAACAAATTTTTGATAGAAATCCAAATTATGACTTTAGGTTTTCCGGCCAAATTCTTATCATTGAAAGATGGGCATTTAAAGAGAAATCGTGCACAGTACCTTTGCTAACTAACGTCTGTTTCTTCAGCAAATCGTGAGCATTCCAGAAAATTCTTCCCACACGCCCTTCAGCACATCATTCCTCTGCTGAGCACACCAGTTTTGCCGTACTGGGCACCAAACATTGGATCCGACGCTGATTCGGATAATTAGAATACGTCAACTTTTTAAACTCCGGTTGAAAGGATTGGGCAAACATGATTCTGGTCAGAAATCAGGTGTCCAGTCCAATTCTGAAATCCGATATGAGACCCGAAGAGAAACCAGTTATTTGGATCACAAGAAAATCCGTCTTTGATAAAGCTACTCATTTCCGAATCATCACAAGATCCGAGGCTTTTCAAAAAGCTTTGCCATTATTCACATGACCCTATTAACCGGGTTGAAAAAAGGACGGATCCGAATTACCCGAATCGACGTCGGGTCCAGTGCCTACAGGACACTGTGTCTCTGCTTCAGTTCTTACTAAGTACTCAGTAACTGATGTTCGTCTATGACGACGACGACGAGGCGGTTGACGGCGACCGCCCCTGTGGCGGTTCCGTCGCCGTTTGTCGGCGGCAAAAGCCTGCAGCGAAGTTGCACGTGCCAATCGGGCGGAGCGCTACGTTACTCTGGGGAGCCGGTACGACACGGAACAGAACATGTCAGAACGAGCAGCTACGGAACATCATGTGGACCAAATCCGAGCTCATCTGCACATTAGGCCTAGTGGACTTAGATGACGAACAAGCGATTTACTGAGCTCAGCTAACCGCAGCCTTGTACGCTGATGTGGAAAATTGCAGGTCGCCTTATAGAGCACAATTTGATTTAATAGAGCAGAGCGCAGTCGGAGGGGGCGCTCATGCGAACCCGATACAAAGTTCCAGGTTCGGATCCGCCAAGCCAACCAATCTCTTCATCTCAGGGTCGATGAATGGAATCGGATGTTTCCTTGAAGGGTAAAACTTTGACTTATTTATCTTGCTGCCCAAGCATGTCCTTGTATATTCCAAATGCACATTCAAATGAGCTCTACGATGTTACGTAAATGTAGAATGCGTGGCGCATCCCAAGCAAGGGTTGATTACTGGCACTCTTTTTTCTTTATTTTTCATTCAATTTCTCTATCCGTTCCTCTGTTCGTTCCTCTATCTTCTCGTGCATTCCTAGTTGTTCTCTTGTTTCTCTAACTTCTCCTAAAGATTTGTTTCTCTAATGCCGAATTTTTCTAACACCTCTTGTTTTTCTAATGCATCTTAATATCTATAATTAATGCATCTAATATCATCTAATATCTGTAAGTTCTGTTAGTTTTCGAAAATAAAATGAAATAAATGAAATATAAAAGTTTTCGAATATAAAAGCCTTCTATAAATAAATAAATAAATAAATAAATAAATAAATATCTCTCCAACACCTTTTAATGCTCATAAAGATTCCAATTTCTCCAGTACCTCCAGTTTGTATATGGTTCCTAATTAGTTTTCAATTTCCAATATCTCTGCAATTTCTCCAATATCTTTAATATCCTCAATGTCCGTACTGTCTTTCTAGTTTCTCTGTTGTAACATTTTTTATCTCGATCTATTTATCAACTATTTATCTATTTATTAATATTTATCTATTTATTTTGTGCTTACACGCAGTGAAACTGGTTCACCAACCAAAATATTCTCGTAAAATCTCTCCCCAAACAGTCAATTTTTTTAAAATCGATGCTATGGACCGATATTGATTGATATTATTGATCGATGTTGATCGCCCAACCTAATGTTGCCAGAACATTCGTATTGTTCCTACCTCAAATGCTTAATGATCATTACTAGTGCGGACGAAGAAGTCATGCCTGTCCGGATACTTCTGGGATTGGTCGCACAGACTGACAGACGAGCAGATGGGTTGGCAGACGCATTAACAGACAATCAAAATATGTACTTTTTGCATAGTAAGGTTTTAGAGGAAAATCGCAACTGAAGAATACGTGGGAGGTAGGGTATTTTGCCTCGTTGTGAAAGCTTCACGGAAATAAACGCTGTAATGATATTACGACTAAGGAGGCCGAAAAGGTCCTCAAGAATTTTCGGCAGCCACCAAAATCTGAAGCGTAGGAGGGGTGAGGAGACTAAAAATTATGTCTTCAAATAAACAACAAAGAAGACAGTCAAAATCCAATCAAGGCCTATTGGATACGCCAGACATTCTATTTTCTTAAAGCTGACATTGCTCAGTCAAATCTAAATATGTTCATTGCAGTACTTTCCTATCCCGTCGTCGCATAATGTCTCAAGCATCATGGAGAGAGATGGGTCGAAAATAGAGAGACAAGTCCGGGAGTCCATAGAGTCACGGAATGCACGTCTTAAACACACATTCGTAACGACAGGGAACGTAAACGTCACTAAGGCATGGACGTGATCGTGTCGTCGTGCCTCATATTAGACCCGATTATGCTGTCTTCAAATTCTCACGGAATTATCGATGGTATAATGTTCTACAGAAGACGGTGAAGAAATTTCCTAGAGGAATTCGCGATAGCAGAGACGAAAAAATGGCAAAAGTAGGTAAATTATTATTATTATTATTATTATTATTATTATTATTATTATTATTATTACGGTAACGATACTACTGTGCGCCTTAGGCAATGAAATAAACAATTTAAAAATACCTGCCGCACCAGTAGAGCAGAAAGAAAGTTTAAAACAGATGTGCAATCTGAGTTTTCTCGAATCATTGGGGGGGGGGGAGGGTTGGAGCGGAGCGCTTCCTCTAAATTAAACCAAATTGAGCACTTTTTACACTAAAATAAACATTTGTACATTTTAAAAATTAAATACACAAAATAAACACACTAAATAGTAGTCGTTTTACTAGACATTTAAATTATTATTTTATTTTAAATGTGTAAAACATTTTCCAAAATGTTTTCCGTGTACTCACTTGATGGGGCCTGGAAATTTTAAAAAAATACAAAGAAAGTCATACTACGTTTTCCCTAGGAAAAAAATAACCTCATCTTTTCGGAGAATCTCTAAGTCTAATCTGGAAAAAGCTTGCTTTGATTTTAAAGAGGTTCTATTTGATTTCAAAACAGTCAAGTTAACTTAAGAGTATCCCATTTGATCTGAAAAGTGTTCAATTTCTAACGGGTGTAGGCTGATAGGACAAGAAGATATCGTGAATGTTATGTGCGATCTAACATTGCCGGTAGTATAAGACGTAGCATCCTGCCCGGAATGCAGAAAGTACGAGTTCGCTCGGGCGCAGAAGTTTTGCTCTCGGCTATACAGCCATCTAGCATCTCACAAAATTTGCAACTAGAGCTAAGCTCGGTATCGCCTATGCAACTTTCCTTGATATGCGTATACCTTCTCGAAATTGAACTGCAATACAACTGCAACCTAAGGATGGCAGCTACATATTACCAGACTGTCCAATAATTCCTGTCCGAAAATGTCCAAAATTCTATAATTTTCCTTAGAAGTGTTGTAATATCAGGCAAGTGTAAAAACCTTCTAGAAGGTTCTCCAGAGTTCCACGCTAGGGGTATATAAGGCGCAGTCGCCGCGTCTAGCTACCAGTACAAGCTAAAATGGACCAAGGTCGAATTCGTACGTTCGTGTACTAGGAGTGGCTGCTGGGCAACGACACGGGCACCGCGGTCGCCAACATCTGCAGAGCGTGCAAGGAGGATGCAGTGTCCCAACGCACAGTCAGGCGCTGGTTCAATCGTTTAGAGAGCGGCGATACGAGCCTCGAGAACAGGGAACACCCGCTGAAGATCATGCTCTGCTGCTGGTGGGACGCCAAGGGCATGCTGTACTTTGAGCTGCTCCCGCAAGGCAGGACGGTCACCGCCTCCATCTACACCGATCAGCTCGAGAAACTAGCCGCCGCCATCCGAGAAAAGCGTCCCCGACGGGCCTCGGTCCACCTGCTGCACGACAACGCGCGCCCCCACGTGGCGGAGGAGACTCAGCAGAAGTTGGCGACGCTGGGCTAGGAGACGGTTGCCCATCCGCCGTATTCCCCGGACCTTGCCCTCTCCGACTACCACTTGTTCCGCCCGCTGAAGCACCATTTGGCCGGAAGAAAATTCACCAACTACGACAACCTCAAATCCGACATCGCGGACTTCTTCGAATCGCAGCCCCCGGAGTTCTGGGCAAATGGCATCGGCGAGCTGTCCAATCGATGGGCCACTGTTGTGGATAACTGTGATTATATTGTTGTTCAGACTTGTTTTTCAATAGAGTTGAAAAATGGTGAAATTTTCGGACAAGAATTATTGGACAGCCTGGTAACAGCTCATGGTAGATATTTGTGATGCTTCTTTAAAAAATGAATCGCATAACTCTATATGGATGAATATCACATCTAACGAAATTAAAAATTGAAATATTACACCTTTGATCAAGAACACTGATTAAGTCTTGGAGCAGACAACAGCATGGCAAAACCTTCACTGAACCCTTTGCTTCAATATTCTGCGCTATATGCTTACCAAGTTTCTGCAGATATTTGTTATAATTATAATATAATATAATAATATTTGTTTTTGCAGATGGAATGGATCAAGATCTTTATGATCATTCAAATGTGGAGTGCATTTTCTTAGCGTACAGTGCATATATAGCCTTTGTGGCACATTATTTTTGCCCTGCACCCAGCCATTGCCATTTTTGAGTGCTTTTTTGGTAGTCTAAACAATTTCAAGAATATTAATACCAGAGTTGTCAAACAGTATTTCTCTCATAATTATATGAAGGAGAACTCTCCTTATTTGATGAGCTGATTGTGTTCAATAGAAGACTAGTGTTGAACAGTACCCATTTCCGTTTCCGCCTTCCGGCCCAAAAACAGGCGGAACACGAAACGGAACGAAAGAGCCCAAAATGGCCGAAAACCGGAATTCGAAACATGGAAACGGAAATTCCGCACATCCCTGCTTGCAAGGTATGACTACTCATAAATCTGCAATCCTTTGCAATCGGACCTTGCAATCTGCCTACTGGCGAATCTGAAGGTTTTGATAAGTGCGTCAGTTTAGACATTTTTCAACCCGCAGAGTTCTCTTGTGTAATAGACGGTTGTATAACAGCTACATCTTTTTATATTTTTTGTGTTTGCGTCTTCTACGCGTGTGATTGATTGTAATTCAAGCCAGAAGTAAAAGTTGTCCATCGACTTCTCACCTCAAGTCATCATATAAGCATCCACAGTATCATGTGGAAGTAGAGTGCGTGGCGCGATCCATGAAGAAGGGTAGTTCACGCCGACTTTTTCCCTCAACATTTATGATAGTGGGCCGAATACGTGATCTCAAAGCGAGATATTCTTCGTTCTCTTCATAAGAAAAATTCCCGTTTCAACTTTGCTATTAATAGTGGTAGATAGTGGCGCTGCAGTTGGAGTCCTCGCAAAGCATGACGTGAGAATGTTGCTCGCTAGAAAGCGGTGGCAGGAGCCAGGAAGATGGATACAGGTCGTTCCCGATGCTGATTTCCCTTAGGGCTCACCAAATCTTCGCCCCTACCTGGGGCCGGATTCATCAAAGTTACTGCGGTAACTTTAACGGAGAATTGTAGGCAAAAAGCTCAGATAACGTGGCTTATCAAGCGATATGGTGAGCGATAAGCCACGTTATCTGATCTTTTCGCTTACAATTCTCCGTCAAAGTTACTGCAGTAACTTTGATGAATCCGGCCCCTGGTCGATGAATTGCTGGTAGACTTGTCTGCGAGGAATGAAGCACTGATTTGCTTGCCGGCTAGTCTCCGAAGGTCATCGTATAGGTCAAGTACACATCGAAATCGCTTTCAATAGAGAAGTGCAATGTCTGGCGTAACACGTAAAGAGCTAACTATAAAAACCCCTTTTTATGGTTACTAAATCTACTTTTAGCGCGTTGAAAAAATGCTTTAAATTCTTCTTTTCTTCTGAAACTTTCGATGCTTCACAACAGATTTCTTTTTTCTCTTAGCTAAGAGCACATCGGTAGAAATCTAATATTATGATTCGTATATTATGTAATTTATTTTTTGTGATGTAATGTTATGATGTGTAGTAGTCCTAGTCTCTCATACGAATGACGTAAAATTTAGATGTATGTTGCACTCTGCAGTTCCTAAAAATCTTTTGAACATAAAAAGTCTGCACGAGAGATAATTAACCTTAATTGATTACATTGCTCTCCCTTTATAAAGTATTAATATAAGGTGACTGCTAAATAATGGATGAGGGGCGGCGGTACTCAATCACTTTGTGGTTTACGCCTCGCATTCTAATTCTATACATAGGTGATGTCGTGGAGCCGATTTGAATGTGTATTTAGCCATACAGTGACTTGCTTGGCCAACCGATGAAAGCTGAGTTTTATTTTTCGTTCTGGACAAGTGCGTATTTTATATATTTCAACAGATTGTAAAATATTAGGTTGTAACGAAATGGCACTGAACCACTCTAAATTTAAACAGTTAATATCTCGGCTAGTAGGCAAGTTTGTTAATCGAAATAAAAACCTTCTGATTCTACACATCTTTGCCAACGTGACACAAGCTTTTACATCCCAGTAGCATAAAAATGAGAAGTTCTGGAATTGACGAAATCTTCGAAGACACTTTCGGCATCCTGTTGGTATTTGAATATTTTCCCTACCAAGAAGTCGCCAAGATGCTTGAGGAAATGGTAGTCTGTTGGGGAGAGGTCGGGAGAAAACGGAGGATGTGGTAGAGTTTCAATGCTCAGCTCATTCAATTTCTGCAACGTCATTCGTGCTACATGGGGGTGAGCATTGTCGTGCAGAAGGAGAACTCGCCTTCGGTTTACCAAGGGCCATCGCTGTGGATAACTGTGGTGATTATATTGTTGATTAGACTTGTTTTTCAATAAAGTTGAAAAAAATTAAAATGGTGAAATTTTCGGACAAAAATTATTGGACAGCCTGGTATTTATCTGCATC
This sequence comes from Heligmosomoides polygyrus polygyrus, assembly GCA_947396885.1. NCBI lineage: Eukaryota > Metazoa > Nematoda > Chromadorea > Rhabditida > Heligmosomidae > Heligmosomoides > Heligmosomoides polygyrus. Next base: position 13,632,637 of record OX377204.1, read on the forward strand.
CAAGCTTCGAACAAAGGAAATTGGAAAATAGGGTGAAGCAACAAATCGGCACCAGACGTCGCTAATTCCCAGAACTTGAAGGTGATCTAGCTTATGTCACTCTACTTTGGAGATGTGACTAGATAGTCCGACTGGAAGTTGATCGAGGCATCTGGAAACCGATAGAACAGATAGTAAAAAACCCGTCCATGTCGTTGACAGGGCAGCGTATATCTACTGATTCTTTCGATACATAGTCTGTAAGTCTAGCACTTATTAGGAATAAGGCGTGGCTCCCGTCGATGTACTCGAAAAGAGGAAGCAAGACCAGTGACTACTCCTCTACATTGAAAATTTTGCAAGTTGAGCGCATTTAGTCGTGCATAGTAACTTGCTCGATATTTACTATTACAACACTTTTACGAAAGGCTATTTTTGTAAATGCTTTTTGAACATTTCAGGTCGAAGAATGTAGTTCTTAACGCAAGGATTCCGTGTTTGTGAATAATATTCAAACTACGGTGGAACACAGGTTTTGTATAACCAATTTTCACTAATGGGACTTTAGTACGGACATTGCTGATTGCTGATAAATAAATAAAGTGCTGCGCAAGTCTTTTTTACATTGTGGCTGAAGTGTTCTAAAAATATTAGAAAATTTGCAATTGCAGATTTATCCCGTCAGTATCAACCCCTTTACACTAAATTTGCTACAAGTACCTTTTCCTATAGGGCGCGTGTAGCGCAGCCGGAGGAGGCGCCGACTGTTGCGTGCACCTGATACCAGGTTCCCGGTTCGGATTTCCCGCCCAGGCCAACCAAGCCTTCCATCCCTTCGGTGTCGGTGAATTCGTACCAGACGTGTCTGGGAAGGATAAAGCGCTGACTTGTTCATCGGCTGGCCACCGCAAGTCATTAGAAGTAGAATGCGATGGCGCATCCCAAAAGGGATTGAGTAACGCCGTCCTTTATCGTTATCCTATACCTTTTCCTATGTGAAAGACACCGCATTTGTTCAGATTCACAGTCAGCGCAATGAGTACTCGTTTAGTTATTCCACATGATTTTTAAGTGATTTCATGTGAAATTTTTTCGTTGCAAACTCTATGTATATATACCATATTCACCTCGAATTGGACACTTTCCAAATCAAACTGGTCAGTTTTCAAAGCAAATTGGACACTCTTTTAAGCTAGCCTAAGACTTTTGAAATCAAAGCGAACACTTCCAATTTGAAACGAGCTTCTTCTACCGTAAACAAGAGACTCTTCAAAAAGTTAAGAAAAATTTTGTTCAAGAAAAATTTCAGTACACCTTTCTTTGAAGTGTTAATTCATCTAGCCAATAAGTGAGCACATTTTTTGAAAAGAATTTTGAGAGAACTAATGGTTTAAATTTTGTTTTAAAGAGCAAGAGGACGTCCTTGTTCAGCTTATAAGAGCGTCCAATTTGATTTGAAATGTGACGTGAAAACGGTATATTTATATTAAATATCGACAGCGCACATCTGTATCTTTACTTTCGAGAGTACACCTGCCTCCATTATTCGAAGATCGTCCTAAACGCACAATGCTTAATCAAGGAAGGAGATAAGTGGAACCTCAGAACTCGAACAAACCAATTAGGATGCACTTAAGGAGAGCGGTCTCCCCACAAGAGGGGCCTCTTCTACATAGGCAACAATTTGCTTCATTCTGCAAACTATAATATTAGGTTGAAGGAAATGCTCTTGCCGTTTTTAATTTTTAACTTCAAATAGTCATTACAAACCATTTTAGTTAACCCTGTTCAGTTTTAGGCACAATCTAGAATACAGACAGCCTATCAGCGCTCTCGACAAGCATCCACGTCTTTGGATCCACCTAGGGTCGGTTTTGCAGTCGATCTCTCGCTTTTACTGAGCGATATTTCGTAGGCCTTCCTGTGAAGCTTTGTCGACGTATTTGTTCGTTCAACTTTGTGAATGTTCTGTCTCAATTAGGCCTATGAAGAGGTGACTTTGCCGAAAGGTCGGCCAACAATAAAAGGATTTATCGATCTCACGTGGCTAAATGAACCTCAACAAACAGCATTTCAGTTAAGGTAAACACTTTTTCAACTGGGGCCAGATCCATCGACCGCTTATCAGCCATTAACGGTGAAAAGTACCGTCAAACCTGATGCTGGATGAATGTCATATCAGGGGGCTTGTATCATCACTGTTAGAGGGCAGTAAGCGGTTGATGAATCTGGCCCTTGGAGTGCTGCTACCAATAAAATCCGTTAGTAGCAATCTTTCAGCTGTGAACAGTTGGACAATTAGAGCCCATTAACTGTCGCAATGCATTTCTGCGCCATTCTTGTGTACGGTGAAAATTTTCCCCTTAAAGCATTCAAAAAATACGAGAAAATAATGCTTTAAAATTGACAGATGTAGAGATCACATAGAATCGAAAACAGGTTTCCAACTCCAGATCCCAGAACTTTTGTGCGGATGAATTAACCATGTTCGAAGTTGGGCGCGTGCAGCGCAGTCGGAGGAGGCGCGACTGTCGCGTGCACCCGATACCAGGTTCCTTGTTCGGATTTCCCGCCCAGGCCAACCAAGCCTTCCATCCCTCCGGGGTCGGTGAATTGGTACCAGACGTGTCTGCGAAGGATAAAGCGCTGACTTGTTCATCGACTGGCCACCGCAAGTCTTCGCATGGCCAAATACGCATTCAACTTGCCTCCACGACATCCCGTAGAAGTCGAATGAGCTGGCGCATCCCAGAAGGGATTTAGTAACGCCGTCCTTTATCCTTTATTTTATTCGAAGCTGTCGCTCGAAAAGGTGGGAGGTTTCACTTACCAGAGCAGGGCACACTTTCAGTAGATTTCCGTGCTCTCAGTTTTTCATCGCCATTGTTCTACCCTAGATTACAAGCTGCATCACTGGTTCCACTAAACTTCATATCTCAGCAATAGGCCATCGTATACCAGAAGCGATCATTTGAACGTTATTTGGAAGCTTCGCGATGTTCGTAGAAACCTATTTTCTCCAAAAGCTTCTCAAACCGCTTTCTCTATGTAATAAACAACGACTATATCGAAAAATGTTCGTTCTGACCTCAGTTAAGAAACAATTAAAGCTGCCGTTGGCACGCCCATTGGTCGAAGAGCCAGACCGAGAGTTTAGACTGAGTGAACTTCCCCCTTTCTTGTGCAAGGAGGTGCCCCAGCAGAACACCTTCCGCTACCTCAAACCTTAAGCTAAATTAAAGCAGCACTGCTTAAGCCTTACTTCAGCCTATTCCTCTGTACGCTCGGCAATTCTGAACAAGGCTTTCTGCTATTTCAAGCTTCCCTATCTCTATATCAAAGTGTCTCACGTCAGTATTTCACTACCGATTTTTTATACAATTGGCTCCCAAGATAGCACCTGAATTTTGACCTAATTCCGAGTTCGCATTTCTGAGATTCAAGCCGTAAAGCTCCATGAAACGAACTTCGTACTTTCTGTTGTCGCGGAAAGTGGCCCACATTCTTATGTTTTTGGCAGTCATCTTATATATTCATATGCGTTTAGAACTATAATACATGTTCTTCTCTACGTAAGGCTATCAAAACCTCAAAGTATGAAGCAGTGGAGTAAAAAAATAAAATAATGGCTGGATTATTCAAGGCACTAAAACTGCGAAAACTTCCCCAATTACCTAACACATATGTGCATCTTGCAATCTATTACTTTTAATCGTTACGCATAGCCTTTACGTGTCGCTACCCTTTTATTCAAAAATTGAGAAGATCGTTTGAATTCCTCACAAAAATCGCAAGATAGTGAGTATGTAGACATGGAACATGTTCGGGCTGCATAACTGCTGACCAGAAGCTAAAAAAAACAACGTGAAACTGCCAGGCAAGGCTGGCGGAACAGCGGCACAACAACGCGCGAGAGAGGCAAATACGTAGTGATAAGAGAAGCTTCACGCGTCACTTCAGAAGTAGTAGCAGATCCCTGCAAAAACTATGCACGTAACCATGCCAACATGGCTAGCAAGTCGCCGTTGCTGTTGCCCATGATTCACCCGCATAGCATCGGATTATAAGCATCACTTAGTGAGTCCTGAGAAGATTATTAAGAGCGGCGGGCAAAAGAGGAAAAAGTGAAGCGGTGGAGGCTAACGAGCAATACAAAAAGTGGTTGGTCGTTTTAAGAGCTTTCTTTCGCTCTAACTAGTTTAGTGTTTGAGGCTAACCCTGAATTTGAGACTGCCCCTGCTAAACGAAATAACCATGATTATTATTAAAGAAAAAAGATCCGCCTTATTTGGACCCTGTGTAGGACGCGCTACGCATTCTACTTCTGTGGATTGCCGTGGAAAAAATTTCAGTGAGTATTTGGCTCATAAACAATGACTTGCGGTGGCTAGCTAATGAACAAGACAGTGTTGAATCATTCCAAGGCAAATCTGGTACCAACTCTCCTACACGGGAGAGGTGCAAGGCTTATTTGGGCAGAAATCGGGCAGAAATCCAAACCACGAACCTAAAATCACGTGCACGCGACAGCGGGCGCCTCTTCCGACTGTGCTGTCAAGCACCCTAATGCACTTGGTAGCGGTGCAATCCTCCACTAATGCACTTGGTTGCGGTGCAATCCTAGTTGGTGGTGGCTGCTTTTAAACAATTTCCCGACACAACGGAACACAATAAATAGGCAACAACATGTAAGTAAACTACACCAACCTGGCTGCTCAGATAGACTCAATTTCTGAATTCCTAGATGGAAGGGAGGAGCCTGAAAAGAACCGTCCTTTGTAAAGACCTAGTAAGGGAGCCGCTCTTGCTGCCACTTACTACTTATATCGACAACGGACCATCTTGTAGCAGACAAAACAGGCCACATCAGTGAATTAAATATAGTAGACAAAGAAACCGTCAATCAATTATTCTTAATTATAAATTGTTCTTCTCTAAGCCTAAGACCACGGTAAAAGCTAAATTTTTCACAGTTAGAACAGATGTAGCCTACCTACATATAGCTCAGTAAAAGACTACCTCCCAGCCGGAATCCAAATATTCTTTCAAACGCATTGCAGCAAACCAAATTATCTGTGCGTAGGTATTTAGGAGCTACTTTTGTTGTTAGTTTCGGTGTTTGCTGTATTGCAGTTTTATCTCACTCCTGTCTTATACAAAGTATTTTAATAATAAATAAATAAATAAATTAGCATTTTGAGTGCGGTACCAGATCAGGGACATAGACAAGAGAATGTACATCACATCCTAATCATTTGCATACGTCCTTACCTAGCTCGAAAATGTCACATATTCTCATGTTTTCTATGTTGTTTATTTTGAATTCGTTAATGCAGTCATTTGCATGTAATGAGTAGGTTCAATCTAGGACAATACTGAACAAATTCAGTTCTCATGAAAACGTTTAGGAGCTGCCACCACCAACTAGGATTGCACCTTCGTTAGTAGCTTATTTTTACGTTTTCATATCTGTTTGTGAAAACATGCTCCCCAACAGCCCCCACTCCTTCCCAAATAGGAAAGGATCCATTTAAACTTTTACGAAATACTTCAAATTAGGAAAAATGCAATGATCTAAGAAATATAATCGCGCAGGGGACTCTCGCCCGGTCAGCAGGAGGTGCGGGTTCGATTCCCGCCTGAGGCTAGAGTTTTGATCACAAAAAGCGTCGCTATAACAGCATACAACTTCAGTACCAGTCACTTGAGGTTTAAACAAAACGACAACGACTTGAGAGAACTAAGAGGTGACCTATTATGATAGTAGTAGTCACTGTAAGATGTGAGTAACGAAGTGAATTTGTATAGATTGACCCTCAAAAAGTTCTATGACGGGAAAAATCCATAACTGATGATAAGCAAAAGCAGATCTGACCAGACGAGATTTAGCGACATAAACTTCTCTTCAGAACCAATCCTTCTAGAAGCAAGAGCAACGTTTTCCAAAACTGTGGAGCGAAGACGAAGAACAGTGAGGGAAGATCAGAAAACTAGACGACAGTAGCGGTGGGGGACGCGACCGGCGGACGATTGCCGACATGCATGGGGGGTCAGTTCTGTAGATCGAGACGTCCGTTGTCAATCCATTCCGGAGCGATCCCACCTTCTGAAGACCTGTTAATTCCCAGGAAGTTCCACTGCGTACTAGGCCTTAGCCATAAATCACAAGAAGCATGCGATAGAGGGATACTCATAGACACTTCACGGTAACAGAGCCTGCTATCCTGAAGGTCTTGCAGATGCCGTTCACCCTAAGTTTGCCCGAAAAAAGAACAATCAACAACTGAGTGATCACATCAACTCTCTGAAACTATATACGAAAAAGTGGAATGCATGGCGCGTTCAAGAGCAATTATGTATTTAACGGTGTATAGTCCCAATTCTAGTGGAAAGGTACGTAATGAAAACACCCACCCAAAAAAAACTAAATAAATATAAGGATGAAGGACGGCGCTACTCGATTTTATTTGGGATGCGCCACGCATTCTACTTCTACTGGATATCGTGGAGGCAATTTGAATGCGTATTTGGCCACACAATGACTCGCGGTGGCAGCCCATGAAGAAGTCAGTGCTTTAACCTTCCCAGAAAAGTCTGGTAGCAATTCACCGACCCCGGAGGTATGAAGGCTTGGTTGGCCTGGGCGGGAAATCAGAATCAGGAACCTGGTATCGGGTGCGAGCGACAGTCGGCACCTCCTCCGACTGCGCTACATGCGCCCAAACAAAAATCAATTAGGTGATTCAATTCTAAAAACTCCATAAAGAATAAATGAAGGCGTTAATTAATTCCCTTATGGGATGCGCCACGCATTCTACTTCTACGGGATATCGTGGAGGCCAATTGCTACGCATTTATCCTATCCTATGGACGCATGTAGTGCAGTCAGAAGAGGTGCTGACTGTCCCATGCAGCTGATATCAGGCTCTTGGTTCGAATTTCGCCCCCAGGCCAACAATGCCTTCCATCCCTCTAAGGGCGGTGAATTTATTTACTCACTTGTTACGTTGTCGGAAAAGAAATGTCGTTTTTACCCAAAAACAAATTTTATTATAAGTACAGAATGAGAAACTCTTAATATAAAAGGTAATCTCCATTGTTATCTGTGACATCTCGCCAACATTCGCAAAGAGTGGATACATTTCTGACTAACTCTGCTCGTTATTCTTAGTCGATCACCGTTAATCTAAAAAATTGTTTCAAAAACCCGACGAAAAGGAACAAACCAGGACAAAAGATGCCTTTAAAAATGCTCCTTAAGTAAGTATAATTTCATTGGCTATGAATTAATAATAGCGGAAAAATAACAAATCGAAAACAGGCAACATTACTATTCCGACAACCTATTAATTGCTAATTCAATGTTATGTTTAATTAATATTTAGGTTATTTAAAACGGAATTGGCACTAGACTTGTCTGGAAGGGATAAACACTGACTTGTTCATCGGCTGGCCATCGCTTCACTGTACAAGACAAGTACGCATTTAAATCGCGTCCAGGATACAATTTCGTCGCGTAGGCCCTTCATCGTCATCATGTAGTTCTTACCACAGTGACCAGAAATGGCGATGTTGTACCCGTTATTCGAGAAGCTGTGCTGAATGCTGGACGGATTCGCGTTGTGCACTCCCTGCAGTGTTATATAAACCTTTACAAACCTGTTCGACTCATCCCAATCGTAATTTTAACCTTTACTGTGGGGAGGCCTGTAGAATTAGAGGACTTCTCAGTCTTAACGGTAGCGCTCGGAAATACGCTGTTCGGGAACAGCCTCCGGCAGTTGAGCACTGAGCTCTTCGATCTCCTCCACTAATCATGTTTGAACATTCGACCGTTTAGACAGACCGCGAATGTAACGAAGTTCCTCGACGTCGTGCAGTAACTCTTCAGCAGACATGGATGGCGGCTATTTATGGGTGCTGATGCTCAAACTTGGGTAATTAAACCATGTACATGGTATTGCGCGCGTGTAGCGCAGTCGGAGGAGGTGCCGACTGTCGCGTGCACCCGATACCAGGTTTCTGGTTCGGATTTCCCGCCCAGGCCAACCAAGCCTTCCATCCCTCCGGCTTCTTTGAATTGGTACCAGACGTGTCTGGGAAAGATAAAGCGCTGAATTGTTCATCGGCTGGCCACCGCAAGTCATTGTATGTCCAAATACGCATTCAAGTCGCCTCCACGACATCCCGTAGAAGTAGAATGCGTGGCGCATCCTAAAATGGATTGAGTAACTGTTCTTTATCTTTTAGTAACATACGTGGCGTATCCTGCAATGGAATTGTTTGACTCCGTATTTTTGTTCGTGCATCGTTCATCGTTCGCACATCCATTAGCAGCACAGTCATGACCGCCTGGACTAATCTACGTTAATAGACGTCGCTGCATGTATAGTCATAAGCTCCTGTAAGGTGCTCAATCGTCACGAATAGGCAGATTTCTGTAAGCTTTATTTTTGTTGTTCCGCCTCTGAAGAGGAACTTCCGCTCACATTATTGCTAATCGTTGACGCTTCTTACCAGAGAATGCCTTCAGTTTCACATGAAGCTTCGGGCAAAAATCTAGATCATTTGAAAGAGCTTGACATGCTGACTGCAAATATTTATTTATGTATTTATAGCTGCACCTAAGTACGCTCATAAAACAGGCTAATAACAAACACAACAATCTCGAAGAGTTTCAGTTAACTCACCTAAGTCAACAAAATGAATAATAATGTCATTATGCCCGCAATTTCATTTTTTAAATATCTTTCCACTGTTTCGTAGTCATTTAGAATCCCAAGTACAAGTACCCTAAATAAATGGATGGTCGTAAAAGTAATAATAAAATAATAAGTGAAATAATAATAATAAGGATAAAGGATAAAGGACGGCGTTACTCAATCCCTTCGGATGCGGCAGCGCATTCTACTTCTACGGGATGTCGTGGAGGTGACTTGAATGCGTATTTGGCCATACAATGACTTGCGGTGGCCAGCCGATGAACAAGTCAGCGCTCTATCCTTCCCAGACAAGTCTGGTACCAATTCATCGACCCCGGAGGGATGGAAAGCTTGGTTGGCCTGGGCGGGAAATCCGAACCCGGAACCTGGTATCGGGTGCACGCGACAGTCGCGCCTCCTCCGACTGCGCTACACACCGAAATAATAATAGGTGAAATAAAATAATAAATAATAGGTGTCAATTTTATATAACCATAATTTAATAAAATAATTGGGTATAACAGTGAAGAGGTCAGTTAGGCAATCAGTATCAGCTATGGCATGATTCCGAGTTAATGAGGAAATATAGAGATCCAATTCACTAAATGAATCTCCAAAGCGGGTTCTGGCCAGTCAAAGTTCGCATTATCCACTTCAGATCACGCGAGCATTGCGCGGCCATAAGCTGCGGGGGCGACGCAGTGGGAACGTTCTCGCCTCGAAGAAACGGAAAGATTTGAAGTTTGCAATTTATCCTCAGTTGGGCGTTACAGTACCGCCGCTAAGCATTCAGTAAATTGGATCTCTATATTTCCTCATTCACTCAGAATCACGCCATAGCTGTACTGATTGCCTTTGCCCCTGACCTCTGCACCGTTATATCACAATTATTTTAATAAATTATGGTTATATAATACTGACTTGTTATTTCACCTATTATTACTTCACTTATTATTTTATTAGGGATTACTTTTACGACCATCCATTTATTTAGTGTCCTAGAACTTGGGATTCTAAATGACTGCGAAACACTGGAAAGATATTTAAAAAATGAAATTGCGGGCATAATGACATTATTATTTATTTTGTTGATTTATGTGAGTTAACTGAAACTCTTCAAGATTGTTGTGTGTGTTATTAGCCGGTTTTATTAGCGCACTTAAGGTGCAGCTATAAATAAGTAAATATTTGCAGTCAGCATGTCAAGCTCTTCCAAATGGTCAAGATTTTTGCCCGAAGCTTCATGTGAAGCTGAAGGCATTCTCTGGTAAGAAGCGTCAGCGGTTAGCTATAATGTGAGCGGAAGTTCCTCTTCAGAAGCGGAACAACAAAAATAAAGCTTACAGGAATCTGCCTAACCGAGACGATTGAGCACCTTACAGGAGCTTATGACTATACATGCAGCGACGTCTATTAACGGAGATTAGTCCAGGCAGTCATGGCTGTGCTGCTAATGGATGTGCGAATGATGCACGAACAAAACCAGTGGAAAATATAATTTATTGTAAGGATAAGGACAAAGAACGGCGTCAAGCAATTCCTTTGCGGGATGCGCCACGTATTCTGCTTCTACGGAATATCGTGGAGGCGATTTAAATGCGTACTCGTTTCGTACAATGAAGCACCGTGGCCGGCCGAAGAACGAGTAAGTGTCTTATCCACTCCAGACAACTCTGGTGCCAATCCCATTTAAAATAACTTAAATATTACAGGGTGCGCCATAAATATGGTCACTCAACAAAAAGCAAATTACTCACGGGAATTTGCCAGGGAATAGCGAAACTTTCTCAACAGTTTACTAACAATCTATGTAACACGCAAAATGGATATCATCTAATATGATCTTCCTTGCACGAATGACAACCTTCAGACGCTAAGGGTAGGACTAAACGACAGCACGCAGGGTTGCCTGCGGAATTTCCTTCTATGCTTTTTCACGTGGAGATTTCAATCCTCGAATCGTAGTGCGCCTTTTAGCGCAAGCTTCACCCTCTAGAATGAACCAACACAGTAATGCATAACACTCAAATCTTACGAGTTTGTCGGCCATTTAGAAACAGGGATGAAGTTGGGAAGATTCCTTGCGCACCACTCCTGAGTCTTCTTGGACTTATGAGCGGGTGCGCCGTTCTGTTGAAAGGTCCATGTTGTATTTCCAGAGTGTTCTTGAGCCTAGGGAAGCAACTCCTTCATCACAATGTCGTTCACGTAGACATTGGTGTTGACCTTTGCTCCTTTTTCAATGAAAACCAATCGTGACCGTCCTGTGGGGCAAACTCCGGCCCAAACCATCAGGGAAGCTGCATGAGAGTTTCTGTTAACGGTGTCTGCATCCTCAACACTTTCAGCCAATAACCGCGAGTTTTGGCGGTCAAAATGCTGTCAATTGAGAAAAGTTTCGCATCAGTGAAGAACGTCGTGCAGTGGTCGTGCCGTTCGAGGAGTCTTGGACATTTTTTTCTTCTTCCTTCCATCTGTGCAGGCGTTTGTCCGTGCAGTTGACGGAACTGGTAGAGGTATAGTCCAAGTTCATTCTTAGCAACTCGCTTCATCGTCGTAACCGATACATTGAGCTCGGATGCCATCTTTCTCACGCTGTGGCCTGTATTCGTAAAAAATAAGCTACCAACGAAGGTGCAATCCTAGTTGGTGGTGGAGGCTCCTAAATTTTTTCATGAGAATTGAATGTGTTCAGTATTGTCCTAGATTGAACCTACTCATTACATGCAAATAACTGCATTAACGAATTCAAAATAAACAACATAGAAAACATGAGAATATGTGACATTTTCGAGCTGGGCAGGAACGTTTGCAAATGATTAGGATGTGATGTACATCTCTTGTCTGTGTCCACGGATCTGGTATCGCACTCAAAATGCTTATTTATTTATTATTAAAATACTTTGTATAAGACAGGAGTGAGATAAAACTGCAATACAACAAACGCAGAAACTAACAACAAAAGTAGCTCCTAAATACCTACGCACAGGTAATTTGGTTTGCTGCAATGTGTTTGAAAGATTATAGGCCTACCGGCTGGGAGGTAGTCTTAGTAAGTTGTAGGTAGGCTACGCCTGTTCTAACTGTGAACAATTTAGCTCTTACCGTGGTCTTAGGCTTAGAGAAGAACAATTTATAATTAAGAATAATTGATTGACGGTTTCTTTGTCTAGTATATTTAATTCATTGATGTAGTCTGTTTTGTCTGCTACAATATGGTACGTTCTCGATATAAGAATGGTAGTAAGTGGCAGTAAGGGCCGCTCCATTACTAGGTCTGCACAAAGGACGGTCTTTCTTAGGCTCCTCCCTTCCATCTAGGAATTCAGAAACTGGGTCTATCTGAGCAGCCAGCTTGGTGTAGTTTACATAGTTCTACATGTTGCTGCCTATTTATTGTGTTCCGTTATGTAGTGAAATCGTTTAAAAGCAGCCACCACCAGCTAGATTTGTAATGTTATTTTCAGCTCAAGCTGAGCAGTTTCCTTACCAAACTATTTCCAGTTTTCACTACTTCTTGCTAGTAAGCATCTTTCATATCAAACTTTGCACTTTTCAAGAAAGTCTGAAAATGTAGATTCAAAAACTTTACTACCTATGCATGGTATTCCAACAAAAAGCCTGCATCGTTTGAATGTTCATTAATTTGCTAACTTATCGCACGGTCGCCAGCGCTGAGCGGTTGCACCCGTCAACACTCTGTGGTAATCTCTGTTCGTACTGCCTCGCACACTGGCAAGAGCAACTTCTGTGCCTGTCGTTGAGGTACTCATTGTGGCAAGTGAGTACGAGTAGATTTTGGTTCTAGGCCAAATACGCATTCAAATTGCCTCCACGATATCCAGTAGAAGTAGAATGCGTGGCGTATCCCAAATAAGATCGAGTAACGCCGTCTGGTCCTAGTCCGGGGCCACATAACTAAAAAGCAGGTAACAAAATGAATTTGACTTACCGCGCGGCTACTAGAGAACGGGTTGGAACCTAAAAGAAACCAAAAACGAACGAACCAACAAAAAATAAAAAATCGTCGCGGTTTACAACCGTCTTGGCGGGCAAAGAGCGGAATGGAGTCATGCCGCGTGCCGACCGCCTCCTGACATGTTGTAGGACCCAACCTGGTGAGGAGGGCACACAAATTTGCCGACGTACAACCGCAACAAATGTAATTTTTCGTTTTTTTTTCTTTGTGGTTTTTTTTTGTTTAGGGTCCTATGTTGTTCTGTAGGAGTCGATCGGTAAGTCTCAAGTGAATTTGTTATATATAATACTTTTTTATTATGTGGCTCCCCGGACTAGGATAGATCCGAGATTTTTTCTCAATTGCCACCTGTCCAGGTACATTTTTGACGTTCTGGTCCTCTATTGCGTTCGTTGACGTTCGATTTTCCTTTGGTCTACCTGCGGACTTGTCAGCAATGGAGAACAGTGCCATGGCAACTACATCTGCATCAGCCTCTCTATCAAAGGAGCTTCAAGGCCAGCTCGCTGAACTCTTAAAATCCGTGCGCGTTCCTGTTGTAGTGAGGAAGATTATCGACGCGATGGCAAGCGAGATCGCTTCGCTCTGAAAATGACCGGCTGAAGCTCGAGCTCGGTCCCGATTGGTGTTAGAGTTCTGATAGCAACAAAAATCATTATTGTGGTGTTTACATTATTGAGTGAATTCCATTATATGCTGAATAAAAAACAAATAATTAAATCTTCGCATAACTTTCTGAGCAACCTAACACTCTTAGAGTTCCTTTTGTTGTCCTCCACACATTCACACAGAATGTGAATGCACGGCTCATACCCAAGGATATCAATAACAGCGACCGGTGTCCCCTAATCAGACATGCACATGGGCATCTCTAGTCACAGCAACAAAATAGATTTATAACAACAAGCCAAACAACAAATGAGGCTGTTTATAACAACATTTAGCTGTACATCGACCAACAGACAGCTATCAACAATTCAACAATCAACATGCAGCTCTCAACAAATATGCACAACGCTCCTAAATCACGCGAGTTCCTTTCTTCACCTCCGCCACGGACCGTTTTTCGACGTATTTTTTCTGAACATCAAGATTTTTTCGACCTAATACCCCCGTGACAGATTCATTTCCTCACCTTCAGCTTGGTCTTCAGCTTCTTCTTGTTTCGTTCGCCTCCAATAGGCAACATGTTTCGCTTCTGTAGACTTGCCATGCGATCATTCAGTACATGTCCTTGTGGTTTCAACTTCCGAAGAGAATCAGCTAGCTCTTCCTGAAGAAAAGGCATGCAATACAATGTACTACAACACCACGGAAAGCAGCGAACTTAAGGAAGAAAGTAAACTCTCACCTGCAGCAGAAATGGATCCTCGCAGTCTTTGAACTCTCCACCGCCAAGACGTTGCCTGGTGGTCATCTGTAAGATATCGCAAACATGGATTTTCACAGATCGTACTAACCGTGTCAAGCAAAAGACTACCTTCTTAAGGAACTTCTCCTTCTTTCGCTTCGCCGCCTTTTCTAGAGTCTCCTTCTCCACACGCTCCAAGCGTTTGTTAATAGTTTTAGCTCTAAAGTGCAATAACTTTGATCGTGCCGAGTGGATCCGCAGCAGATTTACTCAACGGTACTAACAGGAAAAATGTTAACGGAACAGAGTGCTGGTTTAGACAGTTATAGACTTATCACATGTGATACTACTACATAATAATTAGTATGGCTGCATATAACACTTCATTCTGTATTTTACAGTAATTTCGGGATTACTGCATTTTCACCACTCCAGAGGTCAAGGAGAGGTAGAGTTTTTTTTTTGCCTAGACCTTCGTTCAGGTGGGAGGCTTGTTTAGGGTGCTGATCGCGAATCTGATCGATCGCGCTTTTGTTACTACGCTGGAGCACGGTGCTTTATGGCAGGTACGGGTAAGTGACGCTTCAGAATGGATTCCTGGACTCAGATTCATCAACTGCTTCCCGCCCTCTGACGTGAAAATACCGCCAACCCGATGCTGATGAATGTCATATCAGAGGGTTTGCCGGTATTTCATCGTCAGAGGGTAGTAAGCTGTTGATGAGTCTGACTCCTGATGGTACACTGAATGTCCAGGGCCGAGTCATCATGTCCTTTTGCACCATCTCCACATACTGCAGGTTGGTATATCTCTATGGAGTCGTTACAACAAGGACACAGAGGCGTTGCTGCCTGGGCGAAGTTTTGGCGAAATCGGTGATTGTGACGTTGTTGGCCTTCGTCACCCGTACCTACCGTAATCCAAAGTATCTTCAAAAACCGATGTCAAATTCATGATTAGCACCTCAAACAATCCCCTCGGTGAATGTTGGGCGAAATCGCTGATTATAATCTCGGCGGGCGCGTGTAGCGCAGTCGGAGGAGGTGCCGACTGTCGCATGGACCCGATACCAGGTTCCTGGTTCGGATTTCCCGCCCAGGCTAACCAAGCCCTCCATCCCTCCGAGGTCGGTGAATTGGTACCAGACGTGTCTGGGAAGGATAAAGCGCTGACTTGTTCATCGGCTGGCCCGCATTTCATTGTAAGGCCAAACACGCATTCATATCGCCTCCACGACATCCCGTAGAAGTAGAATGCGCTGGCGCATCCCAAAAGGGATTGAGTAGCGCCACCCTTTATCCTTATCCTAATCTCGGCAGCCATAGTCACCCATACCTATCGTAATCAGTCGAATTTTCAAAAACGGATGTCAGATTCGTGATCAGCGCCCGAAATAACCCCTGGGCGAGGTTTGGACGAAAAAAAAAATCCGACCTCTCCTCGATCTCTGGAGTCGTGAAAATACAATAGCGATGAAATTTCTTGAAAAAAAAAACTACTGGAATAGTCCTAATAGATCAGCATACTTGTATACGTCGTGCTGTCTCTTCTCAATCTCTTTTCGCTTTTTATGCTCTCGTTGAAGTTTCTTTTCTTTCAGTGCCTTCTGCCTCTGTTGTCGGGTTTTTCGCTTCAGTTCCGAAATTGACACCTTACCGCCTGAAAAAAGACAATATTAAAATCACACTGTTCACAGCCAAGTTCGACGTTGCTAAAACTTCATTGACAACATTGCTTTCTGGCCTGAACCCTCATTATTTAGCAACTATTATAATTTCTCTTATAATCTGTTCAGTTAAAGAGATTCACATACTCGTTATGTAGGACCCGTACAACCAGCTGCTTTTGTGGTGAGAACCTGTTGCAGTGGGTGTGACGGGCTGGGCCGATTGGCCAGGGGCCCGGCGCGATTCCCTGCACCCCGTTGTCGCTCCAGTGGTAGTATATCGTTAGGCTTAACGGCCGGCTCCTGTTGCTAGAGTGTTGCCGGATAATCGCCGGTGCTTATATCCACATATATCCAGCTCGTACCTACTCAAATATGTGCATACGCATATAGGTGCGTATATACTATGTATACACATGTCTATACATCTGTATAGCCAGTCATATACATAGAAACAGGTTCTCACCACAATAACAACTGATTGTACGGGTCCTAATAACGAACGTCTGAGTGTGTCGTAATGGCTGAGCCTGGAGAAAAGCTGACAACCCCAAACAAAGAGAGAAATAGCGTAATGAGTTAAGGCGTAGACAAAACTTGGTGAAAGGTTACTCTGAACAACAAAGGTTGTACAGATGTTACAGTGCAGTCTACAGGACGCAGTGGTCAATGGTACGCTACGAATTGAGTATCGCTTCACATTTCGACCAGGTCAAATAAGCCCTCTGTAGATTGTGAATGGACTTACTCGTGAGGAATAAAACATTGACTTGCCCATCGTCTGACAACCATCGTGTAGGCCATACATATATCCATGTTCTATGATGTACCATAAAGTAACGCGTGACTGTTCCAAAGAACGGCTCAGCTTTGTCTCTTACCCATAATGTTTTAAGAGCCGGTTCTTTATACTCTAAGGTCACGAAATTGAGTTAGGTTCACCAAACAATCTAAAGCTAACGCTAGTTACTGCTTCAGAATGTGCGATGTGTTCCTTCTGCTTCCATAATGCCAGTTAGGAGCGAATAGCGCAGCAACATAAATGAAAAATTTGATGGATCATTCAGTGATGTTGCCTTGCAAGGCAAATGTAAGGCCTCGTTAATACTTCGACGCCGAGCGACGCGACGCCAAGTATAGTGGCCACATTGATCGGGCGACGCGATCGATCAATTTGGCCACTTTACATGCCGTCGCGTCGCTCGGCGTCGGAAGTATAAACGGGGGCTAACACCAACTTTTCGCCCCAGACAGAAGCATGACGGGGAGCAAGCCGAACATACAAAAGCGCGATGCGGCCGCGGCGACTGCTGCCGCAAACGCGATGACTACATAGTGTGTTGCTACAATCACGGGGTCTAATGCTCTTGTAGCTGTATAAGCTTCTTCTGCTAAGCTATTTGAGAGTAAACTGGTGCACTTAGTCGGGGAAAATCGATATTTCGAAAGCGAATTGGATGATCTAATCGAAGAAATAGACAATTGCTTCCATTGTGAAGATTTAGGGTCCGTTTGTGTCAAGAAGCTTCATTTCTAAAAACCACATATCTAGTTACAATACAGTACACCTTGGAAGTTTGTTAGAACTCAATTTTCACATAACAGCCCACCTAGGAGCACTGCGTCTGTGGCGGTTCTCGCGCGTGCGGCAGAGACCGCCGCGCGCGGCGAAAAATTGTATGTTCGTAATACCAGCCAAGCATGACTGACCTCCGAGAAAAACAAATCGGAAAAAATACTGGCATGTGAGAACGCAATGGTGATTCCATCCCACTGTAACCTGCACGTCTATTTCTCTTCATAACACGGATATGGGCGAGAGGTGCGCAGGCGACGGAGGCGCTGCACTTCGATTCAAAGTTCTTGGTTTGGTTTTCCCGCTTAGCCCACCCTAGCCTTCCACTCCTACGGCATGAACAAACCGGGGTCAGACTCGTCTAGGAAGAACAAACACTGGCTTGTCTACCGGATGGCCACCGCATGTCATTGTGTATGCCAATTAAAGCCGTTCCACGATATTCCGAAGCAGTAGAATGCGTGGCGTGTCCCGCAAAGGGAGTAACTAAGCCGAACTTACGATTACTCCTTTAGTCATAATATCAACGTGAAATTCGGTAAAGCACGAATCAACGTTGGAAAAATCGCAATCGGGAATTATGTTCGCCACAGTAAAGCCATCCACTGAACGCGTCTGTTTACCGCGCGTAGAGTACCAAAATTATGTTGAGGAAGCTACGTTTCGTTAGATGTTGAACCGCATTAAGGAGACAATTCTTTGTCGGTCGGGGGCGCGTTTGAGTTCGCCAAGGTCATCAAGAAACTCAGCTTCCAAATAATTCCAACAATTTCAAAGCAGTCGTCCATCGTTACTTGCAAGTGGAACAGTGAAGCTTATCGGCTTCTTTTTTACTGTTGCCTAATTTTCTCTTATTATACGCTTCTACAGCGTCATATCGGTCACCGATATGACGCTCTTCGTGTCTCTCGAGCGAGGAGGATTCATTGGACCATTCTGGCACGCGACAGGGACGAATGGAGATGCTGCTGGCGCCCGCTCGAACAAGTCGATGATCAACGGGACGCCAGGCGATACAGGGATACGCTTCTACATCTATTGTTATGTAGTTGATTTTTTGTTTCCCTTCCTTGCTGGTCGTGTTGGGTTCAGCTGTGTTTTCATTGCTGTTTTTTCATTGCTTTTGACATGCTTATTGATGTAGTAAATGTTAAGTGTTAAATGAAGAGGAAGAATGCTTTAAAAAATCAATTAAGCGCACCAGCATCCTCCATGTGTACATCTTCACCCTCTTTCACTTCCTCGTTTTCATTGTCATCGGCATTGTACCTCGGATCGATCACCAGTCCCTCGGTTTGTTCCAGTTCTCTTTCGGCCTAAAAAAAGATCGCAATGGAATAATCAAGGCGAAGGGAGGGACGAAGAGAGGCAGAAGGCAAGCCTAGGCCTCAGAAGCCCTTCTGGATCAAGGTAATGTTCGAGAACGAGGCCTTGACTTGAGGGTTTTGTACTTCCACGACTTCAGAGACATAGGGGAGATCAATAAACACTTTTCTCTCAAGCTTTGTTCAAGTGGTTATATGAAGAACTGATCAGGAATATGATAACTTTTCTTTTAACTTTCGACCGATCAAAGTAGGCTACTGTAGGTACCGGGAAGCAATGGTGGAGGGTTATGACCACCGATTTCTCGCGAAAATCGCCTTTGGTGGTGAGTTAGTGTGCTACTCGCGAAAGTTCTTTTTTCGTGTTAAGGTTTATTTTTTCGTGTTACGATAAAGAGAGATAGCTATCGGTAATACTGTACAATAATCTTTAAAAAAAACGTTCAAATTGCGGAAAAATATGTTGCATTTTTGCAAAGTCCTTGAACTTATCGAGTTGGAGCCATTAAACGATTTCTATAGAATCGTACAGTCCCGCAAGGCAATGCCTTCTGAACATCGAATATGCTGAAAAAATGCAAAAATACTGCAAGGTCAAGAAGTACAATACCCGACCCCGAGCCTATGAAGCAGTTTTTTGTTCACTCTCGTATTCACCAAACAACCTGGCAATATAGAAAGGGTGTCAGAAAAATCGTTTCGCTCACTCATGTAGCCGACCTTTTCCAACCTTCAGTTCCAAAATCAGAAATAGTATACAAGTTGATGATTCAGAAAAAAAACTGGCAGATTCGTGACTAGCACCATAACATCTCAAGCACCCCTCATAGGCGAAGTTTGCACGAAAACAGTCATCATGACCTCGATACCGTTACTCACCCTAACTACAGCATCCTAGGGTTATACTAAAAACGGATTTTATTTCCGTGATCAGCACGTCAAATAACCTCCCGCGTGGTCCGAGTCTGGGCGCAAACGGTTGTCATGAGCCTCACTACCATCGCACACTTCCCGTAACCTAACATAACAGACCGAAATTTCTTAGGATATCAAATCCGTGATCAGAACCTGAAACGACCTCGGTTGGTAGTAGCGTGGAGATGATTTTATGACCTCTTCTTGGCCTTTTCAGGTATGAAAGCACAACAGTGCGGATGCTTTAAATCGATTCTGTGTGCACATCAGATTAACGACCCATACTTTCAAAAGAACAGTGCTTTATTACCCCAGTCTGACGAGTCGACCTGCGTCGCGCAAATGTCGCCCAATTCCCAACCCCGAGCAGCCTGGACTCATACCCACCCGAGCTGAGAAGTACGTCTTCTACCTTAACCCTGCCAAGCAGCGAGTCTGGGTGAGACCTGGCGACCTGTTACCGAACTTCGTTCACCGGGATGTTCACGGCGAGAAGCACCTTCTGAACTTTTGAGTCTGCGCCTATGGACCGGTATAGTGGAAGCTGTTTTCCAAAAGCACGACGATGGACTCCAAGGCCATGGTGAACGAGATAGAAGAGATGGACCGGCGACTCGCACTTATTCGGTGTCAGCGCTTCAAGAAGGTCCTCCTCTTCGACAACGCCGACCCCTTCGGGTAAAAGTGATCACGGATAAGCTTCCTCAGCTGGACTACGTTTACATGCCTCACCCACTGTATTTGCCGGACATCTCTCTATGCGACTACCATAACTTCTTGAGCCTATAGGACTTCATGGTCGGAAGGGACACAAGGACCCGAGCAGACCTCGACAACAATAACGAGCAGTGGACCAGCACCAGGCCTAAGCAGTTCTCGAAGGATGGGATCAGGAAGTTGGCTGATCGATGGCAGCAAGGTCATTGACTTTAATGGCGAATACATTCCTCAGCACCGTTGAGTTGTAATCCTACTATATATAAAGGAGCACGGCAGCCGAACACGTCGGCAACCGTGCATGGCGAGCCGCAGACGTGCCGAACACGTAGGCAACCGTGCATGGCGAGCCGGAGACGTACCGAACACGTCGGCGACCGTGCATGGCGAGCCGTAGACGTGCCAAACACATCGGCAACCGTGCATGGCGAGCCGCAGACGTGCCGAACACGTCGGCGGCACAAAACTTCGGCCCTGAGGGTAATCGAGGTCGCTGAACACGAATCTGGAGTCGGCCAATCGATATCGATCGATATTGTCGATTTTTTGTGGATGTCGTTCAAGTGGCGCGAAACTTCGGCTCTGGGGGTAATCAAGGTCGCTGAACACGAATCTGAAGTCGGATCAATCGATCCATCTCGATTAGCATAAAAGTCAGAAGGCCTAGGGAAGAATAGGAAACCCGTAGCGGCCATGGCGTCCTATTGTCGGGGTTTGGGGGCGAAGCCCCCATCCAGTCGTAGGCGGCCGCTAGGCCGACGTACGACTGGTTGAGTTATAAAGAGATAAAGAAACTTGTTGAATTTGTCTCATTACTTTTGGCCCACATAATAATAAGCGCCTGACTGTGAGGTCTCCTTACCAGGGAAGCGTCTCATAATCAGGCGTATTTCTGAACTGAGAAGATGAATAACACTTCGGGATGCTTCGAAAAAACTTCAAATTGCAGGAAAAATATTTCATTTTTGCAATCCTTGAACCACTCGAGTTATCAAGCCTAAACGTTTACGATCGAATCGCAGTCTCGCAAGGTAATACCTTCTGAACATCGAATATACTAAAAAAGACAAAAATACTGCAAGGTCAAGGAATCGAACACCTGACCCCGCGTCTAGGAAATAGTAATTTTCCGCATATTCCTGGTTTGGGAGCCATTGTCTTGTAAGACTGAGTGATTCCATAACTTTTAGAGCCCCATCGATAGGTTCAAGGACATTGCAAAAGTGAACATCGTTTTTGCAATTCGATTTGTTCAATGATTCTCGCAGTGTTACTCATCTTCGCTGGTCATACACACGCCGGAGACTCTTTCCTGGTTAGTTTGAATATGTAAACTAGCACTGTCGATTTTCGCTGGCCGGTGGGAGACATCTGATCACGACCCAACACAAAACCCATAACCTTTAAACAACTACAATACACTTACATGTGTCACGACGCTCTCGAACTTCGGTTTGCTCGCCTTCTGAATGCGTTCCTCCTCTTCCATCAGCTTTGTTTCATCCTGCACAATCTTCTCGATGTACTTCTGTAAACAAACAAACATAGGCAACTCCAGAAGAAAGTGCAAATGATCGCACCAACCTGATAATCCTCCGCTTCCGGATTGTACGAGACGCCTGCGTCTGGCAATGCAACGGGATCCAACAGACTTGGTTTGAATCTACACGTCTTCGGCGTGTTCGGCAGCTTCTTCTTCGTGTACCGCAGCAGATGCTCTCCAGCCTCTTTGAATTCCAACTCCACTTTTGGCACAAAGTCTAAAGATTATCTGATCTACCATTGGATAGGCAACAGAAGACGATGCTACTACCTTTTTCCCATAGATCATAGGCTTCTTTCTGTTGAACTGGCATCACAGGCTCCGGTTGCTGGATCCTTCTCCTCAGTTTTGGCTGCTTTTTGACGGGGAACTTCGGCGCAGGCAAGGGCTGCGGCTTTTCCTTGCTGAAACGTGACTTACGTTTACCATAAACGACTTTCAAAGACCTGAACAACGAAAAAGTGACTGTTTGGTTCCAATGAAAATCCACTTGGCTATCAATGCGTGAGAAAAGGTATCATGACTGACCTTAAACGTTTCTTGGTGAACTCTTGAAGGTAGTGTTAGGATGGGTCTATACCAAAATGCGGAAGTTTTTTCGGAATGTTACTTACATACTATCTTCACCTCACACACGAACTGGGCGATTCGAACAAAGCGCTGATGGTCAGTGTCTGTGAGTCGTTGCTTTGCGAGAAATTCCTCAAGGACAATGCTAGTAAGCACGAGGGTTGAGTCCTTTATCCACCCACACAACACTACCATTGGCAGCCCGCGACGAAATACCTCCGAGGGAAATGAAAAGTGACCGGTACGGAAGGAAGAGCCTACTTTGTTGTTGGTAGGATCTTAAGGGAAGGCTCCTCTCTATGGTTCTTTCCGATAAAGCCAGTTTCCGATCAGAAAGGCTCCCCAAGGGTGAACAAACTGAGAAGTTGGCCGATGGACAGATTCGATCGAAGCGCCCAAAACGCCACAAAGCCTGTCTACTGCGCGACTACGCCCGTCACTACCTCGCAAAATTGAGCAGCCAGAAGATTGCCGAATTCGCATGGAAAGTTTTCCTCAATGGGCTTCTTCTCCCGACTTCGGTTCTTCTAACTACTGCCCATTCTCGCCTAGAAAGTTCAATTCAATGAGTAGTTACCAAGTCCGACTTTCTATGAATCTCGGCATGATGTCGAATTCGTAATAGTTCTTCCTTGAACTCTAGGCGAGGTCGGTAACAGCGTTTATTATGCTTACGTTCCGACGAGATCGCCTTCCTCTAGTCAGGTTACGATCTTCGTTGGTACCCTCACGAGCACTACTGCCCTGATCTCCTGACGATTCCTGGTTAGGCTCTGAAGAAGGCGATCTCGCCGAAAGGTAAGCCTAATAAACGCTGTTACCAACCTCGCCTAGAGTTCAGGGAAGAAATACTACAAGTTCAATTCAGTTGGAACACGAAACAGAGATAGTCTGCTTGGATGAAGTGGCTATTCAGCTGAGCCAAGATTGTTACGTCTTACAGATTTCAATGAGGCTCACGTTGCAGCGATGTTACCTTCTCTCAGCCTCTGAAAGTCGAAGTGATTTAGGAAACTATCCTCCGAGATGTTATTTTATTCTACAGCTACAGGAATCCATCTGAAGGCCTTACGTCCAAAGAAGTACCGCATTACTTGTCTTAGATGGACTCATCACCTTACAAACGGGCACACTAGTTTCCATCTATAGTCGACGATCAGTAATTCTATTTAATAGCACCTTCAATACTTAATTTATAACGCTATCATCCCTCATACCGTTTATTAACCACTTGAACGCAATGAAGGAATATCGGCGTAGAAATAGTAATCGGAGTATCGAGACTGGATTCAACACCGGCGTTCATTAGCCTTGCTGTTTCATAAACTTCTCAAGAGGTACTAAAATTCGCATAAATTCGTAAAAGTGCCACGTAGCCTGGGAGTCATATTGCCATTAATGAAAGATGAATGAGGAATGGAATGAGTCTTGAGCTCCTCGACGAACGTATAGGCGCCTTTTGGAAGTTTTGGGAAACCCTCCCATTTTTAGTTGCATAGAACTTTGGATAGAACCCATGGTAGCCCATCTGAGCGGTTTATTAACAGTCTATGAGTTCCTATATTCAAAGCAGTGCGTCTCTACAACGAATCCCTCATTGTTGAGGCTTCCACTGGATTGAAAGACTAAGCTTTGCTCGCTTCACGCTTAATACCTTCATTATTTCGCTAAATAAAGAAAAAGCTTGAAAGCAGATGCAGAACCATATCACCCCAATACAACTTTTAAATGCCAAGATAATAAAGATTAGAACAAAGGCGGTGAAACCGTCTACTCTTGACTAGCAGCCGCCGCAGTTCTGGGCTAAAGTAGTCAAACAGCTGCCATAAGAATGAAGGAGACTTCGCAGTTAATCGAGCTTGTTTTGTCAAAAGAAGTCAGTGATTTCTCAAGCGAAAAAGAAGTTCCAGTCAAGACTTTTTGATCAAACCAATACGGGAGGCGAAAAGGATGAAAGGTTTCGCAGTAAGCGACAGTATTTCGAAGAAAGAAACTCTCATACTTCACCGTGCACGATGACTAGCTTGATTCTAGAAAGCTATGCTATAGTGGAAAAATACAAAATGAAAGGACGTACCCGATGTTTCTAGTTATCTTGTCCAACGCAGCCTGTTGGCGTTTAGTGTACTGTTTAGGCTCCTTCGGAGTCCGATCGATTGCAAACACATCGTCATCAGCTTTTGTTTCGACTGATCCCTGATTCTTGCCACCTGAAATTGCAAAAAATGATGCATGCATGCCGATCCATAGTCATAAGAAAACGGTTTAGTGATCTTATTTCCACACATAACAGCGCAGCAGTTCGAGGAGAACCTAAATCTCCCACTTCGATCCAAGGCTCGAGTATTAATCAACCAACACCTTTCATCTCTACACCTTGGTACCAGGTTTAAGAATAAACGCTGATTTTGCTATCGTCTGGTTACCTATGTTATTGTGGACCAAACACATTCAAATTCCCTCAATAACATTCCACGGAGGTAGAACGCGTTGTGTATAAAAAAAAAGGATTGAATAACGACAGCATGTATCCCTGTTCAGCCTAAGCAATCCTACTAGGCGAGTGATGGCGAAGGACGAGGAGGAGTCGGCTGTCGCGCGCAATTCGATTCAGTTTCGGCTCGGGCCCGCCCAGGTCAACTAAGCCTTCCATTTCTCCGGAGTCAGCGAATTGGTAGCGGACTTGTCTGAGAAGGATAAACACTGGCTTGTTCACCAACTGGCCACAGTAAGTCACTGTGTAGGCTAAATAGGCATAGTTTCCTCCCCACAACATCCTATAGAAGCAGAACACGTGGCGCATCCCAAGTGGGGATTCATTAGCGCCGTTGCTTTTCGTTTATGACCTCTTCTCCGAAATTTTTCATTATCGCCTTTGAGGATTTGACTCGCCGTTAAACGCACACAAGCAAGAAACTGCGGACGAGTTTTCGGACGAGTTGTCCGGGCGCGAAAGGTAAAAATTCAAACAGGCCAACACGGCGTTGGCGATGGGGCGCGAAATCCTTCAATGCAAGCATTACACGAGCGAGCCTCTTGTCGCTCAAGGGGGGAGGGGGGGGGCTCGGAGCAGGCAAGGGAAGGGACTCCAGGGTGTGGTGCAGCCAAGCTGCTCGTGTGGAAACTGCTCACATCGCCCAGGGGGGGGGGGTTCGGAGCTGGCTTCTGCGCTCTTCGAGTATCACTTCATGGGGCATCAACCGCTCAACAAATTCCCAATCGATCTTCACCTCCTCAAAGCTGGTGGTTGTTGCACCTGAAAGAACGAGATGGGCGACAGATATGCGAAAAAGATAAAACTGACTTGGACGCAAATCGTCTCAATATTCTTAAGAGTGCACAGACCGCTATAATCAACTTTGAGGAACGATAATCGCTAGAAAAACTAATTTAAGCATGCTGTTTGTCCCTTCAGACAAGGAGATTGTATAATGCTACCTCTCGTAGGTTAGGTTAGGGTGTTGTGATCCTATAATCACTTATGTCCAATCTCCGTAATTATCGACCTGACAACACTATCCAACCGGATCATTAACCACTCAGTACCTCGATAGCTATGTATTCTCTGGCTTACGGATAACGCCAACTTTGAACGCTAGGAACTGAACAATCTAGCGATATCTTCAATTGACTTTGTCCTGTCCTCGGTTGGTCCCCAAACGAATGACGTGTTAGAGCGCGTTAGAGGGCTCTAACACGTCATTCGTTTGGGGACCAACCGAGCTCTGGTACTAGGACAACTTCCCCTCAGTTTTTTGCTTGTGTACGTTTAACGAGGAGTGAGGATTTGTACAAACACTTTTAGAATGACAACACTGCGCGTTCAAATTTACAATGGGTAAGCCCTAGTTTATACTTGCGTCGCTGCGCGGCGCGATAGATCGATATCTATGACAATCATGATGGCGCGCCGCGTGGCGGCAGAAGTATGAACTAGGGCTAAAGGTGTAGTTATGGAGATAAGCCGAGAGGATTCTTCTAGTGGTAAATTTACAACAGAAGAAAACCCCGTCTGAGGATCGTATTTAAAGATACAAAACGGGAGCGACAGCGGTCGCGCGCGGCTGCGCCTGGCGCGTTGCCAGCTTCATCGGCCGATTACGGGGCAGCTCGCCCCGGGCATGCTGAGTCATTGGAGAGGCAGATTCCAGAGAGGAAAAGGCCAGTGGCGGTAACTGTACTGCTTCTTTGAACTCTCGTGCATTTCATGCGCTTGGCCAGGAAGGAAAGGCTTCGAGCGAGGCGGAAAGGAGGAGGGGAAGGGAACGTAAACGGATTTGGGGCTATGAAACTTAAGAAATTACGGTACTAAGCGGGCTGGTGCCTGCTGTACACCGGAAAGGTGGCTTAAAACGGGTAAGTTAGATCATCCACACCCCTCTCGGGATACCAAGGATCGATGGGGTTCAACGAATCGACGGCGCTTCCCTATGAAGAATGAACCTTAAATGTGATACAAGGTTCTGTGAGCGATGGGCTACTGGCACAGAACTCTGAGGCGAGCGAGGAGGGTGACAGGTAGCTTCATAATCTGCTTAACTACAAATTTCGCATGAAGTTAAACGCAGTAATGGAATAGAGAGTTGTAACTTTGCAGATTTCAACATTACGTTAAACAGATTCAACAGCGGAGCGCCACGACCCAGCACATTGGGTTTGCTTCTTCGCCGTTGATCGTTGGAGAAGAAAACAGAACCAGCATTCCTGTTTTGTGAAACCATAACAGTATCCAGTGTTGATGTCATATCTTCCTCAATTGAAAGTTCTGTTAAATATACTTAACAAGCCTTAGTAGCATGCCACTCTAGGCCATGCACTGTATATCTTGGACATAAGTTTCACGATAATCTCGAGTTCAAGAAGTGAAGCGGGTAAATGGGCACAAACAATGTTTAACTTCCTTGATATGTGACATTTTGCTCAGCTAAGTCATATCACTAACGGCTTGTTCTGTTTTAAAGTGGATCGCCTGCCTTTCATGCGTTCCTACAATCCAGATGCCAGTAGCAAGCATACTGACGTGATCCAATGCGAGAATTGCGGCAGGCCCACAGACTCAGACACTCGTTGCGTCCGAGCCGCGTCCCATAACAGCTGTTCCGTCCCAGCCGCGTACCTATTAGGACCGTTGCGTCCCATCCGCGTACCTATTAGCGGCGTTGCGTACCAGCTCCGTCCCACAAAGGTAGTTTTCGTGGTGAGACCTTCTCTTACGTCCCATCCTCGTCCCACAAGAGAAGTTTTCGGAAGTTACCGTCTCATCCGCGTCCCGTCTGCGCGTTCGGTCTGGCTTCTTGTGAACTGAACTCACCTCTAGCGGTTTCTGGTGTCCGACTGATGCTCGGAAGGCGGGGGGGGGGGGTCACCTTGTATGGCAGGCCTATACATTCTGTTTTGCACGAAATTAACGATTCTACACAGAACTGCTATGTTCTACCCTAGGGGTGAACTGAGGTTGGCCATTTCCAGTGTAGTTTGGCAATACAGGGTGCGTAAAAAGTATTGACGCAGTAAATGGCGGTTGTGGAAATAGTAATGCGCAGCAAATTTCGAAATATTCATTTGAGAATAATGGAAAATGATCTTACAAATACGATAGAATAACTCGTAATCGACATTGGCTCCTTTACTGTGAATACAGGAGCGAAAACGGCGGAAAAATTCATGAGCACGCGCCGCAAGTATTCGCTTGCATTTTGTTCCGTGCTTCGAACAGGGTAGCCTTCTGCGACTGGTTACTTCTGTTGAAAGTAGCACAGACCTCATTCTTCAAAATCGCCTAAAAAGAGTAATCCAGCGGATTCATGTTCAAGCTGTGCTCTTCTGAGAAACTGTTCACACCTGCGCGCGTTATCTGTTTGCCGTTATCGGGCAGAGGTTGACAATTTTTGATTTGAACGTTATCGTGCTTGAACATCTTGTAATCATCATCTGTTATGACAGAGCCGCGGCTGACGTTTGGGTTGTTGACCTCTTTTCTCATCCACCATTTCAAACACAGCTTAATTCTTTTGTTAATGAAGTATTCATTTCCTTTGGTAACAGCCAGGAAAGGCTCACCGTAACCACGACGGTATCATGTTTCTTCAGTTTTTACAAGAATATTTTTTGAACATGATATAGACAACAAAAATAACACACAAAAACTTTGAAAAGTAGAAAGAGAAAGTTGGAGCTGAAACAAAAACTAGGTGCGTCAATACTTTTACGCACCCTGTAATGTGTCTTCCTACCAAGGCGGATAACCACTCTGTACCCCGAATATCAGCCGGTAACCTCAGATGTCCTTGGTGTAATACACGTGAATTTTCAGGATATCTACCACTATATAATTGAGTTAGCCTTCGATGACGTTTGAGTGGTCAAACCTGCGTGAGATACGCATCCGCGCGGACAAAGTGTGCCTTTCAACATGGGATGCTGCCGTAGCAGAGGAAGCGCGGCCTTTCTCACACAGCGGCCTTTGCGCGTTTCTGGGCGTCCTGATTCCGAATACATGTCATCGCTGCCGTAAGCATGGGAGGACCACTAATCGTAAGGGGTGGTGGAGAAGGCAAGTAAGGGGAACCCCTAGCGTGGACCAGGAGAGCTACTAGGAAGGAAAGGAACAACCTGGAGGAGGGGCCAGGACGGGGAATCCATCAAGAAGAGACCAGTGGGGGTCAATAGTGGAAACAAGGAAGTGGGCCAGGAGTTGGGACCAGGAAGGTGGGGCAGGGAAGGGGGAAGACCAGTAAGGGCGGACCAACAATTAGACTCAGTAAAAAGAAACGAGTGAGGGGAACCTGGCGTCCGGATTCGGAAGGCGTTTCAATGATATCCGGCAACACAAACCGTTGGACATGCGGAGGAGCAACCTGAGGGCAGGAGTACTGCACAGCACAAGCCGATGGCGTTACTGGACAATCCAGAGAGTGCTTAAGACTAACGCGCGGAAAACAGCTTCATTCCATTAAAGTACGCAGCAGAACCTAGATGTTAGCGAATTTTAAGTTGTACAAAAACTACGCAATTGCGAGCATTTGTTATTACTAAGGTAAGGGATCCATCTAGCCGGGAGTTAGTTTTCATGTCAAAGTGATAGCGATATTTCAGATAGATTTTGATCTGAACAGCGTGCATACTTTATGCACGAGGAAACTTCGATCGACGAGGTTCGCACGTGGGTCAACAACTGCCGGCTTGGTGCGTGCTTTGACGTCTTCGTCGTCTCCGGTGGCTCCGGAATTCACCGTTAGAGCAACAGGACGTCGGTACCAGCTCCATTGAGTATTATTGTGCGACGACAGTTTAACAGCACTTTCTTATAATGTTCTCTAGTGCTATACCACTAATACGGTTAATACTATTAAACACTCCAGCAAGTTCATTGTTTTCCAGTGTCTAGTATACGCATATTTTCACTTCATAGTGGACATTTTTCGCTTTAAACCGGACATTTTTCATGTTAAACTAGACACTCAATTTAAAATTGGACAAGTGTAGAATTAATTTGGATATTTTGCTAATGAGTTGAGATGTCCATTGCTTAACCTCAAGGAATTGTCTTTGATTGCTTCTAACGTGCTGGAAAACAATAAATTTGCTGGAGTGTTTCATAGTATTAACAGCATTAATGGTATAGCACTAGAGAACAACATAAGAAATTGCTACTAAACTGTTGTCGCACAATACTCAATGGAGCTGGTACCGACGTCATGTCGCTTTAACGGTGAATTCCTGAGCCACCGAGGCTACAAAAACGTCGAAGCACGCGTCAAGCCGGCAGTTGTTGGCCCACATGCGAACCTCGTTCGATACAAGAGCACATGGCACAGTGGGACGTGATTGGGAGCAATGAATCCGCGCGAGCTCATCCGCATTTTGCGTCTCAGCCGCGTCCGACTAGCGTCCCGCCCGCGTTCCACTAACGTCCCGTCCGCGTCCGACTAGCGTCCCGTCCGCGATGTAGGAAATTCACGAGACGGTAATGGGACGCGGCTCGGACGCAACAAGTGTCTGAGGAGCTGTCAACGCGCCAGGCGCCGCCGCGCGCGACCGCTGTCGCTCCCGTCTTGTATCTTTAAATACGATCCCGTCTGAGTTGCCCACCGTAGTTTCGGAATGAAATTCAGGGAAATCGTTACGGGACCACGTAGTTCCCTATCCCTCTGCTAAGGCCTATGTCATACCATCGCTCTCCGCTAGCGAAGGCGATGGACAACTAACACAATTGGGGAAGGGACGGTATCAGACGTTGTGGAGGATCAGACGCCTGTAGCAGTTGTCCGATCCACCGCTAGCGAAGCCTCGCTAGCGGGGTGTCATACTTTCGAGCGATAAGGCATCGCTACCGATGCGACCGAGTCGCTGAGCTGAGCAGAGCGTCGGGCAGCATCGGTAGCGATGCTACGACGCAGCTTCACACAACGCTATTAACTGCGCGCCTATTCGCTAGCTTCACGCTAGCGAAGAGACTTCGCTCATCGCTCTGTTCGTCGCCTTCGCTCGGGGTGAGCGAAGGTATGACATAGGCCTAATCAGTCGTTGCAGCTAGTGATATTTGCGTGCTTGTTGGGCGCAAATAGGGTCAGGGGAGGGGGCTTCTGATGGACGGAAAATCCCATAGAGCGTCGTTAATGTCCCTCATCCCAGGCTCCGACGTATAGAGCCTGTAGTGAGGGCACTCCATGGCTAATAAAAACCAGGTTTGAATCGCGCGGCTGTGCGCATTGCGCACCGGACAACTCGGACGGTTTTTTTCCGGTTGTAAGTGTATCGGCGAGTCCCAAGCCTACCAAGCCACCCATCCCTTCGGGGTCGGTGAATTGAGACCGGACTTGTCTCTGGGAGGGTAAAACACTGTGTAAGCCAAATATGCACGTAAACTTCCTCCCCTGACATCCCACAGAAGCAGAATGTGTGGCGCATTCCAGGTGCGGGCTGATTAACGCGGTTGTTTTCCATGACCTATCCTCTGTAATCCAAATATCGTCTCCTGATGAAATATCCAAAAACCTTTCAAATGACAGCACTAAGCGCGTTCACATTTACAATGAGTGAAGCTGGCAGCTGCGGAGAGCAGCAGAGTGGATTCTTCACTCTAGATATGTACCGAATTGTAAACAATTTCATGTTAAGAACTCATCAGATGCCATCAGCTGTGTAACGAATATCCTCTGAAAGAAAGCCTTTCTTAACACGAGTCTTTTTATATCAGTAGAAATGAAAGAACAATCGAACAGTAAAACTGAGAATACTAACTTGTCGGTTGTACAGCGTCGAAAATGTCAGTTCCTTTCCTCCAGTACTTCTTCTTGTGACGAGATATCCGACTCGCTGCTGGTTTTGCCTTGCCAGCGACTGCCACCATTTGTTCCCCTGAAAACTTCTCAATATAAAAAGAGAAAAAACAGCGAAAGTGAATGCAACCGAGCTTGCACAGTTGAAGCAACCAGTCTTGAAAAGCAAAATGAGAACCTATGTATTTCCTGTGGGATGAGGAAGAAAGAAAAACGCAAGCAAAATAAAAATATGAGCTGGTGACGAATAAAAATATCCAGCCGGCAGTTGCGTGCGCACGTGTATTGGAGCGCGAAAACCGCCCAATAGTTGGCACGTCCAATAGTTACTGTAACCTACCGTAATCGGCCGAAATTTCAAAAACGGATGTCACATTCGTGATCAGCACCCCAAACAATCCCTAGGCGAAGTTTGGGCGAATTTTTTTTCGAGGTCTCCTCGAGCTCTGAAGTTCCGAAAATACGATAGTGCCGAAATATCCAAGGTGCCTGGATCAACAAAAATTCGATGTTGTGTTCATTAATCGATCGTTCGGCTTTGAAATCGGGCTTCTTTCCAATTCGAATGTCGAGTTCTAGTCCTATTTTCCTTGAACAATGCCTTTACACTTCTATATCAGTGAATTCAGCTTGTTGTATTCTATATGAACATGTGTGCCTCAGGAAGCACCGGCTGTTCCGTTCATCCCGAGTTAATCTGCTGTTTCTAGGCCAAACAAGTCTTCAATCCCAATGGGACAGGTGAATATGCATCAGACTTGCCTACTGAGGAAAAGAACTGTCGCTGTATACACCGGCAAACTCTTCAAACTTTCTCAATGGTCACCTGCAGCAATAGAACGCATGGCGTATCTAGAGTAGACGGTTGCAGCCAGGTGTGATCAAGTTCTCGAAGCTGGGATGAATACAAATTGGGCAGCGAATAGAGATGGCTTATGGTTAGTAGTATCCACCTTCCGAGCATACTCCATCTTTGTCAGGAACTATAAATATATAACATTAATACAATAATAATATAAATAAATATTTATGCGCAACATATTTAATGTGTATAAGAGAACACGGGAACGTTCACCTAAGCATTGGTCGTAATTGTTCATGAAAGCCCTGAAAGATCGATATGACTTTGTGTACCTCGAGTGGGGTGGGGGATCTACTGGAGCACTTTGACACGAGACAGGGACGAATGGAGACGCTGCCGTCGCCCGCTCGAACAACTGGATGATCTACGGAAGGACAGGAAGTGGAGGTGATACTGGTGAGGTGCAACACAACAAAGAGGTTGCCATAACGAAAGTTAAAATTCTTCCATCTTTGCTGCATCAACTGCATAGCTTCACTCCACTTCCAGGGGTAGGTGTTCGCTGTTACTTTGGTGCGGGTTGCAGGAAAACTGTCGTAGAGCGTACCTTACGATTACGGATTCCACCAACAGAACGGCGTCACGTTTTTTTTTTCTTGGTGGAGATCGTTATTCAACTGCTCCGAATGCCACTCTTGGAGGAGCCAATTTGAGGTTGACGAAGAATGATCGTGCATTCACCTACCGTGAAAAGACCCCTCAGAAACTTCTTAATACGAGAGCGGAGAAGAGGAGAATATGCAATGTGGGCTTAAATTCCAGGATCGAGTCAAGGGGACAGATGCGTCCGAGGGGTACCTAGGTCGAGTCCACCTTTCGGAGCTCCAGAGCACGAAGACCATCAAAAATGGTCGTTTGGTGATACTGAAGAACGGACAACAAGTTATTAGATGGATGTTTAGTTGTGACCAAAAGTCTTGTGCTAACCGGGACTCGAACGTGCCTTGCAGGCGGAATGCTACGCCTTGCACCATTGGCGCTGTTTAATTACACGTAACATCCCTTATATATAACAGCCGCTCTATACTTAGCAAAAGCGTGCAAAAAATCGAGAATAATTCCTGTGTTGCTAGACTTTTCATAGAGCGAACCGTGATATGGTGCCTTTCAAGGGGCACGTCTCCCTCATCGAACCACCTGAACCATCTGAACTGTCCTGCTTGTGTCCGCACCTTAACCGACTACAGGGCAGATGTCGGCTGCAGCTTACGTTGTGGAGCGACGCTACAATGATTCGTTGTGCATTATCGACCACAGAATACATTTATTAAGCGAAGTAACTGTCCCGGGCGCGTGTAGCGCAGTCGAAAGAGGCGCGACTGTCGCGTGCACCCGATACCAGGTTCCTGGTTCGGATTTCCCGCCCAGGCCAACCAAGCCTTCCATCCCTCCGGGGTCGGTGAATTGGTACCAGACTTGTCTGGGAAGGATAAAGCGCTGACTTGTCAATCGGCTGACCACCGCAAGCCATTGTATGACCAAATATGCATTCAACTCGCCTCCATGACATCCCGTAGAAGTAGAATGCGCTGGCACATCCCAGAAGGGATTGAGTAACGGTGCTCCTTATCCTTTAACTGTCCCCCTTTACCGTTTGTCCACACTGCTTACATATCCTGCAGAATATTCTTTCATGTACAGGCAGACTCTTGGTTATTTTTATTGGGAAGTTTCACCTCAATCGTTGAATGTTTTTAAAAATTGGCATCGCTGTCGGAGGAGGTGTCGGCTGTCGGCTGTCATCTGCTATCCTAATGTGGATCTTGGTTTGGGTATTCTGGCCGAGAAAGCCTTTCATCCACGCGGTCGGTGAATTGTTAGCAGACTTGTCTGGGAAGGTAAAACACTGACTTGTTCATCGACTTGACCACCGCAAGTCATTGTTCTGGCAAAATAGACATTCAAATGCTCTCCAAAATATCCTGTAAATGTATAATGCATGGCGCATCTCAAGCAGGGATCAGTTGACGCCATTCCTTATCCTTTATACTTTGTTTCGAAAACTGTTTACCAAAACTTTCTTAAACAACCTAGTGTTGACCAACGCCTCGAGACTATAAACTGTGGGGTACACCGGTTTTCGATAACAATCAATCGGTACTGAATCGTAGACCGCATCCATGAACTTACTTTCCTTTGTCCTAGTCGCAAAAGTGGGCAGCATTGGAGAGGTGGGAACATACCAGCCAATCGCGTCGCATCGAGTGGGCGTATAATTCAAACAGGACGTGCAAGATCAGCATCCTGTCTGACTGGTGCGTATACGGTAGCTCCTCTAAATGATTATGACCTGCCGGAGCGCTCCTACTTCCCAATGCTGCCCACATTCATCATCATCATCATTTATTACATGGTATATGCCATGTGTTAAAACAACAAAACTTAAAAACAACAGAAAACACGAAACAAACTAAATTAGGGAACAATAAGAAGGACTATTACGAAAAAGAAGCAAGGAACTAAAATAAACAAAACATTGTAGGAGAGAAATGAGACATTCTGCAGAGGCAAAATTCGGGATCTGGAACGACATACTGGCACGCCAACGCCAGCGGAAGCTGGACAGTCAACGGCGGAGAGCCTTCCTAGCGAAAATTTTGAAGACAGACAGCTTTTCCGGCAAAACAGCGGTTTTGATCAAGCGTACAAAATTAGACCCAGCACAATTTGCAAAGAAGCGACATCTTGTTCCTGTACGAGCCCTGGAGTACGACAACTTGATTGAACCCCCTCTAGTTACCGATGGCAGCAACTTGAAAAAGCTATCGCTGCTCATACGAACCAAACCCTTGATAAGTTTGTATACCATAATCAGATCATAGAATTTCCTACGAAATGCCAAAGATTCTAAACCCAACAGCTTATTTCTGTGAGCATAATTAGGTACACAGGAATAATCATAATTAAGAGTACGCAGTAATACCTTTCTTGTAAAGCTGTTCTGTCTAGCCTCAATTTTATTGGAGTCCCGAACCTTAGTGGGGTTGAAAACCGATGTACCGTATTCTAGAATAGGCCTAACGTATGTTTTATATGCTCGCACTAAAACTTGGGGGTCAGAAGTAGAGAGACCTTTGAAGAGGTTAAATAGACGTCTGTTTGCTTTATTCGCAACATCCTCACAGTGCTTAGAAAAGTCTAGATTTTCAGTGGCTGTAAAACCCAGGTCCATCGTCTCAGCAACTGCACTAAGAGGACGGCCCTGCATATGATAATTCGCTTTTCCATTGTTGGAGCCCAAATGCAGAACTTTAGTTTTCTCCACCGAGATTGGTAAGCCCCAAGTATTAGACCATAAACACATGTTCTCAATGGCAATGCGAAGAGCATTGGAGCCATTAGATGAGCTGACCTCATCATAAATCTTAATATCATCAGCAAAAGCTTTACAATTGACCCCAGAGTCTTGCATAATTTTGGAAATGTCATGAGTGTAGATATTGAACAACACCGGGGAAAGAACGGATCCTTGTGGTAAACCACTGGGAGCAGATCTGATCGTGGAACACGTGTCATTTAATCGCACCTGGAAGGTGCGTTCTTCAAGAAAACTGGATATCCATGCAGTAACTCTAGCGTTAATCCAGACTGCGGCTAATCTTACACTAAGAAGGGCATGTGGAACCTTATCAAACGCCTTATTAAGGTCAAAATAAATGACGTCCACTGATTTATTACAATCAAGAGAGGTAGTCCAGTCATTAAGAGAAGCTAACATATTGGTCTCCGTCGATTTGCCTTTGTTGAAGGTCAGATAGAATTGACTGGGAGTCAAGATGCTGCACAATGTAGTTTTTGAGAATCTTCTCAAATACACGGAGAAAGATTGACGTAATACTAATGGGTCGATAGTTGACCACCCTATCACGCGGAGGTATCTTAGGATCTGGAATAACATAGGAGTGTTTGCACCGATCTGGAACTTCGCGGTCATTAGACTAAGATTGAAGATATTAGCGAGAGGCATTCACGACATGCACACATCGATCTGTATTGATTAGCTGCTCGTCGTGGTTTGCCTGACGTGAAGGGGTCCATTCGCAATCAGGCCTGCGTGATTTCAACTCCAAAGTGGTGGCATCTCTGCGAAAATTTGCAATATCGATTAGCTGATGTTATTCTAACCTTAAGAAGCCTGCCAAGTAGCCGTCAATCTCGCTCTGACGCCATACAGGCAAACTAACCAACTATGTAACCAACTATTCAATACTATAAGCTAAGAACACCTGTATATCGTCATATGCAAATATTTATTTCGAGGTAATTTGTAAACCGGGATAGAACGACAAAGTAACAATTCGTTTAAGAAAACACGGGACGGCTGATTCGATACGTTCGGTTGACATCTGCTAGTAGAACACTACCCATCACTGAAACCACGTATTCAGACTCGCTGCTTGTACTCCGCATCTATCAGCTTGGCGATTGTATTCAGTTGGATGTTGGACGTCCCTTCGTATATGGTACCTGAATGGATCGAATTGTCTGAGATGTGCCCCGCAGCAGATGCAGAACTGCGAAACTGACCAATCTTGGCATCTCGGTAGTACTTCTCTATCGGGTATTCCTTTGTGAAACCAACTCCACCAAGCCATTCTACGCACTTTGATGTGCATGAGCTCGCTACCTTAACATGAATCTTTACTTCACATCTCGACCTTGGGTAGAGTGGGGAGCAATTTTTTACTTTTTTCGAGTTTATTTTCGTACCTATCGCGTGTTCCTTTTCATTCATTCATTAGTATCACCCGCTTGTTTTTTTTTTCATTATATATCAGATTGGCCAGAAAGTTCTTGTGATTTTGACTGATACACTTCAAACGCTTTTATTCTATGTTGTTTTTTTCCCAGAAATTCCCTTCACATTTGACTAGGTTGAGAACAGCAAATTTGTCGATGGATTTATCGCCGAAAACTCCAAAAAATGTGTTAAAAAATTCGTTAAGTCGTTAAGCCATATTTTGCGTTTAGTTCGTTAACCGTTAAATGTGCACCCCTAATTCACACCACCATCTACAGAAGGATGGGTCAGATTCGTGCGAGAAGAAATTCCAGTGGGTACAGTCCTGATTCTGAGGAAGCAGCAGCAGTCTAGACGTCCGTTAGATAGTCTACAGCCTCAACATCCTCATCGACATCCGCAGGATGCTGGAGTTAACACCTTCACGACGAGAGCGTTTTCGTGCCCAGTGCTTGACACGGCCGGCTTCTTTTTTGGCGCGCGCGTGTGTGCAGTTATTTGTGTGGACACCCGCAGAAAAAAGAACAACAGAATCTTATACCTGAGTTATACTCCCGCGGGAGCATCCGCGGATGGGCAGGAATCGCGCCGAGATTCCTCACCTGGCCAATCGCCGCGCCCCGCCACGCCCGCCGCCCGCGGTGCACCCTCCGTCCGCGGAAGTCCGCGTAACGTCCGCGGAAGAAGGGTGCACTGCTGGCGGCGGGCGTGGCGAGGCGGATAGCGTTGATTTGGAGCTCCTTTTTTTGGCGCCGGATTCCGATGGACGACAGCCTTCCTGCGGGCGGGAAGTATAGCAGCCCTCTCGTCGTCTTATCGGCGGCGATCCGGCAATGGGAGGCGTGGGGGGGGGGGGCGGCGATTGGCCAGGTGAGGGATCCCGGCGTGATTCCAGCCTGCCCGCGGATGCTCATGCGGGAGTATAACATAGGCCTTAGGCCTTTGCCATATCATCGCTCACCCCGAGCGACACCTAATGATATGCACCCATATCGATTTCATCGCGCGGCCTGATCGATGTGGGAGCATATCATTAGGCGTCGCTCGGGGTGAGCGATGGTATGACAAAGGCCTTAAGGCCTCCACACACTTCTGCGGCAACTTAGTTCGCTGCTATGGTCAAGGATAGGGCAGGGACGTCCCCAGCAGCGAGCTCTGCCTCTCTGCCCTACGCTTAAGGATAGGGCCCTGGCGTTGCCACAGAAGTGTGTGGGGCCTTTAAAAACCGTTACTGCAAACTCAAGAGAGGTCCAGGTTGCTATAAAAAACTGAGCAGTAGCAAGGGAAGAGAGATTGCCAGGAGGAAAGGAGAGTTTGAGGTGCTCCAACGATAGAAAGCGTTCTTTTTGAATGTTTGTTTATTGTCGTAATCACTCAGAGCCCAGGTGTTTCATTTAAGTATTCAATTCATGTTTCACCTGAAGTTTGTGCAACCTCGCCACGTGAACGCACTCTTCAGATAAGACACAAGTAATGGTAACAGTAATGGTAACAAATTACGAGTTAGAGTTGTAGTTGTACTGCATGGGGAGAGATGCAGGTTCCCCTAGTTACTCGCAGTGAGTTTTCTAACTCGTAATTTGTTACCATTACATAGTTGTATCAATCCACTATAGAGCGTTCTTTTACACATGTAGATGTAAAGCTATGCTTAATACAGAGATCGATAAGTGTTTGCTGGAAAGGAAGAAATTTGTTCAGTGTTCTGGGAAGCGTAGAATTTTGGGAGCTATAAACTCTGTACCGCAGTTGCCGCTGTTTAAAGATAAAAATCTACGCTATATATAACGTCTCAGGTCAAAAATGGGCATGTGTTCTCTAAAGTAAAGCACATTAGAAGGTGGGGTTTCAGAAGAAGGGGTCTTATCGACTATATTGCTTAACACTTATGCCTCCGAAATACCAGAAATCTTGCCCAATATTTGTGTTTATGGCATGTATGCTGATGTTGTAAAATTATACAAGGTCATTGATAGTGACGATTATGTCTTCAAGGAGGAATCAACTTATTAGTTGTCTGGTCTAAACAAGGCAGCTCCTCTTGGTCCGCTTAAAATGAGTTTCATGCATATTAGTAGCGCTCCGTCTAATCCACAGTACGCACATGAAGTGGATGGTATCCTCATCACAACGATGGATTTCATTGGAGATCTTATTAAGTTTTTTTGACTTTTCTGAACATGCAAAAAATCCTTATAGATTAGCGCTTTTGCGTACATACCATATATTAGAAGGTCTTTCTGGAAGGAGCAAAGCACTTTCGGCCAAGTTTTGCAAGACCTATGTACTCCCACTAGCCGATACTAGCATCACAGTGTTCAATCCTTGCAGGCAAAAGATGTCTTCAGAATTGAGAAGGTTCAAAATAATTTTACTCGAAAATTGTTGATTCGCATGGGATGCTTCTTATCAGTACCGGATGTGTCTTTTGAATAGACGCCGAAAAAACCGCACTTTTGCGGTTTTTGCGTCTTTTGGATATAACTCACCTAAAAGTCAATTATTTCAAAAACCAAGAATATATTTGAGCTCAGGGGCTCAAGCTCTATCGTTTGGAAAACATATTTCACACGAAGAGCCACGAAAATGGCCGAAATCGAAAACTTGCGCTCCATTGTGAAGGGCGGTCGCGGACGAGTTGTCGGTCGCAGATCGTGGGAAACCTTTGCATGCACACACTTCCACTAATTTGAGTTTTTTTGCTGAGAAACGATTGGTACCGTTCGATTCGTCTCTTCGAGTTCTACACAAATGTATGTAAAACTTTAGGCCTGTGCTATACACCCGCGTGAGCATCCGCGGAACATCCGCGGACTACGGGTGTACAGCGGACGGCGGGCGTGGCGGGACGCGGCGATTGGCCAGGTGAGGGATCCCGGCGCGATCTGCGCGATTTCCGCCCTTCCGCGGATGCTCCCGCGAGAGTATAACTCAGACCTTACCAGACCATCGCATTTTCGTAGTGGGTGATCAAAAATGACTGGAGCGGGCTCTTTGCGATTGGAGGAGCTTATTTTCCAGGACTTGCATGTTCCCAGAGTGCCTCAAGCATGGCGTAAAGTGCTCTGTAATGCCAGGAATCCTCAAGAGTGCGCCGTGCACAGTGCATATAGGATCGAACTTATCAATCGAGTGGGTGCGACAACTTGTACATACACCAGAGTCCCTTAAGCAGTTTTCGCAAAAGGGTACTTGGATCTTCTATATCTCGTATCAGGACGCAAAGTGTTTGATGTTTGTCCTGGGATTGTAGAATTATACAGTATGATATCTTCCAGAACTAAAGGTGATATAGTGAAATTGGCATTGCCGTGCTCTAGAACAAAAGTTCGCGCTTCCTTCTTTACGCACAGAGCAAGTAGCGCTTACATACGACTCACGAAAAAGCACTCAAAAACGTACTCCATTCCTCAGTTCAGGCGTTACGTATCGAAAATTTTACTTGGGTTTCACGGAATTCAGGCAGGGAGATCGACTATAGTTCTTGTTATGATCGTGCTATTTACTGATGTTCGCTGCCTGCATTTCTATCAATCTACCTCTACCTCGCATCTGTCCTTTGCGACGCAATAAACATAAATATCAGCCTGAACTAGTTGGTTTCCTCCTCGTAATAGTATTTTGATTCCTTAATACCACATCTTTTACTTATTTCAGTTAAGTAGAAAAGGTATCTGAGAACTTATTCGCCAATCTAACGCTTTCGGTCGCCCTCAATCACGCACCTGAGAGGAATACAGTTTGGCCATAGCAGCTTGCTTGACGAATGGAATATTGTTATCCTAAAAATTTGAAATTTTTCCAATGTGTCTGATCGCGGATGTCCGCTCACCTTCATTCTAGCGGCGTTGTAGACTAATAACCGGGCAGCCTCAATCTCTACTGCTACTTGTGAAACTTGATGTTGCATTCCCTAAAGCCAAGAATATTTATTTATTTATTTATAAGAATATGAATATGTATTACTGAAAAAGAGCACATGTTCACCTGAAAGTCGATCAATCGTGATCCAAACTGCTTCCGCTCCTGAAGGTACGGCACTGCGTTATCGAAGCATCCCTGAGCGAGGCCTATCATTTGCGCTCCGATTCCAATTCGTCCACCATTGAGACACTCTATCGCATATTTATAACCTGAAATATGCCGTTCTTGTCTATGCTCTTCACGCTTACGAGGGAGAATCACTAAAAAATCGAAGAAAGACGTATGCAGCAAGTCGGTTCTGCATACGCCTACTGTACTATGAAGGTAAAAGTCTTGATTTCATTTATTCTGACTTTTCTAAAGCTTTCGTCAGGGTTCCGGATCACAAACTGGTTCAAATATTAACTCTTACGATATTACTGGTATCCTACTGGTTCTTAACCGTCTGACGCAAACAGCCCTCTATCCATAGCATTCCTCAAGCAATAGATTTCAGATATTTTTTTATAGCGATTGTCTTAGCTTATTGTCCAATTGACGAGGGAAAGGAGAAGTCAACAAGTGAAATGGTCATTACCCACTGTTCACGTGAGCCTGGGTTTTACGTCTGGGGTTCATACCAGATCAAAGTGGCGTCTGTGTTGCCGGCCAGGCCCAGAATAACCTCTGTTAGTTCCGTTAGCCACGCTGACTTCTCCTGTCCTACCTCTGTTTCACTGTTTCATTTCTACGCAAACGCATTTCATTCTATTGTAAAATTTACATTATTACTAAACATCATTATTGCGGTCTACGTTTGAGCTCGAAGAATTTTTATAACAGTGTTATTATATTCACGTGAGTGACATCTTCATCTTAAGACGACTTCCAAGCCTTTACATTATTTGGTATGGGTACCCTACTACGGAAGGCGCCATAATATCAGAACAGCCAGATGGTAATTACTAGAGAAGATACGTTTCCAGTGTGAATGAAATTAAACGTTCCTTCTTCTATTACTTTATTGAGGTTGTGTTGTTTGCTTGACTGCTTCTTCAGTGTTGTGGTGCACCCTCGAGTGCAACTAAATGAATGAATAAATGAAAACTTGTCATGGTTGGGCTGCATCGTTGCATAGTCGCTTCGATTACTGCTTTCCTAGAAGGCGGAACTTTCTCAGTTCGTGATAACGCGTCTTCCTCTGACTCCGGACATGTAACCAGTGGGGTACCTCAAGGTGGTATGCTTTCTCCTGTCTTGTTCAATATCTGCACTCATGAACTTGCTCAATTGCTTAGTAGCGATGGGGTTGAATTCAGTGCATTCGCAGGTGACATTAAAGTCTTTCGCGTTATTGACTCCGCCAATGATTCGATATTCTTGCAGAATTCAATGGATATGTTATATGCGTGGACGCTATTACCGCCCTAAGGAAAAAGCTAAGGTTTTTCATTTGGGGAGCAATAACCTCAAAGGAGACTCCGAGCCAGTTTGCCAAACTCAACTGGCGGCGCTTGTTTTTTGCCAATAGGACTCCATCAATATTTGGAAAGCTAACTAGGAAGGGGGTTAGCTCAGTAAGCTACAACACCTTCAAATAACGTGTTTTCGAAAATGCCAGTCGTGATGTTGGTACCGATCTCCCTGATGGTCTGCTTAGCTGTCTATTTGTTTCTTGTATTCCCCACTTAAGGAACACAAAATTTGTACGAGACCTGGGCATCAAATACTCCGACTTACTTTGTTTCGAAGACTATATTGATGAAACAATAACAACGGCATATAGAAGACCCAACCTCATTTTGCGAGCCTTTAAAACTCACAGCATGTCTACACTTTTCAAGCTTTTTTCCACGTATGTAAGACCACTTTTGGAATACTGTACACCACTATGCTCGCCTAGTAAGATTGTCTACGATGAAAAAATCGAAAAAGTGCAGAAAAAATTCACCAACGCTATTTTCTAAAGAAACTGTTTGTGTCATGTCAGCTATAAAGAAAAACTTGCAACGCTTGGTGGAAACTCACTTAAAATGAGAAGAATTTTGTATGATCAAAATCTCGTATTCAAGATTCTCTCTGGCTGTTTTGATATTGATAAAAGAGAAATATTCAGTTTCTTAGATTTTGCTGAAATCTCTGGCTCTCTCTGGCTGTTTTAATATTGATAAGAGAGAATTATTCAATTTCTTAGAAGAACAAGAGGTCGTCCATTTCGCATATTCGTAGGAAGAGTTGGCTCCCAACAGTCCCTTGGCTCTTTTCTAATAACAGCTACAAAAATATGGGATAGCTTCCCTAGCGCAATAGTTTCTTCGTCATCCCCAGCTAATTTTAATCATTAACTTCAAGCGCGCCTCAAATAAAACGTTTTTTCTGACGTTTTTTTCTCTAAATCCCTGATAGCTATAATTGTAGTATAGCTTACTTTGAAGTTTTAATTCAACCACCCAATAATTGAACACATTCTTTGAAATTTTATAATATCTTTATTTTTTGATGAGAAATAACGGTCTTAAATTTGTTCTAAAGAGCAGAAAGGCGTCTGTTCATAGTACCAACAAAGATATTGCGCCACGCCCTCGTCCAAGACCTTGCGATTTTTATTCAATCGATAGCACAATATCTGGTTGCGTGGAGTTTGACACTTGTTAACGATGCAACAAAAGCAACTGTAAAGAACACACATAATCTCACTTTGATGGCACATGTAGGTGGCATCTGCACTATCAATTCAATAAAAGTTACGGCGAACTTTGCAGGTGCATGGCGTGATCTTATCTTTTACTGCCGTGCTTTTTTACTGTGCTTCAAAACAAGGATAAGGATAAAGGACGGCGTTATTTAATTCCTTTTGGGATGCGCCACACATTCTACT
This sequence comes from Heligmosomoides polygyrus polygyrus, assembly GCA_947396885.1. Classification (NCBI taxonomy): domain Eukaryota; kingdom Metazoa; phylum Nematoda; class Chromadorea; order Rhabditida; family Heligmosomidae; genus Heligmosomoides; species Heligmosomoides polygyrus. The sequence goes on from OX377204.1 coordinate 13,676,626, forward strand.
TCTACGGGATATCGTGGAGGCGATTTGAATGCGTATTTGGCCATACAATGACTTGCGGTGGCCAGCCGATGAACAAGTCAGCGCTCTATCCTTCCCAGACAAGTCTGGTACCAATTCACCGATCCCGGAGGGATGGAAGGCTTGGTTGACCTGGGCGGGAAATCCGAATCAGGAACCTGGTATTTGCACACGACAGTCAGCGCCTTCTCCGACTGCGCTGCACGCGCCCCTTCAAAACAAATTGTAGTTTATTATTTTTCTCTAAAAAGAGAATTTTTATAAGAATATCACACTTATTGGAGCAGGTCAGCCAAAAAAATTCAAAGAATGTTGTATGAAATTTAACGAAAAATTATTCACCTCCTTACTGACGATGAGTCTGTAGTTTAACTGTAAGAAGGTCACTTCGATTTGGAGGAGTTCGCATTGATTTCAAAAGTCTTAGGCTTAGAAGAGTGTTGATTTGAAAAGTGTTCAACTCGACGTGAAAATGGCTTGCACTCCTGCACAGTATCGTGGAGGCTGTCGAAGGTACCGCCATGGATAGACGCACATGACGAACGGTGATCTGTCACCTCCCAAGAACGCTAAACCAAATCAAATTCTCACCTTTTCCGTATTCACCCAGAATAGAAGATTTCGGTACTCGTACGTGATCAAAGTAGACCGGACACGTTGAAGACGCACGGATTCCTAGCTTATCCTCCTTCTTCTCCACCGATACTCCCTCTTGGCTTCTGTCGACCAGGAAGCACGTTATGCCCTTGTAGCCTTTCGATGTGTCCGCGTTCGCAAACACCTGAATTGAAAGCTGAACTTTTGCGGAAATAACACGGAAAAATGAACATACGAGGAAGAAGTGCGCATGGCCTGCGTTTGTAATCCACAATTTGGATCCAGTTATGAGAAAATCATCGCCGTCTGGCTTGGCGACAGTCTTCATAGCGAACGCGTCCGATCCTGATCCACTTTCAGACAGGCAGAAGCTACCGACCTAAACAAAAACTGCTTCACCGCAAGCAACCCTTTTTCCTACTTGGTCAGAAAATACTATGCAAAACGCGTCCATTCCCACCCATTCGGTGCAGATCTTCGGGAGATACTTCTGCTTCTGTTCTTCTGTTCCGAGTTGTAATATCAATGGTGCGATGAGCGTGTTCTGCACGTCTACAAACACGGACACTGACGGATCAACCTAAATGAGAGGTGATCTGGGGAATATTGGCTGAAACCAAGAAATTTTCAAAAGCCATCTTGGTGTCCTTCACCAGCCTCGTATAAGAACATGCTTGCATACCCTGAAAACTAAAGTATGCTGTGGCGCAGAAGATCGGAATTGAGATTTGGCTGCTGCATGTTCATAGGTCAAAACGCTTGTTCCGAGTCGTTTAAACTTTGCCGTCCGATTTCGAGAGGAAAACTTCAACACCCTTCTTATTAAAGTGCTAATTCGCTTAATGGTTGCTCTCCTAGCACTCAGTTACCCACTGCTTCGACTCAACGCTTACAAGGGAAGGGTATGAAGGTTATGTCTGAGCGGAGAAAGCGAGTCATATAGGAAGAATCCCCACCTCTCAGTTACTATAAAAATGTATCTCCTTTCTGCCAAATCATTAATCCCAAGGTAGGGACTCTTTGAGGTTAATGTAGAATCAGCGCCTCGCCAGCGCTACGGGGTCTCTTGTGCGCCCGTGATAATAGCGCAGACAATCGGGTCGGGGCGCAGTGGTTAGCAGCGTTGTTTAAGGCAAAGGAGGCCGGAATTTCGGTTCTTCTACGCTGCGGTATTTTTGCATTTCAACGGACTGGTTGAGATTTGGGGATCTTGACACCAATACAACCTTCAGGCGTTTTGTGCGCATTTTCTCAGCTGTCTGTTAGGGAGAGTAACTTTCTTGCGATTTATTTATTACCGACCGGTTTTTAACAAGAAGGCAGTGAAAAAATATTCAACATAATGATGTGTGAACGGTCAACCCCAGTAATACACAGGCGCAAAGTGGAAGCAGCGAAGGACTGTTCACAATGTGGCGTAACTTTTTCACAGCCTTTTGGTTTAAAACCAGCCAGTAATAAATAAGTCACAACGAGATTACTCTCCACAGCATACAGCTAGAAGGTGTGCGAAAAAAATCTGAAGGTTGTCCAAGTTTCCCAGGTTTATGTTCTGAATTTTTTCCCGGGCCAACCAAACCTGCCATCCTTCGGGAGTCGGTGAATTGTTACCACATTCATCTGGAAATGATTAAGCGCTGGGTTGTTCATCGGCTGACCACAGCAGGTCATTGTATGACCAAATGCACATTCAAATCGCCTTCACGATATTCCGTAGAAGTAGAATGCGTGGCGCATCCCAAAAGAGATTGAGTAACGCCGTACTTTATCCCGTATCCATCAAAAATATTGCTAATCTAAGGCACCTCTGATTAGAATAGATGCTATCCATCGCCCTCAAATATCGTGGAAGCTTGAGGTTTTTGGGACGTCCGATGAGGAGTGGGTATGAGTAGCTCAGGCGTATTAGGCGCCAAGGCGCAGGCCAGCGCGACAGAGTTCCCTGGTTCGAGTCTTGCCCAGACTAGTTAAGTCTACCATGCCTTCGCGGCTGGTGAACTGTTACCAGAGTTATCTCGGAAGGATGAAGCGCTGATTTGATCATCAGCAATCATATCAACTCACAGTGGCAATAGAGCTTTTAGGGCGCCCTCTATATGTTCGAGCGCATGACGGCGCTGTTGGGAGAGACGCTGGCTCTCGCTGTAATCCAACCCATTGTGCTTGGTTCGAGTCCCGCCCAGTATAACCATGCCTTTAATTTCTCTGGGGACTATGAATTGGCCCAAGGTTTGTCTGTGAAAGATGAAGCACTCAATTCAAAGCATATCACTTGTTCAAGACCTTAAAAATTAAGGATCCTCTGGCTCTCCTGCGTGCACACAAGGTTAGATCCATCAAGAAATTCTGCACTTTCAGTTTCAACCCGTCTGAAGAATCACACCCAACAACTCGAAAGCGTTTAAAATAACTACAAGCGTAAATTATTTATGAGGTGATTTAAGAAACGATTTGCCAACATTCCAAACGGAGTTAAAGGCCAAGCAATTTTGCTTACCTTCTCTACGAAGCACAGGGAAAGGGCTGGTCTAATCATGCTTTTTAAAATTCCCACAAAGAGGGTTTTCATTAAATCCATGGAGTTTTTTGATATCCCACTACCGAGAAGTAGATGGGGAAGACTTAGGTTGTTTCCCCAAGTTCAAGGTCACAGGTTAGGTCTAACTTCCTCATTAAATGAAATCTTAAATAAAAAGGATAAAGGACGGCGTTACTCAATCTCTTTTGGGATGCGCCACGCATTCCACTTCTACGGGATGTCGTGGAGGCGACTTCAATGCGTATTTGGCCATACAATGACTTGCGGTGGCCAGCCGATGAACAAGTCAGCGCTCTATCCTTCCCAGACAAGTCTGGTACCAATTCACCGACCCCGGAGGGATGGAAGGCTTGGTTGACCTGGGCGGGAAATCCGAACCAGGAACCTGGTATCGGGTGCAAGCGACAGCCTGCGCCTCCTCAGACTGCGCTACACGCGCCCAGCTGGAACCTTAAGGATATCAAACTGCTTATTGGCGAATCAGAAGGTTTTGATAACATATCTGTTTGCCAGTTCAAGCCCTTATAAACTCGCAGAGGTCAACTGTATGTACATGTTTTTAGCTGCATATTTTTATTTTTTTGGGTTTGTACCGTCTGAGTGAGTGGCTGATTGTAATTCACGTCAGGAATAAATACTTACTTTACTTTGATACTTTGATGGTCCTTTTGTCGGCTGGAGGTCTTCTCAGCGGGGACCACAACTCTTACAGACCGCTCGATCTCTGGCTGATTGCATCCAGTGAGGCAGACTCCGCTCTCTGAAAGATCTTGAGAATGAGTCTGCCCATCGCGTTGGCGGTCGTCCCAGTGGTCTCTTATGGTCTCTTGGGAGCCATTCCGTGAGACGGGGACTCCATCTATCGTCCTTTCGTCGAAGCAGGTGTCCGGCCCAGCGATATTTGGACTTCTTCATGTACTGCAGCGGGTCTGCTAATTGCGACTTCTCCCGTAGCTCCGAGCTTCGTAGGCCTTCTTGCCATTGCTGACGAAGGCTTGTCCATAGAAGACATCTCTCCAGTGCACGATGCGTAGTGTGCATTGCTCTGGCGATTGTCTTGTTGTCGGGCCAGGTTTCCGACGCGTAACACATCGCAGGCAGTACAGAGGCGTTCAATATCGAGGCCCTGAGACCGGGATCCTTGACCTGATCGGTGACTTCGCGAATCGAACTGAAGGCTGCCCATGCTGCGCGTCTCCTGCGGGCGATTTCAGGAGCGAGGTCGTTATCCATGTTCAGCTCTCTTCCCAAATAGACGTAGGAGTCGACCTGTTGTAGAGCGACTCCATTTAACCTTACCCTGCCACACCACTGTTTGAAAATAAACTGCGTTTTGGACATATCCATGTCCAATCCAATCTTCATACCTGCCACATTGAGCTCGTTCAGCATTTCCTCGACTTCTACCGTGCTGGTAGAGATGAGAACAATATCGTCGGCGAAGCGAAGGTTGCTGATCCGTTTACCGTCGACAAGGTAGCCTTTATCGTCTCAGTTCAAGTCTTTCATGGCATCCTGGAGTGCCGCTGTGAATAGCTTAGGAGAAATCGTGTCTCCCTGCCGTACTCCTTTCCCTATAGGAATTTCAAGCTTTCGATCGAACAGCTGGATGGTAGTCGATGTGTTCGAGAAGCATTCGTCGAGAAGTTGGATGTAGGGCGATGGTATACCAGCGTGCACATGTGCGTTCAAAACGGCGTTGATTTCCACAGAGTCGTTCCTTCGTTCCTTTCCTGTAATCTACGAAGACAAGGACAAGTGGGAGGTGGTATTCGCGGCTCCTCTCGATGAGTTGTGAGACACTCTGAATATGGTCCATGCAGGAGAAATCTTTGCGAAACCCTGCTTGCTCCACTGGCTGATATTCATCCAAGCAGCGCTCCATGCGGTTAAGCAGTATCTTGGTGAAGATCTTGTACACAACCGAGAGAAGACTGATGGGTCGATAGTTGTTGATATCCTCCTGCTGACCTTTTTTGAAGAACTGTTTTCGACTCCTTCCATGAGTCCGGAATCCTACCAAATCGAAGGTAGTGGTTGAAGTGCTTAGCAAGAAGTGAGCAGAGGGCACTGCCACCCGCACGAAGGAGATCAGCAGAAATGCCGTCCGATCCGGGAGCAGTGCCCGGCTTCATCCTTCTGATGGCATGAGCAACTTCTGATATGGGAGGTACTTCCTCAGCTGGTGGCATCAAGCATTTCGGGACAGTGATGGAAGAACGGAACAGATCTGTGTAGAATTCTTGAACGATGGCCTCCATCGCTCTTCGAGACGTTTGCGTTGTTCCATCCTTATCCACAAGGGCTGACATTGTTGCCTTCTGATCGCAGAGATCTCGTCTGCAGCGCCTTATGCTTGAATTTTTCCTAGCGGCTTCTAACAGCTTCAATCTTCTGTAGGCTTGAATGGACTCCTTCACTGCAATTCGACAGGCCTTCGAGATGGTGACTTTTTCCAGATGGGAAGCGTTAGTATCCAGTTTAACAGCTCTTCTTTGCTCCAAGAACTTAATCGCATGTGCGTTGAGTCGAAGCAGACGGTGATGTGGCTCCGCAAGAGCTGCTAGCACATTTCAACAGTCCTTTGGAGAGAAGGTCGTAGTCTTCCGATGGATCTTCAAGAAGATTCCAATCATACGACTTTATTGCATATTCCAACTCCTCAGACTTGAATGTGGGGATCCTCACCGGTGCCGGTTTATGAGTGTACGCTTGAACATCCTCTTTTTGAGAGTCAGCTTCGCAAGGACAAGACGGTGATCCGAGCCGGTGTCAAATGAAGGCAGGACGGAGACGTCAAACAGACTCCAGCGTCTGTTTGTAAAAACCTGGTCGATCTCCGAACGTGTTTCTCCATTTGGGCTTTCCCAGGTCCATCGTCGGTTTGAAGGCTTCTTAAACATAGAATTTCCATGGTAAAGACGGCACGCGGATAGGAAGTCTATCAGGCGCTCTCCGTTTTCGTTGCTTGAGGAAGTTCCATGTGGTCCTAGCCTCCATTCGTCGTGATCATTCGTACCGACGATAGCGTTAAAGTCACCAACTACAACTTTGTAGTAGCTCTTCTCGTCGTTGACAGTCCTTTCGAAGAGCTTGTAGGATTCCTCCTTTTCTTCATCTGTGATGTTGGAGCATATCCATTTATGATGGAGATGGTTCCTTGATCTTTGGTTTCCAGATGAAGAACAGCTACTCGCGGACTGATGATCTTGTAAGAGTCTACTAGGTGGTGCACTGTCGAATTGACGAGAAATCCAACTCCGCCAATATTCTTTCTGTCCACCTTTGCTCCGATAATGAGAAGCTCGTTGTGGTCGGTCCTTCTTATGGTTTCCGTTCTGCCTTTCGTTTCCTGCAGGGCGACAACGTCGGTAGTCCGATTCCAATGACGTCCTGATAGTTTAACTCCGAGATTAGATGGCCCCTCGCCGGAGGTGGATGCAACCGACGTCGTAGAAGTCCACCTCCGGCGCGCGGAGGACTGGGGCACGGGTTTAGTTGTTTGAGCCATACCGGTGGTCTGGTTACTCACATGTTCCTGGCCAGGGATACAGGAGAGCCGCCCATACACGACAAAGCGTCGCGTTCTGCGTGACCGTTTGTGCCGTTAGCCGTCACAAAGTGATGTTCACCCCTTCACCGCGATGAGGTGGCACATGAAGGGGGAATAAATAAATGAATAAATAAATAAATACTGTAAGATGGTGAAGAGATGCCAAGAGAGGGGTTCTTTGACCAACTCTCTTTTCTATATGTGTAGTTAATCTACCGCTGAGTTTTGTGGAATGCGGTACCTTATAAAAGCAATTCCCATATCATCTCAATTTTAATAGAAAAGTTGGAAAGGATTCTGATGCGGAAAAACACAACTCGCCTCGTTAGGGATTAAGGAGTAGTAATGCCCTGCAGAGGGCGCGTGTAGCGCAGTCGGAGGAGGCGCCGCCTGTCGCGTGCACCCGAATCAGGTTCCTGGTTCGGATTTCCCGCCCAGGTTAACCAAGCCTTCCATCCTTCCGGTGTCGGTGAATTGGTACCAAACTTGTCTGGGAAGGATAAAGCGCTGACTTATTCATCGGTTGGCCACCGCAAGTCATTGTGTGGCCAAATACACATTCAAATCGCCTCCACGACATCCCGTAGAAGTAGAATGCGTGGCGCATCCCAAAAGGGATTGAGCAACGCCATCCTTTATCCTTTATCTTTTTAATGCCTTGCAAGGGAACGCAAGGTATTACTATTCACAAATCCTTGATGATGCAAAGGATTGCAGATTTATGAGTAGTAATCCCGTAAGGTATGATTACTCATGAATCTGCAATCCTTTGTAATCGGACCTTGCAATCTGCCTACTGGCGAATCTGAAGGTTTTGGTAAGTGTGCCAGTTTAGGCATTTTGTAACCCGTGGAGATCTTTTGTACAATAGATGGTTTCATAATAGCCGCGTCTTTTCATGTTTTTGGTGTTTGTGTTTGTGTGATATACACGTGTGATTGATTGTAATTCAAGCCAGAAGTAAAAGTTGTCCATAGACTTCTCATCTCAGGTCATCATATAAGCATTCATAGAATCATGTAGAAGTAGAGTGCGTGGCGCGATCCATGAAAAAGGGTTATTCACGCCGAGTTTTTCCCTCAACCTTTATGATAGTAAGCCGAACAAGTGATCCCAAAGTGAGATATTCTTCGTTCACTTCATAAGGAAAATTCCCGTTTCAACTTTGCTATTAATAGCGGTAGTTAGTGGCACTGGGGTTAAACTCCTCAGAAATCGTAGATCGAGAATGTCCCTCGTCAGAAAGCGGTGGCAGGAACCAGGAAGATGTTTCGGGTTGTTCTTGATGCTGATTCACTTAGGGATCACCAAACCTTCGCCCCTAAGCGAATAAAGCCAAATATAATATAAAAAGAGCCTTACTAGGGAAGGGTTTCGACCTCCCATGGAACTTTAAAATGAGACCTGGATCATTAAAAAGAGCTCTGAATGCTGATTACAAATATGGGTGTCAAAATTGCAAAATGAATGTCCTGAGCGAGTTATGTCCTGCCGAAATCGGGAGCCTCACCACAGGCTGGCCGTGCGACACAGCTGGCGCAAGAGTGGTCAGTTATCGGGGCTCAGTAAAATAGTCCTTCCAGCTGCGGCGGAGGAGCAGGGGTAGTGCCCTTGCTCGTCAGGTGCGACGTCGTTCGTTCAACACCCATTGCTGCGGGGTTTTTGCAAATCACGATTTATCTTCGAAATGATTTTTATTCTGAACTATGACACGTGTCTGAATAAACAGTCGGGAAAACTAGCACACACGTTTGCCTAAAAGCTTTAAGGCAAAAAATTGTTATGCGACATTTTTATTCACTATTTTGCACAAATAGAGTCCAAATCATATACTGAATAACTAGTGCTGTTTCTAACAACCTTGGCATTCATGGAACAAAGCAAAAAAATGTGTGAAGCAAAAATTTAAGTAGAATGTATGATGAGGAAGCTCAAAATGTCGTTGATCTACTGTTTTTCCTTCACTCACTATGTCCTCTTCACCAGCAAAGGTGGTGTCCATTCTTCTCACTGAATTTGGGGTGCCAGAGTAAATAAAATTGCTATGGTAAATAAAAATGTCACCATAGCAATTTTTTGCCTTCAAGCATTTTTACAAACGTGTATGGTAGTTTTCCCTGCTATTTAATCAGACACGTATCATAATTCAGAACAAAAGGTCATTTCGAAGAGGGATTATGATTTGCAAAGAACAGGAACCAAACCAACGCCGTCGCAGCTGACAGGCGGGAGCACTGCCCCTGCGCCACCGCCGCAGCTTGCGGGCTCTTCTTACGGAGCCCCGATGACTCACCACTCTCGCGCCAGGTGTGTCGCACAGTCAGCCTTTGGTGAGGCCCCGAATTCGGCAGGCCATAACTCGCTCAGGAGTTTCATTTTGCAACTTTGACCCCACTATTCGTGATCAGCATTCCGAGTTCTTTCTAATGATCCAGGTCTCAACTTGAAGTTCCATGGGAGGTCGAAACCCTTCCCTAGTATGGCTCTTTTTATATTATATTTGGCTTTATTCGCTGTGTATTTTTTATTTTAACAGGTTGTAAAGTAAAATATTTATCGATTTATTAGCTAATAGAATAATAGTTTATCTCAAATCGATGCAATGGAAATTGGTTGTGTGAAGTGTAGTAGATAATTTTTGTGCCTACTTTACGGTTAGTTCCTTATTTTATTGCAGTCTGTCGATGACAGAGGGAGAACTATGCATTCGCTGCCTTTCGCTTTTCATTACTTCAGCAATGCTTCTTCGCTTGCACCCTGGAATTCTACGCTTAAGCATGAACCCTTTAAGGCCGAAATTGGGTAATTAAGTAGTTTCATTGTAGCCGTAAGGGATTACTTCCACTGCAGCGTGCGCCACGAGTTCCATCTGTGGGGCATTCCCTGCAGAAGTATCAAACCCGTGCCAGCTTCTTTGGAATCAGAATGGTTGCCACCATAATAACGCATGAGTAACAAATTCTGGTAACACATAGTGTATGGGCTCTTTTAAGGAAAAGGAACTGGTCGCAGTTCATCTCCAATCACGTCTAAGTTAAAATTATGTTTGCACTCAATTTATTATATTAGGTTGGCAACTAATTTCGTGGACTCTCAAGAATCTTCAGCAAAAGTATTTATTAACAAATAACTAATGACAATCTTTAATTAAAATAAGATCCCTCGGAACGCAGAAGTGCTTTCCATATATCAGGCAGCTGGTATATCTCACGGCTATAGAATTAATGTGCTTTTAAGGCCAAGAATCTTTGGAGGTGCATTTTGACCCGGTCCGCATTAATAAATCGTCTTTGAACCAAGAAGTACTGTACCGAACTAAAAATTTGGTAGTCACTCAGCGCAAGGTCTGGGCTGTAAGGTGGATCAGTTTGACGCTCCCAGTCAAGGTCTTATATTTTTTGAAGCGTCCGGTTCGCTAAGTTCCCTCCGTTGGGTGGTGTCAAGAAGGTATTAACTTCTGGGAGCTCGTCAAGAACGGTTCCAGCATTAATGCTGTAATCGACTCTTCTCAACCTGGCCGCGCGCAGGCTCAACTACGCTGGAATCGGTTCAGACAGGAGGAGAAAGGAGCAGGAGCGGAATTATCCATCAACAAGATAACGCCAGATCACACGCCACGAATCGGGAGCTTCAAAAAACAGAAGACCTTAGCTGGGAGCGTCTAACTCACCCACCTTACAGCACAGGCTGTGCGCCAAATGACTAGCACCTTTATAGCACGCTGCAGCACTTCTTGGTTGGAGGAAGATTTATTAATGTGGGCCATGTCAAAATGCACCTCCAAGGGTTCTTGGCTTCAAAAGCACAAGAATTCTACAGCTGTAGGATGGGCCAGGTAGCTGATAAATGGGAAGCAGTCCCGCGTTCCAAAAGATCTTGGTTTGATTGAAAACTGTTACTTGTTATTTGTTTTGTTGAAGGTGCTTGAGTGTCCACGAAATTTATTGCCAACCTAATACAATTAATGTAATTTTATCCAGACAATATTTTTTCTTGAATGTATTATATTAATATTTTTTTGCAAATTTTCTATACGCGTCGTAGCGCAGTGGGAGAGGTTCTGACTGATCGCTTCGATCGCTCAAATCTCGACCGGTCAGTTGAAATGCAAAAACATCACAACGCAGGAGGATTGAACACCGGCCTGCTCCGCTTGAAACAACGCAATTATCCAGTGCTCCGGGAGCCTAGCATCGCGGGCTTACAACAGACTCCAAACCCGCGAGGCGCCGATTCTATAGTAACTTCGAAGACCCCCAACTTCTTGGGTTTAACGAATTGGCAAAAAAGGATCACATTTTTGTACTAATTGAGGGGCGGGGATTCTTCACATATGACTCGCTCTCCCCGTTCAGACCTACGTTTCAGACCCGTCCCCTTTGTCAGCACCGCTATTACTCTGTCATAAGTGTTCATAAGCGACATAAACTCTTGGAGATATGGAAGCGACTCCTCAAGAGGGAGACGTCGTTGAAAGATGCATTTAAGGAGAGAAGAAGATTTCGAAGGTGGGGACGAAGGTTTCCACATTTAAGGTAAGTAGCCAAGGATTAAGAAATGTGACACTTGAAGCTAATTATTTAGATGTAAGCAATGGTACAAAAATGTACATTAAATACAAGCTAGTTCAGAGTTTTTACCTTAGCCAGTTCTTCAATGACGAGGATAGAGTCGAAGAATGAAGATCCCGGGCCACCGTAAGCTTCAGGAACTTCGATGCCCATAAACTGAAATTCGTAAGTGGAATCTATTGAAGAAATATCCACTAGATCACCGTTGTTATTAAGATACTTGACCATAAATGAATCACAAACCGACAACCGTACATACCCCGTTTTCAAAAACTCCCGTGATAACTGACTGATGCATCTGCGATTTCTCATCCATCTCTCGTACCAGCGGTTTGACGACATTGTGTGAGAAACGTTTCACTGAAAAATAGTCTGTTTAGTGGTCTCGAAACTAGATCGGCTCCTACTAAGCACAGTATATGCCAACAACAGACTCGTCGTCTTGGTCCTGATTAGGATGAGCTGCTGACTTTTTCCGGACAAAATAAGTTGATTTCTTGAAATTTTGAATAATAGAGTTAACGAATAAAACGATTTCTTGAATTCGCGAATAACTGAGCTACGTAATAAATGGATTTTTCGGTTCAATAAGAGCGAAAAAACGGTTTTAGAATTTCACAGCAGTCAAAGATCTGTTCGAGGATAAATCAAGCAAACAGCTTTGGAAAATCGACCACGTCTTTAAATTCAAATAATATCGTAAGCAAGGATGTGCGGAATTTCCGTTTCCGTGTTCCGAATTCCGATTTCCGGCAATTTCGGGCTCTTCCGTTCCGTTCCTCGTTCCGCCTGTTTTTGGGCCGGAAGACGGAAACGGAAATGGGCACTGTTCCGCACTGTTTCCTATTGAACACAATCAGCTTATCAAAAAAGTTCTCCTTTAATTGTGAGAGAAATAGTGTTCGGTGACTCTAGTATTAGTATTCTTGAAATTGGCTAGGCTACCAAAAAACACTCAAATAGCAACTGCTGGGTGCAGGGCAAAATTAATGAGCCACAAAGGCTATGCATGCATTGTATGCAAAGAAAATGCACTCAACATTTGAATGATCATAAAATTCTTGATGCATTAGTTACAACTAGCTCACAAAAACTTTGTAAGCATATCGCGCAGTATCATGAGACAAAGGGCTCAGTGAAGGTTGTGTCATGTGGTTGTCTGCTTCAAGATTACATCAGTGTTCCTGATCAAAGGTGCAGATTTCAATCTTTAATTTCGTTAGGTGTGATACTCATCCATAGGGAGTTATGCGATTCATTTCTTAAAGAAGCATCACGAATATCTGACATGAGCTGTTATTTTGACTGAATGGTGACTTTTGATTTCGGACACAAAAGTATTGCTTCGAGAGCCATCTAGGAACTGTCCAGCTGTGTTACCTTGGGCGTAGAATTTCTAGGCTGACACAGACTGAATATTCCTGTGGAAGTGTGGACCCACCGTGACTAATCAGTCATCCAGTTATCACCTTAGATCTCAGAATGAATTCTGAGTACTGGTTTTGGTGATTACAATGTAACTGCTAATCTTGGGCATGAGGTATCTGTGCAGTCATCACGTCGTCCATGATGCCACAGGTTTCCAAAAATGTTGCGAGGAATCTCTTTCCTGGTCAGAAAATGATCCAGGTGGGTTCTCCAATTTTAGACATTACCCGAGTCGGTTTTTTAAATGCAGGTTTGTAAGTAACCTCAAGTGATTAAGTCGGCTAGGTCTACCGTTCAAAAAATGTCAGCATCAAAAAAGTCAGCGAAAAACCCGTCGCAGGAACTAAATAGACTGCACGCTGAAAAAGTGAGAAATAGTGAAATAAGCCCCTGAATTTGTTTTCGTTTATTGCTCAGCCTAAAAGGTCATCATAGCAATATTATGAATTCCTGCTTCGTTATGTTATGTTATGATGAGGATGAGCATTAATATGTGGAAGATTCTACTGCTCGCCAAGTTCCCAGCAAGTGCAATAGAAACCGCTTCTGACGCCGTTTCAGATGCACTTTTGAAAAAATGGCGAACATGTGTCATTTCCGTTTCTGCGTTTCGTACTCCAGTTTCCGGCCACTTTTGAGCGTTTCCGTTCCGTGTTTCGTCTTTCGCTTTTTCCAGAAAAATTTCCGTACATCGTAAGAGTGATCGTAAGAGTTGGCAACGAGCTTCTACAAAAGAATCCAAATATTATTTGGGCAGTGTTCGAATCCCACATAGAGTCGAGGTTCGAATTGGAATTGAAACATTATTCGAGTATAAGTTTTCTGCGATCTCCGCTTTTGAACAACGTTCGAACAACAGCAATTTTGGATTGACTGAAATTTCTTCAACCCGAGAAAAGAAATAGCCGCGACGGAACCTTAAAGACTCCTCGAACACACAGTTTTTACGTCAAACTGAACGCCTTTGAAACCAAACTGGACATCTTGTAAATAAACTGGACACGCAACGGAATCCAAACAATTTAGCTTGAGTAACAGATTCAACTTCCATTGAAATTTTATTGAAGCCTACTCCGAGAGCTGGGAGGGACAACCGCTAAACGATCCGCCCTCTTTCCTTGCGAAAAATCACGGGGGACGAACCGCCGTATGACGCCAGATTGTCGGCAGGAGTTTAGACTTTGGCTCAAAAGCTGCAGTCGTGCCTCATGTGTCAGGACAACATATCGGAAGCGTTTCGCGACCACCGCTGGACAATCCGCTCCTTGTGACGTCATCAATGATCGGAGGGACTACCGTTGGACACATGGCGTCACAATGTATCCTACGAGAAACCAAACTACACATGCGATTCCCTGCGTATAGCGACCGATGTCAGGTGGAAGCGTGAAATTCTTTAAATTTCTGCAGTTGGAGCCGCTTTACTCGATGGAATTCTTTAAATTTCTGGAGTTGGAGCCGCTCTACTTGATGTCCTCGTTGTTCGACGTCCTACTGGCTTCGCTCCAGAGCGCCTGCGCTTTACTTGCATACTTGTTTTCTTTACTGTTTCGTCGTCATTCTTTACATCTAGGGTTCTTCGCATCAGAACATCAGCCATTTTGATCTTCTTGCTGACGTCGTCCCAGGCTAGTGGAGAGACAACCGTTGGAGGGGTGGGGGTCTTCGCCAGAACATAGTCTCCTCTTTACTCTTTGTGCTGCCTTAGGACGATTGAAGGACGACCGCTGCACAAGAAGGAGTCTTCGCGAGGATGATGCGCAGACGATCCCAAGAGTCCTGTGCTCGTTCCCCCGTTTTGGGACGTCGTCCGGTGTTGCGAGGGTTCACCTGTGCTCGTGCCGGGGTCGGTATGCAAAAATTAGGTGCAGAAATGGTTCTAGGATTAATAGAAAGTGCAGAAGTGGAAAAAGCATGGTGCACATGAACATTCATATTGCGCTGTGTGCACGTCATCTACATTATATTTTTATCGCCATACAGTCGTTTTTTATTTCGATATTTTTCAAGCTTTTGCACTGGGTCTTTTGAAATAATCTACAGAAACAATTCTTCAATCCAGATGCAGCTCATCGAATTATCAAAAATGCTCACAACTTGTTGGTGCTAGTTGTTTAAAGCTGGGTACTGTTATATGATTGTTTCCATTTTCTTTTTTTTAATAACGCACTCTGGATGCAGCAATGAATGAATGAATTTACATTTGCCAGACTTGTTTGGGAAGGATAAAACAGTAGCTTGTCCATTGGCTAGCCACCAGTTACTTTTAGGCCAAAAACGCATTCAAATTGGCTCCACGATATCCTGCAGAAAGTGGGTGAGTGGCGCATCACAAAAGGGATTAAGCAACGTTTTGTCTTTTACCTTTATCCCTTTAATAATGAAAATAGTAAAAGCAACAGAACAACGAGGGAAAGCGGCTGCAGACGCAATTCCTTACCAGAGTCCGACAAGTGCAGCTCGTGCTCGCTGAGCTGCGTGACCGGTGGAGGTGGATGGCCTTCGACGTCGTGACGTGGATGCGCTGCTGTGCCAGAGAGAAGGCCACGTACACCCCCTAGACGAGCCACCACACGTGACGACAGCATTCTGAAGCAAAACTCGTCATACGGAATACCAACGAATTTTCCTCTTAGCGTAAGCAGCAGCTATGGCAAATATTATTCGAATTTTTGAAAGAAAACGTACTTCTACAAAAATACAAGGATAGAAAGCTCAAAGATCTACAGCTGGCGACTTTTTTCACGAATATCAAAATATATGTACATGATCAGATCACAATAATATAACAATAGAACAATAAGGGTAGAGTAAAGGATAATTAGATGACGTTATCAACACTTTGTGGGATACGCCATGCTTTCTATTTCTGCGAGATTTCTTGGAGCCGGTTTTAGTGTTGCAGCAAACAACCGGCAAGCAATTCAGTTTATTCTATTCTTCTCAAACAGGTGTCCAGCATTTCACTGCGCTCAGAAGGATGGCTTGTTTGATCTGGGCGAGGCACGAACTAAGAACTTTGAATCGAAACACGTGCAACAGCCGGCAGGCACCTCCTCCGACTGCGAAAAAAATGCCGAAAATGAGTAAAACACTCAAAGCAAGGATCACCACTCTTTCTCCGACGTCATCCACGTGGCCATCTTCAAAAACGAAGCTGGCACGTTCAGTCTACATCAAAGATGGGCGTTGGTCCGTCGGTGGACAGGTGTCAGTACCACGCAGGACTTTCGGAGCAGGGTTGGCCTGGTTGAAGGGAGGGTGGGGATTAGAGGTGGTTTGCCTCACAATCCCCTTCTCTGACTCCTCAACAGCTCAGCCGTCTCTTATTCTACAACGTTGAGGTAACATTTGAGTCAAGCTATCGTGTGAGAAACCGCTTCGAAAAGGAACTAAACTGCGACTCCAATTAGAGCCAACGTCATTGACCAGATGATTGATGATAAAACTGGTCAAAATTAACAAGCAAATACCTTAGCATACTATAGGTAACTAATTTCATCCGTCGATCACGTTGTCAGTCTCGGGTTGAGACCAAAGCCAAGGGATGCCTTTGACAGGGCGGCGTATACCAGCTGGGTTTTCTTTGGTTTAAACATGGGCGATGATTGCCGGTGAATTCATAATTTTGGCAGCAGATTATCTAAGTTATGAATTCACCGGCATATTGAGGTTGTCGTGCAATTGAGTACGGAT
Organism: Heligmosomoides polygyrus polygyrus; assembly: GCA_947396885.1. NCBI lineage: Eukaryota > Metazoa > Nematoda > Chromadorea > Rhabditida > Heligmosomidae > Heligmosomoides > Heligmosomoides polygyrus. The sequence continues at coordinate 13,693,028 of OX377204.1, forward strand.
GAGCACCAAGTGCCGGCGCCGTGATCCAGAAGACGCGTCGCATGCGTCATCTGGCGCGTATTGGGATTCAGAAGACGTGCATCAAACATCGTCCAAGGTTCACCCAGACCCAAGAGACGTGCCACATGAACGTGCCACGTGTGTCGGAATGCGGGACAGGTTTCATAGACATCGTGGCAACGTCGTAATACGTGTGTTAGGACTCAGCAGAGGTGTCACAGACGTTATGCAATATGCGTCTAGATTCAGGAGACTTGACATGGTGAATGACTACAGGGATCGGAGGAGTATTATCGCCGACGGACATTAAACGGTATCGGCAGGTCGACCAATACCGACAGATTGTAATTATACTTTCGCAGACTGAGATTGAGCACTTTGGGACAATCACGATTTGTTTCTCGCCACGTAGAGAAAGGATACTGCGGAGAATAAGTCGCGTACATGCGAGGTGGACAGGCTCGGTAGCAGTAGTTTTGAAGATTCTGCCCTACCAAATCCCGCTACACTATTCTATGTAGTAACACCAGTGCTGTAGTGTACACATAGTAAGAAGACCTAAGTAAGAAAAGAAGACGTGGTCTATTCTCAGGCCTTGGGGATGAAGCCCCCAACAAGACGTTTGGCGGCCGTCCCCAAGGCCTGAGAACAAGCCATATCTCGTTGTTTTTCGCTGGCACACGGCGAGCGGTCCCACTTAGCGTCCGCCTCTCTTTGGAACATTGAGGGATGGTAAGGATGCCCTCACAAAATTCCGATGAAAATTCTCTACCTGCAGAAGCTGTGTCGAGAAGTCAACCTCTTAAAACAAAGCGGACCACGACCTAGTAGAACTTGATAAAGCAACACCAAAATGTCATTAGAACATTAAACAGCTAACAAAGGAGCGGATTAAGAGCTAAGTTGACAGCCAACTGGGCTTCAGGAGGACTTCCGCCAATCTTCACAAATTATAAAAAAAGTTCATCAACACATCCTAAAGTGATTTCAAGACCGTTTTTAAGGAAGACATCACTTATCCAATTTTTTCTCAGTCGTCTATACGGTTTTCTAACCATCCCTTCCCTCACTAGGACGGATCTTGCATTGGTTCTCGACCTTTTTCACTTCTATACAGGGTGCGGCAAAATTACTCGTGCACCTAAGCATTTTAATTTTTTTGAAATTTCTTAGAAATTGTCCCGCTTCATTCGCCTAATATTAGGGGGGGGGGGGGCAAAAGTGATGAGACACCCCGTGCCGTGTCCACATATCTCGTGGCTGGAGTCTGGTTTCGTGCTTATCGTAATTGTATGTTTGTATGCTACTTACTGAAGCCCATGCGAGAAGTTACCTCTTCCGCCCTTTCCAGAAACATGCCAAAACCCCAGATTGTCCCATGCCGAAACCCCGGTCTGACAAGTCGACCTGTGTCGCGCAAATCTCGCCCAATTCCCAACCCGAGCAGCCTGGGCTCAATAGTCCCGCAAGATGAGAAGCACGTATTCTACCTTAACCCTGCCAAGCAGCGAGTCTGGGTGAGGCTTGGTGACCGTTACCGACCTTCGTTCGGCGAAATGGTCACGGCGAGAAGCATCTTTGAAGCTTTTGGGTCTGCGCCCATGGATCGGTTTACCGGAAGCTGTTTCCCAAGAGCACTACGATGAACTCCAAGGCCATTGTGAACGAAATAGAAGAGATGGGCCGGCGACTCGCTCTTATTCATTTGCATTCTTATTCATTCTTCAAGCAGGTCCTCCTCTTCGATAACGCCGCACCCCATCGGGAACAAGTAACCACGGATAAGCTTGGCCAGCTGGGCTACGTTCACATGCCTCACCCACCGTATTCGCCGGACATCTCTCCATGCGACTACCACCACTTCTTGGGCCTACGGGACTTCCTGGTCGGAAGGGACACAAAAACCCAAGGAGTCCTTGACAACCATATCGAGCAGTTGATCAACACCAGGCTCAAGCAGTTCTGTAAGGATGGGATCAGGACGTTGACTGAGCGATGGCAGCAAGGTCATTGCCCTTAATGGCAGATACATTCATCAGCATCGTTGAGTTGTAATTGAGTTATAAGGAGATAAAGATTTTTTTTCAAATTGTCTCATTACTTTTGGCCCCCTAATATATCTTGAATGAACACTGCGGTACTAGTGCGTACTTGAGTACAAAGTAGTTAGGCGTTCCAACCTACGAAGTGCTATTATTGATCTTCATAAGGCCGGCAAGCAAGCGGGAGATATTGTGAAGGTCCCTTCCGTGCTCCAAAGAGCAGTTCAGGATAAAGTAAAACGCTACAAGGAATTGAAGACCGAAGAAGATAGAAAAGGAAGAGGGGTCCCACGACAGCTATGAACCGGAAAAATGCGAAACTCGTGAGAGAAAAAATCCGGAGAAACGCCAGGAGATCGATGCGCCATATGGCAAAAGACGTAGGAATAAGCGAAAGGTTAATAAGGAGGATAGTCAGGGAAAGCTTAAGAAGTTCCCTTGTCGTCTGCGGAAATGCCAACTCCTGACGGGCACTATGAAGAAGAGGAGATCGGAAAGATGCAAAAGGTTGCTGCAACGATTCACGGTGGCACGCGCTCGAGACACCGTCTTCAGACACCGTCTTGAATCCAGCCTTGAACTCCCAAAATGGGAGGATTATTGGGGACTCGCTTGCTGATGCTACCGCCAAAGGACGACTTCAGGAAAATGCGAAAACCCTCAATCCATTATGGTTTGGGGAGAAGTCACATCTTCAGGAAAAACTCCAACAGTTTTCATCGAAGCCAGCGTGAAAATCAACGCAGCGGTTTACAAGGATATCCTGGAAAAGGATCTCAAGCCGTGGGCCAATTCCCACTTCGGAGAAGCCTACTGGTGCTATCAACAAGATTCTGCTCCAGCACACAAAGCGAACGTGGTCCAGGACTGGTGCGCCGAGCAGCTGCCTGACTTTATCACACACGACGAATGGCCCTCCAGTTCTCCGGGCCTTAACCCGATGGATTATTCTGTGTGGGCCATCTTAGAAAAAGGCCAGCTCTACTAGGCGCCCAAATTTGGACTCTCCTAAAGAAGCGCTTTTGAAATCCTGGGCCGAAATTGATGAACCGTACCTGCGTGCCACATGCGAAGCCTTTGTCGAACGTTTGAAGGACAGTGTGGAGGAGGCTCAAGGCGATCATTCCGAAAATTGTTAGCATGCTTTGAATTGCCATGATTGCAGCAGATAAATTTGATAGTTAGAATGGATCTGCGAAGTTTGATTTCAAAATGCCATTGAATTTTCAGTGCACGAGTAATTTTGCCGCATCCTATACACCTTATGAACAAAAGGACTGGCAAAGTAAGTTGAAATTAAGTTTTCAATTACCCGTCCAGACTACGAGACCGTAGCGGTGTGGCCGACCTACTGCTCAATCGTGTCGTGGCTAGAGTGTGGCGACTGCGCTATCACTCGATGCAACTGGTTGGGTCAACAAAAAGCCAAAACACCGATAACAGCTCATAGGCAAAAAGCCTCTTCAACGCAACGGAGGGTTAAGTCCATTGGATTACATGGAAGGTCAACTCATGAAGTGGTGATCTTCGAGAAATTTTCGGCACACTCACTGCAAGTGATCTCGTTCTCTGTTTAATTTCAAAAAGAGCAGCTCGTTACTAAGTCACCAGGCAAATAACAATGACTCTTTGATCAACCATAAAGGGATACGGCTAATGGGTTCAGAAAAAGTTTGCTTTATAAGTAACAGGCTTGTCTGGGAAGGATAAAACAGTGACTTCCCGTTGACTGACGCAAAAATTGTACCGATTCACCCTCTCTCTATCTCTCGGGCTCTTCATGTGTCCGTCACAATGGCACTATGTTTTGAAGAAGAGAGTTACGTCTTCATTCATGTGAAGTCTTAGTTAAAGTAGAGAATAACCGGAATATGGTCGTCGATAGACAGGTTCTGCATCGAACAGTATTCGAAGCTAAGATAATCCTGTCCATTTTAACAACTTTTGTAGAAAATCAACAAATTGAGGTGGGAATCGCGTGGATTAGACTTCATTGCAAGTAAACACTATTGTATCTATCGCATTTGAAACTCCTCCAAATCGAAGTGAACTTCCACATTCAACTAGAGACCCTCCAAAACGGTTAGAATAACTTTTTGTTCAATGAAAATTTTTGAATGACTTCATTCGAATTTTTAGTTCACCTACATAGTACTTTACTTTACTTTGATACTTTGATGGTCCTTTTGTCGGCTGGAGGTCTTCTCAGCGGGGACCACAACTCTTCCAGACCGCTCGATCTCTGGCAGCTTGCATCCAGTGAGGCAGACTCCGCTCTCTGAAAGATCTTGAGAATGAGTCTGCCCATCGCGTTGGCGGTCGTCCCAGTGATCTCTTATGGTCTCTCGGGAGCCATTCTGTGACACGGAGACTCCATCTATCGTCCTTTCGTCGAAGCAGGTGTCCGGCCCAGCGATATTTGGACTTCTTCATGTGCTGCAGCGGGTCTGCTAATTGCGACTTCTCCCGTAGCTCAGAGCTTCGTAGGCCTTCTTGCCATTGCTGACGAAGGCTTGCCCTTAAAAGACATCTCTCCAGTGCACGATGCGTAGTTTGCATCGCTCTGGCGATTGTATTGTTGTCGGGCCAGGTTTCCGTCGCGTAACACATGTAACACATAACACATGTGTGTTATGTGTTATACCTACATAGTAAGCGAACCTATTGTATAAAATTTAATGTAACTATCATTTTCGAGGAAAATTTCTAGTTTAAATATTGTTTTGAAGAGCAGGAAGGCGGCCATTTCTTAGTGTCAAAAGAAGAGACTGCGTTACGACCTCGTCCAAGATTTCTCAATTTTTATTCGATTGATAGCAAAATTTCCGTTTGCATGGAGTTTCACATCTGTAAACGATATTACAAAAACAACTTTAAAGAACACACATATCCTCACTTTCATGATTCATTTAAGTAGGATTTACATTATCACTCAAGTAGAAATGGCAATGAGATTTTAGGGTGTGTGGCGCGACCTCGTCTTTTAATGCAACAAATTATTGCTGCTTCGTTGTGCGTTAAACAAAAATTTTCGTTATTCTTTCACAGAAAATAAAAATATTATAAAATCATCTCATACTTTCAGGCAGCTGACTCAAAAAATTCGAAACGAACTAATACCAATTTTTTCCTTGAACAAAAATTATTCTAACCCCTTGAAAAGTCCGCTGTTTAAGCGGCAAAAAGCTCGTTCCAATTTGGAGCACGTTCACTTCTTTTTACTTCAGTAACACCAAGTTTGTTTGGAATAAAGTTCCATTTGATGTGAAAGGTGTCCGTTGGACATAAAAATGGCGACGGGCGACAACAAAAAGTTAGGCTTCTGTGTGAACAAACTATAAACCAGAAATCGGAGAAAAGAGACAAGCCTGTCAGACCAAGGGAATTGAATAGTCGATTATTTTATTTTTCGCAAGGTACTGACATCATCTTAAACAAAATATGAAATTTTCCAATCGCATACAACTGAGCAAACAAAAGAGGATAGTTACCCCAGCACAAAGTGCGTCAAGTGGGAAGAATTCTGATTCGGCGGAGATAGGGAAGCACAGTGTAACCGCAGAGAAGAACTCATTGATAGCCTCCAACAATCTATCATTGGGCCTCACACCGCGGTTCTATCGTGCATCCGATAGATGATAACGGATAAAAGGATAAAGGACGGACGGCTTTAATTCACCAGTGCTTTGTCGATCACAGGCTAGCATGGTACCAATTCATCGACCATGGAGGGATATGGAGGAATTGATTGGAGCAGGCCGAAACCCGAACCAAAAACCTGAATTTAGGGTGCACGCGGCGGCTGTGCTACCACACACCCATTCTTTCGATACAAAAATGATATACATAATTACAATACAATTTAAAAAATCGCAAATTATTCGCAAATTCCATAAATCGGTTTATTCGTTCACGCGACTACTGTTACAGTCTTGCTTTCAGCCACATCAAGGGAGAAGTAATTTTACTCCTTCGTGCACTCGTTCAGCAGAAGTTGGCCAAAAAGAATGCTATTCTTTTTGTTTATACTCTTTCAACCTTCCTGTGTACACTTACCTCCTCCTCTCTCTCCCATATTTGTTTGATCTTATTTTCATTCGTCCTTTGCGTTTTTTGAGGAGCAAAGCGACTAGGAGGGGGCCACCTTGTAAGACAACCCTATATGACGACCTGTGTCACACTGAATTAAAATTTTCACACAAGACTGCTGTGTTCTATCCCAGTGATGAACTGAGCTAGGTCAATTCTGATGTAATTGGGCGTTCATGTGCCTTCTCACCAAGGCGGGTAACCACTCAATTTGAAGTGATCCCCTCCCCCCCCCCCCCCCGAGCCGCTTTTTTTTGTAGCGCAAAATGTCGTGGCTCTTTTGTAGCCGTTTGTGCTCCTCCCGTTCTGCTGGCACAAATAAGCAAATGACCAAAAATAATGAATAATCAGGTAGATAAATTCCACATGTCAAAAAATCTATAAAGAATGTTCGAAAAAATGAAAAGTTCAACCCTATCCAGGGGCCGAATTGATCAACGACTAACCCGCGGGTATAGGGGTAGAGGTACCCACGATGAAACCTGCGTCTCTGACTCTTGCCTTATCTCTACCTGACTCTTATCTTATCTTTACGCCTTATACCCCGCATACACACGGGTTTAATTGTTGATGAATACGGCCCCAGGATCTAGGCAACGAGCCCGTTTCTGGTGTGACCCGGTATGATATAAGAGTTACGAACCGGAATATAGGATACTGAGTAGGATTCCCTGGCAGACGTGGAAGCTACATAGTAATCTTCATTTCTAGTAACGAGAATGGAATTGCGGATCATTGGTGCGAACACAGCGATGTTCAGGCGATGAGTGGGTTTTTACGAGGTATCAAACAGCAGTATGATCGCTCATACATTATGAGAAGACTATTTAATTAGGCCACCTAGACGACCCGAAGAGAAAAACAACAGCGAATATTAGCTGGTACATACGTTCCCACGTCGATCGATAGTGAGCGTGGGAACGCACGTTTCCTTATAGCTGTCAACAACAAGTGTGTTGCCGGCCACAATGCCTATGCGATGAGAAGACGATGTGTGGGCAGACAAGCGAGAGCAACAACCAACAAAGCCCCGTCGTCTATCTTCACGTGGAGTTGAATGTAGAGAATAGTGACGACAATTTGGGAAAAAACATTTTTTTAAATGAAGGACTCGAAAAAAGGCGGAAATTTCTTTTTAAGAGCGCTGGCCGGATAACGGCCGGCCGGCAGCCTGTGTCAACGGGTGGTGGAGCGGCGACGAAAGAACACCGAGTGACCCGGCGCAATTGCTGCCAGTCGATCGACCATCGACTGATCGATTCGATCACACGCTGAGGCATTGTACTGCCGATAGAAGAAGCCAATACAATCAATAACTGAGGGGAAACAATTGCTTGGAGGATTTATAAAGCGAACTCGAAAAAAAAGCGAAAAAAATTGTCAAATTTTCTAGATTTTTGGAGGTTTCAAGGAGTTGAAACGGGAATCTGCCGGGATTTCCTACAGATGAACGAAGTGGTTGTTAGATTAAACCTGAAATAATTCCAGGGAGGCAATGAATGCATATTCGCGTAGGTATTCCGAGAAGCCTGATGACTAGGCGTGGAATGCGGCGCGAAAATAATGACCACATTCGTTGCGTGCTGTGTAATTTCGCCCGTTAGCTAACACGCCATGTTTGCACACCTGCTTTCATCACGAAAAAATTCTTTAAAATATTCGAAGCGTTGAATTCAAATATTTGGGATACACCCCACATATTATTTTCGCATGATGAGATGGTTCGGAAATTTGGGAAGCGCCCTATTTATAGAATTTTCACGTCAAATTGGGCACTTTTTAAAAGATCCAAGTCAAGGTTTATACTCTTTTAGGCAGCGTGACGCTTTCGACATCAAGCTGAACATCCTCCAAATCGCAGAGCTTTTTACACATTAAAATAAAAACGCTCCTAGATGGTTTGAACAGTTTTTTGTTCAAGAAAAAAATTTGTTTGGTAAAAATTTCTTTGAAATTTTCCTATTCACCGATAACTCAACACGCTGTCTGAAGTTTTGTTAAATTTGAAGTTTTAAGGAAAAATATGAATTGAATCTTGTTTTAAAGCGCAGGAAGGCAGCAATAGTCAATATAGTGTATTGAAAAAAGGATTGCGCCATGCAGCCGACAAGATCGAAGCCGTTTCTATTTGATTGATAGTCCAAATGCAGCTTACTTTAAAAGCGATGTAGAGATATGTTACTGTAGTATTAGGTTGTCCCATATGTAAGTCATTACCGTTTTTTCAACGATTCACTGCAGATTCCGCCGGCAGTCTCTTTCATAGCACTGCATAGCCTTCGAAAGGGAATGATTTGCTCTATCAGAGCCTGTATTGCATTTCTTTTTTCTTCATGAATTTTGTCAATTTTTAGGTCGTTGAAGTGAAAAGTGAAAAGTAGCCATTTGCGCACTTGTTCTCTCCGCTTAGGTTTGTAATTTTTGGAGCAGTTTTTTATAGCGTTTGGAAGACAATGTTCTGTACTACAAGAATATGTGTTAGTGCTATTTGCACACTCGCCCTTTATTGCCATCAAATTAGGACGTCCGAAGGAGGAGGGTTATTTTTGAAGACAGCTCCTGCTCTGTGGTTGGACTTTTTGGGTTGTTGTTATATGTCATTCGAAAGAGAATGTATTGCTCTATAAGAATGTGTGTCGCATTTATTGACTTCTATTGAATGTCAACAAAATACCAAAATAGAGAAAAATCGTCTTCACCAACAACTCCTTCTGCTTATTCAGCCTGTCTTGCTCAGTTTTATATGAAACTTGAAAGTGGGTGTCTTGCTCTGTCACAGCATATGATTTGTTCTTCGGCCATTCAAATTTTTGCTAATTTTCAGGTCATCAAAATGGAGCAGTGCCAGGTCGACAAGGATGAGCACTTTTGGCACGTTCTTCTCTTTGTTTTCAACCAGTTTTTTAGTGCAGCTATAGCAATAGAACCCTGGTTGAGCGCACAAACACTATTTTTCATCGCCAGTCACAATTCTGTGCAAAAACCGTTGAATATGTCCGTGTGATGAATGATGACGGACAATCAGGACGGCAACAATCGTCACTTGCTGTTCATTTCATCGGTTTTTTCATCGGTTCCTGATGTCCGTTCATCAAACGGACATATTCAACGGTTTTTGCACAGAATTGTGACTGGCCATGAAAGGTAGTGTTTATACGGTCAGCCAGGATTCCAGTGCCTTAGCCGCACTAGAGCCCTGGTTGAAAGCAAAGAGAAGTAGACCTGAAAATTAGCAAAAATTTAAATGACCGAAGAACAAATCATATGCTGTGACAAATCATATCATAGAGCAAGACGCCCACTTTCAAGTGTCATATAAATGCTCCGTGTTATGAGCAGGATGTCGTCAGCGAAGCGAAGATGGTGCAGTTGCCGGCCGTCAGCCTTCACTCCCATGTCCTCCCATTCTATTATAGTTCGCACATGACGTTTTCAAGGGTGGTGCTAAAGAGCTTCGGGAATATGGTATCCTCTTGCCGAACCCCTCTCTTAACCATAGATACGCGAAAGAAATCCTTATTAAGACTTGTCATTCATTTACCGTTTTTTAAACTATTGCTTTGAGGGCATTCTTGCGCAGTCTGAGAAGGCGCTAGCTGCTGAGTATATACGTCATGGTTCCTGGTTCGGATTTCCCGACCAAGCCAACCAAGCCTTCGATCCCTCCGGGGTCTGCGAAATGGTAGTGGTATGGTCAGGGTAGGATAGAGCATTGACTTCCACAAGTTGTTATACAGGCCATATACGTATACAAATGTCTTCCACGACATCATGTAGAAGTAAAATGCGTATAGGGATCGGTTAACACCGTCCCATCTTCCTTAATCTTTATCCTTATTACTGCGTCATAGTTCGCGTATTCTGAGCTTCCGGCTATTCCTACTCCTGTCTGGCTTCTAATCTAACCCATCCTGTCAACAGTTCAAGGGGTTTTTTATATATAAGGGGAGCGTCCACGCTCAAATCATAGCCTTGCTTTGCTTTTGTTTGTCAAGGTTGAAGAGTTACGAATTCCGCTGAGAATAAAGACAGGACGAAGCGCGAAGTTGCACTTGGACTCGTAGCTCGTAGGAGGTGAATCCATAGCCAGCTCATAAATATTCTTGAGTACTCAAAGTAGTTATCGAAATTGAACGTCCTGCCAACTACTAATGTTCTACACCGTTATCTCTTTAAGCTGGTCACCTTTCATTTTATGCCAGGCATTTTCCATGTTAAACAATTTAGTTCTCAAACAGAGGTAAGAGTTCCTGAAGCCAAAATAGGCACCTTTTAAGGCAGACGTGGTATTCTCTCGTCTTAAGAACGAATGCGGAACAGATTTGAGTGAACCCGAGCTTGCTACACACCACCCCTCTCTGAAACACTATTTTTAGGTTCATTCTCCAGTGCTATTACGCAAAGAAGAAAACAATACAGTGTTAACGAGTTGAGAGCAAGAGTTTCATGTGGGAAAAATGAACCGCGCACACGACCAAAACATTGCATTGTCTACTTGATTGATTGTGTAAATGCTGTTTACCCAAAGTTACGCATCGAAAATGGTAGCGTTCTTCCTAGATTGTGAATCATTCGGCTGTTTCTAGATTTATGCGCGTGCAAGCATCATTTACACTATTACCCCAATAGATGCTATGTGAAGAAGAAGTACGCGGCGCAATCTCTTCGTACAACACACCAGCATTTCTTTGGTTTCGAGCAATCTAAAGGATGAAGGACGGCGTTACTCAATCCTTTTTGGGATGTGTCACGTACACTACTTCTACGGGATGTCGTGGAGGCATATTGAATGCGTATTGGCCATACAATGACTTGCGGTGGCCAGCCGATGAACAAGTCGGCGCTTTATCCTTCCCAGACGAGTCTGGGGTACCAATTCACCGACCCCAGAGGGATGGAAGGCTTGGTTGGCCTGGGCGGGAAATCCGAACAAATGGTGTGCACGCAAAAGCTAGACTATACTACACCTTCTCCTATAACACTACACGCGCCTTTCGACCAATTTTCGACCTAAAAATATTATTTCCAATGGTAAAATTTTGTGTCTATTCAATCAGAGTAATCACTTTTTTCTTAAGACACTCGACGAAGATGAACTTTTAATTCAATTTTCTTTTATAAAAGCAATTTTGTTCTTTATTTGACCATGCCTTAGATATTCCTGATTACACTCGAAAATCATTCATTTTATTTCTAAAGGTGTCGGTTTTAAATTAAAAGATCCACCTTGAAGAGAAAATGGTATACATGTACTTTCTATTCAAAAGATCATGGACGCGACGGTTCTCAATATCTCTGAGAAATTCTTCGAATTTGGAGAATGAAAAAAAGCACAGCTCAGCTGGTGTAGTATGCATGAACATCATTATATATATACATACAAGGTGGCCTATAAGTCCTGCAACAAAATTAGGCGACCTTGTTGGTTGTCTTTTTCCAATTGCAAAGAACCGCATACCAACTGTTATGTAGCATGTACATAGTGCTATATTTCTGGAAAGTACCGTGGTTGTAGCTGCTCTTATTACAAGGTAATGCGCTCTCACGTAAAACTACCGAAAATTCTTCTCTGGCCCGTGGTGGAGCGCTCCCATTCCGATGTGACTAAATTTCGGAAGGTTGGTTGTTGAACATACGGTATGACCGTATGGTGTAGGGCAGTTCGGAGGCTTCTCAAGAGCAAGCATTAGATGAACGGATCTGAACTACAATAGAAGAATGTTATTAGAATGCTTTCTGATCATACACGATGTAGCAACCAGCTGGAACAAACGCAATATTCAGCCGTGTGCGTAATCTATTACTAAGCAATATGTAGTTTCTAGAAAACTACAAGGAAAGCCCACAGGGACGTGAAGACTCAGCTATGAGGAGAAGGAAGTAGAGAGAAAAATTTGTAAGCGCAGTTGGAGGGCGTCGTTCGAAATGGGTATTCAGCCTCTGCCTCATTTGATGAAAAATTTCTCAAAGTTTAGCGATCCCAGAAAGGTCAAAATAATAGTGCGTTCAATGCTACCTTTGCGGGAACCTGATGATATAAACACAGTGGTCACGCATGGCTAGTTTTTGTCATACACGATTTTCCAAAATGTCTCCCCGCACTCCATAGGTTTTTGTGTAAAAATAGTGAAAATCAATAAAAATGTTCGTTTGATAGGAACGAAAACCTAACACCATATATTAGAGACTCAATCGCGCTGTTTAAAGGCAAAATGCACATTCTGGTAAGGCGATTCCTGTAACAGCAAAGGAAATGGACGTGATAGAGGTCCTCAGTCCATCTGCAAAATATTGCACCTGCGAAAGGACTAGCTGCGAAATTCCTGAACATTTAGATTTTCAATCTTTGTTTATTAACCATCCTAAAGAAAATGTCCTGCTCTATAAAGCCTGAAAAAACTATTGTTCAATATCTTCCTTGGAACGAGTAAGAAATAGAACTCCGTACGAAGTGCTGCGACGCGAGCTGCAAAGCAACACACACGATCTGAAGGCTTTTGTTAATCAAGGAGTGGTCCCTTATGAATGGTACCGCCCCTACATAATCTACAAACCATGGGCAAACAAATTTGGTGCATTCTTTGCCCTATCATACGCCTGTGTTTTTGTTGCAGGACTTATGAGCCACCCCTTTACATCATGATTTTATATGATATAGGACAAGTGCGTTCTGCCATCAAATTCTTCTGCAGAACGTCGCCGTAGCTAAGATATTAATAATTTGGCAAAGAAAAACACAAAGACTACAGCTTTCGGCTCAGCTTTAATCACCCCCTAGCGGAATGCGCCACGCACTCAACTTCTTGATATCGTGGATGTAATCTAAATGCGTATTCGGTTTATATAAAAACTTTCGATAGCCACATGATGAAGTCAGAGTTTGTCTTCTCAGAGAAGCCTGGTACAAATTCAACGACGGCGGAGGGATGGAAGGTTTGATTGGGTGGACAGGCCTGAACCAAGGGCCTGAATCGGAGAGCACGTTATGGCCTGCGCCTCTTTCACAAACGAGGAAAAAAATACAAGTTAGAAAAGAGAAACAGAAAAAAGGTTAAAACAGAAGAGTGAGAAAGTGAGTGGAGAAACTTCTTTTTTGGAGATTTAATTGAGGTGTACAGTCAAACATCAGTGGAGTTCCCGACGGGAGCCTTTGCGCCAGGGTTGGCTGAGAGTTGCAGTCTTCAGCGTACGACGCACACACGTACTTAGCAGACCAATAAAGTGCAGTGAATATTGAATGAGAAGCTTGAAGGGCGTCAGCTTATGCGGAGGAAGTGCTTCTTTCTTTGCGCGGATGTCGCTTCTCTATGCGTTCTGAGAAGCTGCGACAGGCGTCTCGGTACGGGAGTTCTCCCAAGGAACAAAGAATGCACTCTAGGGAGACATCGATTCGCTGGCGGCTGCTAACAAGTTGTCCGAGCACAAGTACAAGCGCAGCGACTTGATGAAAAACCAAGCTGACACTATATGTAGTAAAGGACAGACACGTCAACTGTGGAGGCGTTTCGAGATGGCTTAGGTTGGATTTTACGGAGAAATACTACTAGGTTCTCATCAAGAACCTCGCAGAACTTACACAACAAGTACAACTGCAATAAATTATCAGGTTGTTGCAGAAGTTCTCGCCATTTTCAAGACACCACATTTTTTAGTTTTACAAAGAAAAACAGCGCGCGCCATGCTGGCAGTTAGTTCCAAACAGACGGCCTGCCCATCCAACGCGTGGATAGACTCCTTCCATCAGTCTAACGCCCAGGAGGTGAGAGCGCAGCGCCCTAACGGGACTTGCGTCACACGCGACGCGTGGCGAGCGGAAAGCGGCGCTCTCCGGTGCCCTTTTGCGCCGCTTCTCATCCTTGGCGCCGCTTGTGCTTGTTGGACGCAGCGTCATGTCCGGTACTGAAGTGGTCGAAATCAGCATAATGAATACAAAACATTTATTTTCTTGAAGTTTTTCAAGTCTTGAAATATATCTGTTTAATTGCCGATCTTCTCATTATGAAGATGACGAGATCCTGGAAAATCATAGTATTTATTTATTTATTTATTTATCCGTAAGATTTATGCCGAAGTTTTGAACCATCCGATGTAAGCGTTATAATGGAAATGAATGGGGGGAAGTACGAGGGCTCCTACGTCTCAAGATAGCCTTAGGCGTTGCAGCATGTAAGGTCTCATCGCAGAGCGTGGGACCCGTGGCTCTGGACTTATGGTACTTTTCGGGCAGAGCTCACAGCTTGCACATGCTCCTCAGCGGTGACTAATCCTATAATCCTATATCTAACCCTTCTCCGTGGTCTCCTTCCAATTGCGGATTCTTGCGGATCCTATAGATGATAGATTCAGCCCACCTTATGAATGGACAGGACGTGGTCCCTCGGGGACGCTGGGATCACCCGGAAAGTATACAGTTTTAACTCCATTATTTCCTTCGTTATTAATCCAAAACCCGGATATAGCATGTCCTTATCGCGAATTGACTCCGCATTCTCCAGGGTTCCAGAGACCGCATTCATCAACGACTAATCCGCGGGTATAAGGGGTAGAGATACTCAGGATGAAGCATTCATCTCTATTCGTTATCTTATCTTTACCCTGCATCCCGCGGGTTTTGTTGTTGATCAATCTGTGACCGAATCCATCAACAATTAGACCCGTGGGTATGCGGTGTATAAGGGGAAGAGATAAGACAATAGTCAGATACGCATGCTTCATCGTGGGTATCTCAAACCCTATACCCGCGGTTTAGTCGTTGATGAATCCGGCCGCTGACCCTGGAGTTCATCTAACCGAGTTACTAACTATACTTCGCAAGGTTGAGACCATTCAGGCTAAAGTTCGCACATTGATTACAAGAAATTTTGGGGCTTGAAGCCCGTTCCAGGTTCGGCCCCGAATTTTCAAGCATTATTCCCAGTTGTCATTGGACTGCAACAATCTTGGAAAAGGAGTACGGGCACCAGAAAACGGTTCACCGCTAGCCACTTCCGCTTTCTGCTTGGACCAAGTGTACTGATTCCAGCTGATATAAATAGATGCACTACAGATGCTTCGTTGATGTCATTTATGATACGCAAGGAGGACGCTTCGCTCAAGCTCACCTCCTGAGCGAGTGACGAGTTCTTGATCGCCTTTCTCTCACTTCCTCCTCCCTTTGTTCTTTCGCGAAGTAGGTCTTCGCGAGAGCATCAGCCCACTCGAAAGGTGCATAGTAGTCCATTTTGAGGTCCTTCACCAGCTTGTCGAGCACCTTCTCATGTTCCTGCATAGGAAAAATTTAAGGCTTTTCTCAAAAAGAGGGCGTCGATTAAAAGAAAACATAAAGGATAAAAGGGATAACTAACAGCATTAGTTAATTCACTATCTGGGATGCTACACGCATTGTGTTCCCATGGAGACAATTTGAGTCCGCATTTAGCCTTTACGACAGACATGTAGTGGTTATCCGAAGTGCAAGCTGTTATAACGATGTTTTGTAGCGATCAAAACTTCTAGAGACAGGCGGGACTCGAACCCGCACCTCCCTCTAACCGGGCGGGAATGCTCTACGCCTTTACACCACCAGCGCCGTTTAATCGAACGCAACATCCACACCTCGTGGGAACGATCAGCACTCACCCGTTTATCGGGATGAGCCGGCCGATGATATCAGCATGGAATGGAACCAGTTAAGCTGGTGGTCTTGATAGAAACGATTCAAATCAGTTTCCTTAAGCCTCAACTGGCTGGTAACGAGACTGTGAGCTGGCATATCCGAAGTGCCGTTCAGTGTTTTATCCTTCCTAGGCAAGGCTGGTACTAAGTCATCGACCCCGGAAGGGTGGACGGCTTGGCTGACGTGGGCGCAAATCCGAACCACAAATTTGCAGTCAGGTTCATGATAGCCGGCGCCTCCTCTGACTGCGCTACCGGAGCTCAAGGTGTACATTGTGAAATAACTCGATGGTAACCATAAGTCAGGTATCAGCTAATATATCTATTGTCAATAATTTCTAAACTTTAGAAAGCATGAGGAAGCCGAATTTGGGGAAGCAACTATTAGAAACCTCGCTAGAGCTGGAAAGCTGCTGAGAACAAAAGCACTTTTGAGAAGGCGATAAAAAGCCGCTAGTCGAAGTGAAGTTTCGGAGCTTTGTGGGAATGCCCTTTGCGTCAAGTGTCTTCCTTTACGAATCTATTCCAAGTGAAGTCGTTAATTACAAGAGGCATTCGCGCAAAGTCAGTAGTAATATTCATCAAATGATATGACCAGTAGTCATTTGGCAGAATCCTCAAGATGAACCAGTGATGCTCATTCAAACTCTTTTTCGACGTAATGGATGCCACGGTATGAGACACTCTTTATAAGGAATTTAGGAACATTGAAGTGGAAGAGGGTGAGGCGAAGAAGAAGAACGTCCGGCTACCTGCTCATCTATTCGACTCCACCATTATTCCTAACCAGTCGTACGTCGGCCTAGCGGCCGCCTACGACTGGTTGGCGGCTTCGCCTCCAAACCCCGAGAATAGGACGCCATGGCCGCTACGGGTTTCCTATTCTTCCCTAGGCCTTCTGACCTTTATGATAATCGAGATGGATCGATTGATCCGACGTCATTTCGTGTTCAGCGACCTTGATTACCCCCAGAGCCGAAGTTTCGCGCCACTTGAACGACATCCACAAAAAATCGATAATGTCGATCGATATCGATTGGTCGACGTCAGATTCGTGTTCAGCGACCTTGATTACCCCCAGAGCCGAAGTTTCAGACCGTTTGAAGGAAATCCACAGAAAATCGATAATATCGATAGATATCGATTGGCCGACTTCAGATGATTCGTGTTCAGCGACCTTGATTACCCCCAGAGCCGAAGTTTCGCGCCACTTGAACGACATCCACAAAAAGGTCGATAATATTGATCGATATCGATTGGCCGACTTCAGATTCGTGTTCAGCAACGTCGATTACCCCCAGGGCCGAAGTTTTGTGCCGCAGACGTGTTCGGCACGTCTGCGGCTCGCCATGCACGGTTGCCGATGTGTTTGGCACGTCTACGGCTCGCCATGCACAGTCGCCGACGTGTTCGGCACGTCTGCGGCTCGCCATGCACGGTCGCCGACGTGTTCGGCACGTCTACGGCTCGCCATGCACGGTCGCCGACGTGTTCGGCACGTTTGCGGCTTGCCGTGCACGGTCGCCGACGTGTTCGGCACGTCTACGGCTCGCCATGCACGGTTGCCGAGGTGTTCGGCTGTCGCGCCCCAACTCAGGTGTGACGGACAGACACACGCACACACGCACGCACACACACACACACGCTTACTGCTTTATATATAGTAGGATTCTGCGATCAGAGTCCCCACATGCGGAGCCGATTCCCTTGCCAAAAAGGCTCCTATTCGCCCCATGGGCACCCGAGGGTCACCTAGGTGGTATCTAACCCACAAAGAAAGGGAGCCGCTTCCCCTCTGTCACCCGACTCTGCGGCCGTTCAAACGTCCACGGGAGTAAAACCGAGAATATCCGTAAGAAACAAGGTATATATGTATACGCACTCGACACCCACCCGATAAATACACAGGACATACGGTCCATCCTGCCTCGTCTCTCGTCTGGGCAGTGACCAAGAAACATATGAGGGACTCAGACACACAGCAACACCATTAGTTGTGATACGTAATGAGCCACAACACCATAAACAGAACGATGGTATAGACAGCGATGCCAGAAATCCTCCTTGATTGTAATGAGAGGATTACTATGAGACTGTGGGTGTGAGCGCAGAACTCACAAGACCACGCGGCCCTATCCTGGTGCTGCTAGTCTATCGTGAGCAGTGAAGACGTATTGCAGAATCGAGGGCCGCGATGGCCATCCGGCAAAATGGGAGTATAAACGAAAGAGCGGCTAACTTCGCTGCCGAAGCGCAGAGCCGGAAAGGCGGAGCGTGCGCCGATCGACTGCTGACATCAGCCATTTTCCCATGCTTCGGACCGGCCGAAGCGCCTCATCGGCAAGCCATCGTGCAAAGACAGCGTGCTCGGTCAATCACAAGACAGAGGAGCGCTCGCGCGTTAGCGACGTCTAAACTAACGTGCGCTTTATAAGCCTGCGCACAACGAAAGTCGCTGCACAAGACCTGCACCTCTCTGTGTACCGAGGAATGACGAAAAGAACATTAAAAGATCCCTCCAGCTCGTTGGTCGGACTTCCACTTTACAACCATGGAGGAAGGATGTTACAACCTTTATGTTCGCTGAGCGAGCAGGACCCGCTGGGCTACACGGCACACAACAGGGACGAGTGACGACGCCGGTGTGGCGCACAAGGACGAGGTGATACTGCTCAATGGTATATGTGTCATCAACTTCTATATTTAGGATATATCGAGCTGTTCTATTTACAAAGTCTGTCTGAGCTAATTAGTCAACGATGAGCTGGAGGTCTGTAGTCTTTGCAATTTTAGTCCACAGTCTTGAGTTTTACAAGTTGCTATTGTCACATATTTGAACTCAATACCATCCCTTTCGTTCATTGAACGTTATCACGTTAGGCCTCGGCATACTTCTCGTGGCCGAAATAGAATCGCAGCGATGAGTTTTACAGAGCGACGCGAGATGATGTGGAGTTCTCAACACTCCGTATCGCTCATCGCTCAACAAGGGAGCGCGAAGGCGATCCACCCAGGACCAACGTTAAACACCACGCGCGGCGCGAAAGAGTATGCCATGCCTGCGATGGGCGCGGGAAGCCATTGCGCATGCCGGCTGCGGCGATGTTTCCTTAGACTATTCGGCCGTTGTGGAATAGTCGTGAACTGAGAACCGCGATAGCATCGCAGCGATGAAAGTATGCCCACGGCCTTAAACGTTTCAACTTCTATCAGGCTGTTCGTGGAAATAAGCCGCATGCACACTGTGCAGCCAGCAGCGGTAGCTGAATGTGAGTGAATGTGAGCAGAGCTGGTCTTCGCCCAAACTCCACTGCGAAACTGTGGAACTGCGCCGCAGTCGCACGCAGCGGCAGTGAGGAATGTCGAGCTCATTTCTCCCTGCTCCGTCACCGCCCCCTTCGCTGCCGCAGTGCGACTTCGCCTTTCCATGCTATACCTCACCGTGGCTACCGCACTGCCGCTGTGGGGCGTGCATACCGAACGAGCGGTACAAAAGGCCCCGCAGACTTCCTCGGCCAGTGGCGGGCGGCGGACGGCGAAATCGAGAGTCACGCCGCTCAACGGCGGCTGTCGACCGGCCAGCAGCGCCGCTCAGCGGCGACGGAAAGGTACTGTAGTCTTTCCAGTCGGGACCAACTGGCGAGGCGCCCGTTTCCGCTCTGGATCCCCGCCGCGAAAGGGCAGAGCGCAGACAGACTCCCCCGGAGCCGCTGGAGTGACGCCGTCTCGTATGATTCAAACCATTTTCGGCGGTGCCGCTCCAGCGGCGCCGCTGGCGGTGAGCTCTGTCTCCCTGCCCTATGATGAAGGATAGGGCAGCGGCAACGCCGTAGAAGTCTGCGGGGGCCTTAACGCTCTTCGTGTCCAGCGAACGAGGAGGACTAATTGGAACACTCATGCGCCAGAGACGAAAGGAGACGTTTGCTGGCGCCCGCTCAACACGATGGTCAACCGGACGACAGGTGATGCAGGTAATCACACTGTCATACACGCGAACTCTCACCTCGTAGTTCGGCCTGCTGGCGCCATTGATTTGGTCGATGTGACGCCTCACTGCGATCAGGTCCTTTGGCACTGCCGATTCGGCGAACACAACAGCGTCATCTGAACCAGCAGTTTTTAATGAATGAGTGAATTTGGGGTGGGGGCAAAGTGCATTTGGTCCCCTCAAAGCTAGAACTACACTGAAATGTCAAAGGCTGAGTATTCCGGCGCTCCGCTCTTTTTCGAGTGCTGTAGGCCTACAGTTTTTATTGTGCGGGTGTTCAGTCTATTAGGGGGGGGGGCAAAAGTATTGAGACAAATTGAAAAATTCTTTATCTCTTTATAACTCAATTGCAAATCAACGATGCTGAGGAATGTGTATGCCATTAAAGTCAATGACTTGCTTCCATCACTCAGCCAACTTCCTGATCCCATATGCTTGGGCCTGGTGTTGATCAACTGCTCGATATGGTTGTCAAGGACTGTATGGTTCTTGTGTCCCTTCCGATCAGGAAGTCCCGTAGGCCCAAGAAGTGGTGGTAGTCGCATGGAGAGATGTCCGGCGAATACGGTGGGTGAAGCATGTGAACGTAGCCCAGCTGGGCAAGCTTATCCGTGGTCACATTTGCCCGATGGGGTGTGGCGTTGTCGAAGAGGAGAAGCTTCTTGAAGCGCTGAGACCGAATAAGTGCGAGTCGCCGTTCCATCTCTTCTATTTCGTTTATCATGGCCTTGGAGTCCATCGTTGTGCTTTTGGAAAACAGCTTCCAATATACCGGTCCATGGGCGCAGACCCAAAAGCTCTGAAGGTGCTTCTCGCCGTGAACATCTCGCCGAACGAAGGTCGGTAACGGGTCAACAAGCCTCACACAGACTGGCAGCTTGGCAGGGTTAAGGTGGAAGACGTACTTCTCATCCTGCGTTAAGATTGAGTCCAGGCTGCTCGGGGTTGGGAATTGGGTGGGATTTGCGCGACACAGGTCGACTCGTCAGACTGGGGTTTCGGCATGAGACAGGCTGGGGTTTTTGGCATGCTTCTGGAAAGGGCGGAAGTGGTAACTTCTCAGGTGGCCTTCAGTAGGTAGCATACAAACATACAAATACGATAAGCACGAACCATACTGCAGTCTCGAGATATGTGGACACGGCATGGAGAGTCTCATTACTTTTGCTCCCCCCCCCCCCCCCAATAGAGCGAGTGTTCAGTCCTCTTCTCCTTTATAAAATCCATATAGCCGCGCGTATACCATTGAACTGTATGAGTCACCTAGGCTTCCCGCGGCCATGATAAAATCACCAGTAATGGAGATCATGTAGGAAAGAATCTCGCTCTAGACTTTCACCCATACATCCGTTTCCAGTTTTCCTCTTTTTTAAAGTTTTCTTTCTTTGAAGTTATTGTTCCAGTAAAGGGCATCTAGCTCCCACATCAAGGGCAAGTGAAGTATTAGTTAGACGAAACAAGGCTTTTAGATACGTTAATCTTGTCCTAACAGTTGGAATCCAGGGGCCGGATTCATCAAAGTTACTACAGTAACTTTAACGGAGAATTGTAAGCAAAAGCTCAAATAACGCGGCTTATCAAGCGATACGGTGAGCGATAAGCCGCGTTATCTGAGCTTTTCGCTTAGTTCTTCGTTAAAGTTACTGCAGCAACTTTGATGAATCCGGCTCCAGCTTTCAGTCACAACCTTAAGGATCGCTGATAAGGATGTGATCGTCGGTTACTATTCTGCTTCCCCTTCGCGGTACTTTAAAGAGGAAGAAGTCCAAGAGGTTCCAATAGAACTGCTCATCTCAATTTCATGAACCTACACTTTTGCGCGAAAAAGCACTCCTTTAGATAGAACATCTGATCAAGGTCGTCGATTTGAGACCACGGCAAATAGTTGGTGCCGAAAAGCTCGATGACCTGAAAATTTATGAGAATATCACTAATACCACTAACAGAAAGTTGAGAGGCATGTTGTCTATTTAAGGGAGTAACATCACAACCACTACATGTGAGATGAGATATTTAGTATGAAGCTGACCCAAAGACAGTAAAAGGAAAAGGCCTTTAGTAAATAGGCTGTGAATATTTTGCGAAATTTATCGCGGACAAAGGCGAATAGGAAGTTATTTCGTGGTCGTGCTCTACATCTCTAGTTTTTGATTTTTTAGCTAGCCCGCTTGTCGTCAGCATGTCCGGCCTAAGGAAAATAGTGGTCGCTAGATTAGTTTCTCTGTGCGTAATCAACCAATCATTCGATATCGATTAAAACGAGTATGACAACTGGAGTGGAATCTTGCAGAAATACAGCAATACCCATCGTCAACGAAATAGCGACCAATTCCATCAATTTTTGCACAGAGATGACCATTTTATATGGAATGCATGTCGATACAGTGGGCAGGTGGAGGCCTCACAACAGACAAATAAAATCGATCGCTCAATCAATATCGATCGATTCTATTGATTTTTATCAAACTTCCATATTAGCCTATTTTCCGTACTTATATAATTAAACTATCACAATGACATTTTTTATTTTTATTTTTCATTCATTTTTATTTATTTATTTGTTTATTCATCATTCACAAGTTCTTGTGAGAATGGCGCAAAATATTGAACGGTGGACAGGATTCATAACGAATGCACCGCATCGACCTACCTCTCCGAGTTGATCGACTGCTTTCAACGTCTCAGTAGCTGGGCAGAGTGAGTGCTGGTTTAAGACATTAACTGTATCACTTGTCGTGCCGTAGATCGACGAGTTACTCGGGTTGACGCCCAGCAGCGCCTCCAGTTAAGGGCTTCCATGAATATGTCCGACAAGCGCGTTGGTGAGCATTCTGTTGCCCTCTTGACACTCGGCAGAACCGAGTCACTGACGGCTCTTGTGGTGCTCGCGGTCTGACCTCGGCATCGGCGGTTGGTACATTAGCAAGTGGGATTCATTCCGTAGGTCCGTTAAGTGACTCGTGGTCGGTGACCCGAACTGCTTTATGCTAGCCTGCCACTACGCGGGATTAGAACTATATGGAACATGTGGCCCTGCAGCCCCAACAACACCACGGTTAGTCGTATCCGCAGATGGATCTTAGCGTCCTCGAGCACGATACATAACCTGCTACGAACCTCTTGCACATATACTGTACCAGAGGCATAGACGGCCAAACCGGAGACCGACACATATGCGTACATCTCTTTCCTTCTTGTGCTCCTTCACACTAACCCTCTTGCTACACAACATGACACCTATAGACAAATAAGGTTTACTGTACTATCAGAACATGCTACTAGCGACAGGAGAAATAGAGAATTCCTACGAGTCATTACGGGAACCTGTTCTTATCGGCGGTGAGTGCAGCTGCTCCAACCTGGGACCTGCGCCCACGAGGCAGAGGAAACAGTGCCTGTTCCTGCAGTTATCTGTGGCCAGCGTCCATACTGGTACGCTCCTGCGCAATTGCACAGGCGATTCCGCGTCGAATGAAGTTCTCGTAGCTGCGGCGCGTATCTGACAGATCCGAAAGATGGGAAGTCTGGGGCGATGACGGCGAGAGCGAAGGCTCGACCGCTGCTTGGGGAGGAGACGACCGACTCGGACGACGACGGAGAAGAGACCGACTGCGCGGTGCAAACTTCGCCGCGCTGATACTCAGGAGACCAGTGCAGATGTTTGCGAAACCCATCACGTTCCCGGCTCACCTATTGTTAAAGGACTCAGCAAGGCTATAGTTAGTCTACTCGATTCGGCAATTCATTGAATGTCTCCCGAAGACCAACCTTCAACCCTAGAACAGAGTTCGACGTCAGTAAGGAGAGGAAGTGTGGCTGTAAGATGCGTGAGGCTTTTGATTCCATGTTGAAAAGGAGTACATAGGGTTTGAGTGGAGACATCCTCAAAAAGATCCATTGTGGTGCAAGGAGTTGAGGAAGGAGTTACTGATCTATACGGTGTTATTTAATGAGCGACCACATGATGTTTGTGCAGCACAAGCAGGTAGGAGTTGCAGGACCGAAGGATTCAGCAGGCGCCAGGGACATACCATGTAATACCAAGACTCCATGTCTTCTTTTCGATTCACCACTCGTCCTTGATGAGTCGCCCGAGCAGCATATTTCGGTGTTCCAATAAACTTGTAACGCGACTCCCTAGAATTAGTTGAAATTTAGCGCCTTCTCAAACATCTCATAGTTTTCAAACATTTTTCGCCGGCATTAGGTGCTGCTTTTTACTCACTTCGGCAGATTAGCCGTAGTTTTCTCAAATTTCGTGCTCATGCCGAAGTCCATGACAAAGATCATATTCCTATGCTCAAGCCTAAAATAATAGGTAAATCAGATTATTAAGAGGATGACTTCAATGAAGCTGCTCACCTTCCAACAACAAAGTTGTCTGGCTTTACATCGCGGTGAATGTAGCCCAATTCATGGAGGTTTTTCAAGGCCAAATGAGTTTGGTAAGCAATTTGCACAGCCGTATGCGGTCTGAAAGATTCAGGCATTTTAAGCGTTTTCTGTGTTTTCATGAGGAATACTTTTTTTTCAGAAGTCTATACAAACACAGTTTTGAGAGGTGCGTAAAACACTAGAAGCTCTGAAATCGAAGTTCTGAAACAAAATCAATGGGCTTTAATATGAAGAGTAAAGGAGAAGCGTGGGGTAGTGCCAGAGCGAAAAATAAGGGAGAGAGGGCTGTCCCATCTTTTTTCTCATTCTCGTACATTTTTGTGTTTAGCCCGAAAATTTTCCCCAAAAGCCTGGAAAATGAGCCAGAAATGAGTAGAATCAGTACTTTACCCTTCCCAAGCAAGACTGTTACCAATTCACCTACCCCGGGAAAATTGAAGGGTTGGTTGACCTGTACGGAAGCCATCAAACCATGAATTGAATAGGAGTGCATGCGAGAGCCGACCCCTCCTCGAACTGCGCTACAAGGGTTCAAACAGGGATATGAACATGGACAGTAGAATGAAATCCAAATTTGCTTAAAAGGAAAGGTTCCCAACTCAAGGTGAGCTTTTGCGATGCTACTTTGAAAGGATGTAGGGTCCGGTGAGCGGAGTCCAGAACCACAGTTAGTTAGTTTTTGCTGATCGTTTTTTAAAGACCTGAAAAGGAGGTGTGAAAGCGTCGAACTATCATCAACCGCTACGACACTATACGAGATGTGCCTCGCCAGCGCAGTTGGCAGGAATGCGGCCTCACAGGAGCGCAGAAGGGTTTTAAGTTCGAGTCCGCGTTTGCCGATTGATGATTTTGCACATATTAGTTTGTTGTCATTGCGCTTTCTCATGATCACAAGAATCAATTTTGGACCATCATTGCTTACAACAAACCAAGGCTGTCTATTTGCGTCTTCATATGTCAACAATCGAATCGTCTTCAAATGTCAACGTTTTCAACAATGCCTATCTGCACCATATCACTTCTCTGAAATTAAAAAGTCCTGTCTTGCTCTTCCCTTGTTAGTCAACAGCTATGGTACAAATCTATGAAATGAGTAAAACACAATCGCGTGCCACACCAGCAGCATCTTACAAAAGGCAGCTAGGCACAATCTTCTCCTGGCCAGGAGTGGCCACTTCTTATTCGTTGAACGCGTTTCTGTGGGTGTAAAGAAGAGTCCTGGGTGAACATCGACGTAGCCAGCTGTCACCCACGCGTATGACAGACATGACCAAAATACAATACAATACAATATTTATTGAGCCAAAAGTATTACAAAATCCGTTTATCACAAAAGAACACAGCAAAAATTGGCTCTCAAAAGACCAGCAAAAGTGGAGGAAAATTATTGTTTCGAAAGTGATGTGAAAACAGTTGAGCACTAAAAAATTGCAGGGAAGGTTGCTTTGTGGAGATCTGCGAAAAATGGTTTCTTCCGATACCGAAGGGTCGGTAGATTTGGCCTATAATCTGCAACCATAAGAAATGTCACGAGTGGTTCCAGTTCCGGTTGGTGTTATGGTATGAAATGGAGGTGGTACAGATAGACATTGTTGAAAAACCTGCACCTGTGAAGGCGCAAATAAACAGACTGCGTTTGTTGTAAGCATTGATGGTCTAAAATTGGCTCCTGTGATCATGAGAAAGCGTAATATCAACGAACTAATATGTGCAAAAATATCGGCAGTACGCGGACTCGCACTCAAAAGCCCGTGGGTGTGCTCCTATAAGGCGCCACTCCCACCAACAGCGCCGCCGTACCACATCTCGTGGGGAGTAGTAGAGGTTGATGATAGTTGCGCGCACGCTTTCAGACTACCTTTTCAGGTCTTTAAAAAAGCGTTCAGCAAAAACGAACTGTGGTCCTGGACTCCGCTCACAGGGCCCTCCATCCTGTCAAAATAGCATCGCAAAAGTTCACCTTGAGTTGGGAACCTTCCTTTGCTCGCTGGCTATAAAAGCAATGAGTGCACTCCGCTTTCCAGACCTGCACTGCTATTCAATACTCTGCACAATCTGTGTGTACAATCTTTGCTTAAATTGGGTAATTGGGCACTAATTCGTGTTCCGAGTTTTTACCAACGCCTTGGACAAAAAAGGCTACCAGAATACCACTCAGGCAATCTCTTATCTTATCTCAATCTTTTAGATCCTTTTTCGAAGTTATATTTCTTCATGTAAGTAACTATGCCAACAAGTATCTAATATATCTGTACAGGGCCTGAAGTTAAATGCTATATAACTCACGCAAATTCACTCTTCACAACAGTTTCTTTAAGATAATCCAATGACTTCCCTGTGTAAGGCATTATAATGTACTTAAAGTACTGGTTATAACCCTGAAACAGTTCGGTTTTGAAAGGTCTTTCCAAGTGAAAAAACTCGATTGAGCACCAAAGTCGAGGAGGAGACCTGCATTTTTAGTCTTATTCCCTGGTTCCTAGTCCCTAGTAGTCCTAGTAGTCCTAGTCTGGTTGTTTCATCAAAACGCTCAGAAGTTTCTTTATCTGAACAGGTTCCGCGGCATACTACAATAACAACGCGATGCCTGTAATCGTGCAGTTGCTGGCGTTTTTCGTGTTCTCTTATGGTTAGAGGGGCCGATTGAGCTACTCTGGCACTCGATTGCGTCAGATGGAAGTATTGATAGCGTTGGCTTAAGCCAGTCGGCTGTCACTGAAAAGATAAATATTCGACAGAAGAGCGCTTTTATAAAACCACCCGGGCTTAACTCTACAGGGTGCGTAAAAAGTATTGACGCATCAAGCGTAAGCCTTAGAAATAACAACACGTTATAAAATTTAACAATTTTATATATGAAAACATATATATATTATATTTTATATATAAACAATGATCGAGCGAACAGAACAGCATCACTTGTATTTTATATAGGCTTCTTTGCTGCGAATGCAGGGGCGATGACGCCGAGGAAAGGCATCGATGGTGTTCCGCAAGTAGTCCACATCGATCTCGTTCTATGCGTTGACCTTCAGTGACTTGATACTTTTGTGCATTCAACTTGTAAAAGTGTTACATACTCTTCAAGGACCTCCAAAGTGCTAATTCTGGCGGAAGGCTAGCTGCAAGGGAGGCGCATACGGCCAGTATCATGGTTTGTGCATTCATCACAAGTGTCTCTCGTTTTCGTAGATACAGGAGTGAAAATAAATCAGTAGAACTATCTGTATTGATGTCCTAAAGAAGCAACTGGTTTCCTAGCTCGAATTCCACCTCGAGGGTAAGTCGTGTATCTTCCAGCAGGATTAGACTCCTGCGCAGAATCGAGGATTGTTCAGGACTGGTGCCGCGCCAACTTGAAGGACTTCATTTCGGCAGAGGAATGACCTCTGTGTAGTCCGGATTTGAACCCGCTGAATTACTCTGTATGGGAAGTTTTGGAGAACAAGGCTTGCGCTACTTCCCGCAAAGGTATGAAGTCAGTGAAGGATGATCTGTTCAAAGCATGGAACGAAATCAACGTGGACTACTTGCGGCGCACCGTCGATGCCCTATCCTCGTCGTCTTCGCCCTGCATTAACAGGAAAGAAGCCCATATAAAATACAAGTGATGCTGTTCCGTTCGCTAGATCATTGTTGGCATTTTGTATATAAACCTGTTAAATTTTATAATGTGTTGTCATTTCTAACGTTTATGTTTAGTGCACCAATACTTTAAGCACCCTGTACAATATGAGTATTGAAGCAATATCGAGTCAGTGCAGAGGGTACAACGGCTTCGGTTGGCCAACGTGTCCTGCACCCAGTGATTTTGTTTGTGATAGTCCAACATCGACAGCCAAGCAGCAGCTAACATCTGTATATATTTGGCGTGGAAGCGGTCACAAGATATAGTCTACAGATGGTTCAAGAGGTTCGAGGACGGAGATAGTTATATCTGAACTAAGAGGTATTCCTGAGCACAACCGCAGTCAGCCGAGGAGTTAACTAACGGTTTATCCACAAATACAGTCGGACGAACTATGAGAATCAAAACGATGAGACCGGAAATACGAGCGAACAACGAGCAACCGAACAAGATAGCAATGGAGCAACAGCGAACACTTCGAAGAGATCTGCCGTCCTATATGCACATTTCTCCGTGCGCGCCAATCGTTGACGGCCGTTTGAACAGCACGCCTCATAGAAACGACTATCTACGTCAACCAATCCTAGCATGAATGACTCACGCAAAGGCGATCTACGATAACCAATCATATGGTCACCTAAAACATGGTAACATAGCAGCACAATTACATCCCTACCCTTCAAGGAAGTGACACTCGACGTTAGGGTTTCAAAATTTTAGTCGACGACCACGCTATCGTGGGTATGATCTGTACCGAGATGGATATCCTTTGCCTCCACGTCTGTAGTCTGTAGTAGTGCGAGTGATTTTACTTCGCAGGCTCACCCTTTCCGTCTTTTTTCAGAACTGTGGCATAGCAACATAGAAGGGATGATTAAAATGATGTGTCCTTCGGAGGTGCTCCAGCTCCGGACGTGCATCAGTGGTGGCTGACAATGTGCTGAGAATCGCTTCGAGAGAAAAGTCCAACGAATTTACTCGTGAGTTATCGGCAATCCTTGAGCGTCATCTTTCCTCCGTCATTGACCTTTTTCAAGCTCTTGTGTCTCTACTTAGGTGCCACGTGATCTCCTTGACTCAGCCAAGCCCACCTGAGCATCGCTCAGTTTCTCACTCTCTGCTTTTGTATTGAGAGCTCTCCGGGGAGCACAAGGAGGTGAGGCATGGGTCGTTCACATCGACCGTATCCGGAAGGATTAGCGGGTCCTACAAGAAGAGCCTTAGAAGCAGTCAAAGTCCGATCTCCACCAGAGGAAGGTAATGCTGTGCAGTTAATGGGGCTCCCAGGGAATCGAGTTCTTTCAAGGCGGCACCAAAGTAACTGCAAACGTCTTAGCTGCTCCATTGCAAAAGGTGAGTGAGGCCCCACAGAGGAAACGACCAGGAGTCGGATTCGTTAACGACTTACATAACTTTAACAAAGATTTCAGTGCGGAAGACTCAGAGGCTTATCGCTCACCATTCCGCTTGATAAGCCGCGCGATCAGGGACTTCGGCTGTAATTTTCTCTATTAAATTGCTGTAACTCGTTGACGAATCCGGCCCCAAGAAGGAAGAATGTCTACTTTCTTTGCGACAATACTGGCAACGTGCTTCAAAGGTGTGTAGTCAAGTCACGGCTGTCCACATTCTTGAGGAAAGAATTCTTGATGTGCCCATTAGATGCGAGAACGTTGTCGATATCAACGGTGATTGCTTTGTGGATTGGAATTGTACTGAAATTTTAAAGAAATTTTCTTGTTGCTGCGTAATTTTTTCAACAAGATAATTGTTTGCCTAGCATCGAGAGCACATGGTCCACATGTTGCAGGAAAATATCATATATCAATATTCTCCCACCTTATCTACCATGTGCAGAATATGATCAGCCGAGCGAGGGTCTTCCCTTTTGGCCATGTTTATAACTTCGTAGACAAGAACTTCTCGCTGAAACATTGCAATCGTTCCCAAGATCTCACAGAACAGGTGATGAACAGAGATAGAATTAGCAAAGGCGAAAAAAGAAAGAAAAGGCTCATGCAGCGAAGATGGGCAGCATTGGGGGTGGTAGCGCGCCAGCCAATCATAACCAAGCAACGCACCGGCCGAGCACACGTCTGCCAATCACATTTAGCGCACAAGCCCTCTCTGAATGGCACCCTAATTTGGTACGATCTGATTGGGTGGCCTGTTCCCATCCCCAAATGCTGCCCGTATTCGCAACATCTGCCCAATTGAACAAGGAGGAGATGATGATTATGGAGAACTTATGAAGAATTTTTGCTGTTCTGCGGGTTTACGGACCTTAAGCCTTTGCAGCATGTCATCGTCTACATCGAATTCCGTCTTCATCGCCAACACACCCCTGTCGCGCTCTCGATGAACCTCATAGACATCTCCAAATCCACCAGCGCCGAGCTTCTTTATCACCACGTATCTGCAACAGTCTTTTGGTTGTCTGTACGGGAAACCTGTACCAAGAACGTCGATTCGGGGGGACTTTGCAGATCAGGAGTGCATAATAGTTTTGGACGTTAAAGTTTTTTTCCGATTTTTTAAAAGTTTTTTTTGTTAAATTTCCAATAAACGTTAGGTTTTTTAGGCCAACAACTGAAGTTCAGCGAATTCAGTTTTGCACACAAGATACAATGAGGCATAAAGAATTAAGTACCAAGTCACTAATTACTAAAAGTCGACAGTTAAATAAATCAGCTTTTGCTAAAAATTATACTGTGAAAAAGAAACAAGTACGGAATTATCATTCAATCAGACCATAAACTGAACCAGTATGTAGGTGGGCAAACGGAGCGACAGCCAAGCGCGAGTCAGCCCGTTGCGCGAGTCTGTGACAGGTCTTCTGAATACAGACACTCGTGGCACGACGCGTCCAGCACTAGCGAGCCCAGTATATGCAAAACGACGAAATCAAAATGAATAACAGAAAGCAGCTGTGAGTTAGGTCTGGCCAATGAATAAGATGTGAAATACATTGTCTTGTGTGGATATGATGTCGTATTTAAAGCGTTAAATGATTGGTAGACTATTGTTCGCCGATTTGTTTCACAGCCCACTGTCTCGCCTATTTCAATTGATTTGGAAGGAATGATTGAGTCTCTGGAACGTTCGAGACTACTTAAGGTCAATGCGCCAGTTAAAGCTCATGATTTGTCTTTACGCCTTGTTCTTTGTTTGCCTCAGAGTTCCGTACTCGCAGTTTCTTTCGTTTCCGCCAAGTTTTTCCGCAGTAATCGGTGTTAGTTTGGCAGTGACGCACAACTTGCTGAGTGTTTGCAGGATTTACGGATATGTGAAAAGTTTTCTGGTGATAATGGCTTTTAACTGTTGTGGTGCATGGACTGTTCGAATGTTTTTTGTGGGACCTATCCCAAACACAGGTTAGTTCCTTTACACATTCTTATAAAGTCAGTCTTCCTACTGAGGACTGACTTTATATTTGGTTTATTTTTGTTATTGTCCGTCTAAGGGTTGGTCGAAACGGACAATATCTTGTTCATTCATCATTTCACGTTCATTTTGTTTGATTTCTTCTTAACTGTGTGGATTTGATGCCATATTCAAAGAATGCTTGGTAAGCTCATGGCCCAATTTCTAAATTTCCTTTGTTATCCTTTTTTCTATATGATGATCCGTTCTCTGCAAACATAGTTTCTTACTAGAACGCATCGAAAAGGTGTTTTTGATAATTCCCTTCCGGGTTGGAGACTCGGAAACGGGAGAGCCTATCTGGGCAGCTAGCTTGGTGTAGTAACTATATTGTTGTCATTACTTCTATAAATACCTAACTAATGCGCGTCAGGGAATTATTTAAGAGCGGCCACCGCCAATTAGGATAGCACCGAATAAACTTATTGAGGAAAAAGTCCGTTAAAATTTTGTCAGTTTTCCGAAAATTTCCGTTAGGTTGCTAAGCCGGATTTTTGCGAAAAATGCTTCTAGTTCTTTGAACTTGTTGGGTTAATTGTGCACCACTTGTGTAGAACACAGGCGGTGCCTCCTATGATTGCGCTAGCACGCGCATAGAGACATTAAATGCTATAAAGGATTAGCCATGATGTCTGTGAGCGACTCACTTATTCGTTCTCGTTGTTATGATAGTATTGTACGGAAGAGTGGGTCTTTCGTCCGGGTTGTCAACCTCCATGTTATTCGTGAAGCCCTTTGCTACAATTTCTTGCATCTCGTTAAAAAATGGATCCTGAAAACGGTATTTTTGCGAATGATTTTACAACGTTGGGGGAACTGATGTCATAAATAGAACAAATTGTTTGGCTTTCTTTTAGCAGACTCCTCGGCTGCGACTGTCACGGATTTCCTTCCGACGCCCTCTTCTGTGCTGTACTTCGCCTTTGTGCAGGGAGCTACCCTATTGAGATTAGTCCTGAGGTGTGGCCTTCTGACGGTGGTGTGAGCTGTGCCCGGCAAGTACCATCCTTGTGAACTAACCAGGAAAGGGTCTCAGGCGTAGGTCCAAACGAGGGAAATGGACAGTACTGCGATAACCTCCACTCGTCGTATAATAGAAAAACATGATTTTGCTGACAAAGAAAGGTTCCCAAGTCATGGTGAGCTTTTGCGATGCTATTGTGGCAGGATGTAGGGCCCTGTGAACGAAGTCCAGAACCACAATTAGATTTTGCTGAACGCTTCTTTCAAGACCTCAAAAGGAGGCCTGAAAGCGTGAGCGCAACTATTACCAACCTCCACGACACCCAACGAGATGTGCCTCGGCGCAGCCGGTAACGCTGCCGCCTCATAGGAGCACATCGGTGGGCTTTTCAGTTCAAGTCCGAGTGCTGCCATTGTTTTTGCAGATATTAGTTTGTTGCTATTACGCTTTCTTATGATCAATGGAGTCAATTTTAGACCATCATTACTTACAGCAAACCAAGGCTCTCTATATGCGCCTTCATATGAGCGCGTTTTTCAACTATGCATATCCGTACCACCACCATATCATATTGTATCACCAACACTAACTGTTCACAAATTGGGTTATTACGATTGAATGTTATGGACCCGGGCCATAACGGTGCACGTGTGCTAAAAGTGTCGTTCTCACCTGAACGTGTTGTTGCCGTCTACTTTTCACCTTTACACTGGGTTTCACATCTATGAAAATGGGACCTTTCCACACGTATCATCTGGGTGGTTTAATAGGCGCGTTTCGATGGCGAAGTGGATCTCGACTGGACACTTGACGGTGTAAGGAGGAAGACAACAGTGAGCAATCACCGTTAGAGAAATCAGTCCTCTTTGACGGCCATAAAAAACAAACATACAAAAAGGGTACCACCCGTGACTTTTCTTTTGAGTGCAGTTTATAAGCCAGACCTACCGCCAGTTCTGCGCTCCGGTGTTTCAGCCGTGTCTGTCATAGGCCAGGACGCTTTTCTACACCCACAAATTACGCGTTCAATGAAGAAGAAGTGGTCATTCTTTGCAAGGGAGAAGATTGTTCCTCACTGGCTTTCGTAAGATGCTACTGGTGTGACAAGCGCTAGTGTTTTACTTGTTTCATAATTTTTTACCATGACTGTTGACTGGAAGGGAAACAATAAGTACAAGACTTTTAATTTAATAATGCATGAGACGTTTTATTTGCAGAGAAGTGATATGGTACGGTATGCGTAGTTGAAAAACTAGCATATATGAAGGCGCATATAGAGAGGCTTGGTTTGTTGTAAGCATTGGTGGTCTAGAATTGACTCCTGTGATCACGAGGCGTAATAACAACAAACTAATTCGCCCAAAGATAGTGGCAGCACTAGGACTTGAACTGAAAAGCTCGCCGGTTTGTCCTATGAGGCGTCAGTGCTGCCGGCTGCGCCACCGAAGCACATCACGCTGGTTGTCGTAGGGGTTGATAATAGTTGCGCGCACGCTTCCAGGCCTCCTTTTCAGGTCTTTAAAGGAGCGTTCAGCATAAACTAACTGTGGTTCTGGACTCCACTCACAGGGTTCTACATCCTGCCAAAATAGCATCGCAAAAGCTCACCATTAGTTGGGAACTTTTCCTTGTGAATCCTTGAACCCAAGGAGCTACTGGCCCTCGAATGCCGGGTAGCAGCGCACCGTCAGCACGCGCCCAAGTGCATGCGTGCACGCGCTGTTGTATGGGACGCTGCGAAAGGCATTGCTAGCGAGTCGGTGGCGCAACAGGTTGTGGGGCTGCATCAAAGGAGTTAGACCAGATGTTCGGCACCGTGCTATGAACTGTTTCCGCATTTTTCATAGCCGCTGCCTCCTTCGCATCTCCTACACATTTATTTTACTCTAAATTGTCAAAAGGGTGATATTCGTGATCAACACCACAGATTCGTGATCAACACCCCATGACCACGACAGCCTAATCACCCGTACCTGCTGTAACCTACCATAATCAGCAGAAATTTCAAAAACGAATGTCGGATTCGTGATCAGTACCCCTCTGGGAGAAGTTCGAGCAAAATTGGATTGCTATGACCTCGACAGCCCTAGTCATCCCGTACCTGCTGTGGTGCCACTGTTTAACATTCGCTGAAAAACACAAAACGTTGTACAATGAGAATTTAGAGCGAAACAAATGTGTAGGAAATGTGTAGGAAGTAAGCTGATTTAAATCATCATCAAGGCACTATTGTACTTCTACGACTCCAGTGGCCTAGGAGAGGTCAAAAAAAGTTTTTCGCCCAAACTTCTCCCGGGGGGCGGGGTTATTTGGAGTGGTGATCACGAATCTCAAATTCGTTTTTGAAATTTCGGCTGATTACGGTAGGTTACGGCAGGTGTGGGTGACTAGGACTGTCGAGATCATGGGGTGTTGATCACGAATCTGACGCTTTTGACAATTTAGAGTGAAATAAATGTGTAGGAGATGTGTAGGAAGCAAATTGGTGAAGGTGGCAGCGGTTATGAAAAAATGCCAAACCAGTGCATAGCACGGGAGTCGAACATCTGGTGGAGCATCTTTGAAGCAGTCCCGCAACCTGCTGCGCCACCGACTTGCTTGCGGCGATGCCTTTCGTCGCGTGCCAAACAACAGCGCGCGCACGCATGCACGTGGAGACGTGCTGACGGTGCGCTACTGCACCCCGCCTTCAAATGCCCGTAGCTCTTTGGGTTCAAGGACTCAGTAAAAACGAAGCATGTTTTTCTACTATGTGATGGGTGGAGATTCTCGTAGTACTAAACTCACCCGTTCAGGCCTACGCCTGAGACCCTTCCCTGGTGAGGAACATGTGGAAAAGTCGGTAAGCTGAGCTATCTACCAGGTTGTCTGGGAAGTTCTTGGCGTTTTGTATTAGTACTTATCATTCCTCTACTATTAAGTAAAAATTCAACTTGCACTGCGCTTTAAAGGCCCCCACAGAGTTCTGCTGCAATGCCGCTCGCCGCTATGGTTAAGGATAGGGCAGGGACGCCACCGGCGGCGCGCTCTGCGCCCTATGGTTAAGCATACGGCCGCGGCGCTGCCGCAGAACTCTGTGGGGGCCTTAATGCTAATTTCTGTACAGAATGTGAAAAGAATGTACCAGCACACATTCGCGGCCGTGGGGCGGGGAGGGCGGGTGGTGAGGGTTACCACAGCATGTCGTGGCGCGCGGGCTTGGCGAGTAGCGAGAGACACACAGGAAATGTAAACGTAGTCTTATATCTTCGTTTCGATTACAGATCCGCGTCTTATTTGCTTTCATATTGGCAAGGGAGGAATTCCAGGATCGAGGATGAAGGCAATTTTAACACGGGTGCGGGAGTGGGCCCACACCCCGGAGTTCCTTCCCCTGCCCAACTCTTTGCTCTCCTGAGAGCACAGAGCGGAGCTTTCATGGCTTTTCGAGATTTCAAGGCTTATGCCCTGGCTAACATCTGCAGGCTAGAGACGGCGAAATAGTGGTCATCGGTAGGAGACACACACTCTGCGTCTCTTACCAGCGCGAGCTATTTCACAAGGCCTTGGGGGATCCGAACTTAAGATAACGGGCTTATAAGGCATTTCCGCATAAAAACGACTATGATATTTGTTCTTTCCATGGCAGATTACCCCTGGTAGATCGCGTTATCCTTCCTCCGCCAAGCCGCGAGCGCTCATCGCACGCGCGCACCTGCTGCAATATTTGGCCCAACGAATTGACATCCGCGCAATCGTTATCACGCATCTTTGCGACAGAGCATCGCATCTCGCTGGATCTTACTTACCAGGAAACTATTTCAACGGTAGGTCGGAGCGGCCTAAGTTTTGTATATGGGCAGAATCGCCTCTCTCTGGGAAACAACAAAATGCAAATATCTCGACCCCAATACAAACCTGCACAGAGTTAGGGACGACGGAAGTTGAGCCGTTGGCGGCGTAAGCCCTATGCCTGGGGGCGGAGGGCGGGCTCAAGTTGGCTGGAAACAGCGATGAAGAGCGAGCGATGGTGGCGCAGTGCGTAGAGGGTCAGCGTAATCCCCATTATCGCCGTTTCCAGCCAACTTGAGCTCGCCCTCCGCGTGCAGGTATATGGCTAACACCGCCAACGGCCCAGTTTCTGTCGTCCCTAACTCTGCGCAGAGTTGTATTGGGGTCGAGATATTTGCATTTTGTTGTTTCACAGAGAGAGACGATTCTGCCTATATACAACACTTGGGCCTTTCCGACCTACCGTTGAGATAGTTTCCTGGCTAGACCTAACCAGATTCTGGTGATGCACTCGGCAGCTCTTCTTCCTCCGCCAAGCTGCGTGCGGTCGCGTCATATCGATTTGGCCATTTTCGATATATACCGACACCACGGTCAGTCGATATGGAGGAGGGTCGTTGAGTGGTCGGTGGCGGATCGCGGTTCTTCCACCGCTGCTACAGTAGAGCCCTGGGAGACGGGAGCAGTTCTCGCACGAGCAGCCTGGACGCATACCACCCTGGATTCCCTTCCCTAGCCTGTCTCTGCGCTCGAGGAGAGCAGAATCCGGCTACGCACTTCCCCTGAGCGACGGGAGCTGTTCTAGCACAAGCAGCTTTGATCGCGCACACACTGGAGTCCCCTCCCTAGCCTGCCTCTGCGCTTGAAGAGCGTAGAACTCAGCCGCCGACTCCCACTGGGAAACGAAAGCAGTTTCCACACGAGCAGCTTTGGTCGAACACATCCTGGAGTCCCTTCCCTAGCCTTTCTCTGCGCTCGAGGAGCGCAGAACCCAGCTACGCACTTCACCTGAGCGACGGGAGCTGTTCTAGCACAAGCAGCTTTGATCGCACACACACTGGACTCCCCTCCCTAGCCTGCCTCTGCGCTCGAAGAGCGCAGAGCCCAGCCGCGGACTTCCCCTGAGCGACGAAAGCACTTTCCATACCTGCAGCTTTGGTGGCACACACTCTGCAGTGCCTCCACTAGCCTGTCTCTGCGCACGAAGAGCGCAGAACTCAGCAGCGGACTCCCCTTGAGCTTCCACACGAGCTGCATTGGTGGCACACACCCTGGAGTCTTTCCCTAGCGTGGTTCTGCGTTCGAAGAGCGCAGAACCCAGCTGCTGACTATCATTAGGCGACTAAAACGTGCTCCAACGACAACGGCTCGGATGGCGTGAGCGGGCGCTGGCACTTTGCCACGTCAGCGCCGGGTTAGGTTCAATGGCTATCCGTTCCGCCACCAACCGATCAACGACCCTCCTCCATGTCGACTGACCGTGGTGTCGGTGGATATCGAAAACTGCCACGTCGACACAACGCGACCGCACGCGGTTTGGCGGAGGAAGAAGAGCCGGCGCAACTAGTGGACATGGGGGGGGCAGTCCATCAGTACTCGAAAAAGTTACGGGTTTTTACCAGTTTGACCTAGGCCCTTCTGGGTGCAACTTGCATTACACGTACGTACGCGTACAATGGGGGGGGGGCGCAACACGTGGACGGGGGAGGCAGTCCTTGGCTTCGACCGCCTTGAACATAGCAGTCGGGTTTGGTGACGTGGAATTTCCCCCATTGGGCGGAACTAGTGGACGAGGGGGCAGTCCATCAGTACTCGAAAAAGTTACGGGTTTTTACCAGTTTGACCTAGGCCCCTCCCGGTACAGAAAGTACACTATTACCCACAAAACTGCTATTAGAGCGCAGTTCTACCCCTTCGTCAATACAAACCGTATTCTCCACCTTCAAACTCACCACTGTGGGGTCGCGCTTGCTGAGGATTTTCAGCCGTGTTCGTTTATTCCTGACATCGTCATCTTTCGGCTTCTTGTCCAGGTGTTCTAAACAACGAAAGAATATCAATCGCCCTGGGCTCACTTATCGTTGGAAGCCGTACCATCTTTTTGCTTGGAACGTGTTGTTTGGCACTTGCTGCCAGATGTAGGCATGAATGAAATGGGGTAGAGTTCCTTACTTCTGCTTATAAGAATCAGTTGAAAGCACAATGGCTATCACTATCAGTCAGTTACTGTAGTGAACCTCACAGTCAGTAACTTAAAATGTCAGCGACAGTTTCTGCGCGTCACCTGACTATGTATGTGTTGTGGACAGGAGTGGACGAGGGGATAGAACGCTCGACCCCATCTAACCTAGTGCAGGGAGGGAGGGAGGGAACAGGGGGGGGGGGGGGGGGAAAGGTGCACCACTGCAAAGGCGAGTTGAACCGGACAGGAAATTGTGTTCTCTCTTAAGATAGTTGGCGTCTACTATTCGTGTACTAGTTTAATTTTAATATCGCTGTTTCCCTGAGCTTCGTAATTACATATCATTCTTCTTAAGGGTGAAGCTCGAAATGGCGAAATGTTTATTGACAGCGTTTCGGATCTTAAGTACTTCTTCAGGTCTAAAAGAACTATGATGCTTATGCAAACAACAAAACAATTGACGCACCACAGACCTGGGTTACACCGACAAGAAGGGGGGGGGGGGGCAAGAAGTTACAGTGGTGCGATTTGGCCAGAAATGAAGTGCAGGGTCTCTCGGCTATTTATATAGATCTACGAGCTGTGACCGATCTCTCGTCTCCCAAAGTTGCCATCATCCTCAGCAGTCACGCTGCGTATCCTCAGAGGCTGATAAGGCTCACCACACCTCATCTCTTCCTTCTTGTTAATGGGTGGCTGCCAGTGTTTCCTTGATCTTCCTCTCCACTCTATCAGATTTTTGTGAAGGATCGAGATTCGCAGTTGCGACAGACAGTGGATCTCGTGCGTGTCTGAGGGTGTGGTGCCTCGAGAATGCCATCTACGAGATGGTGCTGGAAAAAGTGCATACGGGTGGATGTTATTTTAGGAACCCTTGAAGCTGCCGCCTCCAAGATCAGGAGTGTGGTGCAGCGTTGCACCACACAGTTGACTCATGGACGAACTCTGATCTGAACGAGAATCGGGCCTCCGACGGTGAGTCATCCCGTGCGGCGTCAACTCTCCTGTGTCGGCCGCCTTCGAATCGATGGCGCAGTTTTCAAGGAGATGGTTGGAGCAGCGCATTGACATAGCGACGGTTCGCTCGATTTTCTGTCACATTTGTTTCTTCCCCACTAATCCAAAGAGCGGTTGCTGATGCAGTGTGTGTTCTAGCACAGGTTCTTCCAGAGCAGCAGACATTGAACGCCTTGTCCATTGTCACGGTGTAGTGACCACCGCCTTTCTAAGTCACGCTCTTGCTTGGGTTGGAATTTGACAGTCTTCTTGGCTGCATACTTTGTATATGGTTGTTGGATGTACCATTTTCACGTCGACACTTTTCTAATCGAACTGGACACTTTTCACGTCGAGTTGGACACTCTTCTAAGCTAGCCTACGACTTTTGAAATGAAAGTGAACTCTTCCAAATCGAAATGACCTTTAGGCAGGTTAATTCGCAGATTCACTAAGGTAGCTAGAGTTTTTTTTTCAAGAAAAATTTGGTAGAAATTTGTTTGAAATTTTTTAGTTCACTTGCTCCAACAGGTGCAATGATTTTATAAAAATTTTGTTTTTTGAGAACAAATAATAAATTAAATTTTGTTTTGAAGGCAGGTAGTGCATTGAAAGAATGAATCGCGCCATGCACTCGAAGAGCAAGTTGCAACGTTTATTTGATTGACAGTGTAAATACTGATTACATGCAGCAACAAAGTTAGGAGATGTGTGTTTTTCAGTTGTTTATGTTGCACCGCTTGCAGGTGTGACTGCATGCAAACAAAAGATTTGCTACCAATCGAATTAAGATCGCGAAGATTCGGACGAGGGCGTAAAATGGCGCCTTTCTGCTCTTCAAAACAGGATTTAAGTCAATGTTTCCTCCCAAAAAGTGAAGTCCTTATAAAATTTCAAACTATGTGTTCCCTTATTGGGAAGTAAATTAGGACTTCAGAGAAAGTTATACTAAAATTTTCCCGAACAAAAAATTATTCGATTATTTTTGTAGAGCCTCTAGTTTAATGTAGAAGAAGCTCATTTTGATTTGGAAGAGCTCGCACTGATTTCAAAGTCTCACACTAGCTTTGACGATGTCCAATTTGACATGAAAAGTGTCCAATTTGGTTCGAAAAGTGCCGAATTTCACGTGAAAATGGTACATATTATAAACTAAGATGATAAGGTTTATAAAACCTCACTGCCATCTCAAGCAAACGCATGACACCTTTTACTGAAATGAGAGGATGACAAGAGTGAGGTTTCGGTTAATAAATTACCAATCGCATTAAAAAAGCGCCTTGCACCATATGCAAACCAATGGAACAAGTTAGTTTTGAGGTTTCCGTTTCTGTGCCAGCGATGTTTCCAGGTGTGAAAGCTTATTTAGGATCTGACGTTTTGATAGCTTCATCATCTTCAGAGGTCTGATGTTACTTTTGGACACAATGAGTAAATCAATAAAATAAAGGGTTCGTTAATACGCTAGTCTCTAAAAAGCGAACATTTGCTGAAATTTTTTAGTGCAAGACTATTATTGTGATAGTCTCCCTGCTGTGCTATCATGGAACCTGGGCATTTGGTAAAACAGTTTCAATTCTTCTTTGCCCCGCAGGGTTGTTAAAATTCAACTTATCAAGCCTTACGAATCAACATTTTGATACAGGGCGTTTTTGTCTTCAACGGACAGATCATTCAATTTTGACCCGAAATATCAGATTTTGTTCTTTGAAGTGCATACGCTATTTGGAGAGCGGTATCTTTAAACGGGACGCGTGTAGCGCAGTCGGAGGAGGCGCTGGCTATCGCGTGCACCCGATACCAGGTTCCTGGTTCGGATTTTCCGCCCGTGCCAACCAAGTCTTTCATCCCTCCGGTGTCGGTGAATTGGTACCAGACTTGTCTGGGAAGGATAGAGCGCTGACTTGTTCATCGGATGGCCACCGCAAGTCATTGTATGACCAAATATGCATTCAAGTCGCCTCCACGACATCCCGTAGAAGTAGAATGCGTGGCGCATCCCAAAAGGGATTGAGTAAAGCCGTCCTTTATCCTTATCCTTATCATTGAACGGCAGAAGAGGCCCTTTTGCGCTTTTTCCGCCCAATGGCCAAAAGATACGGCCGGTATTGTAGAGAACAATTGCGCCAACATCAGCGCTGGATAAAATTGATGTATCTGTAAATCTTAGCAGAAACATGGATGAATGAGTGGTACTGTAGAGATATGATGTTCACATTTGGGAAGAGCCCCCAAAAAACGGTCTGTGACTCATTTCACACATCATGCTTCTCTGACTTCCAACCTTCCATATCACTACGAC
The DNA here is from genome assembly GCA_947396885.1 of Heligmosomoides polygyrus polygyrus. NCBI lineage: Eukaryota > Metazoa > Nematoda > Chromadorea > Rhabditida > Heligmosomidae > Heligmosomoides > Heligmosomoides polygyrus. Next base: position 13,734,462 of record OX377204.1, read on the forward strand.
CTTCATGTTCGTCTTTTCAGCTGTTCCAGTTAGTCATCAGGCGTCACTGATAACATGCTAGTTTTGTTTGCTCAGCGATTAGGATTTGCCCATAAACCGGCCTGACAAGCAAGCTTTTCATTTCCCCGAGGTCAGAGAATTGGTACTTGATTTCCCTGGGAAGGAAGAATAATGGGATATCTATCCTAGTGGAGGAGGGGAGGCGCTTCACTCGGTCTGTTGAAGACCGGCCTTAAAATTGAAGGTGAATTATTTACAGCATATGGCACAGTGAACTGGTTCACGAAAAGACCTCTTTTTGCAACATCCTGGTCAGCACAGGGCACGCTGTTCGTGTTTGTCCCGCTTTTCTAGTAGTGCTCCTGACCGACTAGGATAGATCCAAAGTACTGACTTATTCAAAGACTGGCCACCGCAAGTGGGGCAAATATGCATTCGAGCAGCCTCCACAATATCGCATAGAAGTATTGCGCATCGGACCGAATTCGCTGCTTCTCTAGGTTCTTAGTCCTAGCTTGAAATGATCAGAATTTCGTCTATTGTAGACCATTTTAAGTATTGTAAAGCAGTAATATATTCACCACGTTTATTGCAAAAAATGTCAGCGTAATAAATCTGCGAGCAGCTGAGCAGTTAAAGCTCATGAACAGCTAGAATACCTGGAATACATTTCTGCATCTACTGTTCAGAATTTCTTCCCTGAAGCTTTTTCAGAGATTCAGATAACGGTTAAAGACTACTTATGCTTGGAACATGTTGAAATAGGCATTTATTTTATTCATTCATAAGTGGAGTTCACGTGAAAGATGACAATTGATAACAAAAAAGATAATAAAGCAATTAGCAAAGGTAACAATAGTAACAATAGGACACTATGTACAAGAAATGTCAACACAAAAGCATCTCAAAAGGAGAACTGATGAACAAGACTGTTATCTCAAAATTAGAACGCGGTGAGCAAGAACTAGGATCGGTTGAAATAGATTTGAAAGAGTCGTACACTCATATGAAGGTTTAGCAATGAAGCTTTTCGGAAATATATATCTAGAAGCCTGTTGAAGGAGTCAGGAGTCAGGAATTGGAAATGTTTTTGGTAATATGATGAATTCGAAAGCAACCCTTTATGTAATGGAAGTGGCACATGACGCTCTTGGATCTTGGAATACAAGGCTGTCCCTGTGCACTTCTCGTAGTGAGAGGCAAAATAGAGCAAAACTGTTCCACAGATAAACCCGTCACCGAGTTTAGCATACTCTAGACTATGATGAGGTCGTAGCTCCTTCGTCGAATAGCAAGCGACGAGATATCAAACATTTTATTGCGTACAGGGATACAGGGAAGGCGGTATGGTGGAGTTCTCGTACCCATGAAGCCGTATCCACAGCTTTCCAGCGAAGTTGTTCTGCACTGCTTCATATTTTATATCTCATATCTTCATGAACACTACATTGTAAGTCATTGTTGTTGTTCTTCTTCTTAATAAAAAGCCACTTGGAAATCTCGTGCAGCACAACATTCAATGATTAACAACAATTTATAAAGCCGAGGTTTAAGGACGAGGGAAGCTGGATACACTGGACGATGTGCCGCCAAACGCTATAGTTTTTGTAAGGCAAATTTGAAGACATCTTATTGAGAACTGTCGCTCAGATGGGAACGTAGTATTCCTTCAGAGGAGCAGGATATGCTTCAGTAGCTTTTCATGTATTATTCTCCGATTTTTATCAAATTCCTGTGCCTTAATGAGCCAGTTTACTTACTGCATCCCTATAGTAGCTCTACCTGCACTAGACCATAAACCAAAAATAATTCGAAAGCGGAGTTGAAAACTCACAATCTTTGGAGCCTTTCTGAATCCTTCCTTTTTACAGGTATTTTCCAAGTTGCATTAGTGCTTCAAAGAAAAATCGTTTTCCACGACTATGGTTTAATTACCCAAGTTTGGGGATCTGAGGAATGCGAACTCGCCGAGAAGTCGGTCAACAAAAACAACCGTTGCCTTGTGAATCCGAAAATGCTATTCAGATGTCATTGCCGGTTTTTAGATCATTTATCATTTATATGATCTTAAATTTGTCTGTTAAGCTAACTAGTGTCGTCCTTTATTTGGCGACCATTCATGCTTTAGACATATGTTTGATACGTCCTAGTTTCGTTTCATTTCCTTTTCTTCTTTTTATCCACGTGTATTGTATGACACCTATTTGAATAAATATTAGGTTGTAACGAATTAAATGGCACTGGCTCGCACCATTTTTGTCGCGTCTTTACGCGTTTGATCAAGAACAAACCGTAACATGTGGCATATCATTTAGAAGCGCAAACTTTGCTCTACAGAGTACCAATATTTCTTTGTAAAAATGGGAAACTTTAGAGTTTTACTGACTTTTTTGCAGGTGGACAAAAGGGTAATCCGAGGCATTGACTTGTATGAATTCAAGCTGGGCACTACAGCTAAGGAGGCTGACGAGAAGATCAACGCCGCATTCGGTCAAGGATGTTCCACAATTCGGACGGCGTATCGTTGGTATCAGAAGTTCCGGAATGGAGATGAGAGCTTGGAAGAACATGAAGGTCGTGGGAGGCATAGTGATGTTGATGAGGACAAGCTGAGAGATGTGGTAGAGGAGGATCCACACAAAGGTACCAGGGAGATAGCGAAGGTTCTTGGCGTCAGTCACTACACAGCTGCCCGGCATCTGAAGGAAATAGGAAAGACCGAAAAGCTGGAAAGATGGGTGCCTCACGAGCTGTCTGAGGAGCAAAGAAACCAACGATATGAGATCTCATCCGCACTGCTTCTACGGAAGGAAACGGACCCATTCCTTGATCGCATCGTAACCTGTGACGAGAATTGGATAATGTACGACAACAGGCGACGGTCGGCACAGTGGGTGGACAGCGATGAGAGCCCCAAGGTTTTTGCGAAGCCGGAATTGCACCAGAAGAAAGTAATGGTGACAGTATGGTGGTGTTCGCTGGGAATTATTCACCACAGCTTCCTCCCTCCCGGTGAATCCATCACGGCAGAGAAGTACTGCATTGAAATTGAAGAAATGATGAAAAAGTTGAAGGATATCCGGCCGGCATTGGTAAACCGAAGGCGAGTTCTCCTTGTGCACGACAATGCTCGCCCCCATGTAGCACGAATGACGTTGCAGAAATTGAATGGGCTGAGCATTGAAACTCTACCACATCCTCCGTTTTCTCCCGACCTCTCCCCAACAGACTACCGTTTTTTCAAGCATCTTGGCGACTTCTTGGTAGGGAAAATATTCAAATACCAACAGGATGCCGAAAGTGCCTTCGAAGATTTTTCCAGAACTTCTGATTTTTATGCTACATGGATAAAAGAGCTTGTGTCACGTTGGCAAAGATGTGTAGAATCAGAAGGTTTTTATTTCGATTAATAAACTTGCTTACAAGCCGAGATATTAACTGTTTAAATTTACAGTGGTTCAGTGCCATTCATTTCGTTACAACCTAATAAATAAATAAAGCTTGTTAACACTCTTGAATCTGTTTTTAAAGCAGCGTGGAGAACAAATTAACTTCGCTCAATTCAGACAATTTTCCGAGTTTCATCAAGAGTCGAGCAAAGAAGCATGTATAACTGTGGTGGAAATGCTGTTACAGGATGTTTTGTTGCGATCAAAACTCTTGCGCCATGCGGGACTCGAACCCGCATGTTCTGCTTTCGGGCACCGTTCGCCACACCACCGGCGCTGTTTGACCGCACGTATCATCTGCGATATCCTCGAGGTCTGTCAGCACCCACCCGTGATACGGAGATGGGCAGGCCGCTGATATCAGCTGGAACCGAATAAGCTGAAGACCTTACTAGTAACAATGCTTTTTTTCTGTGGTGGAAATCCTTCCTTGGAAGAATTTCCAGAAGTGACGATTCAGCCAACTTGACTGTAAACAGGATTTTTAGTGCAGTTCTAGAATCAAGTTTACCTTAAAAAGTTTTGTGTTCGAAGGAATTTAGGACGTCCAGATTCATCAACCGCTTACCGCGCTCTAACGGTGAAATTACCACCATATCCCCTTATATGACTTTCATCCGGCATCAGGTTTGGTGGTGTTTTCACCGTTAGCGGTCGGTAAGCGGTTGATGAATCTGGCCGCTGAATGGAGTACTGCCCTGGGTGCTGGTCACCACGTCAACGCGGCGGTGTGCGCCGGAAAGATTGCACAACGTTGCGTCGCGGACGGCCAACCCTCGTCGTCCATAAAACGTGTGTCACTCTTTCACTTCATTATAAGGCGCCCTTCGCAGGGTTCACTTTACGCTGCGTTCAGCTCCTCTGATCACACATTTGGAATAAAAAATACCCAATATTTTGATACTTTAAATATTTGTGTTCACTCATAATTGTTCATAATGATCAAGCGCGGGATTCTGTTTCGTGCCTTCTCATCACGTCTTGCTGTGAGCCGCTTCCATTGGAATCCTCTCCAGGCCCTCAAACTACATGATACGATCGAATTGAAATTCGTGGCGCATACTGAGGACCATCTTGAAAGCAGTTGCCGGTCTTTCACACCTGCAGTATCCTCAGTCTCTCATCGCTCTATCTCTAATACCAGTGTTCTTTTAATTGTTTATTAACGTTAAGGAAAACTGAAAGCAAACAACATAAAACTGTGGTTTTCCTTTCTCCAAAGTGGTTTGCTTCGCCACTTATCTTCCTTTTGTTATAACATCTTCCTCGTGACTCATCGGTGAAAAGGAAGATGTTACAACGTTTTCGAATGTGTAAGATTACTAATTTCAATTCAGCAAGCTTCAATGTTTTTATACATAAAATGTTTAAAAAACGTTAATTTTATATTTTATAATAAACTTTATATTTTACCTTTTATAATTTAATGTACGTGGCATTTATATATAATTTAGTTAGTTTACATTCAAAGTTAGGTTGAAACTATGAAGATTTTGAAGCTTACAGTATGTCGATCAGTTGACTCTAGTCTTCGTTTTACCAAAAGTAACTTCGCCATAATACAGTATTCGCTATCGGAAAGGATAACTCATGTAAGACTATAGTGTCATTTTGTTTTCCTCAAGAACGTTAAAATTGTGGCGTCATTTTATATCTTAACCTTGTTTTTGACTTTAATTTATTATTTTTAAGTCTAAATGACATAAGTGTAAAGAGCATAAAGCACGTACAAAAGTAATTATAAAGTATAAAGTATAAAGAACGGAGCTAACCACTCCATGTTTGGGATTGTTCTCCTATGGGATGTTGTGGAGATATTTTGGATGCGTGGGCACGTGCAGTGCAGTCGGAGGAGGTGCCGGCTGTCGCCTGCGCCCGACACCAAGTTCCTGGTTCCGATTTCCCGTCAAGGCCAACAAAGCATTCTATCTCTCCAGGTTCCTTGGATCTGTTCCAGACTTGTCTGCGAAGGATAACGCGCTGACTTGTCGATTGGCTCAGCACCGGATGTCATTGATGCCCAAATGCGAATTGAAATCGCCTCCTCGGCGACATCCCGTAAAAGTAGAATGCGTGGCGCATCCCTAAAGGGATGGAGTAACACCGTCCATTATCCTTATAGTTTAATTCTGTCAATACAATGCCCTGCGGTAGCTATTCGATGGCAAGTAAGGATCTTACACTTTCCATACAAGTCTAGTGCCAGTTCACCGACCTCCAAAGATGGAATGTTCGATTGGTTTGGGCCGGAAATCCGAATCAAAAACTATGAATCTCTGCGCCGTTTTTTATTATTGAGTTATTTTTAGTAGTACTATTGTAATAATAGATAGTAGTAATAATTGATAAAGGATGAGGGAAGGCTTGAGCATTTCCTTTATAGGATGTGCCACGTCCACGCATTTTACTTCAACGGGATATTGTGGAGGCAATTTGGATCTATCCCAATCGGAAAGGGGCATATTGTGATTTGCTACACCAATCCCTTACATGACTTTTCACGACGCTTTAGCTGCTGTACCAGTATGCCAGAGATTTTATTTAAATTCGTGGGATATGGTTGTGTGACATGGATGACACCCCCTCCGGACTAGGACAGATCCGGCAATTTTAATGCTTATTTAACTTATGCAATAATTTTGCCATGGCCACCTAATGAAGGTCCTTGTTTCATTCTTTCCAAGAAGGTCTAGCATTGTTTAATATTCCTTGGAGAAAGAGAGAAAGGAGAGCTTAGTCTGTTTTAGCAGGACCCGAACCAAGACACTTCCACCGGGATGCACACGACAGCCGACGACGACGCTCTCACACGTTATACGGTGGGTAAGCAAGAAGTCTTCAAGGACTAAGTAAATGGGAAGCTCATCACAACCTTTTGTGTAGAAAACAAACAAATATATTGGGCATCTGTAGCGCAGTCGGATGAGACGCCGGCTGTGCACACATCCGCTTTTCCAAAGATTACTCTACTAGCATGTTAAACCTGCTGTCTCAATCTGTTGAAGCGTCTTTTCTGAACTCTCTCGAAGTACTCGGAACGCGTGACTGTGAACTTCCATTTTCTCCCTATACAGTACCGCCGCTAAACGTTCAACCAAACGACGTTTGCGACGCAAAAACGCGTTTTTTGCGTCGCATCATGATAACTTTGTTCAAAATAAAGGCTTTCTCACCAAAATTTACAAGGGCTCCTAGCATCATCCTACCGACCAATGGGCATGCAACCGCCATTAAAAAGTGGATGGAAGCCTGAAACCCATGCCGCAATTAAGGAGGGTCCTAATTGCGGTGACCCGACCCAGCACCGTCGCCGAGTCTCGCTTAATTATGTCCCCAGGCGCAAATAGTGCTGCCCAGTTGAATTTTAAAATTTTTAAACCTAACTAAATTGTATTTTCTTGCTGTTTATGACCTTCTCCTGGCTGCGACAATTCATTTGGTACCAAATTTGGCAGGAAAATGTCTGCAGCTGCTTCAACTGATTTTGTTTATTTCAACGGAAGCATCCTCAGTTTAAACCTGTTATTGTAGCTTGCAATCTGCTCATCTTTAAAGAGGGAAAATGGCATAGAAAATTTACGTTTCGAGCTCACTTTGGGCATTTGTGTGTTGGTTGCAATTCGTCAAAACTGCAAGTGAACCTTGGTAAAGAGCACTCCCTGTCGTCGATTTTGGCTGCGAATATCTATGCCCTAAGAAAATGAGTTTGTCCAAAAATATGTTGGCTAATCGTACGCAATGTAGAGACTCCAATTATCAAATGTCGAGAAGCCAGGTGATCAGATGGCCGAATTTCAGCTGGTTAAAGTGAAGACTTCTTTCAAAAGTGCGACTGAGCTTCTACAGCGTTTCATGCTCAGTCTTTGCAGAATGAATGCTGGGAAGCCCAGAATTCATATTAAGTATTTTTCTGCTCAAAATTTTCAACCAGCCCAGACGCCAATATTTTGACGCACCAGATCGAGCGTCGACGTAGAGGTCTTCTTCGACCATAATTGCACTGACCTGACATGCCCTACAGAGACATTGCACTCGGCTGCATGACCAACGAATCCCTCACTTCTCTTTCTCGTAACTACGGGCTGTTCAACCTTACGCAGCTCACCAATATCGATCCATACTGCCAAATCTTGAGGACCTTTTGGGTTTTCCGGATTGCGGAGATCCCATAGATTCTATAATTCTCAAAATTGTGTGTCTAGCCACAATGTAAAATATGTGTTTACCATTTTCACGTCGAGCTGGACACGTTTCGAATTAAAATGGAATTTAACATCTTTCAAATTGAAACGAGCTTCTTACAGGTTAAAATACAAACACTTCAAAAAGGGTAGAATAATTTTTTCTCCAAGGAAAATTTGGTATAACTTTCTTGAATTTTTTTAGGTTCAGCTGCCCGAACGAGTGTAATAATTTTACACAAGTTTTCTTCCTTTTGAAAAAATAATAAACTAACCTTTATCTTAAAGCGCAACAAGGTAGCAATCATTTAGTGCATCAAAGAGCAGATTGCGCCCTGCGCTTGGAAAGCTCACCCCGAATTTTATTTGAATTATATTAGGGGGACCAAAAGTAATGAGACTCTCCATGCCGTGTCCATATATCTCGTGACTGCACTCTGGTTTCGTGCTTATCGTATTTGCATGTTTGTATGCTAGCTACTGAAGGCCACCTGAGAAGTTACCCCTTCCGCCCTTTCCAGAAGCATGCCAAAACCCCAGTCTGTCTCATGCCGAAACCCCAGTCTGACGAGTCGACCTATATTGCGCTAATCTCGCCCAATTCCCAACCCGAGCAGCCTGGACTCAATAGTTACGCAAGATGAGAAGTACGTCTTCTACCTTAGCGCTGCCAAGCAGCCAGTCTGGGTGAGGCCTGTTGACCCGTTATCGACCTTCGTTCGCCGAGATATTCACGGCGAGAAGCACCTTCAGAGCATTTGTGTCTGCGCCCATAGACCGGTATACTGGAAGCTGTTTACCAAAAGCACGATGGACTCCAAGGCCATGGTAAACGAAATAGAAGAGATGGACCTGCGACTCGAACTTATTCAGTCGCAGCGCGTCAAGAAGGTCCTCCTCTTCGACAACGCCGCACCCCATCGGGAACAAGTGACCATGGATAAGCTTGCACAGCTGGGCTACGTTCACATGCTTCACCCACCGTATTCGCCGGACATCTCTCCATGCGACTACCACTACTTCTTGGGCCTACGGGACTTCATGGTCGGAAGGAACACAAGGACCCAAGCAGACCTCGACAACAATAACGAGCAATGGATCAGCACCAGGCCTAAGCAGTTCTGGAAGGATGGGATCAGGAAGTTGGCTGATCGATGGCAGCAAGGTCACTGACCTTAATGACATACATATTCCTCAGCATCGTTGATTTGTAATTGAGTTATAAAGAGATAAAGAATTTTTTTCAATTTGTCTCATTACTTTTGCCCCCCTCCTAACAGTGTGAACGCTGACATGAAGTATCAAGGTGAGAATATGTGTTTTTTTTTACAATTTTCTTTGTTATGTTGTTAAGAGGCGTAAAGATCTACGCAAGCAGCAATTTTGCTATCAATCGAATAAAAACAGCGAAGTCTTGGACAATTGCATGGCGCAATCCCTTTTTGGCGCTAAAACTGCCGCTGTTCTGCTCTTTAGAACAGGACATCAACCATTATTTTCTATAAAAAATGAGAATTTTATAAAACTTCAAACGAAGCGTTCAGTTTTTGAGTAAGTGAATGAAAGCATGAAAGAAATCGTACCAAAATTTTCAGCCAACAAACTCATGTTATTAGGTTGTCCGAAAAGTTCTCAGCGTTTTGCGTTGCTATCTTTCATTCGTCTATTATGAAGTAAAAATTCAACTTATATTTCTGTTCTTGAAGGGCTTATTGGAGTATGTCGAAAGAGCAATTCCGAGCGATATTTTATTTCAACTTCAAACTGGGACAATCCGCAGCCGAGACAGCTCGACATATCGATCAAGTGTGGGGCCTAATAGAGTTGGAGAAGGCACTGTGCGCCAGTGCTTCAGTAAAATCCGGACTGGAGATTTCATCCTCGAAGATGATCCCGTAGCGGTCGACCTAGAGCAATCCTGGACGACGAGTTGAAGGAATTGGTGGAAGCCGAACCTTCCCAAACAGTTCGCGGTATCGCGAAAGAGCTAGACGTCAGTAAAACTGCTGTTGCAGATGCTTTGATACGCCTTTGGAAGGTGGTTGCACGCCAATGAACCCCCTAGGCATTTTCCGAAGGCGAATCTCCACCAAAAGAGGTAATGGTCACTGTGTGGTGGTCAGGGGCTGGTGTACAACTTTTCGGTGCTAGGCTAAACGATCACTGTAAGGATCAAAGTTCCACTGTAAGGAATTCGACAAAATTCACCGAAAATTGCATCTAATTCAGCCGGAACTGGTCAACAGAAGAGGCCCGATTCTTTTGCACGATAGCGCCCGCCACACGTTTCGCTAATCACTACATGAACATTAAACGAACTAAGGGTTGAAATTCTGCCTCACCCGTCATATTCTCCAGGCTTCTCACCAACGAACTGCCGTTTTTCAAACATTTTCAGAACTTTCTCGCTGGTAAAACCTTCACCAGTTAACACCAAGCCAAAACAGCTTTCGTGAATTTTATCGAATCTCGACCATCTAATTCTTTCGTTGATGGAATAAGTCAATTTGTTCCCCGTTGGCAAAAGTGTGCTCGAGCGGTGCTTACTTCGTCTAAATCCGATAAGATTTAAGAAAGTTATGTTAGTTTAAAGTGAAGCACTTAAAACGCGAAAACGCTGAGAACTTCCCGGACAACCTAATATAATGTACGCAATCCGGAAAACGCAAAAGGTCCTCAAGATTTGGCAGCATGGATCGATATTGGTGAGCTGCATAAGGTCGAACAGGCCCGTAATTAAGAGAAAGAGAAGTGAGGGATTCGTTGGTCATGCAGCTGAGTGCAATGTCTCAGTAGGGCATGTCAGGTCAGTGCAATTATGGTCGAAGAAGACCTCTACGTCGACGCTCGATCTGGTGCGTCAAAATATTGGCGTCTGGACTGGTTGAAAATTTTGAGCAGAAAAATACTTAATATGAATTCTGGGCTTCCCAGCATTCATTCTGCAAAGACTGAGCATGAAACGCTGTAGGAGCTCAGCCGCACTTTTGAAAGAAGTCTTCACTTTAACCAGCTGAAATTCGGCCATCTGATCACCTGGCTTCTCGACATTTGATAATTGGAGTCTCTACATTGCGTACGATTAGCCAACATATTTTTGGACAAACTCATTTTCTTAGGGCATAGATATTCGCAGCCAAAATCGACGACAGGGAGTGCTCTTTACCAAGGTTCACTTGCAGTTTTGACGAATTGCAACCAACACACAAATGCCCAAAGTGAGCTCGAAACGTAAATTTTCTATGCCATTTTCCCTCTTTAAAGATGAGCAGATTGCAAGCTACAATAACAGGTTTAAACTGAGGATGCTTCCGTTGAAATAAACAAAATCAGTTGAAGCAGCTGCAGACATTTTCCTGCCAAATTTGGTACCAAATGAATTGTCGCAGCCAGGAGAAGGTCATAAACAGCAAGAAAATACAATTTAGTTAGGTTTAAAAATTTTAAAATTCAACTGGGCAGCACTATTTGCGCCTGGGGACATAATTAAGCGAGACTCGGCGACGGTGCTGGGTCGGGTCACCGCAATTAGGACCCTCCTTAATTGCGGCATGGGTTTCAGGCTTCCATCCACTTTTTAATGGCGGTTGCATGCCCATTGGTCGGTAGGATGATGCTAGGAGCCCTTGTAAATTTTGGTGAGAAAGCCTTTATTTTGAACAAAGTTATCATGATGCGACGCAAAAAACGCGTTTTTGCGTCGCAAACGTCGTTTGGTTGAACGTTTAGCGGCGGTACTGTAATTTGCGTCTTTCTTACCCTTGCCACTCATTAATAATGTACGCTTCCGTTCTCTGCTCTGGAATTCTTTATGTCTCGCTCCGACTGTACCCATCGTTCTCCATCCGTTGCTACGTGACTGTGCTTTCCTCTTCAACTATTGTTCGACACGTACACATTATCACCGGCACGGAACGGATATTCAAACTTAATGATCAGCGTATTCAGACCGCAGGCAAGATGCCGCCAGCCTGCGAGTACCGCTATTATCACGAGTAAGTTCAGTTTGCACTTCCAGTTATTCTCTAGAAACCTCCTGCCATTATCCTATTCTATTCTACTTTCTGTTTTGTTCTGTTTTTTTAAATCATATAATCACATGTTTCTATTTTAAATACCGACTGCTCCTGCGCTCTAAGACCGTCGAGGTGCAGCTGAAAAGAAACTCGTCAACTTTTGTGCGCTTCGTTCGGTTTCATACAGTTGTGAATCGTGAACATAGTCAATCGGCCACAAGACTACGGTCCCCCACCGAAGACTTGAAGGAGCGATTCTTGGTATCACTTGTATCACCTGTAGTCCCGTTGATCATGGAGTTGCTCGAGTGGGCGCTAGCATCGTTTCCATTCGTCCCTGTCGCGTGCCAGAGTGATCCAATGGATCCTCCTCAGGGCACAAAGATCGTCATATCATTCGAGGAAGTCACGAGGAAGTTCGACCAACGCGTTGGCGGGCGTCATAGCGTTTTCTTTACATCCCCGGAATCCAGTTGGTGACGGCCCTCGTTCAGCGGGTGTCTACGAAGCACATTACGTGACTGGCCCACCTAATTTTCGACGACTTGGCACACGCGACAGCGTCTTAAACCGCACACACCATCAGAGATCAGGTGTCTGTTTAGGCGATAAAATGCTGTCGAGAGTTATCCGCCATAGATCGGGACTTACGGGTCACCATGCGCTCAAACGAAAGTGGTTGTTCGCAAACAAACTCTCCAAAACCGATTTTTCATGAACACGCTTTGCATACGATTGAATGCCGGACGAAAAACGAATTGACATTGCAAGCTACAGAGGGACAAAAACAAAAGAAGTCGTGAGAAATTGGACCGCTCTGATTGAGAGAGACCGAAACGAGGACGCTGAACTCGTTGCAAGAGGAGATACTCATTTGTGACGTTGCGATAAGAGAAATCTAATAAATAAATCAATAAGTAAATAAATAAATAAAACAATGGACTCAGAGTGTTCCAAATGTGTAGCCACTGTTTGAAAGGTTATAACATTGCTGCCAGTAAATTTACTGAAGAAGTTTAAAACTATTATGAAAGCGGAAGAGAATAGAGTACATATTTCTGGCATATGAGAGGTAAGGATCGCACTACGCACTCGACTGAATGTCCAAATTTTATACTTGATTGATTGTGCTTCGCTTGAATACTAGATATATTTTCTTCATGAAGTAGTTGTATCGATTGATTTGTGCTTATTTTGAAATTAAAAAGTTAAAAACATTATACAGCTTGCGGCGAAATGCAAGGTATTCTCAAAATGCAGGTACTGTTTGAAGGGTTCTAGCACTGCTGACAGTGACGGTTTTGGAGATGTTTGAAGACTTATTTGAAAGCGCAGAGTAGCGATAATTCTGGGACGTGCAATAGGTAAGCGTCGCACCATGCACTTGTGTGAAACCTTTCATTTCACACTCGATTGATTGTGCATGGACTGAGTGCTTGTTATAGTCCTGTTGTTGTTTAAACACATTAACCTGTGCTATGCCTATTTTAATGTTCAAAACTTTACAGTCCACTACATCTTTCTGTGAGCCCTTAAAATCTTCAAAACTTTTAATAGCAACAATCGTATGGTGCTTCATATAGAGCTTACGTTTTTTAGAATATGCCTCATTGCAACAAGTTGTAGTGCATTTTTGAGTCATGAACGTTAGAGGAATCACAGGAGGGGATTATGTGGTTAATGAGTGGCAAGATTATAACAAGCATTCAGCCCGTGCGCAATAAATTGAGTTTGAAATGAGAGGTATCTAACGGGTACATGGCGCAATTTTGATCATTTGCACGTCACCGGATTTCGACTGCACTGTACGTTTGTATGAGTCTCAACATTTCCAAAAACTTCCCTGGCAGTAATGTTAGAACCTTCCAAGCAGTGTCTGTATTTTTAAAGGATTCCCTACATGTTGCTGCAAGCTGTAGTGTGATTTTAAGTTTTAAATTTTAAAAGAAGCAGAACTTAATCGGTACGGCACTTGTAGAGAAATGCGGGGAAAAGTTTACAAGTGTTCAGGCGAAACACAATCAATCGAGTGTAGAATGTAAGAATTCACAATATTGCATGTCGCAATCCTTTCCTCTTGTATGTCGGAAAATTTTAATTTTCTTGCGCTTTCATATGAGCTTTTAACTTTTAAAGTACCTTTATTGGCAGCAAAGTTATAATCTTTCATACAGTGGATACATTTTTTGAGACACCTTGTAAATATTTAAATTGTACTCCTGCAAAGAACGTCATCATTCCAGTTACGACGAACTCGTGAACAAAGGCTCCCCCTCGCCTTCCGGAGGTCGAAGAGGTCCTCATTCGAAGGTCTTGTATGATGGTCCGGCGTGCCTTTCGAAGACCCTCCACGATCCGTCCAACACCCTCAGCAAGGTGAGTACAGGGTTTCAGTTGGTGAGCTGCGCTATGTCGGAGGATTGCAAGCCATCCAATTCAGAGGGAACGAAAGCGTCTGCTCCGCGGCGACTCCGACGGACTTTGTCCGGGCGTCGAGTACTCGCTCAATAAGCACAATCGATGGGAAATGGTGAGCGGTTCACCTGGTCTCGAGACCCCTGGGATATTCTACTGATTTGAATCTGTTGAAGGTCAATCCATCGTCACTACTGCTATCTCATCAGATGAGTGGACTAGAAGTTCTCGTGGTTAAGCACAACAGTAACCCTCGTCTCCACTGTGGTAGGTGTTAGCCATTCTTACACCCTACGACTTTACTACAGAATAAGGGATAGAGAATGGCACCACTCATTCCCTTTTGGGATGCGCCACACATTCTACTTTTGCTGGATGTCAGGAGACTATTTGAATGTGTATTCTTTTTATGCAACCGGTAGGAGGCTCTAAAGGATAAGGGAAAAAAAGGATAAGGGAAAAAACGTTACTCAATCTCTTTTGTGATGCTCCACGCATTCTACGCCTCCCTGATGTCGTGGAGAAAAGTTGAACGCGTATCTGGCCTGTGCAATAGCTTATGGTGGCCAGACGATGGACCATTCACTGCCTCATTCTTTCCAAACGGGTCTGGCACCAACTTAATAACGTCGGAGGAACGGAACGCTTGGTTGGCTTGGGCGGGAAATCCCAACCAGAAACCTGGCATCACGTGCACGCAACAGTCGGCATATTCTCCGACTGCGCTATGCGCGCCCAACAGGGTGACCGCATAAATTCTATGATCATTGCTTAGCCTTATAATTTTTACTCAAACCTTGAGAGGCGAGTATAGTATAGAGGGTAGAAGTTGGTAGAAGGATGTTTAGTTGCGGTCAAAACGCTGGACCGAGGTGGGACTCGACCCCGCATTGTCTGCTTTCCGGGCAGGGTGTTATCCCATTACACCAATGGCACTGTGTGATTGAATAGAACATCCATGATGTTTTTTCATGGACGTTTATTTGTTTGTTAAGGTACAGAGGAAAGTCTTGCATAAGCAGGGTCAAGAAACAACAAGGTGAACGAAAATATTATAGAACCATTACATAAATTAAGCAATGCAACACGATAATATCCAGCACCTGAGAAATTACTTTATTTGCTTTAATTTTTTTATTTCTTTCTAATAACTTATTTACCTTTAACAGCCGTTTAAATCCAACTTCCCGTATATCTTGACATCTGATGACCAAGATATGCGCCAATTTTTCGTTGACGGCATTTTCCCAGCCAGGGCCTGGAAATGCGTTCGCCGAGACACCATTCCATCCTAAAGGACAAAGGGTATTATTGGTGCAAGACGTCGTAAATCAGTCTCATTTACGGATGCGCCACGCAATGTACTTCTACGGGATGTCGTGGAACCAATTTGAATGCGTATTTGGCCTTTGCGTGCAATGTGGGTCGCGAGCGAGTAGAATTCAACTTTTCATCCTCCAAAGAAGTCTGGTAGCAATTCACCGACCCAGACGAATGGAAATGTCGCTTATCCTGAGCGGTAAATCTGAACCCGAATCTGTAATCGGATGCACGCGACAGTCGGCGCCTCCTTTGGCTGCGCTACCACGCGCTCATCATTTCGTTTCATACCATTTCATGTTCTAACCCTTAAGGAGACAAGTAGTGGGGAATCAGGTGCCTTGCGTCAACATAGAGCTCCTGAAGAGCTCATAGAGTGGGCGCGAATTCTCTACTCTTGTCCAAAGAGTCGAGTTCAAGGTGCAGCTGGAACCTCAGGGTGGAGTTTCCCATCTCTGTCGGGGTACACCAGGGTTCTGCGCTTTTCCCACTCCTCTTTGTTGTCGTCATGGATGCCACCACACGAGATCTTCAGAAGCCCGTCCCGTGTACGTTGCTTTATGCCGATGACGTGATGCTCGCTAGCGAAGGTAAAGGTGAACTCGAGCGAGAGGTGCAAGCTTGGTGTGATCGCTTGGAGTGGTTTGGACTCAAACTGAACGTAAAGAAGACCGAATAACTAACGACGGACATTACTGAGTCCAGCTCCATCAAGGTTAACGGCATCGAGCTTCCACGCACTGCGATCTTTAAGTACCTGAGATCAGCAGACGCGTCTGACGGCGGTCTGATGGTTGAAGTGAACTCACGCGTGAGTGCAGCTTGGTCCAAGTTCGCTGACTGGCGTGCTCTGCGATAGGAAGATACCAGAGCACCTGAAGTCGAAGATCTACGGAACAGTCGTGCGGCCGGTAGCGATGTACGGCGCTGAGTGTTGGCCAGCGGCCAAGGAAGTTGAAACACGCCTCAGCGTCATGGAGACGAAGATGCTGCGGTGGACGGCTGGAGTCACGCGCCTGGACCGCATCCGAAACGATGTCATTCGGCAGAAGTTCGGTGTCGCGCCCATAGCTGACAAGATGCGCGAAGCTCGCTTACGATGGTACGGCCACGTTCTGCGTGGAAAGGAAGACAGCGACCGCAAGATAGGCCTTAACTTCGAGGTAATAGGAAAGCGGCCTAGAGGGCGCCCGAAGCAGCGCTGGGCTGATACGTTACATATTGTCTTGAAAGTAGCTAGTGTCCACCCTGATCTAGCGCTGGATCGGGAAAGGTGGCGTCACGACACCAGAATGGTGGACCCCGCCACAAAGCGGAACAAACGCTGAAGAAGAAGAAGACAAGTAGTGGGGAATTAAGTTACTGCCCGTTAGCCGAGCGTAAAAAATATTGGATCTTGGAGCCTGAAGGACCTTGTTCTGAGTCCGCGCCAATTACTAGTTGCACTGCGGCGAAGAAACACCTGTCATTTAGGTCATCGAGTTGCTAAAGCGGGTGCGAGCAAGGTCTCCATTTGTCCACGTCGCGTACCAGAGTGCGCCAATGGAACCTTCTCGCTCGAGGGACACGAAGAGCGTCACATCGATCTTTGAGGGCTTCACGAAGAAGTCCAACCTACAAGCTGATGAGCGTCCTGGTGTCTTTTTGACATCTTGCGGAATCTAGTCGGTGACAGCTCTCGTCCAGCGGATGTCTGTGAAACGCATTACGTGGCCGGCACGCCTAATTTCCGGCGACTTGGCCTATACGGCAACGTCTCCGATCGTCGAACATCGACAGTCAGAGAACTCCGGAGGCGTTCTCTTATGTGCGTGAATTGTGTCGCACTGAGCATCGTCCTCTCGCAAAGTAAGGGACGGAAAATTCCAGAAGTCAGCACTTCCACATCTATAGGTATACGCGACGTCGGGCACAACAGTGACGTGACAAAGTTGTGAAGTATATCTCTTTGCTTTCCGGGTCTCTCAAGCCCTCATTTGTTTTCCAACCACTTTACCACTCCAAGAATCGCTGTAATCCTGCGGGAAGGCAGGTTATATTTTTTTTTCTTCAGATGCTAAAATTGCATTTGCGTGCCTCAATTTTCGACCAAGTTATAACTCGCAAAGTTTACCGCGGGTAAAAAACCAAAGTGCACATGATTCGAAAAAGATTTTTGTAGCAATCGAAGGCTGTTAGGGGTTTTTCGGAAACACACATATTTGGAAATAGTAAGTTTCCCATTTTCTAATGAGCACAAAATGTTAGCTGGTTGACTAGGGATTAAAATTTAATGCGAGTTTATATTAGGAACGTGCTAAAACTCCTTACAACCTAGTAATGATGACGTTGGTTGAAATGGTAGGTGATGGTTGCTTAAAAAGTGAAGAGAGCGAAGAATGAAGCTACTGTTTCAGGAAATTCAAATTCGGTTAAAACCGTCTACGTGGTGGAGGACGATGAAGTCACTTCGATAGCTGTTCGTGGAAAAGGAAAATCTGTTGGTCGCTCCTAAGCAGAACCGTTTCTTTAAAACTGTAGACCATCTATTTTCCCATGTCACATAGAATAAATTAGAATTAGCTTCTTGTGTTTACTTCTTAAGTAGCAAAACTGAGTCTGTCCGTTTTACACTGACAAAGGAGGTCCCGTGGCAATTTTAAAACTGAGCTATTGAGGGTTGTAGGGGACTGTAAGAGAATCACCGTGGTGGTTTTCAAATTTCCTGCGGACATCCGGGAAGGTCAAAAATTGCAAAAAATCGTATCACTTCAGTGCGGGCCAAAAAGCCAAACTGGAACTGCCATCTCGTGGTTAGAATCTAACCTTCAAAAGGTTTGGGTATGGAAAGATAGCGGAATTACAGCGATTTCACAATTTGCTTGTTAGCCGCACAGTAACCGAAGCGGAACATTGAGGTGCACCGCTCACGAAAAAAATCGCAGCGCCTGGATGGCCGAGTGGATACGAGGGCGGACTTGCAGGAAAGGGGTAAGGGATTCAGATCCGAAGGGTGTGTTCTTGAATTGCTGGTTTTGCTAAATCCGATTTCCTCGATGTAAGTGTATTTTGACCGCGGTATTGTACCATACTGACAGTGTAACCTTATTTTATCCTGGGGTCGGATTCATCAACGACTTACGTAACTTTAACGGAGAATTGTAAGCGAAAAGCTCAGATAAAGCTGCCTATCAAGCGACATGGTGAGCGATAGGCGGCGTTATCTGAGCTTTTCGCTTACAATTATCCGTTAAAGATACGTAAGTCGTTGATGAATCCGGTCCCTGGACGTTACGATATTAAAACAAAAATAAAAATAAAGCAACAGCGTTCATAATACATTATCTATTTTTCAAGCAAAGAAAAGCCGCCTGCTGTCCTCAGTGGCCAATCGAACCATGTATTTTGGACGATGTTGTTTTTTTGTTTTTATATCGTTACATCCATGTTAAAATAAGGTTACAATGTCAGTATGGTACACTACCGTGGTCAGAATACACTTTACACCGAAAAAATTGGATCGAGCAAGCCCAGCAATGCAGGAACACACCCTTCGGATCCGAACCCCTTACCCATTTCCTGCAAGTCCCCCTCGTATCCACTCGGCCATCCAGTCGCTGCGGTTATGTTCGTGAGCGGTTCACCTCAATGTTCCGCTCCGGTTACTGTACGGCTAACAAGCAGATTGTGAAATCGCTGTAATTCCGCTACCGTTCCAGCCCCAAACCTTTTGCAGGTTAGACTCTAACCACGACAGTTCCAGGCGTCAGTTTTGCGTTATCGGCCCGCACTGAAGTGAAACGGTTTTTTGCAATTTTTAACCCCCCCCCCCCCAGATGCCCGCAGGAAATTTGATAACCACCATGGTGCTTCTCTTACAGTCCCCTACAACCCTCAATAGGTAACCTTTAAAAATCGCCACGGGTCGCTCATTGACCTCCCTTGTGAGCAGACTGACTAACGAGATACTTTTTTCTTCAGATTCGATATTTTACGAACGCACTGAAGAACAGAAGAGGAATCGACAAGAAAGAAGTGGAGCCGGTCAGGTTCCAACTCAACATCATTGATCCACAACCGTCAAAACGATGGCGTTATACGGAATACTACATATGCAGTAAGCCTTAGCTTATGCCAGCCGTTAGCTTTTGCGCTTCTTCAAGTCTCTTATATGAAGAACAAAGGAGAGGCGACGGCGTCATACTATCCTCTTTGATATGCGCCACGCATTCTACATTTACGCGATGTTGAGAGAGCAATTTGAATGCGTACTTTTTCTATGCAATGAGTGGCGGTGGTTAGCCGAATAAGAAGTCTGCGCTTAATCTTTCCTAGCTAGGTTTATTAGCTACTGGTCGACCTTGGAGGGATGGAAGGGCTTGGAGTAAAACCTGAACAACGAGCCCCGATTAGGCATGCAGACGACAGCCGGCGCCTCCTCCGACTGTGCCATCACACCCCACACAGACCGATTTTCCTCCTTTTGACTCTACAACTCGTCGTCCCATATAAAAGAAGTGTACAGGGTGGCTGAAAAGTTCGGGCAATTTTTTGCGGCGCTACTTTTGGCCTTGAAATTGAGGTTTTTTGTTATTTCTGTTGTTTCCGTTGTATTCCTCGCGCAATTTTGATCTAGAATCTGTTGCTCCAGTTTTCTCGTTTTCAGTTGTGCTTGCGTTATGTCTCGTGAAAGTGAGCGTATCACCGTCGTCGAGCTGCACAAGACGGGAATGAGGACCGCGGACATAGTTCGAACAACCGGCTTCAAACAAAGGACCGTCTACAAGATTGTAAGACGCTACAAGGAGACTGGCGGGACCTCGGACCGTCCCCGCAGCGGCCGTCCCACCACTGCGACAACACCGGAGAACATCAACAAGGTTCGTTGTCGCATTAGCCGGAATTCTGCGGTACCGATGAACAAGATGGCTACGGATCTCGGGATCAGTAGGGAACGAGTCCAGCATATTGCCAGGAGGAAGCTGGGATTACGCAGCTACAAAGTAGCTCGTATTCACTTCCTCAACGACGCGATGAAAGCTGAGAGATTGAGGAAATGCAGGCGAATGCGTCAGCTGGTCGGCGATGGTCGCTTGTCGAAGGTGCTGTTCACCGACGAGAAGATCTTCACGGTCCAGCCGGTTCACAACCATCAGAATCGCCGGCAGCTGCTTAAGAAGGGTCAGCAGAAGACGTCGGCCGCAAGGACCATCAGCCGCCGCCATTTTCCAGCCTCGGTGATGGTGTGGGCTGGAATATGCGCTACCGGAAAGACGCCGCTGGTCTTCATGGAGCAGAACGTCAAAATTAACGCTGCCAGCTACCAGCAATATGTCCTCCGCGACGTACTGGAGCCGTGGGCGACGAGCCATTTTGGCGAAACCGGATTTTCTCTTCAGCGGGACTGGGCACCAGCGCATTCCGCCAAATCCACGATCGCCGTTTGCGAGGAGCTCTTCCCAGGGTTTTGGAGCAGGGACATCTGGCCATCCAACTCGCCTGATCTCAACCCGATGGATTATTCTGTGTGGTCGATCATGGAGCAGAAGATCTCCACTACAAGATACGCCACCGTTGAGCAGCTGAAATCGGCGTTGTTGAGATCATGGGACGAGATTACAGCGGAGCAGTGTGCGACCATCATCAGCGACTTCCCAAAACGACTGCGAAAATGTATTGAAGCCAAAGGAGGAAATTTTGAGCACTTGTTGTGAATTTTCCTGTTGTATTATGTTGTTGTTGATCTAATGAAGTTTCTGTTATTTTTGTTTGTAAATCTTTGGCGTTTATGTAGTTTTTTCGTACTGCTGAAATACTTTGAAAAATTGCCCGAACTTTTCAGCCACCCTGTATAGTAACCAACAGCTGTCTACAAGGGATCCGCTCCAGATATTGGTAAACTCAGTCAATGACGGTATTGATCGGCATTTTTATTTGTTGTGAAGGTCATCCTTGAAGGTCTACAGTGCATTTGGCTGACGGAAGAATGGGCAGACGGTTAGACTAACTCTTCTATATATAGTGGACCAGGTAGCGCAGTCGGAGAAGGTGCCATCTATCTCGTGGACGCCGATTTCAGATTCCTTGTTCGAATTTTTCGCCCAGACCAACCAAGCCCTCCATTCCCCCGTAGTCGGTGAATGACCAGACTTGTTCATGTAGACCGAAGCACAGAGTTGTTTATGGGATAGGCATCGTAAGTGATTTTGTGGACCAAATTAGTATTAAAATCGTCTTTACTGTATCCCATAGAAGTAGAATTCGTGGTGCATCCTGCAACGCCAGCGTTTATCCTTTTATCCATCTAGTACGATGCATGGGGTAGCAAAAGGGAGCCGACTAATGCCCTTCACCGTTGAGTAAATATTTTTTGTGGAAAGGTTTATAAGGAAAATGATTAACTGTTTTATGTGTGATTAACTGTTTAGGGCGCGTGTAGCGCAGTCGGAAGAGGCGCCGACTGTCGCCCGCATCCGATACCAGGTTCCTGGTTCGGATTTCCCGCACAGGCCTTCCATCCCTCCGGGGTCGGTGAATTTGTACTAGACCTGTCTAGGAATGATGAAGTGCTGACTTGTTCATCGGCTGGTTACCGCAAGTCATTGTATGTCCAAATACGCATTCAAATCGCCTCCACGATATCCCGTAGAAGTAGAATGCATGGCGCATCTCAAAAGGGATTGAGTAACACTGTCCTTTATTCTTTACCAGAATTCGAGTAATGTATCATATGGGTCACATTTCCCCGAAAATGTAAATGAAAATGAAAAATGAAGGTCTCAGAGCTCCTAGTACGAGCATGGGACTACATCCCGTTAAGTACCTTTATTTCTTATTTGTCTGCTTATGAATTTCTCACCGATTGAATAAGCATGTTCATGCTGTTCAGTGAAGCAGCGCGGAGGACTGAGCAAGAAGGCCTTAGCTACTCATATCGACGATGGCGACGTGCTAGACGACCCGAGAGACCTGGAAGAAGAGGAGGCAAGCTACATGACACCTGAAGACATCAGCTCAAGGTTACTTCGGTTTCTCCTGTTAGTTTATCCCTTCTACATCCACCGAGGATTACGTCTTCTTCTTCTTCTTCTTTTCCTGATCGTTTAGTCCCGTGTGGTTGCAGGATCCGCTGTTCTTGTGATCTGTCCCCACCTCATCCTATCAAGGGCGTCGTCTGGCGCGGTGCCGATTTCGGCGACTTTCCTCTTTTGATGACGTCCTTCCACCTCTTCCTCGGAGCTCTTCTCGGGCGCTTTCCGGGTGCCTCGAAATCTATGGCCAACCTCGTGGGGCGATCCTCTGGGCTTCTGAGGATGTGTCCATACCTCCTTAGGCGCTGCTCCTTCATCTTCAGCTGGATCGGAGCTGCCTTCATCACTGCCATAGCATCCTCATTTCGTACTCTGTCCCGACAAGTCCATCCACATGGTCACCGAGAAGGCAACATTTTAGGTTATTCAATCCTTTGTTGTACAGTAAATACAAAAAACAAGCTGTCTAAATTTGGGAGGAAAATATATGATTCCACATGCACGTTTTTGCAAAACAAGTACAGAGATCGTCTCTTCTGTATGAAGGCATCAACTTTTCCATAAGAGATAAGGAAATAGAGGGCGTTGATGATTTCCTCTCGGGGTACACCACGCATTCGACTTCTACGGGATATCGTGGAGACAACTGAATGCGTAAATGGCCATACTTGCAGTGGTCAGTCGATGACAACTCCACGTTTTACTCTTCCAGACAAGTCCAGTACCAATTCAGCGACCCAAAAGCATGGAAGTTAGGTTGGCCTCTGCAGCACCATGACCAAGAACCCTGAATAGGTGTGCATGCTACAGTTAGCGCACCCTCCGACATCGCTACTACACGCCTAGCATTTCGATATCTTGTTCTTATGTTGTTTATCAGAAGTATAGCAACAGAATCATTCATTTTTAGTCCCACTCTTACGCTGGGTGACTTCCTCACAAGCGCCATTCCATCAACGTCTTCTTCAAGGAAGCCGCCGCAAAAAACATGCCAGTCAGGAGACCAAGAAAAGGTCTGCTCCCTCTTTCACCCGTTACGTCTGATGTACTCTCTCCACCGTGTCAGTGACAAAAACAGCGTTGTTTCAGCCAAAGTCTCTTCATCACTCACATCTCGTAGATATTTCGAAGGCCACTAAAGCTCGGTGTATTTTCGAGACTTTTGATGTCAACACAAGGCGGTGGAAATCATACGTTCTTGACGAAATGGTGCGATTTGGATTCCGATTTTTTTCGTAATGTCCTTCGTTGGTTTGAAGGCTAGTGGACTTTTTTCAGATTGAAAGGCTCGTGTCGAAAAGGTTCGTCATGAGGAAATTCGACGCACGTCGCATTTCGATCGCTAACCAGCCAAACGCCTTTCCAGAATTTGTCGTGTTCTTCGAAGTCGACGAGGCTAGGCAACAGCTGAGGTAAACAATGAGAAGAACGACGCATTAGTCGGCACCAGGGCTGGGCGGAAATTTTGAAAAATTTCCCAGAAAACAGAAAATCGCATTCGTCAGAAAACAGAAAAGCCAAAAACGACAGAAAATCAGAAAACAGAAAACAGAAAATTTCAAAACAGTTATTTAATTGCATAAGTTGCTTGAATCTTACTTAAAGAGGAAGCTTTTATTATAATGGTCTAATAATCGTAAAAATCACTCTAAGGGCACAAAATTTTCAAGAGGAGGACTCATCAACGTTTCAGATTACTTCATCAGGAAAATGACATTTAGCTTGCGCCCATTTCTGACAGTTCCGTTTTCATTCTAATTCAAATTTTGTCTCAACGTTTTAGAACTGATAATGTTTAGCACTACCTGAGTGAAGGCTATTACAAATTGCTACCGACAAAAGCCTTCAAGCTCACGAAATCGCTTCACAAAACGATAAATAACGTGAAGAAACAAATGAACCTATATACACACCTTCAGTTCAGGATCTGAGATTTACCCATAGTGACAATAGGAGGTGGACAAAACTTAGATCGCGTTGAAACAACCGCCCGCGCAGTCGATTCGGTCAGGTGCTCGCGGTGGAGCGCGCTTCCGCAACGCACTGTGGAGGCGACGCGAGACGAGGCGTCCGCGCCATCAGCTCATTTTTTGGATTCCAAAAATTTTGAAATTTTCTGTTGTCTGACCCAATTTTGTCCAATTTTCCTAGAAAACAGAAAATAGAAAAAATCGTCCAAAATCGCCAGAAAACAGAAAACACAGATTCCGCCCAGCCCTGGTCGGCACCCTGCGCTGGACGCGTGGACCACAGCAGGCTTTGCATGGCATTCCACACTAGACACCCAACCTAGGCTCAGCTGGGGATGCTTTCTCACCCAGTGCCAGTTGCATCCTACGCTGGACGTGTGGGCCACGTTGCCGAGCCACGCAGGTGCTGCTGGCAAATAAACGATGTAGCTCAAACTTGAAATTAAATACTCAAGAAATGCTCACGACGTCACTGAAAGCTCCATTTTTCAAAGAATGAATTCCCTCCTTCAGAATTCGCCTTAACGCAAATGCTCGGTATCGTGAGCCTGCTGGTCGTACTGCACTGCATCACCTCCTGAACTCATGCTCAGATTTCGAAGCGCTCTTCAACAAGCTAGTAGATTTCGTCCTTCAGCTGGATCCAGTGTAAGACCACTCTGTTCCGCTTCTGGCTTTCTCTTTAATGCGTGTGTTTGAAGGGTGTGTTTTTAGCATGCCTCCTCGTCCAAGAAATGCTCGTTATGACGCGTTCAAGGAGTCGTTTGAGAAGAAGGTCAACAGCAGGAGAATGTCCGTCATGGTGGGAAGACACTTGTTGAAAAAATGTAGCTTACATAGCGCTTACCAAGGTTGTCAGGTACAAGAACGTAAGAATGATGTACTGTACTAGGAACTGTTTTACTTTCTCTAGGACCAATTATACTTTTATAGCATTGATATCCTGCGAGTCTGTGAGACAATGAAGGAAACGTTGGGCATGTGACGACTGAGCGATGTCTATTACTTAATGAAGAGTTAGGCCATCAGCTCTATGCGCATACCATCTAGCTCCGTAATCTAGCATCTTCACGTTTTTTCGTCTCCAAAGCAAGCTTGATGCCTTTCAGTTCTTTCAAATTCAAACTGAATTTCAGCTTATGTAAGCTAGTCGCACTGGTAGAACTACAAACTGACACTTTGAAGAGGCAGCTTGTCAGGAGCCGGAGGAACCGGGATTAGCAGTGCGTGGCCCCTAATTGTGTAATTTGCCCCTAGAGGCGATCAGGGTAGCAAGAGTGATACCATCTATTGTCTCTCTATCTCCTACTGCACCTGTGGCGACGAATACGTTGGAGAAGCGCTCGGCTTCTCTATGTCAAGGAGCACCTGCAAAATCCAAATCGCGGCTCCTCATCCCACCTATCAGATTGAAAGACATGAAGGGGAAGACTTCAGGATTGCGGCCAGAAATCTCGATCTGCTGCATCACTGCTCGAAAAATACTGGAGGCCTTTTGAGTTCACTTTTAAAAAACCCAAAAATTAGCCGGAAAAGGAATGCATTGAGATCACAGCATTTCTTGCCCTGTCTTTGGGACTGTGGGCTAACCTAGGTTTGTAGTCACTGTCCTATATAAACCACAACTTCCAAACACATCTAGGCTCAACCAAGAGTACCGAACGCCTAGCTGGTGGTCTCCTCAACCGTCCACATCTGTGGACCAACCCAAGTTCGGTTTTTGCAGTCGATCTCTCTATCTTTACTGAGTGGTATTTCGTTAGCTTTCCTGTAAGACTTTATCGACGGATTTGGTCGTCCAACTTTGTGGATGTTCTGTCTTGTTTAGGTCCTTGAAGAAGGTGATTTTGCCAAAACGTCGGCCAATAAAAGGATTTACTAACAAACTGAACATCTTTCAGATTAAACTGAACTGTCATGCATTACTCTGAAGAGTCTGCGAAAAGAGTAGTATAACTGTAAGGCGTAGCATCGCCGCCCGGAAAGCAGAAGGGGTTCGAGTCCCGCCTGGCGCAAGGGTTTTGATAGCAACTAAACATCCTTCTAACAGCTTTTGCTTTCTATAACAGCCGCTCTAGGCTTTAGCAAAAACGAAAAGTTAGTGTAATATTTTTGTCAAACGAAATTTTAGTACGATTTTTTAAAAGCGCAGAACGCCATCACCTTCTTTTATATCAAAAGGACAGGCCGATACTTGCACTCGCCTAGATCACTGCCGTGAAGTAGTGTATATGCTGCTTACTTGCAGTGTGCAGATATGCATATGTTTTCTGTAATTGTTTTGTTGTAGCGATGACATGTGGGTAACTCCGTGCAAATGCAAATTCTGCAATCAGTCAAGGGAAAATCTCAACGTCCTGGACGATTGCCTGGCTCAATCTCTTTTTAACACTAAAAATTTTTGCTATCCTGCGCTTTAAAACAGTATTCAAACCGTCATAACCGTTGCGATCAAAACTTCTAGCGCCAGGCGGGACTCGAACCCGCACCTCCCTCTAACCGGGCGGGAATGCTCTACGCCATTACACCACCGGGGCCGTTTGATCGAACGCAACATCCACACCTCGTGGGACCGATCAGCACCCACCCGTATCCGGGATGAGTATTCAAACCATTATTTTCCCCTGGAAAAATGTGAAATTTTTATGAAGTTTCAATATTGCATTCCTTGCGGGAGTAGTGAATTAGAAACCTTCAAAGAAAATCGCGCTATTTTTTTGGGCAATTTTTGTGTCCTCCTTGGAGAATCTCTTCTTCTGGAAGATGCTCATCCTCTCCTGATTTAGAAGATGTCCGGTTTGGTTTTTTGAAAAGCGTCAAGCTTGCTTAGAAGGGCATGCAGTTTGGTTTGAGAAGGTCCAGTTTGACGTGTCAATGATGTATAATGTTGATCCGCGCGTAAGGATCCACTTTTATGATTGTTTCATTGTTTTGCATTGTTTTGCCAAACACATACATGGATATTTTGCATTGGAAGTCCAGGAATTGTAAGTGGTACATCGCCTCCGTTTCATACCATATGAGATGAGGCTCATATGCGAACACCCCTGAAGGACGTAGAAAGTGGCGCAGCAGACATCTTGGGCTAGGAGACTAGAGAACCTGAAAGGGCAGAAGTGCCCGGAAGTGTGCGAAGATAGCGAGTGCATACACGCATGCATACAAGCTTCTGAATGGTTTACAGGAGCTACAAAAAAGTAAAAATGTAAATGTAAATGTAAAAAAAAAATGTAAATGAAACCTTTTTCCTTGCCACCATACTGAGCACACGTCATACCTTTCTGAGGTGAACCTCATAAAAGTTGACTGATTTTAAAAAACGTTTTCGAAACGTTTTATTGAAGGCAGAACGATCTCGCGATGCAGAGCAACTCCAGTTTGTAAGGGAACAGTATTGTGCAGAAAGCAGTGGCGATGACTGGGAATGTGTTCGCTTGGAGGTAACAACCAGCTCTTCTTTCATTAAAGTCGTTGTCTTTTAAATGAAGCTT
Source organism: Heligmosomoides polygyrus polygyrus (assembly GCA_947396885.1). NCBI lineage: Eukaryota > Metazoa > Nematoda > Chromadorea > Rhabditida > Heligmosomidae > Heligmosomoides > Heligmosomoides polygyrus. The sequence continues at coordinate 13,762,314 of OX377204.1, forward strand.
TGTTGTAGTCTAAATGCTCCCACTGTCAGCGCTCGCGGAATGCCGACCTCTTCACGTCAACCGATGGATTTATTTGCTCGGAATGCGCTTCGTCTTCGATCCTTCGTCAAATGCGTCTTAACCGCTTTCCACTACAAATACCGGTAGGATATTATTTTCTGGAAACCACCGATTTCAAATGCCTTTTAAACATGCTAAATGCCATGTCTCACAGCACTTGTGCTAACTAGGATACGTAACTGTTGTTCACGTCATTATTTTTTGAAAGTTTCTGCTATTCCTGTTTAGCTTACTCCTTTGGAAATAACCATAGCCCCCCCCTTCCCCGTACAGTACTTGAAAAAAACTCGATCTCACGTCGTTTTTTATTACTATTTATTAGCAATACACTTCAACGAGTGCACCCTCAGAAAGTGAATGCGTATGTTGGTGTATAACAGAGAAGTAGGGCAAAATAAGGAGACGAGGATACTAACAACTGTTATGTCTTTCTAGAAGCTGCAACAATCAACACGTTCAAATTTTTCCTAAAAGTTAAGCTGTTCTTTGAATACAGAATTTCGGCAGGTGAAGTTGCCATCCACCGCTCAGCTCTATAAAACACAAAGTTGAACACCTTGATGAAACTTCTCCTTTGAATACTCTGATGGTGTGTGACATAAACCACCTGTTCGCTCACTACCAGGTATTCGGTGAAAAAGTGGGCTGAGTCTGTTCTTCAAGAAATGTATGAATCGAGGTGGACTGTAGAATATAACCTGCGAGAGCTGTAATCGCAATCGTGCCAGAGTGTTTGTCAACGACCAAACAACAGACTAAGAAAGGGAGTGCTTTTCAGGTTGAAACTTCATCGACAACCTCGCCGTTAGACCTTCTCTATGCGATTCTGCCAATGCCAGTGATGTCACTCTTGCTCAGGGTAAGTACCGTGCACCTCACAGGAGCTTTCTTTAGGGCAATGAGGAAGCAAGCGTATATTACTTGAATTAGAAAAGTCTCTGATTCTTAACGAATCTGCGCGAAATGGGTGATGGCTCCGATGAGGTTTCACCTGGTAATGACGTTGAGGTGTACGTGAACTTCCTTGGTCTGAGGCCAACACGATCAATTTTCGATGCTACTGACTGATCATAGTGATTTCTTTTCTACTAGAAGCGGTTGTTGTTACCTTTTGGCATAATTTCAGATGTCGTTCTCCTTCTATCATAGCCTTTCTGGAAAAGAACCATTCTTCACGCAATGTCCCGATTGCTCACTACTCCTGGTTGTCAAGAATACTGAAGGTAATTTGATGTTTACGATCAATAACGGCGAGAGTCTCCTTAAACTCTCTAAAAAAAGGAGTTGATGTCATACAGAACTTGGTCGTTCGCTCCCGATGCCATTTCCATACTTACAAAGCTCTCCATTTCCGTGCGTTGCGCAGTTTACATTCTATTATTTATTTGTTTATTTATTTATTATGCGCCCGTGGAGGGCACGCTAAATTTAAGTGATCCACGGCTCAGCAAGAAGAGAAAGAACGCAAGGGACAAAACGAAGGGAAACGATAAAACTAGTTAGAACAAACGAACCGACCAAACAAAATGAACAACTACAATCGTGGAATGTTAAGATAATGCTACATATTCATGCGCTTACAACAAGTTGGCAGATGAAGGAGATCACTCGCCAAATGGACCGAATCGGTTCAAGTGTCCTAATGCGATCACCTTTAGCTACGAATTTTTTTCTTCGTGGTTTCCCGGGAACGAGGTTAAAATATCCTCCATGATTTGACAAAACGTTTCTGCCGTGTAAGCTGAGTTCAGGCAAAAGGTGATCGAGAAGAGTGGAAAAATGTCAGACCGGCCGTAACCCGTGATGGCCGAAAATTGAATGGTGCAGGCTCAGTTTTCACCAAAGCCGGTTGTTTTCTTTGCATTCCGGCTAGTTCTTCTAGAATATAACTATTTCCCATGCTGCTGTTTTGTTAGAGAAATGGCGCAGGCTCGGGTTTCACCAAAGCCGGTTGTTTACTTTTGCATTCCGGCTAGTTCTTCTAGAATATAACTATTTCCCATGCTGGTGTTTTGTTCGCCATGATGGCGACGTCCGTTCCTCCACGACTGGAAACTACTACCAGGCTGTCCAATAATTTCTGTCCGAAAATTTTCAAAATTCTATAATTTTCCTTAGAAGTGTTATAATATCAGGCAAGTGTAAAAACCTTCTAGAAGATTCTCCAGAGTTCCACGCCAGGGGTATATAAGGCGTAGTCCCCGCGTCTAGCTACCAGTACAAGCTAAAATGGACCAAGGTCGAATTCGTACGTTCATGTACTACGAGTGGCTGCTGGGCAACGACACAGGCTCCGCGGTCGCCAACATCTGCAGAGCGTGCAAGGAGGATGCAGTGTCCCAACGCACAGTCAGGCGCTGGTTCAATCGTTTCGAGAGCGGCGACACGAGCCTCGAGGACAGGGGGCACAGCGGGAGGCCTTCTGGTGGGACGCCAAGGGCATGCTGTATTTCGAGCTGCTCCCGCAAGGCAGGACGGTCACCGCCTCCATCTACACCGATCAGCTCGAGAAACCAGCCGCCGCCATCCGAGAAAAGCGTCCCCGAAGGGCCTCGGTCCACCTGCTGCACGACTACGCGCGCCCCCACGTGGCGAAGGAGACCCAGCAGAAGTTGGCGACGCTCGGCTGGGAGACGGTTGCCCATCCGCCGTATTCCCCGGACCTCGCCCCCTCCGACTACCACTTGTTCCGCCCGCTGAAGCACCATTTGGCCGGAGGAAAATTCACCAACTACGACAACCTCAAATCCGACAGCGCGGACTTCTTCGAGTCGCAGCCCCCGGAGTTCTGGGCGAAGGGCATCGGCGACCTGCCCAATCGATGGGCCACTGTTGTGGATAACTGTGGTGATTATATTGTTGAACAGACTTGCTTTTCAAGAAAGTTGAAAAAAAAATTAAAAATGGTGAAATTTTCGGACAAGAATTATTGGACAGCCTGGTATTTTGTGCGAGCCGAGCTAAACACGGACACTCGAATGCAGGCGACAAACCCATGTGACAGGCCAGCCTAAGAACGGTCTTTGTCACATCATATGCTTAATGGTGGTGAATGTTCCACGAGCGTCCGCGCGTCCCGAGCCGCATAGTTTCCACACTCGCAAAGCCCTGCGAGTGTAGAAAGTATGCGAGCTTCCCCGATGCGAGGATGCCATCGGGGGAACTGTGTTAGTCCAAAATTCCGCAACGTAGGAAAGACCCGCGTGGCAACGCTGCATGTGGCTACGTTGCCGGGCCGCTCCTGCGAATGGGCAGAGGCACTGGAGCGAAGGAAGATTGACTTGTGTGCGGTGCGGGAGAAGAGGTGGTCCTGTGGCAAGTCAAGGGAAATAGGTCGAGGACAGAAGACTGTTCTGTGTGTGGCAGCCCCAGGACCACCAGCGGTGTTGGCATAATCGTCTCCGCACGGTTACGAGACGCGACTGCAAACGTGGAACGTTTCAATAACCGCTTGATGAAGGTAGTGATCGCTGCAGAATGGCGGCGGTATCATATTTTCTCTGCATATGCTCCACAGACTGGCTGCTCTGAGCGAGCCAAGGATGTATTTTGGAGCCTGCGTGATGAGAAGACAGCAGAAGTGCCGTCACAAGTAATCATTGTCGAGCGTGACCTTAACGGGCACGTTGGCGCTGCGGAAGACGGGTACGGCTGTCATGATGTCTCGCTGGTTCACGTGATGCTGAAGATGAACGTAACCTCGAGTACGCTGGGTCCCACAACTTCACCAGCGTGAACACCAGATTCCGAAAGCGTGAATCCCACATTAACTCATTGTACAGCGGATATTCTAAAACGCATATCGAATTCGTCCTTGTGCGAAATAGTGACTAAAAGCTTGTCGCGGACGCGAAGGTTGTGCCGTATGAACGGTCGCCACACAACATCACCCAGTGATTTGCACTATTAAGATCACACCACCGATGTTTAAGCAGGTCGTACGGAGCGGTCCGTCAAGTGGTGGCGACTGAAACAGGATGAAGCACCTGCGACTTCGCGGTTGCCGTTGCCGACGTTCCCTCCCGCGACGAGGCATGGCAAAGTGCCACCGACGCGAGACTCAGTGGCGCGCGTTCCGAACTCGGCACTACAAAACCAGACGGCGTAAGGTTGATAAGCAGACATGCTGTGGACTAACGAAGTTAAGGAAAAACTCTGAGAGAAGAAAAGGTTATACCATGAATTCCTTAGCGACAAGACAGTCGAGAAATGGCGTCTGTACCAGGAAGCCAAGGAAGCCGCTAAAAAGGCAGTAGCTGTTACAAGAAATACTCATTACGTGATGTCAACGGGAAGCTTGAGTCGCGATGGCGAGAGTTTTCTTTCTCGACTCCCCATGGTCAGTCATTGCCAGATTGAGGATGTTGAGAAGTTCTTTGGCATCAACGACGAAAACGGTCATCTACTTATGGACTGCAAGGTGGTTTTGAATCGGTATCCCACCTACCCTAGGCCAACCAAGCCTTCCATCCCTCCGGGGTCGGTGAATTGGTACCAGACGTGTCTGGGAAGGATAAAGCGCTGACTTGTTCATCGGCTGGCCACCGCAAGTCATTGTATGGCCAAATACGCATTCATGTCGCCTCCACGACATCCCGTAGAAGTAGAATGCGCTGGCGCATCCCAGAAGGGATTGAGTAACGCCGTCCTTTATCCTTTATCCTTTATACCACCTACTTCGAGGAAGTCTCGACAGTAGAGTTTGCTCATCCGAGCATTCCATCTTCTCCTCCTGTATGCTGTTCCGTTCAGAAAATCACTGTAAGGAGGCAGAGGCAGCTCAGAAGGGGATGAAGCCACAGGCAACATGCCCCCATGACTAGGCGGCCGAGTTGTGGAAGTCGGAATCTTGGTACCCAGCGAAAGGCTGGCTACGATCTTCAACCAGGTTATTGCGCAGAAGAAAGTACTCGATATTTGGCAGAGAAGTACAACGATCCCGATTTGGAAGAAGAAGGGCAGTCCGGCAGACTGCACAAACTGCCGTCCATTCCATTTGCTTTCGCACAGTATGATGATCTTCGAACGGATGGATGACGGGTGCATTCATGATATCGTATGATCAGCTTTCTACTAACCAGTATGGCTTCGTAGGTGATTGTGGCACAGTCGATGTCATACACGCCGCTCGTCTTCTAATTGAGGGACACAGCGAGAAACAGAAGCATCATGTCTTCCTGGATTTGGAGAAGCCTTTGATCGTCTTTCGCGTGATATGGTATGCTTTACAAGAACACGGAGTCCCCGAAGAGCTCATAGAGTGGGTACAAATACTGCACTCTTGTCCAAAGAGTCAAGTGCAAGCTGCTGCAGATACGTCGATGGAGTTTCCCATCTCTGTCGGAGTGCATCAAGGGTCTGCGCTCTCCCCGCTACTCTCCTTCGTCCTTATGGGTGCCATATCACGTGAGGTCCAGCAGCCTGTTTCTTCTACGCTGCTTTACGCTGATGACGTAATGCTCGCTAGCGACGACACGATCGAACTCCACTGGCAGGTACAAGTTTGGTGCGATCGCCTGGAGAGATTTTGGCTTAAGCTTAATGCAAATAGACCGAGTACCTACCACTAACGAAAATGAGTCTCGCTCCATTAAGGTGAACAACATTGAGCGTACTTCGGTTTCCAAGTACTTGGGATCAGCAGTAACGTCCGGTGGTAATGCACTCGTTTAAGTGAACTCACGCGTAAATGCAGCTTGATCCCACTGGCGCTTTTCGATGGAAGTGCTCTGCGACAAGAAGCTACTAGAGCGCCTAAAGTCGAAGATCTACAGGCCAGCCACCCAACTATTGGCTATTTACGGAGCTGAGTGCTGGCCCTTTACCAAAAAATTGAAAGGCGCCCCAGCGTAATGGAAACGAAGATGCTGCGGTGGACGGCCGGAGTTACGCGTTTGGATCGAGTACGCAACGACTCCATACGGCAGAGGTTCGGTGTCACCCCGATATTTGAGAGAGAGATGCGCGAAGCTTGTCTGCGATGGTACGACTACGTCCTCCGCGCAAAAGGTGACAGTCCGGAAGATTTGTCTTAACCTTGACGTGTTCGGAAAGCGGTCACGAGGACTGCTAAGGTAGCGGTGACTTGATCGCTATATCAGGACGTGAAGATTGCAGCTTGCAGCTTGCACCCGAATCAGGCATTTGATCGATAAAAGTGACGCCAGCATAACAGGGGAGCGGACCCGTGACTAAGCGGGACAAACGCTGAAGAAGAAGAAGAAGAAGAAGAAGAAGAAGAAGAAGAAGAAGAAGAAGAAGAAGGTCTTTTGTTCGCCATCAACTGTATCTAGGACACCTAATTATTACGCTGTTATAAAATTAATCGCCGAAACGGACCGCTTACTTTGAACTGCTATGACCCATCTTATACACAACTTTATTTATCGACGTAAAAACCGCCAGAATCTATACATTTTTGCCATTTTTACAAAAGGTAACGAGCCTTATCCTTCACAGTAAAAGCTGAAATCATAGGAATTAACGAAATCAAGGAGGGCATATTCAACATTGACCAAATTAGTGAATCGTTTCTGACGCAAATGAGAATCAAGATCTCGGAAAAAGTGATAGTCAGTGAAGGAAAAGAAGGAAGAATACGGTGGGTGAAGGAGAACTCCGATAACTAAATGGGACAATTTTCGTCAAGTGGTTTGTGAGGTGTGTCAAGATGCGGGAAGCTCGCTTACGATGGTACGGCCATGTTCTGCGTGGAAAGGAAGACAGCGTCCGCAAGATAAGCCTTAACTTCGAGGTAATAGGAAAGCGGCCTAGAGGAAGCAGCGCTGGGCTGATACGTTACATACGGACTTGAAAGTAGCTGGTGTCCACTCTGATCTAGCGCTGCATCGGGAAAGGTGGCGTGATGATACCAGAATAGCGGACCCCGAAACGAAGCGGGACAGACGCTGAAGAAGAAAAAGTTTGTGGTCTTGCGTTGTCCTGCAAAAGGACCGGCCTTCCTCTATTCAACACTACCGGAAACAATTTTTGCAACTTCTCACACATTTAGTCTAAATCATATCAGTGAAACCCTGCTGTGACTACCAGACCAGGTTGCAAAAAGCTGTAATGAATTACACCTTTACAACACTACACAGAGTAGGCATAACTTGTTTAGGGGGAAGGTCGGGTTTAGGGAAGTATGTTGGAGGAGCATGCTTATCTGCCCGGACAAATCTCGGCTTCCTGTTATCGAAAAGGAATCCTCGACATCTTATTCACCTTGCCGATTCTCGCCAAATACCTTTGCTGTGATCTACGCAAAGGTTCTCTGCTAACATATGTGTTTTCGACTCCGGACTATTTGCTTCGACGGCTTTCCTCAAAATTTCATCGTCAATCGACGAACTGCGCTCGCGACACGGATTTTCTTCGAGGCCAAAATCGTCAGAAGCAAATTTTTCGGAGCAGAGCCCCAACGTTCCTCCGCAACGACAGTCCGTCTTAAAGCGCTGCTAAGGTTACATGATACCTCTGCCTCTGAATGTCCCAATTTAAATTAATAAAGCATGATGACTAGTGGCGTCGGCTCATAATTTTACGGAGCCCTGGAAAGGTTGGCGAGAAAAATTAGAGCGACGTCCACATACGTTTTTTGAAAGAGCAGGGAAAAACCCACCTAAGAATGGTATGTGTGGCTTTCCCAGGGACGGAATGATTTAGGGTAAAAACTTATTTATCTACGCATACCTCGAAACTGTGATTAATTTTGCGGCAGCCTGATATCTCTCATTTTTAGATTCGGACAGCTGTATCTGTCCAGACTGCCAGACTCACTGGTGTTACAGATGCAATTGGGAGCCCCACTGGCCGATGAATTGTGAAGAGTTTCATCTATGGAGCGACAAGTGGGATCGACAATGTGGGTTCAAATGAACTTAAGTCTGGTTATCGTTTTGTAATCGCTCTCGAATTTTTGTAGATGCTACGGAACAGTTCCTTCTGTACGATGCTAGTGAGCAAGTGTTGCGGCTGACTTGTGCCTGCAAGCATTCCTTTTATGTGAGTGGGAGCAACACTTCGTGTATTTTTCTCGCAATCGATTCCGATATGCTCTAGACAATTTTGAGTAAAGCGCTACTTTTTAACTAGCGGCTCTATTTTCTAAAAAAAGATCACGCAGAGATGTAGAGAGAACGAACAAACGATTGTTTAGGTATTGGAAAGTGAAGCGCAAGGTGCTCGTTGTCCCAACAGTCGGTGTGCCTATCGATATGATACCACTGGACTTTTACGCAACAGATGGGACTTCTTTTTCTCGTGTTCTGCTAGAGATCGCAAACGATGGATCAACGAGGAAGGCAAAATGGCCAAGAGGGTAGCCAGAGCAGTCGTTCAAGTTATGGGATACTACATATAAATCTTGAGAATTTAGGGCACACCAGTATACCCCGAGATCGTCTCACCAGTGAGGTCAATTAGGAAGGAGTTTGCAGAGGTCAGTGAAAAGGTGGACTTGAAAAACGTTCACAATTGGAATGGAACATGACCGCTCCTATATAATTAGGTGCAGATCTATAAGTGACAAAAACAACTTCAGTAAAGTGTCTTGTTTCGCCTCTAGCTTCATACAAAACATGTTTAGTAGTAATTAGACCGAGGTTCATCAGTGAAGAAGGTAACTGGCTAACTTTGGTCAGTTGTTGGTGTATACAGGGCAGTATATTATCGAATTTTATTATTTGTTCAATGCGATTTACTAAGAAATAGCATGTCTTGTTGCTCCGGGACTCCTTGCGTTGATGGTTCAAGAGTCAATAGCTCGGTAAGTTTAGATGCGCAGTAGTGGCCAATGTGCGGCTAGCTCATTTTCACAGTGCTGCAAAATGCAAGTGCAGTATCACCTGTATCACTTGTCGTCCCGTTGGTAATCGACTTGCTCAAGCGGGCGCCAACAACGTCTCCATTCGTCCCTGTCGCGTGCCAGAGTGGTCCAATGGATCCTCCTCGCTCGAAGGACTTGAAGAGCGTCACATCGGTCATTCGGGGCTTTCACGAAGAAGTCCGACCAACGCGTTGGTTGGCGTCCCGATGTTCTGTTGACATCCCGCGGAATCCAGTCGGTGATGACTTTCGTCCAGCGGGTGTCTGCGAATACGTGTCCGGCTCACCTAATTTTCGACGACTTGGCCCATGCGACAGCGTCTCTGATCTTCGAACGTCGGCGAAGCTCGGAACTCCGGAGGCCTTCTCTCACTTGCGTGAGTCGTGTCACTCCGAGCATCGTCCTCTCGATTCCACGCTGCGCGACGCAGATCGCGTGTTCATCCTGCTTTCGTATAGCCCAGGTCTCTGAGGCGTATGTTAGGGTAGGAAGAACGGTAGAGTCGAATAGATGGGCACGGAGTCGGACGTTCTTCGTTTTCTTTGCGACTTCTTGGCCGCACTTGGAAGCTTCCCAAGTCGCTCGTTTCTTCCTGCTCAGCTCTGGTGCTAGGTTGTTGGCAATGTTGATTTGGCGACCTAGATACACATAGCTGGAGCATTCAGAGATGATCGTTCCGTTGAGCGAGAATGGGGCATCAGAAACTTGTCCATTCCTTATGAACATCATCTTCGTAAGATTCAGCTGCAGTCCATCGTTCCCACATACGCGATCGGAGTCGGCCAGCATTCGCTCCGGCTGGCTGATGCTCGGTGTTATGAGCACGATATCGTCAGCGAAGCGCAGATGGTGCAGCTGCCGGCCGTCGACCTTCACTCCCATGTCTTCCCATTCTAGTTCGCGCATGACGTTTCGAGGATGGTGCTGAAGAGGTTCGGAGATATGGTATCCCCTTGCTGAACCCCCTTCACGTCGATGACGATGTCGTTGTAGAATGGAGAGATCTTGGTCGTGAATCCACTGTTCAGCTCTTGAAGAACTCTGATGTACTGTGCAGGAACGCCCTGAGTGAGCAGGGCTTCGAGAACAAGTGCAGTATCTAAAGAAAAGTAACCCATTTCAGCGTAGGAATAGGCGTCGTGGTTGCCTTATAAACCGTGGAGTATGAGAACGGCTGATTTCAGAGCGAATAACAGAAACGTGTGGATCACTCGAACTCGTCATACTCACTGTGTTGCATCTTGCACGGCTTCAACAGTACGGTTCAAGCAGTTAGAAGGATGTTTAGTAGCGACCAAAACTCGCACCAGGCGAGACTCGAACCCGTACCTTTCGATTTCCTGGCAGCGACGCTACGCCTTACACCACCAGCGCTGTTTGATTTAGCGAAACATCCAAGATAAATTCCTGTCAAGCAATGAGCTGTCAGCTCCCATGCATGACTTCGGGACGAGAAAGCCGCTGATATCAGCATGAAACTGGTTAAGCTGAAGGCACTCGTAAAAGGTATGTATGTTAATTCTTTTTTTTGCGCTTGGAGTGGCCACTGCAGAGGGTAGAAGCAGTAAGAAAGATGCTTCGTTGCAATCAGGACTCCTGCGCCGGGCTGTACTCAAACCCACACCTTTTGAAAAATACGGCCTAACATTACATGATAAATATTTTACACACTATAACATTAAATACCATCACACGGAAAGCGAATTACAACAATTGCGCTGGGTTTTGCATTCCTCCTTATTTTCTCTTGCTGCAACTTGACGTCACATTTCTGATTGCCGCGTAGGGCAATCAATATTGCTAAACAAATTGGTATGAAAGGTATTCTCCAGTCAGGGTCCCCAGCAATCGCAGGGTTTGCAAAGGGAGCAACGGAGGCTGCCGGCTGCGTAAGCCTTCGATGGTGAGGCATTGTATTTGATTGTCACATAAGTTCTGTCCGATTACGATAGGTGTTATTTTGTGATTGTTTTTTCATGGATAGTGAAAACAATTACATACGTTGTATACTATTTTGTAGCGCTTGTTGCGCTCTATAAAACTAACTATACTCTTTTTAAAAAGTCGTAAACATAGCATCGTTTTATGTGCTGGACGAAACCATGGAAAAATTCACTTTGGGTAACAGCTTTATGAGTTCAAACTTAGCCACAGTATGAGCGACTCAAAACATAAAAAAGGCCTGATGAGAGGACTCTGCTAATGAATTCATCGAGCGCAGATTGTAGAAGAAGTCCTGCTTCGGGAAGTGGACATCGAAGAGTGATAGGCGGGGTGAAAAAGTTGGATAAGTGGGAGCCCCACGAACCAACTGAGGAGTAGCGAAGGTGCCCCTCGTTCGCATGTCTCGCACCTGACCATCCGAAAATTAAACCAGTTGAGATATCAAGTTCTCCCATATCCCGCCTATTTATCGGACCTAGCCTCGACGGACTTTTTTCAAACATCTCGATGGTTGCTTTAAGGAGAAAACCTTTTCCAATGAAGCAAATGTCGAAATTGCCTTTAAATGTTTCAATACTCCTAGGAATTCAGATCTCTTCCGAAATTAATGCTCTTGCATATCGTTGGCGGAAGTGCATTGATTGCAGCGGTTCTCAGTTTGGTTAACCAACTTAATTTTCAGCTGAGATGCTACAACGTAAAGTTACTATCGAAAATCGGACAGAACTTATGTGACAACCTAATATTAGAAATTGATGGGAGTTTATAAAATAAGGGAGGGATGAAACAGTTCCCTTCTATTTTTGCTGTTATTATATAACCTATCGTTTCCTTCTGGTCCAGTAAAACTACATTAATTTCAAAATTTTACCTTTGTGTAGGATAGGTCTCTTCCATACTACTCTCATGCTTTTTCTGTTATATGTTTTGAAGTATAATTTAATATATAGGTAAATGCAGCACTCAATGTATGCCAATGATGTACCAAAGGAAAAAATATCTGAGAATATCAAGCACGCAACTTTTCACATTCCTCACCTACTATTAGGGGGGGGGGGGGCAAATAGTAATGAGACACCCCGTGCCGTGTCCACATATCTCGTGACTGGAGTCTGGTTTCGTGCTTATCGTATTTGTATGTTTGTATGCTACTTATTGAAGCCCATCTGAGAAGTTACCACTTCCGCCCTTTCCAGAAGCATGCCAAAAACCCAGTCTGTCTCGTGCCAAAACCCCGGTCTGACGAGTCGACCTGTTTCGCGCAAATCTCGCCCAATTCCCAACCCCGAGCAGCCTGGGCTCAATAGTCACGCAAGATGAGAAGCACGTCTTCTACCTTAACCCTGCCAAGCAGCGAGTCTGGGTGAGGCCTGGTGACCTGTTACCAACCTTCGTTCGGCGAGATGTTCACGGCGAGAAGCACCTTTGGTGCTTTTGGGTCTGCGCCCATGGATCGGTTTACCGGAACCTGTTTCCCAAGAGCGCTACGATGAACTCCAAGGCCATGGTGAACGAAATACAAGAGATGGGCCGGCGACTCGCTCTTATTCATTCGCAGCACTTCAAGAAGGTCCTCCTCTTCGACAACGCCGCACCCCAGCGGGGACAAGTAACCACGGATAAGCTTGGCCAGCTGGGCTACGTTCACATGCCTCAACCACCGTATTCGCCGGACATCTCTCCATGCGACTACCACCACTTCTTTGGCCTACGGGACTTCCTGGTCGGAAGGGACGCAAAAACCCAAGGAGTCCTTGAAAACCATATCGAGCAGTTGATCAACACCAGGCTCAAGCAGTTCTGTAAGGATGGGATCAGGAAGTTGACTGAGCGATGGCAGCAAGGTCATTGCCCTTAATGGCCAATACATTCCTTAGCATCGTTCAGTTGTAATTGAGTTATAAAGAGATAAAGATTTTTTCTCAATTTGTCTCATTACTTTTGCCCCCCCCCCCTAATAAAACAGACAAATAAACTGTTGAAAAATTCTAACATCTTCGTTTCAAATTTTCTAATATGTGTGGAACTACTGCCGTGCTCCACGGGTGGCCATGATGTGTAACATAGTTCATAGTTTAACACAATGCGGAGCATTCTTCAATAAGAACAAAGCCTTTTTCAGCTTTGCACGAGAAGCAGAAATTTGCGATTCAGCAAGGAGAAGATGACCGCTTTCGCGAGCTCTGTCTCGAAAGGTTTTTGCTGCGAATCGCGGCATAAACAGGCGGTAGACGCCAGAAGGACGGTATGTTTTTGCTGATTCAATTTAGTTGAATGTTGAGATCTGAAACGTGTTTTCTGGGTTTTCATGATAGAATATTCGAGTAATGCGCAAAAATGGCATTTGCACACCTTCAAATCCTCCAGAGTTCCATTGTTTGTTTGGCCAGCGAAATGTGGAGCTCTCAGCTATGATGTAGACTGTTTTGTCGGCAATGTTTTTTCGCTGCGCAATGTGGTTGATATTTGGTGACGTGAGGTATGGACGTCGTGTAGGCTTCCCTCCACATTGTCCCTTCACATGCTTCACGAAAGTGCTCTTATGCACTGGTTCTTCACGTTCAATTAGGGTGGGCCAAAAGTAATGAGTCTATCCATGCCGTGCCCACGTATGTCGTGACTGGAGTCCGGTTTCGGGCTTCTCGTATTTGAATGTTTGTTTGCTGCTTACTGAAGGCCACCTGAGAAGTGGCCACCTTCCCCCTTTTCAGAAGCATGCCAAAACGTCTGTCTCATGCCGAAACTCCACTCTGACGAGTCGACCTGTGTCGCCCAATTCCCAAGCACAATGATGACTCTAAAGGCCGCCACAGACTTCTGCGGCGCCGCTCGGCGGCGTCGCTCAGCGGCGCCGCTGGGCGGCACCGCGCCGCTCAGCGGCTTAACTCATCATCAGTGGGAGCGGTGACGGCGAGGTACTGTACTGTTTCTAGATGGGACCGACTGCTGCTTAACAATAACGCGCCCTGATGACGATCGCGCGCTCGCATCGACCGTCTCCGCTCTGGATCCCGCCGCGAAAGGGCAGAGCGCAGAGCGCAGACAGACAGACGCTGGAGCGGCGCCGCCGGGTGGAATGATTCAAGTCATTTCCGCCAGCGACGCCGCCGGTGCCGCCGGTGCCGCCGGCCGGCCAGCGGCGTCGGCCAGTGGCGCCGCTGGCGGCGCCGCTGGAGGCGAGCTCTGCGTCTCTGCCCTATGGTTAAGCATAGGGCAGCGGCGCCGCTCAGCGGCGCCGCAAAAGTCTGTGGCGGCCTTAAGGCTATGGTGAACGAAATAGAAGAGATGGACACACTTATTCGCACTTATTCGGTCTCAGCGCTTAAAAAAGGCCCTTCTCTTCGACAGCATCGGGCAAAAGTGACCACGGATAAGCTAAGTGACCACGGCTGGGCTACGTTCACATGCCTCACCCACCGTATTCGCCGGACATCTCTCCATGCGACCACCACAACTTCTTGAGCTATAGGACTTCATGGTCGGAAGGGACACAAGGACACAAGCAGACCTCGACAGACATAACGAGCAGTGGATCAGCACCAGACCCAAACAGTTCTGGAAGGATGGGATCAGGAAGTTGGCTTATCGATGTCAGCAAGGTCATTGACCTTAATGGCGAATAAATTCCTTAGCACCGTTGAGTTGAAATCCTACTAATATAAAAGCGTTAATCCGTCTGTCTGTGTGTGTGTCACAAACCTGTGTAAGCCTGTGACGCGTGTCGAACATGTGAAGGTAACCCGCATGTACATGCAAAACCTGTCAACGTTACCCTCACGTGTAAACGATGAAGGAGTAGCCCGCTTCAACAAGTTGATAAGATGGAAGGACCCCTGCTGATCAATATTATTGATGGTTCGACAGGGGTTATCGATTTCCGTCCCAACTGACCGATTTCGGTGAGAGTCACGCGGATATGATGACCGACGAGTAGCTCAATAGAAGCTGGAGGGCTTAGATCGGGAGGTCAATATCGAATTGTATTATCGATTCAATACCGATCAATAACCGAATCGATATAATGCAATCAAACGATTGGCGAGCCGTAGGCCGCAGAACGTCTGGTTGAGTTATAAAGAAAATAAGGAAATCTGTCGAATTTGTCTCATTACTTTTGGCCAGCCCTAATATTTTTGACTCTCCGTGGGGTCTTGCTCGTTAACGGATGTCGATTTCTTTCACGATTTCTTTCATTCAGATTCACAAGATCACAGATTTATAAAAATTTCGGGTAAATGAATCCAATAACAGCAGACATGTTATTTTATAGTGCAGAGAATGCACTCCTACGGCCCTTATTACAGGTGTTACTTCTGATTGAGCACGTCATCGCATGGCTGTACCTCCATCGTGATCGTGGAATTGATGTGCGACGTTTGATGGTGACAACTTCGAAGCTCTTCGAACAGCTCTTAACCTTTGAACAGCATGTTCTAGACGAGAAGTATGTTATTTGTCCACAGCTGGTCGGATGGAAATGAAATTCCAAAATGTTTTTAGAGAAAATCTTGACAAATGTGTGGACGCTATCGATGAGGAAGCTAACAAGCTTATGATGCTTGTGCGACGGGCTATGCAAAAAGTTCAATCTTAATTGAAGCTGTGTCCGTGACGCCTTGATATTTCCACACACCATTCACGCTGTTGTAATTTCGCTTGCATTTATAATTAAAATAAAGAATTTATCTACTTTGAAAAATGATATCGGCGTAGTAGGCGTAGCTGTGCTAGTAGAGCTGCTCTTCTCTGTACGCACATCTCGTGTTACTATTTCATTTCTAGCTCGCTGTAACGGCACTTTTATAGTAGGTAAGGAAAATAGGAAACTAGTCGGGAATGGTTACATCAGCACAAAAATGCCGAGATGCTGCTTATCTAGCTGCTTGTCTCGACAGGTGTAATGGCGAGAGTCGGAAACCCGTCAGTAAGTTGCCCGCCAGATGCGGGAACGGAAGACACCAGCAGGCGTGCTTTTTAAGTGTTTTGGTGTTATTTTTTTAGGCGAGAGAGTCGCTTTCGATCCCATCGGCCTCATCGTTCTTTTATTTTTTTGCGTCCCATTACATTGCTTTTTTCCTTCGTTAGCCATGATCCTCACCTACGCGTCGTGGTTTTTTTTTTAATAAATAGCATTATTCTTGTGCATATTGTCACGAAATGAATTAGTAGTGGGGCTTATGCGCATGCTTTAGGCTCTTGGGGCCAATCCTACCATCCTCCTTATGCAGGCTACTAATGCCTCGCCAGGCTGATCCCGACATATGGATGCGAGCGGAATGCGGACAGGAATGGGATGAGACTGATCGTGAGGGATGCGAAGTATTCTTTTTATACCGTGGAAGATGCCTTTGCGTTTTATTACTTATTTATTTATTTTCGCCCCGTGGTGCTACGAGGTACCAGGAGACCCAACACCCAAGGGGGGACACTAGGAGGAACCCATGGTGACAATAAGCCGCGCCCCCTTCCCTGGCAGATGAGGGCCCCGCGTGGTGACTTCTAACCCCTCGCGCTGGGCAGCGTCTGGATTGGCGCACACTCGCACCACGCACCAGCTGCGGGTGCCTACAGCGTGCTGTGATGAACCCGAACTGTATTGAGCACACACAACCCCGAATACTACTCTGAGACCATATGGTACCCCTCTACAACACTAACCCCTAACTGACCCACTAGCAACAACAACAGCAAATATACATAGCAATACCAATACCGATAAGACACTGATAGGAGACTCACCACCTTCCTCGTCACGTTAAGCACAGTAGATACATCCACGGTTTATTCCATACATCAGCATCAGAATACCACATCAGAATAATATAGGAGTCGGATACTAGATGCTGTGAAATGCGGGGTAGATAAGACCACTCCGGCCTGAAAGACTGTAGTGGCTATCCGAGGCTAGGCGAGCCCCATCCAGGCTCGCCGTCCTCCCTGTAGTGCAGCTGAATTGTATCGTGAGGAGCGGCAAGGCTCCGCCCAGGAGATCCCCGGGATGATGACAGAAGCGGGTTCACAATTGCAGCGCCCCAGAGCCGCGCCCGCACAGTCGCTCGACGTGTCGACGGAAGTATGGAATGAGCCGAGCGGGGGCGGCGCACCGCGGTCCCCGCCGACCAATAGCGTGCGCGGGCAGGCCGAGCCTCGGGAGCGCCTCATCGGGGTCCCGAGCTGATACGGCAGCCCGCGGGAGTTTGAACATAAGGGATCGAACCATCGCATTCGCGACACTACAAAGAGTGCGCTCAGATGAAAAGAACAGTCAACCAGAAACAGGGAAATGAGACTACCGTTCCAAGGAGTTGAAACACCTCTTTTAGGCACTCCTAGCACATTGAACTAAAAAGACTATGGAGTTACTCAAACGCTGTCAGCCGTATTGCAAGTGACCCTATCCTAGCAATATCTGCACCAGTTGGTCATGGTGCCTGTAAAGGATCTTGTCGGAGCTTCGGGACATGGGTATGCTAACCTCCCACGTGGAACCGACAAGAGAAATAGAACGAGCGCAAAAGGGTAAAAGATTGCAGACAACTTGAGATCTCAATTTAAAAAGGTGTTTTATCTATTAGTACATAGAAGATATCATAAGGGATAATTTAGTTCCACATGAACAGATAAGAAACGATCGAGCAGTGACGAAATACCGGCCAATAAGGCGCTAACAAAGAAAATATATAAAACTATTAATAACAGCAATACAACGAAAGAAACCTAGAATTGGTGGAGTAGTTAGGGGCGAACATGTGCAAGGCAGCGTCTATAAAAGGAACCTAATTTCAGTATTCTTTCATAGTAGTCACACAATCAGGAACCAATATCGATTGTGAGTCAGTGCAAGGCGGAGGTCCATGAACTCATTCTTTTTGAATCGCAACATCTGAAAAGTCAGAATAAAAAACCGATAAACTAGGTGCTGTAAAGTAATCTGGAAAAGTTGAGCTTTTTTAGTTTGCTCTTAAAAAAGTGACAACTGGTGGCCTCAAAAACGTCCACTGGAAGCGAACCGAACCTCCTGGCACATCTGATAAAGAAGCTGTTAAACATTACAGTGTACTTCCTGTTACAGATCTTTGGATAATCAATATTGAACCCACCGTTGCGCTCGTTAGTTGGTCTAAAAATCCAGTATTTACTAGAGGTCAATTTTGTCTTTTTCCTCAGAATACGGAAGAAAAACGATAGGCCTATAATTACACGACTCTCCTGTAAAGATTTTAATCCGAACAAGGCTAGCCTCTGAGAGTAGTTCGGAATTATATAGACACCATTACGAGCATGTCTTTAGGGTATTGGACTAAACGACGGATCGCCCATAGTGCTAGCGTATGCTGGAAGGTCCGATATTTCAATAGATTACATCAGTGATCTGAGGATTTAGAGAGCAGATCAGCAATCCTATTTGGTCATAACCAAAAAGATGGTCTTAAACGGCAGTTGAATATTGCTAATCTCAAAATATGAAACTGATACTAACATATTGTCAGTCTTCCAAACCCAATTCCCCTTCCAACGGCTTAAGGATGTATATAAAGACAAGGTTACATTGTGGTGAATACTACAACAACTCCCTGCTTGACACACTCTCCAGAGAACCTTTCAAGCATATCAAGGCTGTCAGACGCTTGTAAGGTCGGTATTAATGCTTCATCAACGCCGAAAACTTGATAAACTGTTGTGAAGAAAGCCACCAGCATGATGTTGCATCGGAGCAAAATATCCCTTTGAGTTCTAATTTCAAATGATCACAATTTCGTTCTTTTTCAAACGACATATAACACTGCCAAACGAAAATTAACCAAAGAGTAGTATCTGTTGATAAAAATAATTGATGCATTCTGCGTACACCACATTGATGCCCTGAAAATCAACGGAGATCAAAATGAATGAAAAAACCAAACACATATTCTTGTGCAGACTTTTCACTTTTGTACATCTTTTTTCGAATGGTTTATAACGCAAAAAAAAACTGTTGAATGCAAAAACCCAACATTGATAGCCGGTCCGCTAAGGTATCACAACAATTTCAGCAATGAGCCAGAAAACTAAGAGAGCCTTCTGTCAGTGGGGTCAATTTATTCAGTATAAGAGTTGCTTGCTTCCCATTAGTGAAATTATTGATCGATATTGATTGGTGGATGTTCTGCACTTGTTGTGAAGTCGTCCAAGAAGTGCAGGCAGCACGCGGATGGACTGCATCCGCAACATTGAAAGCAGCGTTCTGGTATCGCTCCCGATAAAAATGATATTTATAAACACTTACGAGAACCTCACTAAGACTTAGGAAACCTATGCAGTATTCAACAGTTGCAGGAAATTCACACAATGTCCAATAATTCCGGCAATATCCGAAACGGTTATTAATTCCCTGGAGGCATGAAACTGCACACTCTAAGAAAATCAACCAGCTTTTGCACATTGAATGTGCCAAGATTCAAGGCTTCTCTATGACATTAGTAGAGTACATTGACTATGACATTAGTAAAGTACATTGAAGATAGTCTAAAAATTTAGCTACACCGGATGTCCTTTAGGTGGAGTTCCAAAACCATGGCAACTCCCACGTTTCAGCAACGATGTATGCTCTATCTTTTCTTGCTCTCGTGTTTTTACTCATGTCCAGGCTCACACAACATAAGCATCACAGGATTACAGAAGACTTGCTTAGCTGTTCGTTCACTAAGAAGCTTTCATGGAGGAATCACTATCAGAGCAGCAGTGTACTATTAAACAATGAAGCTCTTTGCATCACTATCTTTGCGACCATGACAGCGAAACTGTTCACCCGTCAATGTTTTTTTAAACTATCATTTTCTTCACATGGATGCTTATTCGATACCTTCTAATGAAAGTGGCTTAAGGATGCTCATATCTTTGCGGTTTAACTTTCTGCATATGTTTACAGGGTGCGTAAAAAGTATTGACGCACCTATTTTTTGTTTCAGCTCCAACTTTCTCTTTCTACTTTTCAAAGTTTTTGTGTGTTATTTTTAGTGTCTATATCGTGTTCAAAAAATATTCTTGTAAAAACTGAAGAAACATGATACCGTCGTGGTTATGGTGAGCCTTTCCTGGCCGTCACCAAAGGAAATGAATACTTCATTAACAAAAGAATTAAGCTGTGTTTGAAATGGTGGATGAGAAAAGAGGTCAACAACCCAAACAACGGCCGCGGCTCTGTCATTACAGATGATGATTACAAGATGTTCAAGCACGATAACGTTCAAATCAAAAATTGTCAACCTCTGTCCCATAACGGCAAACAGATAACGCGCGCAGGTGTGAACAACTTCTCAGAAGAGCACAGCTTGAACATGAATCCGCTGGATTACTCTTTCTAGGCGATTTTGAAGAATGAGGTCTGGGCTTCTTTCAACAGAAGTGACAACTTGCAGAAGGCTGCGCTGTTCAAAGCACGGGACGAAATTCAAGTACTTGCGGCGCGTGCTCATGAATTTTTCCGTCGTTTTCGCTCCTGTATTCTCAGTAAAGGAGCCAATGTCGATTACGAGTTATTCTATCGTGTTCGCAAGATCATTTTCCATATTTCTCAAATGAATATTTCAAAATTTGCTGCGCATTACTATTTCCACAACCGCCATTTACTGCGTCAATACTTTTTACGCACCCTGTAGTTCTGTTATGTTGACAGCTGACATTTCTTAAGTTCGTTATTTCAAGTAAAACAAGTGCTCGTTCCTTTACATCTCTAAAACATGCGCAACATTCAATGACAAGCTAGCTCGCCGCCATCCATATTCTCGCCTTCGGTTCGGCGTTAACCGCTTCTTCAGAGCTTAGATAGGTCTTATTTGATAAGACCCTCCGTCAAATGCCGAGTCATTCTGCATAAGCTCGTCAAAAATTTTTAGGAGACAGCGAAAACGGAGCCCTCAAATATTAAGTCTAACCATTAGAACTCTACGAATAGGTCCAATGCTATCTTCGCCGGATGAAAGATGAGTGAATGAGCTTAGAGTCCTTGCCACCACTCACCACAGAGACCTGAAGTGCCGCGATCCAGAAATTGAAGCTACTACAGCTTCTCTATTGATCTGTTGGGATTTCGCAGCAGTACAAAACACTTCGAGAGTTCGTCTGGAAGAATCCCATCTCCGCGCTTCATGCTCTTCACGTTCACCTCATAGCAGCTATCTGAGTGCTGGCAGGGTTCGTATGTTAGGTGTCTTCCTTCACCGCTGTGACGTGGCCGGCCGCCTTCGATTACGGTAGAAAGAGCGGCTTTTCAGACTGCCTCGGACGAGATTTAGCGAGTGAGCAAAGTGAGCTGGGCGCCATGGAGCAAACGTTGTGTATCAAGGTTAGGAGAGAGAAGTTCATTCGTTTTTGACCTTCTTGCTTTAACTTAAACACATTCTAAGAGCCCGTGATGACTGAGAAGCGATTCACCCTTAAAAATCACCAGTGCTAGGCCTAAACATCAGAATGTCCTTAAGCAAACATATTTCACAAACACGGTACACGAACAGTTGAGAGCACACATAAAGGTATTATGCGAAAAACTAACGAAATATCGCTGTCGTTGTGCAGTTTTTAGAGAATCTTAGCGTGAAAGATGAAACAATTGATTAAGTAATCTCCAACTTCTCTCTTCTTCAAACCTCCGCATTGTAAGTTGTTAGTCAGTTAGGTTTTTTTTGTGCCAACACGAGGTTTATAGGTGGACCTTTATTTAGCAGGGCCTGACGTTTCGACCTCTCGTTGTCTTTAGAGGCCTGAACGTGGTGCATTAGTTTATTTGCGCTCTACTCCATCACGCGCCTTAACTCCCCTAGCATTTCGGACATACTCTACGTGCACAAAAGGAGGGACCAAGTGGGAGAAACAAAATCACCAATTGGATACACCGTAAGGGCTAATGTTCGCCCACGTTAGTTAGCCAGTAGGGACGAATGGGGCATACTGCGCACCACTGTCGCCACCGGTCCTTCTACAGTTTGCAATGATACACGAACGGCAGAAAGTCACTCGTAACAGACAGACACTCATTTCGGTTGTTCGTTACTGGATTTCTTGTGAAAATCCAGAATGCCTCCAACGCTCTCCTTGCCGAAATGTCTCCTACAACGGCCAAAATGGTACATTTGGAAACAGATGCATTTTTAAATGGTACATTATTTAAATGTACCATTTTGACCATTGTAGGAGATATTTCGGCTAGGAAAGCGGTAGAGGCATTCTGGATTTTTAGCAGAAATCCAGTATTGAACAATCGAAATGAGTGTGTGTCTGTTACGAGTGACTTTCTGCCGTTCGTGTATCATTGTAAACTGTAGAAGGACCGGTCGGCGACAGTGGTGCGCAGTATGCCCCATTCGTCCCTACTGGCTAGCTAACGTTGGAGAACATCAGCCTTTACGGTGGATCCAATTGGTGAGTTCGTTTCTCCCACTTGGCCCCTCCTATTGTGCACGTAGAGCATGTCCGAAATGCTAGGGTAGTTAAGGCGCGTGATGGAGTAGAGCGCAAATAAACTAATGCATCATGTTCAGGCCTCTGAAGACGACGAGGGGTCGAAACGTCAGGCCCTGCTAAATAAAGGTCCACCTATAAACCTCGGGTTGGCACAAAAAAAAACTTAATTGACTAAGTCCTTACACGCTGGGCCGAATTCATCAACGACTTACGTAACTTTAACGAAGAACTAAGCTTACCAAGCGATATGGTGAGCGATAAGCCGCGTTAAATGCTCAGATAATGCGTCTTGTCGCTTACCGTACCCCTTGATGAGCTTACAATTTTCCGTTAGAGTTACGTAAGTCGTTGATGAATCCGGTCCCTGGAGAGAGCACGAGGTTTGATGCAATCAGGCACGATATTGCAAGTGTCCGTGTCGGGTCTAGCGCGAGAAATCGATATATCGGCACGTAGGGCCTTTCGAAGCCCTTTGCATCACTGCTAGAAACCCCAGGTCAGCCAGAAGGACAAATTTCTGGCAATAACCCGGGAACCGGCACCCTACGTGGAGCTCTATAGACTCGTACCTATTTGGTCCGACTTCCGGAGTACTTAGTACGGATCCGCGAGGCTGAGGCTCATTCACCGACATTATGCTCAGCTATGGCCAATGGTATACTCTCGCGCACACTCCCATGGCTTTCGGCGCAACTTGGATGTGGCGGGATGCGGAGAATGGCCAAGTGCGGGAGCTTGATACAATTCGTGGCTGCCCGCGGAAGTGTCCTTGGGTTATATAACACCACAGGCACTCTGGAACAACTATAAGGTGATGTCTCCATCAGGGGTGTGCGATTGTCGGTTAACAATTTAACGGTTTACCGGATTTACAGGCATTTTCGCGATAAATTCCCTTAACGAATTTTTTCGGTAAATTCCCAAATTTACCGGAAAATTTAACGACTTTTTGGCACTATTGTACTTTCACAACTCCAAGGGTCGAGGAGAGGTCGAAAAAATTTCGCCTAAACTTTGCCTAGGGGGTTATTTGGGGTGCTGATCACGAATTTGAGATCCGTTTTCAAAATTGCGGCCGACTACGATAGGTTACGGTAGATACGGGCGACTAAGTCTGCCAAGGTCATGGTCACCGATTGCGAGCTATCCCATCCTTCTAAGCCATTCCTGGAAATCGGCTGCGTCCATGTTTAACCTGTCAAAGACGTCCTTCAGCTTAAGTCGCGCAGTTCTTCCTGGCGGCGATTGTGGAACAGTGCCTGGAGGGCCATGATGCTTAGATTGCTACCGTAACCTACCGTACTCCAGCGTAATCGAAAAACGGATCTCAGATTCGTGATCAGCACCCCAAATAACCCCCTAGACGAAGTTTGGGCGAATCTTTTTTTCGACCTCTCCTCGACACGTAATGTTGTGAAAGTACAATAGTGCCGACTTTTTTCATACAAAATCATGTTTCTATCTATCGAGTGGAAAAGGAAGCACTCTCAGTTTAGAAGGGATTGCTTCTATCTTCTACGATAACTTGCTATTAGCGTTCATGGTCCTCAACCTCATTAACACCTCAATGTCCACATAACGAGGCAGAGATGGCGCGCTCCCGTGTTAAAAACACGCTCCGCTAGGGTAGTGCCTCGCACTGAGATTCCCCACACGACATGAGATAATTTGAACTAGAGATATAGAAGCTCTCAGAATAGACGTCTCCAGAGGAATAAGGAGAATATAAGCTCATGTCTTGTTCCCGTAATTTAGTCCAAGGTGTAAGGCATCGGAATGTACTTTGCTAGTCTATCCCGTGGTGGACTCTTAAGCTGCTTTTCCGTATAAGAAAAGAAAGAAGTTCGTTATCATGTCACATTTCGTTGTTTTTTCTGAAGTGTCCGACTTAATAGTTACACATCGCATTTCTGATTGCCCAGCGTGCGGTTGTGTTGTGATTTCCTCTCGTGTTTTTCCTATTAGCACTTAGTTTCGTTGCTCTTTCCATAGTCAATTGTTACTACTTATCTTCTCCAACACTTTGGTTACTAACAGTTTAGTTTCTTTCGTTATTTTAGCCGTTTCATCTTAATTTTTGTTGTCACCTTTCACGCTAATCGATTTCTCCATAGCAGGTTGATTGATTGAAGGTCAAAATGGCACCGAAATCTCAGGCCACTGGTGTCAAAAGAGTGACTAGGAGCGCCAGTCTACCTCAGACAAACCAGGCGGAATCCACGAGCCATGAAGAAGAGGCACAATTTGCCGGAAATTCGGCAGCTGAACTAATCCGCATGGCTATTGAAGTCAACACGGATCCCGCTGTGGGTCGCCTCCTTGCCGCCGCCGCTAGAAGTCCAGTGGATTTCTCCGAGGCGTTCGAGAGTGAAAAGCGCTCTCGAAGTATTGTCATCAGTGGCTTGGAGGAGGCTTCGGAAGATACACCGCCTTTAGGAAAACAAATGGCCCTTGAGGGAGAAATGGGGCGCATTCTTGACGCACTCAACGTGGAATGTCGTCCCACCGAGGTGTATAGGATGGGCAGGTTAGACCCCAAACGACCTCGATTGGTCAAAGTGGTCCTCCCATCGGCCGCTCACTGGCGCCGCGTTCTCGCCAACGCCCGTTTCCTTCGGGATCGGGGCTTTCCTCATGTGTATGTACGCCGGAGTATGACGGCGGAGGAAAGAAAGCGCGACTTTGAGCTTAGGCAGGAGGCTCGAGAACACAATAAAGGTGGCGCTCGTGAGTGAGTGGTGTATCGAGGGGAACTGCGGCGCACCTCGGACCTTCCTAGGAGCAGGGGAAACTTATAAAACGGCACGTTAATAAGGATCTAAAGTGTTTTTTGATTAACGCACGTAGCCTGATGAATAAATTAGAGCAATTTCAAGTTTTCATTCCCCAGAACCAACCCGATTTGGTGTTTGTCACGGAAACATGGTTCAGTGAAAGAGTTTTTGACTCAGAAATTGTAGGAGGCCTCCCTTACGTGGTGTTTCGTTGCGATCGTAGTGGTCGCACAGGAGGTGGAGTTTGCTGTATTGTAAAAGGAAATCTCATTATTGACCATAGCTACGTACCTGCTCCTGGGAGGGCTGATGTGCTCTGCGTTGACCTCTTCTCTAGCATTAAGGCCTCTTTTACACGTTTTATTACCGTTTACCGTCCACCATATTCCTCTAAATATGATGGCGAGGCCCTCCTCGATTTGCTCCGTACTCTCTTTATTAATCACGCTGACAACGTTTTAGTGGGGGATTTTAATTTAAAGATAGACTGGGTAAACCAGCATCCATTGAATTCAGTTGGCTCAACTTTCCTAGAATTTTTCCGAGAATGCGGCTTTATCCAGCACGTTAATACACCTATAATTGGCACGAACATTCTTGATTTAGTGTTATCATTCTCATCAAATATCTTTAATGCAACCACTCTCTCCCGCTAGCCAATTCTGATCATTATATGATCATTATATATGTTTTGCAGAGTACTTTATGATGCTTTTGCAACATTTGTACCGTTCAAATTTCCTCAGTATAGGGTGCTGAAATATCCT
This sequence comes from Heligmosomoides polygyrus polygyrus, assembly GCA_947396885.1. Taxonomy (NCBI): domain Eukaryota; kingdom Metazoa; phylum Nematoda; class Chromadorea; order Rhabditida; family Heligmosomidae; genus Heligmosomoides; species Heligmosomoides polygyrus. The sequence continues at coordinate 13,788,125 of OX377204.1, forward strand.
CCCCACACCTGCAAATTGCTGGCTCAAAAACAGCGTCTTTTCCATGAATCAAGGTGCTCCCTGGATAGTCAGTTATACAAGAGTGTGTCAAGTAGCCTGAACTATCACGTCAAAAGATTCTTCGCTAATTATGAAAGGCAACTCGCCTCTCACGCCTCAGGCAAGAAACTGCATCAATACCTCCGTCAAAAAATAAGGCCGCATTCCACTGTTCCAACCTTAGTTGATCAATGTGGGGCTAAATTCCGTACTGACGGAGAAGGCCAATGCCTTAGCTAAGTTCTTCTCAAGCGTTTTTTCTTCAAACAGCTCGTCCACATGCATAGATCTTGTTAGCTCGCGAAATATACGACATACCTTTGGTGATATATACATTCATCCACATGAAGTTTCGTTGATTCTCAAGGGTCCTAACCCGTATACCTCTGAACCGTACGACGGGATCCCTCAGATAGCATTCAGGAAATGTCACTATTTTTTTTATTTTTTTTTTCTAAGCCCCTCGCACACCTATTCAACCTATCTCTATTCTTGGAAGAGGTTCCACAGGTGTGGAAGGAAGCCATTGTAAAAGCTATTCCAAAGATACCCAACACCAGTGTGCTAAAAATTTTTCGTCCTATTAGTATCACTTCTACCGCAGTAAAGATGATGGATAAAATTCTGTTACAAAAGCTCCTAGCCTGGTTGAATAAATTCAATGTTATTCCTCGTGAACAGCACGGTTTCTTGCCTGAAGCCTCAACAACAACTAATCTAGCTGACACGCTTTATGATATCTCTTATGCAATTAATAATGGAAAACTGGTTAATGTAATTTACCTTGATCTGTCAAAAGCGTTTGACAGTGTGGAGTTCAAGGTAAGATGTTAACTGGCTTGGATCGTACTTGTTTAATAGAGGAATGACTGTTAGGGTGGGGCACTGCTTCTCCACGAGATACGCCTGCGAAAGCGGCGTCCCTCAGGGAGGAGTTTTGTCTCCATTGTTATTTATGATTTATACAATTGATCTGCCCCAATTTCTTAAAACTTCCACTGAAATTAAAGTACAGCTGTATGCTGATGATATCAAAATATATGGAGTGTATGATAAACAAACTGAGAATGAGGTTCAGTTGGCCCTTCAAAAATCTCTTGAAAGGATGCATCTTTGGGCTTCCCATTTTGGTATTTTAATAAACACAGACAAAAGTACCGTTATGCATCTTGGGGACGACGAGGTCCCTGCCTACGTCATTGACGACAAGACGCTTACACCTTGTTTCACCAAAAATGACCTTGGTGGAATGTTTCATAGGGACCTTAGGTTTTCGTCCCAAATTGATGCTCTGACTCTAAAAGCGTACAGTACTCTATTTTTTATTCTACGTAATATCAAGTGCTCTGATGAAGAAATATTGTTGAGGCTGTATAAGACTTACGTTCTACCTCATTTTGAATACTGTTCTCCAGGTTGGGGTCCTCACTTAAAGAAAGACATTCTTAAAATAGAAAAAGTACAGCAGGTCTTTACACGACTTTTGTGATACAGAGTAATGTCTTCTCCAAGTGGTTTCAATGCTCCAAGCTATGCTGATAGGTTGAAAATATTTGGATTAAAGACACTCCAGGAGAGGCGTATTATCTCTGACTTGACATTTTGCTTTCGTCTCCTCTGCAAGGAGTCGAAGTTATCGCCTAGCAAATATTGGGTGTTCGTTCCAACAAGCTTGCGTAACGGCAGGTTTAGAATTCACTATCGCAGAATTGGGAGGTGGAAATATTCTTTAATGTTCAACAATCTCTTTAATCGCTGCGCTAGGTGGATAGAGTTGCTTCCTCCGGACGTATTTGAAGCCGAAAGTAGCTCTGCATTCAAGAGGCATCTGAAAAGGTTTGACCTTTTCCAGTTGTTGGGAAAATGATAATTGTTTTGTCTTACCGCGTCTATTTCAGATAAGCTTTGTGGCTAGGCTTGCATGATGATGGCCGTATGGTGTTAAATGCTGCTAATACAACGGCGGCAAAATTTCCATTTCATCACGTTGATGTTATGTGTGATAGATGCCCGTTGAAGTTCTATGATTTTGCTGATGTTTATTAAGTTTTTAACTGGATGTATTTGCTGATGGTTCTAAATTTTGATTTTCCTTCCACCTTGCCTTGCTTTCATGAAACCACTCAGTTTATAGCTCTTTAAATACTAGTGCAACGTCAAAGTTTGGTTCCTAAATGATACCACGCTTTCGCCACAATATTGGTACCATCACCTATCACAACACATGGCCCTAGACTTGGTTGTTAGTTGGGTTAGTTGGTTGGCAAGAGAGGTCAGACTTGAGCAAAAATCATTTGAAAATTTGGTACATGTCGCGTAGGTGAGCAGCATTGGTAAGTGGGAGCGCGCCAGCCAATAATAATTAAACAGAGCACAGACCGAACACATGCCAGCCCATCAGGGTACCTACTGAATACGCCCTCTCTGAACGGCATACCCATTCAATGCGGACTGATTGGTTTAGGCGTTCCAACCTACCAATGCTGCTCACCTACGCGACATATACCGAAAATTTTGCCACTCTACAGGTCTATTCGGTTTTTATGTCATCCATTTGCGGCTATAGTAGCGACAATGGCTGTCACTGAAAGAAGCATTGTCTCGCCTGAGTACGTAAGGCGCTTAGGTGTTGACCAGCCAATAATGTTGCTCGAGAGTGGTTCGATTATAATGAACCACGCTATAGCTGGGCTGCTTTTTGAAACCGATCCGTTCTACCTTCTGCGTGCTATTCTAATGCATTGGTGATCTTGCCTTCCAACATTGCCTATATTTCGATACCTCAAATGTTGTTAAAGGGATTGCCTTGTAGTACATAGACTTTAGACTACATAACCACGACATCTCATTGTGCTCTATATTTCACTGTCTGGTGTAAAATGAAGGCACGGTAAGGAAAACGGACAAGCTAATTTATAGTGCTTTTGAACAGGAGTATTTAATGCACGCTTCTAGTATTTCACCTTTTTACATCGTTTGCGAGCGCCTTTGATTTGTTTCTTCCTTTAATTTTTTAGTAAGTTGTTTGTGTTTTGCTTATTTTTCGCTGTTTTTTTTTTGTTGGTACTGGATTGGTTTTAGACTTAGTTAACGATTTTGTCACGGTTATGCGCACCTTTGAGTGCAGTAAATAAATAAATAAATAAATAGTTCAAAAAAGTAGTAGTATAATGTGTAAATCACTCTTTCATCGAATGAAAAGATGGTAATTGTGATAATTTCAAAAAGCAGTTAGAATGTTAATCCAAAGGAAATATCGCAATATTCGACTGAATGTCGGATGTTCTACAATTGTTTTTAAAGAGTTTCAATTAGATACTCACAATATAGATCATTATACTTTTGCGTTGTTAGGCTTCCTTTTGCTTTGTTTGTTGTAGAATGTTCGTTGCTTTCAGGGCGTCATTTGCTTTAGGTTGACGTAGCAGGACAAAATGAAGCTGATGTGGTTTTTCTGAACGTGATGATGTTTCGGTGAAAAGCTTTACGTTTTTTTTTACATTACCGCCGCTTAAACCCAGTTGTTTCTAAGGGAATATTAAATTTAAAAAAAATTAACGGATTTACCGAATTTACTGGAATGTACGGACGAATCTCCGCGTAAAAATATGCGGTAAAAAAATTACCGGCGGCAAGTCAGCGCACACCCCTGGTCCCCATCTATGTGGCGCCATTGAGGTCTTATCCTTTTTAATAATTCGAGGATCTTAACTCGTAGGAGCCCTGATATGATATGGTATTGTATAGATAACCATTTTACCCTAAAAACACGTTAAAAATAGTCTTCATAACATCTACTCCTTCCTTTGCTTCAGCGTTTGTCTATGTTGTTGTAGAGACTTCACTTTTGGTACGCCACTTTTCCCAATCGAATGGCTCATTGTATCCTAGCTATCACCTTACTCCAGTTGGATCGTATTAAATCAGCGCCGCATTTGTCGCCATCAAGGCCATCTTTCTGACTTATCAATATTAAGAACTCTTCCAAGCGGTGTCATCTCCAGCACCAAGAATGCGGCCACCATAGGAAAAGAGCTTCCCTCAGCTTTTCACCCAGCACCATTGATATGATCGTTTTGGTGAAGCATGGAATAGATTTATTTATTTATTTATTTATTTATTCAAAGTTTAAACAAATGACGTCGTTTAGGTCGCAGCAAGAAACATTTTTATAACGGCGAGGACGATTTCTAGATTTCCATGGAGATTCTTTATCATCGATTACCGTAATGCTAGGACATTCTGATGGAGCAGTTTCAATTCATTAACGTCAACCAATGAAATCGATTTTTGTTTTCGCGATTTTTTGAAAGCAGCATAGGGATTATTTTTCTTTTGCTAAATATGTATGTACTGGGCTAGTCTTTCGGTAAGGCATGGTACCAGTCCCTCGTTTAATTTTTTTTTCATTTCAACTTCAGAGCTGAAATAGATGTGTTTTTATGTAATGTAGACAGTGGATACTGCAGCAGGGATACCAGAACTTTAGGAGACCAACTTGTTGGGTCTCCCAAATTTCATGGTTGTTCACGAATCTAAGACCACAGTGAGACCACTCTGGACTCCTAAACTTCTAGTTTCCTCTAAGCGCTTGCGTTTTTTCCCTCTAAAATTGATGGATGTGCGTTCTTAATTTTCGACTGCACTTTTTATCGACCGTTTTTAACACGTTTTTTTTTTGCGTTAGCTGTCTGTTTTGACACTTTGCTATTGGATGTCTACTCTGTTTGCTACTGCGATTGAGCGCTTTCTACGACGTATATAATAAATAAATAAATAAGTAAATAAAATGAAATTCATTAACGTAATCGGAACTGTTGAAACAACCGGAACGTGTGAGGGCCGGTTTGCCCTTCATTTTATTGTGTGAGCTGTGAGACACCGTAATCCCTTGGTTCTGTACTGGGTGTGTTTCACTTGCTCTATGTTTGTCGTGCAGTTGGATTGGAGTTGCTTCTTTTTAGCACTCTTTGGATCTCATTGGTACTATTAGGGTTGCGAAACTTGAGCAATTGGCGATATGAGTGCACAGTCTGCAGTAATTCGAACTTCTTTCAGGCCTTTTATAAGGGCGAGATCGTCGGAACGTCAGGCACACTAAACCTGCAATTTAACGCACCTGCATGGCACAGAAGAATCTGAACAGCTCCATCAATGGGCACTATAAAATTAGGGCTGGTAGTTGGTTGTAATTTTGATTTTTCCTTTTTTGTTGTGCTAGTGTTGCAAAACTACGCGACCGGCCTAATAGTATTCTTCAAGTTGCTTGCTTCCGATTAGTGAAATTATTGATCGATATTGATTGGTGGATGTTCTGTACTTGCTGTGAAGTCGTCCAAGAAGTGTAGGCGTCACGCGGATGGACTGTATCCGTAACATTGAAGGCAACGTTCTGGCATCGCTCCCGATAAAAATGTTATTTATAAACACTTACGAGAACCTCACTAAGCAAGGGTTAGGAAAGCTATGCAATATTCAAAAGTTGTAGGAATTTCACACAATCTTTACAATAATTCCGGCAATCGAAACTTCTGTTAACTCCCTGGAGGCACCAAACTGCACACGTTAAGAAAATCAACCAGCTTTTGCACAATGAATGTGCCAAGATTCAAGGCTTTCCTATGACATTAGTAGAGCACATTGAAGATAGCCTTAAAATTTAGCTACACCGGCTGTCTTTTAGGTGGAGTTCCAAAAGCATGTCAACTCCCACGTTTCAGCACCGATGGTGAGAATGCTCGAGATGTTTTCTTGTTCTCCTGTTTTTACTCATGTCCAGGATCACATAACATGAGTATCACAGGATTAGAGGAGACTTGTTTAGCTGTTCGTTCTCTATGAAGTTTTTTGAGGAATCGCTATAAGATCAGCGGTGTGCAATTAAAGAAAGAAGCTCTTTTTTAACTATCAGTGAATCGCATCACTTGATCTGTATTTTCTTCTCATGGATGCTTATTCGATATCTTTTAAAGAAAGTGGCTTAAGGATGCGTATAACTTTGCGGTTTAAGTTTCTGCAGATGCTATAGTTCTGTTATGTTGACAGCTGACATTTCTTAAGTTCGTTTTTTAAGTAAAACAAGTGCACGTTCCTTTACACCTCTAAAACATGCGCGACATTCGAGGGCAAGACAGCTCGCCACCATTCAAATTTGCTGTAGACTTTATATGACAATGAAGTTTTAGTCGACATTTGGTCTACATGTATGTTAACATCTGAAGAAAAAAACGCCAATGGGTTTGAGGAATGTGATTACAACCTAGTTAGAATTAGCTCGAATATTTATTTTGTTCTTCGGTTTTGCGTTAACAGCTTCTTCAGAGCCTAGATAAGTCGTTGTTATTCGACAAGTTACTCCACCAGTACCGCGTCGTTATGCATAAACTCATCAAAAAAATTTTGGAGACAGCGAAAACGGAGCCCTCAAATGTCATATCTAACCATTATAACTGTACGAGTAGGTCCAATGTTATCCTCAATAGATGAAAGATGAGTGAATGAGCTTAGAGCCCCTGTCACCGCTCACGAAAGAGACCTGAAGGCTCGCGATCCAGAGATCAAGCCTGCTATATGTTCATTTGCGGTGCTAGCTCGTCAGCCACAATCACGATTCGTACTTCTTATTGATCTGTTGGGACTTTGCCGCAGTATAAAACACTTCGAGATTTCGGCAGGCAGGTGTCTCATCTTCGCGCGCCATGGTCTTCACGCTCACCTCATAGCAGCTATCTAACAAGGAAAGGTTCCCAACTCATGGTGAGCTTTTGCGATTATATTACATTTTGACAAGATGTAGGGCCCTGTGAGCGGAGTCCATGAAAACAGTTAGTTTTTGCTGAACGCTTTTTAAAGACCTGAAAAAGAGGTGTAAAGACGTGTGCGCAACAGTCATCAACCTCTGGCGGAGTGGCGTTCTACCCCCCCCCCCCTTTAAACAGAGGCGTGGCAAATGCCTGCGTCTACACTACTTCGTAAGGCGCCTTTTATACTCCCGCCGCGGCGCGTCAATTTGGGAACGGCGCGGCCAGTCGCGCCGCGCTCCGATTTTGACGCGCCGCTGCGCGATTGCAGTTAGGCCTATGGTATACTCCCGTCCGCTGCAGCGACGCGGGAATGCACAGCGACGCGACGGCTCGCGATGCGCGTCGCGAGCCGTCGCCATCGCTGAGGCTGACATAGTTCACGCAGTTCTGCAGACGGAGACTTTTGCAGAACTCTAGCGAATCAGCTGATCCAGTGCAGTGACGAAGTCGTGCTTTGTCCATCACACCCACCGTGAGTCTTGTCATGAGTTCGCTCAAGGGCCCAGTCAGACTAACTGAGAGCATCGTGCTGTAGGAATGTTCAGACAAATGCAACGGGGTAGGTATAGGAAAACGAATCAAATGCCTTAATCGCCGTCGGACCCCAATCTACAAGTCTTCCCTTTCTCAAAACGAGTTTACATAGATTTTTCATGTAACAGAACAAGATTATTTGACCTCATGGAGAGGGCATGAGTTTTTCGAGGCAACCCTACTAGAGCACAGAAAGCAAAGCAGTGACAGAGTCGCGAAACCTTAACCCCATATGAGATGCAGTACTGCTAGGGTCGTACAGTTCAAAAAAAAGGGTTGCGATGGGCTAATCCGTCGCAAAACGTCGCATGCTCATACCTCCTCCAATTTAGATAGCTACATATTTTGAGAAAGGGTTGACATCGTTCTTTTCACCTCTTTGAGATCTCCACAATTTAAGTATAACTTCGCCAGATCATGGGAATTTCGTCGTGGGCGACTCAAAAAATTATATGAGCAGCCTTTACGCGATTGGAGCAGTTTATTTCCCATGACATAGAAGTTCTCGAACCTAAAACTGGGAGAGTTATGACCATACGACGGGTTACGACGGACTAATTCGTCACAACTCCTTTTTGACCATGCGACGCGAGCGCTATTGTACGAGCGCATCGCCTAGCTTTTCTGCTATCTTAGCAATTTTCTAGATCCAGACACGTGCCGAGAGAGCGAAAATACATGCAATTACATCATTCCTTGGAAACTCAGCAACGTGCAGATAAAACTATACATCCAGTGGTATAAAGGTTATAAACAGAGACTCCGTCCTCCGACGGTCTGTACGCTCTAACCGTGACCGAAGCGGGAACTGCATTGCTCCGGCACAGAAATGTAGATTTCTCAGAAAAATACCTCCTCAAAAAACTAGCTGTTCAATCCGTCGAAAAAACCCAAAATGAGTCTAGCCACAACGAAAACCCTACGAGGAGAACAAAAGAGACATCACATGACCACCCAACATCACCAAACGTGTGTTGAAATTGCTATGGAATGGTCAAGAACCAAGGAACTGTCGAAATAAGTTCGCGGAAGTGCATAGAATAGGGCACGACAAGCGCTCCCCCCTCCGCGACCATCGCTGCCCGTCGCTCGTCGCAGTGCACTGCACTGCGACGAGCGATGGGCTGCGACGGCCGTCTCACGGGAGTATGTTTCTCTCCCGCGACGCGGAGGTATAACACCCCTCTGCGACGTATCGCGAGAGCGATGGCGCGTCAACTGACGACCGCGCCCCACTGCGCCGTCCGCCACTGCAGCGAAGGCGCGCCGTTGACAGTTGCCCCGCTCCCGTCGCTGGAGCGACGCGGGAGTATACCATAGGCCTTAGAAAGGGGAGCGTCAGCGACGCGTGGCCACGAGCATCTGCGCACTACGGCCCGTGCTCCGGAAACGGTCCACGAGTCATTGAGGGACCGAAACAGAAAGGATTTTTGGCTGATCAGCGCAATGCCTCTTGTCAATGTTTGTCGTGGGATTCCTGTGGGGAGCGGCGAATCCTCTCTTAAGCCTGGAGTAGAAGTCGTTCGCTCAACCTACGGTTGAAACTGGTGTGTGTGGTATTGAGTCGAATCCCGTGCCCCAAACCACTCCTTATTTTGCGACATGTGCGGGTCCAAAAGTAAAACTGCTGGAACGTACCCATCGTCAAGAATCACTCAAAACTCTTTCTCATATGGCATTCTAGGGTCAATGTGCACTAAGCATATCTTTAGCTTGATATATGAAGCTTCGTGAATGTTTACAGATCTCTATTCTGTTCCTAGGTTACAGAAGGTATAGGCTAAGGTCATGGTCACCGATTTCGCCCAAACTCCCTAATCAACCGAACCTACCATAATCGCCCGTAACTTCAAAAAAACGATGCAGATCCGTGACCAGCACCCTATACCCTCCCCCCTCCCCCTCCTTCCCAATAGGTGAAGTTTGGTCGAAGAGGTGAAGTCTCCCACCCCACGCCGAGTCTGCCGCGGCTGGTCGCGCCGCGCCGCGCCCTTCCCCTCAGTGGCGCGATTCGCCCAATACCGTAACCCAAAATTCCGTCAAATGTGGTGTTTTGCGGCGGCGGAGTATAAGAGCGATGCGGCGCCTCCTCGCGGCGCGAAAAATCGATAGCCATGCCGACCATCACGCCGCGCCGCGCGGCGGCGCAAATATAAAAGGCGCCTAAGGCGCCTTTTATACTCCCGCCGCGGCGCGGCGCTTCAACAGAAAGGATTTTTTGGCTGATCAGCGCAATGCCTCTTGTCAATGTTTGTCGTGGGATTCCTGTGGGAAGCGGCGAATCCTCTCTTAAGCCTGGAGTAGAAGTCGTTCGCTCAACCTACGGTTGAAACTGGTGTGTGTGGTATTGAGTCGAATCCCGTGCAATGCAAACGGCCCTAAACCACTCTTTATTTTGCGATATGTGCGGGTCCAAATGTAAAACTGCTGGAAGGTACTCATCGTCGAGAATCACTCAAAATTCTTTCTCATATGGCCATTCTGGGGTCACTGTGCACTATGCATATCTTTGGCGTGGTATACGAAGCTTCGTGAATGTCTACAGATCTCCATTCTCTTCCTAGGTTACAGAAGGTACGGGCTAAGGTCATGGTCCCCGATTTCGCATAAAAACTCCCTAATCCTGCAAACCTACTAATCGTCTGTAACTTCAAAAAACGATGTCAGACTCGTGATCAGCACCCTAAATACCCCCTCCTCCTTCCCAAAAGGAGAAGTTTGGTCGAAACGGTGAAATCCCCCACCCTACACCGAGTCTGCCGCGGCTGATCGCGCCGCGCCGCGCCCTTCCCCTCAGCGGCGCGATTCGCCGAATACCGTAACCCGAAATTCCGTCAAGTGTGGTGTTTTGCGGCGGCCGAGTATAAAAGCGATGCGGCGCCGCCTCGCGCCGCGAAAAATCGATAGCCATGCCGACCATCACACCGCGCCGCGGGGCGGCGCAAGTATAAAAGGCGCCTAAGGCAGCCACTGGACTCTCGAGCAAGTCCAGGGGTTGGGGAGGGGGTCGTCCCCCATCAACCTCTACAACACCCCACGAGATGTGCCTCGGTGGCGCAGTCGGCCGTGTCTGTCATACACGTGAGTGGCAGCTGGTTACGTTGATGTTCACCCAATACGCTTCTCTACACTCACAGATTAGGCGTTCAACGAAGAAGAAGTGGTCATTCTTTGCCAGGGAGAGGATTGTTCCTCACTGGCTTTTGTAAGATGCTGCTGGTGTGACAGGAGCTTGTGTTTTACTTGTTTCATAGTTTTGTATCATAACTGTTGAAGAAAAGAAAAATAATAAATGTAAGACTTTTAATTTAAGATTTTTTATTCCCGGGAAAATGATATGGTGCGGATACGAATAGTTGAAAAACTAGCACATATGAGGGCGCAAATAGACAGCCTTGGTTTGCTGTAAGCATTGATGGTCTAAAATTGACTTTGTAATCCTGAGAAAGTGTAATAACAACAAATATAGTACGGGTAAAAGCACTGTCAGCACTCGGATTCGAACTGAAAAGTCCAACGGTGTGCTCCTATGAGGCGGCACTCCTACCGACTGCGCCACCGAGGCACATCTCGGGAGGTGTCGTAGAGATTGATGAACGTTGCGCATACATCTTCACACCTCTTTTTCAGGCCTTTAAAAGAGCGTTCAGCAAAAGCTGACTACGGTTTTGGATTCCGCTCACAGGACACTGCATCCTGTCGAAAAAAGCATCGCAAAAGCTCTTGAGATGGTAACATTTCATTGTGAGTGCTGGAAGGGTTCGTATGCTAGGTGTCTTGCTCGAACGCTGTGACGCGGTCGGATGCCTTCGACTGCGGTAGAAGGATCGACTTTTTAGACTGCCTCGGACGAGTTTAGCGACTGAGCAAAGTGAGCTCGGGGCCATGCAGCAAATCTTGTGTAACAAGGTTGGAAGAGAGAAGCTCATCCATTCGTTACCTCCTTTTAATTTAAACGCATTCTAAGAGCACGAGGTGACTAGGAAGCGACTCACTTTAAATATTGACTTGACTGAAAAATCTTGCAACACTAGCACGACAATATTACAACACAATACAATATAATACAATATACAGAAACTCAGTCCACGATATATTCCCATCCAAGTCTAAGATCCTGATACATCTTTTAGGTAGAATTTCAATTCCTTTCGGCCAGAATTCCGAGGGCTGTGAGGGAAAGAGTTCAGAAACCTCCACTCCAGTTGACATCGATCATCGAACTCTATACCTCGAAGACGCTGCTTCAAAGCTCTGAACAGGAGGTAGTCAGAAGAGGCGAGGTCTGGAGAGTACGAAGGATGGGCAGAACTTCTCAGCCTAACTCCTGGATTTTCTCTCGACTCACTTTTGCGACATGAGGACGGGCGTTGTCGTGCAGCAGGTAGATATTTTCCCATTCTGGACGTTTTTGGCGCATGGCTCCCACGTTTCGGTTGTCTTGACGTGAGAGCCATTGGCTTTTGCGGGTGTGGTTAACATAAAGAACTCAGCTTTCATCACCAGTAACAATGTCCTTCAGAAAGTTCCTTCTGTGCGGGAGAAGAAGCAGTGACTCAGCAACATTGATTAATAGATTACCAATGCAAAGGCTAAACATCAGAACTCCCTAAGCAAACACATTTTACAAACACGGTACACAAACAGTTTATATCACGCATAAGCGTATTATGCGAAAAGCAAACATAATATGCCGATGTTCGGTTTTCAGAGGATCTTGGTATGGAAGATGTACTCAATTGAATACGTCCTTAGACGCTGGAGAGAACACAGGTATGAAAATGAGGCGCGATTTTGCAAGTGTCCGATGCGAGTGAGAAATCGGTATATCGGTACGTCGAGGCGCTTTGAATCCCGGCAAGGAACCCCAGGTCATCCGGATGGAGGAGTTTCCAGCGATAACCTAGGAACTGGCACCCTACATGGAGCTGGTTGTTCTAACCCATTTGATCTGACCTCCAGGGTACCTAGGGCGGGTCAGCGGAGGCTCATTCACCGACGTTATGCTCAGCTATGTCCTATGGTATACTCCCTCGTGCACTATCATGGCTGTCAGCGCAACGTGGATGTTGTGGGCTGCAGAGAGTGGTCAAGTGCGGGAGCCTGATACGATTCGTGAATGGCCGCGGAAGTGTCCTTGGGGTTATAGCATAGGCCTTCCCATAGACCACTGGTGGTCCACTCTGAAACAACTATAGGATGACGTCCCCATCTGATTTGCACCATTTGTGTTCTATTCTTTTTGATAATTCAAGGATCTATGCTATTCGTAAGAGGCCTGATATGTTTTAGTAAATAAGAGTTTTAATAAATTAATTTTTAATTTTTTTATGGAATGGTTAGATGACCATTCTACCGTTAAAACAACATGTCAGTGATTGACATATTCCCAATGAAAACTCGTCTTCGTACGATCTTCTCCTTTCTTCGGCGTTTGTCCATATTGTTGGCGAGACTTCATTTTTGGTAGCCATTTTTCCCAATCGAATGACTGATTTCTCCATGCTATTGAAATAATTCCAGGTGGATCGTATTAAAAATAATTTTGTCGCCATCGAGGTTTATTTCGGATTTATCAACAATAAGGCTTTTTTCAAGAGCTGTCATCTTCTGTCGAAGAATGGGGCCACCATAGAAAATGAGCTTCGCTCAGCTTTTTACCAGCACCATTAAGTGACACTTTAGGTGGAACATGGAATAGATTTATTTATTTATTTATTTATTCAAATTTCAAAAAATTAAGTTGTTTTGGTCGCAACAAAAAATCTTTATAACGGCGAAGAGCACTTCAGCCACAGTCAGAAAGAAGCGCGCGTTTGATTCGAGCCTGGCGACATGGCTTTGATCGCAACAAAACATCATATTGAAAGTTTGCAACCTCGGTACGAGCTATTTGATGCCTTAAAATGAATTGAATCATTAAAAAACAAGTGCTCCGCCACGCCTATCGGCGTGCCTCGGCGCGATGTTGCAGTACAACTAAGCTAAGGACAATCACATCGAGCTAGCTGCTCTACTTGTACAGCTTTTTTCCTTACCTGAGAGTGCAAAAGGCTCGCAGTACTAACAGTGTACAGTACGATAGGACGATCTATTGGTTTCTCACTACTATTCCTCCCTTACGATTAGTGAAACGATCCCCATTACTGGTACTGGTCCCCTCAATGACCCCCCTTAGCGGACGACGTCTTCGGCACACCTGAATCCCCAGGCACATTGGGCGACGTCTTTGGCACATCTTGTGAGTCCCAGGCACGTTATGCGACGTACTCCGCACGTTTTCCGAATCCCCTAGCACGTAGAAGACGTCTGGGTATTTTCCGCTACTTTCGCGCCACGTAGTTGGATTAGTATCGACTGACGGTGATCAATACTGCAAAAACGAACTTCAGATTCGTGTTGTTCGACCTCGACTACCCCCAGGGCTGAAGTTTCCAGGCAGGAAGAAGACGTCTGGGTATTTTTCGCTGTTTTCCCACACCGTAGTTTGACCAATATCGGTTGGTGGCGATCGAAACTTTAAAAACTAACTTTAGATTCGTGTTCTGCAGCCTCGGTTGTCCCAGGCCTGAAGTTCCCAGGCAGGAAGAAGACGTCTGGGTATTTTTCGCTATTTTCATTTTGTAATTCCTCCCCCCCCCCCCGAATTTTCCCCCGATTTTTCCCTAATTTGTGACCAATTTCTGTGTCCGATAGATAGTATGACTCGCTTAGTGCGCTGTAGTACAGTATGATAATTTGATCAATGTCGATTGATGGCCATCCATGCTTCAAAAACGGACTTCAGATTCGAGTTGAGCGACATCGACTACCCCAGTGGTAAAGTTTCGGACCGCCTGAACGACATCCCCAAAAAATCGATAGTCTGATCATTATTGATCGATGGCGATTGAAACTTTACAAACGAACTTTACATTCGTATTGAGCGACCTCGATACCCCCAGGACTGAAGCCTCCAGGCAGGTAGAGGACGTCTGGGTATTTTCCGCTATTTTCCCGCACCGTAGTTTGACCAATATCGATTGATGGCAATCGATACTTTAAAAACTAACTTTAGATTCGTGTTCTGCGACCTCGATTGCCCCCAGGGCTAAAGTTTCGGACCGCCTGGACGACATCCACAAAAAAAATTGATTGTTTGATCAGTATCGATTGATGGCGATCGATACTTCAAAAACAAACTTCAGATTCGTGTTCAGCGACCGCGTTTACCCCAGAGCTGAAGCCTCTCCGCTATGTTCCCGCACCGTAGTTTGACCAATATCGATTGATGGCGATCGATACTTCAAAAGCAATTCAGATTCGTGTTTAGCGACCTCGACCACCCCCAGGGCTAAAGTTTCGGACCGTCTGGACGACATCCACAAAAAAATTGATTGTTTGATCAGTATCGATTGATGGCGATCGATACTTCAAAAACAAACTTCAGATTCGTGTTCAGCGACCGCGTTTACCCCAGAGCTGAAGCCTCTCCGCTATGTTCCCGCACCGTAGTTTGACCAATATCGATTGATGGCGATCGATACTTCAAAAGCAATTCAGATTCGTGTTTAGCGACCTCGACCACCCCCAGGGCTAAAGTTTCGGACCGCCTGTACGACATGTACAAAAATTCAATAGTTTGATCAATATCGATTGAATGCGATTGATACTTCAAAAGCAAACTTCAGATTCGTGTTCAGCGACCGCGATTACCTCAGGGCTGAAGCTTCCAGGCTGGTAAAAGAAGTCTGGGTATTTTCCGTTATTTTCCTGTCGTAATTCCACCCCCCCCCCATTTCCCCCTATTTTCCCCCGATTCCCCCCCCCCCTCGGACTTCACACCTCCACTTTTCACACCGATTTCCCCCGGCTAATTTCTGCGGCGGTAGGATGACTTATCGCTTAGCGAGTTATTACAGAGCATGGATACACAAAATATCACGCACGCGAATAACGTTTTTAGAATGATAGCGATAACGCGATCGATGGTAATGCGATAAGACGATGATGAAGGAGATGCATAGGAAAATATGACTATACAGGGTGCGTAAAAAGTATTGACGCACTAAACGTAAACGTTAGAAATGGCAATACATTATCAAATTCAACAAGCTTATATACATCAACAATGATCCAGCGAACAGAATAGCATCGCTTGTATTTTATATGGGCTTCTTTGCTGCGAATGCAGGGGCGAAGACGCCGAGGAAAGGCTTCGACGGTGCGCCGCAAGTAGTCCACGTCGATTTCGTTTCATTTTTCGACCAGATCATCCTTCACTGACTTCATACTTTGTGGGAAGTAGCGGAAGCATTGTTCTCCAAAACATCCCATACAGAGTAATTCAGCGGATTCAAATCCTGTCTGTATAGAGGTCATTGCTCTGCCGGAATGAAGTCCTCCAAGTTGGCGCGGCACCAGTCTTGAACAATCCTCGACTCTGCACAGGAGCCTAATCCTGCTGGAAGACATACGACTTACTCTTGAGGTGGGATTTGAGTCGAGTAATTAGTTGCTTCTTTATGACATCAATACAGATAGTTCTACTGATTTATCTTCGCTCCTGTATCCACGAAAACGAGAGGCACTTGTGATGAATGCACAAACCATGATACTGGCCGGATGCGCCTCCCTTGCAGCGAGCCTTCCGCCAGTTTTAGCACTTTGAAGGTCCTTGATGAGTATGTATCACTTTTGCATATTGAATGCACAAAAGTATCAAGTCACAAAGGCCAAAACATACAACGAGATCGATGTGGACTACTTACGGCGCTCCGTCGCACTGCCTTTCCTCGGCGTCTTTGCCCTTGCATTCGCAGCAAAAAGCCCATATAAAATAAAGGTGATGCTGTACTGTTCGCTAGGTGATTGCTGACATTAGACATTTTGTGCATAAGCTTGTTAAATTTTATATTGTGCTGTTATTTATAACGTTTACGTTTAGTGCGTCAATACTTTTTACACACCCTGTACTATGCGGAACAACACAAAGCAAGGAAATTGAACTTCATAGGGACAATCATCTGTCACCTGTCGTCCCGTTAATCATCGTCATCGACTTGCTCGAGCGGGCGCCAGCAGCGTCTCCATTCGTCCCTGTCGCGTGGCAGAGTGCTCCAATGGATCCTCCTTGCTCGACGGACACGAGGAGCGTCATATCGGTCGTTCAGGGCTTTCACAAGAAGTCCGACCAACGCATTGGTGGGCGTCCTGGTGTTTTCTTAACAACCCGCGGAATCCAGTCGCTGACGGCTCCAGCGGGTGTCTGCGAAGCCGGTCCACCTAATTTTCGACGACTTGGCCCACGCGAAAGCGTCTCTGATCTTCCTTCTCTCACTTGCGTGAGTCGTGTCACTCCGAGCATCGTCCTCTCAATTCCATGCTGCGCGACGCTGATCGCGTGTTCATCCTGCTTTCGTATAGCCCAGGTCGCTCAGGCGTATGTTAGGCAGAGAACAGTAGAGTCGAATAGGTGAGCACGGAGTCGGACGTTCTTCGTCTTCTTCGCGACTTCTTCGACGCTCTTGAAAGCTCCCCAAGCCGCTCTTTTCCTCCTGCTCAGCTCTGGTGCTAAGTCGTTGGCCATGTTGACTTCGCGACCCAGATCGACGTAGCTGGAGCATTCGGAGATGTTCGTTCCGTTGGAACATCAGAAACTTGTCCGTTCCTCGTGGACATCGTCTTCGTAAGATTCAGCTGCAGTCCAACGTTCCCACATACGCGATCGAAGTCGGCCAGCATTCGCTCCGCCTGACTGATGCTCGGTGTTATGAGCACGATGTCGTCAGCGAAGCGAAGGTGGTGCAGTTGCCGGCCGTCGACCTCCACTCCCATGTCTTCCCATTCTAGTTCGCGCATGACGTTTTCGAGGGTGGCGCTGAAGAGCTTCGGGGATATGGTATCCCCTTGTCGAACCCCTCTCTTTACGTCGATGACGACGTCGTTGTAGAACGGTGAGATCTTGATCGTGAATCCACTGCACAGCTCTCGAAGGACCTGATGTACTGAATAGGAACACCCTGTGAGCGAGGCGTCGATGACCACTTCAGTTTCGACGGAGTCGAATGCCTTCTTCATGTCGATGAACGTAAGGCACAGCGGCAGCTTGTACTCTCGCGACACTTCGATGAGCTTCGTAATGGTGTGCATGTGGTCGATCGTGCTGAATCCTCTCCGAAATTCTGCTTGCTCGCATGCTGTCCTTCGTCCAGCGTTCTGTTAATCCTATTCAGGATCACCCGAGTGAACAGCTTGTAGACTACGGACAGCAGGCAGATCGGGCGACAGTTGCCAATGTCGTGCACGTCTCCCTTCTTGTACAGCAAGACGGTCCTGCTGGTCTTCCACTGAGGTGGAACCTTGCACTCCGACAGGTAGCGTGTGAAGGGCAGCGCTAGTGTGTTAATGAGCGCTGGCGGGAGGTTCTTCAGGTGTTCGGGTCTGATCCTGTCGGGACCGGGTGCTGTACGCTTCTCACCGACGAGATGACGTGTCGGTTCTTAGAAGGGAGAACAGAGGGGACGACGTATCCATCCTGCGGAAGATGGCGTGGGGCAGGTGGACGTGGCTATCGAGGAGGTCAGAGTAAAAGTCGTGGATGACCTTCTCCATGGTCCTTCTGGAAGAGGTGACGGTTCCATCAGGACCAGGGGTGCACATTTAACGGTTAACGATTTAACAAATTTAACGACTTAACGGCATTTTTCGTTAAAATCTGGCTTAACGATTTAACGGGAATTTTTAGAAATTTAACGGAATTTTTATCGGACGTTTTTCTTAGTGAGTTTATCACATCTACCCTTAGTCAACACTAATGTTGCAGGTCTCTCATCCCCCGAATAGGACTGCTCTAAGGAAACTAGTGTTGTTCAGCAAGAATATTTTAATGTTTTCATGAATTTGTTTGGGTTTTTGGAAATAATACGTTTTGGGGCACGTGTAGAGCAGTCGGAGGAGGTGCTCGCGTGCATCCGATACCAGTTTCCTGGTTCGGATCTCCCGCTCAGGTTAACCAAACTTTCCACCCCTCCAGTGTCGGAGAATTGGTACCAGAGTTGTCTGGGAGGGAAAGAGCGCTGACTTCTTCATCGGCTGCCTACCGCAAGTCATTTCACGCCCAACACGCAATCAAATCGCCTTCAGGATATCCCTCAGAAGTAGAATGCGTGGTGCATCGCAAAGGGGATTGAGTAACGCCGTCCTTTATCCTCATCCTTTAATGCACTTCGGAGCTAGAAATTTCTTCGTCGAGCCATCAAGCACGTCAACGAATCCACAAAGTACTGATCTAACCTTTTGTAAGATCTGCCTCACTTGGCGTTGCTTGTCCTAGAATACGTTTGCCAGCCACCTACAACAGCGGAGACGGAGAGAATGTTTTCGGCTGCTGGACGTATTTTAAACGATTTTAGAAAAACGCTAATAACAAAAACTAGGAAAGCCACTTTTTCTGAACGTTAACACGTTGACTAATTGTTACACTTTTTAGTCAAGATTTTTTAGGCACATTGTGACATGCTGTCGTGTCATGGTCCCGACGTTGGAAAGAAATCGCTTGGTCACGCCCACCAGGCACTCTAAAATCGTGCGTTTGACAACGTGTTAACATGCCACTGATGGGTTTCCATGCCACGGATGGGCTTTTAACTGTATTTTTCATCAACTCTTTCTGTAATAGCGGGCTTGTGTCCGCATCGAGAATAGATATGCTCACAGAACAGTCGCACAGAACAGTTTCGCAAAGAACTAGGAAAGGAGGAGAGGGGGAATCCGGGTTCTGCCTGACGACACATTTTAAGATGCCCTGTCGGTGGTCATTTTCAATGATAATTCTATATCTGTTCTTATTCTAAGCCCTGTGGGCATTTTCTTGCTGAGAGCTCGTTTATTTTTCTGTTTGTTGATGTTCAATTGATTAATTTGCATTGTAGTATTACACTCCATTCCTTGAACTTTAGCTGTTGATCTCTTGAAGTGGAAACGTAGAAGGTTTTCCTTAATTTTTTTACTTGAAATAATGGTTTTCAACTGATGGTACTTTTTAACGAAATTTAACGA
This sequence comes from Heligmosomoides polygyrus polygyrus, assembly GCA_947396885.1. Taxonomy (NCBI): domain Eukaryota; kingdom Metazoa; phylum Nematoda; class Chromadorea; order Rhabditida; family Heligmosomidae; genus Heligmosomoides; species Heligmosomoides polygyrus. Next base: position 13,807,540 of record OX377204.1, read on the forward strand.
AGATTTTCCGTTAAAAAATTTAACGCACAGAATTTTGTGTGCACCCCTGATCAAGACGTCGGAGAGCGGTCATCTTGGTCTTGAAGTTGGCGAAGCTCCGGCGAGCATTGCGGATGCTCAAACCTGCCTCTGCAGCTTCATCCAATCTCTGCCCCTTTCTCCTTAAGATCCTCATTTATCGCCGCTCTGCATAGCTTCGCAAGCTCGGACGTCAGCTGGTAGTTGCCTGACGTTCGTGCTGCTCCGCGCTGGCGTATCAGCTCGAGAGTTTCCGGAGACAGGTTGGTGGTCTTCAAGCTCTCGGCTCCCTTAGCACTATCGTGGAGATGGTGCAGGAAGTGATCGTATTCCTCGTCGATGTCTTCCATAACGGTATCTTCCCAAAGGCCGGCAAGAGAGGTGTAGAGGTCCCAGTTGATGGTCCTTCTGGGAATCCTCTTCTTGAATTTTGCGGCATTCTCTCCTTGACACGAAAAGCGAAACCTCTGCTCCCGTGCAGAACTTGGGACAACGGAGACGTCGGTCAGGCAATACTTACGATTGAAGATGATGTGGTCGATCTCGCTTTGGAACTGGCCACCAGGGGATTTCCAGGTCCATCGTAGGGAGGGAGGCTTCTAGAACTGTGAGTTTTCGTGGATGGTCTTGGTCGACATGATAAACTCAGACAGCCTTTCACCTTGCTCGTTCCACTCAAAACCGTGGGTTCCGATGTGAAGTTCTTCCGGCAACCTTCGTAGCCCAATCTTGGCGTTGAAGTCGATCACCTTGTAGAAGGTGTGATTTTCTTTATAGAACTTTTCCAGCTCCACGTAGAAGGCTTCGACATCTTCGTCGTCGTAGTCGGATGCTGGGGCATACGAGACGATTACAGTCAAAGCTGGCACGGATCCACATCGCTTCAGACGTCCGATTCGGGTTGTCAGAGACTCGTACGAATCAATGTTCATGGCCAAATGCGTGTTGACGAGGACACCAACGCCGCCTACTCTCCTGCTGTCGCATGTTCTGAGGAATAGTTCTTCTCCGGAGTCGTAGGCAGCGTGTAGGAGTGGTGTCTTCTCGTCCCGGTCAGTCCGATGAGGTCGTATTTGATTTACCTGGCTTGCATCATCAGGTCCTCGATTTTAGCAGCCTCTCCGTACTCGTCCTTCCCGCCGCTGCAGAAATGGGGGCTCTTTCGGGGTCAGGGGAATGAGACCCTTTACTGCTGCTGTGTTTGACTGCAATACAACACGGGTAGCTAGTCGGGCTCTGTCGTGCGGGCGAAGAACTCCGGACAGCCAGCTAGACTGCCCGAAGGAACGGGACGAGACTTTTGAGGCGGCCTCGAATCGCTTTACGGTGTACTCCCAGCCTACCGAGTGCAAGCTTTTGGCCGGACCGACACAGTTACAATCCGCACAGTCACGGACACATCCAAGCACACTGTGCACGAACATGCCGGGTTATAGCATAGGCCTTACCATAGACCACTGGTGGTCGACTCTGAAACAACTATAGGGTCCCCATCTGATTGGCACCATTTGTGTTCTTTTTTTTCGATAATTCAAGGATCTATACTATTTGTAGGAGGCCTGATATGTTTTAGTAAATAAGGGTTTTAATAAAAAAATAATTTTTAATTTTTTATGGAACGGTTAGATGACCATTCTACCGTTAAAACAAAATGTCAGTGACTGACATATGCCCAATGAAAACTCGTCTTCGTACGTTCATCTCCTTCCCTTTTCTTTGGCGTTTGTCCATATTGTTGGCGAGACTTCCTTTTTGGTAGTCATTTTTCCCAATCGAATGACTGATTTATCCATGCTAATGCCGTAATTCCAGGTGGATCGTATTAAAAATAATTTTGTCGCCATCGAGGTTATGCCGCTCCCACGCACAATTAACGCGTCGTCCCGACACAGCAGGAGCAAGGAGTTCATCCCCTGCATACCACCGGCGTCTCTGGGCAGTACACGGTCGCATTTGGTTCGCGTTTTCGTTCCCCTATTCAGCACCCGGGGACGTGCCACGTGGCCCTGCGACAAACGGCCCGAGATACCTCTTAACAAGAGAGCCCGAAGGAGGGAGATCTGTGGGACAATAACAACACTTTATGAGGTATAAACCTGCTAAATAAACCGGCAGAACACTAAGAATGATGAACAGAGCCAGACCCTACTTTAGCAAGAGACCTAACTCACATGAGGAACATGGCAAGGCAAAGCAGAGCAAAACAAAAGCATATATGAACAAAGAATAACATGACAGCAGAGTATATGGAGAATAACCAGGTATGAGTACAGCACAAATAAGAATAGCGGCGGTACTGCACGATTAAACACACAAGATACGTTTGAAATATGAGAAACAGCAAAACATGTGCAAGTAGTAACCCAAAAGGACACGCGCAAGGAGAAGAAGAGAGAGACAGCTCCCACTGAAGAAAAACCATGAACCCAAACATGCACAGTATGGAGAGCCTCCTCGAATCAACCTCGCCGGACACGCACAGCCGCACGGCTGTCCGCGAGCCCATGGACGAAGGCTGGTTGGCAATGAAACACTGAAAATCAGGCACAGAGAAATAGCCCGGGGAAGAAGAAAAGCCCAATCCTTCCATGCAGACGACTTGTCGTCAAATTACTTTCTAAGACTACCAGCAAGCACTCAGACATATTTCAATCTTGTTGTATGGAGTGTACCCTCCTGCAAATGTTATTTCTATTGCCGCTTTTTTGAAACAGTTTTAACCTTGCAATACTGGATTTTCGTTGCAGCACGTCATCTTTTATTCGTTTTTTGAAAGAGACATACATTACTATGATCGAAAAATCTTGCAACACTTTGATGTATTGCCTGCTGAACTTGCTCAATTCTGTACAGCTGGAATCTTGTATGGTGACGCTACAGCACATTCTAGAATCTGTCTTGAGCACACTACGCAAAGCTTCGCCGATCAGGGGTGCAGCAACGATGAGTTCATTTACGTTCTACGACCCGTCGTCTAATATGAGTTCCTGCAGGACCATTCCGCGAAAGTTGCTCCCTCTAATATCTGTGCTGCTTTTAAGAAGGATGTTGCCACTACTTCGCAGTGGCCCTTTGACTTCAGCGCTTTTAGGTCAAAGATGCCTCTCCCGAAGATCTACCTCACTCTGGGCGCAGCTCCAAAGTGAAACCAGACAACGAGTTGGAAGTACTTAAGGCAACGCTCAATTCATCCACTCATAAACTGCATTGACCCCTGGATGTACTCCAAATACTGTCTAAGAAGCCTACATAGAGACACTTGGAAACGGCAAGGTTTTATCAACTTGTTTAGCACTCGAACACGAGGACCCGAACAAGGCTTCTCAAATCGGTGTAGACAATGTTACTATTCCTTCAGCTGGAGGAAAGGAATCGAAAAGCTGCCAAGACCATGCGACAAATTCTACATTTCAACGGGATTCTACATGATCGACTGTCATAAAGTCTGGGTTCTGACGGAACAATTCAAATCCATTGATTTAATCTAATGTAATTGAATTGAATGAAATTCATTAATCGTAACAGTGGGAACAATAGAAGCGTGTGAAGGACGTTTTGCCCATCATTTTATTGTGGGAGCTGTGAGACAGCGTATTGCTCTGGCTCTGTTTTCTTTACATACCGTGTGCGTTTCACTTGCTATATGCTTGTCGTGTAGTTGGGCAGTATTTCAGAGCTGGTGGAGCAGCGTTGAGTTGCGTTCGTGTTGGAGTCGTTTCTTTTTAACACTCTTAGAATCTCACTGTTGCTAGCAGGGTTGCAAAACTTGAGCAGTTGACGATATGAGCGCTCAGTCTGCAGGAAAGCGGACTTCTGTCAGGTCTCTGATGAGGGCGAAATTAGAGTAACGTCTTGCACTTTATTTCATTGTGGGATCTGTGAGACACCGTATTCCTCTGACCCTGTTTTCCTTATATACCGGATGTGTTTCAGTTGATATATGCTTATCGTTAGTTGGGCAGTATTTCAGAGCTGGTGGTACAGCATTGAGTTGCGTTCGTTTTTTTTTTGTTGGAGATGTTTTTTTTAACACTCTTACGATCTAATTGCTGGTAGCAGGGCCGGAAAACTGGAGCACTTGGCGATATGTGTGCACAGTCTGCAGAAATTCGGACATCTTTCAGGCCTCTGATAAGCACGAAATCTTCAGTCACAATAAGTCTGTAATTTAGCGAACCTGCGCGGCGCAGAAGAATTTGAACAGCTCCATCAATGGGCACTATACCATTTGAGCTTGTAATTGGTTGCAATTTTGATTTTTCCTTTATTGCTGTGCTAGTGTTGCAAAACTACGCGATCAACCTAATAGTATTCTTCAAGCTCCCTCTTTCGCAAAACCTAGGTGTTCTTTAGATGTTTTGATTAGCTCTGTGCAGAACAAACGAAAAAGTGTTACGTCGTTGCCGTTCAAGCAATCTTTACGAAACTGATACGCAATGCCGACTTCGTCTGGTCGTTCAGACGATGACGCTGCGACGGACTCATAGAGCCGGATGCGCACGACTGCTTATCGTTTTTACCGCAGCACAAATAGTTTGGGTTCTTGCCATATTGTATTTGCGGATGCACAGAGGTAATCTTTTGCCGTTTTTTAATGAGCGAATCATTTCATATCTCGTAGCTGTGAGTGACAGTAGAGGTGCTGTTCAACCTTAAAGCGAGTTAATGGGAGGTTAATGGAGGTCACTTTGAGCTCTTAGCGAAGGCCAAGTAATGTTAAAATGCATGGATTCACAGCAATAACACAGGCTTTGCCATTTGGTTGTCCCATAGGGGAAACGTCTAGAAAACGAATTACAATGATAAGGAAGCAAGCGTGCTGGTACTGTGGCTCCGATCCTTTCTGCATAATAATCAATACAACCATTATATAACGAGAATTGTCTATAGGGTGCGCCCAAATTATGACGACAAGGCATTCAAATCGCCGAAAACGAAAATGCAGCACTTTCGAGAAACCAACGATGCGATAATGTTTATTAATCTACTGTAACTACACACACCATTGAGAAGATGGGGATCGATACGGGATTTGAAGCGCTTCGGGAAAGCATCGACGGCGGCACGCAAGATGGCACGTCAAGCTCGCTCCACGCCTTCTGGAGAGCTTCCTTCAGAGAATCCAAGAAACGGTGAGGTATCCCGCAGACTTGGGCCTCCAGAACTGACTAGACGGGGTAATCAATCAGATTCGAATTCGTAGAGTTGGCTAGCCCCTCGTGGAACTGATGAAGTCCGTGAAAGCGCCTTTGCACCAGTCCTGCGCAATTCTTGCTCTGTGAGCTGGAGCTCCGCCCTGTTCAGAGATCCAGGAGCGGTTTTAGGCCTTAAGACCCAGCTACGAGTGCCGAGAGTTGACGGTGAAGCTCAATGATTGAAGCATGGTGGCACCAACGCTTCCCATGTTGAAAAAACACTCATTTTCATGATTGATTGAGTAAAACATAAATAAATTGACGCAATAAAACAGTACAAGTAAAAAAAAAAACAAGATGGTATGAAGTCGAATTGTTCGCGCATGTGCTGTCGCCATAATTTTGACGCACCCTGTACATTGGTGACCTCCAAGTATTTCTCAAAATGCTGCCTTGTCCTCGCAATTTTTCCACCAGTTCCATGCCGTTTCCTTGGTGATTCATCTGCTGAACTTTGGCTGATACCAGAAATGCTCGGAATCACCCTTGATAGTTGTTATACCTCAGCGGGCCAGATATAAATAGCCGTTTTCTTGCGATACCATACCATACAGGCCACTGGTGATAAGGTATGTTCTATGGTATTGTATCGCAGAGAGGTTCTCAGATCTTTACCATCCATCATTGGGACTCAGGTGTGCAGCCAAATGGTAAGTCGCATTGCAATGCATTGTATGCATTACAATTAACGGGACCAAGAACAATGCTCCATATCTTTCTTGATGTGAATATACCGGCTATTTTACGTTGCATGTGAGAAAGAAACAATGCAAAAAGAGTTGTAATATTGAACAACGTGACTCACAGTTCGAAATCTCTGGTGCTCACGACGACAATTTTGATGTAGTTCTACGAAGAACATCGACTTAAGTTCGTCTAATAACCTCTTCGTGTTAAGTGTGGGCTACGCGCCTTCAGAGACGATGAGCACCAAAGCTAAGACCTAAATAAGGTAATCCATCTGGTGGAAGCAGTGAAAAACCCCCGCCAAGAGAGACCTTGGAATTTACTGCAGAAGACGTGTTTTAGATGCGTTATCCATGAAGAATCTATAGAAAGGTATAGAGGATAGAAAGAGCTGCTCCAAAGTTGTCCTTCGGCTGTATTACAAAAAAATTGACGGTGGATAAAAAGTGATGACGCAATTCTCTTTTTCTACTACAGCTGTTTATTTTTAATTTTCAAGGCTTTTATATGTTATTTTATATCTGTTTCATGTTTAAATGCATTTAAAAAAACTGTAGATGCATCGAATCGCTGTCGCCTTGGTTGTCCCCTGTTACCTAAGAAATAAAAAACTAAATGTCTCAAAAAATTGCTCCCTGAAACATTCAGCGGGAAAAAGTGATTGACCTAAAATATAGGCAAGAGAGAGAGAAAGAGATGAGCCATGAGAAAGAAACTCACGTTAGCTTTATAAAACATTAGAGAACTATCCTCATGATCCTGTGCCTTCATTTTTTACAAGCAGGTCGAAATCGAATTCGAGTCATGACACTATGTTTGCAACATTGTTTCTAATTTTGAAAATACCAACGTCAAAGGTACCAAATTTTTTGGTTTTTTCAAGTTCTTTTTCTCAATTCTTTTATAAGATATTTCTTCAGCTCTTCAGAAAGGCGATTGTCTCATTGGACAGAATCGATTTCTTTAAATTTCGGATAATTGACAAATCTCTCTCGATTATTTATTTATTTATTTATATTTCGTGTCGTGAATCATAGCAGCAATACACGTATATAATGGGGTATAAACGAGCCTTCAGGGAGCCATCTTCAAGGAATCAAAAACGAACAAGTGAGAACAGAATAACCTAAAAAGTTTATTCCGAAGGAGCAGATGCTTAAATTGAGGAACAGACATATCAAGAAAATCTTCATTATCACCGATAAAGAGGTTTAGCTCCCTAAAGCACCTGTAAATGAGACCTAACTTGCAACCTTGCAACCGCGGTATATAATCTAAGTCCACCTGTTCTACTAATTGTAAGTGGTACTTCAAAGATCTCAACAGGATCTAGAAACAGTTTCCTAGTGAGGATTTTGAATAACATGATTAGATCTGCCCTTTTTCTTCTTCTCCTTAAACTGGGTATGCCGAGCAGCTTAGCCCGGGTGGAATCATTAGGGATGTCTTCGTAACCCATTTTGTAGCACCTCATGAACAACTTACGCTTGTAGTTATTCTAAACACTTTCGAGGACGTCGATATCCTTCTTTTGAAAAGGGTTAAAAATCGAAGTACCAAACTCCATAATGGGTCTTACGTAGCACTTGTAGGCACGAAAGAAAGCGCCAGTATCATTTGTCTTTAGCACCTTGAATAAGTGAAGTTGGCCTTCTTAACAAGTAATTTATAATGAAAGTCAAATCTTAAATTACTCGTTATTAGGAAGCCTAAGTCTCTAACGTCAGGAACCTGCTTCAAGTCCACGCTATTGAGACTGTAGAGTGGAGAGTAGGTTTGGTGCCACGATTTTGTTACAAGACAGTGCGACTTTTCAGCTGCAAGTGGAAGTTCCCAGTCTTCTGCCCACTTTCTATTGAAATCAATGGCATCTTGAACATCACCAGAGCTTTCATCTTTATTGGCTTCTTTGTAGATTTTAACGTCATCGGCGTACATTTTGCACGTAATGCATTACCTGGAGACGAAATCTGGCAGCTCATAAGTGTATAAGAGGAAAAGCAGCGGCGACAATACTCCTCCTTGTGGAACTCCACTAGCTGCCGAAAAAAGCGACGAGTAGCTACCTTCCACTCTAACCTGATATGCTCTATCTGGAAGGAAATTCCTTATCCACGCTACAATCACGGTTGTATACCAGCTGTCTTCATTTTGAGTACTAATTTTTCTGCAGGAAACTTATCGAAGGCCTTGGAAAAGTCAAAGTAGACAACGACCATTCGGTTTTTGCTTTCCAGAGCTTTGGTCCTGTCATTTATAGATGAAAAAACTGTAGTCTCCACCGAACGCTGCTTTAGGAAGCCAAACTGTTAGATGATGCTATGTGCCAACATGTGCCCCAAAATATGCTTTTTAAGGATTTTTTCGAATGTTCGTGCAAAAATTGAAGTTATACTAACAGGACGATAATTCCTTGGGTCACCGAAAGGAGGCTTTTTGGGGATAGGGGTAATAATCGCATGCCTCTATCTACGAGGAGCATCGGCTGTCATGTAGCTCTTGCTGAAATTTGTTCCAGAGCGTACGCTATGCAATCAACGACATTTTTAACAAAAAGTAGCGGTAGAAAGTCTGGTGAAATTAAAGAAGTCTTAGGCCACTTGAACAAAACTTCAACAATTTAATCTTTATTAAACCATAGCGAAGGCCTCATCCGAGGAAAACTGGGAAGAATACCGTCTTGAACAGGCGTAGAAAAAGAGCTAGTTCTTGAAGACTTTCTGAAAACTTTTTGAAATTCGTTGCTAGTAGATCTTCTTTCTTAGCAGCTGGTGATACTAAAGTACCGTTCCCATCTTCTAGGCTTGGGATGCATCTGTTTTCTACAGAACGGGACTTGATATATCTATAAAAGACCGTTTTGTCCTTCGAGAAGATATTTCTTCTTTCTACGAAAAGGTTATATCGAGAAAGCGGCTTATCCACCTTTTTATTGAAGCATTCAAAGTTTGTCCAATCTCCTCCACTACCTGAAATAGTGGAATGTGTTCCACAGAGAGTTCTGGCGGTTTATCAATCTTCTAAGATATCCCCGAAGGCGTACTTTTTGTGGATCGAGTTTCCTCTTAGGTAGATATAGCTCAATGACGTGGTGAAGGACATGAAGCAATAATTCACACATTTGTTCAGCCGTGCTAACATTTCTAAAGCTACCTATCCAGTCAACATCGGCTAGATGCTCTCGTATTTTGTCACAGTTTGCTGCCTTGAAATCTCTAATCCACCGCTCATTTCCTCTACTGTGGCCTATTTTATCCGCGATTTTAAAAGATATTGTGGCATGATCACTGTTACCTAGCGGTGGCCAACGTTTAGGATCTGGACCAAATCAGTGATGTTGCAGAGAACAAGATCTAACAAGGAGTTGCCTCTAGTGGGCCTGTTCATCTTCCCAAATTATGGGCATCAAACATATCATGAAAATTTTTTAAAGTGCTGTCGCTGGAGTCGGTCTCTATATTTCGCAAATTGAGGTCCCCCTAAAAGTATGCATGGAGCTCTACACACGCAGAAGTCGCTAATGGCCTTAATTAGATTTATGGACCGTGTGATACTGCAAGGCGGAACTCTGTACACAGCAATAAAGCGGAGAACGTTTGCACCTTCACCAATGTCACACATTAAAATTTCATAAGATTCTTTGATAGATTCATATAAAATCACGTATGAGAGATGTGGCTTTTCAAAGGCAAGGGAAGGCCTCCACCTTTCTTATCCTTTCGATCACACCTACCGCCCACGTATTGACTGCTGGCAATACCCAGAAGAGGATCTAATTCATTTATCGGGGAAAGCCAGGTCTCCGTTAAGACAACGACGTCATAATTGTTGCGACAGAGTTCAAGAACTAAGGAATTACTGTTTCTGGATAAGGATCTGATATTAGTCAAAAGACATTAAACTGACGGTCCAATCTTCCTGAGAGAGTTCAACAGTTTCTCGAGACCCTCAGTTGAGAGGGTTGCATTTGTAAGGTCTAGGCAAGGAGGTTGAAACTGTGAGCGCGAGCTGAACCACCGCTCTTCCTCAAATTTAGGCGCTTTTCTCGCCTACGATCTCTCTCGTCCCTTGTTAGTGACGGGTGCAGGTATACAACTTTTGGGGAGTAAAGAAACGTAGGCGAGGAGCTTTCCTAACCACTCACTTTGAAACCTGCTTGAAGGGAGCACAACCTTAATTACTCTCGGCCTGCCCTGCGCTGGCCTATCCATGCGATACACAGCTGTCGGCATGCACTCGACGTCCAGGAAATCGAGAATTTGTCTAACACAGGCCATACAATTAACAGTCTTTGCGGAGGCCATGCTAGAGGACGATTCTGGAACATTTGATAGAACAGTTGAGCGCTTAAGCTCTGTATCCATCCACTTCCTGTGTCAGGGAGGTAATAATGCTATCAACAGTTAGCCTATTGCTCATACTACTCACGTGGTACCGGAGAATCATATAATTTTTGTTTGAGAGACAAATTCTCCTCGCTCGACTTCTGGATTTTTGCCACTAGGTCCACACTGCGTTTGCTCATTTCCTTGATCTCCGCGCGGGTCTCCACGAGTAGCTCGAAAACAAGCCAAATATAACTCGAAACCTGTTCCTTCTCCATGCCGCCCTGTAGACGGTCAGCTGCTGGCTTCGCTTCATTTAGCTCTTCTCTACTGGAGGACCTAGTGGCCCTTTTCTCTGCAATTTTCGAGGCAGGAGCAGACGGCATCTTATTGACCAGCACAGGACGAAATCGATCCGAAAATGCAAACACCGACGGCGATTTGGTGGCGTTTCACTGAAAGCTCTGAACCCGCCACAAGGTAGTTCACAGAAAATACTGCACGTTACGATAGACATAGGGAGGTTGTAGTCGAATACGAAGGAATGAGTGAGGACAGTTAACAGAGCGCACTCCAACCGACCGATCCCGGAGACGGAAATGGTTGAAAATGTCGCTTTGCTGCTAGCAAGGATCTGTTTGCACTGTAACCGGCAATGGTGGAAATGCTGGAATAGGGAGAGTAAGGGTAGTAGGACCTGATTGGAAAGAAATAGTAGTAGTCATTGAAAGTAGTACAAAGGTAGTAGAAAGTTATCAAACGCTCTATACTAAGTCGTAATGGTATCAATGTGCTGCCAGGTTTCCCTAAAGCCCATGGATAATTTTTGAAGAAAGTGACCTGGACAAAGAATATTCCAAGGCGACGGCCTTCTTGTGCATGCTATGTCTGCAACTGAAGAAAAAGAAAAAACAGAAAAAGATAGAAAAACAAACTCGCAGTAGGCGACTAATCAAACGCCGGAGTTTGAAACTGTAAGAATTGCTTAACCGCGACTCCCTGATAGGAACAGTTCTGTACACGCTATACACACTGTCTGAAAGAAAATAGTTGCATTCAATTTTTATTATTTATCTTCTAGTGTTGTTACTGTTACTTTCTAGTGTTTCGATTTGTTGGAACATCATTCTCGACGTCAACAGGAGTAAGGTTTAAGGACATAGTTTTGTAAAGGAGGGTTGTGATACTGAGAGCTGAAATTTGAATCAAATTTTCGTCTGAACAAGGTTGCTTGGCAAAGCTGGAGTTCACTGATGTTTGAATAAAAGTTTTTCATTACCTTTTAGGAAAATACAACGAAGCTAGGAGTGGAGAAGGCGTTTCTTCGGCTTTACCAAGAGCATCAGATAAGGTAAATATCTAGAAGAAAAATGCAATTATTCACAAAGCATGAGCCACGTATTGGTGAGTTGAACTACAGAAAACGCTAAAGGACTCAGCTAAACGAAACATCTCTTCAATGTCAACAACGTTGGATGATCAGGTGATTGCATAGCCATTAAAACTAATTTACTTACCAGAGATGGCAGAATACTGCACACCGCTTCAGAGACGTAAGACGTGTCCAGAAGGAAGTATGTCAATAAACCTTTATCGAAAGAGCTTAGAAACGGCACATGTAGACTGCAGCCGATTGTTTCATAATGACAAAGTAAGTTAAATTGTAAATTTGAGCATATTTAATTTTATCAACTCAACATTCCAATAAATTTTTTATCAGGAGTATGTGAAGAGAATCGCAAAGAATCGACCAAAGCACATCTCCGTACGACAAGATATGAGCTGTGATGCAATCTGGAAACGAATCCTTCCTCCCGGAATGTTCAAGCCGCTACCATTCGGCGTAGCGCAGGCACGAATAGTATACGAGGTACAGATGCTTCTGGGTAATTAAAAACAAGTTCGTTCCTTCTGGAGCATCTGTCTTGTTTACCCAAACTTTACCTTTGTTGTGAATCGGTGGCCCCGCTCGCGAGGGTACATTCCCCTGTTGAGCGAAGTCCCCATTCGCCCCGTCGCGCCATGAGGTAACCAAGAACCTAAGAGCCTGGGGAGGATAGCAGGGGGACCCCATGATGTGAACAGGCCACGCCCATCCCTGGCAGACAGGGGCCCCGCATGGTAACTTTAGCCCCTCGCGCTGGACAGCGCCTTGACGCACGCCTGCACCACACGTGAGCCGCGGGTGCCTACGGGCGTGCTGTAGTGGAGCCGGACTGTAGTGAGCGGACACAACCCCCAAGTACAGGGTGCGTAAAAAGTATTGACGCAGTAAATGGCGGTTGTGGAAATAGTAAAGCGCAGCAAATTTCGAAATATTCATTTGAGAAATATGGAAAATGATCTTACAAATACGATAGAATAACTCGCAGTCGACAATACGATAGAATAACTCGCAGTTGGCTCCTTTACTGTGAATACAGGAGCGAAAACGGCGGAAAAATTCATGAGCACGCGCCGCAAGTATTCGCTTGCATTTTGTTCCGTGCTTCGAACAGGGTAGCCTTCTGCGACTGGTCACTTCTGTTGAAAGTAGCACAGAAATCATTCTTCAAAATCGCCTAGAAAGAGTAATCCAGCGGATTCATGTTCAAGCTGTGCTCTTCTGAGAAGCTGTTCACTCCTGCGCGCGTTATCTGTTTGCCGTTATGGGACAGAGGTTGACAACTTTTGATTTGAACGTTATCGTGCTTGAACATCTTGTAATCATCATCTGTTATGACAGAGCCGCGGCCGAGGTTTGCGTTGTTGACCTATTTTCTCATCCACCATTTCAAACACAGCTTAATTCTTTTGTTAATGAACTATTCATTTCCTTTGGTAACAGCCAGGAAAGGCTCACCGTAACCACGACGGTATCATGTTTCTTCAGTTTTTACAAGAATATTTTTTGAACACGATGTAGACAACAAAAATAACACACAAAAACTTTGAAAAGTAGAAAGAGAAAGTTGGAGCTGAAACAAAAACTAGGTGCGTCAATACGTTTTACGCACCCTGTATTACCCGACAACTACATGGTGCCCCATAACAACGCAACAGCAAGAATACCCGGCAGGATTCTTACCAACAGCAAATGCACAATACCAATACCGATAATACAATACCAGGAGACTCACCACCCCCGGTCGTGTGCAGCACAATAAAGATAGCCATGGTTTATTCCATACATCAGCATATAGGGAGTGAATACTAGATAGCATGTACGAATACATGGTAGACGGGACCGCTCCGGCTAAAATAACTGAACTGGCTATTCGAGGCTAGGTGAACCCCATCCGGGCTCGCCGTCCTCCATGGAATGCAACCGGTTGTAGTGCGCAGCGAGGGGCGACAACGCTCCGCTCGAAGAGTCCCCGGCATGGTGATGGAGGCGAGCTCAAATGTGCGGCGCCGCAGAGTCGCGCCCCCGCAGCCGCTCGACGTGCCGACCGAAGTATACATAGAATAAGCCGGGCGTTCGGCGCACCGCGGTCCCCGCCAACCAGTAGCGTGCGTGGGCACGCCGAGACTCGGGAGCGCCTCATCGGGGTCCCGAGCGGATACGACAGCACGGGAGAGTTTGAATAAAAGGGAGCGAGCGACAACCTTTCTGTGCAGAGATACTGACTCTTTATAAGAACTTAATATGTATAATTGCAGCCACATCAATGCCGTTTCTGGTGCAACTAATAAAATCAAAGTTTTGTCCCAAGAAATAGAATACCAATTCGGTAGAAAATGACTCACAGAGTGGGTTAGTCGCTACTGGTTTGACTCACTTTTACGTTTTACAACGTATTGTTGTGTTATCAAGTTGCTTTTAGCGTTCTTACGTGCACGAAAATTTCAAAGCCGCTGTTACTTTGTTACGTAATTACTACATATTTTCATTCATGGCACAACTGGTAGAAATCTTGTTCCCAAATTTAAAGGAGCTATTCTATAGCCATTGTTGATGTTACTACTGTTGGTTTAGTGTGATAAACTTCTTACTTACCTCGTACAAAATTCATAGACTTTGTAGTGCCACCTAAAAATAGCTGAAACATTCGCATGTTCGAGTTAGAAAAACCTTTTTCTCTTTGAGTTAGACACCAATACATTTAAGTTTTCTAGAAAAATTATTTGCTCCTACATTGTAAAGGTCTAGAAGGAATTAATAACCTAAATGTTGCATGTAACATTCTTTACCGGTCCATTGCTTCAGAGCTACGGACTGATCGAGGACGAGCTAAAGATGAGCTACCATCCTCAGAATGCTTTCTGCTACCATGTAGATGCAAAAGCTCCGAAGGAGTTTCGAGCTAAAATCGAAAATCTAGCAGAATGCATTCCAAATGTGATGGTTACATCTGGTGAGTACGATTTTTCTATAAGCTGCCATTATCCGCTTCGAAAAAGGCGCATATTTTATGTTGTTTTGAAAGCCATACATTTCTTCCTCATTTAATGTCGACTCAGACCCGCCACATTTACATCTTTTAAGTTTTTTTATCTTGATCAATACAATCAACAACTAACAAATATATAAATATCTATTATCGACAACATAATTCCATTTACTAGCAAGCTTTTGTATACCGCTTCTATAGAAATCCTGAAAAGAGAAAAAACGTACTTCTTGAGTTAATCACCTACTTCCTTATAAGTGGATAGTGGATATTAGATAGTGATGAAGCAGATGGTAGTCTGTTGGCGCATGTGTAGTGAAAACGGTGAGTGGGCTAGTACATGCAGTTTTAAGCTTTAGGTTTATTTTCTGGGTCTTCTTCGCAATGTGTAGACGAGGTCGTTGTCTGGAGAAAGGGACTTTGTGCTATTTTCCGCGTAAAGCTACATCAAATCAACCCATTTGCCTGCAGAGGCATCGGCGGTAGAAGTAAAATTTATTACAGGCAACCCCAGTGAATAATCCCTTTATTGTTCCACCAACATTGGACATTGTCTTTCGAGAATGCCGTTTTAGCGTTGGTATCCCAGATTCTGCATGTGCGAGCTACTGATGCCTCTATGTGTATATGTTATGTGTTAAAGCGCTCATTTTTTCTCACCAGTAACCAAGTTCTCAAGTCAAGCAGTTTTCCTATGGAAGGCTAAAACGTTTATGGAATTATTTCTCCGCACTTGAACTAGGTAACCGCTCAGATCATGAGGTATCCGTGCGCCATATCCCAAGCGTTTCAAGGTGGTGCAGATGAGCAGCTATTGAGTCGCGATGGTTTTGGAGTTGCTCTGCCAGCTCATGGTCGTCACGACGGGACTTTGTTCAATCACGTCGAGAAGGCGCTCGTCGTTCACTGCAACCGGCCGATCAGATCGTAGTTTTTCGCTCAAGTCAAAGTCACCATTGTTGAACTTTCGTAACCCGACTTCTGCCATATCGTAGGAGATGGCCGAAAGTCCCAGTCCCGTCGCATATATTTCTTACCGTATGACTTCCGCTGCAGTGCTTCGTGAACACGTAAAGCAAGAGCAATCAAACTTGAATGGAGTCTAGCTAGATTTTTTATCTTATTTGCAGCGGTTTACTAGGAAAATTTTGGGATATTTCAACTACTGACCAAACTGTGGGCGAAGGTTCTGGAAGAATTTTCAAAAATTCGGCAAGGTGCAGAACTGATTGGCGGAAAATTTCCATGAACCTAACAGCAATAGAACATAGATCTTACAATGAAACTGCTGTGAACATTCTCTAGGCAGGATAGCCATCATGGCTGCAAGAAACACTAAAAACACTCCAAAAAAGACTGGATAGAACCGTCCCAAACGCAAGTGCATTGCTACTGAGCTAACATCAGAATTTTTTCTATGATGTCCTCTGCTCGTTTGTTTTTGTTCATTTAGAGTTTGTTTTAATTTAAAAAAACTAGATTTCACTTTTTAGTGAGAACTAATGTTGGATCACTTTGCCTGATAGTTTGTTGCCTATTTTTTCACTTGGTGTTAAAAATGTCATTGTGTAGGCCAGATACACATTCATACTGCTCTAAACGATCTACTGTTGAAAAAAATAAGCTGCGGAAAATGGAAAATTGAGTACCTCCATTACGGCTGACTAAGCTGTAGTATATTTTTCAATTATCCTTTAATTCAGTTCGATACAGCATCGGAAGGACTGGAGTTAATATGACACGCGCTTACTACGAATGCATGAAGCTTATCTTGAAAAGAGGCAGTTGGGGTTATCTCCTCTTGATGCAGGTATGTTTTCTCTTCGGATGCTCATTATGATTGTTGGCAAATATGGAATACAGGGGGAAGAAAATGCCAATCAAAAATACAAAAAACATTTAAATATATAGACATGGAGTAGAACGGTGACGCTTTCGACCGCGCTAACTCAGTAAATATTCGGCAATATTAAGATCAGTGATGTTATCCTACTATATATAACGAGTGCTCCCACACGCCTAACGACGTGTCTCACACTTGAGCGCTTCGCGCGACTTTGCAGCATCACTGACCTATGGAAAATAGTTTTGTAAAACATGTTTGCTAACATCTAGGATCTGCTGCGTACTTGATTGGCATCAAGCCGTTCACCACTTCCGTGCATTCATCATAGACATTCTCTCCGGACCGGCCATTAACGTCATTGGTTTGTGCTGCGTAGTACTTCTGTCCCTCGGGTTGCTCCTCCGCAACCGTTCTCATGCTCAAAAGCTGCGTTCCAAGATGTCGTTGACATGTCTTCCGAAGCCAGGTAGGCTCCCCCTCACTCGTTTCTTCTTACTGGATCTAGTTGCTGGCCCGCCTTTACTGGTCTTCCCTCTCCTCTTTAGTCTCCCACCTTCCTGTTCCCAACTCCTGCCCCCTTCTTTTTATCCACTATTGAGCCTCTACTTTACTCTTCTTGCTGGTTTCCCCTTCCTGGCCCCTCCTCCAGGTTGTTCCTTTCCTTCCTGGTCGCTCTACTGGTCCACCCTAGAGGTCCCCCTTACTGTCCTTTTCCACCACCTCCTTAGTGGTCCTCCCATGCTCACGGCAGACGTCGGTGACACGTATTCAGAATCAGGACGCTTGTTGAGCGAAGTGGAGCCCGTCTTCTGGATCCAGAAGCTCAAAAGACCCGTCTTCCGAACCCAGAAGCTTGGAAGCGTTCGCAGTCGCTGCTCAAGACACGACGACGGCGAGCGAAGGCCCATTGTGCGGCATCGGTGTCACATCTCTCTGAATACGTTCTCACTTACTGGTAATGGATCCCCTTGCTGATCCTCCTTACTGCTCCCCCCAATTGATAACTCCCTACTGTTCCCTCCTTGTTGCCTGAACCCTTCTTGGTACCACCTCCTGCCCTGCTTCATTGGTGCTCATATCGACCTTCCCTCCATCTCGTGCCTCCTCCATGTCGCTCCCTCCTGATCGCTGTCGGTTCTCCACCCTCGAAGTTCCCCTTCTACTCTTACCCCTTTAGTGGACTTCTCATGCTAACGGCACAAAGTCGGTTTCTGAATCTGGACACTCAGAAACGCTCGAGGTGCTCCTGTGTTAAGCAGAAAAGGGCTGCGCTTCCCCTGCTGCTGCAACATCCTTCCCCTGCTGCTGCAACATCCTACCATCAATATCAAATTTTGTCCGCTGTGTAGATGACGAGGCGTATCTCAATTAGGTTAGATCACTCAAACGGCATCGACCGTTAACTCAATTATTTAGTGGTAGATTGGTAGATCGGCTAATGCCACATGTCCGTCTCCGGGAGGGGGGACGGATGCCAAGAGATACGTATGACAGCGCGGCGTATGCGAGCCGGGCTTTCTTTGAGGTTAAGCGTGTCAATACCGATTAATTTTGATTATGTTTCTGCAGATTAGCTCGAATTGGGACCTTTATGACTTGTTTCTCGAAACATAGAGAACGGGTACTTCGAAAAGTAAATAGTGTAACATGCGATTGAAGGTGGATGGGCTTTATAGGAGCAGTGAAGGCCCTACCATATCCCACTGCCCCATTCTACATATTTATAAATCGGGTCTTTACTTAATAAAAGTAAAAAGGCCTAAAGGAGGGTGCAAGAGGATTGGAATTGTTCTACTCTTACCTAATCGTAAGGTTTGGCGGCCGCATGACAATTCCGATTTGGAGGAAGAAGGGGAGCCCTGAGGATTGCGCAAGCTACCGTCCGACTCGCCTACTTTCGCACATCATGAAAATCATTGAGCGAATTGTCGATGTATATGGGACGTTCTCCAGCTTTCCAATAATTAGTGTGGCTTCATTGCCGGCTGTTGGGCGGTTGATGCCATACACGCCGTTCGTCTTCTGCTAGAGAAGCATCGCGAGAAACAGAAACCCGTGCATTTTGCCTTCCTGGACTTTGATCGCGTTCCGCGAGAAGTTTTATGGTACACATTGCAACGACACGTGATCCCTGAAGAGCTTATTCAGTGGGTGCGTATTCTCTACTCGTGCCCAATAAGCCAAGTGCGCACTCCAGCGGGCACCTCGATGGAGTTTCCAATCCCTGTCGGAGTGCATCACGGGTCTGCTCTCTCCCCACTGCACTTCGTGGTCGTAATCGATGCAATCTCAAGAGATCTCCAGATGGCGGCACCTTGGACGTTGCTGTACGCCGATGACGTCATGCTTGTATGTGAAGACAAACCCGAACTCGAGCGACAGGTGCGATCTCTTGGCATTGTTCGAACTCACCCCAAGCTAAACGTCGAGAAACGGAATACTGGACGACGGATTGAATGAGCGCGGACCCATTAGGATAATAGTATTGACTGAGCTGTCACGAGTTACATTTTTCAAGTATTTTGGATCCACGATTACGACACCGTCTGTAAGATTGGCCTGAATCTTTAATTCCACGGAAAACGGTCCAGAGGACGCCCGAAGCAACGTTGGCTAGATTCGATGCATATGGACGTAAAGGTAGCTGGTGTCCATGACGACCAAGCGTATGACCGGGAGAAATGACGTCACCAAACCAGAAGTGCGAACCCCGCCATCAAGCGGGACAGACGCAAACGAAAATGATGATGACGATGACTATATGCACGGAAACCATTAGAATAGCCAATGCTTGCTGAAGAGTTGAACATTTTTGCGACAGAATAAAAGAGTTTCTTAAAATTTCTTTAACCCATTGACGACCGCGCGGGCCATTTTCGACCCGCAGTTTTTCTGTCGCGTGGGACCGCGCGGGCCGATTTTGGCCCGCGGTTATAAAACTGTTCGGTACGGCCTATTTCTCGTTTTGCTGTAGTTTACGAGTAATCGTTAGATATTTTGGATCCTAACAATGCTACTGTGCTGCAGTCCGGCAGTTATTTGCTTCTAAACACTGATAAAATTAAATAATAAGCACCACACACTATTCAAGCTGCACAAAGATCGGCTCTGTTCACAAACAGCTACTCACATCTTGTAAAAATGGTCGTGCAGAAAAATAACTAGTCACCTTTCTTGTAAAAATTTTGAAGCAATCTAGACAAAAGTATGTCAAACAGCTGCTACATCATGTAGTCACCTTATTTGCACGATTCGCGGCAAACGTGCGTCCTTTTTCTTCGTAGACCTTCTTACAAGAGCAAATTCATCTTCTATGTTTTGCTTCAAACCTGTTCTGGCCTTCTCCAATATGAGAGAGAGCTTTTGGAGAGGGAGCTTCATTCGGAATATCGTGAATTAGTGTTTTCACGAGATTGCAGCGTCCGTGCAGTCCCAGCGCGCGGTCCCACGCGGCAGACACGCGATTTTCCGCGCGGTCGTCAATGGGTTAAATAACAGATTTAAAAGAGAATTTACCTTAACAATATTACCCGATGTATTTTTAAAAAGGGATAAATTATACAAATATAACATGCTAGATAAAGGCAAAGGCGCTGTAGATTTTGAACATTGAACTGAATTTGATTGTTGACCATTTTCTGAAATTTATTCTTGCAAGATTTAATATGTTTATGTATGTATGAATATGTCTATACTATGCTTTGGATTATACAACTGTAAACTAAAAAGGGGTTAAGAATCCCTTTTTATTGTTTAGAACGTACTTGAATACTTGGAGATATCGTAGAACAAAAATGTAAATTAAATAATTCAGTAAAATATTCTGTATTAAAATACAACAAAAATGATTGCTGTGGGACCGATCGAAGCACTTCCAGCATACTCCTTGTCGTCTAGCTTCCATTCGTCGTGCTTCAGGTGTTGGAAATTTGTCGCAATACTGAGGAGGATGGGATCCTCCACACAAGCAGATCCTTCGTTTGGCGACATGCTTCGTTTGTTGAGGGGTGGTGTGTGACCTCACGAAGTTGTCTGATCTGTGATTGTCGGATCCAAACAAAGTCCTCGTTGTGAGTTCGGTCGTTTCCTGTAGCGTGATGATGTCGTCAATCGCGTCCATGATGTCGCTTACTTCGAACGGAATGTCGGCATTCCTTTCTTTTCGTATCACTGTACTGCAAATGTGTTCCGTAAATTTCGATAAAATTAAACGGCGCCACACTCTGTCTGCATTAAGTGATACTCCAGTTTGCTCCAGATGTACGACTCGTGGAGAAATTGATGACAGCGTTTCACGACAGCTCTTGGGATTATCATTAGCTCGAGGTATGCGCTCGATTTCGCTGATGAGAATATCCGCCATGCTTTCGGATCTATCGTACTGTTTCTTCAAGATATTCACTGCTACGCTGTATTTTTCTCCAATAACTGGAATGCTGTCGATTGAAGCTGCTGCTTTTCCTTTGAGCGCTTGCTTCAAGAATAGGAATTTGTCTTGGTCAGAGAGGTCAACGTCGTCATGTATCAACGACTGGAAGACTGACCAGAAGGTGGTAAATTCCCTGAAGTCTCCTGAGAATATTGGGACTTCGAGTAGTGGACGTCTGATACGCTGGCTGCGATTGCCAGGTGGTAGTAGGCGTCCTTCTTGATCGTTTGTACCGTCATTTTGACTTCTAGTAGCCTGGTGACTGACACTAAAAGCTACATCCGCTGTGAGGGTGGCTTGCTGCGCCAATTCCTCTAAACGGAATTCTATTTTGTTGAGCCATTGAACTGTTTGGATGTCCAGACTATTCGCATCATCTTCTAAATGCTTGTTTAGGTCCATCATTAGCTTTTCCTGTCTTTTTGGTCGGCTCGTCTATCGATCCTTTCGATCGCTTCCTTAACGTATTTGTCCAACAACTGCTTGACTTGGGATATTCCACGTGAGAGGTAGTTCAAGTCTGCAGTCTTTCTTCTGACATACTCCTCGCATTGTGCCTTCTCCGATGGAAATTCGAAAGGGTTTTGGAGTTCTTCGATCTGAGCATCGCTGGATCGAAGAAGCTTACATGCGTTGGAGATCTTCGCCTTCAAGGCTTGAACATCGGCCATTTCTATCGCGTTTTGGTGAATTTCTCACAAATATCTAGGATTTTGTGATGTCTGAAATTCACCCGCTATTTGAAATGATTCGAGTAGTCCTGTGCTCGAAGGTTTTCCTGCCACGCGGGTCTTTTTCTTCTTTCTTAGGATCCTCGGTGAGAATTCGCTAAGAAATTTAGAATTTCCTTCCGGTTCCTCTGTAGAGGACTCGCGAAGAAGGTATGCTTTCGATATCCTTTCCTTGATCGGAATGGAAATTCGTTCGCTCTCTGGTTTCTCCGAAGAGAACTCGCAAAGAAAGCTTTTTTATTTTCCTGGTTCCTCGTGAGAGGACTCGCAAAGGAAAATTTAGAATTGACGGCTGCTTCTCCCGAAGAGAACTAGCACAGCTGACAATCAAGTCCTGGTTTCTCCGAAGAGAACTCGCGAAGGACTTAGGGTTGCTTTCTGGTTTCTCCGAAGAGAACTCGCAAAGAAAGCTAATAAAACCCCGTCTGTTTCTCACTGACGAGAACTAGCGCAGACTTGGGTTTTTTCCACGGTCGATGCACCAATTTGGTGGATAACCAATGGGGTTGCTTTACTATTCAGTGGAACAAAGGTTTATTCTCACGATTTTATAGTAGAACCCACAATAGTGGTACATGCATCGTATATATACACAATTTTAGTGGGCGTAGCCACGATATGGCGACATTCTGGCCGCCCAGTCGGTATCATCAGAGTAAACGTGAAAGACGGTGCCGCACTCGAGCACCGCGGGAGATTACGTTCATGAATGCCTACTTACGGTATCGCTAGGTTATGCCTGTGGATGATATTCAATGGTGCTTATCTTATATTGCTTGCCTAAGCATCTTAAGTCTTATCATTCAGAGCGAGGTGTCCTATATGTCTGTTGCAAGTCGGCGGCCCCAGTGCAGCGGCTGTGCCGTTAACACGTGGGACACCAACCTGCCCCATGGGGCTGCCAAGGCCCGATACCCTGGGGAGGTGAACTGTCCCATGCCCTGACGTGCCACTTCTGAACCGCAGATTCCCCGGGTCCGTCCCTTCTCCTCCCACTGAATTGTATCCTTCCAGCACAGGGTTGCAGCCAGCACAGAACCGTAGGGGGAGACACTAACCCCGTGCATGAATTGCCAGCCTGTGACACAACGACACTGCTCTCGCGGCGTCCAGGCGGAGGGCCAGAGCCTGCCCTTCCGCCCGGGCCCCGCAGGGGCTTGACAGGCTTTATTCCAGCAACCCAGCAAGATAATATGACAGCAATACCAGACATATGGAATGACTGCAAGGTATGAACGGACTCACCGCACTCCTTCATGTAGCACACTGAGGGCCAATACGGATTTATTGCACACCAGCATGCCGACATGATAAGACCATATGAGAGTCGATGACGCAATGGTAGAAGAGGGACATCGCCGGCAGAGTGGAGAGCAACCGGGTGGATGGAGATACAGTGGGCCGGGCGCATCATAGTGGCTACCACTCCGCGCCCTCAGCCCTGGCGACCCTTCTTGGAAGGGTCGCCCTCCATCCGATCGGCAGTCGATGCCGTGATGTGCTGGGACGACGACGTGGCCAGGCCCCGCGGCCGGCTCCGGCTGGAGTGACGAGAAGCTGACCGATGAGCGCAACCGCTCACGGTCGGCGCAGGTGTCGAATGGACCGCCGCGTTCGCGCGGGAAGTGGGTTATGCCAGTTCCGGTGCGCGCGCCCCGCCCGCGGATCGATTCCGGCGGAGGCGGGGGCAGGCCGCGCGAGGAGCGCCTCGCGGAGCGCCGCGGGCCTGAACGCCCGCAGGAGGATGGAAGGGGCTGCGAAGGTCGCGAGTCGCGACAATGTCAGAATACAATAGTAGATTAATATATCTAGATATAGACCCTGGTTGGGTATATTCACAACAATTTTTAAAAATATAAATTTTAATGGTACTCGAATAAGAACCAATTGTTGACCAACTTGCACTGTAGTACGATATACGTTATTCATTCTGGAGCCGTATTCATCAACGTCTTACAGTAGTTTAAAGAAGAAAATACAGCTGAAATTCTTGATAGCGGGCTTTTCAACAAGCGTGAAATGTGGCTATATTTTCTCGTTAACTTGCTGTAAGGCGTTGATGAATCCGGCCTCTGATAGTTATATTTGCATAACAGTGGAGTTACTTTTGGGAAAACAAGAGCAAAGATCAGCTGATCGACAGAAAAGACGTCAAGTTCAATTCCTTTCATAGCTCCATAAAATCTTGTAATTATACTATCACAAAATAAACTTTTATTGTGCTATAATGAATTCTCTGTGATATGCGTTGGTACTCCGGCAGTTTAGCCTTTATTCAGACAGTCGGTCTGAGCCACCGCTCAGCAACGCGCACACAGCTCAAGAATTCTCGTGCCTGGGGCACTGGCCTTTTATGGCCGTTGGCGGGGAGAAGCCACGCCTCCCTGCGACCGGCCTGGGCTCGGCCGCGGCGCACCGGAGACACGGCCAGGCACACGCAAAATACGAGATCTACAACCTAGAAACAATGCAAAACAACTCTAAATACAGCTAGTAAGCACTATATCACAACAACAACTACACATGTGACTACTAACAGCACACTATCACGATCAATACCAAACATTATTATATTTTATAACGTTCCCCTCTTCACTGATGAGCCACCGGGTAGGTGTTATAACTGAAAGGCTTCTTCTAGAGATAGGTGGCGAAACGAACCGCTTTGGGAAATTACTAAAATTTCTGATTTTATACTCTTCACTTTCACCTTAATAATGTTAGGACTAATGCAGGAGATGGTAGCCATGTAGGCCTCTCTCGACAATCAAACTGAGGAAACATCGTGGATCATAGCGCATCGTGGATCATAGCGCAACGCTGATGGTACTCCCTTTTTAGAACTACGACATTATGATTAAGACAGTATATGAAACAGCGGTTATTCTTCAAGCACTGCATGGAGCAAACGACGTGCATATGAGACAAATCGAACCGAGTCGATATAATCACTCCCTGAGCTGGGACGCCCGTTCGCTAAAGCTTTTCATGGATGGTCTGCATTTATTCGGTTTTTCTTTCCCTTGCCTACTAATAACCTGACTTACTTGCTAACAATTGTTTAGAGGCGAAGGCAACACCAAAGCAAGTGAATTCGACATTATCATTCGCTAGAGGTGCTGTGCAGGCGACACTTTCTCGTGCGGCTGTTGATTGGATGGTGAACACTGTAGACCTAACCAGGACACTTGACCAGCTCGATATCAACGTTTGTCTTTTTGCTATACAATCTAGTCGAAAACTTTATTAGAACTAAATAGGTCGGACCAAAGTTATCCGCCGTTGTAGTGTCGTTAGTATTTCAATCATTGTTCAAGGTTTGTTCTTACTATCTTATAAAAGATTTGCAATAGCTTTACATGAAAATAAAATGTGGTTTAAATACATTTAAAATATTAGGTTGATCGGAAAGTCTTAATATGGTTTTCGTTTTTTTATTTCTTTATTCACACGGCGATACAAATCTATCAGTAATATAATCACTACTGCTGGTCACCACTGTGTTCCACTTACTGAGAACTTCAGTGATCCCCTCTTCCCAGAAATTGGGAGACAGGGAGTCGAAAAAGTCGGCGACAGGCCTACTTAACTCTTCGAACTTTGTAAAACTTTTCTTAGCCTAGAGAGCCTTTGGAAATAGGTGACAAATGGTAATCTAAGGAATATGGCGGCTGAGATACGGTCTCCCAGCCCAGCTCCTCGATTTTTTGGTAGGTCTGGTGTTGAGGGTTTGGCGCATTTGGCAGCGGCTTTAGTGCGTCAAAAACGGGGCGGGAGTCGATCTCAGGCTCAGGACATGTCTGCGGTGAGGGGCGGTCGTTCTTTCTTTCTCTGGTGTCGGCACTGGACCACTGCAAACCATCGCTCAGCTGACCGGTTTGCTGGTTTGGTTGAGGAAAGGGCCTATCTGACTTATCTCTTGCTCAGGAGCGATAGCGTCAGCTTCACGGAATGACGAGCTCATCCGTGAAGCTGACGCTTGCGGCGCTGACGCTGGGCGTCAAGGCTGAAGCGAAGTGAGCTATAAGTGCGCCGCCGCCCCTGACGCAAAGACACGTACTATGCGTGTCCCTGCCGCACGCATAGTACGTGTCTTTGCGTCAGGGGCGGCAAAGACACGTACTATGTGTCTTTGCCGCCCCTGACGACCCTGCCCTATTCTTCTTCATTGGAGCTGCATCAAGCAGCAGGACTGTGCCCAGCCCTTTACCTTGAAGGAGCTGTACTGATGGTCGTCTCGTCCGCTGTTCCCGAGCAGCTTCCGCGAGTTTCATAGATAACCAAATTCTCATCTCCGGTAACAGGATCTTCCAAAAACTCCCTGCTAGGGGAGCGGAGAAGGAGAGACCGGCAGATGGATATGCAGGTAAACCGCATGCCGTCAGGGAGTGCAGGATGATCCATGGAGTCAGCACTTTTCGGTAGCCGATAGCTTGGAGGCGCTTGACGACTGGGTGCATCCGGGTTTGTCACAAGACTCTTCGTAGAAGTATTCCACTGCGTAGAGGCTTCTCCACCGAGGTTTGTCTTTGAAGCACGAAGGAGTGAACCGGCGGTGGACGGTGCTTATGGTAGTGGTGTTCTCCTTCCCCGCGCTGTTGATGTGGCGGACTGATGTCGTCGTTCCAGTGCCGCGACGCCGCTCGTGGAAGACGGCTGCTCGAAGATGCTCTGGTGAAAGTGACATTGCACAAAAGCCCAAGAATAAGTGTGCGTGATTATATACCTTCTACAGAAAAGCTTCGAAAATATTTTACCACATGGTAAATCACGGGCATCTATCGAAAGTCAGAAGTTATGGACTTTTGAAAAAAACACTATGAAGACTTTCAGATCAACCTAGTATAAAAGGTGACTGAAAAAAAAAAACAAGTTTAATCTTTCCATGACAGCAGATAAACCAAATTTTCATGTCATGAAAACCTATGGCTAAAATCCGAAGGCATGAAGTCAGAATTAAATTTAAGTTCGGGTGCTATATTAAGAAGCAATTGCCTGAAGAAATCAGCAAAGGACAACTAGCACGCACCACTTTGAACTAGAGGTACAACTTCGTGCAAAGGAATATGTAATCAGAAGCGAAGCCTAACCGATGGTTGGATTTGTTTGATCTCTTCCAAGGGCGTCAACGGCAAGCTCTAGTTTATTTTTTAGTGCTATAAGAAAGTGCATTTCTTTTGGGAACGGCTCGGAATGTTCTTACCCTCCCAATGACAGCTCCAAATAAACCGTCGTTAAATTGATCCGTGCAATAACTCATAAGGTTTTGAGTAAAAAACTGCTTTTGATGGCGTGTAGCTTCTGCGTATTTCCTTCACAGAGTTGTTTCTTGACTTTACTGCTTTTAGAGGAGATTTCTCAGGGCTTAGAAGAGGAGTGCAAAAAATGCTTTCCGCTCCCTTCATGAGCTTTAACTGTCCAATGATAGGCCAAGTGCAAAAGTTCGGTCATAACTTAAACACGGTTGACAAAGAACGAATTTATGGTTATTTCAGATCAGAACTCAAAAGGATATTTTTGCTTTAATATAAAGCTGGCCAGTTCGCTTACTACAGTTTATCAGGTTCTCGGCGTTGACGAGGTGTTAATACCGACCTTACAAGCGACTGACAGCCTTGACATGCCTGGAAGGTTCACTGGAGAGTGTGTCAAGCGGGGTAGCATTATCGGATTCATAACAAGGTAGGCTTAACCTATTGTACATCCTTCAGCCTTAGAGGAGTATAGGTTTGGAAAACTGTAGCAATATATTAAAATTCAGTTTCTCATGTTGAGTGTTCGGTGGTTGCCATCTAGTCTTGGTCAACTAACAAGTTCTCCACTTAACGCCAAGTTAAAGATTTTACAATTAGAGCGTATGGAGTGCATGACATTTACAAGCATATTCTAGGTTACGCTGGCATTAATTTGTGTAGCTTTGGAATGCAGAGAACGAGTGGGTAAGGCAGGAGCGGATTAGATTTTTTTCACTCGAACTGCTAATTATTTCATGATGGAGCGGCGGTCCTTTAAACTAATTTTTTAAGTAATTAAATTACACTGAATTGATTAAGAGTCGACAGTTGGTCCTACGAAAACGACAGATGCAATTCGAAACACTATCGTCATTCCGTTTGCGTGTATGGTGTCGAGGACCTTTACTGGCTTGGCCATTATCCGAAACTCATAGCAAATAAGGTGTGCACAGATTGTACACAATAGCAAAGCTGATTCCTGAGTTTTAAAGAAAACTCTGTAAAACATTCTGTTCAGATGATGCCTGACTTCGACTTCGCCGCAGTAGACTGCATGCACGAACTCATATACAATCGCACGTATCTCGAACAGCAGGATATGGTGTTGAACCTCACTCAGTACGAGCACTTGCCCAATGTAAGCTAATATTATATAAGTAGCACTTGCTAGATCAGCAATTAACGTACGCAGTTCTGTAGCATATAAAACGCAAAAAAAATCTGTGAAAGTGACCAATTTCATGAAAATGAGATAAATTTATTTATTTATTTATTTATTTTAAAAATAATTATGTTTTAATATCGAAAAACATATTTATTGTCGCAAGTCAATGGCCCCAGTGCAGCGGCTGTGCCGAACACACGTGGGACCTCAACTTGCCCCATGGGGTACCCGATGCTGCCAAGGCCTAGTGTACCGGGGAGGTGAATTGGTCCCATCTCTTTAGTGCCACTTCTGAAGTGAGGATTCCCCAGGTCCGTTCCTTCAACTCCGACTGAATTGAGTCTGTCCAGCCATGAGCTGCAGCCAGCAGGTTACCAGTAGGGAAGACACTACCCGACGATGAATTGGTTGCCTGGCATGGAACACCACTGCCCACGCGGTGTCCATGTGGAGAGCCACGCGCAGGCTTCCGCCATGAGCGCTCTGCCCCTTCACACGGACCCCGCGTCGGGCTTACACAGGCAGAACCAACGACCCACAAACACACAACAATAATACCAGCAATACCAGATAGCTACAACATGTGAACGGACTCATCGCATTCCCTCAGCTTGCACACCGGAGAGCAAAACTAATTTATCGCACACCACTACGCCGACATAGTAGAATATACGGGAGAGTCGATTACGCAACATAGGATAGGAAGTATAGGCGGCAGACTGGAATGATAGATGAGGTTAGAGACGCAGACAGGCCGGGGGCTTCACAGTATTGATTACTACGTGCCCTCAGCCCCGGCGAGCTTTCTTGGAAGGGTCGCCATCCATCCAGTCTGCAGTCGATGCAAGGAAGGGAGATGATGATGTGGCCAGGCCTCGCAGGCTGGCTCCGGTTGGACTCAGCAGTGAAGAGCTGGCGGACGGGCGACGCTTCAAAGGCGCCCCCCCCCACTCGCGGTCGGCGCAGGCGTAGAATGAAGTGCAAACTGGGCGGGGAGCGGATTATGCCCGCTCGAGTGCGCGCTCCGCCCACGGATCGATGGAGGCGGAGGCAGGCCGCGCGATGAGGCACCTCATCGGAGTGCCCCGCGAGCCCGAGGAGGACCGAGAGGCTGCGAAGCTCGCGAGACGCGACATTTATGACGGCGTACAGCATTCCCGCCCGGTCAGCAGAAGGTGTGAGTTCGAGTGCCACCTGACGCTAGAGTTTTGATCGCAACAAAACATCGCTGTGAAAGATTGCAACCTCGATACCAACCACCGAAGGCACAGAAATTAACCAAATCATTGAAAAATAGTTTTTATAGTCTCCATGTCCTCTCATCCTGAAACCTCGGCATCGATATTAGCTGTGATTTTTCTGCCTCTGTGCCAGCGAGGTTGGTAGGTCGAAAAGTTTATTCTAGGCCTGACGTTTCGACCATTTCGTCGTCTTCAGAGGCTAAAAAATGGCACGAAGTTTTTAGTAATTTGTAGGCTACCCGATTAAGCTCTCTCTCTCCTCCCCCCCCCTCCTTTCTCCGATCCGCCCTTGTTCACCTAAAGTCAAGAACGGCGCGAAACTTAACAATTGAAGGAGATTCACACTACTTTCCAAGACTGAATGTAGCAGTCGGTAAAATTCATTGTTAGCAGGCCAGTAGCGAATGAGACTCACTTGAACCCCATTTCACTCCTAGTCGTTGAGTTTGCAGAGCGGTGCAAACGAGAGCAGATCGTTTGTGATAGACAGACACTCATTTCTGTTGTTCATACTAGGATTTCTAGTAGAAATCCAAACCGATTCGAGCGTTTCGCGCGGAGAAATTACAACAACTTCTAAAAACTTTGAGCCATCTTTAGGTCTCTGAAGACGGCGAAACGGTCGAAACGTGAGGCAGGAATAAACGTTTCCATCAACCAACCTCGTTGGCACAGAAGCAAAACATCACAGCTAATAATTTCAATCATTTTTGATTTTATGTAGCCACGGGCTGTGCTGGACGTAAAAAGAATTAGGGTAAATTATGAGCAAGATCTTCACCTTTTGCTTAAAATCCTTTCAATTTCCTGCTTTTTAAGACTCATCAGCCTGGAACACTAGACATGTTCCACTTTTGTTGCATGGAGTATGCCTTCCTGCATATATGTAATATTCTCCTATTACACTCCAAGTACGGATTTACCGAAATACCTCTAGACTTGCAATGACAGATTTTTCGTTGCAACACCTTTTCGTTCGTTTTTTTAAAGGAAACATACATTATGTTGACCAAAAGTCCTGAAACACTTTGATATATTGCCTGCTAAACCTGCTCAATTCTGTGTAGATGGGATGTTGTGTGGTGGCGCCACAGCAGATTCTCGACTCTCTTGAGCACACCACGCAAAGCTTCGCCGATCAGGGGTACAGCAACGATGAGTTCATTTACGCTCTACGAGCCATCGTCTAATATGAGTTCCTGCAAGACCATTTCTCGAAAGCTGCCTCCTCCAATATCTGCGCTGCCTTCAATAAGGATGTTGCACACTACTTCTCAAGGTTAACGTCGGTCTGGACGCCGCTCCGAAGTGGAAGAAGACAGCGCACCGGAAGCACTCAAGACAACGCCCATTTCACCCACTCGAAAACTAGCATTGACGCTTGGGCGTGCTCAAAATACCGTATAAGAAACTTAAAAATCCTGGTTAACAGTAAGGTTTCGTCGTCTTGGGAAGTACACGAACATAGAGACAAGAACAAGGCGCCCATTCAAATTAGCTCTTCCGGGTTATTATTCCTCTGCTCACCCAGAAATTTCAGTGCGGACTATACCATTAACTTATCTCATAGACATTGCTACTGGTGACGAGTAATGAGTTCTTCACGTGAGCTGTGCTCGCAATAGATGGCTATCACGCAGAGAGTCGACACCAAGTCAAGCGAAGGCTGTACTACGCAAATAGGAGCTGTTTCCTTTTTCTGGCGAAAAGAAACGAAAGACTCCCAGCAACATGGGATGAACCTAGATTTCAGTGTGGACTATACCATTAACTACGTTTGTAATTTGAGCAGTGCACAGTCTGCAGGAGTTCGAACTTTTTTCAAACCTTTGATAATGGCGAAATGGTCGAAACGTCAGGCACAATAAATCTACAATTTAACGAACCTGTGGGGCACAGTAAAATTTGAGCAGCTCCATCAATGATATAATATCATCTGAGCTTCTTATTTGTTGACATTTTTGATTGATCTTTCATTTGTTGTGCTAGTATCGCAACCTTATAGTATTCTCCAAGTTTTCTGTTCGTAAAACCTCGGTATCCTTTTTATGTTTTGTTTAATTCTGTTGCGCCGCTTCCGTTCGAGCATTCTAAACGAAACTCTTAAGCAGCGTCAACATAGTCTGGGAGGTCACATCCTACATATGTCTTTACGTCGCCTGCCAAGATCAGTCATGCAGAGGATCCATTCAGGAAAGCGGACCAGAGAAAGAAAGCAAAGAAACAGCAGCAAGAAACATGTGGCGTCGCACGTTCATGAATGGCTCGAAAGTTATGAATGTTTCTAGGTAGGAGTGAGAAGAAATAGCTCATGATAGACGGCGATGGAAAGAGTTTGTCACGCTTTGCGCTATCAGCACGAGAGAAACTAAGACTGAGGGCACAGAACGATGTTGAGAAGGTGGATCAGTATTTATTGAGCGGCCTTGCGCTTCGAATTGTTCGTCGTCTTCGGATGCTCATTCAGCACAGAAGTATTGAAAACAACCTAATAATTTTTGATGTACTATGGTGAGACCACGAAAAAGTGGAGGAAATTTGCCACAGCGCTTAAAAGCAAGGATAAAAATTGTATGGGTAGGAGGTGGGCTAGAGAACGACCAAGGGAGTAGTTACTTGATACAAAACAAATATACGTGCATTTTTCTACGTTCATGTGTTTTAATCAGTATTCGTGCGAGTTGGTTGAAGAACGTAGAAGGATTGATTTCTGTGCGGTGCAGGAGACGAGGTGGTCCTGCAGCAAGTCAAGAGACCTAGGACGTGGCTTCAAGGCCGTTCTATGTGGCAGTCCCAGAATCACCAGTGGTGTCCAAGTAATCGTCTCCGAATGATTTCGTGACTCGATTGTAAGTGCCGAGCGCTTTAACGATCGATTGATGAAGATCGTAATTGCCGCTAAAGAGCGACTCTATTACCTCTACTCTGCGTGTGCTCCGCAGATCTGCTGCTCAGAGCAAGCAAAGGATCAGTTTTGGAGCCTGCCTGATATGAAGACAGCAGAGGTACCGTCGAAAGATGTCATCATAGTCGCTGGTGACCTTAATGGGCACGTAGGTGCTACGAAGGACGAGGACAGCTGTCATTGTGGTTTCGGATACGGGTCTCGATGGTGAGCGTATTCTTGAGTGTAAGGAATCGCATAATCTCACCATTTTGAACACCGTTTTCCGAAAACGCGACTCCCATCTCAACTCATACTATAGTGGGAGCTCTAAGTCTTAGATAGACTTTGTCCTTGTGAAGGATCGCGACTGAAGCATTGTCACACACGCGAAGATCTTACCGTATGTGACGGTCGTCCACAGCATCGACTGTTGGTCTGCACTTTAAAGATCACACATCGGAGGATGCAGCAGGTTGAGCGATGCGGTGCTGCAAGAATCAAGTGTTGGAAAATGAAAGAGATAGAAGCAGCTGTGATTTCTCGCTTACGGTTAACGACAGTCGCAACTGTCGATGAAACTTGGAAGAGAACAACCGACGCGATAGGCCAAGCTGCAAGATTGGAACTCGGCACTACGAAGCCTGGACGACGCAAAGTCAACAAGCAGACATGGTTGTTGACGGGCAATGTGAAAGTGAAGGTTTCAAAAAAGAAGTCGCAGTATCATGTGTTTCTCGGCGACTAAACAGCCGACAACTGGTAGAAGTATGAAAGCCACTCATTCAAATGTTACGCGCTCGATCTTACCTTACTTTTTATAACAATTTGCTCATCCCTATAAAGCACGCAGTTTGATTAGATGTAGGCACGAAGCATGTTGTGAAAAGTTGCAAAAATTCGCTCAGAGGCACCGTTTATTTCGTGATGATAGGGCTTGATAAAGTAACGGTTTATGCGCAGAAGGCGACCAATCTCCGTCATGACCTGGCCCTTAAAATATGAGGCGTCAGCCAATATTAAGTAGAGCACAGACTGTACACGTGCCAGCCGATCAGGCTACCAACTGTACATCCCCTTTCTGAATGGTGTACCCATTCAATGCGGTCTGATTGGTTGGAGCGTTCCAGATGCTGCCCGTTTTCATATACCGAGACATTAGTGGTTTATCCTTTCCATACGAGTGTAGCAACTTCTTAGAACCCGTTTCCAATCACGATTGATGTTCGATCGTGGATTTGCGTACATTCTATTCGGTAGGGTCGGCATGTATCGGTTACAAACAAACTGACTACAGGTTATTACCAAAGAGGACGTGGAGCTAGAATACTCGTTTCTCTCTATTAAAAACTGCTTCCTAAGTGCTTTTGTAGGCTGGAATAGAACAACGATAGAACAACCTTCGGCAGTAGGAATGCGATGTGCCTCTCTAGCTTTGGACCGCAAATGGAGAAGCCCAGCCTACCCAGCCTCCTGGACAGGAGCTCATTTCTAAATATTGTATTGCACTTGTTTCTCCTTTTGAACCTCTCCGGTTCTAAAAGTTAGTCAGTGAAAAGAAATGTTGGATTCGAGAAGTCTGTGAACAGGACGGTATTATCTTACACATAAACACATTTGAGCATCAAAAATCAACTTTAAAGGGAAGTCACATAAATTTGGTCGCCAGTTCGTTGTTGGTCAGAGATCACATTTTCGAAAATTTACGGTTTACGCCCAAACATGTTGTAAATCGTGAATCGTAAAAAATTTGGCAAAAATAGCCGTAAATCGTGAAATCGTAAATCGTAACTAAGCACACTCCTAGTCTGAGCCCTTGCTGTAGCAACAACCGGGTGAACCTAAATTTGCCCGGATTTAAGCGCCGCACCCTGTTCTCCGTGGGAACTGAAATCTTTATAATTCATACTTACCGTAATCACAGTAGACAAATGCACTGTTTTATTTGAGAGCAAGCGAAACAACGAAACCGAGCAGGGTATTTCTAGCATTGCTTGATGCAAACGCATAGTGTATCTTAATCCCTTAGATGTCTACCAAACTTTCACCACGTATAGCGAGTGTTACTGACAACTTCCAAACCGCTAATTCTGTGTAAGCTCAAGCCTCTGCGTTTAACACTAGGTGATTTCTTTAGTGTTCAGTGGTATAAATTTCAATTTTTCAGGTGCGTTATCACAGAAACCGCCAGAATCCAGATCCAAATTTCAAACTTGATTGCAGCTATGGTATACCAACACCGCCTAAGCTTTAAACCTCCGTTGGTTAAAGATGGCTGTACCTTTGTTGGTCTTATATTTGTTTGTGTTCGCGTGTGACAGGATGTTTTACGGGACGTTTCTAATGTTTGGCCCAAATCACGTTGCCAACAGGGACTATTGACCACGAAAGTAATTTTATGGGCTACTATTTATGTTCAATTCAGGTTCAGTTTTATCTTCGTTCATTATAAATCGCAAATTCTTGAAGCTGTTGTCGCATCGTGTTGTAAATTAAAACTTGTGCATTGTTCATGTTGACCACGACTGTAAGACTTTGTACCCAATGTAGTGTATGATTCGTTACTTCACAAAGGAACACACTTTATCTCGAGCTGATATGAAATGTTTAGTTTAGAAGCCTTCGCTACAGGAAACTTACAGAAAATATCCAGAGGCTATTCGAATTTTCGCCTTTAGACGTTCCCGTCAATGTTATTTAGTCTTCAACAATGCTCAGTGCAACGATTTTTATATTTTCCAAATTTTACATTAGTTTCCAAAGTTATCCTTATACATCTATTAAAACAATAGCAAGTGATAGAAAACAACGCAAAAAAGGTCACTTTAATCATATGGTTTAATCACTGATGGGTCGAGGGAAGACGGAATACGTCTGCATTCGTCCCTAATCTTTTTCAGAGTAGCCGTCAAGTGCAATCACCACTATCAAAAAACACTGTAAGTCAAATTATTAGGAAGTCAAATGGAGGTTGCTACCAATGTTCTTCCTACATCTCACATGTCGAGCTGGTAAGGGCTCTCGCTAGGCCGTTGTCAGTCACTCACATTAGTAACAGGTATCCCGTTTCTCTTTTCCACGAGCGGTATAATCTCCGATCCTCGCATGTGGACAGCTCACCGATGCAACTCCGATAGCCACAGGCCCATTTCTCGCTCACTTGCATAGCTCCAAACTTCTGCCTCACTGGCTCTCGGTGCGGTCCTCGGTGGACGGGTGGAACGCGCCGCTGAAAAGATCGTGCCTATGCTGTTGATGAAATCAATACTGCTAATGCTTCTTTAAATCATACCTCTCTTGGTACTAATTCCAATTGCACGACTAGTCTATGTCCTCCATTCAGAGAAACCACCAAAACCTCGCAGGAATTCGGAAACTGCCATATGGTGCCTGTTTCTCAATAGAGCGTTCCTTGATTAAAAAAAAAACGCTACAGTAGCTCTAACTCTGGCGCAAGGAAACATTACCCTGATATTTTTAACAAAAACGGGTTGCGAAGCACTATTGGGCTTGCCTCTGTAATTGGTCATCCTGGTCCGCTTTACTCCGCATTGAGGCGGGACAGAACATATGAAAGGGGTGTCCTAATGCTGTAGAGAAACACTTTCAGCGCTACGACAGTTTTTGAGAAAACTGTATCAGATTCCTATGGAATTCTTATAATGGATACTTTACATGAAAGGCAAAGCAACTAAGTTCATTCTGGTCTAGTGTGCACCCATTCTTTCAGCTGAAGGTTATGTCTAAAAGATCGCGGTTATTCTTCCTTCGCTACGCCGCGAGCGCTCATCGCACGCACGCACCCGCCGCAATATTCTCACGCGTCTTTGCGACAGAGCGCGAAATCTTTCCTTCATAGCTGTGCGCGCTCAGGGGGAGTGCGCAGCTGGGGTTCTCGCAGCATCCAGGGTGTGTGCCATCCAAACTGCCCCTGTGGGAACTGCTTTTGTCGCTCAGGGAGAGTCCGAGGATGGATTCTGCGCTCTTCGAGCGCAGAATCAGGCTAGGGAATGGACTCCAGGGTGTGTGCCATCCAAACTGCCCATGTGGGAACTGCTTTCGTCGCTCAGAGAGAGTCCGCGGATGGATTCTGCGCACTTCGAGCGCAGAATCAGGCTAGGGAAGGGACTCCAGGGTGTGTCCCATCCAAACTACCCATGTTTCCACATTTCCACTGCTTTCCACTGCAGTTTCCACTGCTTTCGTCGCTCATGGAGAGTCCACGGAGCAGTGAGCAGCCACCGACCGACCATTGGCCACCTTCCACATCGACTGACCGCGCTGACCTCGTTTTCCACGTTTGCCACGTGTCCGCGACGCGACCGCTCGCGGCGCAGCGAAGGAAGGATAGCCGCCATCTGTCTAAAATACCCAGCCTCGCTTGGAGAGTCACCACGTTCGCGAGTAGTAGTAGAGGCAGAGCTGAGATATTAGCCCGGGTCTTCTTAAAAAATTATGTTCCGCATTCCCAAATCTTATCTGAGTGCCCATACGTCCGTCCAGACACTTTCGCATGTGATTGACGGAGCATGGTTTTTATGAGGATATAACAGAGTTGTTATATGCTTGCTCACACTCGATGACTGGAACACCTGACCATTGCCGTTTTTTATGAAAAAGGTGTTGTCTCAAATCGCTTATCCCTTAAAGTTTCTTTACAGTCTATCTTACTGTAGAGGTGAGGTCCAAAAAGGTTGAAACAGTTGTTCATTTTGCGAACAATCAATCATCAGCATAAATCAACATCAAAAGGACAGGCTGCTGAAGATCACGTGATATGGCATCCATGACAACGATGAAGGGAACTGGGACAACGCAGGTCATAATGTACTCCGACAGAGATGTGAGACTCCATCTACCGAAGCAAATTATAGCGCTTGCAATCGTTGGACAAAAGTAGAGTAATCACACCCACTCAATAACCTCTTCTGGAACATTCTGCGTCTTACGGCAATTCACGTGGAACACAAGCGAAAGTCTTCCCAAATATTGGGAAGGGATTGGTTTGGTTTTGGACAGGTTTCCTTTTCTTACGGTGCTTTTCTATAAACAAACGAATTACGGTATGTCATCGACAGTGCCTCAGCAACATACGAATCCACATTGTCGGTAGAAAGCTGATAACGTCGCAGTAGCGTTCACCGACAATTCACTCAAAGATTTTCATGCAATGCGAAGTCAACTGGATTGGGCGGTAGTCTGTGCACTTTGATAGAGCGTCTTTTTTCACAATCAAAATCATCGCATTATCTGTCATCTTTTCAAAGTGTTCGATCTTTTTGACGGCAAGCCTACTCATTTCCTCTACAAGCGATTGCTGGTATTGCTGAGAATCGATGGCCCCGTTCGCGAAGGTACATGCCCCTGTTGAGCGAAGTCCCCCATTCGTTGGTGCCGAGAGGCTGCCAAGAACCAAAGACCCAGGGGGCAGTAGGGGGACCCTATGATGTGAACAGGCCACGCCCCCTTCCCTGGCAGACCGGGGCGCCGCGTGGTAACCTTTTGCCCCTCGAGCTTGACAGCGCCTAGATTGACGCAAGCCGGCACCACACGTGAGCCGCGGGTGCCTACGGGCGTGCTGTAGTGAACCCGGACTGTAATGAGCAGACACAACCCCCAAATATTAACCGATAACTACATAGTGCCCCATAACAACGCAACAGCAAGAATATCCGGGGGCAGTCGTTCGGTACACCGTGCGGCTCCAGGACCTAACTCCGACGCGACGTCGCGCGCCAGCCGCGTGAGACGTCGCGGCGCTGAAACGCGGACGTGCGCTCGGTGACGCATGGTTAGCCGCGGAGCACGAAATGTTCTCAGTGTTTAAGCTCCCAGACCACATTTCTAGCTAGGAACTTAAGATCCCACAGAATGTGTTAGGCTACAGCCTGCAGTAGGACAATTGATCCGAGAACGGGTGATAGTGACCTTTTTCCGCAGTATAACCATAATCACGGGTGAAAATTGACCGAAGAAGTTGTAGTTGGCAAATACTGACGCTAGAAACCATCCACTGACCAGGATTCCTGTATAAACTGTCGCTGATCGTCCCATTGAAACCACATTCATATACCATCTTCAAGAAACGTTGAAATAAGGTAAAGGCGTGCCGCATATCCCTGTAGGAAGCGCTTCTAGCCGTCGGCAGCATCGGACTGCGACAACTCGTCCACTTTCGTCGCGCACCGAGTGCGACGCCAGGGGGGTTCGCGCGGCGTCGGAGTTATGTCTGCCCCCGATGCCGTGCTGCCTGCCGCCCACTTCCCGCCCTGCCCGCGCGGCCCTATTTGGACAAGTTTGCTGCGCGCGAAACCGTCGTTAATTGGCGTGACGTCGTCCAAAAACCTAACAGCTAATAGGAGACGATTGGGAAGCGCATCTCGGGGAACTATGAAGTCATTTTCCAGTCCGCTCGGTTATGAAGGCAGTTGAGGAAAGGAGAACGTCGCTCTTCTCTCTAGATTCTTTTAATTTTTACCTTTAAATTTTCGCCTCAACTAGAGACCACGGGTGATTCCGGTCAGGAGTTTTAAATTGAAGGCTTATCCGTAATTGTGCGCAAAACCGGCTCACCGTACTCTCTTTCAAAGGATCAGACAATTCTCGTTGTGCTGAAGAACTTTCTAGGGGATGGTCGCGTTGCTGTCGTGACATATCTCGTCAAGATGTTGCTATACTTGTCGGAAAATGCGGACATGCCTTAGTACTAAGCAATGTGGCGGGACCTGAAGAAAGCCTTGGTGCTGCAGCTGAAAACTCCTTTCCTCCAGATGTGATGGACAAGATTCCGACTCTTGTCTCTAGAACGAAATCAGTTTAGGATAGAGCTGCAATGCCAAGGGAATTGATTAGAAATGCGATGCCTCCTTGCGAAGGCAGGGACCCGGAATCTTGTCCTCGGTGCGCCCCTCGCTCCGCCCCTTTCTGAGGGCGGTGTATCCAACGACCCTCCGCCAGAATATCCGACATGATATAAACCAACAGCAAATATACACAATACCAATACCGACAGTGTACTATTAGGAGACTCACCACATTCCTCGTCGTGTGCAGCACAATATTGTCATGCACGGTTTATTCCACATGCCAGCATCGCACAACCATATAGAATTTAGGGACTAAATACTAGACAATATGGGGAATTCGGGAGAGATGGGACCGCTCCGGCTAGAATGACTGGACTGGCTATCTGAGGGTAGGCGAGCCCTATCCGGGCTCGCGTACCCTCGGATATGCCGTCCTCTCTGGAATGCAGCCGGCTGTAGTGCATAGTGAGGAGCGGCAAGGCTCCGCTCGAAGGGTTCCCGGGATGGTGATGGAAGAGGGCTCAAATGTGCGGCGGTCCAAAGCCTTGCTCGCGCAGCCGCTCGACGTACCAACCGAAGTATAGAATGAGTCGGGCGGGGCTAGGCACCGCGGTCCCTCGTCACTCATCACTTTGTGGGAAACGAGATCGAAAGTCATCTCGAAATCATTGAAGAAAAGCTGCGCCGGGTTCTGTTTTTCAATGTGTTCTTCTCCCGGTAGAAAGAACGGCGTACCGAGTGCTATGGAGTGCTTTCAAGCTACGACGGTGAAAAGTGGGATGAGATAACGAATCGAATGTGCTCCTGGACAATCCGCTCAAAGATCTTCCTGCTGTGCGAATTCAAGTGAATGAAACAATAGTTCTTGCCCTCTTGACGACGTTGTGCCAAGCTACACGTCATCTTCGTTTTTTACCACTTTTTCCTTATCGCACCACCAATGAACACGCGTGACCAGCGCTATCTTCCACGACTTCCCATCCCGAGATGGTCGGGTGCAGCTACGTCATATGTAATTGGCCTAGGCTCCTTCTTTTAACCCTTGTCTTCTCATATACCCTTCCTACACATAGCTGGCTAGCAGCTATGAGCGCACATGTTTTTTTTTACCTGCTGTTAGTCTCACTGTAATGAACATGAAAAATAAGGATAAGTCGTAACGAAGTGGCGCAGAGGTCAACCAGGGGTGAGTGATTGACCGTGGAGCCAGTGGGAAGACGTTGTTGTATTAACTTACCTTCATGTTACTCTCTTGTTTTCTCTTTTTATTCGTTCTCCTTGTTTCCGTATGGCTGTGTGCTATGTCGAAAAATTACCTCAATAGTGAAATGCCTTGAATAAAAAATTTTAAAAAATGATGCCGTAAAATTACACTCATTTCTTCTGTATATACAATTCGCTTACATCTCCTACAATGCCTCCCTTCTGCCGAATTGAGATGTCTTTTGTGTTTTAGGGGAGTTGCTTTGAAAGATTTTCTCTATTTTTACATAAAATCTATTTCTACTGAAAGCTTTTGTGCTAAACTGATTTGTTTCACTTTTTGGCTTAATCGAGTTTTATGTGCTGCTTTTGCTAATATTTCAAAAGCCGACTTTTGCTGCAAACTTTTGGGGTAACTTATTTTGTACCATTTTTTAACTCAATACATGCTTTATGTTCTATGTTCTACATTTTCAATTCACACAAAATCTTATCTTACTCCTTATGAAACTACCGTGTGACACAGAAATGCTGCAGTAAAATTTGGCAATAATGTTGAGTACATTTAAGAAACTATCATGACAGCTAGCTCTCCAAGACCACGGGTAGAGCGATGATTCAGCTATAGGTGGAGCGCATCGCGCGAGCTGGGTATGCATTTGCCGCATCGTTTGAAGAAAATTTCTCAAATCTGAGCCATTCTAGAATTGTTAAAATATCAGTTCGCTTGGGGATCTGAAGGAATGCAATGGCTGAGCATAGTAGAGCATCGTTCATCTTCTACGCCTTTCTGAAGATTTTTATTCATTTATTTATACATTATAAAGAGTGCGCCTCCAAATCATTCAAATATGCTAATACTAACACAAGCAAAAATGTAAATAATTAGAAAATGAGGTAAGAAAACGGTAGTAACCAGATTTAGATAGAAAAGAACCTCAAGCCTAGCAATATAGAGGGTGCGTAAAAAGTATTGACGCACTAAATGACGGTTATGGAAATAGTATTGCGCAGCAAGTTTTCAAATATTCACTTGAGAAATATGGAAAATGATCTTGCAAACACGATAGAATAGCTCGAAATCGACATTGGCTCCTTTACTGTGAATACAGGAGCGAAAACGACGGAAAAATTCATGAGCACGCGCCGCAAGCACTCGCTTGCATTTCGTTCCGTGCTTCGAACAGGGTAGCCTTCTGCGACTGGTCACTTCTGTTGAAAGTAGTCCAGACCTCATTCTCCAAAATCGCCCAAAAAGAGTGATCCAGCGGGTTCATGTTTAAGCTGTGCTCGTCTGAGAAGCTGTTCACACCTGCGCTATCTGTTTGCCGTTATCGGACAGAGATTGATAATTTTGGATTTGAACGTTGTCGTGCTTGAACATATTGTAATCATCATCTAGTATGACAGAGCCATGGCTGAGGTTTGGGTTGCTGACCTATTTCCTCACCAACCGTTTCGAACAGCGCCTAATTCTCTTGTTAAGGAAGTATTCGACTCTTTGGGTAACAGACAAGAAAAGGGCCACCGTAACGATGACGATCATGTTTCTTCAGTTTTTTCGTGAGTGTTTTTTGAGCACAATACAGACAACAAAAATAACACACAAAAACATAGAGGGAAAGAAAGAGAAAGCTGGAGCTGAAACAAAAAGTAGGTGCGTCAATACTTTTTACGCACCCTATAGTGAAAACCAAGTGAAGATGAAAACACTAATGGTTGCAGAAATGCAGACAGCAATTTAAAAAAGACTGATAAAACAAAAACTGTTACCATTTCCTTCTGAATACATATGTCTCTTCACACACCTTACGTTTTTTGAGTAAAAAGAGTGAAAATCAATAAAGTCCTTCATCCAATCGACGTAACAACATATCACCGTCTTTTTTGAACTCAACCTTGCTATTCAGGAGCAAAATGCACATTCCGCTAAGGCAGGGATTCTCACGCCGGAGCGT
This sequence comes from Heligmosomoides polygyrus polygyrus, assembly GCA_947396885.1. Taxonomy (NCBI): domain Eukaryota; kingdom Metazoa; phylum Nematoda; class Chromadorea; order Rhabditida; family Heligmosomidae; genus Heligmosomoides; species Heligmosomoides polygyrus. Next base: position 13,849,635 of record OX377204.1, read on the forward strand.
GCTAGCGGTTTCCCGTCCATCCAGCCACTACGTGCCTGATACTAGCCGTGAAATTTCTCCACCTTTTCAATTAATTACAGTCTTAACTGCAGACGATGAATCCTACTCAACACAATATAGAAAAGGGTAGTCCAATAATGCTTATGGACAAATGAGGAATAAAATTCGAGTTCCGTTCGAGCTGTTGCGACGCGGCCTGCAGTGCAAACCTACGCACGCCATCTGAAGGTTCTCGTTAAGCCAGGAATGGGCCCCTACGGTTAATACTGTTCCACAGTGGTCTACATATAATGCATGGGCAAGTGATGTTTCGCCAAATTTGATTTAACCTTACCGTTTTTATATAACCAGGAACAGTTGATGGTGCAGACCGTCGCGTGTACCGGTTACCAGGTTCTTGTTCGGGCACCGCCTAGGCCAAGCAAACCTTCCATCCGTTTGGGTTCGGTGAATTGCTATCAGACTTGTCTGGGAGGGATAAAGCGCTGAGTTGTTCATCGGCTGGCCACCGCAAGTCAGTGTATGGCCAAATACGCATTCAAATCGCCTCCACAATATCCCGTAGAAGTAGAATGCGTGGCGCATCCCAAAAGGGATTGAGTACCGCCGTCCTTTATCCTTTTATTAATGAGCACCCTGTGAATGATGAGGGATCTTCTGTATCGTTCAATTGTAAAATCGCTGTTTTAAAAATGCCTACAGCATAAGAAATTACAAAACCTCTGCATCGTATACTCTTGAAAGGCAACCTAATTGTTCTAAGTCACTCTAGAATCGACGTTTACAGTACCTCTTCAATTGTATCCCTTTTCAGGGCTGAGGTAGACTTAACGAACTATGTCATCATCGCAATAGAGCGCATAGCGAACTGGAAGCCGCTACACTTTCCAATTGATATGGCAGTTACTATGACCGTGGATATAAGGCGTGCGTAAAAAATAAGACAATTACTTCACGAATCCGTTGCTTACCAACCACATCTCGTTGTTGCGCTCTATTGGTAAAAAGAAAAATCAACTTGGTAAAGCGAACGCTCAGCGAGGGGAATCACATTTTTAAGCATTACAGGGGTGAAACATTTGGAAAACAGTCCACGTGCAATTCTTCATGAACCCTTGCATCTTACATTTCATTCGACTGCTATTGCCTTATAAAATGGCCATAGTTAATAGAAATAGTTGTAGATTTATGTATAAAATTATTTAAATACTTATTATGTTATCCTTCATTGAAAGTAAAACTGTCTTTTTTATATAGCTCTTCAACAACATAAAATACAACGACACAACAATCTTATTTAAAGGACAATAACATCTAAAACAACGACAGCTAACAACAACTAAAACATGTTTTGCTTCGCCTCTACCTTCATACAAAACATGTTTGTAATTAGTTACCTCGAGGCTCGTCAGTGAAGAAGGTAACTAATTAACTTAGTTGCTAGTATTGTATTGGGCGAAATATTTTTTTATTTTTTATTTTTTAAAGTGTTTTGACTAGTACTAGCAACTAAATTTTTGAAAAACACAGGTGACACTTATATTTTAAAAACCCTTACTCCTTACTCTTTTTTTAAACCTTTTTTTATTTTAAAAGCCTTACCTTCAAAAATTTCGATTTTTGCAGTTTCTGAAGAAAGCATACGCCGAAACTGAATCAATGTTGGCTTAGGATCAGCTGCCTCCTCAGTTTCCGCTGGTTCTACCTAAGGTACTGACAACGTATCTCTGTGTCATGCCACATTTTCTCATGTACATACACCATCTAGTCACATCGCCTCCTACCAGCCCACAGTTGAACTCGCCCTTCACGCGAATAGGATGAGCAGCGCTCTTGAGTTCAACCTTTTTATACTTGCCGATTGAGCTGTTTTAGGTTTATTTATTTATTGTTTAGTATTTAATTAGTCACTATTATCGTGAAGCGCGGTCAGAGGAGGTGCGGTTGTGCACCCCATTCCGAGCTTTTCGTTAGGACATCCTGCCTAGGGCAGCCTTCCATTCCTAGTTAGTCGACGAACTGGTACCAGACCTTTAAAGGAAGGATAAAACACTGACTCGTTCATCGGCTGGCCACCATAAATATAAGGATAAAGAACGGTGCGCCACGCATTCTACTTCTGCGGGATATCGTGGAGGCGACATGAATGCGTATTTGGCCATACAGTGACTTGCGGTGGCCAGCCGATGAACAAGTCAGTGCTTCATCCTTCCCAGACAATTCTGGTACCAATTCACCGACCCCGTTGGACTGAGCGGGAAATCCGAACCAGGAAGCTGGTATCGGGTGCAGGCGACAGTCGGCGCCTCCTCCGACTGCGCTACACGCGCCCACCATAAGTCACTTTATGGGTAATATGCGCATTTAAGTTGCCTCCACAACATCCTGTAGAAGTAGAATACGTGACGCATCTTTAAAGGAACTGATTAACACCATCCCGTTCACTTCACATATTCTGGGAGTATGCTGTGCAAATGTGGGTTAGGCTTCTCGTTTTGGCTCCTCTGCTACAGCGCCAGTTTTGAACTCGTACATGTAAACATCGTGAATCCGCACTCAGTGCGTCAGAGAAATCCATTAGGAATTCGTGGATATTCTCTTCTTCTATGAATTTTCGAATGATATTTATTGTTTCGTAAGTATCAATTGCATTTGCTTTCAAAATTTTTTATACGAAATGCTCTGTAAAAATAACGAAATCTTGCCCCCATAGCCACGTTTCGCTTTAGTTTCACGCAGCTGAGTTACACGTTCAAGCTAAAGAGATAAATTAGCAGACTTCCAGATAAGGGTTTGCTTCCAGAGTAATAAGATTTTTTGACTTCTTTTTCCATTACTGTCTACTCTTCTGCAGATCTTTAACTTTAGATTGAGACTTTTAACTGATCCTTCCCGCGTTCTTCTGCTTCATCGCTAGCATTTGCCTTCTGTAAAAGTGTCAGTGTCACAGACGTCAGGACTATACTGATCACTCGAGTTGCTACCGCGACCAGAAGTCGTCACGGGTTCATGCTTATCAGCTTGCAGCTATTTTCTGCCATAGATATGACGACAGCCGCAGGCCAAATCGAGCGTGCTTTCCGCCGACGGTCTTCCTTTATTCAAGAACAACGCCGTGAGAAACGCGATCCGTTCGAGCAGCTTGACGAGGTCGAAGTTGACGTCGTCGACGTGAAGCCTAAACCGGTAAGTGTCTTCTGCTGGTACACCTATATTCGACATAGCCATTCATACCGCCAAAGCGAACATGTTATCTTTGCCTGTTATAAGCTTTGATTAATGAGTCCATATTGCTGTGTCAAACGAAGTCGTAAGGTGGACCAGTTTATTGAGTGGCCTAACGTTTCGACCTGTTCTTCGCCTTCAGATGTCCTCTGATCCAGCGTTGAAACAGAGCGACGTCGCTACCGCTGACCACTCTGTAACTAACGTCAGCGGTAGTGACTTCGCTCCGCTTCAACGGTGGATCAGCGGGCCTCTGAAGACGACGAACAGGTCGAAACGTTAGGCCGCTCAATAAACTGGTCCATCTTGTAACCTCGTTTGGCACAGCAATATTAACACACAAAGAAAAATGCCGAGGTTTTACGAAGAGAGAACTTGGTTGTTGCTTTGATTAACTTTGTTCATCACCATCACGGCCACCGATATCTCCAATCCACAACTATCGTTAGAATGTCGCATTGTTTTTGGCTGAGTAATTAAACTTTTTTAAAGTAAGTAATAAATAAAGCACGGCGATATAAAAGAAATTACTGCTTACGATAGTGTTTTGTTTGATTAACGTTCCGGCTTTTCGCCTTCGTCAGAGTCTGAAAATTAAGAAGCAAAGTGATCCGACCAGTCCCAACTTCCTTTTTAGGCTACAAGGCAAATCAAGCGTAGCAAATCATTAACAATTAAAAAATCCTGAAGTGAAACGAAAGGATGGATGCCTGACCACTACGAATGGGTTATTTCCCCTCCTCGACCTTAGCAGAGTCTGACTACAACGTCTTCAAATCGTTATCAATCTTCAAGCCGGGAAGGCTCCTCGGCAAGGTTTTCTTGGAAAACATCCGCAAAAGAAGAAGACAGTTAGGAGCAGCTGATGCTCTGCGTTGTTAGTTCAGCCCAGTTACACTGCTCCTCTTGGATACCTACGATGTCGAATTTTCTAGACCCTCCGCGTCCTAGCCACAGAAACCGTAGCAGGCTAATAATACCCCGAAGTTTCCAAATGGATCTATACTGCCCAACCTTTTAGCGATCTTCACGCTATAAGTCGGCAAGTGTCTGTGTCGCCATGATATCGATGAAGCCAGAGCGAGTCGATGCTGATCTCGAGTTTCCTCGGCCGACAGTGCACCGATGTGGAGGTGCTTCTCGATTCGTTGTCGAGCGAAGCTGTCAGCAAGACTCCCTGGACCCAATGGAGCTGCAGAGTATACGGTATTTCGCTGCTTCTTAATTATTTATTAATTTATCTGGCATGAACATAGTCATCCATCAAATCAGTGATCCCCCATATTGTTACATAAACAAATAACAGATCAGATGTGAAAAAAATGACAGTAAGCATAGCACAATTAACACTAACATAGCACTATCTTGCTGCGAATCATTAACGTCTTGGACGAACTCGCAGCCAAATTGACGACATCTTCATGATTACTTAGTAATATGTTCAGCTCTTTGAGACTGGGTCTACGGAGAAAATGCCCGAATCTCACGGAGCGCGTTGCGTGCGGAGAAAATGCCCGCGACCAGGGGAGAAAATGCCCGCGACCGGGGGAGAAAATGCCCGCGACCAGGGGGAAAAAATGCCGGGGTTGACGAGAAGAATCTATAGCACACCATTATGGTGAACAACAAAAGCGCCGAAATAAAGAAAACAACTTTGAGCGGTAAACACCACTTAGGAAACTAAGAAAAGTTTTGAAACTGTGGAGAAAAACCGTACATTAGGAGAGCCTTAACCGGACGTAGCGTTATTATTATACAATGGTCTATTTCAGCAACGTTTCATTCGTATCAAAACTATAATAAGAAATTGATCGCAAAATTTCATGTTCGAAAAACACTTTATATTACGAGAAGGTGCCTTGAAAGATTTCTGGCGAGGTGCTACACCGTAGGTTCTGGTCATTTTAATAGGGTTTTTAGTAAAACCTCTGTTGCAACTAACCATTCAGGTATGTGGAACTATCAGAAAAACAGCAGTAAAGCGAACAAAAATAAATAGAAGTCCCACACTGGCAAAAACTTTAATAAAAAAGAGCACAACAAGTATTTACGATATCAACGGTGTATCAGATGAAAACCACTTGAAAAGCAATGAATGTTGAAATATCTATGTTCAAATCCTGTTTTAGTAAAGAAGGAAATGATGGGTCAAAAATGAAGACTTCATCAGAAAGACTCAGTAAAACCTCAGTAAAACCTAAAAACAAAATTTCAAATAAATTCCTAAATAAGTTCTGCCATTTTTTAATTTTCTACTTCTCGTGACTTTGAAGTGTGTGTACCTTACTGCTCACTCCATGTGGCTCAAAAACAAACTCAAAAATTGAGGCGACCTACAGTTCCGCAGCTCAACGAAAACTAATTCTAAATTACCAGGTTCCGTTGTTGTGCTTGTTCTCTAGTTTACGTGCTAGAAATTGAGATCTGGGCGAAAACGCTTCTTTCGCTCTGCTCAGTGCTTTCAAGGGCACTAGTTAAAAGTTCCGACACCACCGACAAGACTTCGGTCGAAAAAAATTTTTTCGCTGAAACTTTGTCTAGGGGGGTTATTTGGGGTGCTGATCACGAATCTGAGATCCGTTTTTCGTTTTACGCTGGAGTTTGGGCGCAATCGGTGACCATTACCTTACTCACCGGTACCCACCGTAACCTACCGTACTCCAGCGTAAAACGAAAAACGGATGTCATATTCGTGATCAGCACCTCAAATAACCCCCCTAGCCAAAGTTTGGGCGAAATCGGCGATCATGACCTTGGCAGCCTTAGTCACCCGTACCTACCGTAACCTACCGTAATCGGCCGTAATTTTGAAAACGGATGTCAGATTCATGATCAGCACCCCAAATAACCCCCCTAGACGATGTTTCAGCGAAATCGGTGACCCTACCTGGACCACCCATGTTAACGGTATGGGTGGTCTCCGGCCGGATCGTGAAAAACGGATGTCAGATTCGTGATCAGCACCCCAAATAACCCCCTAGACAAAGTTTCAGCGAAAAAAATTTTTTGACCGAAGTCTTGTCGGTGGAGTCGGAACTTTTAACTAGTGCCCTTTCAAGTGTTCTCATCACATCAAACACCGTTGCTACTAATTTAAACGTTGGGCATGCCTGTTATAAAGAGAATCTTTCCTCTTATTCTCCAAAGCTTCTCTATCACGGTGAGGCCATCAAGTCTGTTAGGGAATCCAAATGATGGTGCCACAGTTTCAGTTGCCACGCCCACGATTTCTCATGCCCTTTCCTCGACGGCATGAGAAAAATACCGTTTCCCTGTCCACGTGATTATCATGTGTTTTGTTGTAGTGGTTGTTGTAGTGGAGCCTATCGAAAATCGTTCAGTGGCCGCAGATGTTCTCTCCCCTGGCTGTGGACATTTTCTCCCAGGCTGCGGGCACTTTCTCCTCCGGTCGCGGGCATTTTCTCCCCTGGTTGCGGGCATTTTCTCGCACCGAAACAGACGCGGTGCGGTTCGGGCATTTTCTCTCGTAATCGTCCTACTCATAGTCTGAAATGCGCAAAAAATGCTGTGGGGTCAATCGAAGGAGAAATCGTAGTAATCTTAAAGAATCTTAAACAATATGGCCATTTCGACTTTTCTTCGACTACGGAGGCAAGATAACTTAACTATTTAGTCCTGTATGGACCTCCAGGTAATTGTCATATTTGGCTCGAATGCACTTTGGAAATGAATTCCCGGATTTTCCTCGGGATTTTTCGATCTTCTTATCATGTTACGGGAAAAGAAAGGGCATAAACGAGAACATCGTGAAATAGTTGATCTTCGAAAGTTCTTCTGCTTTCCATAAATGAACTGTGACATTTATAGTAGCTATCGGATCCTTGCCCGATTGAAGGTAAATAGGCGAGGTGGAAAGCTCCTAGCCATTCGTAGCCCCTGCGCACCGCTGCTTGTTCGTTTCACGTACCGCTGGCTCTTTCTCTTATCAACGTCGTCATCCGCATTAGCACCAGTTAGAACACCTGGATGTGACACAACCCTGTTGTGACACATCCGATAAATACCAAATTTGCGAATTAAGAGTTACCCCCAAAAACTTAGTCAATACATATGATCCTACTATATATAAGCGAGAACGGTCGTTTGTCAGTGGGTGAGTGAGTGCGCGTGTGTGTGGGTGTGTGTGTGTGTGTTTGTTTGCACAGAAGTGCTGAAGGAGTGTGTTGGGAGGAAGTATGGGGAAGGGGGGAGCTGTAGTTGTCACCAGTTGTCAACTGTTGCAGTTGTCGACAGGCGTCCATGTTCCGACGACATGTTGCCAATGTCGCGCAAAGGACGTTCAGGTTGAGAAGAGTGTCGCCGATGTCGCGCAAGGGATGTTCGGATTCAGACGACGTGTCACTGTTGTCGCGCAAAGCAGGTCCGGCTTGAGAAGACATGTCACCGACGTCGTTCATCAGGTGCCTGGATTCTGAAGAGGTGACACCAATGTCGCGAAAGGCCTTCCAGATTCAGATGGCATGTTACCAGTCAAGGTGGGACCAGCAATGGGGACCGGTGAGAGGGGATCCAGTGAACGGGGAACCGGTGAAGGAGGGGAGAGGGGTCCAGTGAAGGGGGACCGGTGAAGGAGGGAAGGGGTCCAGTGAAGATGGGACCGGTGAGGAAGGGACCAGTAATGGGGACCGATGAAGCCGGGGGGGGGGGGAGTGGTGCAGTGAAGGGTGGACCGGTGAAGGAGGGGGAGGGGTCCAGTGAAGGGGGGAATGTTGACCAGTGAAGAGGGAACGAGGTGAAGGGGGGACCGTTGAGGAAGGGAGCAGTAATGGGGACCGGTGAATGGGGGGAAGGGGTCCAGTGAAGGGGGACCGAAAAAGGGTTGACCAGTGAAAGAGGGAACCAGGTGAAGGGGGACCGGTGAGGAAGGTACCAGCAATGGGGACCGGTGAATGGGGGGGAAGGACCCCAGTAAAGGGGGATCGGGAAAGAGTTGATGAATAAAAGGGGGACAGTGAGGGTGGGACCAGTAATGGGGATCGGTGAAGGATAGGATGACCAGCGAAGAGGGATCAGTAAAGGGAGGTCCAGTGAAGGCGGGATCAGTAGTAGGGACCGACGAAGGGGTAGGGGGACCAGTGAAGGGTGAACCGGAAAAGGGCTGACACCAGTGATAAGGGACCAGCTGAGGGGGTCCAGTGTGAAGGTGATCGACCTGTTTTGTCCTATTCCGCTATATTCTATATAGCAAAACCAGTTTTTTTTAATGAGTGAGAGAAAGCCTAAAGAGAACAAGAAGACGTTCGGGGTGTTCTATTCTCCGGCTTTGGGGCGAAGCCCCAACCAGACGTTTGGCGGCCAGCAGGCCGTTGAACGTCTGGTATAGAAATATATGGGATACAACTAACTCTTGTCGAAGCTAATTTGGCTGCTTTCAAAAAAAAACTCGCGAAACTGAAGGTCTCTAACTATTCTCCGTAACATCCTCATGACTGACAGTTTAGTTCCAGATTGCGAGGGCTGTCGACTTCTGAAGTGTTTCACGAACCGCCCAAGATGTACGTCTACACAGAGCGACCGCCACAGCAATATCGTAAGTGTTTTACTGCCCCTTCTCAACTCTCATGTCGACGTCTCCATTTGCAGCGATAAGGAAGGTGTCCCAACCGGCCACTATCGCCGCGTTCGTCAAGAAGCGAAAGCACACCCTGTGTGCGTGGGCGTTTGGCATCGTAGCAATCAGCCTCATCACTACCATCATCGTGCTGCAGATGAGCGGCAGTCTGGGCTGAACAGAGTGCTAGCTCATCGACTGATCTATTTTGAAGGAGACCGCCACAGCAGGAAGAAGCTCATGACTGCTTCGATAGCGCTGGCAGCAGAGCTGGTGACAGACATATCCGCCGTCGTTCTTCAGATTCTCGATGTTCGCACTCCTTCGCAGGGACATTTCGACTGTACTTTGTTGTAGCTAGCTCTTTGGCATTCCGTAATACATTGATCTGGTCATTGGTTCTGGGTTTGGTGCAAAAATGTTGGCCGCCATCGCACTGTATGGATTTCTCTCAAGTCTGTTGGACGTACATACTGGCATTGTTAGGCTCATGCAAATACTAATATCGGCGATTGTTTTCTGTTCTGTCCTCATTGACTCTAGAAATTCACACGAAAATTGTCGTACACCTTGGGTGACGGTAACTTTAAGATGTCATTTTGATTATTCATTCTTAATAATAAATATGAAACTCATACTACAAAAATTGAAGGCTATAGAGTTGTTTATAAGGCTTCCTCATGTCTAGCTATTTCTATCGAAGTGAAGGTAGTCACAATTTTAACGGAAACTGATCTGCTAAAAATTTAGCAATTATTTAACAATCATTGTTGAGTTTAACGATTCACTTCCCGAGAACAAGTATAATTTTGGGCTTGTTATGGCTAATATAATAAAATGTCTTTATAAGAATAAACACATGCATTATACGGGTTTTGGATCATATAATATCAGCCTGCTTCGGTTCATTAAAACGGTTATTGCAAACATTTGTAGCAAGGGTTTAAATAAGGATCAATATTATTTAATCATACCGATTTTGGCTATCAATAATATATATGGGAAATTAAGCGCAGTCGGAGGTGGCGTCAACTGTCGCCTGCACCCGATACCAGTTTCCTGGTTCGATATTCCCGTCCAGGCCAACCAAGCCTTCCATCCCTCTGAGGACGGTGAATTGGTGCCAGACTTGTCTGGGAAGGATAAAGTGCTGACTTGTTCATCGACTGGCCACCGCAAGGCATTGTATGGCCAAATACGCATTCAAATCGCACCCACGACATCCCGTAGAAGTAGAAAGCATGGTACATCCTAAAAGGGATTGAATAACGCCGTTATTTATCGCTATACTATGTTTGGGAAAGCCAAGGTAGTGTGCTCCAATGCTACCCTTTGATCAGGATGCGCTCACTGACTACAATACCGCTCGCGCCGCATGGTCAAAGGTGGGATTTGCGACACCACAATAGCTTCGCAAAGCGTCGCATGCTCATAACTCCTTCATTTTTAGGTTTCTTGAGAAAAAGTTAGCACCATTCGATACGTCTCTTCGAGGTCTACACAAATGTCTATACAACCTTACCGGAACATCCACATTTTCGCTGTGGGTGGCTCAAAAATAACTGGAGCGGGCTTTTGCAATTAGAGCAGCTTATTTCCCAGGGCATTCGTGTCTCGGAGTACCGCAAGCATGGTGTACGTTGCCTGTACGCTGTCATACCAGGAATGCTCCGAGAGTGCGCCGTGCACAGTGAACACAGAGTCGAACCTATCAATCGAGTGGGCAAGCGCATGTCCACTGCGCTTCTATCTTCTCTTTCTGGGAAATACGAAATCCTCTTGACTATTTCGAACCGTTAAGAGGATGTTGTCAGAAATTTCCAGACACCCCACTCAGGATTATCTACAATCTGTCCCAGCGAAACTTTGGTGTGTGCCGTGTACAATGCGTACAGAAAAGAACCTTTCAATCGAGGAGGAGTGGACAGCTTGTAGACTGAGCGTTTAAGGAGTGTCATCAGAAATTTCTAGCCGTGCTCCTTAGCATTTGCCCGAATCTGTCCGGCGAGGCTTTGGAGTGCGCCGTGAACAATGCGTAACCAATCGCAAATTGCACGCGCGGGCTTGTTCGGAGCACAATAACTCCGTCAAGTTCGAATCGTTTCGGCTGCAGCTTGTGAGTCTTGTAGGTACACCATGCCTGAGGTACTCCGAGAGCACGCATGCCCTAGGAAATAAGCTGCTGTAATCGCAAAAGCCCGCTCCAGTCATTTTTGGGCCACCCACAGCGAAATTGTGGATGTTCCGGTAAAGTTGTATACATGTTCGTATAGACCTCGTAGAGACAATCGAATGGTGCCAAACTTTTTTCAAAAAACCTAAAACTGAAGGAGTTATGAGCATGCGACGCTTTGCGACGCTATTGTGGCGTCGCAAATCCCACCTTTGACCGTGCGAGCGGTATTGTAGCAAACCTAGTTTTTACGATTCTTTCTCCTAAAATGTGGCTTTGCACATTAAATTTTTTATAATCCTTTTTTAACTTGTTCCTCTTTAAGTAACTTGATCTCCTACTCATTTCTTTCATTGGCACTCCTCCCTTTCACTGTTCAGTCACGGGAGATGTACTGCGCAAAGGTTCGTCCGAGTTAGAGGAAACGAGGCTTTTAAGGCCCTCTACAGAAAACCCCTCCTTTTGCAAACAAAGGAGTTAAAAGAGGTTTCTTTAAGTCGATGAAAAGATTGAACTCTATTTGGATACTGCTACAAGTCATTATCCATTCAAACATTCATTTCACATGTAATCCCATAGCTACCCAGGCTAGCATGGCTTTTGTTGGGATCACATTTCTGAAACATCTCTCCAGATAGAACAGTTTAATCCTTATTCAAAGAGATAAGTTCGTGATCATCATTAGCTAAAGTAGGGACTACGACTTCACTTCCAAAGCCAGTGCGAATAAACTGCTTGAAGAAAATTGCTCTTGTATCCTTAGACTGGCGCGTGTAGCGCAGTCGGAGGAGGCGCCGACTGTACGTGCACCCGATACCAGGTTCCTGGTTCGGATTTCCCGCTCAGGCCAACGAAGCCTTCCATCCCTCCGCGGTCGGCTAATTGGTGCCAGACTTGTCTGGGAAGGATAAAGCGCTGACTTGTTCATCGGCTGGCCACCGTAAGTCATCGTATGGCCAAGTACGCATTCAAATCGCCTCCACGATATCATGTAGAAGTAGAATGGCGCATCCCAAAAGGGATTGAATAATGCCGTCCTTTATCCTTTATCCTTTATTCTTAGGCTTCGTTACCTTAGTTCCAGTACGTATATTGTACTGAAGAAGATCTTGACCATGTTTAGGACACAAAGTCTCATATGAGGCCCAATTCTCATGTACATATACTAGTAGCAAGCGCATTCCTGAATTGAAACAATTGAGGTGCATCACAGTACTTTTTCTTTTTCTTTCTCGTTCTAGAAGCCTAACTAGGGGACGGTTTTTTTTTACTTTGGTGCATTTCATTCGCCTGAGTGATATGCCGGCATAAATTGTTGATATTGTCTTGCCTATTGTTGCAACTTTTTAAAGCACGGTTTGGTTTCCCAGGTTTCTGATCAAATTTCAAAGCAGTCCTACCTGAATTTAACAATAAATAACTGAGCTACATATTGCAAATAGTACAGAGTGTAGCGTGCGTAGTTAATGTTTCATCGCTCGCGCTGGAATGAGTCCTATTTTTCGTATTTTAAACTCTTGTTTGGGGATTTAAGCTACGGAACTATTGCGATAAACGCAAAGAGTACATGTAAAATAGAATTCAAGAGCAGCTACCAGATTTACGGTAGCAGCATTACTCTAAGCACAGAAGCCCATGGGCTCCTAGAAGACACATTGGAGAATGAACAAAAAGCATCTCTGACAGTCGTTTCGTTCTGATGCTCCCATTCCGACTGCATAAAAAAGCCAAAGCAGAAAAAACTTCCGATGTAAAGCAGCCCAAGCTGCCGCAAAAGTTCGTCCTTTCATCCTACTGTTTCCCTCATTCCCCCTCCTTCATGCTGCCTCAGTTCGCTTTCCTTCTTTTCAATCTCGAATGGCCTCTTCACACGAATGGTGCTAATGCGAGCCTCAGTACTTGTTGAACAGCTTGCTACATTGCACTGAAACATGTGAATAGAAAAATATTAGGGTGGGCCAAAAGTAATGAAACAATTTCAACAAATTTCTTTATCTCTTTATAACTCAATTACAACTCAACGGGGCTAAGGAATGTATTTGCCATTACGATCGATGACGTTGCTGCCATCGATCAGCCAACTTCCTGATCCCATCCCTCCGACAAAAGGCATCTCTGACAGTCGTCTGCTGAACTGCTTAGGCCTGGTGCTGGTCCACTGCTCGATATGTTTATCGAGGTCTGCTTGGGTCCTTGTGTCCCTTCCGACCATGAAGTCCTATAGGCTCAAGAAGTAGCGGTAGTCGCATGGAGAGATGTCCGACGAATACGGTGTGTGAGGCATGTAAACGTAGCCCAGCTGAGCAAGCACATCCGGGGTCACTTTTGCCCGATGGGGAGCGGCGTTGTCGAAGAGGAGGAGCTTCTTCAGGCGCTGAGACCGAATAAGTGTGAGTCGCCGGTCCATCTCTTCTACATAGTTCGTTCACCATAGCCTTGGAATCCATCGTCCTGCTGTTCGAGAACAGCTTCCAGTATACCGGTCCATGGGCGCACACTCAAATGCTCAGAAGGTGCTTCACGCCGTGAACATCCCGCCGAATGAAGGTCGGTAACAGGTCACCAGGCCTCAGCCAGACTCGCTGCTTGGCAGGGTTAAGGTAGAAGACGTTCTTCTCATCTTGCGTGACTATTGAGTCCAGGCTGCTCGGGGTTGGGAATTGGGCGAGATTTGCGCGACACAGGTCGACTCGTCAGACTGGGGTTTCGGCATGATACAGACTGGGGTTTTGGCATGCTTCTGGAAAGAGCGAATGTGGTCACTTCTCAGTTACTTCTGGCCTTCAGTAAGTATCAAACAAACATACAAATACGAGAAGCACGAAGCCGGACTCCAGTCACGACGTATATGGCACGGCATGGAGAGTCTCATTACTTCTGCCCCCCCCCCCCCCAAATAATAAACGAAGAAGTCGCTATTTTTATTCCATTCTCCACTACAACAAGACCTGATAGCCATCTTGTATGACTGACTCCTCAAAGCGAAACCCATGTCTGTGACCTCAGCCGGTTCGAAGGCAAAAGGCTAATCTCGGACTCCCATTGAATGTAAACAGGTAACATGCATATTAAGGAGTTTTTGAGTTGTGTCTTTTCATACTGTGGCTACAACATAGCGAACTAGCAAAGGTATACAAATACTCTTTATTTAGATTCCATAGGAACATAGTATTGATTTTGACTATTCAAAAACAGGAACACAAAATCAAGAACAATCCCATCAAGATAATTGATTTTACGATGCTCGGCGCTTCGTTCAATCGATATATCGATCGGTGAGCAGGTGCGATGGCACGCGCCATTCGCGTCAAGTCCAAATTGCAGAGGTGATGCTGGCACAACCACTGGTCAACGCCGAGGATGTGACGATGACCGCTCTGAAATCGGCTACTGAGCTGGAAACGATAGCTAGTAAAGCCTTTGCAGACCTTCAAATGGCTCCAGCTGTTACGCTCGTTCACAGACAGACATCCTTTCGTGTACTTGCCCTTGTGCTTCTGGACGAAGCAGTAGTCTCCGTCACAGAAGTGTTTCGTGTCGACCTAGAAGGGATAGTTAGTTCCATAAACCTTTTCACTGCTTTTCTGAAGTGACTCACCACACTTTCATTCTTGGCTCCATGTGAGATGTAGCAACGAACGGGTCCAGCTTGAACCACAGGCAGTTTAGTGTTGCAATGACTCTGAAACAGCCAGAATTTGAGACACTTGAAAGCGCATCATGGTTGCTTTTGCAGACACACCTTCGAGCAGAAGCAGTCGGTTACGCTCTCCCTCGGCTGATACTGAATTCGATAGCAGCCGTTCGCGTAGAGCCCCGGGAAGTCGATGGTGTTCCTGAGTCGCAAGTCGAAATCGAACTCGATCTTGTCACCGCAGTTGTAGACCGTCAGCACTTCGGGAGGCAGGTCGCCCGAATACGTCTGTAAACTCTTTGGGTGAGGAGCACCAAACATGTACCATTTTCACGTCAAATCAGACCCTTTCAAGCCGAACTGCATACTTTTCACGTCGAATTGGACACTCTTCTAGCGAGCTTGACGCCTACGAAATCAAACTGAACATTTTCATTCAAAACTAGCGCCTTTCAGATTAAACTAGAGACTCTGCGACGGTTAGAACGTTTATATTTGAAAGAAAATTTAGTATTATATGTAGTAGGATAGCTTAAGTAAAACTTTTATCTTTACTTCGAAAAATAAACACTTTACAAAAACTGAAACAGTATATTTATTCATTTACTGGGACCGATAAATTAAAGACAATTTCAAAGAAAGTTACTCCAAATTTTCCTCGAGTGAAAAAATATTTCAGCACTGTTGAAGAGCCTCTACAGGGTTGCTCCTAATTATTTGCGCGTAGTTCATTACTAACAACTTCAACAAAAGACAACAGTTATACTCCTATATAGAGCAATGCCTAACAATCATTCACTCGACAAGATGTTCGAAATGAGCTCCTTTTGCAGCAATACAGGCCTTCAGTCTCTTCTCCTCCGACATCACTGTGGGCCGCAGGCAGGTGACGTCGATATCGTCCCACGCCTTCTGAAGTGAAGCTTTGAGAGCGTTCAAACTTTGGAGACTCTCCGAGGAGACCTTCTGCTGCAAGCAGCCCCACACCGCGAAATCCATCGGATTCAGATCAGGCGAGTTAGGTTCCCAGATGTCCTTCGTCCAATAGCCAGGGAAGTGACTCTCGCAGAATGCCAGTGTGGATCTCGCAGAATGAGCAGGTGCCCAGTCCTATTGGAGCACGCATTGACCACTGACAAAATTTTCAGCAACCCAGGGAAGAAGAACATCGCGCAGGTTGTTTTCTTGGTAGACTTCAGTGTTGATTTTCACTGTACGGTAGACGAGAACCGTAGGTGCCTTCTTGTCCAGGATAATGCCAGTCCATACCATTACAGACTTCGGAAAAAGAGTCCTGTTGAGAACACAACGTTGAGAAGACCTGTTTCTGGATGGAGGCAGCAACTGACGTAGATTCTGTGAGTTGTGGGCCACTTCAATGGTAAAAATCTTCTCGTCTGTCCAGATGACGTTTGACAAGCGGGCCTGCTGGATCTCCTTTAGCAACAACTTGAATTTTCCAACCTAATCTGCATGGCAGCTTCCGTAAGGGCTTGTCCGCAATGAAGACGATAACTGCGAAGCCCAAGATCCTGTTTTACGATCGTCTGCGTTGTTATGCGGGAAACACTAAGGTCTACGGCCATCTGATTCATGCTAACTTCATTGTTCCGGTCAATTCTCTTCTTGATGACCTTTCGAAGCCAAAGAGTGTTCGCAGTTCGTAGTCTGGCAGATCTCTTCCTCGGTTCGACCGTTCCTTCCTCCCTGTACTGTTCCACAATGTGTTGGACTGTTCTGGCAGAAATTTGAAGTCGTCGAGCGATCTCTGCTGCAGAATATCCTTTATCGGTGAGATGAGCGATGGTGGAACGATGTGGTGAAGCTCTCATTGTCGAGGGTATTGAGTGTGTCACCTTGCTTGATTTCTGTAAATACTTCCTACATTCTAGAAAAGTCTTAATAGTTGATCTCCGCCATTTTCAAAAATACAGTAGCGGTTTGAATTTCGCGCAAAAAATTAGGAGCCACCTGTAGTTTAACCTATGTAGGAGACGCCCGTTGTGATTTGGTAGATGATCAGTTTGATTTTGAAAGCGTCAAACCTGCTTAGAATCGTGTCCATTTTGATTTGAAAAGTGTCCAATTGAACTACAAGATGGTATGTATGCGGTGGAATACTTACCTCTGTCCGACTCATGTGGCAGTAGTTAGACGAGCACACGTTTTCGCGCTGAGCACCCATCATTCCAGTCCCAGTCTGAAGAACAAAATAAGCCCGCTATTAGATATTTACAGTCAATAATAAAGGCGAACTTGAAGACAGAATCAAGTAGACGGATTTTAGATTAAGACAAGGCACGGTGATAGTTAGCTCATTTGAAGAATATGTCATGCATGCTTCTTCTCCGAGATCTTTCTGGGGCAGTTTGACTGAATATGCATCTGACCTACTTAACGATGCGGGACTGCCGGCAGCCCCTGGTGAACTTCATAATATGGACAGCATGACTATCGCCAACGCTCATTTTCCACCTTGTATCCGCGAAAAGTATACAACTAACAAGGGAAGGGTCTGAAGTGTATGTCTGAACGGGGGGAGCGAGTCGTATAGGGAAAATCCTCACCCCTCAATTAGTACAAAAATGTGTTTATTTTTTGCCAAGTCGCTAAACCCAAGGAGTATGGGGTCACAATGGGATACAGCGCAATACGCGTTTGGGGGTCTTGTACGCCCGCGATGCGTCTGCAGCCAGTGACTCGGAACGCAGTTGGATAGAGGGTTGACTCGTGCGAGGGAGATTAGGGGTTGGCTCCTCTGCGCTGCTGCACTTTTGCATTTCAACTGATTGGTAGAGGTTTGTGGGATTCTGACGTATATACCATACGTTTTCTGCTCATTTTTCCACCTGTACGCTGTGGTATTCAACATGGTGATAAATGTTCAACACCAGTGATACACAGGTACAAAGTGCGTGAAGCACCACTGGGCACCTTACGGGTAGCGTATAAGGGCTACAGGCTCCTCACAGTCTGTTTCCATACATGGACCAAAGGCCTCGGGAAAAACCATCCTGCTCGGATTTTCAAAGGAGACCACGTTGTGACGTTGGAGGTGGTTCAAATGAGAAATTCAAATGAGAAACGAGGTCTGTGGATCCCGCAAATTGACCTTAACGGCATCGATACACTCCTTCCCTCAAGTCTGCCTGTCACCTGGGAATCAGTGGTCTGCTGAAGGTTTTCTAGAGCCAAACACCAACAATGTCCGCCGACGGTCGAGAGGTGATCCACCTGCTCACGCTGAAGAGTGGGCCACCTTTAGACAAGGAATCTTCGAGGGAAGAAATCAAGCTGGCCGAACGGATGGCCAGCATACCCAAGGACTTCGAAGCACCTCGACTTGAAGTTGGCGAAGACGAACAGCTGGAAGTGGTGGAAGAAGAAGAGGAAGATTGGGATCCGCAAGATGAGCTGATGGACGTGGAGAGGGAAGTAAGCAGTGGGCATATGATAACGTTTTTGGGTGGAACTCTTGTTTCGGAGGCAAGGGTACGTCTTCAACTGGATTTCGGTTGCGTGCATATAACCATGGAGGAAGACACCGCGATTCACTACACAGGCACTTTGTACCTGTGTATCACTGGGTCTGAACATTTATCACCATGTTGAATGCCACACCGTACAGCTGAAAAAATGCGCAAAAACGTCTGAAAAGTGGTATAGACGTCGGAATTCCCCAAAATCTCAACCTATCAGTTGAAATGCAAAAATGCAGCAGCGCAGAGGAACCAAACCCCTGACCTCCCTCGCACGAGCCAATAATCTACCCACCTGCGCTCCGAGCCACTGGCTGAAGCCGCGTATAAGACCTCCAAACGCGTGCTGCGCCATATCCCATTGTGATCCCCTGCTCCTTGGGTTTAGCGACTTGGCAAAAAATAAACATATTTTCATACTAATTGAGGGATGAGGATTCTCCCTATATGACTCGCTTCCCCCGTTCAGACATACGCTTCAGACCCTTACCTTGTAAGTTACATCAGAAACTTTTACGGCTCACCACTTTGCTGACGCACTCAACGTCAGGCAGGCGAACAACGGGCAAAGGCCTGACAACGTTGTCGATCCTCTCGACACGGTTGCAGAGGTCGCCGTCGCTGAAACAGAGTGAGACACTGTGGCATCCTGCAGAAGCTGCGAGCATGTGCTCCTTGTCACTCACTTGCATACGCACAACGTTGCTCCCAGATAATTGCTTCGACAGCCGATTTTTGCGGTGAAGTGCTGATCGACGCCAGACACACACCCCTGAATTGTTCGGGACTCGTCTGATTCTTGCCACGACACACGCCACAACGTCGGGAAGGGTTGCTTCGGCCGACAATTGCTTCCGCTGTTTTTCTTCGGCCGACTTGCGGAAAAAACAATCACTCTAGAGCAGCGCCTTGAGCTCTGAGATACATTGTACCCCTCAGAGTTGCGGTAGAGATACGGTCGAGCAATAGGCGAGTAAGGACACGAAGAAGCTCCGGTTCTGGGTGGAAAATGCCACCCTGTACACTCTCTGATTTCCAAAATTCTACTACTCATCTGCAGAATAAATTAAGGCATCTACACAACAAAAAAATGATAACAAGAGAGAGAGGATTCTAAACTGATTCCGAGATCTACCGCTCACTGATTCGCAATGGGTTGTTCGATAATTATTCCCGTTTTTCATATCTTTTGACGTGAATTTATTTATATTAACAACAAACATTAATCAATGTTGACCATTTTGTTGAGTGAGTTTTTCTCATCTTTCGGTGAGTTGAAAAATTTTACGTTCGAAGAAGCCTTGGTTTTGGAAAGCGAAGGACTGGTGCAACTTATTTTTGACAGCTTGATAGGAATCAAAAGTTTCACCAATCAAATAGTTTTGAAGGAGGCGGAACAAATTGTATTTGGATGCAGCTAAGCTAGGGCTATACGGTGGGTGTGGCATCAATTCCTAATTGAGCTTTGATAGTTTTTGACGAGTTATCAAAGAGGTGTAAGGTCTGGCGTTATCATAACGGAACACCACGCCCTTGCGATTGGCCAGTTCAGAGCTTTTTCTCCTGATTTTCTCGTTCAGTTTCGATAGCTGGCGAAAGTAGACATTCGATTCACTAGTTTGACTTCTTGGAAGCAGCTCAAAGCAGACTATACCTTTGTAATCCCACTGCACAAAAAATAGTCTTCGTTTGGTGAATGTTGACTTTGGATGTCGATTGTGGAGGCGTATTTTGTTTGGTCCGGGATTGCTTCTACACTACCGTATTATAAGCTGTCCTCTTTTCATCACGCGTTATGATTCTTTTTAGAAATCGGTCGTGTTGCTTACGACTCAGCAACGAGTCGCAGATGCGAATTGATTTCCTGAGCATCTATCAACTAAGCGGAAACCACAACATGCTAGTCGACTGCGGGGCATAATCTCTTTCTCCACTACTTTCATAGTTTTCTGCTTTTCGGCACATCAACTAAAAAAATGACCATAATTGCAGCTAAAATTAGCAGCTTCAGACAGTGCATTCACTTTTCACCTGTATCATCTGTCGTCCCGTTGATCATCGACTTGCTTGAGCGGGCGCCAGCAGCGTCTCTGTCCCGTGCCTGAGTGCTCCAATGGATCCTCCTTCCTCAAGGGACACGAAGAGCGACATGTCGGTCGTTCAGGGCTTTCACGAAGAAGTCCGACCAACTCGTTGGTGGGCGTCCTGATGTTCTCTTGACATCCCGCGGAATCCAGTCGGTGATGGCTCTCGTCCAGCGGGTGTCTGCGAAGCTCATTACGTGGCCGGCCCACCTAATTTTCGACAACTTGGCCCACGCGACAGCGTCTCTGATCTTCGAGCGTCGGCGAAGCTCGGAACTCCGGAGTGAAAATTTTCAGCTTCATATGAATTACAATTCCATTTCACTTTTTAGGTTTTAGAAAAGTGTTAAAGTACGTTTTTTTAACATGCAATCTGAAAGAAGCTGGTTCTGATTTTGAAGATGTTGAGTTTGGTATCAAAAGTAGCTACCCTACTATGGCAATTGTGAATTTTTCTTTGAAAAACTTCAAACCTGACTCGAAAGATTTGAAGTGAAAATGGTTTATAAAAGATATTTACTCTTCATTTCAAGTTTTAGAATAAAATCATTTTCTGTGAAAACGATTTATGAGTGCAAGGAATGATGAAAAATTTTAAAGCTACAGATCAGTAATCTGCTTCCATCGTTACGCTATGGACGTAGGCCGGAAAGTTTTCTAGAAAAATCTTTCTAAGCAGTTTCTCATAGATTCTGTTTTTTAAAAATAAATTTCAATGTGTATAAAGGCTGTATCGAAGAGTTGCTGGTTGTCTAACCTGCTTCACTTGAAGTTCAGACTTTGTCTGCCATTTCCATACCACGCACACTTCACCTCGACAGGGGCTGTCGCACCTGAAATGATGTTCTTTCAACTTCATACATATATAGCTAACGGATAGTTATACGTAAGGCAAAAACAATAGAAAGCGATGTCAGTCAGTCTGATTTTTGGATGTGCCACGCATTCAACTTCCGTAGAATATCCTGTTGGCGATTTGAATGCGTGATAGATCTGCGCAATGTTTTGCGGTGGCGAGCTGATGAAAAAGTGTGTGATACTTCCCAAGTAAGTCTGGTAGCCGTTCACCGATCTCGCAGTGTAGTGAAGGATTCGCAGGAAGGGCGGAAAACCCGAACCAATAATCTTGATTCGGGGTGCATGCGGCAGACGGCGCCCCCTCCGCCTGCACTATCATACGCCTAAATGATTTCCACGCCGCGCCTGTCTAATTACATTATCGACAACTAATATCTGGAAATTCCTGCTCCTCACAAGACGCCTGCTGATTCCACTTTTCGGAATGGCAGCAGTGCATGGCCACCCGAACACCAAAAGTTGGAAGAGCAGTGCTAGAGATTGCATGTCTCAGTGCCATGTATCAAGAGACAAAACAGCTAATGTCAGTGGTCCAGTAGGGAATATGTCCTTCGTGCAATTATAGGCTGTTCTTCTGAGAGCCCCACTGCATACTTGGAGGTCTTCGTGACAATTGCTCGTGAAGAACCAGAGTCGAACTCCCCAAACCGGCAGATGCTGCAATACTGGGTGTCTTTTTTCGTCACCGTGCTGAGTAATGAGTTTGGTGGATGCTATCTACTTTAAGCCAGTCTTCAATGACTTCACCGATACTGTCTCTTAAGCTCAGAAGGTCGGAGGTTTTCTCGTTTTCTCTGGATGAACACACTTGAAACACCACTGAATATGGAGCAGGATTTTTCACCTTAAAGAATAGAATATAAAACCGTCGTTAGTCAATCCCCTTTGGTGTGAGCCACGCATTCCAACGGCTACGCCAGAGACCACCACAAGTCCTTGGACAGAATAACTTCTGCATGTCCAATGAATTGTGATGGTCAACCGATGGAAAAGTCTCTCATACAAGTCTTTCACCAAATCGCCGAACTGGATGGTAGAAGACTTCGCTGGCCTGTGCGGGAAGTCCAAACCAAGAGTCTTGAATCGGAATGCACGAAACAGCCGACGCTTCCTCCGACTGCGCTACCACGCGCCTTCATCATCTTATGTACATTTATCTATGTATTTATTTATTTGTTTATTTAGTACATGGGAACCCTTGTTAGCTAATAAGCCTGTACCAGCAAAGAAGAAACAGTGATGAACTAAACACTAAAGTAGGAACATAACATTGTAAAACATATGAAAACATTAACAAGCTCAGCGCAATACGCGGATGTGTCCCTACCACGACAAGTTCCTAAATTAGCTTGGGATATGAGATCTTAACAAATGCTTTAGAGAAGTCGAGGTATAGCGCTATCAATACATTGTCCTTTATCAAGTGAAAAGGTCCAGTCATTGAGAAATTGGAGCAGGACAGTGACAGTTGACATAACTTTGAAAAAATCATAGTTGAGAAGAGACATTACTGAGTGCTCTGTCAGAAGATTCAAAAGATATTAGGTTGGTGAAAAAGTCTTGCACCACAGCGTAATTTTTCCAAAATTTTATTGTTTCTTTTGTGAGCGACTTTAATCTACAAAGTAGTTACCATTTACATCTACAACCTTCTGCGATCTGACGGGGAGATCATGAAATCCTTTCTTCCAGGATGAAGTCAGCTGTGACTCGAAGAAATGCTCCACCTCGGATTCCAGCCTGGTTCGGTCGTTGAAGCGCCTATTCCTTAGGTGCTGTTTGATAGCTCGGAAGAGGTGGTAGTCCAATGGTGCAAGATCCGGCGAATACGGCGGGTGGGGCAGCATTTCCCACCTAAGCTCCTGCGACTTCTGGCGAGACGCACTTGCAACGTGCGGCGAGCATTGTTGTGAAGAAAGTGAACATTCTTCCGCGCTGGCCGACATGGCCTCGCTCAGCTTCTGCGGCTGTGTAGCGCAGATGTTCGCTGTTACTGCGGTGCCGCCGTCAAGGAGCTCATGATAGAACATTCCTCGAGCATTGCCTTCCTCTGGAAGATGTCCGCCTTGAGGTTGTGGTTCTCCTTGAGGAAGCCGCTGGGCCTTCCAAGTATGGTTAACGATAAAGAAACAGAATTCATCTTCCGTGACGACATTCTCGAGAAAATCCTTATTACGAAAACGAACAAGGTGAGACTGAGCGATAGTCAGTCGAGAAACCTTGTCCGACTTACGGAGCCAGTCAGCCTTCTCTGCCACGTATCCACGTATCAAAATATTCTAGAATGTTTGCGCTAAAACTACGTGGCACCAGTCAGTCCTTGGAAGTTCCTGTTAAATCTTGAAAATTTTTTAAAATTTTTGGTGTAAGACTTTTTCACCAACCTAATACTTATTGAGAATCTTCTCAAAAAGACGAGCAAACACTGATGTAGTAAATTAAAGAAATAGATTCATAGATGTAACTGAAAGCATTCAGAATATCTTTAGCATATCTTTAATATCTTTAGCATTTAGAAAGAAAAGTTCGAATGCGCTGTACTGGCTAAGGCTATAAGTTTATTTCCAATGGAGAAGAAATAAGAACACATCTCGTACTGTATACATAATTTGTAACGCAAAGGAATAAAAATGAGTTTTTGAAAGTTTCTAAATCAAAAATCTCTTATGTTGGATTCACCTTTAAAATTTCGATTGACTACGGTTGGATGAGGGTTGTAGGTATGAGTGAATAAGGGTGCTGGGCCCATAATCGTATATTTCGCTCAAACTTCACAAAGGAACGTTCGTTTTTGGTATTGCATCCTGACCACACCATCCTTACTCAACTATATCTACTCTAACTTACCGTAATCGACAAAGGTTTCAACATTTTCACCACATGAAAGTGTAATAACACTAACGGACTCTATTTTATCTGGCTTTATTTTTGGAAAAATTTTTGCTGTAATTTTCGCTTTTACATATAAACCATTGGTTGATCGTGGCGGATCTTCTTCAGGAAGCGCAAAGCTTCGCACCAACGAGGATTAGAACTGCAAACATCTCAGTCTGTCACCGATTTGCTCCTCTTTCCATTGCGCCACCATCCCCGCTGCCTAAACTCTTTCCATCCTACTTGACCTCGCCCTCTGTGACTGGTAGACCCTGAGTGCAATCAGTGCGCAAACAAGGCAAGGGAAAATGCTCTGCAACTCTTCACCAACATGTCTTCAGCAGATCTGAAACTCATATGTTTAACTAGCGTTCGAAACTGCATCTCGTGACAAGCATCTCTTCGTAAAGCGCCACTACGACTTGGTATCCCCCTTGTAAGAACTGCTCTGCAGACTGCTTCATTCCCCTCCCTATGCGCCCGTACATATACATTTTTCCTTGAGCTTTCGAGAAACTCAGCCCTGCACGGCATTCCCAATAAAATAAGCGAACATGGAGCAGACCTATCGCGTGCAATTATAGTGAATGCCGAGTAATCCGGCGGATAATGCCAAGGAACGTGAATCCGGTCACAGTTGCCTAGCAGCATTCGGCTCATCCCTTCAAGAGGACTGACGAGAATAGACTACGTCGTCATAACAATTTCAAAGGTCAAAGGGATAACGTTGGAACTGTCTCACTCATCCAACGATAACAGCTTTCACAATCAGAATCATTGCAGTGTCCGAGTTGAACTTTTGCAAGGTCCGTGGCGATGTTTGGCCTAGTAGTTCCACATATGTCTGGACTTTTCAGACTCTGAAGAGGACGCCATCGCCCAAACGTTAGTCGTCAATAGAGCGTGTACTATCTCGGTTTCGAGTTCAACACCACAGTAAACAAATTGCAGGGATCGTTAAGTATTCTAGCAGTAAACCCTTCCCCCTCCTTATCACGGTCGTGGCCTGGGTGGAGCAGTGGTAGTGGGGCTGCTTCGTGATCGTGGGGTCGAGGGTTCGGTTCATCGGACAAGCCGGGTTTTTGCACTTTTACCACAGTATCGTATATCGATAGAGATTTCCATATTTAAACCTTTTTTCTGGAGTTTTCTGCGGTAAGATATCTTCACTACTTATTCCTTGTCGACATTTCGTGATGCACCGCAATGCCCCAAATATGCAAAATACGATGATATATGAAACTTTCACGCCAATCAATGGTTCTCATTGTCAAAGTAAGAAATTTTGACGTGAGACAAACATGAAACAGCGGGAGGAAGCTGGAAAACTGCAATGTATTAATTTCGGTGGGCCACCACAGTGTACTCACAATATGTATAGGAGGGGACCCCATGATCTCCAACTTGACCTACCATCTCGATCAATATCGTCGTCTCTGTTATGCTTACGAAGTCGCGCGGTCATAATAAGCTGCTGCTTACACTACCTCTACAAGTCTGCTAACCCTCGAGTGGCCATTCACCTACTGACACTGAAGTGCGGATCTCCACTGGATGCTTTCCTTCGCGAGGCGAAATGAAGCTGTCGGAAAGGATAGCAAGTGTCCCACAGGATTTCGAACTGCAACAGCTTGAAATCGACAAAGTGTGGAAGTTGGAGGTAGTGGAAGAGGAGGACCACAAGTTTCAACCAGAAGAGAATTGTGCTGTAGTCACGACGCCGCTAACAAGTGAGGCACAATCACGTTTTCGGGAGGACGGACCGTCTCGAAGGAAAATGTTTGAATTGAACTGCATTGCTGGTGCATCACGAAATGTCGGCAAGGAATGAGCATTGAAGACATCTTACCGCAGCAAACTCCAAAAAAAAAGGTTTCAATATGGAAATCTCTATCGATATATGATACTGTGATAAGAGTAGCAAAGACACGGCGTGGCAGGGGAACCGAACCCTCGACGCCACGATCACGCCCCTCTACCATTGCGCCATCTATGCAGCGACACCAGGGATGAGCGGATTAACCGTTATCCGGTTTCCGGGGGTTTTGGCCTATCCGTTTTGTTGTTCGTTATCCGGCGATTTTGGGCCGGATAACGAACAACAAATTAGTTGATTTTTAGCTTTGGATGGTGATGGGTGGACTATGTACAGGATCCTTCACGATCGTAAGAGCGGTCGTCAGAAACAACAGAAATATTCAAATCTAGAAGGGTTAATTGAAGTTTCCTCACTTGGGAAACTTGGGAACTGGCTCCATAGTTTAAAGATATCTAACTTCCAGCCTTCCAGAAGGCTCGCTAAGCCTGTACCACACTTATATGAGGCGTACTTAGCACAGCATTGTTCATTCATCTCAAGTCATGTGCTGACCAAGAAGGCATACAAACTGCTACTAGCAATCGCCAAAAGTGGAGAGCCGCATCCTGAAAAGAATTTTTTTACCGCCGATCTTTCCATCGTATCATTTGTGGATACTCGATTGCCGTGTGTTCAATTTGATTTCAGGTGGTAATGGTAGCTTTTTAGCCATATGCTGTCGTGAATTATCAAAAAATACTGCAGTACAGTAGTGAATACTAGCAAAAGAAATAGGATTAATCCGAATACATAGAATAAGCAACTCCTTCATTAAAAAGTTTAGGGGAGCAATAAACTACTAAACAAACTTATCATTGTGGGTGCTGAAGACATGTAGATTTGTTTTAATTTGTCTGTTTTTTTGTGAAACTTATCTGCAACATAGGGAACACCTCCATTTTAAGGCTGGGTCGGATATTCTTCCTCTGGTCGGATATTATTCCTCAGATCTAGAAGGTCTGGATTTCATAACTCTTTGAGTGTGTGTTTACACAATTGCTTGCAGTTACTACCCAAAGTTAGTATTTTATCCATCCCAGATGATTCAATTCTACGTTGAAGTACCTTGGGATGCTATCGAGCAGCAAGAACAGTAACGGTTCATAGCATGTGTAGGACAAGATCGTTATGTGAAGTTTGTTTGGCTAGATGTCTCCTGCCTTCTTCTTTTCAGAGACTTCGGAAGAATTGCTCTTCCAAGGACTATTCTATTTTTCAACTGCTCTAATTGAAAAAAACAGAGGTTAGGCGCAGAGTAAGGCTGATAAATAAGACAATCCAACCGACCCCTTGGAAACAGGTGAAAGGCGGATATGTTGCTGTGTGTTTGTCTTTCTACGGATGGGCAGAAAACACCTTAGAGCGTTGTGGCCACACCAAAACGTTTAAAAACACTACTAAAATGTCTAGAAATGGCTTATAAATTAACAGTGCTATAAGTCCTGATCTGTTGTTGAAATTAGTGCAATTTAAAACGAGTCTTAATTTTTGTTGTTTGTTCGTTATCCGTTTTTCCGTTATCCGGCCATTTTCGGGCAAAATTATCCGTTATCCGGTCTTCAAAATTTTATTATCCGCTCATCCCTGAGCGACACCAGTGCCTGGCGCCGCCGTGGTAAGCTCGTCGCTGCGGACCATTAACCACTACACCTGCTCATATGCCTCAAGGATTCGGCAAAAATAAAGGATGTTCTGTTACTATTTGGAGGAAGGAGACTCTTCCTATAGCATTCGTTCTTGCCGTTCCGGCGTGCCATTGAGACAGTTCCCTTGTCAAAGCAAGTCTCAGTCTTTTACTATTGTCTGGGATGCGCCATACATTTGACTTTAATCCGAAAGTCTGGAGGAAGTTTAAAAACACCACAATTGCGCCGATGTCAAAGCAAGATCTCCGACACGAACCAAAAACTAATCAGACACCTAATTAAATAGCAAAGGACGGCGTTATTCAAAACCTTTTTGGATGCGCCACGCATCCTACTTCAACGGGATGTCGTGAAAACAATTCAAACGCATTTTTTACTTATACAAGGACTAGCGGTGTCCTTCAACACCATAATTTTCTTTGAAAGGAAGAAAATAGGGCTGCCGCGTGCACACAGATGCACTGTTTTTGGCTCGGATCCCGCCTACGCTAGCCAAAAGTTGCACATCTCTTTGCCCACTACTGGGGGGGGGGGGGGGGGAGGGGGGAGGCATTAGTAGGAATGACAAAACACTGGTTTGCAAATCAAAGTGATTTTTAGACCAAGTACCAAATACGCAAATACCAAATACGCAATCAAATCTCCCCAAGATATTCCGTTGAAGTTAAATGCGTGGCACGTACCAAACATGAATTAATTAAAGCCTATTCTTCTATTCTTTATCTTTGGTTGGTCCATAGTTTGTACTAGGGAATTTTTTAACTAACTGTTGCTCTTCCGAGCCGGTTTTCAATACGAACAGACGATAACTGCCCAGGAAGGCGTATTTTTAGTCACAGCAAAATCGAACACTTCTGACGTTTGAAACGCGAAGTTGCGCCATGCATTCACACAGCATGTCGCATTGGATACTTAGGGCACTTTTCTTTAAGCAAAGATTGGACTAATTTTTCTCCCTTATTATCGCTCAAAATCCGGCTTGTGCAGGCAATTGTGAATAAGGTTATAATACAAAGAACATACTACAATGATTGCTCTTCCCACTCACCTTCACGGAGATATTGGCGTAGGCTTAGACTACTAACTCATGCTCGTCAATCTCTATAAATAGCTGTACTGAAACGGGAAAACTTGGGTTACATGCTAACCAATGCAGCAGTCCTGATCACATCTGAAATCGATTTAATCATAAATATAGACTATATATACGTTAAACTCTAAGGCGTAAAATATAAAAATGAACGTGAAATATAAGATTTAAGTTTTTAAACAATTTACGCTTAAAACATTAAAGTTATCAAAACTGTAATTGATACTTCCACATTCAAAACCGTTATAACACCTTCGTTTTCACTGCTGAGCCACCGGGAAAATGTTATAACGACAAAAAAGTTTGTCTGGAGATAGGTGGCGAAACGAACCACTTTCGAAAAAGAAAATGTGTAATTTTATTCTTTTTCCGCTTTCAATTTTTTTCATTTCCTGTGACAAGACAGAACCCGAACCGGCACCTCGTCTAACCCACTGAGGTCGTTGTAAGAATTGGCTGAAAACATAAAAGTCATCAATTCATAAGGTAAATGTCTCAAATTAACCAAGCACTTTGAAACGTGACCTATGCCATTGCTAATGTGGTTCTATACCATTAGCTATATGCAAACACAGAGGACATGGGGAAAGGAGACGGGAGTTACAAGGGTCAACGATCGTTCATTTGGCTGCTGGCGGTGGAGAGATTGAAGGTTTGGATCTCCGGTATAAGAACATTTTTGCAAAAGGTCCAATATTAAGTTCGAAAAGTGTTTTGTTGAATCTTTTAGTATCAGATCTAGCTTTGCCCTGTACGGAGCTAAAGACACTTTTCTCTGCTAGATACGAATTTCCTTTAGTGATCTGCATCGCAGGACGCGTGTAGCGCAGTCGGAGGAGGCGCCGGCTGCCGCGTGCACCCCAGCTTCGTGGTTCGGATTTCTCGCGCAGGTCAACCAAGCCTCCCATCCTCCGGGATCGGTGAATTGGTACCAAACTTGTCTGGGAAGGATAAAGCGCTGACTTGTTCATCGGCAGGTCACCGTAAGCCATTGTATCTCCAATTACACAATCAAATGGCCTCCACTACATCCCTTAGAAGTAGAATGCGTGGCGCATCCCACGATGGATTGAGTAACGCCGTTCTTTATCCTTTAATTATCTGTTGCACTCTTTCTGTGATCTGCTTGTGAAAAAATTCAATAGTTTTAGAAAATTCGAAAATGCGAAAAGCAGTGGTAAAGAATGGGAGAAGGATAAAGGACGGCGTTACTCGATTCCTTTCGAGATGTGCCACTCTTTACACTTCTATGGGATGTCGTGTAGGCGATTGGAATGCCTTTTTTGCTATGCAATGAGTTATGATATTCAGCCGATGAACAACTCATCGCTTTATCCTTCCTGGAAGAGGATGGTAGCGCAAACCAATCCGAGAGGGATAGAAGGCTTGGTTGGCCTCCTGGACAGAAATTCCGAACCAGGCACCTGGTATCGGGAGCTCGCGACAACTAGCACCTCCTCCAACTGAACTACACGCACTCACAGAAAGCAATAGTGTTGATGAAGTTAAGTTAAATATCGGCTCCTACGAAACTTCTCGGCCAGCGTGGACGGGATCCGAACTGAAAACCTTGACCCTGGAGCACGAGGCGGCCGACGCTTTCTCTGGTTGCGCTACCCTGCTCAGTGGAAGTAACTCAGACTGAATTGAACAGCACCAAACCCTCATGCTCTCAGAAAATCCTTCCTAAAGCAATAACTTAACATCATGCGAATCTGACTTGAATTCAACAGAGTGCTTAAATAGAAGCTCTGAAACGGGAAAAATTGATTGGAATTTGCTGTTAGGCTGTGGCTTGTCTACAAGTATAAATCCACTAGATCGCTTATTTTCGTATATGGAACGTTCAGAAGCTGTCTCATCAAGCATACACAGACACAGACAAACACACCCCAGTTTTGAAAATTCTTTTAAGAAAACATGGCTCTTTTGAAGTGAAGCTCAACAGCTTCCAAATCGAAACGACCAGCGTCTTTGAGATTAAAGTAGAATCTTTTCGAGAACGTTTAAATATTTTTTCCAAAAAAATCTAGTTTGACTTTGTTTCCGATTTTTTCAAGATTCGCTTACAATAATAAATGAACATGTGTTCAGGTTTTAGTAAATATTAAATTTTTTAGTAAGCTCTTAGCCTCTTTCGTGGTGCATGTAGAGTTGTGATTCTTATGTCATGCTGAATGAAATGAAATGCTCAGCCTTGAGTACAAACCGATCATACTGTTCTTTAAGATTGTTTGTTCCCTGAGCTTCTTTCTAGTATCGTCTTCTTCTCACTTTTGAAACTCGAAGTTACTCAATATTTATTGACATCGTTAAACCTTAAGCCCTTCTTCAGCTCTAAAATAGCTGTGTCTTTTAAAAAAGCGTTCAATAAATGCTAACTGTGATTCTGGACTTCGCTCACACTGTCCTAAATCCTGTCAAAATATTTAGCATCGCAAAAGCTCATCTTGAGTTGGGAACCTTTCGTTGTAAGGACCACCACATGCGCGGGACGAACAATAAGATATTGTGTAACTTTTAGGGAGTATATAGAAGCATTAGGTCCGCAAGAAAGTGAAGATATTTTATATGTGTGATAAACGCAGCACAGCTATTTTAGACCTGAAGAAGGGCCTAGGGCCCGAAACGTTTCAATAAATATTGAACAATTTCGAGTTTCAAAAAAGAAGAAGGCGATCATACTGCTGTTGAGTTCTTCGAAATGCATTCAATTTGGCGCCGAAGGGTGGAGGAACGGATTAGGAATTCGGAACAACCTGGAATTTGAGGCAGCCAAAAATGTATATTCTGAAGACTCAAAGAACAAATTGCGTCCGTACTTTATTTAGCTGTCATCTGGTTATTATCTATTGTATTGTGCTACATTCGCGCTTCCTTTCTTACAAGGGAGTCTGAGGCGTGTGTATGAAAGGGAAAGTGAGTCATATAGGAAGAATCTCCATCACTCTACATTAGATGTCACAAGGGATCTGTGGCGGATGCCATGGCCCATCCCAAGTGTTGCCCTTCAGCAGCAGTCAAAACGTTGAACGTTGGCTGACGTTGAAACCCAACCCCAAACCGCGCTTTTCATCTCACGGAAGAAACCTGAAAACTTACTTGATTCCACCGTACTCGCTCTCGCACTGAAAGCACTCAATCTCTCCGGTAGCAGCGAACGTATGTCGAATGGTGAGAAGAAGACCAGTGATGACGGCGAGCAGCAGTGACCGCGGTGACGATGACGACAACATCAGCGAAGCCAGTCACATCTGAAGTGAAGGGATGGAATTCGTGACGAATGCGGCAGCATGAAGTGAACGTGGGGGCACGAACGATTCAGTAGCAGACCGAATGCGTGGCGAGGGAAATCGGCGGATGCGGCTGCGAAAATTCGTTCACGCGCTCTTTTCTCAACGAAAGGATCGCTGACGCCAGCCGGCTTCCTTAGGCGAGGTTCTCCCGAGTCACACGCATTTCTGAGAGAATCGCCGTCGGCAATCAGTGGTAATGCGTATGTCTGCGATTGCAAGCCTTGGAAACTCATTGCAGCGAAGAAAGAGACAAAAAGAATCAAAATGTATATTTTTCCCTCTTCAAAACTTCGCCCTAGAAGGGTTCAGGACGCAGAGCTCCGCCTGAAAAGCAGAGCCACGCCCATATTTTCTATGCTATTTTCCGAAGCGAGATGTCTTTCCTGATTCGTTGATTTTTTTTACTTTTTCTGTTTTTTATTAAATTTCTACGTCCATGCTAATGTAACAAATTCATTCGTGCTGCATAGCGAATGAAAGGATAAAAAGAATAAAGAACGACGCTACATGGACCTCCTGAAAATAGAATTCGTCTGCACGCACATTGTTTACCAAATAGCGAGCGCTCTTCAAAAAATGAGCAGCAACAAGCAACAAAGCACTGCTAAGCAATTCACGCTTCTTCTCAAAAGTAGCCTATGGCAGTGAAAGAAAGTATGGCCTCTACCAGCTAGAAAATTGCAAAGAAAGGTTCTCACGCAGTTTATTACGCAGTATTGACTTTGTAAACTAGTCTGCTTTCAGTTTTGCTGCCGTTATCCAAGAGTCGGAACGGTCTGCTCCCACCCCCTCGGATAAAGGCGAGGCTAGACGAACACCCATAGGCTACATTTAAAAAAGCGTGGATTGCATAGCAGCGCAGAAGTTACTTTGTTGCTGCTTCTTTTTTGAAGAGCGCTCGCTGTTTGGTAAACAATGTGCGTGCAGACGAATTCTATCTTCAGGCGGTCCATGTCGGCACTATGGAAACAAGCGTGGGAGCGCTTGTTTTCAAAGTGAGAGTCACTGAGAAGATAACTAGCGACTCTCGCCAGGAACAGAACTTGATCGATTTCGCTGACGACTAGCTTTTTTTCCTCTATTAGGTTGGAAAATAGTCTCTTCACACTTCGAATTTTTTTACCGTTCTCCTTGTAAACGCACTAGCTAATATTGATTGCTGATTTCGTAATCCTATCACACCTGTCTACCGTTCGCATGCGAACGTAGGTCAAGACCCTTCGTCATCTCTACAATCTTCCGGACTCATTGCCAGCCATCTTCTTCATGGCCATTTTCGGCACGTCATTCTTCATGAATTCATTAAATGATCTACAGCATGTCAGGCAGCTGACCAAATTAACGATACATATGGCTATATATATGGCTTGGGATCCACTACTCATTGCACCTGTTATGAATGGTTCGGAAACTTTTAAAGAGAGATTATTCACTCAGGGTCAGGAAGGCCAACTGAATTGGACGACACTGAACCACTCCATCTTCTTCCTGCCGATAGTAGGCAGACGACACGTCAACTGGCAGAGAAGCTCGAAGTGTCTCATAGGATAGTGGGAATCCATCTGAAGAATCTTGGCTTTCCATGGAAATTTGGAGCTTGGATTCCACATGCCCTCTCAGACACTCAGAAAGGTCAACGGCTCTCCATCGCTGATTTCCTTCTGTCCAGATACGAAAGAAAATCGTTTCTGCCGCGGATTATGACAGGCGATGAGTCCTGGGTTCTGTATGCCAACTTCCGAAGAAAAAGACAATGGGTACAAAAAGGAGGGGACCCTAAGCCTGATCTCAAGCCCAATGTTCACGAAAGGAATATTCTCTTGAGTGTTTGGTGGGATATCAGAGGAGTGATTTACTTGGAAACCCTCAGAAGTGGAGAGACACTTACTGCTGTCACATACTGTGGCCAACTCCACAAAGCTCTCCAAGAAAAGAGGCCTGAGAAGTCAAAGGTGATGATCATGCATGACAATGCAAAACCACATGCTGCAAGACTAGAGGAGCTGGGCTGGGAGGTAATGCCACATCCACCGTATAGACCTGTCCTCGCCCCTACCGACTACTATCACTTCCCTGGTTCACAATCAAGAAATTGGAGGGAAATATTTTGAAACGGATGAATACCTCAAAAATTGGATTCAGCAATGGTTCAACTCCAGAACTGCAGTCTTTTACGCGAGAGGAAATAGAAAATTACCAGTCTTTAGAAAAGTGTAGTGGAACAAAATGGAGGTTATCTCAATTGATTTGACTTTGTAGTAGTGGAGTAATAAATCGTTGAAAAAATGAAAAGACTTTTTTCCGACCTAATATTTTGTCAGATCGATATGCACTATGTAGAACAACGACACAAGCAGCTAGTAATGCATTCTCGTCCAAAGTCAATTTACTTTAATGGGCATCGACACCAATCATTAACGAAGGTCATTATCGCCATCAGCGTAGGGCCATATTCCCCACTTTACTCCCCATTCTATCTTATGCGATGCGAGTGCAGTTTGGATAAAATTCAGAGTTAAATTGCACGCATCTATATTTTCATTGCTTGCGAGAAAGTGTGTAGAGACTCTTCGAAAAAATGGGCCCGAAGGTACGGATATGAGTGTGCAAAAATTGAATTGCTAAAGAAACTAGTTTCAAGAAATAAGACATCTTGCTTCATTCATGGTATTTCAGAAGAGAATTATTACTCTTTTGTTTGTCATAAGCCTCTTACCACTTAACTACGACAACGTTTACAACTTGTTTTAAAGGGAAGGAATGTCAAAGTCGTACTGTAAGTTAGATGTTGAGATCGCGTCATAAATGAGAAAAAGGAAAAGGCATTGGCATTCGTAAATCACTTTGTTGGATATATCGCGCTTTCTACTAGATGAATTTGAATACGTATTTGGCTCATACTGTGCGGAAAATAATCGATGGGCAACTCAGTTCTTTACCCTTCCCGGACAAGTCTGATACCAGGTCATCGATCCCGTAGAAGGAAGGATGTCCTGTTGGGCTGGGAGAAAACTACCGAGGCCGAATCACGTTATACACTTGTCCAATAATTTCCGATGCTTGCGTGATTTTTTCTTCACGAAAATAGTGTATGTGCTATTTCCATGAAATATTGCAATTGGCGAACGAGGATTTCTCCTTACTTTTCAAACCTTATTTCCTTGCAATAATTTTGGTTACCTAATATTGGTTATAAAACTTCGAGCAGAGGTAAGAGTGTTCTGAGGTGATTCTCAAAAACGGGTAGCAGTGATTTTTTCCGAAATCTGGCTTTCGACCGTATTTAGCAAATTCGTTCCGGCCAATTCTCCCGTGTTCCGCCTGAAGAGTAGGACTACTTCCCGTTTGAGTCCATAGATACCGCTTCCCTTTGTCCGAACCAAGAACCTGGTATCAGGTGCACGCGACAGTCGACACTTCCTCCTTCTGTGCTACACGACTTCTACTAGCTACATACAAATAGCTACTAAACGTTCATAGATATATATTTCAGCACAATGAGGCGAAAGGTTTAGTGGAAATTGCCCCATGCTTTTGAGCGCTCCATATCTACAACGGTGATCATTATCGGTGAATAAATTTCATTCATTTAGAGCTACATATACAGCAGTGAATTATTTGAATTAGGGTTCTAAAATATCCATTCTGATCTAATGTTTTGACTGAATAAGATTACTATTCAAGAGACAGGGGAAAAACCTAGTGCTTCAGGAAGCATCTAGAAGTTGTCCAGCTATGCCATCTCCATATAAGGAAGAAGAATTAGAAAATGAAGCTTGCTTGCTTTCGTTTTTTGTACCAGTGTCTAATCTTATTTAGACTGGAATAAGTCAGGGTAATTAACGAAACTGAATGTTGAAACTGAATGCTATGAAGGCGGCTGTGTAAGCAGAACGAGATACAGAAGGGCAGTATCAAAAACGACAACAATATCAGTGCTAACGCAGTGATTATAACGAGCACTCATTTAAAATAACAATAGCTTGTACTATAGTGCACTATAGAATACGTGAGCTACGAAATATACGGGATGCTTAGCAACAGAATGCCTAAGATGTGTTCTTTTCCTTATGACACGCCTGACCTTTTTCATGCAGCTTACCAGGTAAGCTTCGCTGCAGAACTGCGTTAATTTACGGCTATTCATACTTGGCAAAGCACGAGAACTATGAGAGTATAGAACTTATCGTACATAAGGGGGAGGGTGCCAGGGCTACCCTCAGAAGAGCTCACGGTTTGATGAGCATCACCGTCGTCATTGTCTGTTTAACGATGGTGAATGTTCCTTCAACAAGTGACGCAAACAGGTAAGAGGATAATTTCGTGCTGACATGGATTAGAGGGCTAGAAGTTCGATCTCTTACCCAGACAAAGTGGAGATGTGTGTTCCAAGTGCTAAACCTTCAACAAGGATTTCGACGAAACACACGCCTTTAACTTAACATCATCTGACCCCCGAGATTGATGGGCAAGATAGGTATCCACCAACCGACCCGTAGGGATGGAAGGCTTGGTTGCCCTAATCGGGACCAAAACAAGAAACTTCGATTCAGGCTGAATGCGAAAACATGTATCTATTTATTTATCCACAATATAGGAGCCTCCCGCCTACGCTCATCAACACCCTGGCGCGGCTCTTCACACGTTACCTGTCGGAGTGCAAGGTTCCATCTCAGTGGAAGACCAGCAGAACCGTCTTGCTGTACAAGAAGGGAGACGTGCACGACATTGGCAACTATCGCCCGATCTGCCTGCTGTCCGTAGTCTACAAGCTGTTCAGTCGAGTTATCCTGAATAGGATTAGCAGAACGCTGGACGAAGGACAGCCATGCGAGCAAGCAGGATTTCGGAGAGGATTCAGCACGATCGACCACATACACACCATTACGAAGCTCATCGAAGTGTCGCGAGAGTACAAGCTGCCGCTGTGCCTTACGTTCATCGACCTGAAGAAGGCATTCGACTCTGTCGAAACTGAAGCGGTCATCGAAGCCCTGCTCACTCAGGGCGTTCCTACTCAGTACATCAGAGTCCTTCGAGAGCTGTACAGTGGATTCACGACCAAGATCTTACCATTCTACAACGACGTCGTCGTCGACGTGAAGAGAGGGGTTCGGCAAGGGGATACCATATCCCCGAAGCTCTTCAGCGCCACTCTCGAAAACGTCATGCGCGAACTAGAATGGGAAGACATGGGAGTGAAGGTCGACGGCCGGCAACTACATCATCTTCGCTTCGCTGACGACATCGTGCTCATAACACCGAGCATCAGCCAGGCGGAGCGAATGCTGGCCGACTTCGATCGTGTATGTGGGAACGTTGGACTGCAGCTGAATCTTGCGAAGACGATGTTCATGAGGAACGGATGGGTTTCTGATGCCCCATTCTCGCTCAACGGAACGAACATCTCCGAATGCTCCAGCTATGTGTATCTGGGTCGCGAAGTCAACATGGCCAACGACCTAGCACCAGAGCTGAGCAGGAGGAAAAGAGCGGCTTGGGGAGCTTTCAAGAGCGTCGAAGAAGTCGCGAAGAAGACGAAGAACGTCCGACTCCGTGCCCACCTATTCGACTCCACTGTTCTTCCTGCCCTAACATACGCCTCAGAGACCTGGGCTATACGAAAGCAGGATGAACACGCGATCAGCGTCGCGCAGCGTGGAATCGAGAGGACGATGCTCGGAGTGAAACGACTCACGCAAGTGAGAGAAGGCCTCCGGAGTTCCGAGCTTCGCCGACGCTCGAAGATCAGAGACGCTGTCGCGTGGGCCAAGTTGTCGAAAATTAGGTGGGCCGGCCACGTAATGCGCTTCGCAGACACCCGCTGGACGAGAGCCATCACCGACTGGATTCCGCGGGATGTCAAAAGAACACCAGGACGCCCACCAACGCGTTGGTCGGACTTCTTCGTTAAAGCCCTGAACGACCGATATGACGCTCTTCGTGTCCCTCGAGCGAGGAGGATCCATTGGACCACTCTGGCACGCGACAGGGACGAATGGAGACGCTGCTGGCACCCGCTCGAGCAATTCGATGATCAACGGGACGACAGGTGATACAGGTGATAGGAGCCTTTAGCCACCTCAAACAGGGTTACTAGAGTTAGAATGCATGGCGTATCCTAAATGAAAGAATAAATCGAAAAGTGCGAAAAATATGACGAGGAAGACGTGAAGAATTAGAGCCTTCATCGGCTTACACATGGAGTTTGATACTCGAAAAGTGCAGATTTCGACTCGACACCAAGTGCAGTAGCGTTCTCTGAGGTTGTTCAGGCGGGTAATTCAATAGTTATCGCCATAGAACATGAGAACTAAACTCGTCGAACGAGTAACGAGCTAGAACACCCTAGGCAGGAGTTCGTTTCTCGACGACACTCCCTAAGCCGCTTTCCTACCGTAATCCGGCTTAAGAACACGACAGTGGCGTTTTTAGGGCCGAAAAACTGCTCTGCAAAAACCGCGCTGCTCCTGCACAGATATGCGGCCGCGACCCAAGTTCCCTAATCGAATCGACACCAATGCGATTATGGGCAATCGAGCATGGAAGGGATGCACTTCAAAAGGAAATCGTGGACACGTAGAAGAGGTCGACTATGGAGAAAGATCTTCGGATGGCAGCTGCCGGCCGGAGCCGGAGCCGGAGTGCTGTAATTCTCACGTTCATGGCGTATGGCGCGAGTAATTGCACCGAATTGGAAATGATCCGAGCGACGACAGAGGCTTCAGGCCACGATTAGAGCCACCACAACACTCCGCATAGCGGACCCTATGTGGCTGTGACGGGGCGAGGAACGCCGCGCCCGCCTGTCACGCCCCAACGCATCCTCGACATCACCAGAATGGACACGGCAATTGCCCGTGAGGCTAATGGCTTTTCAGGATCAAATAATTCGTACGTTATTGACAAATGAACCAGTTTGTCTCACCAGGAAACTATCCCACAAGGGAGGTCAACGAGCTTCGCGTGAAGATTTCCAAGGTGACCTATCGAGGGTTCAGAAGCACTTTAGTGGCTAGTCAAATTTTCTACGAGCTTCTGAGTGGGTCAAAAATAAGGTAAAAGCGACGCTTTCGATGGCCTTTTAATAATCAGAAATTTATTTAGTTAGTTATTTTTTAATTAATTATTTATTCAAGACGTGGACCGAGGTTACACGTGAAAATACCAACAAACTCAACCAAATACAAAAATGCAGAAATTAACTGCGAAAGGTTTGATGCTATAGTTATAATCAGATGCTCAAAAATTTGATCATTTATTTATTTATATTTTTATTCATAACGTAAACTAGGCCGCTCGTGAAAATACAACGTTAGACTGAAATATCGACAACCAAAACCAAAAAGTCAACTAAAATGCAAAAATTAACTTGAACATTTTGATGATTTAAATTACTCAAATGCTTATTTATTTATTTATTTATTTATTTATTTATTTACTTATTTATTTATTGATTTTTGACGTAGGCGAGGTCCACCTGAAAATACAATGCTAGAATAAAATGCCAACAAACTCAACCAAAAAATGCAAAACTGCGGAAATTAACTGCAGGAGGTTTGATGCTTTGACTGTAGTCACATTATAGTGAATTGATATGTTTCTAAGGACTCCGATTCAGGGTTTAAAAAAAAAGTTGAAACTTAAACATGGTGTCTTAGCGAGATCGAAATACATCCTACATTTGCAAAACACACGCTAATCCGTAAAACCCAACTAGCGGCTTCGTACCCTTTGCCCATCCCTTGCAAGGCAGCATCCAATCTGCTGCCTGAGGCCGGATTCATGAACTTTACCCAGGGTTACAGGAGTAGAGAGTAGAAATTGAAGCATTCTTTGGAACTCACAAAAGCATCGGGGTGTGTTATAGTTGTGCTTATTCGACTATTCTAAAAATTATTTTATTAATTTTATTATACTATGGTATATTCTTCGTTTCGAAATCAAAAATCAGAAAGCTTCGAGTATTCGAAAACCTATATTTATTCGAATAATATATTCGAATAATTATTCGAAGTCTAATTAGCACAATTATAGGGTGGGTGAATGATGGGGTATAATTGTATCGTTCACCGAATTGTATCACATCATTTATAGCAAACTTATCAATTGATAACTATCCTTGGTAAACTTATCCGTTACCATTATTCCTTAACCTTACTAATCGTGAATCTGGCCTATGGTCTCTGCCGCAGCTGCAGTGATTCATCTGAATGCACCCTGCAGCTTCCTCAAGAAAACTTAAGGAATTGTGAGATTTCTAGGTTCCAACTATAATATAATTGAAGCTCCAAACCTTTTGCAGGATAACTTCTGAACAGTACAAGGCCGTACCAGACGTCACCGTTTCGCAATCAGCCCGTACTCAAGCGCTATGGTTTTTTGCAATATCTGACTTACCCAGATGCCTACAGAAAAATTTAAAACCTACACGGCGCTTTTCGAACAGTTATCTATAAGGCCCCGTTTACACTTCGTCGCGGCGCAACGCGATGGCCATGCAAGGACGGCAAATTGATCGATCGCGTCGCACGATCAATATGGCCACTATACGTGGCGTCGCGTCGCGCCGCGACGAAGTATAAACGGGGCCTAACGCTTAGCAGGTCGTTTTGGAAATCTCCATGGGAACATCATTGACCGCGCTTGTTGTATGTCTTAATGGCGAAGATGAATACCACCATGCGAATCTCTACCCTTCGTTTAGTAATGAAGTAGGTTTCATTTCTGCAATGTCCTTGAAGCCAAGGAGCCAGGGTCCTGAAAGTTTAGGCGGTTAGGCGTACAGTCAATAACTGTCACTATGTGTTATGCGTGTCCTACGTGGAGGTAAGAGAGGTGATGAAAGACACCCGCGAATGCGGCTCTGTGGCCCAGTATGGATTAACATTTTGGCGAGGGTTTTAGACCAGACCTCACGTTTTAACTAGCCGGTGCCCACATTCCGAACAAGGTCGATAGAGATAGGCTTTTCGTGATCTGAAGGTCTGCGATTAGTAGACGTGTGAAGCGCAGACGGAGGAGATGATACGGACTGTCTCGATGCGGTTTCTAGTTCGGATTTCCCGCCTAGGCCAACTAAGCCTTCCATCCCTCTGGGTGGGTGATCTGGTACCAAACCTGTATGGGAGGGATAAAACGCTGACTTGTTTATCGACTAGCTATTCAAGTAGTTGGATGGACCAAACGACATCCGTAGAGGTAGAATGCGTGGCGCATCACGAAAAAGTTTCATTGACAGCGTCTTTTATTCTTTGTACTTAATTTGTGTACCACATGATCGACTGTTGCTAAACAATGGCATGACGATTATTGTAGAAGTTTCGAGCTTAGAGCCTAGACTGTTACCTTAACTTTATTCGGATGATACCTCAACGTAATTACCTTTTTAGATCATATAAAGGACAAGACGGGTTTGAAAGGCCACTCAAGCAAGAAATGTTCTAACTCACACCACTTTTAAAATTAAATGGAAGAAGGTGCCCAAACAAAAGTTTACTTAAAGTTTATTTAGAAGTTCGATCGTTCACTCCGAAAATACAACAACTACATAGAACGCAAAGTTCTTGAAAATCCAAAAAAATCGTGCTTCAATTTTTTTAAACTCGGATTAAAGCAAAACGTTCAAATTCCTGTACTAAAGGGTGAGGATGGCAACTCAGCATATAATGATTCAGCGAAAGCAGCTATGTTAGCCAGGAACTTTCGAAGCCTTATTCTGACCATTTTCATAACTCCTGCGCTGAATTAGATGTTTGTATTCCATCGATAAGGAAGAGCGAAGTGTGGTTTTATAAGAGATATTTACGAAATATCATGCAATTTGTCACCCACTTTTTCCCGGTCACCTGATGAGCTCCCTCCATACTTTATTCGTGATATCGCAGCTGCAGTTGCTTATCCCCAGGAACACATATTCAATTTCCGTTCCATGTACAGTACTGTGCTTATGAGGTGGAAGCACTCATACGTTACTTCTATTCCTAAGAAGCCACCTTTCTTTCTAGCATCCAACTATAGGCCCATAAGCATTACATCGGTTTTTCGTAGGGTGTTTGAGAAGGTGCTGAAAAAAGCTATCGTTAAGCATATTGAATCTAATGACGTTTTATATTTATTTATTTTATTTATTTATTTGCACTAAAATCGTGCGCTAATACAGTTAATGAAACATGCTGGACACGAAGTATAATATTAATAATCGAGAATAACTGAATAGAGTAAAATAAAACCTCAACGGATCAACCTATTGCATTCATCTTAACTACAATACCGCTCAAATTCTTTGCAAAAAAGACGCTTTGCGACGGATTAATCCGTCACAAAGCGTCGCATTGCCGTAACTCTTTTCAAAGTTATTTGTTTAAAATCTAATTAACACCATTAGAAGAGTCGTCTCATTTTTTATCCAGCGATCTAAACATCATCCCAAAGGATTGCGCACTGACCTAGTTATGAATTTTTTGCTTCCTCGGCTCCGCTAATTGATTTACGACCCCTCCGAGATCCCCAGTGGCATGTCCTTAAGGCTTTTCGCTGACGAGATTCATTGGAACTCAGAAATCCTCTATTGTTTCAGCAGATCTGTGTTTGTTACGCATCAGGTTCACTGTGGTACTAAACAGTGCCAAGTTTGAATAACATAGGCCCAATTTCAGATAAGCGCAAACGCGCGGAAACCTAAGATTCGGTTAAGAATTACCCAACTAGTAGCCTGCTACAGAAGACAGTATTCGACTATTTCATTGTGAGAACGATGATCTTTATAAAACGTGCAAAATGGCTTTGAGAAATGGGCAGAAATGACTAGATTTTCTTTTTTCCAACAAGGGATTGGTCCAATCTCAATATGCAGCGTAGTATTTCTCCTATCTTTGAACTTCGGTTGCTGCTGTACAAGATAAGTACGAAAAAAGCCGTGTTCTTTGTGGTCTACAGTAGGCCAAAAACACATTTGAATCTAAGGAGAACGAATAGATTTTGGCCGTTTAAAGTAGATTTCTATGCGGCCAAAGTTTGACGAAAATTACAAAAAAAATTGTTTCAGTCGCTTAGCTCTTAATGTATGAGTTTATTCGAAAAATCAACTAGACAGCATTTCTCAGCTCGTTGCAAGCTTTTCAAGGATGTAATGTTGTCCGTATTCAAACTGAAAACCATTTTCACCTCTTTGCCGCTGAAACAAGTTTGGGGCTGCGCTTCGGCCCGAGTGCGGACTCGGCGGCGGGCCGCTCGCTGCCCTTGCGACCTCCCCCGGCACTCGTATCCGGGGTGATCACTGATAGACCGCGGCACAGGAAGTGTGAATACTGTAGGTAGGCGATATACGACATGTGGAGTGGAGTCTTCTTAGATTCGAATGTGCTTGTGGTCTACTGTAGACCACAAAGAACAAGGCTTTCGTACTTATCCTGTACAGCAGCAACCGAAGTTCAAAGATAGGAGAAATCCGACGCCGCATATTGAGATTTGACCAATCCCTTGTTGGAAAAAGAAAACCTAGTCATTTCTGTCCATTTCTTAAAGCCCTTTTACATGTTTTTCAAAGACCATCGTTCCCACAATGGAATAGTAGAATACTGTCATCTGTAGCAGGCTTCTAGTTGGGTAATTCTTAACTGAATCTCAGGTTTCCGAGCGTTCGCGCTTATCCGAAATCGGGCCTATGTTATTAAAACTTGGCACTATTTAGTACCACAGTGACACCTGATGCGTAAAAAATACAGATCTACTGAAGCAATAGAGGACTTCTGAGTTTCGATGAACCTCGTCAACGGAAAGCCTTAGGGACATGCCACTGGGGATCTCGGAGGGGTCGTAAATCAATTAACGGAGCCAAGGAAGCAAAAGCTTCATAACTAGGTCAGTGTGCAATCCTTTAGGATGATGTTTAGATCGCTGGATAGAAAATGAGACGGGGCTTCTAATGGTGTTAATTAGATTTTAAACAAATAGCTTTGAAAAGGGTTATGGCAATGCGACGCTTTGTGACGGATTAATCCGTCGCAAAGCGTCTTTTTTGCAAAGAATTTGAGCGGTATTGTATGGGATGAGTAGAACTTTCAATCAAGAGAAGTCTCACACATAAATGAAATCAGCTTGAAAAATCCACAGGTCTGGGGTAGGGGAACTGAATGAAGACGAGCATTGGGATGCCAACACTGCAAGTCGCTAGACGGAACGGCTCCGGGTACCAGCTTAGTAGGTCCGCCGCCTCCATCAGGCCCCTTTGACGGTTGTATGGAAAGGGTAAAGTGATGTTAGATTTTGGATTAAACAGAACAGGAACAATAACAAGGTGTCAAGGGAATGCAGAGCCATGCAAGAAAGAATCAAATACAGATTCGTAGAGACAACATTACATGGCGAGAGTTATACAAACAGGAATGAACAGAACAACACAAACTTCGCTAAGGTAGGAACGCAAACATATGGTTAGTTAGAAACGGGCAAGAATAGATATCCCTGAGAAAAAAAGAAAAAACTTTTAAAAGAAAGAAATGCAAGAGCAGAAATGCAAGAATTTTCGCGTCTTTTATTTCTAGGATACATCGACAATGTGCAAAACTGAAAGCAAGTCGATCTTCTTTAGGCTTGACAACATATTGATGTTGAATTTTTATGCAATTTCCAATTTGCTTCAAAAAATGTCTATTTTGAAGTGAAAATCGTGTCTGGTCGGCATTCGGTACTGACTGGGTTTAGCCCCATGGTATTGGGCTGTACTCAAAATCATTCCTTTTTCTCCTTTTTTCTTTTCCAGCAATTTTGTTCATTTTTTGTTGCTACTTCTGAGGAACCGGAGCAGAGGAGAGTAGTTTAGCACTAGAGAACAAATGTTACGTGATGTGTATAGGTATCTGATAT
Source organism: Heligmosomoides polygyrus polygyrus (assembly GCA_947396885.1). Taxonomy (NCBI): domain Eukaryota; kingdom Metazoa; phylum Nematoda; class Chromadorea; order Rhabditida; family Heligmosomidae; genus Heligmosomoides; species Heligmosomoides polygyrus. The sequence continues at coordinate 13,894,291 of OX377204.1, forward strand.
AGTCAGTGTTTTGATTGGCTAGCAATTCCCTTGCCGAACCCAGCTCTTGCTGCCGGTAGGGCGAAAACCCGCCAAGTACCGTTTCGGCAGCTGCACGCATAGAGACATCGATCGAGTCGCTGCACATCACAGGAAGAAAATCTATGCATAACTATCAGTGGAGCTGCAGCATGTTTATAGATAGTCGAGGCATCTTTCCAGTGGTACGGGAAGTGTATAGGTAGTCGGTACTTTGATTGGCTAGCGACTCCATTGGTGCACATTTAGTGGCTAACAAATTAAGGAATTAACGGCATTTATATGACAATCAACATGGATTCAAATCAGGAAGATCTATAGAAACTGAGATGCTTACAGCCTTTAATGATTGGACAAGTACGCTAGACCGTAAAGTTAACATTGATGTTGTATATTTCGATTTTAGTAGGGCCTTTGACAAGGTTCCTTTTGATCTTCTACTTTTTAAGCTACAAAGAATAGGATTGCATCCTAGAGTCCTAGGGTACAAAGTCATATAACAGGAAGGTCCTTTCAAGTCAGAATCAATGACTTATTATCAGAATCATATCCAGTTACAAGTGAAATGTCGCAAGGTGGAGTTTTGTCACTTATTCTTTTCATCATCTATACTTCTGAAATACCAAAGGTAATTCGAAGGTATAATGCTATGCTATGCTATGTAGCTATTAACGCTATTGCTGAATGGTCGGCGACATGGAAGCTTCCACCCTCTTCATCTAAAACGAAGCTGCTCCAGCTTGGAAGTTTTAAAAATAGGCACACTTATTACCTTGGACAGTCACAACTCAGCAGCATGGGCATCGTTCGGGATCTAGGTTTTCTTATAGGTCGTTTAATTCTCATTGTGATGATGTATCTAGTAAAGCCAATGGAACTATCCACAAAAAGTGCATGTCCTTGAGCACTAATTCAGTGAAACATTTACTTTCATCGTATAAGTCCTATGTACGACCACAACTTGAATATGGTACATCTATATTTAATCCATCCTCAAGTCTTAACATAGTACAGAACAGAAACAGAACAGAACAGAACAGAACATTTATTAAGCCAAAAGAGACACAAAATAAATTCACAAAAGAGTGCAGCAAAAGTTGGCTTTTTTAAGATTGGCAAAAGTAAAACACAGATGCTATTTAGCCAAAAAGTGATACCGACCGAATAGTTAGTACAAAAGGTTGCATCAAGCGCTGGTTTTTAAAAGATCGGCTAAAGTGACTTCTTCCTTGGTTTGCATAAAGTGGAAATTGGTTTTTCCAATTCGGATTTGTACTTCGTTTGCTGAAAAAACAGAGGAGGAAGCGAAATATTTACTATCCAAGCGTGGTGCAGTATAACGTTTGCACTAAGCACTATGAAGTAGACTGATTATTGTAAATAAGATCGTTTAATAAGAATTTCTTTCTTCTATTGATTCAACTTTTTTGTCTTTAATAGTTTTTTTTAATGAATCACTTAAAATGCAAAATTCTGTTTTTTCTGATTTACTATTTCCTGAAAAGGCTGCAGTCATTATCACAAACGGCCTTTTTGTTTAAGCAATGTTTCTAACTTGCAATTAAATGTCTTAGGAAGACAGTGAATTAGTGTTGGGGGTAGCTCGTTCCAAGTTTTGACAACTCGGGTCATAAAGGAACCTTGAAAGACTTTAGAATGCGGTTTTTGAGGTTGAATACGTAGGCTATGTCCCCTAGTGACGCCATTGAATGATGAAAAAGAGAAGAAATCATTTTTATCAATGTCGATGTGATCGTTAACAATTTTGTGAACAAGGTTTTGATCATAAATTATTCGTCTGAGCGATAATGATGTAGCACCAAGTCTAGTCAATCTTTCATTGTACGGAACATCGAATAATCCATTTCTGACGAACACTTGTTTTACAACTTGAAGCAGTGTAGAATAACTTCACTAGAAAGCTCTGGATTAGGCTTCATTAAGTATGAGTACTCCACTACTATACCGCCTGCTCCTGGCGCAATAAAATATTAGATATCTCGTCGCTTGCTACTCGAAGAAAAAGGTACGACCTCATCATGATCTACAAAATTCTAACATTAATGACGGGTCTATCTGTGGAACAGTTTTACACGATTTTGCCTTCCACCATCAGAGGTGCACAGGCAAACCTTCATTTTCCAAGATCTAGGTCTTCTCTGCGTGCCACGTTGTTTATACGGCAGGCTGGTTGCGAATTCGTCAAGTCATCGAAAACATCACCCATTCCTGACTCCTTGAGTAAATTCAAAAGGCTTTTAGACAGACATTTCCGAAACGCTTAATTGCTTACCCTTCTATGAATGTAGATATCTATGCTCAATCAATCTTCTTGTTCATCACGTTCTCCTTTTGAGATGTTTTTTTTGGTAACATTTCTTTTAGTATTTCTTATGAATTGTTTATGTTTTGCGTGAATTTCACGTATAAATATATAGATAAATAAACAAATGTGAAACACAACAGTTAGCCTTATGGTAAATACCAGTCTGGAGACTAGTAAGTCTGGCACCGTGCCAAGCGATCAAGAAAAGAAGCGAGTGAGATTTCCTTAATACGTTGACGACCGCGCCTTCTTCGCGTGTCTGGCGCGTGGGACCAACCGATTTTTGCGACGCCGTCAGCGTGGGACGACACCATGTCGTGTCCTACGCGGTCCTACGCGACCGCAAAATTCGTCTCTGGTGGAAAGTGATGGTGAGGATGACGAGGTGGTCCAGGACGACGCTGATGCTGAGGACGATATCCTTGTACTTCCAAATAATGACGATGATTTCTCAGAAAGTGAAGTAATAGAATCCGAAGCAAAAGATGAGGATAACGAAGCTTGGAAGGGCGATTTTGAAGCCCCTAATCGGTGGAACTTTGTGAGGGAGTCCGGCTTTCATGACTGTTCGACTGCGGTAGGTCGATCGATTATTATCGATTATTTTTCAATGACGAATTGCTGCTAGTTGAAGCCATTACTTGAAGAGAAGCTCAATAAATCAGTAACCGATACTTGTTTTTGTGGACCAAGCGTTTTACTACAATGTCTAAAGATGAAGCACACATAACACAAAAAAGTTACTCGGAAAGATCTGAATCCAACTAGAAAAATAAATTACAAGGCAGTGGCCTGACATCATGTCACGCGGTCCCACGCGGCCGAAAGGGTGTGGCCTGATATCAGGCCACATGGTCGTCAACGTTTTAATATTTATTCATATCAAACGCATGGTAGCGCAGAAGTGAAGGCGTTGGTCTGTTGTGAGCACCAGATTTCAGGTTCTTGGTCCGGATTTTCGGCCGAAACCAACTGGGCCTTCTATCCCTGCATGGTAAATATAGGTGAACTGGTATCAGGCTTGTCTGGAAAGGATAAAACCCTGACTTGTCTATCGGTTGGCCTTAAGTGCAGGCCGAATAAGCATTCAAATTGCCTCCATAATATCCAGTTAAAGTAGCATGCACTGCACATCCTAGAAGGGATTTATTAATTGTCTCTTTCATCGTTTATACTTTATCAGTGGTATATGTGTTCTATTTGGGAGGCGCAAAATCGCCCTTGAATTCAAAAAAATCGAAACCGTTTAAGAGCCATGATTTGCCTCAAGTGATGCAACTTCTGGTGTGAACCAACTCAACAGCGACCTACTTTCATTTATAAAGATAGGTTACGAGAATGAGCGCCATTCAGCAGTAGACATTCTCATGCCTCTTTCCCGTTAGAAGATGCACTTTCGCTCTGAAGGACGAGTCAGCCCACGCTGAACTGTCGACACGTTAGCTGATGGTAAGAAGTCATCCGGAAAGTTCACTTTTGCCCTTCGCCCTCTAATCGCAATTATCGCGCTTCTGAATCCGGCAAGAAATGGACTTTGCCGCTCGTTTTCGTGCTCTGCGCTCGTTAAGTCTTTCCACGCCATTGCAGACATTGTTGTCAATTTGTGCTAATTTCCAACGACACCATGAACGCCAGCTAAAAAATAAGATCTGCAGAGGGGTTAGCAACGGATCAAAGTAGCTCACACTACAACTCCTTGATGTGAATTCAGCAACCAGCAAATTTGGATCCATGCTGAATCTAGGTGACCCTACACTTTGACTACTCGTCGATGAGGCTTTCACGATGGGCTTGATTGGCAGGCAATCGCTTCTTCTTGCTTGATACATACTTGGTCGATGTTAGTCGGAAGTCCACACCTTACCATGACTATCTTCATTTTAATTCATTAATTCATTAACAGGGCGCGTTTAGCGCAGTCGGAGGAGGCGCCGACTGTCGCCTGCACGAGGGTCCCTGTTCGAGTTTCCCGCCCAGGCCAACCAGGCCTTCCATCCTTCCGGGGTCGATGAATTGGAACCAGACTTCTCTGGGAAGAATAAAGCGCTGACTTGTTCATCGGCTGGCCACCGCAAGTCATTACATGGCCAAATAGCATTCAAGACGCCTCCTCGACATCCCGTAGAAGTAGAATGCGTGGCGCATCCCAAAAGGGATTGAGTAACTCCATCTTTATCCTTTATCCTTAATTCATTAACCACCTGCAGACGCTCTTGCGATCTTACAAAATTTACGTGCTGTTCATTGCAGAATGTGGCACAACCGTGTTCAACCCCCAAAAAGAAGGATATCCGTTTGTTGGAAAACGTTCAGAATAATAACACACGTTACTAATAATTATATACGCTGTTTATGAGATTTTATAGACTTCAATATTGTGATTTGCTGAACGGATCCACTGAAGCAAAGTTGCTTGGTCTTCCTAGTCTGTGTTCCAGAAGAAAAAAGCTGATTTGCTCATGTTGCAAAAAATTCTGACTAAAACCGTTGCAGTTAGTCCGCTGCCGTTCTTCAAGTCTCGACTATCTAGAAAAAGAAAAAGAAAACTTGGAACCTATGTCCCTGTCGCAAGGACGCAGGCTAGGTCAAGCTTCCTCACCTATATGTAGGAATCTCAGGGAGCCCAGCTGCTTGCTTGGTGAATCCCAAAATGTCACACAGATGTCACTTCCGGCTCTTAGGTCATTTACTTCTCGTAGATTTGTCTGTATAAGCTAATTTAGTATTGTGTTCTATTTGGCGACTATTTCTTGAGCCGTGAGCTTGATATGTCCTGGTTTCATTTGATTTCCTTTTCCTTATTTTAATCAACGTGTATTATACGACACATCTTTGAATAAATAATTAAATGAACAAATAGTATATAATATATGTAATCGGCTAAGTCAGGTATCCGTCACGGGAAGGGGGACTGAAGCCAAGAGATGTCTAAGACAGTGCGGCGTATGTCAGCCGGGTTTTATTAAAGCTTAACCATTGGCGATTGCTGGCGAACTTATAACTGGGCGGCGGATCACCCAAGTTCACGATATACTCAGCGGGCAGCGCGTCAGAGTATGAATGGGGACCAAATGCGGAGCGTAGGGATTCAGAAGACGTGCCGAACACGTTGGCAACCGTGCATGGCGAGCCGTAGACGTGCCGAACACGTCGGCAGCCGTCCCTGGGCATTTAGATGATCATCGACGGGAGGCGTTCACAGCAGGGGAGGCAATCGATATCGATCGATATTATCGATTTTTTGTGGACGCCGTTCAAGCGGCACGAATCTTCAGCCTTTGGGGTAATCGAGCTCGCAGAACACGAATCTGAAGTGTTTTTTTTTGAGGTATCGATCACCATCAATCGACATAGATCAAATTATACATAGGTGTCGTTCATTTTTTCTGTTTCTTTCTAACTTGCCGCAATCGAGGTTGCAGCTAAAATTGGTGATGAGAAGTTATTATAGTTGAGAAGTGATGAGAAGTTAAGTTATTACTACGGTGAAGCCGTTGAGAAGCCCTCAGTGTGACTGACAGGCCGCTCTGACGGCTGTACTCTATATAGTAAAACCAGCTCTTTATCGCAATGAAAGTGTAGAGGTCTAAAAGCTGGGAAAAGAAGATGGTCGGCGCTTTCTCTTCTTGGGGTTTGGCGGCCACTAGGCCACTGAACGACTGGTATTATATAATTCTTCACTCATTCATTCATATTTCGGATTGGTCAATGTTCTCTGTCCCTAATGTTTGTCTTCCATGAAGTGTCGTTTGTAGAGGACACGTAATAGCCCGTAGGAGGTGCCGACCTTCGCGTGTCACGAATTGAGACTGTTGGTTCAAGTTACCCGCCCAGCCAAACCAAGCCTTCTATCCCTTCCGGATTGGTAAATTGGGGCTTCCCCGCTGGTGCTCCGAAAGGTGAAACAACCAGATCTGACATAAACCTCATCCGATCCGCATCGTGAACTATAATAGAATAGACCTGTACTGAAGTCGAGCTACGCACGAACGGAAGTTCCGTGTCAAAAGGAAAGGGCGAGCGAGGTTTTATTGAATTCGAATATCGGCGAATCGCGCCAAGTGCGACAACACAAAAACGAAGATGCGAACTTGAACCGAAACACCGCATGTGTCGAGATTCGTACAGCTTGACGCTCCCAAACTATGGAACACAGGGAGTGACGAGCGCTTGATGTCGAAGCACATGTGATGCAGATGCGGCAGCAGCGATCCAGACGTCAATGCTTCTTTGCCTTTCGTCCATAGGGACTACTGTTGAAGTAGCCGTATTGAGGGGCGTACTGTGACATCTGCATAGGGTAGCCGTACTGCATCTGATACGCTTGTGGCCGATAGAACGGCGAATTGCCTGGAATGCATTCACGCAAATTCGAGCGGCACTCCTCTAGCGTCACGTTCTGAAGGCTGAGATTTACCGTAAGCTGCTGGCCTTCCGTCGAAAGTGAGGTACTGTATTGAATAGGGTGAATAACCAGACTGTGGAAATCCCTGAGACGACACCTGTAGTAGGTTTTGGGTAGCTGAAACACTTTACTATTAGTAACCAATTATTAGTAGTTAATAGTAATTAGGGGCTAAGAACGTAGTCGGAGGATCCACCGCCATTCACATGTATTCGATTCCCAGCTTTTGGTTCGACTTTCACGCCCCGACCCTCCCTCCCGGGTCGGCGAATTGATACCAGACTTCACTGGGAAGAATAATACACTGACTTGTCTATCGGCTGGCAACCGCAAGTCGTTATCTGGGCCAAATGCGCATTCAAATTGTATCATGATACCATCTAGAAGCAGAATCCTTGGCGCATCTCACAAATCCATTTGCTAATACTGACCACTATCCTTTATTCCTTAATGGTATCGTGTAAAGTTACTCAACACGACCTTAGGGTAGCTATTGAAAATGAGGTTGGAGGTGTGGACTAGTGTCGTCAGCTAAATTCTTTAAGGAAGTAGTACCTCTCAAAAGGAAGAAGAAAACTTGGACAGAAAAATAGAAAAAAAGTCTGCTTTGGCAAAGGCTATTCGTATTTTAGGACAAAAAGAGCAGTAGACGTTCAACAACCTTTCTGTGGAATGCGTCACCTACTTTTCTCATTTCTACGGCCTATAGTAAAGGAAGGGAGGGGGGATGGGGTGAAATTCAGTAATTGACCTGTACAATGAATGCTCTGTGGTAGCAGGATGACGGACAACTCAACGTACTATCCCTCTCGGACAAGCCTGACAGCGAATCACTAATACCCATGGGAATGGAGTGCTTGGCTGGCATAAGCGCTACCAAAACCTAAAACCATGATTCAACGTTAGCGCGAGAGTCGACGCCTACTCCTTCAACTACGCTGCATGCGTCGCAAGCGCACATCAAACTGCTCTAAAATCTCACCAAGGTTCCGTCCCGAAGAGCTATCGACGATCTGAATCGGCAGTGTTTGTGGTATTTGAGGCATCGTCATCGGCTGCGGCTGTGACACCATCGGAATAGTAGCACCTGAAGAAATGGCTAGTGGTAGCTGATTCTCCTTCCGGAAAGCGCAGTAGCTCGCCCGAGGCTAAGGTTTCCTCTACGTTTATTTATGTATTTGTTTATTTATTTTATGGCGTGAGTCACAGCAAAATTACACGAAAAATGATATACTACAGATCAAATGCTAGAATTTTAAACAAAACATACAACTGGGAGTCAACCATCCATATTAACCCAGGCACATCTGTAACCTGCTTCAGGCCCATGCCATTCAGTGTATAGGATGGTGTATAGTAAAGGTGCCTGGACTATGTTACAAGACAGCGTGATTTTTCAGTAGCAAGAAGGTGTTCCCAGGTAACGCTCTAGGTATAACGCTAACCTTACTGCTAATCTACGATTTTATCCAGGCCCCGAACAAATTGGCTAAGGGTTAAGGTGGAGTGAATTTAAAGTACTAGAAGTAGTACAAATTGAACTGAACGATATAAAAGATATAAGGAGGCGTTAGTCAATACCGTTTTGTATGTAACACATTCTGCTTCTACTGGATGTCGTAAAGGCGATTTGAATGCGTATTTGGCCTATACAAAGGCTTGCGACCCCGAAGGGATGGAAGTCTCGGTTGACCTTGGTAGGAAATCCGAACCAATAACGTGGAAATGAGCGCACGCGAAAGGGAACTCCTCTTCCAACTGCGCTACCACCCGCCACAAAATGAATAAATGTAGGTACTAAATAATTAGAAGAACAATGGGTACAGGCGCAAGAACTAATTAAATGTTTTCAGCGCAGTGGAACTTACGCAGAATTTAAGGCATTATTGCACCCTTACGACTCCGAAGGAAAAAATTGCCAAAAAGTTATTTAGGTTGGCAGATATTTGAGGAGTTGATCACAAATATGGCGACCATTTTCAAATTTTCGATGGATTACGGTAGGCTAGGACGGGGATGGGTAAGGGTGGCTGGTCAGGAAAACTTTGGCGGTTATTTGAAGTTCAAGTAAACCCAGCTGAACCCAGTTGTTCTGACCTGCCGCTCTAACCTAACCCATGCATACCGTAGCCTACCGAAGTTTAACAACAGACGTAATATTAGAGCACTAGAACTTCTTTGAGCTTGACTTTCTCATTGACACATCCTTTCCAGTAACTCAGGCTGGCTATTGTTGGCACTAACTAGCAGTTATTCCACATCCCTTCAAGCATCGCGGTGCAATCTGATTTCAAACAAATCATGGCCAAGTTAATAAAATAAAGGATAAAGGACGGCGTTACTCAATCCCTTCTGGGATGCGCTAGCGCATTCTACTTCTACGGGATGTCGTGGAGGCGAGATGAATGCGTACATATTTGGCCATACAATGACTTGCGGTGGCCAGCCGATGAACAAGTCAGCGCTTTATCCTTCCCAGACGAGTCAGGTACCAATTCACCGACCCCGGAGGGATGGAAGGCTTGATTGGCCTGGGCGGGAAATCCGAACCAGGAACCTGGTATCGGGTGCACGCGACAGTCGCGCCTCCTCCGACTGCGCCACACGCGCTTTTTTGGCCAGGTTGATATGAAACATTTTATGGGAACATATTGCTCGTTAGGGCGCGTGGAGCGCAGTCGGAGGAGGCGCCGGCTGTCGCCTGCACCCGATACCAGGTTCCTGGTTCGGATTTCCCGCCCAAGCCAACCAAGCCCTCCAACCCTCCGGGGTCGGTGAATTGGTACCAGACGTGTCTGGGAAGGATAAAGCGCTGACTTGTTCATCGGTTGGCCACCGCAAGTCGGTGAACAAGTCAGTATGGCCAAATACGCATTCAACTCGCCTCCACGACATCCCGTAGAAGTAGAATGCATGGCGCATTCCAAAGGGATTGAACAACGTCGTCCTTTATCCTTTATCCTCTATTGCTCCTTTGTTGGTTGTCCTACATTTCCTCTGGCTCTCTCCCCTTGCCGCGCAGTCTCACTGATGGTGAGCCTTTTTTCAATGCACTCGTTTTGTTAACTCTGACCATTGAGTATTCTTTCTCTTTTGCTTCTTTGTATTGTTCGTGTTCTATTAAACATTGAATTGGCACATCCGTATTTAATTAACTAAATAAATAAATACTCTTCTTCAACACCACAAATAGCACAACCCATACCTACCATAACCTACTATAATCCACCAAAATTTCAAAAGAAACATCTCAAGTAACAGCCCTAGGTCAGGAAACGATTCGCGCGACAAAGATTTTCGAGCGTTGGGTTCGTGAAGGTACAAGAGTAACGAATTCAATCCATATTCTTAAACGCTACCATTCTTCGTCTCCAGGACAGCCATCGAAGCATCCACTCCCTTGACGCCATCCATCTGATAGTGAGCATATGGCTGGTAGTAGGTGTAGTATGGCACCTGAACCGGTTCTCTAACAAATGCCATCCAATAGAGTCCGCAGATGGAAACGGTGCAAAAACGAGGCGACGAACCGCCTGTGCTACACTAGCGCCGATTGACAGCAGCAGGAGAATCATGGAGGCAGAACTGAGCCTTGCCGTCGTCGCTGCCGATATTTAACCGTGCTGTGAAATGGGTCAGAGCTTGTGATTGAAAAGAACGCGACACTGGCGCTTATTCTGCGTCGAGGTCAATCCGAGATGTTGCACGCATCACAGATCGCTTCATTCGTGAATCATATGGCGCAGGCTGAGGTGTTCGTCCGACAATTGCCACTGGAGCTAGTAAAAGCTACACTATTGTAGCTCACATTTTTCCCGTTGCTTAATTTTCTAGGCGTGATCGACACGAATCAACCGGATTAAGCGGTATGAAACGTTAGATTGTTTAATCTGTGAAAAGGACAACCCGGTCTGACAAATGAGGCGTGTTATTGCGACGAATGCGATGACCTAGGTCCTTCTCACCTCTCACAATGGTTCTATGTATGTTTGGATATATCGCTCCGATAAAAAGTTCTCATCCCAGTCGCGCCTCATAGAAGAAGGTCAAGCGACCACTGCCCCATAGTTACACGTTTACTTGTTTCCTCTCTATTAAGAAGAGTATAAATATTATACATGAAGCCTAGAGAACAAACGCATCTTCTTTCAAATTATCATTTATTATCCTAAATGAGCCATATAACATTTCACGGTACATGTCGCGTATGTGAGCAGCATTGGTAGGTGGGAGCGCGTCAGCCAATGATAACCAAACAGAGCACAAAACCGAACACATGCCAGCCCATTAGTGTACCAATTGTACGTGCTCTCTCTGTATGGCATGCGCATTCAATGCGGCCTGATTGCTTTAGGCGTTCCCACCTACCAATGCTGCTCACCTACGCGACATATACCCATTTCACTGTGTCACATAGGAGTCAATGCTGTTTAAGAACAACAGACCGAAAAAATACAGCCAAGCACAGAAAGAAGCTGATGCTTCGGGCGAAAAAACCGGTGAAGGAGTACCAACGAATTCATACTGAATCTTTAAAGATTAACATATACACAGGAGAACAAAAAGCGCATTAAGTGGCGGCATCCAGGCATAACGGAACAAACTCGTCTCATCAACGGACGAACATGAGAAGTCGTTTTTGCACTTCTGCAGCAGAACGTCTGGAAAATCGCCCTTGTGGAGCTCATGCTGCGTACCTGGTTGCCATGCGCTCTCAATACACATCTGGCGAGCGGTCCACACCATGACTTGATCTATAAGACGTCGGCCGCTATTGGAGCCGCCGGAGTTGCAGAGGCAGTCCCTTGTGTAGTTTTCTTCTTCAGCTGCTGAGTGGTGATAGAAGCGCTATCCTTCACCAAGCAGTGATCATCGTTCCAAGCATCGTTGTCTTCGTCTGCAAGCTGCTCAATGTCCCGCAAATCTCAGCCATCCTAGCCAAAAGCGTCGCTGCGCGTGCATTTCTCTTCTGAACTTTGAAGCCTTCGTCAAAGTCGGCCGGTTTCATGAGCGGAAGACGTTACCGAACCTTACTGGCTTCCCTGACGATCTCGTCGTTTCGTTGAAGCCTTCCCTCCTGAACGCATTTCAGGTAGTTATAGATGATTTCTATCCGATCGAGCAGCATTCTCACAGCAACCGTCCTGCCGCTCGCATCTGCTTTCCTTCGATAGAGGCAACTCCTTCGACACCAGCCTGCAATAGCAGGGCAAAGTGGTCGATTCCAATCCGCTCGCTTTGCTCAGAGACTCCATTCCACTTCGACTAGCTCGTGCCCGCACGAGACCAGCGGCGTCCGCCGGCACCTTGACGGTAACATTCCTCTTTGCCTGGGAGTCTACTGTAGGATTCATCTTTACAAGCAGCGGACAATCCCTCGCTACAGCAAAGGACAAGTGTAAGAGGAGTTCATCCGGTTCGAGCTCATCTCCTCCGGTAAGTACCAGCCAACAGCATCTAGTTCTGTGAACACCTCTTTATACTGACTCAGTCGCTGTCGAAGAAACTTCTTGTTGAAAGTAACATGTCCGCCCGTAGCAAACATACATAACTCGAACGAATTCACCATCTCAACCTGACCTTCGTCGGCTTTGCCGAAAACTGCTCCATGTATCTTCTCTGCTTGTTTGTCGCGCCTTTGCTCCCGTTATTCTCGTCCAGTGCTCAGAAATATTCATGATGACCAGCGGATGCATGTTGCACTCGGCTGTAGGCACTGCAGTCGGTTTTGAGTTCGAAGAGGGATGAGATCAAGGCTCTGCCTGCATCACAACGTCCATCATCTCTCAAACTTGGGTAATTAAACCAATCATCTTAACCATTTTGTATGAAAGGCGTTTGACAAAACGATCTACCACCCTTCAACACTAGTGAGACACAGAGAACATGAAGCGGAAAGAGTGGTCGCAGAACTACAGCGTTAAAGAGCTACAGGTTCCTCACGACTCGTCCCTTCCATTGACCTCTAGTATTACTACAACTGCTCTGACGTTTTTAGCTACCCGAATACCTGGCCTTGCCTTGCGCTTACCATCACAATGTTGTCCCTTTTCTGCAAATCAAAGGTACTGCTCTACCACTGATACAGGAGCGGTATTGCCTTATGAGCGATTTTATTTAACTGAAGAGTCGCACGGCAGCCGGCTCGATTTGGCTGGTGGTACTATTTAGGAGGCCAAAAGTAATGAGACACCCCATGCCGTGTCCATATATCTCGTGGCTGGAGTCTTTTCGTGCTTGTCGTATTTGTATGTTTGTATGCTACTTACTGAAGCTTATCTGAGAAGTTACCACTTCCGTCCTTTCCAGAAGCATGCCAAAACCCCAGCCTGTCTCGTGCCAAAACCCCGGTCTGACGAGTCGACCTGTTTCGCGCAAATCTCGCCCAATTCCCAACCCCGAGCAGCCTGGGCTCAATAGTCACGCAAGATGAGAAGCACGTCTTCTACCTTAACCCTGCCAAGCAGCGAGTCTGGGTGAGGCCTGGTGACCTGTTACCAACCTTCGTTCGGCGAGATGTTCACGGCGAGAAGCACCTTTGGTGCTTTTGGGTCTGCGCCCATGGATCGGTTTACCGGAACCTGTTTCCCAAGAGCGCTACGATGAACTCCAAGGCCATGGTGAACGAAATACAAGAGATGGGCCGGCGACTCGCTCTTATTCATTCGCAGCACTTCAAGAAGGTCCTCCTCTTCGACAACGCCGCACCCCAGCGGGGACAAGTAACCACGGATAAGCTTGGCCAGCTGGGCTACGTTCACATGCCTCAACCACCGTATTCGCCGGACATCTCTCCATGCGACTACCACCACTTCTTTGGCCTACGGGACTTCCTGGTCGGAAGGGACGCAAAAACCCAAGGAGTCCTTGAAAACCATATCGAGCAGTTGATCAACACCAGGCTCAAGCAGTTCTGTAAGGATGGGATCAGGAAGTTGACTGAGCGATGGCAGCAAGGTCATTGCCCTTAATGGCCAATACATTCCTTAGCATCGTTCAGTTGTAATTGAGTTATAAAGAGATAAAGATTTTTTCTCAATTTGTCTCATTACTTTTGCCCCCCACTAATAAAACAGACAAATAAACTGTTGAAAAATTCTAACATCTTCGTTTCAAATTTTCTAATACGTGTGGAACTACTGCCGTGCTCCACGGGTGGCCATGATGTGTAACATAGTTCATAGTTTAACACAATGCGGAGCATTCTTCAATAAGAACAAAGCCTTTTTCAGCTTTGCGCGAGAAGCAGAAATTTGCGATTCAGCAAGGAGAAGATGACCGCTTTCGCGAGCTCTGTCTCGAAAGGTTTTTGCTGTGAATCGCGGCAGAAACAGGCGGTAGACGCAAGAAGGACGGTATGTTTTTGCTGATTCAATTTAGTTGAATGTTGAGATCTGAAACGTGTTTTCTGGGTTTTCATAATAGAATATCCTACTAAAGCGCAAAAGTGGCATTTGCACACCTTCAAATCCTCCAGAGTTCCATTGTTTGTTTGGCCAGCGAAACGTGGAGCCCCCAGCTATGATGTAGATTGTTTTGTCGGCAATGTTTTTTCGTTGCGCAATGTGGTTGATATTTGGTGACGTGAGGATGGACGTCGTGTAGGCTTCCCTCCACATTGTCCCTTCACATGCTTCACTAAAGTGCTTTTATGCACTGGTTCTTCACGTTCAATTAGGGTGTGCCAAAAGTAATGAGTCTCTCCATGCCGTGCCCACGTATGTCGTGACTGGAGTCCGGTTTCGGGCTTCTCGTATTTGTATGTTTGTTTGCTGCTTACTGAAGGCCACCTGAGAAGTGGCCATCTTCGCCCTTTTCAGAAGCATGCCAAAACCTGTCTGTCTCATGCCGAAACTCCACTCTGACGAGTCGACCTGTGTCGCCCAATTCCCAAGCACAATGATGACTCTAAGGCTATGGTGAACGAAATAGAAGAGATGGACACACTTATTCGCACTTATTCGGTCTCAGCGCTTCAAAAAGGCCCTTCTCTTCGACAGCGCGCACCCCATCGGGCAAAAGTGATCACGGATAAGCTAAGTGACCACGGCTGGCTACGTTCACATGCATCACCCACCGTATTCGCCGGACATCTCTCCATGCGACTACCACTACTTCTTGAGTCTATAGGACTTCATGGTCGGAAGGGACACAAGGACACAAGGAAACCCCAGTCTGACGAGTCGACCTGTGTCGCGCAAATCTCGCCCAATTCCCAACCTCGAGCAGCCTGGGCTCAATATTCACTCAAGATGAGAAGTACGTCTTCTATCTTAACGCTACCAAGCAGCGAGTCTGGGTGAGGCCTTGTTACCTGTTACCGACATTCGTTCGGCGAGATGTTCACGGCGAGAAGCATCTTTGGAGCTTTTGAGTCTGCGCCCATGGATCGGTTTACCGGAAGCTGTTTCCCTAGAGCACTACAATGAACTCCAAGACCATGGTGAAAAAAAGATAAAAAATAAAATAAAAAAGAAGAGATGGGCCGGCGACTCGCTGTTATTCATTCGCAGCGCCTCAAGAAGGTTCTCCTCTTATTATTTATTTATTTATTTATTATTTATTACAATGCACATATTTGTGCGCCATAAATAATATATATGCAGATATAGATATGTAGATATATAGGCAGTATAGTCGTTATAATTGCGAGAACAGTCGAGCAATATGGATAGATAGTTCGTCGTTATAGTCCGCGAGAACAACACTGTCAATATAAATATCGGAGCCCATGAGCGTAATAGAGCAACGCCGGGAACGTCTAAAGAATTAGTATTATTTGTCTATAATAGGATGCTAGAGTTATGTAATAATAATGAGGTAGTCCATCTCGGGTATTGAGCTAGAACGGTATAATTATTGTAGCCTGTTTTCTTCTTTTAATGATTTCTTGTTTTCTTCGTGTAGCAGTATAAATAGAGAGCAAACATCATGCTTCATATGTCGGGACAATCAAGATCTCTTCTTCCTGAACTTCATTGATCTTAGGTGCATATATTATACGTATTATACATATGATAAAAGTTGTCGCCACGTCAGATATATTTGTCGGGATAGTCCGGAACCAGAAACCATCACACATCCTAAAAAATGTGACGTTTGTTCTATTTAGTTAAGGGTTTATTTGACAAAATTTCTAAAACTGCAACATCACTTGAACTAGTGTTAGTGATCAGAAGAAGTGAAAACAGACCATTTAGTTCACATCCTCAATCCGAAGTATTTGTAAAACATTTAATTTGCGCAACTTATTTCTGAAGTCCTTAGAATTTCTACATGAAATCAAATGCTGTGGAAGTTGATTAAGCCATCTAGCAGTTCGCAAAAAGAATGAATTAAATGCAATGTTTCCGATAGGACGGTTAAATCTACGGTGCTGTATTGCTAGAACTGTTGCTCTTCCACGACTTGGCCTAAATATCCAGTATTTACTGGCCCTCAATTTAACTTCCATGCGAAAAATGCGAAAGGAAAATACTAAATCTTTAACAATCCTTCTGTATTTCAGGCTTTTTAGGCCGAGAAAGTGGAGCCGTTCTCTGTAGGATGGTAAAGTTCGCGGGTAATTTGGATCGGGAAATGCTCTATAGTAAACTATTCTGGTGAAAATTTTTTGAACTTTTTCTAATTGCTGCAGGTATTTCTTAACGAAAGGATTCCAAATAGTAGAGCCGTACTCTAAGTGTGGTAATACATACATTTTATACAGTTTGACCAGAAAAGGGGGGTCGTTGCACTGTACATTCCTTAGAATTAGGAAAAGCGATGATAGTGCCTTTCTGGTAACGGTTTCTATATGCTTGCTGAACTTTAAGGAAGAGTCAACCATAACACCCAGATCTCTAACATATTCGTCCTGTCTTAGCACAAAGTTGTTGAAACTGTATCTGGGTATTGGAGGAGGACCTAAATGTAAATGAACTGTTTTACTGAGGTTAACAGGAATTTCCCACTTGTCAGACCATTCCATCATTTTCCGAACAGATTCTGAAATATAGTCGTTAGCCAACTTTTGGTCACAAGGCTGGTAGGCATAGTAAATTCTTATGTCATCCGCAAACATCTTAACCTCCAAATTTGGATGAACTTTTAGGGTTTTCGGTACATCAGCAGTATAGGCTAAAAACAATAGGGGAGATAGCACTCCACCCTGAGGGACTCCGCTAGTACACGAATGTCGATCAGAATAACTATTACCCACCTTTACTGTCATGTGCCGGTCCCGCAAGTATGATGATAACCATTTTAAGAGTTGACCTCTTATGCCAAAGTATTCAAGTTTTCGCAGCAGTTTAGTGTGCGGCACCTTATCAAACGCCTTGGAGAGATCGAAGAAAATGATTTCAACCGATCTGCCATCATTTATTGCAGTTAACCAATCATACAAAGAGTCCGAAAGCAGTGTTTCAGTTGATGCCGCTGACACGAAACCATGTTGTTCTTTTGGTATTACATCATGTCTCGAAAACCAATAACAAAGTTTATCTCTTATAATTTTTTCCAAGATTTTGCTTGCTGTCGAACATATGCTGATAGGTCTAAAGTCAGATAATGTCGACGCATCTGTGTTTTTGGGAATTGGGGTCACCAAAGAGTCTTTCCAAATGTCTGGAACTTGTCCCAGTGCCAACGATGTGTTGTAGATCATAGCTAGTGGGTATTGCAATGTGTGAGCACATCTACGAAAGATCATTTGAGGGATACCATCATATGTGGCCGATAGAGAGGGTTTGAGCTTCTTCATAACACACAGAATCTCTGAGGGGTCAATTGTTGAAATGTTGGCATAGGATTCAGACAGGTATGGCAGATGTAAAACACCGCATCTGTCACTCGACGGGTAATCACATGTAATAGAATTAAAAACACTAGCAAAATAATTACCAAGTGCCCTGGCTTTGTCCTGATTTGACCTGAGAATACCTCCATTCCCATCCTTTAGGACTGGAAGATCACAAGCGGCTTTAACCTTCATTCTGAGATAATTGAAAAATGCCTTCTTACTTAACGCGTGCAATCGACGCTCTCGGTAAGCTATGTATCTTTTAATATGATGGTTTATGTCAGAGCATACTTTCTTATATAACGGGTGTGCTAATGGATTCCTTAGACTACAGAAACGACGACTTTTTTGAGCGAACAGGTTCCTAATATGAGTTGGGTACTGGTGTAGTTGTGCCTTTCTGTATCGAAATGGAACAAGTTCACCAAATAATTGATATAGTATCAGACAAAACCGATAGTAGATATCATTGATGTCCGTATAACCACTGAAAACCTGAAACCAATTAATACTTCCAAGATAATAGTTGAGTTTATCATAATCCACTCGGTTATATAGAGGTACAGGTAGATACAACGATTCGTCCTGAAGGCAGCTCAACTGGAAAAATATCATGTTATGATCAGAGTTACCAAAAGGAGGAGCTATTCCAACATTGTCGACTATTGGATCGGAACACAAGACTAAGTCGAGGATAGAATCGTGACGTGTAGGATGCAAAACCATTTGTGTAAGCTTGCAGTCAGTAAATACTAATCTGAACCTTTCATCACTCTGTGATTCACCACGACATCTTATCCAGTCAATGTTAAGATTAAAATCACTCACTAGTACACCAGGTGTAGGAGCAGAACATAAATCATAAAGCACATCAATCAATTTATCGTCTTCTTCAACAGCAGATCTTGGAGGACGATACAGCAAAATCATTCTGATAGAAGCAGAACTGCCAGAACGGTCAGAAATGATATCCATACAAATTATGTCTGAAATAAGCTGCTCAGCAATAGCTATTGGATTAAAAATCAGCCCATTCTTTATCAGGCAACATACACCTCCACCTCTCTGTGAGCTTCGATCTGATCGTATAACATTATACGGATAGCCTCCCACTATTTCTGCATTCAATATTTTTGAATTTAACCAAGTTTCAGTTATAAAAACAATATCAGGGCTGTTACTACAAACAAAGGAGTGTAACAAAAGTAATTTATTAACAATGCTCCGAGAGTTAAACAAAAAGCAATTTAGCTTAGGCTGTGGACCGCGCAACTCTAGTGGTTTCCCACCGAGCGTCTAGCTGCAAGTTCGCTTACACGTCTAAGTTCCCCTCTATAAACTACCCACTCTTTTGAGCTTTTTCCTTCATTTAACTCGCGTGCTCGCTGTCGAAGTCTGTAATCCTGCTCTCGCTCATCCCTCGTCATACTCTTGCGCACAAACACATTAGTATAACCAGACAGACGCAAACGACGAGTATTAGCTATAGCCTGTTGCCAGTGGAATCTAGAGGGCAAGACAACCTTAACAAGGCGAATTTTATCCTCTGAGTAAGACCCCAGGCGAAAAACAGATTCCGGTCGGCATTCAACCTGAAGGGTGTCGAGCACACGAGTTACCTTATCCTCTAGATCACTTTGCTTACTAGACGGCGACAACTCGGAAGGTGCTTCCGCAATGCCGGCCATAATTATACTTCTCTGCCTACGATTTTCTTCGATGCCATCAGATATAGCCTGTGGAATTTTTGCTTGCAGCGCTAATGCCATTCTCTCAATCACTGGATCAGTATTTCTTTCAATAATAGAAGCAATGATCTCATTAATTGAGAACTTGCTGTAATCGCAGGTTTCTCCCTCGTTACTTGCAGCCTGCGGCATTGAGCTCGCAATTTTTTGTGATGAGCGTGGGAGCGGTTGTGATTTCTTTACCGGCATTGTAGTAGACCCTGCAAAGGAAGTAATTGAGATCGAATGAAGACACAACCGACCTAGAGGGCGGTGGGAATGAGAATGACAACTCTTCGACAACGCCGCACCCCGTCGGGCAATAGTAACCACGGATAAGCTTGCTCAGCTGGGCTACGTTCACATGCCTCACCCACCATATTCGCTGGATATCTCTCCATGCGACTACCACTACTACTTGGGCCTACAGGACTTCCTAGTCGGAAGGGACACAAGAACCCAAGCAGTCCTTGACAACCATATCGAGCAGTTGATCAACACCAGGCCCAAGCAGTTCTGGAAGGATGGGATCAGGAAGTTGGCTGAGCGATGGCAGCAAGGTCCTTGCGCTTAATGGCAAATACACTCCTCAGCATCGTTGAGTTGTAATTGAGTTATAAAGAGATAAAGTTCATTTTGTCTCATTACTTTTGCCCCCCCCCCCCTAATAGAAGGACCTGTCCATACTTCGCGACGGGAGCGACAGCAGCGACCTGGTAAGGCATTCGCATCAGTCAATGGCCAGCGAACTCCCTGCTTTGCACTTCCGCTCCCGTTGCAGAGTAGATATAGTCCTCATATGCAAACTCTTTCCTAGAGGCATGACAGCTTGAATCGCTGAGTGATTCGAAAGGCCGACTTAAGGGTCTAGAAAGGGGTACAGCCGCCAGGCATCTGTAAGACGAAGACATACCCAAAGAATAAGATCGTAATTTGAGTCGCCATGATATGTGAGTAGCCGGCCACGACGAACGTGTTTCTCGTCTAGAAGCCACCATTCTGTAGAGAATAACCATATGTATGTATGTATGTAAATGTGCATGTATGTATGCATGCATGTATGTATGTATGTGTGTATGTATGAGTATGTATGTATGTATATATGTATGTATGTATGTATATGTATATATGTATGTACGTATGTATGCATGTATGTGCGTATGTATGTATCCCTTGTAAGTTTTGACCATAGTCAACCACCCAAAGTTCCATGAGACCTGGCTGTATGAAATCTAATAGTCTCTGTAATACTTCTGCAAGAAAACTTTATTAATGTAGAATCACAAAACACCCGTTTTAAAGGATAAAGACAACAGTACAATAAGAGATCTGCTGATTATTCAAGGAAGTCACCTAGCACCTTTCCCCGAGATTGTTCCACGCAATAGGGACGTCATAGTTAAGCATCAAGAGCTTGCATGAACGTCTTAATGCTACGAATCACAGGATCTGCACGACCGCCACTGAACATCTCCACTTCCAGTAGTAAATCTAGACGTCGAAGCTGCTCCTCGACCGCGGCCAGGCGACGCTGGCCATCTTTTCGGCGCGACACGTCGCTCGACGCTCGAACTTCCTGAAAAAGAGTATGAGTAAGCTACGGAGACACCTTAGTACCAAACGTATGTCCATATTGGCCATTCGTTTTTGTTCCAAATAGTACTTGAACAGGACAATGGCTCACCATGGCTTCACCTGGAGTTAGTCCAATCAGTGATGATAGAGTAAAGCTGTCTACTAGGCACATGAAGCTGTCGACCGACTCATCCTGAAGTGTGACCTGAAAGGAAGACATCCTATAATTGAACTCTTCGAGTATAAATTGAAAGTAGTAGCTGCTGTTGGCATCAAACTACAAGTGAATAAAAATTAACAGTCAAAAGTTAAACGACCAAGTAAGTAGTAGTAGTTTCGACAAACAGTATCGTAAAATTGGTAAGGAAAAACATTCATTAAAGGATAGTAAGCTATTTATTCGTTGCGCTAAGTGGATGCAATTGCCTCCACCGCAAATGCTAGAAGGTGACAATATCTTCTTATTCAGAAGAAGACGAGAGAAGCTTGACTTGGCTCAGCCGATAGGTAATAGGTGATGAGTAATGACCCAGTTTCACCACTATCTTTTCCAGACGACTTTCATCTGGTGAAAATACCACAATGAAATGCAGTATTCCGAGATTATTAGGCGTAACTGTTCTCAACATTCTACTCAAACTTCACATTTAATACGGTGACGTAGATCGTTGGCTGCTATTTATATGGACCGTATCCTATCGCAAAATTTCCACTAGCTGTTCTGAATGTCCTATTAGTTTGTTAATGTTCATATTTCCTTTCCGATTTGAAGTTTTTCCTCATGCTTTTATGGTGCTAGGCGGCGTTTTAGCGCATCTAGAGTGCATTCAATAAATAGTCAAATAAAAGTGCAGAGGATGAACATTGGCGTTAAACAACAGATCTCGGATGCGCTAGTCTTATGAGCAAACTCTTTCAACTGGCGTCCCGTGGAATCAACCTCAAGTCGCTACATACGGATGCTTGGGAACAACACTTTCTCCTCAGCGCGCCAAATGCACCCTACTCATTAGCTTAGGGATTCTCTAGTGTGCACGCGATGCGCGACACGATGCTATGATAGACTCCCGTATCGATTGCGCGACGTGATGAATCGATATGGAAGCTTATCATCACATCGCCTCGCGCATCGCGAGCACACTAAACGATCCTTAACGCCTATTTATATTTCGCCACCGAGAGACAACACCACGTATTATGGCCACATTGATCGAGCGACGCGATCAATCAATTTGACTACTATACGTGACGTCGCGGCGCACTGTCGCAGCAGTGTGAATGGGCCTTAAACGATCCCATAGGGCGTATTCAAATTTGGCGATAGGAGCGATATTCAAATTTGGCGAGGATCGACCAGGTAAATCTTACATAGCGGTTTTTCCGGGCGATTGCCCAGCAAAAATCGATACCTATGATTTGCCTGACCGACCAAACACCTCCGTCGCGAAGTATGAACAGACCCAAGAACAGCGCTAATATTAAGAGAATACCCAAGTATTCAGTTTCAAGGATGTAGTACAAACTGAGTGGGTCAACCTGTATCACATTACGTGACGTAACAAGGTAGAGTAAGGCCTATGTCGAAGGTGCACAAACATGCAGTAGTGTCGTCTATTCTAGCACTACAATTTCATGCAACTCTCTTCCAAATGTATGAACCTGTACAGCTGAATTTTGTCGACTTTGGCCAATCAGCATTAGCTGAACTAATTCAAAATCTTAGGTAGCCAACCTACCTTCATGGTCCACAAGCCGTCGACTATCCTCAGTGGATCGACAATGTCCAGAATGATGGCCTGAAACAGGAAGCATAAGCAGGACCGCAGCGACGATGTATAGCCGAACACAATCGTTACTGGACGTAGAACATAATCAGCATGGACACACACCTGCACCACCTTTCTGCTCGATCCTACGGCCCATCGCATTTGCTTCGCGGCCTCTGCCAGTCGCACAATGTTCAGCCTTTGGAATTTGGTTACCAGCTCATTCTCCGGGTTACTCGCCTAGAAGAAATTTTTTCAGAAAGTCTAAAGGAAGGACATGCAGCTCAAGTACGATGTGGTTGATTTGTACAGGCTAGTGTGTTCCTCTCCCGATTTTTTAAAATCACTGTCTTACTCTTCTATTCCATTCTATTTACATTCCTATTTGTTCTTTTTTCCACTCATTTCTAATTTTTACATTACACAGATACATTTTTCACTAATACTGTCGAAAAATTGCAAAATAATTGCAGATACATCACCAGCTACTCGCATAACGACTTCTAATCAGAAGGTTCTCCTTTCTCCACAGTTAATTCCCCCATGAATCTCCCATACTGTTCCTCCCCTTACTGATGAGAACAACGGTGAACGATTATATTATGCTGTTTGGTTCTCGTTTAATATCACCTGCGAAATAAAAATCAAACTCATGCTTTTATCTTTGTTCCCGATTGCTTTTCCTAGGTTCACAAAATTTCCTGTACAACAATCCTTAGCATTTTGTTCTTCCTCTTTTTTGTTTGCGACACAGAATGAGAACAAGTCTGACTGCGAGGTTAAAACACATTCGAAGCCGTCTACTGGAGCAAAGCAGGTTCGCACAGATCCGCCTCGCCCAACTTCAACTACTAAAGAATGCATCCTTACTTGAGATGTTAAGGAATCAGACAGGCTCTGAGTGGTGTCCGCTGATGACACGACAACCGGCAACGCAGCCACCTTTTGCTCTTCAATGTCATCGTCGTCCAGGTCAATTACTTCGATTTTCACCTGGAAACCGAACATAGGTTGAGCGGCGAGGAGAAAGTTATTATTTGAGAACAAAATGTATACACTGTTTGAAAGTTGATAACTTTGCTCTCAGTAAAGATACTGAAGAAGTTTAGGGCTCATATGAAAGCTTAAGAAAACAGAAATTTTCTGAAGTATGGGCGGTATGGATTGCGAAATGCACTCGTCTGAAACCTTGAATTTTACACTCGATTGAATGTGTTTCGCTTGAATACTTGCCATACCTTCTCCACAAAGTAGCCATGTCGATGGATTTGCGCTTCTTTTAAGGTTTAAAACTTAAAACACACTACAGCTCGCAGCAAAATGCAGAGAATCCTTAAAAAATACAGGCACTGAAAGGTTTTAACATTGGTGCTAGTGAAGCTTTTGAAGGAGTTTGAAGCTCATATGCAAGCGTCGGATGACAAGATTTCTGTTGCACGTAAACAGTCATTGATTGTTGAGGAACCGCACGCATGATTCAATTGTCCGACAAATCGCCTCTGTACTTCCACGATCCTCTGTACTTCCACGAGAGAAGGTGGTTAGGGATAGAGAGAGCGATAAATTGTGAAATCAATAAACTCACAGGTCACATGTCTTTCATGTGATCGCCAAGTTCTAAATGTTAAGTGAAGTATAGCCCAGATTAATGTGCCCAAGTAGTAACAAAACTGTAACAAGCATTCAGCCCATGCACAATTAAACGAGTCTGAAATGCAAAGTTTCAGACGGGCACATGTCGCAATCTTGACCATTTGCACTCAGCAGAAATCTCGTTACCCAACGCTTTCATATAAATCTCAAACATCTTCATCCCTCATACAATTCGATCGAAAGCTTAAAATTCCTATCGGGAAAGGAGTACGGCAGGGAGACACGATTTCTCCTGAGCTATTCATAGCGGCACTCCAGGATGCCATGAAGGACTTGAACTGGGACGATAAAGGGATACCTTGTCGACGGTAACGGATCAGCAACCTTCGCTTTGCCAACGACATTGTTCTCATCTCTACCAGCACGGCAGAAGTCGAGGAAATGCTGAACGAGCTCAATGTGGCAGGTATGAAGATCGTTTTGGACATGAATATGTCCAAAACGCAATTTATGGTCAACCAGTGGTGTGACACGGGACTCGTAAGGTTAAATGGAGTCGCTCTGCAACAGGTCGACTCCTACGTCTATCTGGGAAGAGAGCTGAACATGGATAACGACCTCGCTCCTGAAATCGCCCGCGGAGACGCGCAGCATGGCAGCCTTCAGTTCGATTCGCGAAGTTACCGAAGGTCAAGGATGCCGGCCTCAGGGCCTTGATATTCAACGCCTCTGTACTGCCTGCGATGTGTTACGCGACGGAAACCTGGCCCGACAACAAGGCAGTGGCCAGAGCAATGCAAACTACGCATCGTGCACTGGAGAGATGTCGTCTGGGAACAAGCCTTCGTCAGCAATGGCAAGAAGGCCTACGAAGCTCGGAGCTCCGGGAGAAGTCGCAATTAGCAGACCCGCTGCAGTACATAAAGAAGTCCAAACGTGTCACAGAATGGCTCCCAAGAGACCATAAGAGACCTCTGGGATGACGGAAAGACAACGCGATGGGCAGACTCATTCTCAAGATCTTTCAGAGAGCGGAGTCTGCCTCACTGGATGCAAGCTGCCAGAGATCGAGAAGGTCTGGAAGAGTTGTGGTCCCACTGAGAAGACCTCTAGTCGACAAAAGGACCATCAAAGTATCAAAGTAGGTAAGTACATCTTCATCGTTAGGGGCCGTTCAGAGCAGCATTGTGGTGAGACGCGACGAAATGTCGAAATGATATCAATCTGGCAACGCGAATAATCGATATGGGAGATTATCGTTCGCGTCACGCTGCGATGGAGCTCTGGACGTTCCCTTAAGCCGCGTGCACACTTTGCAGCGGGCAGCGGGCAGTGGAGTGTAGGTGGAACTGGTCTCCGCCCACATTTCAATGCTCACTGCTCACTTTCACTTGGCTTCACTAGTAGCAATGTTAGGAACTTTCAAATAGTACCTGCATTTTTAGGATACCCTGCATTTGTCGCAAGCCAAAGTGTGTTTTAAGTTTTGAATCTTAAAAGAAGCAGAAATCAATCGACATGGCTACTTCGTGGAAAAATTGTAATAAGTATTCAAGCAAAAAAAAAACAATCGAGTGTAAAATGCAAGTTTGAGACGAGGGCATGGCGCAACCCATATATTATATGTCAGTCTTAAGCTTTTATATGAGCCCTAAACTTCTTCAGTGCCTTTATTGTAAGCAAAGTTATGACCCTTCAAACAGTATACAAACAGTTTTGAGCTCCAATGAGCAAGGGCAGCACTGCAAAATGCACCTAGTACCTACCTTTTTATAAACGTTCTCCGTGGCAGTTTCTCTTTTTATAACATCATTCGTTGAAGAACGAGCTTCAGGCTGAAGAAACCCTTGAATGCCTGGAAAAGCTGAGACTCAATGACTAAAGGAAGACAAGACAATGCTAGACTGTTCACAACTACCTAGCTTGACGGGGCGCCGACTTGGGTCGAATGGAGTGAACGCTGTTTGCTTCACTCCAGAAGTATCCGTTTCAGATTCACATAACGACAACAGAGATGCTGAAACCAGCTTCTAGGAGAACAGCTTGTACTATCCAGTTCAGAGGGCCTCTCATCGAACCATCTCATAAGCCATCAATTCAGCAGTGCGGAAGGAGAAATTATGCGAAGATCCGAATGCATATAAATAACACATCAGTTTAATAAACGCCGAAACTGACCAATAGGCCCCGCAGCAGGGTGGGAAAACGTTAGTGATGGATTATGCTGCACAAGAACAAATAACACTAACATGGCCAGTTCATCTTTTGCATTCTATATCTCGGACTGGTGAAGTCCTCTCTATTGTCTAGAGTCAGCGAGTCCGAAAGGAATCTGATAAGTCATGGAATGACAGTACCGTTTCATGATCTTCTCGAGTAAGGGAAATATGTTTTAGTTAGTACGTCAGCTAACGAACTAACAAGGGAGCCTCCAAAAAGGCGGTGAGCTTTTGCGATGCAATTTTTACACGATGTAGGGTCTCATGTGGAGAATCCAAAACCATAGTTACTTTTTCCGGAATGCTCTTCTGTGGTCGAAAAAAGCGTGGGACGCGTGAACGCGAAGTTCATGACACCCTACTGCCACCCACCTCAATGTGGTCGGTTGGCGTAGTAGTAGTAGTGTTGTAGCTTCGAAGGAGCGTGGTCGCGGGTTCGATTCCCCCTTGTAATAGGATTCACTTTGCGATTTATCGTCAGTGGGACCCTTTATCAGCATTTCCAACACATTTTTGAACAAAAACACGGCAACAAATGTTGTTTACGTTCACCGTGCTCTTTGAAAGTGGAAAGGTGAGAATTTTTTGGCTTCTCCGCTAAGCAAATAAAAGACTGATGCCAGATTCGTGATCAGCACCCCAAACAACCCCAACGCACGAAGTTTGGGCGATTTTGGTGCTTCCGACCTCATCACCCTCACTCCAGCATGGACCTAGAGTGGGCTTTGCACCTCGGTCTTCATGGTCAAACGAGGGCGGTGATTGAGATGGGAAACCACTCGAGGCGGAGACCAATTGGACACGTTAAGCGGGCGAGGGGTACACAGAAAGCAAAATATCGGTGCTACTACGTCCTTTTTTTGAACGGGTGGTAGATACGAACGTAGATGTTCTGTTTGTGAGCAGCGCATTTCGCTTGCATGCTTTTTTGCAATGCTCCATCGTTGTTGAAGAAGGTTGGTACATCATTAGCTATTCTTACTAGATGGTTACTACGTTTTTGACTCCATCCATGTTAAGAATATAATAGAATTTTGCTATCTACAACACCTCATCTTGAAATAGCTTGACTGTTCGAAAACCAAAAGGGGCCCATGCACTGTACAAGCTATATCAAAAAAGGTTATTCATACCTCGGTTACGGGTGTTCCTTGGAGTGCTGATCATGAATCTGACATCAATTTCTGGATTTCCCGTTTTCTTATTACATGTTAGAGAAGGTGTGAGTAAGTGAGGGCACTGAGGTCAGATGCACCAATTTCGCCCGAACTTTGTGCATGGGGGTTATTTGGGGTGCTGATCACGAGTGTGGCATCAGTCTTTTATTTGCTTAGCGTGGAAGTAAAAAATTCTCATCTTTCAACTTTCAAAGAACTCGATGAACGCAAACGACATTTGTTGTCGTGTTTTTGTTCAAAAATGTGTTGGAAATGGGGATAAAGGGCCCCACTAACGATAAATCGCAGAATGCAAAAACACCGGTACAAGGGAGAATCGAAACCACGACCATACTCCTGCGAAGCTACAACACTACCACTACGTCAACTGACCACGTTGGGATGGATGGCAGCATGGCGTCATGAACTTCGCGCTCACGCGTCCACACGTTTTCTTTCGACCACGGAAGAGCATTCCGAAAAAATTAACTACGGTTTTCGACTTCCCACACGGGCCCTACATCCTGTAAAAATTGCATCGCAAAAGCTCACCGCCAGTTTGGAGGCTCTTCTTCTAAGGCTCAGAAGAACGCTTCGCCGCCCGCCGATGCTGCAAAGTAGTGACTTTCTCATCAAGGAAATTCCTCGAACAAACGAGACTTTGCATCTGTTTGTTAAACAATAAATAAATATCCCAAGCGGTGTGACTTGCGAGTTGATATGGTTGTACCCAGTACATCGCTGAGGCTGCCCTACACAGGAGCTGTGCGCAATCGGTTGCCACTTCATTTTTAAATTGGTGCAAAATTCCTCCGGGAGGCGATCCGGTCATCCTGGACCAAGTTAGGGAAAACATAGCCAGGGAATCCCTTCAGCCCGATGCCGATTGAACGATCGGATAACGATGTGCGATAAGCAATTCATCAGTAAAGCCGGCACGAGGACCAATGCTGCGACCTCATGTCGCCCTGCTCAACTAGTGGCCATCACAAAATCCACTATACAACAGACCAGGAAAACTGATACAAGTGTAACAGAACGTCATTCGTTACATAATCGACTGCTCACGACTCCGACTAGCAAATGAATTCACCTATAATCCCGTTCAGCAAATTATTTGCTGTCTTTATAAACCTGTCTTTATAACGGGCGCGTGTAGCGCAGTCGGAGGAGGCGCGACTGTCGCATGCATCCGATACCAGGTTCCTGGTTCGGATTTCCCGCCCAGGCCAACCAAGCCTTCCATCCCTCCGGGGTCGGTGAATTGGTACCAGACGTGTCTGGGAAGGATAAAGCGCTGACTTGTTCATCGGCTGGCCACCGCAAGTCATTGTATGGCCAAATACGCATTCATGTCGCCTCCACGACATCCCATAGAAGTAGAATGCGTGGCGCATCCCAAAGGGATTAAACAACGCCGTCCTTTATCCTTTATCCTTTATTATTCAAGCATATATTTATATAAACTTCTGTTAGCTTACTTTGTCATCGCTAGACTGAAGAGTTAAAAGGTGATTCTGACCGGTTAAACCGCATCACTGACGCTAGCTAACGACCGCTACTATATGAACGTACCTGCATTTGACGGCCGTTTTCTACTTGCGCTGTACGAACTCTCAGAAAACTCAGCAAGAGGTGATGACGGCCGCTCTCTGATAATTCGGCCCTTAAATATCAGGAATTGCTGGCGACGCTCATTACCACCTCCCTTTTATCAGTCTAGATCCATTTGAGAACATTAACCAAAACAGCTTACTTCACTAGATTGTCGTGATTTATTCGATCCGGCATCAGACGAAGTGGCATTTAGTGTCCTTGATCTAAACAAAAGAGAGCGTAAAAGATGGCAGAAGAGACCCTCAAGACTAGCTCCCTTCCTGATTCCTTACAAGGATTATGATTATGATAGGATAGAAGGTTATTATGCAGTGTTCAATTCTCAATTCGAGTACCAACGATCGCAAAGAAACAGCTGCGACTCCAAACAAAAGAAAGCAGCTGTGCTTGTGCCAACGAAAGGACCACTTACGTCGAAGAAAGACGAGAACGCGCTAGCTCAGCTTCGAAATCCGGCGGAGTTTCCTCGAGTTCTAGATGCGATATACGATTCTGGAGCTCATTTCTTCTGTCCGGAGCTTTTGTAGGCTTCATTGGTGGAATCTGGAAAACAGACAAAAGCATGAACAGCCATGTCAATTGCAAGGATGCAAGTCGTATGGAGAGAGCCGCATACCTCTGCAACCGGCTTGGAAGAGCTTTGAACGCGACACGGTGGAATGTCGCCTACTGCATATGGACTGAAAAGTTAGGGTTCAACGAAATACCCTGATAGCGACGCCAGCTAACTTCACAGGGGTAGTCGGAGTCATACGGCAAGTCAAATGTAGCGCAAACTGGAAGCTAAAAGATAAGGCCGAAAGATTCTCCTCCCAATCAAGTTTCTTCTTTTCCTCCTTCAGCATTCCTCGCAGGATCTGCTTGCCTGGAATGTGATTGCCATTTATTTCTGTCGGCTGCATAGTTGGTGCAGTTGGAGGAGGTACCGGCTGTCGCGTGCACCCGATATCAGGTTCCTGGTTCGGGTCTCCCGCACAGGCTAACCAAGCCTTTCATAACTTCGGAATCGGTGAATTGGTACCAGACTTGTCTGGAGGGATAAAGCGCGAGTTGTTCATCGGCTGGCCATTGAAAGTATGGCCAAATACGCATTCAAATCGCTCCACGATATCCCGTAGAAGTAGAATGCGTGGCGCATTCCAAAAGGGATAGAGTAACCCCGTCCTTTATCCTCATCCATGACTGGCATGGTGACCGGCTGCATTCATGTCGTTATGTGACGTGTCCATCGAGCGCTGGCTAGGTCTTCCACGACATCTTCTATCTTGAACCTCTGGCTGCAGTGCTCTCTTCGCAACGGAACATTTACTAGCTCGCCGAACGTGACCGAACCATCTAACTTAGACGGTTCTCGCAGATCTTCAGTTGAATGGGACGATGCAAAAACGCCGCATATCATCCAATCGCGAGTTATCTGCACTTTCCAACGCAGAATTTTCATCTTCATCACACTCATTCGACGCTACGCTTCCGCTCCCACGAGCCAGCATTCTGATCGGTGCAGTGCCACAGGTCGAAGTGATCTCGCGAACAGATCTCCATCGCTGCTAATACTAGAGCGAGTGTATTTGAAAGAGTTCGTTTGCGGCAACTCGACATCGTCTGCTGGGACAGAACCCCTATTGTCCTCGCCATTCTTCATGTACTCTGCCTTTCTGACATTCAGACGTAATACAAACGAACATTACAAGTCTGCACGTGACTTTGTAAATCATTTCGGCTTCCGTGGCAACTATCACGTCTTCAGGATAAAGTAACTTCCAGAGACCGGATTTATCAACGACTTACAGAGATTTAACGGAGAAATTACAGCTGAATTTCATGAAGAAAAAAACGCGAATCAACGCGGCTTATCAACAGACGATATGGTGAAATGTTGGCGTTATCAGAAATTTCGGCTGTAATTTCTCCGTTAAATCGCTGTAAGTCGTTGATGAATCTGGCCCCAGGCGTCGGCTGCTAAGGATCTCTCATGAAGACGAAGAGTAATAGAAGCGACGACAGTACTGAACTTTGGTAAACTAAAAAAAGTGACGGAAAACGGCCGTCATGTATGGTATCTGTATGAACACAGCTTTTGACATTCGTATATAGCAGTTTGACTCACTCAAGCAGCTCCTCTGGTAAGCCTGTTTCCGCAGTGCAAGCCTAATTCTCCCACTCGAACACCAAATTATTTTTTGAAACCTTTGTTGGAAAAAGAAATGCGCACGTGGTTCAGAAATAGAACCTGTAACGGCAGTAAGGACAGGAAAGACAACGTAGGAAAGCTGTATTATATTGCGAGAGACAGTGCTGATGGTACCATAACAAAGTCAAATGCGTGGCGTAGCCG
Organism: Heligmosomoides polygyrus polygyrus; assembly: GCA_947396885.1. Lineage (NCBI taxonomy): Eukaryota > Metazoa > Nematoda > Chromadorea > Rhabditida > Heligmosomidae > Heligmosomoides > Heligmosomoides polygyrus. Next base: position 13,925,812 of record OX377204.1, read on the forward strand.
AAATAGACCCCCTTCTTGGATGATTATCATTTAGAAGCAATAGTGAAGGAGAATATTGAAATAGACATTGTAAGATTGAGCATAGCATCTCCTCGACTGAAGACAACGCTTACCCTTCAAACTTTGACGTCCCTGGCACAGGACTACCTGGTACGTAGTCGTCATCGTCTTCCACTCCGGCGTCCTCATATGCTTGATCGATATCTAATACCACAGATCTATTACGACTAGCTTTGGACAAAGGAAATCTTCGAATAAGAGAAGAATACAGACCTTCTTCGTTGTTGTTCGCCCCATCATCAAACCCTTCGTCATCGAAAAGGATAGGATCGTTGCCACCGGAGCCTCCTACATCGACCTCACTATCCTGCTTTCTGCAAAGGTGAGGTTTGGGCTCTACGTTACATCCATTATTCTGACGTCAATCCATTCGTTTACCTGCTGTTTTGGTCTGCAGGTAACCTAGGAAGTTCATTCGTTCGCACGGGTTCTGAGAAGTCGTCAGTCTGTTTCCTGAAACACAGACGTATAACACAGGACGCATGGTAGCGCAGGAGGCGCTGGCTGCTGGGCCTGCCTGCTCCCGATTCCAGGTTCCTGATTCGGTTTCCCGCCCAGGGCAACCAAGCCCTCCACCACTCTTCGTTCAGTGAATTGGACCGGACATGTCTGATAAGGACGACAGATTGACTTGCCCATTGGCTAGCACCCGCAAGTGAACGTATAGGCCAAATTCGCATTCAAATTGCCTCCATGAAATCCCGTAAAAGTAGAAAGCGTCGAGAGTCATAAAAGGGATTGTAACAGCGTTCTTTATCCCAACAGACTGGTAAGGTATTTACGAACAGAAACCGACCAATTTTTCGCTCGTGAATTCGATCAAAGTCGAAGTTAAAGTTACATCCAACCCTCCCACCCAAACATAAATTTTGATCGATACGTCCGATCACAGTAGCGACAGAGTAACTTTACAAAGAAGGTCCAGAAGGGTGACAAGAGGGCTTCAGATAAATGGCTTCTAATGCTTTCTGGTGGTCACGTGTTTTCTAACCCTCGTTTTTTGAATCCCTAAATCTTACATGAATGTTACGACTCACTACAACAGAGTACGAAGTTCAATAACGTCTATAACGAAAAAATAGAACTCACTTCGACATAGGAATCGGTATTTTCAACTTCTCCGACATCACTTGGAGTGGACGACCTGTCGAGAAGTATACCTCCACATCGCCCCCTGAAAATGCAAGACATTGGGCTTTTGAAAGCATGGAAATTATGAATAAATCAACTAAGACGCCAATTATTCGCACCTAAGAACTGCACGTTCCCTGGCTTCAGCAACAGCACACCTCTCCTACATAAAATCGGGGGGATAAGTAGAATCTGTAAAAAAGTTTTTAAGAAGCAGTTCGTGCAGGTACAAGAAGCTCCACGATGTGGCCAATTTAGCGCGCATCTGTCAAGATTGGCCAGGAGTTCTTTCCGTTATTCAATAGAACCGAACAATAAACGATAGGGTTGGGCTCAGTGCTCTTCTCCACTGACGAGGAAAAGAGTACGGAACCTATCCAAAGCATGTATTGTGTGCCACTTCCCTATAAGAACCACAAAAATATGGTCCAAAAGTCGTTTTAATAAAGGTTAAGAAAACAATTATAACATACCTTCGACCCAGGTGGCGTCAGAAGTGAAAGGCACTTTATTGAGTGATACTCTATGGCCTTCAACTGCGTCTCACCATCACTTACCACAAAGGAGAGCATCCGTCGAGGTTTCTGAAAGCATACATGATATAGAGGTGCAACTAGCACGGCCAGACCCAATAAAATCCGTTTAAAATGCCACGCTCTAACGAAAGCTGGCTCACGGCTTCGAGGTTTTTCATGCCGTCACCATGTTCCAACTCAGGTAAGGCCTCAAATCCAGTGTTGTCGACGAACTCGTAAACCAAGGCGCTGAACTGCGAGTAGAATGAGGTTCCAATGTCGACTATGGAGTTAATCTGAAAGAACAGTACGAAAAGCATCGAGACTGAGTGCTAGATCTCCGAGCAACCTATATTGTTTAAAATGGCTAAGTTTGTCTCGTCATTGATGTGATGATTTGAAGCTCAAAGTCGATGTTTATTGACGTTTAGGCCAGAATATAGCAATACCCTGGCGCATACAATAAAACGGCAAAAAATAGGGTCCTGAAATCTAGGGTTGAAAATGGAGGAACCATGGTCTTTTTGAATGCTGGCTGGGCGGACACGAAGCGCAGGTTGCAATCGGACTCTGTTTATGTAGTCGGGCTGAAGTAGAGACCGAGCGATTAAGAAGACGTACACACCCCTTCCTTTTCAGTCCGTGTATCTCAGGTCCGTATTTTGGCCGTGTAGTTGTATCTATGGTTCGTAGTATTACTGTATTTAGACCTGAAGAAGTTCTTATGCTCTCAACGAAATCAATAAACGTTGACTTCAAGCTCCAAACCATATCGACGAAGTCATGTATACTAAAAAACTTCAACAACTTCCTAGTGGGAACAGTAAAATATCTGTTTAGCCGCATCCGCAATACACCATCAATATCAGGAATTGTTGGTCGCGAAAATAATCATGGATAAAGTACGGCGTTAACCAATTCCTACTTGGGATACGCCATGCATTCTACCTTAATGGGATGTCGAGAAGACCACATCATATATGGCTTATACACCTACTTTCGGTGACCAGTCGAAGGATATTTAACCATTCCCAGACAAATCCGATACCAATTCACCGGCCCTGGAGGTATGGTAGGTTTTGTTACCTCGGACGACGTAAGAACCATAAATCAGACTCTCAGTTGGAGCTACATGCAACAGCAGGCCCTTTTTCGACCTACTTCCACGTGTGACATTGAATAGCATGTTATGCCATTGCTTAGCCATGTCACGAAAGTTTTGCTATACATCCACAGCAAATCTGTAGACAGCTTTAAGAAATGAACGCCTGGCGGTCAATTAGTAAATCTATGGTATCTACAATAAATTTGCTGAAAGCTACGCAATTATGTACCCGATCAGTGAATTAATCTGTCGTGGACACCGATTACTGTCCCCAATAAATTCCACTGATTGTGTCATTTTAAAAGACATCGCTCGAATAAGGTGTATGTCCAATACCCTCATTTCAGAGACGGCCTCATGGGCTCTTTCGTCCTCAAACGACCATGGCACCAATAGACAAGCTACCTAGTTGCCTAAATCGAACCAAAAAGTCATTGATTTCGTCAGTGTCAGGCATCATGTCATGTCAAATGCCCTACAGAGAAGCTAAAAAAGCAGTATAAAAAACATAAGAACTTTATACCACTAGTTAGGGAGTAGGAAAAGCATGCAAGAAGGATAAGTACCTGAAGAACTACTGGCTGCGAGAGGTAGATCTTCTTAGTGTCGCTGCTGATAGAGAGCTGTTTCAGCCAGGGATAGGTGGTGTTTTCGATGTCCGCGTACTTCCACTGCTCATAGACAAAGTTTGCGATTCGAGAAGGATCGCTCAGCAAGGCCGCTTGCTGAAACCCTTGCACCTTATGAGCTGAATTACTAACTCAATAATAGGATTTATGTAGTACAATAAGTGACAAGATTCGCGCTAGATGTGGCGATCTGTTTGAAATTCAAGTCAAGGATAGGGAATAAAGGTCGGCCTTGAACAATTCCTTCTTTGGATGCGCCACGCATTTTTACCTCTACGGGATGTCGGGGAGGCAGCGTGAATGCGTGTTTGGTCATACAACGACTTGCGGTGGCCAACCGATAGACAAGTCCGAGTCCTAGGCAAGTTTGCTACCAATTCATCGACCCCGGAGAGATGGACGGATTGGTTGGCCTGGGCCGAAAACTCGAACCAAGAACCGGGTGCACACGACAGCAGGGACCTCCTACGCTTGCGCTACCACGCTCCCATGTTCAACTTAGGTAGGGTAAACATTCATGAACCGGGGGCCGGATTAATCAACGACTAACCTGTGGGTATAGAGGGTAGAGATACCCACGATGAAGCCTGCGTCTCTGACTCTTACCTGATCTCTACCTACTCTTATCTTAGCTCTGCCCCTTATATCCTGCATACTCACGGGTTTAATTGCTGATGAATCCGGACCCTGTAGAAGTCTTACAGACGAATTCGCCACATCTTTAAACCTGTTAAATTTAGTATAAACCTATGCCGTTACTTCATGTCACGCCAAGTTAAACAGGTCTGCCTCATCTAACCTGAATTATACCGATGCTATTTTGGTTCGATTAAGCGGCGGCCATGGTGTAATGGTGAAGCATACTGCTCGGTAAGCAAGGAGAGCGGGTTCGAGTCCCGCTTGGCGATAAGAGTTTCGACCGCGACAAAACATCGCTATACCAGCGTGTAACATCAGTAACACTTACTTAAAGCTTAAATAATGTTAATTGAATTGATTTCGGTATGTTTCTTAACGACGCGTGGTACAGCAGTCAGCGAAGCCACGGCTGTCGCGTGCACACAATTCTTGGTTTGAAGTTCGGATTTCCTGCCCAACGTAACCAAGTTTTGCATCCCTCCGAAGTCGGCGAATTGGTAGCAGGGTATCTCGGAAGGACATGGTGCTGACTTGTCCATCGGCTGACCACCGAAAGTCATTGTATGGGCCAAATGCGGATACAGATTGTGACAACTTAGAGGTAGAGTGCGTGGCTCATCCCAAAAGGAATTAATTAACGCCGTACTTTATTCTTTACATTTCCAGTGCTTCTTCAAAAGTAAACCCAAGAAAACATCAAAATCGGATAAAATAAAGGAACTAGCTGCTTCGAAGGGGGTCACTGTGTATTAAGTAGTTATACGTCTCCTTAAAAAACAAAATGGGCGTCCATCCGCAACAGAGGTGCTCCAGCGCAATCCAGAACAGAGGAATAATACTCCATAGGTGCACAAAACCTCCTACCTCGAGTATTACAACATGCAATATGTGGCTATCTTACGAATGACCTCTTCCAGAGCCATACAGCGTCAAAATAAACACCAAAAATGAAATAACTTACGTTCCTGTCCACAAGGTGTGCTGTGAGAAACGAGAGCACGTCGGAAAGCCAGTTTTCCTTGAGCGCTATATGTCTTTCGAGAAAGAAATCGTACACGAATGACTGCACATCATCCATTCGAGTGACTCCAGCAGCCGGATGCAAATCTCTTATGAGTTCAGCATCATCACTAGCGTTCCAGAAACATACAGTGAATAATGAAGCTTATGTAGTATCCCGTAGTAGTGCCGAACTGAAGAAAAAGAAAATCGAATTACGGTGGTTCGCGCTACAGGCCGCAATTACGACCAGCACGCATCCTGCCGAACGATCACTTGGGATATATCCCTTGGGATATATCGTATGCGTATACGCATACGATACCTAATAGTATCAACTACTGCGCTAGTAATAAACCTTTTCCCACTCTCAAGTCGTATGACATTGCACTCGCCGTTAGGCGACCACAAGCAAAAAACTGCGGACTAGTTTTCGGACGAGTTGTTCAAGGTAAAAATTCAAACGGGCGAACACGGGCGTTGACGATGGAGCGCGAAATCCTTGATTCTAAGCATTACACGATTACATGTGGACTTGTCCCGAAAAATTCCGTCACGCGCGAGCGGCGAGAGTCAGATGAGCAGAGTGAGCGCGGGGCAGAGTCCGGCCTTTTCGGTGCTCTCCTCCGCTGTCGCGGAGGAGAGCACAGATTGGGCTAGGGAAGGGACTCCGGGGTGTGGCGAGTAGGGAGGCATGGAGTGCGAGAGACGACACGACGAAAAACCGGGTGCGTTACGTTAGGCCGCTCCCTGGGTTACGGTAGCGGGCCGCGCCTCAGACACTCGTTGCGTCCGAGCCGCGTCCCATAACAGCTGTTCCGTCCCAGCCGCGTACCTATTAGGACCGTTGCGTCCCATCCGCGTACCTATTACCGGCGTTGCGTACCAGCTCCGTCCCACAAAGGTAGTTTTCGTGGTGAGACCTTCTCTTGCGTCCCATCCTCTTCCCACAAGAGAAGTTTTCGGAAGTTACCGTCTCATCCGCGTCCCCTCTGCGCGTCCGGTCTGGCTTCTTGTGAACTGAACTCACCTTTAGCGGTTTCGGGTGTCCGACTTATCGATTTTTGAGGGGTTGGACGTTTTTGGTTTTTCATTTTCGAATTTTTCGGAGATGAGCGGCTCGGAAGGGAGGAGGTCACCTTGTACGGCAGGCCTATACGTTCTGTTTTGCACGAAATTAACGATTCTAGACAGCACTGCTATGTTCTACCCTAGGGGTGAACTGAGGTTGGCCATTTCCAATGTAGTTTGGCAATCATGTGTCTTCCTACCAAGACTGTTAACCACTCAGTACCTCGTATATCAGCCGGTAACCTCAGATGTCCTCGGTGTAATACACGTGAGTTTTCAGGATATCTACCACTATATAATTGAGTTAGCCTTGGATGACGTTTGAGTGGTCAAACCTGCGTGAGATACGCCTCCGCGCGGACAAAATGTGCCTTTCAACATCGGATGCTGTCATAGCAGAGGAAGCGCAGCCTTTCCCACACAGCGGCCTTTGCGCGCGTTTCTGGGCGTCCTGACTCCGAATACATGTCATCGACGTCTGCCGTAAGCATGGGAGGACCATTAAGGGATGGCGGAGAAGGGAAGTAAGGGGAACCCCTAGCGTGGACCAGGAGAGCTACTAGGAAGGAAAGGAACAACCTGGAGGAGGGACCAGGACGGGGAGTCCATCAAGAACAGACCAGTATGTAGAGGGTCAATAGTGGAAACAAGGAAGTGGGCCAGGAGTTGGGACCAGGAAGGTAAGGCAGGGAAGGGGAAGACCAGTAAGGGCGGACCAACAATTAGATCCAGTAAGAAGAAACGGTATGGGCGCGTGTAGCGCAGTATGGGCGCGTGTAGCGCAGTCGGAGGAGGCGCGACTGTCGCGTGCACCCGATACCAGGTTCCTGGTTCGGATTTCCCGCCCAGGCCAACCAAGCCTTCCATCCCTCCGGGGTCGGTGAATTGGTACCAGACTTGTCTGGGAAGGATAGAGCGCTGACTTGCTCATCGGCTGGCCACCGCAAGTCATTGTATGGCCAAATACGCATTCATGTCGCCTCCACGACATCCCGTAGAAGTTGAATGCGCTGGCGCATCCCAGAAGGGATTGAGTAACGCCGTCCTTTATCCTTTATTTATTAAGAAGAAACGAGTGAGGGGAAACCTGGTGTCCGGATTCGGAAGGCGTGTCAACGATATCCGGAAACACAAGCTGTCGGACATGAGGAGGAGCAACCTGAGGGCAGGAGTACTGCACAGCACAAGCCGATGGCGTTACTGGACAATCCAGAGAGTGTTTAAGACTAACGCGCGGAAAACAGCTTTATGCCATTAAAGTACGCAGCAGAACCTAGATGTTAGCGAATTTTAAGTTGTACAAAAACTACGCAATTGCGAGCATTTGTTATTGCTAAGACAAGAGATCCATCTAGCCGGGAGTTAGTTCTCACGTCGAAGTGATAGCGATATTTCAGATAGATTTTGATCTGAACACCGTGCATACTTTATGAACGAGGAAACCTCGATCGACGAGGTTCGCACGTGGGTCAACAGCTGCCGGCTTGACGCGTGCTTTGACGTTTTCGTCGTCTCCGGTGGCTCCGGAATTCACCGTTAGACCAACAGGACGTCGGTACCAGCTCCATTGAGTATTATTGTGCGACAACAGTTTAATAGCACTTTCTTATAATGTTCTCTAGTGCTATACCACTAACGCTGTTAATACTATTAAACACTCCAGCAAATTCGTTGTTTTCCAGTGTCTAGTATACGTCTATGTTTTCACTTCATAGTGGACATTTTTCGCTTTAAACCGGACATTTTTCATGTTAGACTAGACACTCACTTAATTGAAAATTGGACAAGTGTAGAATTAACTTGGATAGTTTGCTAATGATTTGAGATGTCCATTATTTGACCTCAAGGAACTGTCTTTGATTGCTTCTAACGTGCTGGAAAACAATAGATTTGCTGGAGTGTTTCATAGTATTAACAGTATTAGTGGTATAGCACTAGAGAACAACATAATAAATTGCTATTAAACTGTTGTCGCACAATAATATTCAGTGGAGCTGGTACCGACGTCATATCACTCTAACGGTGAATTCCGGAGCCACCGGAGGCGTCAAAAACGTCGAAGTACGCGTCAAGCCGGCAGTTGTTGACCCACATGCGAACCTCGTCCGACACAAGAGCACATGGCACAGTGGGACGCAACGAATGCGCGCGAGCTCATCCGCATTTTGCGTCTCAGCCGCGTCCGACTAGCGTCCCGCCCGCGTTCCACTAGCGTCCCGTTCGCGTCCGACTAGCGTCCCGTCCGCGATGTAGGAAATTCACGAGACGGTAATGGGACGCGGCTCGGACGCAACAAGTGTCTGAGGCCGCGCGCCACCGCCCCCGATCATGGTAGCGTGGCGTGTTGTTGAGCCCGCCTCGGACGGACGGGTCCGACCGCTGCCGACAGGGACGGCTAGTGACGTCATACGCGTCTAATCAACGGGCGCGCTAGAGCACGAAGTTATGCACCACCGACTGTTGGCTACGCTCTATAGGCTTGGTAGAAAAGGGAGACAGTGAAATACCTCCGCTTCAGCATGTATGTTGGAGAAATACGGAGGCTTCTGAGTGAGCAGATCTCATTCCACTCGAACGTAGTTAACAAACGCTCCCACTTCCTCACCAAAAGACGTCAAATGTTCCACAAACATTGTGTACCATTTAACTGTTTCCCTTCTTCTGCGCTAGTAGAAGGAACGCAGTCGAAAGCAGTCGGCACACCCTTTCGCGCCCTAGCGCGCCCAGCAGACTCGGCGACCGCCCGCGTATGACGTCACTAGCCGTCCCTGTCGGCAGCAGTCGGACCCGTCCGTCCGAGGCGGGCTCAACAACACGCCACGCTACCGTGATCGGGGGCGGTGGCGCGCGGCGCGGCCCGCTACCGTAACCCAGGGAGCGGCCTAAGGCCTATGATATACTCCCGTCCGCTACAGCGACGCGGGAATGCACAGCGATGCGACGGCTCGCGATGCGCGTCGCGAGCCGTCGCCATCGCTGAGGCTGACATAGTCCACGCAGTTCTACAGACGGAGACTTTTGCAGAATTTTAGCGAATCAGCTGAATCAGCACGCCTACGACTTGTGGTACCTTTTTATATAGAAGTTTGGACGCACACTTCTCATAAGTCTTAATTGTTGGAGCCAAATTAAACGCAGTACTCTTGTTTGGAGCGAAATGAAACGCAGTACTCTTAGAAATGCGCGGACGCGAAAAAACGACTTCGAAACATTATTTTTAAAAACATGGAGCTGAAATGGCAGATTTGTGATCAACGCGTCACGATAACCCTCTAATGACCTGACAAGCGCAAAACTGTGCGACTTCATGCCTATGTGGAACCTGAGAATCAAAAGAAATACTGCAGTCAGCGAAGACGCGAAAAAACCCCGCTAGAAAACATGAAAAAATCAGCGTTCAATTGGTGCACTTCTGTGCCGGATATGTCAACGGCATCTCTCTGCAACTTGTACGGCACAGAAGTGTAGATTTCGGTGCCGGCAAGGAAGTTCAGAGGCGAAAAAATGCTAGGATCGGCAGAAAAGTGGGAAAAACGGCCTAGAAAAATATCCCATCTCCTTATAAAACTAGCTGTTCAAGCCGTCGAAAAAAGCCCCAAAATGAGTCTAGCCACGACGAAAACCCTACGAGGAAAACAACAGAGAAATCACATGACCACCCAACATCACCAGACGTGTGTTGAAGTTGCTGTGGTATGGTCACGAACCAAGGAAGTGTCGAAATAAGTGAGCGAACGTGCATAGAATAGGGCATGACAAGCGCTCCTCCTCCGCGACCATCGCTACCCGTCGCTCGTCGCAGTGCACTGCACTGTGACGAGCGATGGGCTGCGACGGCCGTCGCACGGGAGTATGTTTCACTCCCGCGACGCGGAAGTATAACACCCCTTTGCGACGCATCGCGGGAGCGATAGCGCGTCAACTGACAACCGCGTCCCACTGCGCCGTCCGCCACCGCAGCGAAGGCGCGCCGTTGACATTTGCCCCGCGCCCGTCGCTGGAGCGATGCGGGAATATATCATAGGCCTAACGTACGAACCCAAAACTGTGCGCCGCCTCAGCACCATGCCTGCGGACCAGTTCTCCCGCAACGAGCATTACACGCGCGAACCTCTCATCGCCCAGGAGGAGTCCGGAGCTGGGCTCTTCGAGCGCAGAACCAGGCAGAGGAAGGGGCTCCAGGGTGTGGTGAGCCAAGCTGCTCGTTTGGAAACTGCTCTCATCGCCCAGGAGGGGTCCGGAGCTGGGTTCTGTGCTCGAAGAGAAAATTTTTGCGCATATGAGTTTGTTGTTATTACACTTTCTCATGCTCACAGGAGTCAAGACCACCAATGCTTACAACAAACCAAGGCTCTGCATTTGCGCCTTCATGTGTTTTAGTTTTCTAACAATGCCTATCTGCACCATATCATTTCTCTGGAAATAAAAAGTGCTGTCTTGCTCTTCCGCTTTAGTCAACAGCTATGGTACAAATCTATGAAACAAGTAAAACACAAACGCGTGTCACATCAACAGCATCTTACAAGAGCCAGTGAGGAACAATCTTCTCCCTGACAAGGAGTGACCACTTATTCTTCGTTGAACGAGCAATACGTGGGTGAACATCGACGTACCCAGCTGCCACATACGCATATGACAGACATAGAAAGGTCCCATTTTCATTAAACTATCTCTAACTTGAAGCGCTTCTTCTTCCTGACAGTCGATATCTCAATATATGGCTTCCAGGAGGAGTACTTTCATGACATCCGCAACCACAATCTCTCACCACGACAACACCTTCGATTGAGGATGATATTTTTAGCACACTTATGTACCGAAACGGCCTGGGTCCATAATATTCAACCATAAGGTACGCGTATTTGTGTGCAGTTACGGTATTATTGGTGATATGGTATGATATGGTGGTGGTGCAAATAGGTATTGTTGAAAAACTAGCACACATGAAGGCGCAAATAGACAGCCTTGGTTTGTTGTAAACATTAATGGTCTGAAATTGACTCCTGTGAGCATGAGAAAGCTTAATAACAACAAACTAATATATGCAAAAATCTTGGCACTACGCGGACTCGAAATTAATACCCCTTCGGTGTGCTCCTATGAAGCGTCCCTCCTAAAAACTGCGCCGTCGAGGCGCACCTTGCCGAGTGTCGTAGGGGTTATTAATAGTTGCGCACGCTTTCAGACCTCCTTTTCAGGCTTTTAAAGAGGCGTTCAGCAAAACCTGAGTATAGTTCTAAACTCCGCTCACAGCGCCCTACATCGTATCATGATAGCATCGCAAAAGCTCAACCTTGAGTTGGGAACCTTTCCTTGTAAATATTGCGATTTTAATTAGTGACAATAGCGCTGCGCCGTGGCGGGGGATGAAAAATCCATTATTAACGCCAATAGACCCTGCATGTAAGAAACAGTAAGTGGTTTATTTACTCGATATGTACAAGCATCTCCATGACAGTGAATTGCATCTAATGCAAGTGTTACATTCTAATTGCATACATCGAAGAGATCGTTGAGTGTCGAAGTGAATTGGGCATCATTTCAAGAGCCACATGCATGGCGTACACTCTCCCGTCATCACATACATTCTCGAAGGCTCTTATACGATCCTCAGTCGAGATGTGCGCGTGGGAATGTTGTTCGTGTGTGATGGACATGCCTTGAACATGAGCGACGTGCGAAAGCACAGCTCCTGCAAGCATTTTTCTTCAAACTGATCACCTTTTATCTCCCGATACTGTCGCCAAGCGGCCACATATTACTGTCACATCAAATTACCAAGATATCGCTTGAAGGCACCTACATGTCTGACCCTGGCAGAGTAGACGATGAGTGAGATCGTCGGCCAAACGGCCGTGCCAAAGATGTTGATCAGTGAGTGGATGATCGCCAGATTTGGATCGGACGCAGTGTCATCGACTCGCGGTAGAACGATAAGCAAGCAGAAGATGACGTCGCATACCAGATGTAGAATCTGGTACAGCAGACATGCCTTTGGGCTTTCTGCCGTCGACTCAGGCTTCTCTTCGTCATAGATGTGCCTGAACGTAGGGACTCTTAGCCGTCAAATCGGACGTTTTTCATGTCAAGTTGTACACTTTCCACATCAAATTGGACACCTTTTGTCATTTGATAGCTCGCTCCCTTATATTTAAACTCCCGCGGCCTGCCGTATCCGCTCAGGACCCCGATGAGGCGCTCGCGAGGTCCGGCCTGTCCGCGCACGCGATCGCTGGCGGGAACAGCAGTGCGCCGCCCCTCGCCTGGCGCATTCTATACTTCCGTCGTCACGTCGAGCGGTTGCGCGGGCGCGGCTCTGGGGCGCCGCACCTTCGAGCCCGCTTCTGCCATCATCCCGGGACCAAGCGGAGCCTTGCCGCCCTTCTCTATGCTACTATAGCCGGCTGCACTTCAGGGGGAACGGCGAGCCCGGATAGGGCTCGCCTAGCCTCGGTTAGCCAGTTCAGTCATCTTAGCCGGAGCGGTGCCGTCTATCCCGTATTCATCCATGTTATCTAGTATTCATTTCCAATAGGGAAGCTGTTGGGTTATGTCATGTTGGAGCATTGTTGTGTATTGTTGGGGTTCATCACAGCACGCCCGTAGGCACCGTGCGGGCGTGCGTGAATCCAGGTGCTCCAGCGCGATGGGAGAGAAGTCACAACGCGGGGCCCCCGTCTGCCAGGGGGGTGCGTGGCTTATTCACTTCACGGGATTCCCCCACAATCCCCCTGCGTTTGGGCTCCTGGTTACCTCGTAGCGCCACGGGGTGAGTGGGGGACCTCGCTCAACAGGGGCATGTTCCTTCGCGAGGGAGCCACCGATTCACCTTTTACGTCAAATTGGACAATCCTGTAAACAAGCTTGATATTTCTGAATTCTAAGGGAACGCGTCCCAAATCGAAACAAACTTCCATAGCTTATACAAGATAAAATAATTGGATCCTAGTTGGGAGGGACAGGTCTAATGTAGCCGTTGCGTGTGCCATCCTTTGCTACACATACACATCACCTGAGTATGTATTGTAACCTTGCCATAGCAGGGCAGCAGCTGGAGCTCTCGGACAAATTTAACTGAAGCAATGGAGAGGTAAAACACTGCATGCCCACCCCCTCCGACTAGGATAGATCCGAATAATTTTTTGTCAAAGGAAAATTTGGTATAACTTTTTTGAATTACGTATTAGTTCAGTTGCCAGAGTGAGAGTAACGATTTTATAAAATTTGTGTCTAAAGAAAAAACAGAATTTGATTTAAAGCGCAACAAAAACAACAATCGCATAGTGCATTAAAACAAGAGATCGCAGCGTGTTCTCAAACGCACTTGCCTCGTTGTGATTTTTATTTGATTGATAGTGTAGATGCTGATAACATGAAGCATCAATGTCAGAATATGTGTTCTTTACAACTGTTCCTTTTGAATCGATTACAGGTATGAAACTCTATGCGAACAGATGATACCAATCGAATAGAATTCGCCACGACTTGGAGAAGGACAGGGCGCAATCTCTTCTTTTAGCACTACAAAATGGCCGTATTTCTTCTCATCAAAACGAGCTTTGAGTATTTTTTCTAAAAAAATGAGAATTTTGTAAAATTTCAAACAAGAACAACAACACTGTGTGCACTTATTGGGTAGATGAAATAAAACAAAGAAATCATATCAACATTTTCCTTGAACAAAAAATTACAACCTTTTTGGAGAACATTTAGTTTAATGTAGGAAAAGGGTATTTTAATTTGGAAGAGTTCGCTTTGACCTTAAAAGTCTTAAGCTAGTTTAGAAGGGTGTTCCATTTGACGTTAAATATATCCACATTTTCCGAAACGGCCAGAGATTTTCCGGACGGTTAGGCTAGCGCGTTCTCAGCTTTCACTGTAGACAACATAAACGACTATGAATAGAAATTGAAATAAGAAACGACTAGGAAGCTGAGGTAGGAATTTGCTGCCACTGGCTGCGATAAATGGATAGCATTGACCGATACTGTCTATTTAAGACCAGAACCTGCTGGATTTTGTATAAAAATATAAGCAAATTCAAAAAAAGGAGACCAAACTCACTGGTACAGCAAATCGAATATGGAAAGCGCGTAGAACATTAAGCCGACCAATGCTGAGTAGACGACCAGCGACAGTATGGAGATGTATTCCCGATCAGATTGCTGCCAGCTGAGCGATGCCAAGGAGAAGCGACGGACGCTGGAAGTAATGCCTTGTGCTCTAGGCGTCTTTCGCTACTCGTTTGACCCGGTTGTAGCAACCACGTCATCTCAGATTTTAGAGTAAGGACCATATGGTGCTTTGCGATTGGATTTGGAGTTCAGCAGAGGTAGTCTGTTATGCTTAAATGGTTTGGTTCGTACTCACCACTACTTCGTACAAAAACATTCGATGGTTCTAGGAGCGGTGAATTTGCTATAGATCTTGGCTAAAAAGGGATAGAGACTGATTTTTGCACTAGTACACCCCGTCTCGGTAGCGCAGTCAATGGAGGCGGGCTTTCGCGTGCATCCGATTTCAGGTTCTTGGTTCGGGTTTCCTGCCCTGACCAACCAAGCCTTCTATCCCTCCGAGGTCGATGAATTGGTACCAGACTTGTTTGGGTCTGACTTGTTCATCGGCTGGCCACGCAAGTCATTGTATGGGTCAAATACGCTTTCGAATTTTCTACGCGAAGGAAGTGGAATGCGTGGTGCGCTTCAAAAGGGCCTTTATCCTATCCTAACAACTCGAAAATAAAAACCCCTACGACTTTCGTGTTCAAGGTGTCCGATGACGTAGCGTAGAAGCCGGATGAAAGCTACAAGAACATTCTAGTACTGAAAATTTAAGGGCCTAAGCCATATATGAGTAATAAACGTTTAAGCATGGTTTATGACAATGTCGTGAAGGACAGATGTAGAGGTCAGAACTTCGTTTCACCATCTCTATTGTGCATTATAATTACAGTAATACTGATGTACTCTGCTCTTCGTGATTACTGTATGCTAGATGATTCCCCAAAAATGTATCGCAGTCTGATACCTCGTACTTCTATATGAATCTCACTTGTACTCCTAGACCCGCCTTCTGAAGTGCCAGACGAGGAGCGGTTTCGCAATTTCTCCATCCTCGCAGTCGCCGAGCGCCAGATCTTAGCCTACTCGTCCTAGATTTGTAACCAGTTCCTACTCTCTTATCTTTTGAGTTGTATTTTGAGATAAATGTTACAAAAACCAAATCTACAGACTACTGTATAGAACCTACACAGATGAACGTAGGATCCTGAATGCTAGCCAAACAATGATTTCAACACTCGGTGTATACGAAGAAAACTCCTGCAATTCTCCGCTATAATGGGATGAACTGAAATACTCACTCCGTGCTTCGAGTGATGTCCACGGATGCATTAAGAGCCAGAAGGAAAGCAATACCAATCAAGACCTGCACCACGATGTCCGGAAACAGGCTTTGCCTGAAAGACATCTTTAAATTCTCAGTAACATGGTTCGTACCGAGAGAAGGTCTTCCAAGAAAAGGGTTTGAAGCGTGTCTAAACGGGGAAAACGAGTTATAAATTTCTTTATTTAGGCTGACATGAAAAATGACATAAAATGAAAAGGCGAACCACGGGAGAATTTCGGTAGTAAATGACTTTTTGCAACAAAAAAGAAACATTAGAAAAGCTAAGGGATGGGAGAGAAGACCGAGAGAAAAGAGCCTGGCAGCTGCGAAACTGCATACAGGAGTGTCGGTTAGAGTGAAGGACCTCGTGATGACTTGACAGAGCTGAGTTGAGCATGGGTGCGCACGTTAGCAGATGCTTATAGGAAGAATCTCCACTGCTCAATTATATAAAAATGAGTTTCCCTTTTGCCAAGTCGTTAAACCAAACGGGAAGGGGTCCTTAACTCTACTAGGAAGCCGCGGCGTGATGCCTTCACGAATGCTGGAGCCAGTTTCTGATATACCCACGATGCTCATTCTCGCAAGGCCTCAGAGTGCAGTGGGTAGTGGCATTGCATTACGACCAAGGATGTGCGAGAATGAAATTTGAAATTTCATAAATCGTAATTGTAAACCGTAAATCGTAAGAGTCACGTCGCGTATGGTGCGGCACAATTAAATTTTCAGTGGCTTTTTCTGCTATTGTTAATCAGATGTGATTCAACGTTTATTTATTTGTTATGTTATTCTCAGCTCAATCAGAACAGTTTCTTACCAAACTATTTTCCTTTTCCACATCTTCTTGCTAGTAAGACAGCTTTCAAATCAAAATTTATACATTCCAAAACTTAGATTCAAGAACTTTGGATTACGTATGGTATTTCAACAAGAGGCCTTCAAGTTTGAATCTTCGCTAAATACCTAGCTTAGACCAATTTTGGCTTGCTCTAGAATTCAGTAGAATTCAACGAAAAAATCGCTGTCAAGATTAATTTTAAAAAATCATTTCACCACTTTTGATTGAGTCATACGGTGGAATTTCGTCATGTGTATTGGGCGAATGCGTAGCGCAATCCCATAGTGTTACACACCGAAAGATCTCAGCTATTCTGTTATTTGAAATAAGTCCAAAATCATTCCCATAGCTAACGGATAAAAAACTTTTAATCGCCAAAACTGTATGATCATATTTCTTGACATCTTTTGTAGCCATTTTAAAATGGGGAGGTTAACGCGTAACTTTCTAGAGGCATTTTTAGTTTGATATCATAGATGAAACAGTCATGATCTAGAAGGTGATAGCTTGATTGAAAGTAACCCCGTTTGATTGTGAGTTGGGAGTAACGCGTTTTAAGTTGAAACTGGTTCAGTTGGAGTTTGCAGAGGTTCGTTTTAAACGCAGACATTAACCACTGCGCGAGACTCGAACTAAGGAGCTGTTAATTGCAGAGAGTTAATTGCAATGAAGACGTTTCCTAACTTCAAAAGTGCTCTCAAGTTCTGAGCCATGGATCGAATATAGTAGCCGCCGCGGTAACCTAAACCTACCTAGTGCGCCTACGCAAATTTGTCTGTCCTTTTTGGATTCTTAAAACACTAAAATATGGCACCAGTATTCAACAGTTCGCTTCACTAGCTCGGGCTGCCTTTCGCCAATTCTGTAACGAACGTTTTCTCTCCGAGAGTCTGCAGCATCCTAAGCGAATCAGATAGGGTAAATACAATAGCCTCAATACACCCCTAAAAGGAGAGAACAAGAGTGCCTGAAGTAGCTCAACCTTCTCTTGAAAGGTTCGCTTTTACCGCACTTTGTTTATCACTTAGGTTCGCTCTATGAAGTGCAACGTAAACTAATAGAAACATCAGTGGCTTATCCTTTCCACATGAGTGTAGCAACTTCCTAGACCCCACTTCCAATCAAAAGTCGTGAATTTGCGTCAATTCTACTCAATAGGATTATCATGGATGTATTATAAACAAATTGACTAAACTTCACTACCAAACAGAACGTTAAGCCAAGAATACTCGTCTCTCTTTTTCTAAGAAACTGTCTCCAATGCTTATACAGCGCGTATTTTTTAAACAATGTATTGCACTTGTTTCTCCCGACAGCTGTTGAAATGTTAAAAAAATGGAAAAGATAGTTAAACGAAGTCGAATCCTAGGCACAGGGCGGTGTCTTCTGCCACAGTAACACATTAGAACATCAAAAAACAACTCTAAAAGGAAGAGGGATGATTTGTAAGAGCAGACCCTTAGGCTGTGCAGAACTTTATAACGCGGTCCACATACATTTGGTCGCCAGTTGGCTGTTGATCAAAGAACACATTTACGGAAATTTACGATTTACGACCCAAAGTGTCGTAGATCGTAAATCGTAAAAAATCGGCAAAAGCTGCCGTAAATCGTAAATCGTAATTACGCATACCCCTGTTCACGACGGAGAGCTCAGGGGTTGCATTCTCGCGAGCTGCAGCTTTTATTTGCATTTTATCTGATCCGTTGAGACGTGAGGCTTCATTACGTCCAAACAATGAAGGAGAACGGAAATGCTATAATAACACTGAAGGTCATGTCGCTGGAGTACCAGCTCCGGTGTCGCTCCTCTTGTTGAAAAGATGTTTGCTTATGGTAGACACTGTTGAAAAATGTGCGAAGAACGACTGAAATTTGTATGGACCTCAAAACACCTCAAATTTCAACCGATCAATTGAAATGCGCAAATGCCATAATACTCGGGAACTGAACCGTCGACCCCCCTCGCACAAAAAAACGCCACTATCCACTGCGCCCCGAATCACTTGTTGGACTGGCATCGGCAGGCATACGAGTGACACCTGCCAGCGTTCGTGTCGGCCGCCACCGCGACCGTGTAGTAAACTTGAAGAGTCTCTATTTGTTAGGTTTCACAAGACTTGGCAAAAAAGAATAATAGCTGTGCGCTGATTAAAGGTGGAGATTTTTCCTATAGGATTCACTTTCCTCCTTCAGACCCCTCCCCTGTTTGTAGAAAAGCTATGGGTAAAATAAAAGAGGTTATAATTCTTCGAACTTACGCAGCTTTGCTGAAGACGATCCGAATGCTGCGATAGATGCAGACGCAGAACTGGATCAGGAAAGAGGCGATGAACGTGATACAGATCAGCACTCCTGGCGTTCCTGACAGCAGCGGGTTGATGAAGTAGGGCCGGTTTGTCGCTGAAACAACAGGAGTGAACGGAGCTAACGAAGTACGTACATTCTAGAAAGACCTATTGATAAGTCGGGATTGTGCCCACATACGGAGAGTGAGGTCAAGAGAGCAGCATCATGACAAACTATGAAGAAGCAGTACCCGGAAGGTGCACTGCAGGATGTCGCTACATCTGACAGTGGGAAAACTTGCCGAACAATTACCATCTATTGAAGGAAATGATTAGGTTCACAGCGGCATTCTTAATTGTTGAATCGTTTGTCATCTACCCTTTCGCTTCTCTAGTAGAGCATCTGACAGCTGGTCCACTTCACTGTCTTGTAGCTTCCAATAACTTCCCTTATACTTCTCAATGGTAGGCCTATCTTGTCCTTCTAATGATTAGGAACGTTGCGACATTCAAACAAAACGCATGGCGCATCCTAGTTGTTTAGACAGCACTTCAATTGTTTTTTTTTTACTTCGGGTTCGAAATAAAGATGAGGGCGATCAGCAAAGGATCTCTCAACTAATAGCTTGAGGTCTTCTGCTTTGGAGGGCGGCTGTACTCGGCTGGTTTATAAGTCAACTTTTTAACAATAGTTATCCGCAAAGAATTATGTTAGACTTAAATAATTTTAAATTCAATTAAAAAATTGTTGAGCTTAAAAATATTAAAAAGATTGTAGCTGAGCAAGCGCTTAAAAACTCATTTACTTTAATGAAGATTTATTTTATTTTATTATTTTTTAAAATAAAGATTATTTAAAGGGGTATAATCAAAAAATTATATTAAGATTATTTAACTAAGATCCAAAAATGTAATAATTGGAATGATTTATTGTATAAGCATTAAATGAATAAATGGGGTTAAAACCATAACTTCTACTTCTTTTATTGATGAGACATTGAATGGTGTTACGGTTACTGTTATGGGAAGGGTTCGTTTGGAGAAATGCAGCAAAATGAACCATTAAAATTCCCTTTTACCTCTTCACCATCCTCAAGTTGGTTTGTTTTACCGGATACTATCTATCAGTAGCTCAATGGGTGCACAGCGACGAAGCCGGAGGAGGCGCCAGCTGACTTGCGGACCCCTAATCCAGATCATTGGTTTGGGTTTCATTCAGGCCAGAGAAGCCTTTCATCCGTCACCAACTGTGAATTGGTACAAGGATTGTCTTGGAAAGATAAAACCTTGACTTGTCCCTCGACTCCCCACCACATTTTATTGTACGGGTTAAATATGCATTCAAATTGCTTCCATGACATCTCTCAGAAGTAGAATGCGTGGCACATCTCGCAAAAGGATTGTCTAACATCAACCGTCGTCGTCGTTTGCTTTTATTTTCATTGCCAAAGGGTTTAAAAGTGCGATTCTTACATCTCCTTCCCCTTAACTTGTCAGACCCATCTTTCGCAACTTCCAGCTAGCTCTTATCAGTTATGAAATCGGTTCCAGCTTGTTTGATAGAGAGCTGGAAGGCTGCCTTGTCGAAGTAGAATGCGTGGCGTATTCCGTGGGTTTTATCACCTCGACTTTATTGCTTTTTCTTCGCCAGCAGTGAATACACGACTTAGTACGACTGCTAGGCCATAGTTCTGCTGCGCGGGATTCCGACCAGTTTAGAGGCTCGCTTAAGCCCAGACCAGTTACGATTTCGCTGAGCAAAAGCAAAGACATAATGGCTTGAGAGCATCGTCAAGCAACCTACCGATCATGTACGGCACTGGAATAGCAACCGAGAGCAGAGTTGCGATGCCCACGAAGAGCTGAATGGAGAAGAAGATGAGCAGCGGCCGACTGAGTGACTTTTCGCATTCCGGAAGAACGCTGAGTGTTGAGAGGTTGAGGCACGTGCCCAGCAAACCTAAACATTTTACGGCAAAGTTTAAGGCAAAGTTCTGTAGCATTTTGAGCATATTAGCGGCTTATCCTCTGGGCGCGTAGTGGTGCAGTCGGAGAAGGTGTCAGCTGTCGCGTGTATTCGATTCCAGGTTCTTGAATCGAATTTCCCGTCCAGGTCAACCAAGGCTCCTATCGCTTCTGGTCGGTGAATTGGTACCAGACTAGTCTGGGAAGGTTAAAACACAAGATTGTCCATCGGATGGCCACCCCAAGTTGTTGTGTTTGTGGCTCCATGATATCTCGTAGAAGTAGAATTCGTAGCGCATTCTCAGCGGGGCTGACTGACGCCCTCTATCCCTTATCATTTATCCTCCATATTATGATGGCACATAATTAGGAATTCTCTAAATGTAAGTTGACTTTTGAAAAAATAGATTGCTGTTAGCCCTTATCGCGTTTGCCAAGAACACTTCTCTAACGAACGTCAACCGTCATTCATTTATCTTTCTTATAAGAAGGACTGCAAAAACGGCCATCATATTCGCAACAACAAAACAAGCACTGTCGTCAGTAAGTTTAACAAGGTTTGACGTTTTGCTGTAATGATATATGTACCGCAGCGCTATGGAGCAACATCTGTTTGTCTTTTTTTCAAACGGGCACAGCGTTCCGTTCTTCTGGCGCATCCGTAAAGCTTAGGGTGTAAGGCCAAGGGAGTAAACGGCGATAAACCCATACGGTACGAAGTGCGATGTGCGAGGTTATTCTGATACAGGCTCTTAATTATGGGGATATTTTTAGTGGAGCTGATTTAGACCTCATAAGGCCCAAGTGGCAGCTCGTGTGCATGAAGGATAAAGTGCACACTCGGTATTCCGTTGCGGGATGCGCCACATAGCCTAATTATAGGGATGTTCTGGAGGCAATTTGAAAGCGTATTTGGACTATACAATGACTTGCCGCGCAAGCCGATGGTTGTTTTATCCTTTCGAGACGAGTCTGGTGCCAATTCACTGAGCCCGGAATGGTAGGCCTGGTTGGGCTTGGAGGGAAATCCGAACCAGCAACCAGGAATCGGGTGCACGCGACTGCCTACGCCTCCTCCGACTGCGCTACTACGCGTTTGGACATAAGCCTGAAGAATAGAGACTAGCATAGGTCGTTTTTCGGAATACGCCATGCATTCTTTTGTTTCTACAAAAAGTCGCACAGGTACTTTGAGTGCGTAATTTGCCTACACAACGACGTGAGGTCTATAGCCGAGCAATAATTAAGCCATTTTCTTGAGTGGACAAAGCTGATACCAAGAGTCGATGAAATCGATTTAGAGTGCACACGACAGTCGCCGCTCTCGGCGATTGCGCTAGCGCTCGCCCAGTGGTCACAAAAAATAGCCGAATTGTAGTAGACTACATGGTCTACTATGTAAAACTCACTCAACACGAGATAACCGGAGCCAACAATGACCTTCTTCATTGAGAATGGAATCGTGGAAGAATGATATAACATTAGACGAACCGTACCCTCTGAAATGATGATCATGAAAGGAAGTTGGAAGCAGGGAGACTTCAGCACAATTCGCGGCGCTTCGTAAACCAGAAAAAATATTCTAACGCATAAAGACATAATTTTCCACTTATTTGAGGAAAAATTTGAAGATAATTTTGGAAGGAATATTAGGTCGGATCGACAGTCCTTGTAGTTTCCGAGTCAGAAATTTAAATCTGCTTAAATTTTTGAAATATTGTAAGACTGATGATATCTCTGCAAAAGAAATCAAGTACAAAGAATTGCTTTTTTGGAATATTAGTCTAACAAAGAAAATATGATGTAGAACTGTCGTGTGATACTTTCACAGTTTCCAGTACATAGCTAAAAGCAAAACATCTCCTTTGAAACTTCTACCAAAAAATCAAAAAAATAGCGGTTTGTGAACAGTAAATGAAACGGTAGCAGCTATCTCTGGTCCTTCTATATTTCATAGAACAAGAATTTTTGAAACGGTGACTAAACGTCATGAAAATAACGTCCAACAATGTGAAACAGTTTACGAAAAAATTGCAGGAAGCCTAGCTCATAGAGTCATCGTGAAGCTTCTAGATCGCGCTCAATAGATCACTTTTGATATTTGATGACCTGTACCTGGCACAGAGCAAAATAGAATTTAAAGCTATTAAATTAGAGCGGAGCATGCCGATGAGTTATATTAGGTTGGAAAAAAGTCTCTTCATTTTTTCAAAGATTTATTACTTCACAACTACAAAGTCAAATCAATTGAGATAATCTCCATTTTGTTCCACTACACTTCTCCAAAGACTGGGTGCTTTTCTAATTCCTCTCGCGTAAAAGACTGCAGTTCTGGAGTCGTACCATTGCTGAATCCAATTTTTGAGGTCTTCATCCGCTTCGAAATATTTCTCTCAAATTTCTTGCTTGAGAGCACAGAAGAGAGTCGGAGGGGCGAGGTCAGGGCTATACGCTGGATGTGGCATCACCTCTCCTTTATTGTTTCTCTTGTGAGTCTTGCCACATGTGGTTTTGCACTGAGTGTCTGACAGGGCATGTGAAATCCAATCTCCAAATTTCCATGCAAAGCCAAGACCCTTCAAATGGATTCCCACTACCCTATGAGACACTTCGAACTTCGCTGCCAGTCGAAGTGTCGTCTGCTTTCTATCGGCACGAAGAAGATGGAGTAGTTCAGTGTCGTCCAAATCAGTTGGCCTTCCTGACCTTGCTCTGTCCTCGAGTGAATAATCTCCCTTTAAAAACTTTCCGAACCACTCATAACAGGCGCGATGAGTAGTAGATCCCAAGCCATATATGTGGTTAATTTGGTCTGCTGCCTGACCTGCTGTAGATCCTTTAATGAATTCATGAAGAATGACGTGCCGAAAATGGCCAAGAGGTAGATCTGGCATTGAGTCCGGAAGATTGGATAGATGACGAAGTACAAGAAGGATCTTGGCCTGTGCCCGCGTGCGAATGGTAGGCAATTGTGATAGGATTATGAAATCAGCAATCAATATTGGCTAGTGTGTTTACAAGAAGAACGGTAAAAAAAACTTTTCGAAGTGTGAAGAGACTTTTTTCCAACCTAATGTAACAACAAAGTATGAAAATCCGTTCAAACTTTTCCCTGCTGTTACAAGCAAAGCATTTGTAGCCATTCGAATGACAACTAAAATAAACAACATCCCGTCAAATTCTTCCAAACTGCAGCTCCCCTATTGCGCTGTAAAATATAAAAAAGCTGTAAAATTTGGACTTGAATGTTGCAGCTTTACCTTGCCTAATCTAGAGGTATGAAGAAAAAAGAAAGAGAAAAGAAAAAACAAGAGATGCTGCGGCAAGGACCAAGTCGTCGAAAATTAGGTGAGCCGCACACGTATTGCAGATCGAACCGGCAATCTTCCGATTAGAAGTCAGACGCCTTATCCACTAGACTGTGCACACCCGCTGCGTTGAATAGATTCTGCCGCATGTGAAGACTGTGGAAAGTACAGCCAATCCTGAAGATGATGAATGCCACATCATAGAGTTAGGCGGTATTTTTCACCGTTACCGGTCGGTAAACGGTTGATAAATCTGGCCCCAGGATGCGTTAGTCGAACTTCTTCGTGGAAGCCGTGACCGAACGATATGAAGCTATTGTAGTTGTGTCCCTCGAGCGAGGAGAATCCATTGGAACACTCTGGCACGCGACAGGGACTAATGGAGACGCTGTTGGGGCCCGCTCGAGCAACTCGATCAACGGTGGTACAGGTGATTCCACAGGTGTGTCGCTACTTTAGCTTTGTTTCAGTGAATTTCTTTAAAAGACCGCAAAATAGAAATCTTGTCGTGTACAAGGTGTTAAGAAATGCATTTCGATAATTCATTAGCTCTTCTTGCGCGAACAATCACAACTAGAAAATTATTTCTTACTAGCTGCTTTCTTCGGCAGAGATAAGGAAGGTGTAATAGTTTTACTATTACTTAAAATGTCAAAGCTATACGAAGCTATGATCACTTGAAAACAGATGACAAAAATGGCTGACACCTCAATACCACCTAAAAGTGGTGACCTTACCACTTTTAGGTGGTTAGACACGATGCCCAACCAAAGTTGAAGAATAAAATCATGTTAACAGGCTTCACTAGCCTACCGTTTGTGATATGTCTTCTGAACAAGAATTAGAGCGAAAGGGCACTCTGTGAGGAGCATATGGTGGCTCAATACATAGATTTCCTACGAAAGGTCAACAATTTGAGGCCATGGATTGGACCGCGGAGCTTCCCAAAAAAAATCAAAATTCCGATGTATTCCTGCGTGTTATAGTCCGGTGAAGGACGCGATCCAAGCAGAAACGACCACCGTTACACTTGTAAAATTGATAAAGACGAACCGCATCATTGCGAAGGAGGTTAAAGCACAGGTATGCGAAGCCTGTAAGCAACTCTTTTAATGCATGTGACATGGCAACATGTGACATGGCCGGTTAATTGCCTTGCTGAAAAGTTGCTGCTCGAAGAGGTCAGATTTAATGGGAAGCAAGCAATCACACAAACATCAAGAAAGATGGGGAATGCACCAGCCGCAGGCATCAAGCAACATCTTACTGACCGGAAACGCAGTACGACAACAAGCTCCCTCGTCTGACGTAGGGTCAGGAAGAAAGGCACACAATTCATGCTCTAAGCTCGGGCTAAATCGGCCCACATAGTGTACGATAAAGGATAAGAATAAAGGATGGCGTTAATTAATCGCCTTTGGGATATACATTCTAAATACTTTTACGAAATATCGTGGAGGCATTCTGAACGCGTATTTGATCTATACAATGACTCGCTACATTAATTACTAACCTCCAAGGGGATATAGAGAATTTGGCAGCTCTGGGCCGGAAACCTGAACCAAGAATTTGATTTTTTGTTGGGGTGCAGACAGCAGTTGCGCTAGAAAGGCTTATTCGAAATTCGAACGATTTTCATTCAAAGTTGAATGTTCAAAAAAATCCCGTTTTTTGAATAATTCAACTCGAGTGTTTAAAAAATCGCATTTTTTAGTTGTATTCAAATTCGGATAAGGATCCTACTATATGTATATAAGGCGCCTTTTATACTCTCGCCGCGGCGCGGCGCGTTAATTAAGGGCGCGGCGCGGCCAGTCGCGCCGCGCTTCGAATTGACGCGCCGCTGCGCGATTGCAGTTAGAAAGGGTGAGCGTCAGCGACGCGAGGCCACGAGCTTCTGCTCTATGGTTCGGGCACCGTGACGGAAGACGGTCCGTGAGTCAATGGAGAACCAAAACAGAAAGGATTCGTCTGGCTGATCAGCGGAACGCATCTTGCCAATGATAGTGGTAGGATTTCTGTGGAGGGCAACAAATCCTCTCTTAAGACTGAAGTCAAAGTCGGCTGCCCAACCTACAGTTGAAACTGGTCAATGTGGTATTGGTGAGTCCCCTGCAATGCAAACGGCACTAAACGACACTATATTTTGCAACTTGTGCGGGCTCAAAAGTAAAACTGCTGGAAGGTACTCATTGTCGATAATCACTCAGGATTCTTTTTCATATAGCCATTCCGGGATCATTGTGCACTAAACATATCTTTAGCGTTGTAGCTAAAACTTCGGGAATGTCTACAGATCTCCACTGCCTTCCTAGGTTACGCAATGTACGGGTGACTAAGGACATGGTTGCCGATTCCGCCCAAACTTCAGCGTAACACCCAAAACGGATGATAGATTCGTAATCAGCACCCCTAAGAACTTCCCTAGTCGAAGTTGGTACAAAATGACTCATCTCGGTGGTGAAATCTCCACTCCACATCGAGCGAGCCGCAGCTGATCGCGCCGCGCCGCGCCCTTCCCTCCAGCGGCGCGATTCGCCGAATACCGTAACCCGAAATTCCGTCAAATGTGGTGTTTTGAGGCGGCGGAGTATGAAAACGATGTGGCGCCGCCGGGCGGCGCGAAAAATCGATAGCTATGTCAGCTATCATGCCGCGCCGCGTGGCGGCGCGAGTATAAAAGGCGCCTAAAGGAGCAAGCGTGCGTGAGTGTGTGTTTCCGTCACAACTGGAAGGGAGGCACTGAGTAGCCGAACACCTCGGCAACCGTGCATGTTGAGCCGTAGACGTGCCGAACACGTCGGCAATCGTGCATGGTGAGCCGTAGACGTGCCGAACACGTCTGCAACCGTGCCTGGCGAGCCGTAGACGTGCCGAACACGTCTGCAACCGTGCTTGGGGAGCCGTAGACGTGCCGAACACGTCGGCAACCGTGCCTGAGCATTTAGATGATCATCGATGGGAGGGGTTTTGGAGGCAATCGATATCGATCGATATTATCGATTTTTTGTGGATTTCGTTCAAGCTGCCTGAAACTTCAACCCTGGGGGTAGTCGAGGTCGCTGAATACGAATCTGAGGTCGACCAATCGATATCGATCGATATTATCGATTTCTGTGGAAGTCGTTCGAGCGGCACGAAACTTCAACCCTCGGGGTAATTTGGGTCGCTGAACACGAATCTGGAGTCGACCAATCGATATCGATCGATAATATCGATTTTTTGTGGATGTCGTTCAAACGGCATGAAACTTTGGCCCTGGGGTAATCGAGATCGCTGAACACGAATCCCAAGTTTGTTTCTGAACTGTCATCAATCGATATTGGGCAAATTATCGTTATTGTGGATGTCGTCTATTTTTTCGCTTTTTTCTAACTTGCCCTAATCGACGTAGTTAAGATGTTCTTCGTGAGGAAACCATGACATGGGTGGCAGCTACAATTAATGATGAGAAGTTATTGCCACGGCGGAGCCGTCAAGAAGCCGTCGGTGCGGCCGAGAGGCCGCACGGACGGCTGGTAAAAAATAAAGGAGGGCCTTAGTCAATCCCTTATAGGATGCGCCAGCGCATTCTATTTCTACGGGATGTCGTGGAGGCGACGTGAATGCGTATTTGGCCTTACAATGACTTGCGGTGGCCAGCCGATGAACAAGTCAGCGCTCTATCCTTCCCAGACAAGTCTGGTACCAATTCACCGACCCCGGAGGGATGGAAGGCTTGGTTGGCCTGGGCGGGAAATCCGAACCAGGAACCTGGTATCGGATGCACGCGACAGTCGCGCCTCCTCTGACTGCGCTACACGCGCCCATTCGAATTCGAGTAAACAAAAATAGCGCTTTTCGAATGCATTCGAATTAGAATGTTCGAAATATTTATTTATTTGCACAATGTCATGCGCACAAAAATAGTACATTTAACAAGGGCAAAGCACATTAAAAGATCCGTGGTGTTAAAAAAAATTCAACAAATCAAAACCAGCCATCATTGTTACTTTTATTAAACGCAAAATAGAAGTCACTCAGAAGAATAGAGGTTTTGGGAGAATAAGATTAGGGAAGTGGTATCAGAATAGCGGGATAAAGGATGATGGGTAACTGACAACCCTACCCTCGCACCGGGAATTTGTGAGCATTCGAAACCAATCCGTAATATTCGAAAAATTTCGAGAGTATTATAGTGCAGACGACAGTCGGCTCATCCTTCAAATAGCTATAAATGTAACGGGTCAAGAGGCCAATGACTGGGCCCTACCCCTCGCACCGAAAATGATTTTACATATGAGAACAGGGGGGGGGGGGGTCTGAGTGCTCAATAATGTACACAGTGCATGATACCATTACACCTCGCGTGGAAAGTGTTGTTGATTTAGGTTTTTCTTATAATAGCAAATTGAACTTTTCTGAACATTACAAAATCGTCTGTGGAAGGGCTCAAGACTGTACCTAAGCTCTTTGAGGGATTGACCACAAAATATAAGAAGATTTTGATTATAGCATACAAAACATATGTTAAACCACTTGTGGAGTGTGGAACTACCGTATTTCCCCACACAAAATGAAGGATATAAAGGCTATAGAAAAAGTGCAGAAAAATTGCGATCATCCGTTATGGAGGATTTTTGTACTCGAGAATACCAAAATCGATAATCAGAAATAGATTTTTGTGACTACACTCACTCCAGTCAGTAAGAAAGTTAAGAGATGAGAATCATTTCGGGAATGATGTGAACAGATCAGCAGATTAGAGCCTAGTTATCTCGCGAGCGCGATGAGGAAAAGTAAAAATATTAAATAGGTTGGTGAAAATGTCTTACACCAAAAATTTTGAAAAATTTTCAAGATTTAAGAGGAACTTCCAAGGACTGTTTGGTACTACGTAGTTGTAGCACAAACATTCTAGAATTTTCCGCATACGTGGCAATTTGCCTCTGATGGCATACAAATACTACGATTGCAGAGAAGGCTGACTGACTCGGGCAAGGCTTCGCGACTGACTATCGCTCAGTTTCTCCTTGTTCGTTTTCGTAATAAGGACTTTCTTGAAGACTTTGTCACGGGAAACGAATCCTGGGTCTTCCTCGTTAGCTATACTCGGAAGGCCCAGAACCTCAAGGAGAACCACAACCTCAAGGCAGATATCCAGTGGAGGAAAGTAATCCTGTGCTGTTGATGGGATTCTGGAGGAACGCTCTATCGTGAGCTTCTTGACGACGGCACTGCAGTAACAGCGAACATCTGCATAGCTGCAGAAGCTGAGCGAGGCCATGTCGCGCAAACGGAGGGGGCGAAGGAATGTTCACCTTCTTCACGGCAATGCTCGTCCCCCACGTTTCAAGGTCGTTTTGTCAGAAGTAGCAGCAGCTTAGATGGGAAGTGCTACCCCACCCACCGTATTCGCCAGATTTTGCGCCATCGGACTTCCACCTCTTCCGAGCTCTCCAGCAACACCTAAGGGATAGGTGCTTCAACGACCGAATTGAACTGGAATCCGAGGTGGAGCATTTCTTCGAGTCGCAGCTGAATTCATTCTAGAAGAAAGGATTTCATGATTCCCCGTCAGATGGCAGAAGGTTGTAGATGTAAATGGTAACTACTTTATATAGGACTTTCACCAACCTAATAGTTTATTCAGAACCTAAGAGCAGCGTTAGATCCCACACCTTCACGGTGTGCGCTGCCTCCGCTTACGTTAATCTATGGGCTGAACTTGACCCTCTGCCAACGAAGTTTTCCTCTTTAAGCGTATGGCATCTAAAGCTATTTCATCATATTAGTGTCGCTCAGAATTGTCACTTGATAACAAAGCGAACTAAGAATATGTACGTGTACGTGTTGCTAACTGATGTTATCTCACGTCTGTCTTATGCAGCGTAATAAATTGATTGATTGTTTAAACCTGATTATCCTCATAGCAGGCGATTCTTAGCGAGCATAAATAAATAAATAATAAATAAACAATAGTCATAACAATCGTGGTCATGGGAACTCTAGGCGGTTTTAAGCCTACCTTAAGTTTCAGCTGAGCTCGTTCTTCTCTCCCCACGAATTGCTATGAGAAACCGCTTATCACTGAAAAATTTTCGGACAAGTTTAGAAGACAATGGGAAGGCAACCTAGATATGTCCCTCCCAACCAACACAGATCCCACCTTTTCGGCCTAGAGCTAGAGGTTCGATATAAACGTTGTTATTCCAGCTTAACACTTCAGCAACAGATTCTTGGGTACTAAAGAAACTGATTTGAATCCTATTAACTAGACCGGTCACAGCATCGAGTGCATTTCTGCTCAAGGTTTCTTTTAAAAATCCTTCCTGTTTCCGTTTTTTACGGAACAATTCGCCTCAATTTTCGTCGAGCGATTACCCGCATACAATAGCAGAGATAGCAGTAAAGAAACCTATATTTTTTCTCGGAAACCAGGTGGATGTGAAACAGAAGCAAAGCAGCCCACCGATGACAAGCAGACACTAAAAATTTCATCTAAGAGACACAGCTATTCACAACAGCAGGGCTGGTGTGACGGCGGTGGATTCCAGAGGATGGTAGGTGATGAGGAACAGGGCTCATTAAAAATATTGCCCGCCGTCAAAACAAAGTCGACTGCAGGGTAACGAGGTCCAGACCATCAAGCCTCCCCCAACACCTGCTTGGTGTAGGGCGATTTGTGGTTTCTGTCGCGTGAAGCACAAACAATATGACCGATCGGGGCTCATCGGATGGCGGAGATCATCGTTGTTCTTCTGACTGTTGCGAACACAAGACACAAGCTACTTCCGGGCTTGCAGTATCGTCGTGGTGGCGAGCGAGCTTACGCAGGGGTTTATTATTCAACAAAATTCTCTCACTCGATAGCGCAAGTAGGCCTAGAGTTCCAAGGTCCACGATTTCCCCAAGTTTGAAGTAGAAACGAGATCAGATGAGCTCTTATCACGTAACCGTGACGTATCCAGTGAAGTTCGGGGAGACATTGAAATGCTGCGGATGCTGTCGGTTCAGCAGAATTACAAAACTCCATGGCATTTGGTCGCCCCGATCACATTTCCTTTAACAACCAAAACGAAGAGTCGTATACAGCTCTAAGTCTTAATTTCTCAGAATTTTCTATCTTCATACAATCCTTTTCTGCAGTGCACCACGCACCCGAGTTCAAGTGGCGCTTCACACCTTCATTACGAGGAGAACGCATCTGATTGATGAGAGCGGCAGTTCTGAGTTTGCTGTAAATTTTCACGCCGCTCGAGAACTGCTGGGAAAATGCTCTAGGGGCTGATATTCCCTTTTTCACGCTATGAGCTTCACTTCAAAACCAGGCTGAACGAAGCTGTACCACTTCCGTGAAGAAACAAGCACAATCCGGGAATTTTCACATTTTCTGTCTTTCCGTCGTCACCCATCGACACTGTACAATTCCCAGATCAATCGGTGGGATTTCTTCCAAATTTTCAGCAGATACCTCGTTTTCGTCGGAATCCGTCGGTTATCGGATTTTGCGGGTGACTGGTCGGTCAAGGAGAAGTGCTCGGGGTGGTCCGATGGAGATTGGAGCCTCTGCCGAAGCGGCAGCAACCGCTGCTGTGCTTCTTCGGACTTTACTGAATGCGCCACGGTTGTGATTAGCGCTGATTAGCGCTGCTCGGATCTCATTTCTTCTTCAAACTTGGGGAAGCTCTGGGAACCGAAACTCGTGGCCTTTACGCTATATCGAGTGAACATTTTGCATAATAAACGCAAAAAAGACAGAAGGGTACGAGCAATCACTGCCGATTTTGGAACGTACCAGACTCTCACTTCTAACAAGGGTCGTCTATGAGAGAGATTACGCCAATAGTTCTCATCAAAACCTATATAATGGCTTTGTAGGGCATCTCGTAGGGAGCACATGGTTGTTGTTTATTTTTGATACGGCTCAATGGGTGTTCCAACAATGGTAAAAAATTGTTAACGAGTGAAACCGTTTTTGTTTGCAGCGGGCTCACGAGGAATAGAGACCTCTGAGTTAACTCGTGTGCTATACGAATTCTAGCCACATTTGGGTTAAAACTGAAAAGCCTAACTGAATTCGGTTTAAAGTGAGGGTGGCAAAATGATCAGCACTAGTTGCATGGGGGAAGAGAGGTACCCTCGACCTGCCGTCCATGAGTTGACAAATTTTTGTCATTTTTTGACCTACCACTGGCCGCAACAAAAACACACTTCACCCCTGTGCTCCTTGTTTGATGCTTCACAAGATGGCTGGCCCTAATCATTGCATAGGCCAAATACGCTATCAAATCGCCACCGCGACACCACGTAGAAGTAGAGTGCGTGGCGCATCACGAAAAAGATAGAGTAACACCGTCCTTTATCTCTTATCCTGCTTATTGACTTATTCCACTTATAGATGCGCTCTAATAGAGCGAAACAAAACATATAATTATACAAAAATAATGCTTGTCTGACCTATTCGTTATGTTTAGTCAAAAAAAAATGTTCACCTGAACTGTTGTTTCTTTTGTTTCCTTGAACAAAAAGTGGTGTGGGCAAAGACAGCAAGAATTCCCACAAGAAATTCCAAGATGAAACACTGTCGTCCTCGTGTCGTTCAGGCAAAAGACAGAACCTCGACTACAGGCGCTGAAGAGCAAGCATCAGGCCGACGGCTTCAAGCAGAGCGGAGCAGAAGCCGGTCAGAAGGCAACAACTGTGACCTCTTCATCGCCTCTCGAAGTGATCCTCGTATCACGCATCGCAAACGTTACTTTTGCCTGAGCGAAGAACTTCAAAAAAGTGCACATGAACGATGATGTTATCGAACCGAAACAGCTGAGCGGCATGTGGAGGAGGAAATCTCAGGCGACTGAGAGAAATCGCCTCACTGGAACTGACTGAAAGTCTGAGCGATCAATTATCTCTCGGTCGCTGGCATTTGATGGCGACAGGTCCAGCTGGGGCTTTGCCGGCGACGTTCGTGTCTAGTACCAAGTGCAGCAGTAGACAGAGGTACGAGCCGATGCGTTCAGTTCGGGTTATTTCGGATTCCGCTTTGCGAACCGAGAACTTGCCGTTATTTTCGCGTCACCTCTACCATTTTCACGTCAAATTAAACACTCTTTTAAGCAAGTCTGACGCTTTGCAATCATCATGAACATCTCCCAAATCCAATCAAGCTTTTTCATATAAAGACATAGAGCATAAAACATTTGTTGAACCAAAAGTAATACAAAATCAGTTCTGCACAAAAGATTATAGCAGAAGTTGGCTTTTTGAATATTGGCAAAAGTGATTTCTTTGATGATTTGTACAGAGTGGTCCACATGAAGTGTTACGCGGAAAATTATATGCAACTTTGCACGAACCAGCTAAAATAAGAAAAGTGTACGATCATTGGAAAGACAAGAAAATTCTACATAAAATACCACACATCGCATTCAAAATGGGTTCCTTTAGCTTCAATGCAAGCGTCCAATCTTTTTTGAAAATTTCTGAGGATGCGCGCGATCGTTTCCGGTGAAAATTCGTCCCTTGCCTTCTCCAGAGCTCTTTCAGCTCAGGATACCGTGAACTATACAGTGAACTGTTTCTGAAAGAGTAGGGTTTCGCTTCAGGATTGACAAGACGGCGAAACCCATAGGGTTGAGATTGGATGAGTTTGAAGGCTAAACGTCCTTAGTCCACAAATCTGGAAGATTGGTCTCACACCATTCGAAGGTTTTCTTGGCACCGTGCGCTGGTGCCCAATCTTGCTGGAAGGTCCAGTCCATGTCCTTAGCATTTTCTTGGGCCAAGGAATTACCACGTCTCCAGGATTTGCTTCTCGAAGATTTCGGCATTGATCTTAACTTCTTTTTGAATAAAAACAAGCTTGATCTTGCCCATGCCCAATATTCCAGCCCATACCATTGAGGACTGTGGAAAATAAGTTCATCCGACGTTGAAGGCTTTTGCGGATCCTTCTGGCACCAGATTCCGTTGATTCTGCGCGTTTTGGAGTGGTTCGACTGTAAATATCTTCTCGTCTGTGAAGAGAACTCGGTCTAGCTTGTCATCGCGCGTAAGGACCTTCATGTTTCTGCATTTCTCCAATTTTGAAGTCTTCATTCCTCAGTGAGGTGCTGCCGTTCGGCAGATCTGTAGCGATACAATCTCAGATCATCCCTGATTAATCGTTTCATAGTAGAACGACCTACGTTGTGCTCCTTAGCTAGTTTCCTTATGCTTCTTGCAGGATTTCAGTGTAACGTGTCTTTGACGGCCTTTCGGAGGGCAGAAATCCTTACAGTTCGTCGTGGTCTTTTTCTTGGACGATTTTCGGTCCCTCCGGTCTCTTCGAAACGTTTGATGACGCGGTGTACTTGCATCCGATGCAATTTGAGTATCTTTGAAGTCGTGGAAACGGGCGACGCGCGTTTGAATATAGCGACTACTGCTGAACGATTTTCAAGCGAAACCATGTTTGCCTAAAAAAGGAGAATAAGACTGGTCATAGGTGGACTAAAAGATACGGAGAAAACGAATAACACCACAGCAAAGCACAGAAGAAGAGAGAAATTTTCGAAAATGGACTTTCTGTAGCGCGTAACACCTCATGAGGACCACCCTGTATAAAGTGGAAAGTGCTCTTTTCTCGAAGCGATTTGGTATTTAATTCACTGAAAAAACTACCGTATATTCAAACAAAATATTGTCTATTCTTACAAAAACTATACGGTAGTTAACTCTGCAAACGTCTTTTGTATTTTCTAAGTTGGAAAAGAAAATTTTCTAACTTGTAGTTGAACGTTTTTGGCGAGGAAACGAGGACTGATGAAGTGAATTCCAGTTTTTCACAGCGCGAACCAAGAAGGATTCTCAAAACATTCTTGAATACGGCTTTTAGGGTGGAATTCTAAAATTGCGCTCTCTGAGTAGAAGATTAAATAAGGAAAAAGCGAAGAGTTCATTTTTATAAATATCTAAGCAATCATTAACAATTTTAAAAATAAGATTTTTGATCATATATAAATCTACTTAGTCATAGCGAGCACACTAAGACAAAAGCACACTTTTTCCTACCATTAGAATGAAAATCGCGACGTCCTGGAACAGTGCATAGTATGTATGTAT
The DNA here is from genome assembly GCA_947396885.1 of Heligmosomoides polygyrus polygyrus. Taxonomy (NCBI): domain Eukaryota; kingdom Metazoa; phylum Nematoda; class Chromadorea; order Rhabditida; family Heligmosomidae; genus Heligmosomoides; species Heligmosomoides polygyrus. Next base: position 13,960,828 of record OX377204.1, read on the forward strand.
TTAGCATTAAAAGTTGTTAAAGTTAAAAGTTTTTTCTGCAATTAAAGCAAATCCTGAGCCATTATTTCCTAATTTTTTGGAAAATAATGAGCGGTTTATAAAATTTCATACATAGTGCCCACTTATTAGGAAGGTGAAATTGAAAATTTCTCAAAAAGGAAAGAAAATACTACCAAATTTTCTTGAACAAAAATTATTCCAAACGCTTCGGAGAGCCTCTTTTTCAATTTGGAAAAGTTCGCTGTCACCTGGGATATAATATATTTAGTTTCAAAAGTATCAAGATTGCCTTTGATAAGTTTCTATTTATTGGATTTAAAAGAATAACCAATTTTACGTGCAAATGTTATGGAATCAAGTCTAAGGTTGTGATTTCAACGAGGCCTTCCGATATCAATGTCAATATTGGCGCGCATGACTGACAAAAGTACCAGGCAATATCATAGAAGATGACGTAAAAGATTGACGTCTATGTACATTTCGACATCTGGCTCAGAATTCCAAGCAACGGCAAAGCGGAGCATATTCTGCCCTTTGCGCATGAGAAAATCGGCGTTTGTTGCCGAATCCCAGACGAAGGTTTCCAATGAGCAGAGCAGTTTTTCATTGTCCGTTCAAGTCTGACGGAACGAACATCATTTCGTGTGCGTGCAGTGCAGAATTGTGAATGTAAATTCAAATCTGGAGTCTCTCGCACATCTGCAAGTGCATGCGTCTCCAAACGTATACTTACCTACTTGCTTTAACTACTCCTAATTTTAGGTTTTGCTCCGCTTGGTAACGAAGCAGTATTAAAGACTATACTTCACAGTTTTTGAATAATCAAAGATCGTATGTAGATAAATGTAGATGTAGAAGGAGACACCGAAATATGGAAATTTTCCTTTATTTCCTTATTCTCTATTGCCTGACTCAACAACAGTATGATCGGTCTGTGCTCAAGGCTGGGCATATGGCACAGGAATCACGCTGGTGCCCTAGTGGCTGGTGAATACTTTAAGGGATGGAAAGGATAAAGGACGGTGTTACTCAATCCCTTTACGGGACGCGCCTAGGGGATGTCGTGGAAACGATTTGAATGGGTATTTGGCCATACAATCACTTGCGGTGGCCAGCCGATGAAAAAGTCAGCGCTTTATCCTTCCCAGACAAGTCTGGTACCAATTCACCGACCCCGGAGGGATGGAAGGCTTGCTTGGCCTGGGCGGGAAATCCGAACCAGGAACCTGGTATCGGGTGCACGCGACAGCCGGCGCCTCCTCCGACTGCGCTACACGCGCCTGGTGATTACTTTACCAAAGGAAACTGTGCTGGACAACAGTCGTTTCTCGCACTTCTGCTGAATTCTCCTTGTTGGGAGACACGTATAGAAGTTGGTTTGGTTTATTTCCTTTTCAGACCGTCAATTCTACCTCACAATTACGACGACGGAGTCAAAAGATTACGCCATGACATCAACGTAGGGGTACCCAACTCTACATACATGCACCACGAAACCGTTGTTGTGGCTAAGAGCTTCCTTAATTAAAAATTTACTAAAAAAACTTCCACTAATTATTGTAAGCGAATCTTGAAAAAATCGGAAACAAAGTCAAACTAGATTTCTTTTAGAAAAATATATTTAAGCCTTCTCGAGAAGTCTCTATTTTAATCTCAAAGACGCTGGTTCTGATTTGGAAGATGTTCAGCTTCACTTCAAAAGAGCCATGGGTGCTCAAAGGAGCGTTCAAAATGGGTGTGTGTATGTCTGCGTCTGTGGATACTTAGTGAGACAGTTTCTGAACGTCCCCTATACGAAAAAGAAGCGACCTAGTGGATTTATACTCATAGACAAGCCACAGCCTAACAGCAAACAGGCTGACCATGAGTAATTTTTCCCGTTTCAGAGCTTCTATTTAAGCATCCTGCTGAGGTTCACCCGTTTGTTGTTAGGACTTATCGAGCTGTTAAGCGATTGCTTTAGGAAGGGTTTTCTGAGAGGGTGAGGGTTTGGTGCTGTTGAATTCGTTCTGGGTTACTTCCAATGCGCGTGGTAATGCAGCCAGAGAAAGCGCCGGCCGCCGCGTGCTCCAGGGTCAAGGCTTTCAGTTCGGATCCCGTCCTTGCTCACCGAAACTTTTCGTAGGACCCGACCCGATATTTGGTACAAGGCTTGTGTGGAAAGAACGAAACACTGGCTGTCAAATTGGGCGCGTCCGCTAGTCATTTTATTGGCGAAATTGGAATTGAAGGCACTCCAATGACATCCCGCTGAAATAGAATGCATGGCGCATCTCAAATGGAAGACTGATTAACGCCGTACTTCATCATTAATCTTTTATTACTTGGGGAGCGCATTCCTAGCCAAAAGGACCTGGTGTGGAGCAGCCTGTGCGTGTTCGATTGTGATGTAGACACCATGTGCGTCTGGTGTACTTCTTCTTATCATTTTCCGGAATTGCTTTAGCTGATGAGAATGGGGCATCGACAGCAAAACCGAGAACAACTGGCGCTACATGGCGTCCTTAAATTCAACACAAACTAAAACAACAATCAGAACGCCCTGCAATATAGTCTCCGTTCGTTTCCCTTCTCATTCAGTGACTGACTCGATTTCCTTTTTGTTTTTATTTTTATGTCTTTCGGTTTTTACGTATTTATTAATTCAAGTACGTGCAGTATTGGACAAAATTGCAGTTTTCAGGAATTAAGATAAAGGGTAAAGGACGGCGTTACTCAATCCCTTTTGGGATGCGTCAGCGCATTCTACTTCTACGAGATGTCGTGGAGGCGATCTGAATGCGTATTTGGCCATACAATGACTTGCGGTGGCCAGCCGCTAAACAAGTCAGCGCTTTATCCTACCCAGACAAGTCTGGTACCAATTCACCGACCCCGGAGGGATGGAAGGCTTGGTTGGCCTGGGAGGGAAATCCGAACCAGAAACCTGGTATCGGGTGCAGGCGACGCCTCCTCCTACTGCGCTACACGCGCCCTCTTGTGAATTACTAATCGCAAAAGGTGCTGAATCCCCGGCTGTTCCCTACGCTGCCATCCGAACGGAAAACTATAACTAAACCATTTTCATAATTAACTGGACACTTTTCAAATCAAATTGGACGCTCTTCTAAGCAAGATTGAAACTTCTGAAATCGAATTGAATACCTTCCAAATTAAAATGAGATTTCTCTGAGATAGGTAGGAGTCACTTGAAGGGTGCGGTAAATGTGAAAACTTTCAACACCAAGATGTTCAACTGTGCTGCTGTAAGTGCTTTGGGGCTGCATTCATCAACGGTTCAGCCCGGGGAAGGACATATACATAGAAGAAAGAAATATACCCATGATGTAGTATCATCATACCTCACCCAATCATACGTGGGTATATTAGCGCCAAGTACAGTACTGCTTGACGACCGTGTTGGGCATCTCCGCGCACCCACTAGGATATTTTTCCATCACCCCGAGATTAACGGACTCGGCATCTGGTATTCTTTTGGCATCTCGCGACATCGAAGTTTTTCGTCCAGTGGATGTCAGCAACACGCATTATGTGACCGGACCACGTAACCTTCATGGCTTTAATCCAAGCGACAGTGCCTGTGATGTTGGAATCTACCAAAGGCTTGGAAAGGAATGCCTTCTCTTCTGTTCCTCCTAATAACACAAGGGAACCACATGTGCTCTGGACAATGTCGTGAGACATCGTCACGGAAAAGTTGGTCCCAATCGTTTTCAGGAGTGTTACCCGAGAGTCGTTTGAAATTATTAAACCATACTATATCTGGGCTAGCTTTGACAAAACCGTTCCGTTCTGCCTTTTGTTTGTTATTCTAAAAAGTGCTCTGCTCTAACTTGCCCTCCAGTAGAAGCTATGTTGTTAATGTAAAAGCTATGAAAATGTGAACATAATGCCATGATCATGTGTACATACGTACCATGATTAATAAGCAAACAAATAATTACAGGGTGGCCCATAAGTCCTGCAACAAAAACATAGGCGTATAAAAAGGCTAAGAATGCACTAAATTTGGTACATTTTTAAAACGTGTTTGCCCATGGTTTGTAGATTACGGTGTAGCGGTATTATTCATATGGGACTACTCCTGGATTGATAAGAGAGCCTTCAGATCGTGTGGGTTGCTTTGCAGCTCACGTCGCAGCCCCTCTTACGGAGTTTTACTTCTTATTCGTTCCAAAGAAGATATTGAACAATAGTTTTCCCAGGCTTTATAGAGCAAGACATTTTCTTTAAGACGGTTAATAAACAAAGATTGAAAATCTAAAGGTTTAGGAATTTCACAGCTAGTCTTTCGCAGGTGTAATATTTTGCAGATGGACTGAGAACCGCTACCACGTCCTTTTCTTTTGCTGTTACAGGAATCGCTTTACCAGAACGTGCATTTTGCCTTTAAACAGCACGATTGAGTCTCTAATATATGGTGTTAGGTTTTCGTTCCTATCAAACTAACAATTTTATTGATTTTCACTATTTTTACACAAAAACCTATGGAGTGAGGGGACACATTTTGAAAAATTGTGTATGACAAAAACCTGCCATGCGTGGCCGTTGTTTTTGTATCCTCAGGTTCCGCAAAGGTAGCATTAAACGCACTATTATTTTGACCGTTCTGAGATCGCTCAACTTTGAGAGATTTTTCAGCAAATGAGGCAGAGGCTGAATACCCATTTCGAACGACGCGCTCCAACTGCGCTTACAAATTTTTCCTTCTACTCTCTTCTCCTCATAGCTGAGTCTTCACCTCACTTGTGGACTTGTAGAGCTTTTCTTGTGGTTTTCTAGAAACTACGTATTGCTTAGCAATAGAGTAGGCACACGGCTGAATGTTGCATTTGTTCCAGCTGGTTGCTGCATCGTGTATGATCAGAAAATTAATAGCGTTCTTCTGTTGTAGTTCAGACCCGTTTATCTAATGTTCACTTTTGAGAAGCCTCTGAACTGCGCTACACAATAGGATTATACAGTATGTTTAACAACTAATCTTCCGAAATTTAGTCACATCGGAACGGAAGCGCCGCACCACGGGCCAGAGAAGAATTTTCGGTAGTTTTACGTGAAAGCGCATTACTTTGTAATAAGAGCAGCTACAACCATGATACTTTCCAGAAGTATAGCACTAAGTACATGCTACATAACTGTTGGTATGCGGTTTTTTGCAATTGGAAGAAGACAACCAATAAGGTCGCCTAATTTTGTTGCAAGACTTATGGGCCACCCTGTAGATATGGTAGAAGGCAAGCTCACTTCGTAGCTGGCTGTGGCACCATTGATGCCATACATGCTGCCCGCCGCCTCCTGTTAGAGAAGCATCGCGAGAAACAGAAGCCAGTGTATATCGCCTTCCTCGACCTAGAGAAGGCCTTTGACCGCGTACCGCGTGAAGTGATATGGTACGCCCTGCGACGACATGGAGTTCCTGAAGAGCTCATAGAGTGGGTGCGAATTCTCTACTCTTGTCCAAAGAGTCGAGTTCAAGACGCCGCTGGAACTTCGATGGAGTTCCCCATCTCTGTCGGGGTACACAAGGGTTCTGCGCTTTCCCCACTCCTCTTTGTTGTCGTCATGGATGCCATCACACGATATCTTCAGAAGCCCGTCCGTTGGACGTTGCTTTATGCCGATGACGTGATGCTCGCTAGCGAAGAATAAGGAGAACTCGAGCGAGAGGTGCAAGCTTGGTGTGATCGCTTGGAGTGTTTTGGACTCAGATTGAACGTGAAGAAGACCGAATATCTAACGACGGACGTTAATGAGTCCAGCTCCATCAAGGTTAACGCCATCGAGCTCCCACGCACTTCAGTTTTTAAGTACCTGGGATCAGCAGTAGCATCTGATGGCAATCTGATGCTTGAAGTGAACTCACGCGTGAGTGCAGCTTGGTCCAAGTGGCGCTCGTTGACTGGCGTGCTCTGCGATAGGAAGATACCAGAGCGCTTGAAGTCAAAAATATATAGATAGAACTGTCGTCCGGCCGGTAGCGATGTACGGCGCTGAGTGTTGGCCTGCGACCAAGGAGGTTGAAACGCGCCTCAGCGTCATGGAGACGAAGATGCTGCGGTGGACGGCTGGAGTTACGCGCCTGGACCGCATCCGAAACGATGTCATTCGGCAGAAGTTCGGTGTCGCGCCGATAGCGGGCAAGATGCGCGAAGCTCGCTTACGATGGTACGGCCACGTTCTGCGTGGAAAGGGAGATAGCGTCCGCAAGATAAGCCTTAAGCTCGAGGTGGTAGGAAAGCGGCCTAGAGGGCGTCCGAAGCAGCGCTGGTCTGACACGTTACATATGGACTTGAAGGTTGCTGGTGTCCACACTGATCTAGCGCTGGATCGGGAGAGGTGGCGTCATGACACCAGAATAGCGGACCCCGCTACGAAGAGGGGCAGACGCTGAAGAAGAAGAAGAAGGCAAGCTCACACTGACCTGAAGCATAAACAAATTATCACTTCACAAACGAGCCAATGATCTGAAGCAACCGTCGTTTTCTCATCTTTCCAGTTTCTCTCTTGAAAAGAGATGAACTGAAGAATCGCTCGAAGCGGAGTAGAACAGGAGCAAGGGTTGCCTTCTAATATTAAATCTTTTCTTCCACCACTGCTCACCTTTCCCACAACTGCTGGACACGAGAACGAGAAGAAGGTTACTATGTGTACTGTACTGTACTGGTACGCGTATGCCTTTACAGACTCCTAAAGTGTTTTAGTGTTGTCTGAAATAGAATCTCAATAGCCCATAGCATAGCAGAAACACGTAATAATGAAAGTTAGGAGAATTTGAAAAGATTGGGAGCACTTCGAACGACTGGAGCTGGTAGAGGCGCTCATCATCTTTCGCCTCGCTTATGTAGCACCAGATGGAGCTGGTTTGGTTACACCCTGACCACATGTTCGAGACGCTTAAAGGTTCAAGCTCGTCATTGCTTCTTCTCTCTTCTCTTCAATGATGACGTCGACCGAATGGAACTCGTCACCACGGTATGGGCTCACAGGGTCATATTTCACGCTTTTCTAGATATAATGATGCCTGCGACATGTCCCAGCCCTATCATTGGCTTGGCGATCATGTTCATCTGATGAATTTTGAGCTCTGAGGAGAGTGCATGATACTAAAGAAGTGTAAGGACCGGCGCTCATGAACTCGTTTGTGAAATGCGCCATGCACTTTACTCTCACGGTTGGATGTGAATTGATCTACTCCATCTTCACGTCGAACTAGACACTTTTCAAATCAAAGTGGATACTTTCAAGTCGAGTTGGACACTCTCCCAAGCTATCCTAAGCGTTTCGAAATCAAACCGAGCGTCTTTCAATTCGAAAAGAGCTTCTTACAGGATGAACTATAGACTCTCCAAGATGATTCGAAAAAAATCATCTTGGAGAGTCTGTGGTTTCGTTAAAGAAAAAATTGGTAATACTTTTTTTATAAAATTTTTCAGTTCAGCTGCTCGAATGAGTGTAATAATTTTATAAAATTTTTGCTTTTTTTTAAGAAAAAACCGTAAATTATATTTTGTTTCAAAGCGCAACGAGGCAGCTAACAGCAATCATTTAGTGCATTAAAAGTGCAGATTGCGTCATGCATTTGTTAAGCTTGTGATTTTTATTTAATTGATAGTGTAAATGGTGCTTACGTGAAGCATCAAAGTGAGAATATGTTTACTCTTTACAATTGTTTTTGTTGTATCCTTTACAAATTTGAAACTACATCAGACAGCAATTTTGCTAACAATTATCAATCGAATAAAAATCGTGACCTCTTTGAGGATTGCATGGCGTAATCTATCCTTTCGGCATCAAAACATTGCTGCCCTCTTGCTCGTTAAAACAAGCTATAAACCATTATTTTGCCTCAAAAATGAGATTTTTATAAAAGTTTTTATAAATTTCAAACAAAGCGTTTAGTTTTTGGCTAAGCGAGTTAAAACATCAATGACATCGTACTAAAATTTTCCTTGAACAAAAAATTATTCTAACTTTTTTGGAGAGTAACAAGTTTAATGTAGAAAAAGCTTATTTCGATTTGGAAGAATTCGCCTGGATTTTAGAAGTCTTAGGCTAGTTAGAAGAGTGTCCAATTTGACGCAAAAACGGTATATAATTCTGTACATATTGTCTGAAACGGCGTTTTAAATTAATCAAAATAAAAATAAAAATAAAAATAAAAAATACAATGCTACTCCCGTTATAGGACGGTTTTGGGAGGAACTCTGCGTTCAAAATGACTCTCGTTACAACACGACCAGTGCTCAGTTCCGGTCCCACACAGAAAATGAGGAGGAGCTAAATGCTGACCGCGTCTGCGATCAGACATACCCTTCCACTGCCTCGTTCGTAGTCGGGACCAGCACCTGTGCGACAATGATTTAGATGCATGTAGAGGTTTTTCATGCGTGCTCAGCCCAAAAGTGTTCATAGAGATCATAGACTCTAGTCATGGAGATCGACCACAACCAATTCTTGTTTGATTGTGCATTTTTCTAAAGTTTGTCATTTATTTTTTCGCACTGTCCTACTTCTATCTAGCGTCTGCCTTTCGCGACGTAATAAAAATAAATGAATAAATAAATAAATAAAGAGAGAGCAATTTGTCGAGCACAGTATAAAACTCTCGGTAGCCATTAGGGTTTCGTCCAATTTACGGCAGCTTCCAAAACAGAAACGACAGAAGGTATGGATTAGAACTCAGATTATTCAAAACAGTATCCTACACAATTGTTCTAGGCCTAGAGCAGCTGCTATAGGCTATGTGCAGTCACATGATGTTTTGCTGCGATCGGAACTCTCGTGCCATGCAGGACTTGTACCTGAACCCAATGCTTTCCGGACGGGATCACAGCAACAGCGCTGTTTGATCACATGCAACATCCCGAAATCGTGGAAGAGTGCTATGAGCTCGCTGAAACAAGGGTGTGACTCTCGATTTAACAGCGCTGATAGCGTAATGGGCTAACATCCTGCCTGAAAGGTAGGGAGTGCGGGTCCATGTCCCGCTTGGAGCGAGAGTTTTGATGGCGGCAAAGATGTTGTAACATCAGATTACACAGTTTTGCTGTTGGTCACCTCCAACTTTTCTCTGGTATTCGTTATTCCTTACACATCTGTCATACATATGCATATAAAAGTTTATTTCTGAGGACAGCACTTCTTGATAATCCAGAGGTGTTATTTGCCTTCATATTCTCCTCATGGTCATGGCAGCGCGACAGGAGAAACATCCGCCCCCCGCCGGGGGCTGGCGTCAGGAAGTACAGCCGCTGTTCTGCGGACCGGAAACTTTTGCTTGTGGGTCAAAGATTTCGTAAGGCAGCCGTTACACCCTCGGTGAAGCCTAGGGGTTGGGGTGGGTGAGCAAGGGGGATGAGAGGAAGATCGCATGCCCCAGCAAGGGGCGGGTGTACCTCCTGACCGTCCCGCCATGGTCACATACATATTCCATTACTATAGCCGTATTCAGTCATTGAATGCGATTCTAAATAAATGTACACGTAAAAGAGTCTAAAGAAGGCCAGCTCCGCTTAAGACGCGACTACCGTTATAGCGCGATTTTCTCCGGGGGACGTCAGAAGGTACACCCTCCCCCTACTGGGGGCGAGCGATCTTCCTCTCATCCTCCTTGCTCACCCACCCCAACCCTCTAGGCTTCACCGAGAGTCTAACGGCCGCCTTACAAAACCTTTTCCGCAGAACAGCGGCTGCACCTCCTGACGCCACGACCATCAGCAGGGTCGGGTGTACCTCCTGTCGAGCTGCCATTTTCTCCGGTCCCTTCAAATGCGTTATAACGAGAGAGGACTGTACATCAAAGAGGTCAGTTACAAGGTCAGCCGATTGATGAGTCAGCTGGTTAATCTTTCTAGACAAGTCTAGAGCAGTACCAGCTTCATCCCGCTTCATCTCTGTTCGTCGACACAGAACGCAGACGGTTTACGAGAGTCCAATACAGCCGAGAGTAAGGGCTGTTATATTATCGGTCAACTCGAGCGAAGCCTACTGATAAGTTCCCATATCGATCGAACAACGAGATGAGTCGATATGGGAGCTTATCGTAGGCTTCGCTTGGGGTGAGCGTTGGTATAACATAGGCCTAAGCAGCAGACGATGACGACGAAAGACCGGCGGAATAGGTAAGAGCCAGTTCAGTGGTCCCGGTACGGGTATTTGATATGCGGTTTCCTGCCAAAACAATGAATACAAGGCTAATCCTGTACGAAGATAAAGTATTAAATCGAAGATCCAGTAGGCTGAAAACCTTTGCCGACCTGGGCGAGACCTGAACTTTCAGTCAAATCAGCACGCACAGATGCGCCCCCGAATCCCTTACAGTGATTCTCAACCTTAGAAGCAGATATGAAGCATTCGAAGAAAGTCTGACTGTCAAATAGGATGCTCAACTGAACAGATTTTGAAGTGCATTACGAACCACATAGCGGCTGTGCCATAAAATCACAGTAATGCCGCTGCCATCCTCTTCTTCGATGACCGCAGCAAAACTAGCCGACCAACTGTTCGTTGATAATGGCGCGCGAAAATAATGACCGTTTTTAGTTCTCTTCCTAAAATTCTCATAAATCATCAAGAGGTGATTAGTTCATTACTCGTGGCGCGGCGTCATTTTACACACATACCTGAAAGCTGCGATATGCTGAGATGACTTTGGGAGCTCTCTTTCAACAGATATTGGTAACACTGAGCTTGGCCCTTTTCTCGGTTTCCAGGAGCTTACCATAATTTTAAGAATAATCCTAGTCACAAGAAACACTTTGTGCCCTCCATCACCATTAACCCTCTTCAACCTGCTCCAGAACATCAGCTGCTGCCTTGAGAATTGAGGCTGTTGTGCAAATTCAGGTGAAATGAGGATGTAGCATGACAACACGAGCACAACTATCATCCTAGAGTTGCCTCCCTATCTTACTAGTTAGAGTTCTACTAGGATATCGAAAATGTTATGCTCCACAAAGAAGAAGGCCACAGTATTAAGGCTGATATCGTTTGTTATCTGTATACCACCTGAAGAAGCTCTGACGACTGAAGTGACACACACGCAGAAGGTCAATTGGTCAGTTGTCGAATGACTCAAAGCCCACTAGGTCTTCAGGTTAACCTCGAGTCACTCCGGGGCGAGCAATCTTTGACGAATGTCCCAGACCACCCCTTGTAAAAGCAAGAACCCACAAATTCTTATTAGAGCGTACAAGACCTACATTTGTCCCATTGTTAAAAGTGGTACTACTGTTTTCAATCCACACCTTAAGAAAGACATCAGATACCCAGAAAGTGTTCAAACCAGTTTCACAAGGAAACTGATGCTGCGCTGTAGTACTGTCGATTATCGATTTGTTCCGAATGGAGGTTCACGGTCAAAGCTTTTATGATTGTCTAGTCTGGAAAGTAGAAGGAAGAGAAATGACCTTATCATGCCCTTTAAAAGTGTTACTGGTAAGACTGCTCTTGAGTCAACCCAATTTTTCCAGCTTGTACCTTCCAGAACAATGAGCGGTTTGTACAATATCAGGGTTAGCGTTTCAAGAACAGAAGCCAGATCCAGATTTTTCTAAATCCAGCGTGACTCCTATCTTAACTACACTTATCCGCAAATGCTAAATTCCGTCTACAATGAAACTCACCGCTTTGAAATTGCTAGTTCATAAAGCCATTAGCTCAGAGGTTTACTGAATATAAGGGTCTATTTGAGGCTTCAGCTCATGCTATTCTTAAAAATTTCATATTGTTGGCTTACTTTTATTCTCAATGTTTTTTGTCGACGTTTTCTTCTCATTTCCTTCTACTGTCGCCATTTCTTTTCTTGCTATTTTCACTATCGGTTTACTGTCCTTAGGGGACATGAGCAGTTTTCGTGTTACGCACTAGGACAACTAGCTGTTTTAAACGCACCTTCCGTGAGTCCATAAATAAATAAATAAATAAATAAATAATTGTGATAGATAAATCTTCGTTGTACCTTCAAACCGAAAAGTTTTCTGTCACATATATGCACGTAGGTGAGGAAGCAGGTGCTGGCAGATGGCTACTCCGTCAGAACCTCTTCTCCTTTCCTAGAGCGCTATTAAAGTTTTTAATTAAGTTTTTAATTAGTTTTTAATTTAATTAATCAATTAATTAACATAATCGCACAAAATAAAGGACTAGCTGAACAAGCTAGTGGATATCATAGGTCGAATCGAAAGTTTTCGTCATTTCTGTGCTCGAAGCAGACGTTTTAATCCTTCAGCACTTTTAAGTACACATTATTTTGAAAGAAGTTCACTTCTCCCCGCATTAGAGTATTCACTGTATCGTGTACGATTGTTTACGAGAATATAGTGAATGTTTATTTATTTATTTATTTATTTACGTCAAAAATGACGTACCTATTAGAACATGAACGAAAAAGAATTCAAACAAGTTGGAAGAGAAAGCAGAGAAAAAAAGAAACAGCACCAGTATGGCGAACTTGCCGGTGATTGGTAACGAACTCTAGGAAGAAAATGAACACTCTAATCCAAGTTGGTTATAGGGCGGCACCGGGTTTCTTGCCCAGTAAGGCATAACTTGTAGTAAATGTTCGCGGGCGATCAAACAGCGTCGGTGGAGTTATGGCGTAGCATGCTACCCGGCAATTAGGGGATGCAGGTTCGAGTCTAGTCCATCGGCGCGGGAGGCACCCGTTGCTTCCCGGCATGTTCGTGAATACGATCTTTTGCCTCCCGCCTCGGCCGCTTCCCGCGGGAAGCCTTGAACGTTCCCGGGAACGTTCATGAATACGGCCACTGGTGCTGAAGTTTTCATCGCAACCAAGAATTCTGAGGACGCCTATAACCTCGGTCGTAGCCACTTGAGGCCTAAAGAAACTAAATTGACTATCCATAGTCTAATCGAAATCTGAATTTATGACGAGTGGCCTTGTATTACGGAGAGTCCAGGAAGAAGGAAGTGGTAGAGGATCATGTTGGAAAACTGACGCGAGCGGCAACGTCACCATTTATTGTTCTTGAAGTTGTACACCAGATGTGGCTCGGCATCCAGCGCAATTGTTTCTCTTGCGAACGACATCGCTGAAGCTCAAAGGGTCGGAAATTGCAGCGAGCGGTTCAAGATTGAAAAGCTAAAGGACAAAGAACAAATTACGGCCTGATCATTCCTTACTTGGGTTGCGCCATGCATTCTACTTCATCAGAATATTGTAGAATCGATTTGGGTGCGTGTTTCACCTATACAATGTTTTGCGGTGCCCAACTGATGGACAAGTCAGCGCTTTTTCAAATCCTAACTGAACATCTAGCCGTTAGAAACTCTTTCGTGAAATATATGTGCGCGAACAAGGAGCGTGATCCCGCTTGAAGGAGAATTCTTTTCTCAAACTTCATACCAAGACGGACAGTCGCCGTCTTTTCCAGTGAGAATGACAACCATTGAATTTTATTGTTTCTTCTCCTACAAGCAGAATACTGTCAGATCTACAGTATCTATACATGCAGTATCAATTCAATCGATGGTTGATCACTTGGAGCTTCCCGATGTTCTTCGATTCGTAGAAGAAGCGAGATAATATGGCACCATTCGGCGTGGCATGCTCTTCATGGTGCCGTTTCCAAACGTCCACTGAAATATATCAAAATATTTGGAATTTGCAGGTAGAACATAGATTTCAGCATTGTTGTGCTGGAGCTGAATTTTAAGAAATAAATAAACATAAACAGATGCCATAAACACAAAAAGTAAATATATAAATAAATTTTCAAAAACAAACGGCTTTACGCTCATTTCTCTTTAGGAACTCTATAACCTTGCTTTTTTAACACAAGGAGTGATGAGTAGAATATCCACTTTTTCAGGACAAAAAGTAGTATGTTCGAAATCATCGAAGGGAACACATCCTTCTAAGGCATTGTAAAAACTTCTTTATCGCAGCTACATAGTTTACCTTTTTCTTAAGCCGTTAGCTGTTTCTTTTACATTATTTTTCTTCATGCAATGGCTCTAAGATGCTTTGCTTATATTTTCGCATGGTACTCCATGTTATAAATAAACAAATAAATAAGTGTTTGCTATCAAGGGAAAGCCAGGTTCTATCTGGCAAAATTTCCAAACTCAATTGTGATCCGTTTTTGCTCGTTTTGGGAAACTTCCAGAACCCGATCACTCACTTCTTTCAGACCTATGGTGACTAGCTCAGTTGACTAGGGATCGCTAGAATACAAGTTAAGTTCAATACCACTCCTGATTCACGTACAATCGACGTTCCCGTTGCAAAGCGTCACAACGCCATAACTTTGTTCAAATTATTTCAGCAAAATCTAGTTTGCACCTAAGGATTCTGCTGACTGCTGAGTCCGCCATTGCCTTATGATCTCGTTTTTAATAAAAACTGATGTGGTTACAAAGCAGAAGCCGTTATTTTTTAACGAACCCTCCAAAACCACCCGTGGCGTCTCTTAGACAACTTCGCTAGCGACATTTGAAGAACTTCAGAGTTTTTAAACGGCTAGTCGAAAAAAGGCTGAAAAAAATCGTTTTTTATAGAAACGCCTGTGATATAGCGAGGCTTTCTCCGGGTGCCCAAATTTTTTGATTTTTCCCAGCAGGAATAGTGCAACAATAGTTCACTTTCTTCAAAATAAAAGAATAACGGTACTTGTGAAGCAGAGGGCCCGTGGTGCCGTGGGGTTGCCGGGAAACATGTTAACGCGGCAAACCCACGGCACCGCGGGGCCGGTACTTATGAAGCACCCGTCATCGGGTGCCGTGGGTTGCCGTTTTTCCGTCGCCGTTGCCGCGCTAACATGTTTCCCGGCAGCCCCCCCCCCCCCCCCCGGCACCACGGGCCCTCTGCTTCATAAGTACCAGAATAACCTTTGGTTCATAGCAAGCGGAACAAAGGTCCAGTGTATCTATGCAGGAACAATCTCTCTCCAATTTGTTTGTATACTGCTCGGAGCGCACTAATTCAGCGCAAATAAATAAATAAATAAATAAATCTCGGTCTAAAACATTTCCACATTTTCGGTGTCTCCGTCCTCATCTATCACCGCTGCCTTAGTTTCAGATCATATGTATTTTCGTTAAAATTTTTGCCGATCACTCATTTTCGTTCGCAGCCGTTTGTTACCGGCTCAGGCAGATTGGTATGATTGGTATTCAAACGAAGGTGACTTGGGCGGTCAAGCGCAGCGAACGATTGAACCTCGACTGATACTGATATTTCGACGACAAAGTCAAATTCTATGTGAAATTTTAGCCTAGAAATATGCCTCGCATATTTTCGTAGCAGGTTTGAAAAAAAATGCTTCTTTGGTTTCAATTTTCAAGAGCTACAGAAGTGAATATGCGCAGATTCACTAAATTTGGAAGTACTCACTATAAAGAAGGTCCGAGCAATGCACTGAAATAGAAAAAATTCTACAGTTTTTCGAAAGTCGCTAGTGAATTGGCCTAGAAGAGGCCATTGCCATTGTTTTGAAGAGGTCGTAAAAATTAATGGCTCCTCACGAAAATATGCTTTGTAATTAGAGCAGCTTTTGATATAAATAAAATCATAAGGCAACGGAAGACTTGCTATAGTGAGCAGAATCTTTCCGTGCAAGTTAGATTTGGCTTGAATAAATTTGAACAAGGTTATGGCGTTGCGACGTCGATTGTGCTCGAGTCAAGGTGGTATTGGAGTGCTATTAGCATTTTGTTGCTGATCAGCTTCGCACAGATGCACTTTCTTCTGCTCTAGAACACACGTGGGAGGAAAGGTTTAGAACAGGATGGATTGAAGCTTATACAACTCCTAACCAAGAAGATGTATAGCCGAGTGGAAATGAACCGGCGGCGCACTGCAAGACGGATTATGCAAGGCGATAATGGATGACCACCCAGGAATGCGACCAACTGTTTCTAATAGTGACGAAGGGGTAATCGGTAGAATAAATGTTTGCTTATCAGATTCCTTTGGTTAAAGGTCGAATCGGCAAAACCTCACAGCCCAAGGTTTACAACATGATGACCAGGATTTTCCTCAATAGTCTATCTAGAAATCGTTTTTCAGACATTCTGTCTGAACAATCTACATATGAACGCAAGAAAGACATAAAAAAGTGTAAAGAAGCATCGCTAACTAATCACAAGTAAAGGACAGGGACGACGTTAATCACTCCCTTCTCGAATGCGCCACGCATTCTTCTTCTACGGAATGTTGAAGCAATTTGACTGCCCACATGTTAACCTGCGGTGGCTAGATAGTTGTGCTCGAAGCAACATATTCGAATAGTTATTTGAATAGTTTGTTCGAATAACTATTCGAATAGTCGAATATTCGATAATTCTTTTCAAATATTCGTTCGAATTTGAACATCGAAAGGAGTCTGTGTTCGAATATAATTCGAAAATCGATTATTTCAGTTTTATTCGAAAATCGAATAATTCTACACGTATATCGAATAAGCAGCACGAGGAGCGCAGTCGGAAGTGGCACCGACTGTCGCCAGCACCCGATACCAGGTTCCTGGTTCGAATTCCCAACCAAACCGTCCATCCCTTCAGGGTCGGTGAATTGGTACCAGATTTGTCTGGGAAGGATAAAGCGATGCTTGTTCATCGACTGGCCGGCGCAGGTCATTATATGGCGAAATACGCATTCAAATCGCCTCCACGACATCCCGTGGAAGTAGAATGCGTGGCGCATTCCAAAGGAGATTTAATAGCGCTTTTATTCTTTACAAGTGCTCCGACACCCCTAAGGCGCCTTTTATACTTGCGCCGCCCCGCGGCGCGGCGTGATGGTCGGCATGGCTATCGATTTTTCGCGCCGCGAGGCGGCGCCGCATCGCTTTTATACTCCGCCGCCGCAAAACACCACACTTGACGGAATTTCGGGTTACGGTATTCGGCGAATCGCGCCGCTGAGGGGAAGGGCGCGGCCCGGCGCGATCAGCCGCGGCAGACTCGGTGTAGGGTGGGAGATTTCACCGTTTCGACCAAACTTCTCCTTTTGGGAAGGAGGAGGGGCTATTTAGGGTGCTGATCACGAGTCTAACATCGTTTTTTGAAGTTACAGACGATTAGTAGGTTTGCAGGATTAGGGAGTTTTTATGCGAAATCGGTGACCATGACCTTAGCCCGTACCTTCTGTAACCTAGGAAGAGAATGGAGATCTGTAGACATTCACGAAGCTTCGTATACCACGCCAAAGATATGCTTAGTGCACAGTGACCCCAGAATGGCCATATGAGAAAGAATTTTGAGTGGTTATCGACGATGAGTACCTTCCAGCAGTTTTACATTTGGACCCACACATATCGCAAAATAAAGAGTGGTTTAAAGCCGTTTGCATTGCAGGGGATTCGACTCAACACCACACTCACCAGTTTCAACCGTAGGTTGAGCGAACGACTTCGACTTCAGACTTAAGAGAGGATTCGGGCTCCCCATAGGAATCCCGCGACAAAAATTGACAACATGCATTGCGCTGATCAGCCAGACGAATCCTTTCTGTTTTGCTCCCTCAATGATTCATGGACCGTTTCCGGAGCACGGGCCATAGTGCGCAGAAGCTCGTGGCCGCGCGTCGCTGACGCTCCCCTTTCTAACTGCAATCTCGCAGCGGCGCGTCAAATTCGGGGCGCGACGCGACTGGCCGCGCCGCTCCCCAAATTGACGCGCCGCGCCGCGGCGGGAGTATAAAAGGCGCCTAAGGCGCCTTTTATACTTGCGCCGCCGCGCGGCGCGGCGTGATGGTTGACATGGCTATCGATCTTTCGCGCCGCCCGGCGGCACCGCATCACTTTCATACTCCGCCGCCTCGAAACACCACATTTGACGGAATTTCGGGTTACGGTATTCGGCGAATCGCGCCGCTGGAGGGAAGGGCGCGGCGCGGCGCGATCAGCTGCGGCAGACTCGGTGTGCAGTGGAAGATTTCACACCGGGATGAAATATTTTGCTATCTCCTTTTTGTTTTGGTTCCCCAATCAACAGAACAAAGAGGGTGTTGCAAAATTATGGCGCTATTGTAGTACATTCAGGATTCCAAAGGTGGAGAAGAGGTCGAGAATTTTTTTTCGACTCATCTTCGTCCAGCGAGGAGTTAAAACACACGTCTAACTACATATAACGGGGAGTAGAGCAGAGTAGAAGTGCAATACAAATAACAAAATAGGGCATCAGTTAAAAGTTCCGACTTCACCGACAAGACTTCGGTCGAAAAAAATTTTTCGCTGAAACTTTGTCTCGGGGATGCTATTTGGGGTGCTGATCACGAATCTGACATCCGTTTTTCACGATTAGGTCGGAGATCACCCATACCATTAACAAGGGTGGTCCAGGCAGAGTCACCGATTTCGCCGAAACTTCGTCTGAGGGAGGGGGGGGGGGTATTTGGTGTGCTGACCACGAACCTGACATCCGTTTCGTAAGCGTCAATATCTTATAACGAATTTCTCACCTTGAAGTAAAAGCTGGAAGAGGTTCGGTGGTGAGAACGATGCAATAAGATTGAAACAATGACGAGATTTCATTGATAAATATTGTGACTAAAAATGACCAAAACTAACTGAAATATATCAGCGGAGGAATAAAAAGGCATGGAAAGTATACCGCAAGAAATACTCTAAAGTCGGTGATCCTGCCTAGACCACCCTTGTTAACGGTATGGCTGGTCTCCGATCGAATCGTGGAATACGGATGTCTAATTCGTGATCAGCACCCCAAATAACCTCCTAGAGAAGGTCTCAGCGATTTTTTTTTCGACCGAAGTCGTGTCAGTGGAGTCGGAACTTTTAACTAGTGCCAAAGGATCATTTAGTGCCATTTGCATTGCAGGGGATTCGACTCAATACCACACTCACCAGTTTCAACCCTAGGTTGAGTAGACGACTTCTAACCCATCCTTAGGCCTATGTCATACCTTCGCTTACCTCGAGCGAAGGCGACGAGCAGAGCGATGAGCGAAGTCTCTTCGCTAGCGCGAAGCTAGCGAATAGGCGCGCAGTTAATAGCGTTGTGTGCAGCTGCGTCGTAGCATCGCTACCGATGCTGCCCGACGCTCTGCTCAGCTCAGCGACGCGGTCGCATCGGTAGCGATGCCGTATCGCTCGAAAGTATGACACCCCGCTAGCGAGGCTTCGCTAGCGGCGGATCGGACAACTGCTACAGGCGTCTGCCCCTCCACAACGTCTGATACCGTCCCTTCCCCAATTATGTTAGTTGTCCATCGCCTTCGCTAGCGAAGAGCGATGGTATGACATAGGCCTTAAAGAAGGATTCGTCGCTTCTCACAGGAGACCCACCACTTCTCACAGAAGATCCACCACATTAGCAAGATACATTCAGTTGCTCAGCCGGGCGAATCCTTTCTGTGTTGGTTTTCCATTGACTCAAGGGCCCTCTCCTTCGTCATCCTTGGCGAGCGGACCGTAGTTAGCAGAAGCTCGTGGCCGCGCGCCGCTGACGCTCCCCTTCCTGACTGCAATCGCGCAGCGGCGCGTCAAATTAGGAGCGCGCCGCGGCCAGTCGTGCCGCACCCCAAATTGACGCGCCGCGCCGCGACGAGAGTATAAAAGGCGCCTAACGGCGTGTCTCACACTTGCGCGTTTCGCGCAACTTTGCAGCATAACTGACTTTAAGAAAGTAGTTTCTGTCAAACTTAAAATTCGCTAAAATCTAGGACCTTAGGCGTACTTTATCGGCGTCAAGCCGTTCTACCTTCGGTATCTTCATCATAGACATTCTCTTCGGACCGTCCAGTAAAGTCATTGGTTTTTGCTGCGCAGTACTTCGGTCCCTCCACTGTTGACATGCCTTCCGAATCCGGGCGCCAGCTTTCCCCTCACTCGTTTCTTCTTTCTAGATCTATTGCTGGTCCACCTTTACTGGTCTTTCCCCCACCCCCAACTTCCTAATCCCAACCCCTGGCCCACTTCCTTGTTTTCACTATTGACCCCTACTGGTCTCTTCTTGCTGGCTTCCACGTCCTGGCCCTTCCTTCAGGTTGTTCCTTTCCTTCCTGGACGTTCACCTGGTTCACCCTAGAGGCCCCTTACTTCCCTTCTTCACCACCCCTTAGTGGTCCTCCCATGCTCACGGCAGACGTCGGTCAGGATGATCAGAAACGCACGCAGTTGCCGCTGAGTCAAACAGAGAGGGCTGCGCTTCCTCTGCTGCAGTAACATCACACGATGAACGGCAAACGTTGCCCGCGTGAGGTACGCAGACGCGTATGTCGCGCGGGTAACATTTTCCGTTCAACGTGGGATAATGCTGAATTATGAATACGGCCACTCATCACACGACGTCGGTGAACCGCTTCTCACTTCATACGATTGTTGCGCGACGTATGGGACCCTTATTCTGGATCCAGACGCTCAGAAACGCGCACAGATGCCGCTATGTCAATCAGGAGAGGCTGTGCTTCCTCGGCTGCAGGAGCATCCCATGTTGAATTCTGGATGCGGCCGCTCGTCGTACGACGATGGTGTCACCTCTTTTCACTCAAGATCCTTGTTGTGCGACGAAGGGGACCCGTGTTCTGGATCCAGACGCTCAGAAGCGCGCGCAGATGTCGCTGCGTCAAGTAGGAGGTTGTGCTTCCTCTGCTGCAGCAGTAAAGTTTTCCGTTCAACATGGGATAATGGTGAGTTCTGAATGCGGACGGTCGTCGTACGACGACGATGTGACCTCTGCGTCCGTTCTTTTCGCTTCCTCTGACTCCATACGGCTGTTGTGCAACGAAAGGAACCTGTCTTCTTGATGCAGGCGCTCAGAAACGCCCTCAGACGCCGTTGTGTCAAGCAGAAGGCTGCGCTTCCTCTGCTGCAGCAGCATCTCATGTTCACTTCTGAATGCGATACCTCATCGTAGGACGACGATGTCTCCTCTTCTGACTCTAGACGGTTGTGGTGCGACGAAGGAGACACGTCTTCTGGATTCAGGCGCTCAGAAACGCTCGCAGACACCGTTGTGTCAAGCTGGAGGAGGCTACGCGTCCTCTGCTGCAACAACATCCCATGTTGAATGGCAAACGTTGCCCGCGCGAGGTACGCAGAGGCGTCGCAAGGGGTTCCATGAGATTGCTCCTGGTTCCACCAGGCGTATCTCAGCCAGGCTACCAGCCTGAGTGAGATACGCCTCATCATCTTCAGGGCAGGGAGCTAGCTCAATTATATAGTGGTAGATATCGAATAAACTTCAAGTCTTCAAGTGCAGAATCTGATCCGAGCAAATTATGCGACTATTCAAATATTCGAATGAACAAAAAATAGGGCTTTTTCCATTTTAGATTATCAGAAAAAATTATTGAGCGAATAAAATCGTTTGCTCATTGGCTTGAAATTTTTTGAGATCGGATGAACTCGTTCATTCATTCTTTCGATGAAATTACTCAGAAGCACAACTATAACGGCTAGCTTAATTAGTGCTTTATCCTTCCCGTACAAGTATGGTGCCAAGAAGCCACCCTGAAGGATGGAGGGCTAGTTGGCCTGTGCGGGAAACTCGAACCAAGAGCCTCGAGTAGGGTGCAGCCAACAGCTAGAGTCTCCTTCTGCTGCGCTACCACGATCTTGACTAGCTAAACACTATCTAGAAAACTCAGATCATCTTTTCAGAGTTTTTTTTCTAAAAAAAACTCAGTTAAAAGTGCAAAGAGAAAAACTGCAAAAAATATAAATTCATGATTAGGGCTCTCAGTTGAGCCGAATTTTCGCCTTACAATTGACATGGTAGACTAATAGGAGAAGGGTAGGGGTAAAGTCTAACAAGGGAAGCTCATGAACTTCCCCCGAAGATTCTCAATGAGACCATACGGTCTTGTGAAACATAGGACGAGGATCACAGAACTTTATTTCGTTTTTGCTACGGACCACTGGGTTGTCCGAAATTGGCAAAAAATGGTATCACCTCAGAGCGGGTTAGTAAGGCATAAGTGACACCTGAAATGGCACTGTCTTGTTCAGAACTTGACCTACAAATAGTTTAGGGCTCAAATTAAAGTTAGATTATAGTAATGCGATAATTTCCTACGTTTCCTAGACGAAGCTGCAGTGCACATTCAAGTGATTCATTCGCATCAATGGTGTCAGCGACTGGATGGCCGAGTGGATAGCGCGGCTGACTTACAGAAGGGGTCGAGGGTTCGATTCCGTTACTCCGATGAAGGTCACGGCATTCGCTCTATGGTCTACTCCCATTTTTGCAATTGGAGAGTACATTTTGGCTGCGGTAGGGTACCGTATTATTGGGTAGTGGTAAATAAGGGTGAGGAAGTTATAACTACCGATTTCGTCCAGACTTCGCCGATGGGGATTATTTAAGCTGCTGACCACGAATCTGTCACTCTTTTTCTAAACTATCACTATGCTTGCACTACTTTCCATCAAAGGTTAAGTTGAAGGTTGGAAAATAAGTTTGACGACATTGAAGAAGCTATCCCACTATCGTGGACAGCTTCACTCACCCATGTCTACCGCAGCACGCAGTAATATACCGAAATTTTAAAAACAGTTATCATATCCGTGATCAGCACCCCAAATAGCCCCCGTGGGCGATGTTTGGGCGAAAATTTTTTCTTCGTCCTCTCCTCAACCTCTGGAGTCATGAAAGGCAGCAGTGCCGGTTATTCTGCGTACACCCCACACTTACACATACCCATCGTAACCTTCTGTCGTCTATCGTTTCAACAAAAATGATTGTCAGATTGGTGTTCTGCATCCCAGATAAGTATAGATGAATTTGGGAGGAAAAATCTTTTGCGATCTCCAGAGTTGAGGGAGTGAGTGCAAGTGGTAATAGCTGCAATGCCCCCAACCCGTCTACTGAAAGCGTATAGGAGAATAAAATAAAAGGATAAAGGACGGCGTTACTCAATCCCTTCTGGGATGCGCCAGCGCATTCTACTTCTACGGGATGTGGTGGAGGCGACATGAATGCGTATTTGGCCATATAATGACTTGCGGTGGCCAGCCGATGAACAACTCAGCGCTCTATCCTTCCCAGACAAGTCTGGTACCAATTCACCGACCCCGGAGGGATGGAAGGCTTGGTTGGCCTGGGCGGTAGCGCGTGTAGCGCAGCCGGAGGAGGGGACGGATGTCGTTTGCACCCGATACCAACTTCCTGGTTCAGATTTCCCGCCTAGGCCAACCAAGCCTTCCATCCATCCGGGGTCGGTGAATTGGTACCAGACTTGTCTGGGAAGGATAAAGCGCTGACTTGTTCATCGGCTGGCCACCGCAAGCCATTGTATGGCCAAATACGCATTCATGTCTCCCCTCCACGACATCCCATAGAAGTAGAATGCGCTGGCGCATCCCAGAAGGGATTGACTAACGCCGTCCTTTATCCTTATCCTTATAGGAGAATAGTCAGGAAAAAATACACAGCTAGATAAATACCATAAGGTGGATAAAATATTCGTACTTGGTAACAGTTAGTAGAAGAACTAGTGAAAGTTGCGAGAAGAATAAAAGCAGTCTGCAAAGAAATCCGAACAGCAATGAGCATGTCTTGATGATGGGTCAAATCAATGCTTGTTGATAGTGTTCACAAATAAGGTGACAGTGCGAAACACTTCCAAAAGTAATTGAGAACATACCAAAGAGGTCATATGGGGATAGCATCTAACGGAACCCTGCTCAGCGAGACAAGCATCGCTCAATGGACGCGCGAAATCGCTCCACGCAACAAAACCAGCTTCCTCCACATCTGACAACAGGTTGAAAGCGGGTTAGGACGCGAAGAAGGTACCCTACCGAAGCCAAAATGTAATCTTCATTTGCAAAGTAGCTAACAATCCGCCTAGGGACGCAGAAGTCCCACCCCCGGAACAGTCGACCCCCTTCCGTAAGACCGTCTTGCTATCCATTCGGCCATTCAATCGCTGCCGACGCCGTTGCGAATGACACGCTTGAATGTACATTTGAATGTGATGCAACACAACATAGTTCGTTCTAACAAATTCTTCTGAAGCACAGCCATGAAACTCGGTACCAATTAGGATTTCGAATATCCAGTTAGACTATATCTTTAATGATTTAGTAGCAAAAAGTTTACCAGCGTTGGTGGGCGAGCTGAGCTGACAAGAATGATCGGTGCTGTTGAGCCGACGTCTCTGATAGTGGTGCTGGTGAAGCAGATCGTGCTCAGAGCAAGCCTGAAAGTACACGCGACATTACTAGCGCTAGGTGGAACTTTGAAACTCTAGCTGTGCCTTGTGGTCAGAGTAAACGGGGTGAATCTCAAGGACCTATTTCAATTGATTTTTTTCTTCTTTTGGAGTGGAAGGCTAAGTATGCACTCAGTGTCAGCAGTGTAGTGTAACCTATTCCTTATTCTTCAACTTATTCTGAAAACGACAACTTTAATCCTGTTGCTTACCTCGTCCTGTGCTGAAGATCTCCGAATGCTCCAGTTACGCGTACCTAGGCTGTGAGATGAACATGGCCTAGCGCTGGAGCTAGGCAGGAGGAAATGAGATGCTTTTCAAGTTTAAAGAGCGTCGAAGAAGTTGTGAAGAAGACGAAGAACGCCGGCTCCGTGCGTACCTATCCAACTGTTACCCTCCTACCTATTGTTCCTGCGGAAACCTAGGCTCAGTGGAAAAACAGTAAACACACGATCAGCACCGACCCACGAAGGTCGAGAAAATTTATGCTTCGAGAGACACCTTCCGAGCAGGTGGGAGAACGTCTTTAAGTTGCATCGACATTCGAAGATGAGAATCGGAAGTCGTCGTGAATTATGTGGGTCAGACATATATATAGACACCGGCTCGACGACAACCATAACAGCGTGAATCCTGAGAGACGTCAATGATACCCAAGGGCGCCGACCAATTCATCGGTTGAATTTTTTTGGAACGGACGGTTTAACCCCTTCACGACATTGTCCGACGATGTCGTCGGACACCATCATAAGAATAGTTCATGGAAAATTATCAAGCATTTAGTAGTACAATATTGATCAATGAGTTCACTAGTATCTACGGTCAAGACGGTTTTTGGGAAACTTCATTCGTTACTGTTTTTCATAGTTAACAAATGATTCAAATAAAATAATTGAAAAATGCGGAAAAATGCACGCTGTCCCACGCGGCAGTTAGCTCGTGAAAAAGTTAAGGCTCTTTGGGTTCCTCCGACGAGGATAACCCATTGGTGCACTTTGGCACGCGACATGGAAAAATGGAGACGTTGCTAACAGCCGCTTGGGCAATTCGATTATCAATTGGATAACAGAAGTCAGGTGATCAATTTATTTATTTATTCATTAGGCCGTTTAAGACTAGAAAGGCTATAGGCTATAGGAAATATTAGTGAGAAAAGGGAGGAGCTGAAACAATGATATCACTCTGTAGTATTTCGAAGTCGACGTCGTGATCGTATTTCGAACAAAAAGAGCAAAAATGTGTTCCAGATGACCGTTTAGTCTAGAACTATCGGTTCTATGACTTCAATGGCTCTTATTTAAGAAAAAGTAAGCAAAACAATTGTTATATTCTCAGGGAGCTCAACTTTTTGCTTGGTGAATCCAAAAATATGTCACACAGATGTCGCTGCCGGCTCCTAGGTCACTTATTGTTCGTAATTTGTCTGTTTGAGCTTATTAGTGTTGTATTTTATTTGGCGACCATTAATGTCTTAGTCTTATGTTTTATACATCCTAGTTTCACCTCATTTCCTTTTCTTCTTTTTGTTCACGTATATTACATAACACGTCTTTGAATATGTAAATAAATGCATAAATAAATATTCCTGCATGACCTGATGTACTGACCTCATTTAGAACTCTCCTCGACCGATGAGGTACGAAAGGCTCACGACCAAACAGATGTGGCGAAATCTGTAAAATGTTTAATTTTTGTTTATTTGCCAGGATGCGATTTCAAAGAAAGCATAAGCGAGTACAACCATAAGGTCTAGAAGTAGCAAACAGAAAGAGGAAGAAATTTAAAACAGTCCTAAGAATAAAAGCAGTGCATTGATTATCAGTTTTACAGTAGAAAACGAAAAAAGGACAATTTTTACTCACTAAGTTAGGTTCTGTCAGCTATTCGTTTGTGTATAAGACGGGTAAAGCTAGCGTATGCGTGAAGAATCCAAACTGATTTTTGGCAGTTAGGTATTCTCTTTCACTAACAATCCTAACAAAAAGTTGCCATTAAATTTCTTTTCAAAGGGAAGAATCAGTGCTTTATGGTCGTTTTATAGAGAATAAGGAATCCCATCATCACGGAAAAATGGGCTGTTCAGCACAACGTCACTGCTATAGCCATTTAGCCGTAACTCTGACTTCCTTTAGCAACCCACTATACGCGATGTTGAAGCGACTCATCGGAATGTTACAAAGATTTGTAGAAAAAAAAAATTCAAGGCAAATGCCTCTTAATTCAAGGCAAACACCTTGCCTCCCAAATGTCTCAATTGCAATGCCTCGTAAAAGTGAAGGTGAGAAGTCAGAAGCTTGTGGGTGCGCGGAGAAGCTTGGCATGACACGGAGGCAGCCGCCATGGCGCCTAAGACGATTAGGCGAACCGGAAAGCGGTGCGCGATCTCTGCACGCAGTCACGCATACGCGGTTCTCGTCCTTGAACCGTTGAAAGAACTCAAGAAGCAGACGAGATACTGCAGAATCCCCTGCGAAAGAGTTGCCGAAAATTTCCTCGTCGACATTCATAGCGCAGTGCACGGAAATCCCATCAAATGTGGATGATATTGAGGATATTGAGGCGAGGCGCTTGTAGCGCAGCCGGAGAAGGGGACGGATGTCGTCTGCACCCGATACCAGCTTCCTGGTTCAGATTTCCCGCCTAGGCCAACTAAGCCCTCCATCCCTCCGAGGTCAATGAATTGGTGCCAGATTTGTCCGGGAAGGATAAAGCGCTGACTTGTTCATCGGCTGGACATCACTGTATGACCAAATACGTATTCAAACCGCCCCAGGACATCTCCCAGAAATGGAATTTGTGGTGCATCCCAGAAAAGGTTCGATAACGCCGTCTTTTATCCTCCATTTGTCCTATAAGGTTGGGAGAAAGTGGGAGAAAGTTCAAGTGGCAAAAAATGCAGTAGGGAAACCATCTTATGCAAATTTGGTATCAAACAAATTGCCATGATGGAGCTAAGCCTAAAATTTGCACATGATGCAATTTTAGTAAAATCTAAGGGATTTAAAATTTAACTGGGCAGGTCCACTCCTGCCATTGGGCATGACTAAGCGGGACTCAAACTGTCGGCCAGCGTAAGGCAATTGAAGGCTTCCTTAATTTTCCCACAGCTTTTCAGGGTTCTGAAAACCTTTGAATTTGAATTGCCTGCCAAATGATAAAATGGATGATCCCAAAAGCTGCTGCAAATTATTGTAAAAAAGCTTTGCATTGACAAATGTTATCATGGTGCGACGCAAAAAACGAGTTTTTGCGCCTCAAACGCTATTTGGTTGAATGTCTAGCGGCAGTATACTTATGCTCGAATGACCGTTTGTATATGTAATCGAATGATTTTCTTTCGAATTTGGATATTTCAATTCGAATATTTGAACAATCGCGTTTCGAATGTATTCGAATTCGAATGTTCAGAGAAATTGCGTTCTCCGAATATATTCTGTTTCGAATGCTCGACAATTTTCGGTACTCGAAACCGTCAATATTCGAAATTTTTGCGAGAGCATAAGTATAAGCGGCAGTACTGTACGTGGCTCATTCCGAAGGGGATTGAGTAACTCTCTCCTTTATCCTTATCCTTATCCTTATATTTCTTATCTCTCATCCGTCGACACAGACGGGAGTTCAGAATGATCGAGAGAAGCGACTCGAGCATGTGGCAGATTTTGGCCTAGGCGCAGTAGATGGACCACATCTTCGAGTTCTTTATGAGAATAGGGACCAACTTTCCCTTAAACGCCTAAATCGTTCGTTATTGAGATCGACTACTTGACTCTAGTCATGGAGATCGGCTCACCCAGCTTTTTTTTGATCGTGCCTTTACTACTTGTTAGCGTTAGCTGCTTGTTAGTTTGTACTGATCTAGTTCTATTTCGCATCGGCCTTTTGCGGCGTAATAAACATAAACGTAAACATATTCCGAGATAAGCGAAACCCATAGAGAAAGTAGACTGGTCATCTGTGTTGACTAGGAATAAAAGCAGTTAGTTAACAAGACTGGAAGAGAGATCCAGTGAAGCGGCGACCGTTTGGCAACATGGGAAACACGGAAGGGGACGAGTTTCCGTCAGATTGCATAGCTGGTTGGCGCTGCCGCTGTCACCGGATAACATTGCCAGTGAATGCAGTCGAAGAACCCGTTGCTTATATAGCGATCAGGGAAAGCCGTAAACCCAGCTCGGCACGGGTTCCGCCAAATTATGAGCTTGTGAGACTACCAGAATGAGGAGGTAGGTCTCAGATGAACCCAG
This sequence comes from Heligmosomoides polygyrus polygyrus, assembly GCA_947396885.1. Lineage (NCBI taxonomy): Eukaryota > Metazoa > Nematoda > Chromadorea > Rhabditida > Heligmosomidae > Heligmosomoides > Heligmosomoides polygyrus. The sequence continues at coordinate 13,989,211 of OX377204.1, forward strand.
TGTGCTCGAGTTTATGTCTGCAGAAACGTTCGTATTAATTACACGAAAAATAGAGTACTTTTCAAACTATTAGGTTGGAAAAGTGTTTTCGTTTTTTTCAAAGATTTATTACTTCACAACTACATAGTCAAATCAATTGAGATAATCACCATTTTGTTCCACTACACTTTTCCAAAGACTGGATATTTTTCTAATCCTTTTCGCTTAAAGGACTGCAGTTCTGGATTCGTACCATTGCTGAATCCAATTTTGAGGTCTCCTTTTCAAAATATTTCTCTCCAATTTCTTGCTTGAGAGCATGGAAGAGATAGTAGTCCGTAGGGGCGAGGTCAGGGCAATAAGGTGGATGTAGCATTACCTCCCAGACCAGCTCCTCTGTTGTTTCTCTTGTGAGTCTTGCAACATGTGGTCTTGCATTGTCACCCAGGATCATCATCACCTTTGACTTCTCAGGCCTTTTTTCTTGGAGAGCTGCGGCGACTTTGTGGAGTTGGCCACTGTATGTGGCAGCAGTAAGTGTTCCTCCGCTCCTGAGAGTTTCCCAGTAATCGCTCCTCTGATATCCCACCAAACACTCAAGAGAATCTTGCTTTCGTGAACATTGGCTTGAGATCAGGCTTAGGGTTCTCTCCTTTTTGTACCCATTGTCTTTCTTTTTTGGAAATCGGCATACAGAACCCAGGACTCATCGGCTGTCACAATCCGCGGCAGAAACGATTTTCTTTCGTATCTGGAAAGAAGAAAAACAAGCAGCGATGGAGAGCCGTTAACCTTTCTGAGTGTCTGACAGGGCATGTGGAATCCAAGCTCCAAATTTCCATGCAATGCCAAGACCCTTCAGATGGATTCCCACTATCCTATGAGACACTTTGAGCTTCTCTGCCAGTTGACGTGTCGTCTGCCTACCATCGGTAGGAAGAAGACGGAGTAGTTCAGTGTCGTCCAATTCAGTTGGCCTTCCTGACCTTGCTGTGTCCTCTAGTGAATAATCTCCCTTTAAAAACCTTCCGAACCACTCATAACAGGCGCGATGAGTAGTAGATCCCAAGCCGTATATACTGTTGATTTGGTCGGCTGCCTGACGCGCTTTAGATCGCTTAATCATGAAGAATGACGTGCCGAAAATGGCCATAAGGTAGCTCTGGCATTGAATCCGGATGATTGGATAGATAACGAAGTACAAGAAGGGTCTTGACCTGTGTCGGCGTGCGAACGGTAGACAATTGTGATAGGATTATGAAATCAGCAGTCAATACTGGCTAGCGCGTTTACAAGGAGAATGGAAAAAATTTCGAAGTGTGAAGAGACTTTTTCCAACCTAATATTTATTTATTTATTTATTTATTTATAACTGCACCTTAAGTGCGCTCAAACGAGGAGATAACGAACAAGTAATCTTTTACAACTGCAACTATCTAACGCGGAACAACAATGAGAAACGTAGTATCACTATGCGCTGCATTCTGTAATTTTTCAGTGTTGTCCGGCCATTCACAAGCTCAAGTACAAGGAGCCTGAACCAATAGGTAGTCGTAGCGTGAGAATATAGTAATAAGTATTTTAATTACTCAAAGTTACGTAATTGTTTTATAATTATTTTTGTTCTGGTATAACGGTGCAGAGGTTGGTTAGGCAACCAGTATAGCTATGGCATGATTCCGATTGAATAGGGAAACCACTTTCGAGCAGCTTATGAGAAGGAAGCACCTGGGAGTCCGGTCTTAATTCCGGTCATACTCAGGCCTTCATTACGCTTCCATTCGAAGCTGCTTCCATAGGAATTGAGCTAGCCTAACCAACTTGCAATAAAGCATATCTAAATGTAGCAACCTATAGATTATATCTGTATATGAAACGGTATAAAAAATATGTGACTAAGAGTAGAAGCATCTGGGTCTTAATCGGCTCCTCTGTACCTAAGCTCTGGCAGCCGCAACAGAAATCAGAAAAGGAAGGAGATAAAAAAGAAGTTTAAGCAGGCATACTGACACTGTAGGACATGTGAGAAGAAGGAAAACGCAAGAAAAACATCAACTCTTGAACGACCCTAATTCTGAACAGCCACTAATACTCAGTAAAAAATATCCAACGCAGGCCTAATGACTCGTTGAACAATGTGAGGAAGAAAAGGAAACAAGACATCCATTTTTGGGTACGAATCGCTCGGCAACCATAGTGTCTTCCATGGCGCAGAAGAGTTTCCACAAGATGACATACACTCCATTTATGAAGCTACACTCAGATGTCCTGGTAACGCCACGATACAACAGTCAGCTCTGCAATTCAAGAATACTCAGAAGATCAATCTTTTTTAACCTACTCTTGAAAATGGCAAGGGTAGGTGCTTCTAAAACATGATCAGGTAGTTTCTGCAACCAAACTGCTCCGCGAGAGAGCACAAAATTGGCATTGCAACGAAGAAATTTGTTACCAGGGCTTTTAAACTGCAGCGATAATATACTAGTCCGATTTCTACATGGCCTAAATGTCCAATATTTACTAGCTCTCAAGGTTAAATCACCTTTTAGTAACTTGAAACAGAAGACCAAATCATTATAGATACGTCTGTATCTAAGAGATTTTAGTTTCAAAAATTTCAATCTACTTTCGTAATTTAAAGATTGTAGATCTGGTATGCATCTGCGAACCAGTATTCGAGTAAACGTTTGTTGTACTTTTTCAACTTTGTTTTGGAGTTTTTTTGTTTGAGGACTCCAGATTTGTGATCCATATTCAAGTATAGGTAGCACATATGTATGCTTTGTACAGCTTCAGCAGTGTAGCAGAATCATTATCAAAGATGCTTCTCAACATGCCATAAAGTACTGAAAAGGCTTTACGTACAGTTATATCAACATGGGCATCAAACTTTAGGTGTTTATTCATATGAATACCAAGATCTTTGATCGCGTCAACTTGCCTTAAAGTAATATTACCGAACCTGTAATCAGGTGCCCTTCCAGGACCAAAATGCATCACGGAAGTTTTGGCAAGATTTACTGGTATCTCCCAATTACTAGCCCACGTAATCATATTAAGAATTGATTGATTTAAAGCCTTCAGGACTAACGATTGATTTGAAGCATTATACGTGCCATAAACTTTGATATCGTCTGCAAACATTTGAACGCTAATAGCAGCGTGCGTCTTGAGTCTGTCCGGGAGATCACATGTGTAAGCCATGAAAAGGATAGGTGATAGAACTCCCCCTTGCGGGACACCGCTGGTACATTGGCGCCGCCCCGAAAAGGAATTACCAACCTTAACAAACATGTACCTGTTCTCTAAGTACGACATTATCCACAAAAGTAAACGTCTTCCGATACCCAGTTCTGATAGCTTGGTGATAAGCTTTTTGTGACAGACTTTATCGAAAGCTTTGGATAAGTCGAAATAGATTACGTCGACACAATCACCCTTATTGACCGCAGTACTCCAATCAAAAAAGCAATCAGTTAATTGAGTTGTAGTAGAGGCACCCTTTGTGAATCCATGCTGCTCAGTAGGAATAACTTTATTTTTAACGAGCCAAGATACTAATGTATCTCTTATAAGCTTTTCCAGTACTTTGATTGGCGTTGGCGAGATGCTTATAGGACGAAAATCCGAGAGGAGAGAAGGACTCTGCACCTTTGGAATGGCAGTGACCAGCACATTTTTCCAAATGTCAGGAACTTCACAAAATAATAGAGAGCTATTGAATATTATCGACAGTGGTTTAGAAAGTGATAAAGCACATCTTTTAAAAATAATTTGAGGGATACCATCATATGTGGACGATGTGGAATCCTTCAACGATGCAAAAACTTTTAACACGTCTTTTGGATAGATTAAAATCTCATTCAGGGCATCGGAGGAATCGCTGAAACTGAATTCATATCTTGAGCCATCGTTTGCTGTGAACACGGAAGCGAAGTAGTTTGCTAAAGCCTCTGCTTTTTCAGTATCATTTATGAATGTATTCCCAGAAGCATCCTTTAGGACTGGGATTTTGCCTTGGCCCTTCATCTTGAGCTTTACTAGAGAAAACATATGTCTACCAAAACGCTTTTTGGCAAGATGTTTCTCATGATTACATAGAAAACGCCTTAGATGAAAATCCAATTCACTGCACACGCGCTTAAATTTCGGGCTGGATATTGGATCACGCATGGAGTGAAATAAGCGCACTTTCTGGGATATTAGGTTGGAAATATGTTTTGGATACCGTGGAGGTCTGTACTCGAAATGTTTGAAAGGAACATATAGAGAAAGAGCAGAATAAATCGTTCTACAAAATCTTTCATAAAGGTCGTTGAGAGATTTATATCCTTGAAAGACCTGCCACCAATCAATAATAGAAAGATGATTTGAAAGATCCTCAAAGGAAGTACCGTAGTAATTTGGAAGAGGTAACGCCCTCGGCTTGGGAAAGCTTCCGCATATTTCGAAACCAATGACGTTGTGATCAGCTGTTCCAAGTGGCGGATGTAGTGACATGTTTTTTATAATGGGGGCCGACGTCAGGATAATGTCGAGGACTGATGAACATCTAGTTGGATTCATAACGTGCTGTTTCAAGCCAAAGCTATGGAAGAAGTTTAAAAATTTGACTGACGTGGAATTTCGTCCTTGATTTAAATCCCAGTTTATGTCCAAATTGAAATCGCCTAGTATAATTAGATGCGAGTCGCAAAGAAATAAATCCAAAAGGGTATCAATAAGAGAGTCATCATCCTCAACAGAAGACTTAGGCGGTCGATAGATTAGAATCATCCTAAATTTAAACGACCTGACAAAGTCAAATCCCTCGAGACAGAGAAGATCTGATTTAATGCAGGAAGAAACTGCGGAAACTGCGATAGGGTAGAGGTTAATAGTGTCTTTTGCAATGCAGCATACACCCCCACCTCGGCATTTTTTAATTCCACTAAGCTTCCTATCAGTTCTGAATACTGTATACGGAAGACTAAACGTGATTTCAGAGTTGTTCATTTTGGAAGAAAGCCACGTTTCTGTGACAAGGACTAAGTCGGGGTCAAAGGTATTGAGAAATAAATGCAAGTGCGAGATTTTGTTCGAAAGGCTACGAGCATTCATCAAATAACACCTTATACCCGGAAGGAAGCCGTGCTGGTTTGAGAGTTTCCCGTGATGCGGCTATTTGGGAGGTCGTCTACATCCGTTATTGCACCACGATAGACAACCCATTTACGATATTTTAATTTTGCATTACGGTCACGACATTCTTTCCGCAGCTCAAAGTCCTCCTTCCTCTCTGATTCTGTCATACTTTTGCGAATATAAACATCCCTGAAATCAGAGCCTCGAAGCTTATAAGCATTGGAGAGTGCCGCGGCCCAGTAAGATTTGCTAGGCATAACGATCTTAACAAGCCTTGGACGCGCACCGCCTGGTTTGCCCATGCGATACACCTCCAGCGGATAGCAGTCTACCTGCAAAACTTCTAGGACCCCGGACACTTTTTCCTCCAAATCCTTACGCTTCGCAAGCAAGGAAGTATTAGGCTCAGTTTCAGGTAAGCCACTTATAACCAGGCTACGACCCCTTTTTTCACTTTCCACCGCATTAATAGATAGCTTCGATAACTCATCCGGAAGTTTCTTCACAACAGCATCAATCATCTTGCTGATCTCCGGGTCGGTATTGCGCTCGGCCATTAAGCCTAGAATCTCCGCAATGGGCATATTGGAATAGTCAACTTGCACGCTTGTTGACTGGGCACCATTACGAAGATTCCTATTTTTTTGGGCCTGACGCTTAGACTGTGACATAATGGGGAAGCTCAAAAAACACTCAAGGTTCCTCTCAAACAACAAAAACTCGATTTGATTCACGTGGAAGAAGGGCCGAGATCACCAATCAATGCAAGACGATCGATCGTGTCAATGAAGAAACACTCTGACTAACACTGAGTACTTAATATCGCTAAGCCACTTACCCTATCAACGAATACGAACTAACAAAATGCAATTCAGCAGAAATATGCGAAGAAAACCGCGAATAGAAACAAAGAAACGAAAACTTATCTCAATCGCACGAAGACGGGAGGTGGCGGCCGTCCGCGAGAGGCGCGCGCGGTCGAATGATATAATATAGTAATAACTATGTAATACATTAATTTGATAGAGGAATCGTCAAAAGAGAACACTAGGAAGGAAAACAATAAAGAATCTGTATCATGGCTGCGCTGTGCTATATACATATTCGCTTCCATCTCGCCTCTTTCTTTTGATTAAGGGAAATTCCCAAAACCTACCAAAATCGGCGGAATTTTCACAAACGAACGTCGGATTCGTAGTCAGCGCCCCAAATAACCACTTAGATGATTTTCGACGAGAAAATTTGTCCAATTTCGAAAATGTTTTCGATGACGTCATCGTCCTCCGCGAAGGTTCGGCCTAGAGCGTGCTCGTCCTCGACGCGAATTTGTCATGAAATCGATATTTCCAAAATTGGCCGAGATTAACACCATTCGATAGACATTTTCGCTTTAAACAGAACGGTATCATAGGAGGTGTCGAAAACGCAACTATGGGCGAGTAGGAGTGCGGGAAACTTTAACCGCTAACTCCGCCGCCCTAAAATGGCAACTGGGGTTAATGCAAAATAGGCAGCTGGAAAGTTGTGAACACGTCAGTGTAAAGAGCTTTTACTGTTATGCTCCCTACGCACTTTTGAGCCGTTACCTTTCCGCCTCTTACCGCAATCATCGACTGAAATCGAAAAAAATCGTGTCACACAAACCGAACCTGCATGTTCGCACCGCTGTAACTTTGTACGTTATCAAGCTATATCGCTGTGCTTTAGCGCCCTTCTAGAATATCTTACTGCCTGCAAAACTCACAAGCCGTAGGCGGAAGCATTCAAACTTGACAGAGTTACTCTGCTCCAAACACCTCCGCGCGTGCCATTTGACACAACAACGGTCAATGTTCTCCGCTCTCTTACTCGCTTAGATTAAGTTTTCGCTATTTTCAGTGAAACCCTTCAATTTGGTATAAAAAGATCTACCGAATGGTATCAAACTTGGCTAAATTCGAACTTTTATCGGCTACGTCATCGCCCCTCCGCTGCGGCGTCGTCCTCGATGCGAAATTGTCAAAAAATCGACATTTCCAAAAAAATTGGTCGTGATTGACACCGTTCGATAGAGTTTTTCGAGCTGAACGGAATGGCTGTTAAGCCGAATGTCGAAAACTCAAAAGTGAGCGAGTAAGGGCGGAAGAAACTTCACCGCTGCCGTCCGACGTTCTAAAATGGCAGATGGGCTAAGGCAGTTAGGCAGCTGAGGAATTGTGATCACGTCAATGTAAAGTGTTTCCAGTGCTCTGCTTGCGTACGAATTTGCATGCCATCAGCTCGCCTCGTCTTACCGCAGTGGTCGATCGAAATTGGAGAAAATTGCTTAACCTGCGTTGTCCGCTTAGCTCTCTCGCGCCGACTCGATTGGTTCTGCTGGGCCTATATGCACTGTTCACAGCATGCGCCACGCCGGCAGTTAGTTCCAAACAGTAGGCCATGCTCGTCCAAACGCATGGGTAAGCTTCTTCCATCAGCCTAACGTCCAGAAGTTGACGGTGCCGCGCCTCCTAAACACTGCAAAAAAGATTGCTACTGTGGCTTCGTCATGCTGTCTTTGAAATCGTATTGATTAATTTCATTTCATTTATTTAATTTCTTTCATTCCCTTCATTTCTTTTTGGGATTCGCCAGGTATTCTTCTTCTATGGGACGTCGTGGAGGCAACTTGACTGGATATTTGGCCTGTGGAGAATGATTTTCAATGGCCAGCTAAAGGACACGTCAGTGTTTTATATGATAAGGCTCATACCAATTCATCGACCGCAGAAGGATGGAAGGCTTGGTTGACCCGTGAAACCCGAACCAAAAACCCGAAACCGAGTACATACAGGCGACCGCTGGTGCCTCTCTCGACTGCGACAACAATGGGGTAAATCCGACAAACACTTCCTCATTTCTGTAAAATCACCTGTAAGATCTATCGTCACGTTGATCATCGACTTGCTCGAGCGGGCGCAGCAGCGTCTCCATTCGTCCCTGTCGCGTGCCAGAGTGCTCCAACGGATCCTCCTCGCTCGAGGAACAGGAAGAGCGTCCTAGCGGTCGTTCAGGGCTTTCACGAAGAAGTCCGAGCAACGCGTTGGTGGGCGTCCCGGTGTTCTCTTGACATCCCGCGGAATCCAGTCGGTAACGGCTCTCGTCCAGCGGGTGTCTGCGAAGCGCATTACGTGGCCGGCCCACCTAATTTTCGACAACTTGGCCCACGCGACAGCGTCTCTGATCTTCGAACGTCGGCGAAGCTCGGAACTCCTGAGGCCTTCTCTCATTTGCGTGAGTCGTGTCACTCCGAGCATCGTTCTCTCGACTCCACGCTGCGCAACGCTGATCGCGTGCTCATCCTGCTTTCGTATAGCCCAGGTCTCTGAGGCGTATGTTAGGGCAGGAAGAACATAGGAGTCGAATAGGTGGGCACGGAGTCGGACGTTCTTCGTCTTCTTCACGAGTTCTTCGACGCTCTTGAAAGCTCCCCAAGCCGCTCGTTTCCTCCTGCACAGTTCTGGTGCTAGGTCGTTGGCCATACTGACTTCGCAACCCAGATACACATAGCTGGAGCATTCGGAGATGGTGGTTCCGTTTGGCGAGAGTGGTGCTGTCCAAACTTGTCCGCTCCTCATGAACATCGTCTTCGTAAGATTCGGCTGCAGTCCAACGTTCCCACATACACGATCGAAGTCGGCCAACATTCGCTCCGCCTGACTGATGCTCGGTGTTATGAACACGATGTCGAAACGCAGATGGTGCAGCTGCCGGCCGTCGATCTTCACTCCCATGTCTTCCCATTCTAGTTCGCGCATGACGTTTTCGAGGGTGGCGCTGAAGAGCTTCGGGGATATGGTATCCCCTTGCCGAACCCCTCTCTTCACGTCGATGACGACGTCGTTGTAGAATGGAGAGATCTTGGTCGTGAATCCACTGCACAGCTCTCGAACGACTCTGATGTACTGAGTAGGAACGCCCTGAGTGAGCAGGGCTTCGAGGACCGCTTCAGTCTCGACGGAGACGAATGCCTTCTTCAGGTTGAAAACCCGAACCAAGAACCTGAAACTGAGCACATGTACGCGCGACCGCTGGTGCCTCTCTCGACTGCGATAGCACTGGGATAAATCCTACAAACACTTTCTCATTTCTGTAAAATATGCCCCATAAAATGATAATGAGAATGGTATTGTCCTCCGAAGACATTAAGTAGATGTCTCTTCAAGATCGTTCTGCCGTTATTGTTTACAAAGTGCTCGGTCGTTGTAGCAAAATCATGAAAAAAACCTTCAAATATCATCATCGGACATCGTTCCGCTGCCCCAGCAGCGGCCGCGATTTCTCTCAAAGGCCTCGGTCGAGATAGTGCACTATCGGGTTCGATTTCGCTTTTCCAGTTCTTTTCCTTTCGGCGAATCGAGTCCGCCATCTGCGCTCTCTGCCCCATCAGCGCTGTTCAGATCCCTTCTCGATCAGACAAAAAAAGCGAAATTCAGTGACCCATCGCGTAGGTATAAAGGCGAGAATGAGACGGATGCGCTCAGGCTTCAGCCGATTCCTCTGCTGCAGATGAAGGTCCATACGGCGACGTTTATCGCCTCGTCGGTTTCGGCCGTCACCCTGATGGTGTGCTTGGCAGCGATGTTCATCATCTATTCGGATGTGTCTCAGCTATGGATCGAACTTGAGGAGGAGCTTGGCAGCTTCAAGGTGAGAGAACCTTTTTCTGGAGACTGTTTGAAGGTGGTTAGCTTAACTCGCTGCTTACAGGTTACCACTGATGATATGTGGAAGGACATCATGAGCATCGGAACGACCAGACGTGTCCGTCGCCAGAAGCAGTACGAAGACAACGGTGTCACCGCAACCGACGGTCCACCATCGATCCCACCCGGCAGCCCTCCATCGACTCCTCCAGTGTTCGCGAACAGTCCAGGACCAAACGGAGCCGGTCCTCAGTGCAACTGCAACGCTGACAATCGCTGCCCAGCTGGACCACCCGGTCCTAAGGGAACCCCTGGACCCCGTGGTCCTGACGGATTCCCAGGGCAGGACGGAAAGCCTGGAGTCGACTCGGATGACGTCGCTCCACAACGCGACACTACTGGCTGCTTCTACTGTCCTATGGGACCACCTGGACCACCTGGTGCTCTCGGACGTCCCGGACCACGCGGTCTCCCTGGACCGAAGGGACACGACGGCAATCCAGGCCGCGATGGGATGCCTGGAAACCCTGGAGAGCAGGGGCCAGCTGGACCTATTGGAAAGATCGGTGAGCCTGGACCCCCAGGAGAGAAGGGACGCGACGCTGAGCACCCAATTGGCCGTCCTGGTCCCAAGGGTCCAAGAGGAGATCCTGGACTACCTGGACCACCCGGCCTCAACGGACTCAACGGACCTCCCGGTGAGATGGGACCGCTCGGACCACCAGGACCGATGGGAAATCCTGGACCAATGGGTCCCGATGGAGAACCTGGAGAGGAGGGTCCCGACGGGCGGCCAGGAAAAGACGCCGAGTACTGCCCATGTCCGGATCGTGCGCCGGACGCAGCTGTGCAGACCGGTTACAGAGGTGCTTGAAGATTCGGTGTTCCCAACACGAAATAAACGATGTTTTGACGACTTTTTGTGGATATGACAGCTTCTTGTTAAAAGACATGTGATACAGTAAGAGTAGATGCTTCTTTTATATACAGATTTGTGGTTCGATTCTGCTTCAGGCCGAGAAAACTGCCCTATTTTTCCGCTAATACATTGGGTAGATAGAAGATTCTGGCATGCCTAACTAGACATCTAAGCGTCTTCTTCAAACGAACAGTATCAAGCACATGTCAGTCTCTCTCCGAATGCATCCACGTAAACAGAAAGAAATGCATGGCGCATCCGTGGCAATTGATTTTTTCCAAAAACCTCCCTTCAGTTACCACCGTCTTGACCGATCTTTCAGAGTGTATACAGGTTAACTTCTCCGAAGCTCGTCTGGCAACCAAGCTACATTTAAAAGAGCAAGTGCTACCGCCTGTCTCTGTGCCCTTCTGCCGTGTGTCCGCGCAAATATAATGGCCGCTAGCAACTATCTACTTTACATCGCTCTCAGCGTGCTGATTATCTATTCAGCGGATGTGATATCTGCTAGGCAGTCCTCACAGCAGGTGGGCAATATCGATTAAATTGATCGATCTTTCTTTAGAGCAAACGATTAAGGTGGGATTGTGCGAAGACGACTGCCAGTGAATAGACAGTATCGATCGATTTTATCGATGTTTGTATAGAGTACTCCGTTCAGGATGAGAATTACGCTAGGAATAGGAGTTCCCTGTAAATAGATTTTTCAACAAGAAACCAATATCGATCCCTTAATCGATTTTGTCGGATTCTATATATATAGAGATAATTGCTGATGTTGGAATGGCGCGGATATAATGACCGTTGAGTGTAATTCCCAATAATCAAAAAGAATATTGTTTGGTAACAGCGGTTTCAAGAGTCAAGCCTTTGTAAGTAGTCGACTTCGGCATACTGGTCGAAGCATACGCCAGTTATATAAAGATGGAATTCTGAAGGTGACTTTTTTGCGTATTTGCTACGCATTCTGTTTTTACAGGGTGCGCACTAATTATGTGCCTATATCGAAATGTCATAGTAAAGCGAAAAATTCATAACGGAGAAAAGTAATTCGTAATTTTTGTAAAGGCCCTTTACAATTAAAAATTATAGTCTTTATTCAAAGTGCCCTCTTCTTGCGAGTTAATTCTTGCTCCTCAGAATAGTCATGAAGGCGTCGCAGATGACACGCGCCGGAGCATCGTTTCCAGTGACGAGAAAATTTTTTGTGAATCTTCAAAACGATTGGGTCCTCGCAGCAAATTAGAGGCGGGCCAGCTCTATAAGAAGACTCACCGGAAAAAATGTACATCGGAGCTCTGTTATGGATTGGAGTGCGATAACCTCAGATGGGAAGACACCACTGGTGCTGGAGTGAAGATCAGTAAGGAAATATGTTTGAAGTCGGTTCTGGAGAAGTTTTAAAGCCGTGGTTTATTTCTCACTTTGGAGACAAGCCATGGTGCTTTCAGTATGACTCGGCCCCTGCACACAAGTCGAATGTCATCCAGAAGTGGTGTCAACGCGAGCTTCCGGATTTCATCGCCCACGAAGAATGCCCAGCAAATTCATCAGATTTGAATCCACTTGACTTTTAGGTCTGGTCAGCTTTAGAGCACAAGATCTCAACTACAAGATACAGCAGCTTGGATTCGCTCAAAGCTGCACTTACGAAAGCATGGAATGACCTCGATGAGGACTACCTGCGTGCCACCTGCGGCGCCTTCGTGACTCGTCTAGGAAGCTGCATACGTGAAAGAAGAGGGCACTTTGAGTGAAGCTTGTAATGTTTGACAGTTAAGCACCTCAGCAAAGGTCAAGAAGTGTTTTTCTCCGCTGTGAACTGTTTGATTTACTAAGGCGCTTCGATTATTTGAGGCCCATAATTAATGCACACCCTGTACCTGGCAGGAAGATGTCATTGCTGAAGTAAGATGCGTGCCGCTTCCCACAGAAAGATTCAATAGCGCTGATCTTTAACCTTATCTTTCACCTATATCACCTCTCGTCCCATTGATCATCGACTTGTTCGGGCGGGCGCCAGCAGCGTCTCCATTCGTCCCTATCGTGTGCCAGAGTGGTACAATGGATCCTCCTCGCTCGAGGGACGCGAATAGCGTCATATCGGTCGTTCATGGCTTTCACGAAGAAGTCCGACCAACGCGTTGATGGGCGTCCCGGTGTTCTCTTGACATCCCGAGGAATCCAGTCGGTAACGGCTCTCGTTCAGCGGGTGTCTGCGAAGCGCATTACGTGGCCGGCCCACCTAATTTTCGACAACTTGGCCCACGCGACAGCGTCTCTGATCTTCGAACGTCGGCGAAGCTCGGAACTCCGGAGGCCTTCTCTCTCTTGCGTGAGTCGTGTCACTCCGAGCATCGTCCTCTCGATTCTGCGCGACGCTGATCGCGTGTTCATCCTGCTTTCGTATAGCCCAGGTCTCAGAGGCGTATGTTAGGGCAGGAAGAACAGTGGAGTCGAATAGGTGAGCACGGAGTCGGACGTTCTTCGCCTTCTCGCGACTTCTTCGACGCTCTTGAAAGCTCCCCAAGCTGCTCGTTTCCTCCTGCTCAGCTCCGGCGCTAGGTCGTTGGCCATGTTGACTTCGCGACCCAGATACACGTAGCTGGAGCATTCGGAGATGTTCGTACCGTTGAGCGAGAATGGAGCATCAGAAACTTGTCCGTTATTCATGAACATCGTCTTCGTAAGATTCAGCTGCAGTCCAACGTTCCCACATACATCATCGAAGTCGGCCAGCATTCGCTCCGCCTGGCTGATGCTCGGTGTTAAGACACGATGTCGTCAGCGAAGCGCTGATGGTGCTGTTCCCGGCCGTCGACTTTCACTCCCATGTGCTCCCATTCTTGTTGAGATGTTGGGTCTCGTGTGGTATCCCCTTGCCGAACCCCTCTCTTCACGTCGATGACGACGTCATTGTAGAATGGAGAGCTCTTGGTCGTGAATCCACTGCACAACCTTATATTTATCATGAAAAATCATTGGGGACGTAGTAGCGTAGTCGAAGGCGTCGCGTGGGCCCGATTGCAGGTCCTTGGTTTGGGTTTCTCGCACTGGCCATCGGCTGGCCACTGCGGGTTGCATAGCGCCAGTATGCACTCAAGTCGCACCCTTAGAAGCAAAATACGTGGCGCATCCCCTAAAAGCATTGAATAACTCCAAGTTTATTCTTTACTCTTCATAATAAACCGCTCAAGAGAAGATTTTAGGAGCTTTACAGTGTTGAGCGTAACATCGAAACGATAGTCTATTGTATTTTGTCAATGACATTGGTTCGCTACCCACAGAGTAATAAGCAGGGGATCGAACCACTATCAGAAGTAACGGCGCCTCATACCAGCTGCGCCATACACGCCATTATGGTAGAAATTACTCTATACAATCAATGAATGAGACGAATAAGATCAAAGTAGCCCAGAGTGATTGAGCTGATTACCAAGATGCATAAGAGATTACATAGCAAATTCAGCAGTTGAACAATAGAAGTCCTTTATAGAAATTACTTAGACAATCACTGGAGGCGTGAGAATCACTTGGAGACCCGGCTGACAATGTGCTGTGGGAAAATCCGTAGTAAGTTGTAGGGATAACGTGCAGGATTTCTGCTTTTTCATCGCTGCACCGCTGTTTTTAATCATAGAATTTAAGAACGGAGCAATAGATATCCGGCATATAGACGTCCACTCCGAGGCGGTTGGAGCTACCTAGCTGGGCTCACGTCTTCTTCAGAATCGCTTTGAAGGCGTTCTCGAGCACTTTGCTCATCTCGTCCGTGTTGATCAGACACGTTCGATAGACTCGAATCAGCGACTCGTTTCGTCCGGTCAGTGATTTCCGCGCCAGACCCTCGATGAAATCCATGGCGTCGTTGGCGGAGTTACCTGAACAGGAAGAAAACCGTCATCGATGCTATTGACACTACTCAACATCTCAAACGAACCATTGTAATCAGGCATGAAATTCTGAAGCGGAAACAGTGGCAGTTTTTCCCTGAACACGTCGATTTCGTTGAGAAACAGCAACAAGGGAGTTTTCTCGAACTTCGGCTCATTGCTGATCTTGTCCAACAGGCTCAGCGAGTCTTGAAGACGATTCTGAATGCCAATGGCCTTAAGGATTGTAAAGATAAAGAATGGGGTGAATCAATCTCTTTGGTAAGCGCCATGCATTCTGCTTTACTTTATGAAACACTTGATACAATGAGAAAACAGCTTACAAGGAGAGCCTTCAAGCTGGCGGTGAGCTTTTGCGATGCAATTTTTAAAGGATGTAGGGTTCCGTGTGGGAAGTACAAAACCATAGTTACTTTTTCGGAATATTCTTCTGTGGTCGAAAAAAAGCGTGTGGACACGTGAGCGCGAAGTTCTCGGCGTAGTGGTAGTGCTGTAGCTTCGCAGGAGCAATGTCGTGGGTTCGATTCTCCCTTGTGCTGGTGTTCTTGCATTTTGCGATTTATCGTCAGTGTGACCCTCTATCCCCATTTCTAACACATTTTTGAACAAAAACACGGGAACAAATGTCGTTTACATTCTTCAAGCTCTTTGAAAGTGGAAAGGTGATAATTTCTGACCTACAGGATGTCGCATATGCGAGGCAATGATCCGCTTTGACCGCGCAATCAACTCCTTGATCTCCCATCGACCGGCCTGGTCTTATTACCGCGGCGGTGCCGGATCGGGAGCTCGTCACTTACTCAGTGTGTCTCTTCGTCGCTTCGTGACTCCGTCGCTTTCTTATTGTCCGCCTCGTCCCTTGCGACCCCCTCCGCCGGAATCCCCCTTGTGCAGAGATCGAAAAGTTTGAGTTGTTGAACCCCCTAGCTCCCCTCGCGTGTATCTCATTTTTGCATTTCATCTCGTGTTTTTAGTTATAATAAACACTAGTACATATTTTCGTGCCACGGATCTCCCTCGATAGAGAGCCTTCGGGCTCTCTTGTTAAGAGGGATCTCGGGCCGCTTGTCGCAGGGCCACGTGGCGCGTCCCCGGGTGGTGGATAGGGGAATTAAACGCGAACCAAATGCGACCGTGTACTGCCCAGAGACGCAGGTGAGATGCAGGGGATGGACTCCTTGCTCCTGCTGTGTCGGGTCGATGCGTTCCTTGTGCGTGGGAGCGGCATGTTCGTGCACAGTGTGCGTGGATGTGTCCGTGACTGTGCGGATTGTAACTGTGTCGGCTCGGCCAAAAGCTTGCACTCGGTAGACTGGGAGTACATGTAAGGCGATTCGAGGCCGCCTTAAGTCTCGCCCCGTCCCTTCGGGCAGTCTGGCTGGCTGCCCGGAGTACCCCGCCCGCACGACAGAGCCTGACTAGCTACCCGTGTTGTATTCCAGTCAAACACAGCAGCACTAAAGGGCCTCATTCCCCTGACCCCGAAAGAGCCCCCATTTCTGCAGCGATGGGAAGGACGAGTACGGAGAGGCTGCTAAAATCTCAGGGCCTAACCAGGCTGCGCAAACTGAGAAGGACTAGGATGACGATCTGTACTTACAACGCCCGCACGCTTGCGTCCGAAGCATCCGTCGAGGACCTGATGATGCAAGCCAGGAAGATCAAGTACGACGTCATCGGACTGACCGAGACGAGAAGACACCACCCCCTACACGCCGCCTACGACTCCGGAGAAGAACTGTTCCTCGGAACATGCGACAGCAGGGGAGTAGGCGGCGTTGGTGTCCTCGTCAACACGCACTTGGCCATGAACATCGATTCGTACGAGTCTCTGACTAGCCGAATCGGACGTCTGCGACTGAAGCGATGTGGCTCCGTGCCAGCCTTGACTGTGTTCGTCGCGTATGCCCCAACATCCGACTACGACGACGAAGACGTCGAGGCCTTCTACGTGGAGCTGGAGAAGTTCTATAAGGAAGATCACACCTTCTACAAGGTGATCGTCGGCGACTTCAACGCCAAGATCGGGCCACGAAGGTCGCCGGAAGAACTTCACATCGGAACCCACGGTTTGGAGTGGAACGAGCAAGGTGAAAGGCTGTCTGAGTTTATCATGTCGACCAAGACCATCCATGGAAACTCGCAGTTCCAGAAGCCTCCCTCCCTACGATGGACCTGGGAATCCCCCGGTGGCCAGTTCCACAACGAGATCGACCACATCATCTTCAATCGCAAGTATTGCCTGACCGATGTCTCCGTTGTCCCCAAGTTCTACACGGGATCGGACCACCGCCTATTTCGCGCGAGGTTCCGCTTTTCGCGTCAAGGAGAGAAGGCCGCGAAGTTCAAGAAGAGGAATCCCAGAACGACCATCAACTGGGATCTCTACACCTCTCTTGTCGGCCTTTGGGAAGATGCCGTCATGGACAACGTCGACGAGGAATACGATCGCTTCGTGCACCATCTCCACGATAGTGCTAAGGGAGCCGAGAGCTTGAAGACCACCAAGAGACGCCTGTCTCCGGAAACTCTCGAGCTGATACGCCAGCGTGGAGCAGCACGAGCGTCAGGCAACTACCAACTGACGTCCGAGCTTGCAAAGCTATGCAGAGCGGCGATAAAGGAAGATCTCAAGGAGAGAAGGGCGGAAGTGTTGGCTGAAGCAGCAGAGGCAGGGCTGAGCATTCGCAATGCCCGCCGGAACTTCGCCAACTTCAAGACCAAGATGACCGCTCTCCGACGTCCTGACGGAACCATCACCTCTTCCAGAAGGACCATGGAGAAAGTCATCCACGACTTCTACTCCGATCTCTTCGATAGCCACGTCCACCTGCCCCCATGCCATCTTCCGCAGTATGGATACGTCGTTCCCTCTGTTCTCCCTTCCGAGATCCGAAACGCCATCTCGTCGGTGAAGAAACGTACAGCACCCGGTTCTGACAGGATCAGAGCTGAACACCTGAAGAACCTCCCGCCAGCGCTCATCAACACCCTGGCGCGGCTCTTCACACGCTACCTGTCCGAATGCAAGGTTCCATCTCAGTGGAAGACCAGCAAGACCGTTTTACTGTACAAGAAGGGAGACGTGCACGACATTGGCAACCATCGCCCGATCTGCCTGTTGTCCGTAGTCTACAAGCTGTTCACTCGAGTCATCCTGAATAGGATTAGTAGAACGCTGGACGAGGGACAGCCATGCGAACAAGCCGGATTTCGGAGAGGATTCAGCACGATCGACCACATACACACCATTACGAAGCTCATCGAAGTGTCGCGAGAGTAAAAGCTGCCGCTGTGCCTTACGTTCATTGACCTGAAGAAGGCATTCGACTCCGTCGAGACTGAAGCGGAAGCCCTGCTCACCCAGGGCGTTCCTTTCTCAGTACATCAGAGTTCTTCGAGAGTTGTACAGTGGATTCACGACCAAGATCTCACCATTCTACAACGACGTCGTCATTGACGTGAAGAGAGGGGTTCGACAAGGGGATACCATATCCCCGAAGCTCTTCAGCGCCACCCTCGAAAACGTCATGCGCGAACTAGAATGGGAAGACATGGGAGTGAAGGTCGACGGCCGGCAACTGCACCATCTTCGCTTCGCTGACGACATCGTACTCATAACCCCGAGCATCAGTCAGGCGGAACGAATGCTGGCCGACTTCGATCGTGTATGTGGAAGCGTTGGACTGCAGCTGAATCTTACGAAGACGATGTTCATGAAGAACGGATGGGTTTCTGATGCCCCATTCTCGCTCAACGGAACGAACATCTCCGAATGCTCCAGCTATGTGTATCTGGGTCGCGAAGTCAACATGACCAACGACCTAGCACCAGAGCTGAGCAGAAGGAAACGAGCGGCTTGGGGAGCTTTCAAGAGCGTCGAAGAAGTCGTGAAGAAAACGAAGAACGTCCGACTCCGTGCCCACCTATTCGACTCCACTGTTCTTCCTGCCCTAACATACGCCTCAGAGACCTGGGCTATACGAAAGCAGGATGAACACGCGATCAGCGTCGCGCAGCGTGGAATCGAGAGGACGATGCTCGGAGTGACACGACTCACGCAAGTGAGAGAAGGCCTCCGGAGCTCCGAGCTTCGCCGACGTTCAAAGATCAGAGACGCTGTCGCATGGGCCAAGTCGTCGAAAATTAGGTGGGCCGGCCACGTAATGCGATTCGCAGACACCCGCTGGACGAGAGCCGTCACAGATTGGATTCCGCGGGATGTCAAAAGAACACCAGGACGCCCACCAACGCGTTGGTCGGACTTCTTCGTGAAAGCCCTGAACGACCGATATGACGCTCTTCGTGTCCCTCGAGCGAGGAGGATCCATTGGACCACTCTGGCACGCGACAGGGACGAATGGAGACGCTGCTGGCGCCCGCTCGAGCAAGTCGATGATCAACGGGACGACAGGTGATACAGGTGATACATATTTTCGTTACATTAGAACATATTTTCGTTAAACTCTGATAGGTATAGGCGCATGTATTTGAAATGTTCAGTATCGAGACCGCCGAGCTATTTTGTTGAGTCCACCGAATGCAACACAGGGTAAGTAAGTAAAAAAACTGATGCAAAATTCGTGGTCAGCACCCCAAATTACCCCGACGCACAAAGTTTGGGTGATATTGATGCCTCTGACCTCATCACCCTCGCTCGAGCCTGGGCCTTGAGCGACTTTGCACCTCGACTTTCATGGGTCAAACAAGACAAGGCGGTGAATGAGGTGTGAAGCCATTCGAGGTGAAAACCATCTGAATACGTTAAGCCGTGGAGAGCAACACAGAAAGCAAAATGTCGGTGCTAGTACGTCCTTTCTCTGAACGGATGCAAGAGAGAGGCGTAGATGTTCAGTTTGTGAGCAGTCTATTTCGCTTACATGCTCTTAATCCTCCATCATTGTTGAAGATGGTTGGTACATCATTAGCTATTCTTACCAGTTGGATACTACGTTTTTACTCCATCCATGTAAAGAATAAAATAGAATTTGCTATCTACAACACCTTATCATCTTGAAACAGCTTGACTGTTCAAAAATCAAAAGGGGCCATGCACTGTGCTAGCGAAAAAATAGTTATTCATATTTCGGTTACGGGTGTTACTTGGAGTGCTAGTCATGAATCTCACATCGGTTTCTGGATTTCTCGTTTTCTTATGACAGGTTAGAGAAGGTAAGAGAGTAAGTGAGGGTGGGGGAATCGAACCGACGACCATGCATGTTTGGGGCTACAACATTACCACTTCTCTTTTTTCGACCGCAGAAGAGTATTCCGAAAATGTAAGTCCATATGGTTTTGGAATACCCACACAGGACCCTACATCCTGTAAACATTACATCGCAAAAGCTCACCGCCAGTTTTTTAGGGTTTCCTTGTTAGTTCTGGAGAGGTCTACAGAGAAAGATAGATGCACAACGTTTTAATGCTAAATCCATTTAGCTTCTGAGGCTGGATTTACGTTTAAGGTAATGGATATATTTGCCGACAGAGGATGGTAGCAGAGGGCAAGTTTAGTATTGATGCTATGATATAATTCGGCGAGTGATGTAATTCTACCCCACTCCACGTTTCCCACTTCCACGTTTTTGTAAATTCCAGGTAATGCTTCGATCTACCTTTTGCCTACATAACTTCTGGGCAAATTCGTTCATGAATGCAACATTTGGAATATCGAATTTCCAACCAGGTGTGTGCATTTGACAAATTGCTGATATATCTACACGTACCTTGCAACTTCTTTAGCCAAGTGTTACTCATGAATTCTCCATTAGGCAGCTTCAGCAAAATTTATATCGGATTGTTCGGTAATTAATGTCGTTTTTTCTTATAAATGGCGTAAACATGACTATTTTTCTGTAGTATTGATTCTGCGGCTTTCGATATCAAGCATAAAGGATGAAGGACGGCGTTATTCAATACCTTGGGGATGCGCCACGTATTCTAGTTCCACGGGATGTCGTGGAGGCGATTTGAAGGCGTATTTGGCCAAACAATGACTTGTCAGCGATCTACCCTTCCCAGAAATGTCTGGTACCAATTCATCGACTCCGGAGGGATGGAAGGCTTGGTTGGCCTGGGCGAGAAATCCGAACCAGGAACCTGGTATCGAGTGCAGGCGACAGTCGGCGCCTCCTCCGACTGCGCTACATGCACCCCTGCTTACTGCTTTAAGTGTAGATTTCAGACAATCTTCTGTCGAAAATTGGCGCCATTATTGCAAACAAATTCGCAAGTTCGTACGAATTAAGTTGAAAATGAGCAGTCAAAAAAAGGAGCGTTATCGGTATATTTTTCATAGTTTGCTTCTGAAAAGCTAAAATTACGGTGCAAGCTCGGAAGAGATTATGTGAAGTTTATGGTAAAGACTGCCTTACTGAATGCCAGTGTCACCGTGTGTTTGTTCGCTTTCGCTCTGGAAATTATTTAAATTAAAACTGACCCATTTTGGACTGCTTCCAAGAACCCATATTACGAATTCGAATGTCTACTGCCGTCAATGAAATTAAACGAAGAAGTCAAGAAACAACGCAATGGGCCAATCGCGAAGGCATGATGTTACATCGTGATATGGCCACACCCCACACCTCTTTGATAACCCGCAAAAATGAACAAAACTCATCTGGGAACTGATGCCACCCCATCCGTTTTAAAGCCGTGACTTAGCACCATCAGATCAACGTTTGTTTCGCTCACAAAACCATTTGAATGGTAAAACTTTGGTTCCGCTCAGGCTGGTAAAAATGAGTTGCACCAGTTATTCACTTCGAAAACCAAGGCTTCTTCGAACATGATATCTTTCAAGATACCGAAATATGGCAAATGTCATCCAACAAAATGGATTATATATCATTTATTAATGTTTGTTGTTAATATAGATAGATTTACTTTCAAAAATATGAAAAAATGACATTAATTATAGAAACAGCCAATTCATTATGTTAGAAGCACTCTGGAAAATTTTCCTTTCAACGGTCTTCAAAAGCTGTCGAAGAAGGAGAAGGATGCTCTAGTCCGAGCTCACGTATTCGTGTTAGAAGTGAAGACCGTCCACGTTATGCATTTTGTTGACAATTATGGCGTGAAACCGGTAATGGATTGAACTTCTTAAGTTTTCAAAAGAACGCCAGGACACATTATTCAGACCTTTTTAGAAAGCACTGACCGAAAGGTTTGACGCTCTTTTTATGGTCGAAAATTTGTAGTATGGGGCACCCTGGCACGCAGCAGGGGTGGATGGAGGCGTTGCTGGCGCCCTCCCGAGCAAATCGATAATTGAGAGAAACATAGGCAGTAGAGATTATACAATCAAATATGTTGTAAAAATGATATGTTCTTCCTTCACAATATTCGTGCTTTTTGCAAGGCGCATATACAAGAGCGATAATGAGTAAATAAATAAATAAATAAATAAATAAATAAATAAATAAATGCTTTTGTAACAAGAAGACTACTGGAGACAATCATATTACCGCTTCGGGATCCTCCTCCATCGTCTGATTGTACTCGGAGATCGCTATACAGAAGAAGATTGCATCAATGCCGTCGTACATCGTCGCCCATTTCCGTCGGTCAATCCGCTGACCGCCAATGTCGAATAATCTGTAATGTATCGAGCCTTCTACCAATTGTTTCTTAAGAAGAACGCTTTTTATCTGAAGAAGAAAAGCGCTGATAAAATTCTGCTGCTCAAAGAACTTAATTTTCTGTCTGAATGACTGGGCAGCTTTACTTGATAAACATGTAAGCGTTGATGTAGATTGTTTGGACTTTGCAACGGCTTTTGGCCGTGTTTCTCAGTTAGTACGTTGTTCTACAAATCAGAATTTATAGGAATACATCCTCGAATTGTTGCGTGGATTAAGACCTTTCTGTCTGGAAGAACATTTGTAGTAGGTATTAAATCTGTTTTTTCTACTCCTAGACAACAGTGCAGTGGAGTCCCACAGGGTGGTGTACTATCTTCAGTTCTCTTCAACATTTTTACGTACGAACTTCCCTCAGTCATTTTTTCGAACAGGGTCATGTGCTCAGCGTTCACTGATGCTTTTAAATTGTATGACCCCGTTGCCTCTTTAGATGACTCGGTAATTCTACAAACATCGTCGTAGAGTGGGCTAATGAGTGGAAACTGCTCTTTCTAATGAAAAACTAAGGTATTGAGACTAGGTAATAGGCATGTTGTTTCTAAATATACTACAGAAGGAGCAAAGCTACAGCAGGTGAAAGGATAAAAAATATAAAGGACGGCGTTATTCAATCCTCTTTGGGATGTGCCACGCATTCTACTTCTACGGGATGTCGTGGAGGCGATTTGAATGCGTATTTGACCATACAATGGCTTGTGGTGGCCAGCCGATGAACAATTCAGCGCTCTATCCTTCCCAGACAGCCTGGTACCAGTTCACCGACCCCAGAGGGATGGAAGGCTTGGTTAGCCGGGCGGAAAATCCTGACCAGGAACCTGGTACCGGGATCTCAGTCGGCGCCTCCTCCGAGTGCGCTATACATGCCCTAAAGTTACAGGAGGTACAGGAAATAATGGATCTAGGGTTCTTGATAAAACAGGATCTCAGTTTCGATGCTCACTGTCAACTTATTTATTTATTTATTTATTACTGCACCTTATGGCTCTCATAAACAAGGAAATGACAAACAAAGTGATCTCCCACAATACTTGTAACCTAACGAGGAAAACAACTATGTAAAACGATCGTAGTATCACTATGCCCTGAATTTCGATATTTTTAAGTGTTTGCAGCATTCAGAAGCTCACATACAAGGAGCCTAATCCAACGAATGCAATAAATGAGAATGAAAGTAATAAGTAATTTAATTTAATATAGTTTAAGCAGTTAACTAGGTCGTGATATAACGGTGCAGAGGTCGGTTAGGTACTCATTATAGCCATGGTGTTATTCCGGCTGGATGAGATGAATCACTTTCGAGCAGCCCACATGAAGGAAGCACCTAGGAGTCCGGTCTTAGATCCGGTCATACCTAGGCCTTCATTACGCTTCCATTCGATGCTGCTTCCATAGGAACTGAGTTAACTTAACCGATTAGCAAAAAAACATGTCTGAAGGTAGAGAGGCATGTAGTATAATGAAGAAAAGATATTATAAAGAAGTAAATAACGAGTGAAACTATAGGGTCTTAATAGGCTCTTCCGCTAAAGCGGCGAAAGCGGTACTAAATCTGTTCCGCAACCTACATACAACGAATACTGCTGTATTTATCGAGGCGTACAAACCAGACCTTATCAGACCTTTACTGGGATATGGAACAGTTATTTTAATCCTTATAAGGTAAAATCAATAACTGAGCTGGAAATATGCAGAAAAGTTTTACTCGTAGGGTGTTCATTATGTCTAATTGCAAGGGATTTTCGTATACAATAGCCCCTGCAGGACAATACAAACACGGTGCTAGGCTTGCCCTCCCTATCTCAAAGGAGGGAAAAGTTTGACCTAATCACAATCTACAAGGTTCTATACGGACATTATGGACTTAATTCAAACATTTTCTTTAAACTGAGGGCATCTGACATCAGAGGAGGCACAGTAAAATTAGCCATTCCTAGGGCTAAATGGAATGTGAGGTTCCATTACTTCGTGAATGGAGATGGCACTGAGTTTGACAAACTGCTAAGGTTAGGCACTGTTACAAGAAAACTCAGCGATTTTTAAAAAAAGTTGACAGGCTGGATTTGTCCTGGAAGATTCATAACACTGTCATATCTTTTTTACGACCTCTAAAATTTCTGTTTTTATACTCGAGCAGATATCGCTATGCATGTTGCGTTCTATCGGGTGAAATGTTTTGTTGTTGCAAAGTGTTTCCACGCGGACATCCCGTGTAATAAATAATAATAACCCCACCCCATAAGAGGTATAGTGCACTTACTAAAGTTCTGAACGCCTTGAGTGAACCTAATCTAAAGGCATTATGGCGGTCACAATGACAGCCTCCATGATTCTTCCCTAGGTACGCTGGATTCAGATGAATTCAAATGAGTGTTCCACTTACTGAAAAACATGATTGTTGACGGAGAAGATGACATTCTGAACACCGACGGTAGGCACATAACTCATAATCAGGTCGCGAGGTGTCGGCGTGAAGTCCAGTCGATTTATACTCGCCAGATTCTCCAGGAAGCTGAATTAGTTCTTCTGTGATATTCAGCTCAAAATAACAGCTTAATTGCTCATGAGTCAGCAATGTTTATTTCAACAGAATAAAACCAATCACGTAAAGGACAAATAGCATAATCAACGGCGTCCTTCAATTCTTTCAGGGACGCGGCACGCCGACAAGGTTCTCTTTGATTGTCCATTTTCAATTTAATATTTTTGCCATCTTGTTTTTGCTAGTGGCGCTCAATTTTTCGCAGAAGATAGCATAAAGTGTAGCCTTTGAAATAGTGTATAATAGTGTAAGTCACGCGATCACTACTACATAAAAATATGCAGTGCCCGCCATCTATTAGAAAAAAAACGAGATTAATCATTGAACTACCCATTCGTTAAAATGGCCGGATACGCATCCAACCATGATGTTCCGTAAAAGTAGGTAGAATGCTTTACGCGTTCCAAACAGTGAGTAACTATCGCCAGATTTGATACCTTCATCCTTTACCATATCACGCATTTATTTTCTATATTGTCTCCAAATTCCCTTGTTTTTCGTTCTCAAATCGTTGTGAAAAATTATAAAGCAGCGAAATTCAGGGTAGATGGAAAAATTCGTATGTTGAACCGCTATTAAAGAAAGAACCAGCCCGAGATATAACATCTTTTTTTCTGCAGAGTATTCGAGAAAGTTATCAAAAAGGCCATAACTGATCATTTAGAACGGAACTCGATCATTCCAAAGAATCGGCATGTTTTCGTAAAAGGGCGTTCAGAATAGACGAATCTACTAGAAAGCCTAAATGAACGGACCACTCTTCTAGATGATAAGAAATGTTGCGACGTGATTTATTTCGACTTTTCTAAAGCGTTTGATGTGATTAGCCATCAGAGGCTCATACACAAAATGAGCAAGGTTGGTTTCCACCCCTTTTAGAAAAATTGTTAGCAGAATGTCTGACAGGAAGGACGTTCCAAGTGAAAATTAACGGCATACTTCCAACGGGTAGATCGGTAAGAAGTGGTATCCCACAAGGAGCCGTGCTGTCGCCCATTCTTTTCATCTTGTACCCAGCGGATCTTCCCTTGAAGTTTACAAACTCCAGTATAATATGTAAACAGTTGGCAGATGACCTAAAGATCTACCGCGAATATAGAGAAGGCGACCAGTTGTGCCTTCAGAGGGGTATTGATCTAATGCACTGATGCATGAATGGTCATTGAGATGGCAGCTACCGCTATCACCGCAAAAAACGAAGTTCATGAGAATCGGAAAATCAACTATTGTCCCTACCTACTACTTAGATGGGCGCGTGTAGCGCAGTCGGCGGAGGCGCGACTGTCGCGTGCACCCGATACCAGGTTTCTGGTTCGGATTTCCCGCCCGGGCCAACCAAGCCTTCCATCCCTCCGGGGTCGGTGAATTGGTACCAAACTTGTCTGGGAAGAATAAAGCGCTGACTTGTTTATCGGCTGGCCACCGCAAGTCATTGTATGGCCAAATACGCATTCATGTCGCCTCCACGACATCCCGTAGAAGCAGAATGCGCTGGCGCATCCCAGAAGGGATTGAATAACGCCGTCCTTTATCCTTTATCCTACTACTTAGATGGGTTTAGAACAGAACGCGCCAATGAAATAGTAAACTTGGGCTATTCGTATGATGATAAGCTTGATTCTTCTTATTACTACCGACAGATTTGTAACAAAGCGAAGGTGAGAACCTACCAAATATTCAAGGGACTTAGCACTATAAATGAGAGCCTATAAAACATATGCCAGATCTATTGTAGAGTGTGGAACAACAGAGTTCTTCCCTCACAAGAAGAAAGATCGGTTAGTGATTGAACGAGTGCAAAATAATTTTACAAGTAAAGTTATTTTGCGACACGACGGTCTTTTCTATATCGCCATTCCAAGATCAACTATTAGAAGCAAGTTTCTTGGCATCTTCACTCTGTCTTCAAGAAGACAGGTAAATGACGTCTGTTGCTTATTTGAAATGATAACCGGAGAAAGTACTGTTGAACTCTCCAAGTTTTACAAAGTCAGAATGTCTAGAATAAGAGGGATTCTGCTGAAAATCTGGTCCCCTCGATCAAAATCCAAGCTAAGGGCTCAGTTCTTTACAATTAGGAAGGTTTTAAATATCTAAGTTTACATAATAAAATAACTCCTTCACTTGAAAATTATAAACGTTTCAAAACAGTAGCGGAAAAGGCGTTACTTAAGCACTAGGGAGACAAGACATCTAAACAACCATTTCCTATCTTTTCTGCTCTACACTGTTATGTTATACCATGCTCTGATGTAAATGAGGTGTCCTCATTTAATGTGTTAAAGTGTGCTGTTTGGCGGCTCTCTTAAATGGTCGTAATAAATTATTATTATTATTATTATTATTATTATTATTATTATTATTATTATTATTATTATAGCAGAAAACAAACTGTTTGAAGGAAAATGGTTGCTAGAGGTTTTACTGCTTGTCGGTGGAGCCTGTTGTACTGCAGTGCAGCTCAATCTTCCACCACAAGTATAACGGAAAAACTGTAGGGATGCTGCATGCCGGTCTCACTCCAGCACTCATCAACAATTTCTAAGGGCCTCGTGTGCTCACTTAGGTAGTTAGATATATGAAGATATATGAATCCACGTAAAAGGTTAAAGAATGAAGCACAGCGTTAATCAATCTCTTTGTGGGATACGTCACTCCCTCTACTTCAACGGATGTCGTGACGGCAACTGGAATACGTACTTCACCTGCACTATGAATTGCTGTTCAATCTGATGGAGAAATCAATGCCATTGCTCTATGCTATATTTTATACCTTCTCTTCATCGAACACAAGAGGTGGTCAGTGGAGGATCCAGTTTCCCCGCGCAAAAAGCAGTGTAAGGTCTCAATTTTTCACTTGCCGTGCTGGCTCTGAATTTTTGGGGATATCTAAAAAACCAACGTATCATACCAAATCCCTTAAGGAAATATAAAAAACTTTTCACTGATATCTTCAGGATGCAGAATAGTAGTTTGGTCTTTACTAGGTTGATTCTGGTTGCGATGGTGCCCTTTTGGAGGATTGAAGGGCTTCGTTGGCTGGGTGGCCGGGAACGAACCAAGAATCTTGGTTGGTGTGCACCGTACGAACAGCGTCTCCTCCCTCTGCGCGATAAATCGACGTCGCAACAGAAATTACGAGAAATAACGACTTACTACTTGGAACTATCGTTCAGATTGATCTCACTCCGCCTTTCGTAGAGTTTTTGAACGGCTGGATCTTTCCAAACCCTCTGAATCGCGTCGCAGATGTCCATCGTGAAGCACGCGAACTGCGTGTCCTCTTCGCCCATAATTTTCCCGGCGTATCGCTGAAAGAGAAATTTAGCCTTTTTCTAGAGCGGCAGCCAAAGAATAACAACAATAAAAAATGGAGCTACTCAATTACACTTGGGGTTGCTCCGCGCGTACTCTATTACGGGGTATAGAGGAAATTTGGATACGTATTTGGCTTATAAAATCATTTGCAGTGCCCATTCTATAAACTTTATTCTTCTCAGACAAGCAGAAAAGTTTACAGTGAATGAACCAACTTCAGAGGAAGAAAATAGCTGAGGCCGGATTCACGATTGGTAACGTAATGAATGGGTTAATGATAAAGAATAAGTTTACCAACAGATGATAGATGTAATTGGGTGAATGATCTACTTGTTCTTCCCCACCATTCAACCACCTCCATGTTCTTGTGAATTGCAGGTAATGCATCAATTTCTATCCTCTACCCACCTAACCATGGGTAAAGTCATTCATGAATCCGGCCTCTGATTGGCTTGGGCGGAATGTGAGCTGAAAACTTTGGTTCAGTGACAGCCAGCGCCTCCTAAGACTGCGCTATCCTGCGCTCTATGTGGTCGCTATCAGAAATTATTGGGCGCTAAGGAATGTTACGCTGAAATTTAAACCCTCACCCCAGATCGGAATCTCTCTCTCTCCAACTCCTCTCTACAAGCCTAAGATCCTTGAACGCCTCCTCCTCCTTCAACTCACCGCATTGTCGGGATTAGCGTAGGCGGTGCCGGTTTCCTGCATTCGATTTATGAGCTTTCGTATCGATATGAGAATGTTGTTGTATATGAAGGCCTTTCGATGCATAAATTCGCTCTCCGAGTAGTTCTGCTTGTACAGTAATCGGATCTGCTCCAACAGTGTCGTCTTACCCGATTCGGCGGCTCCTGAATGAGGAAACAAGGTTGAGCGAAAACAACTTGGGCGAAAACAGCGCCCATGAAGCCCAGTATTCAGTGGGCAAGCGTCGCTTCATAGTCCACTACAAGAGCGAGGGAAGTGGTTGATCCGGCCACGCAAAGGATACGAATCGATTGCTGAATGGTCGCAGCGCAAAAACTGATATGTAATAGCTTTTTCTGAGGGACTAGTCGTTCCCTTCACGGACTATGAAATCTCGTTAGTTTGGAATAATGTTCACCAGAGAATGGTCTCAGGCGTCTGAACCGCGGTAATGAATCCTACAACGAGAATCTCCACCTTCAATCAGTAGAAAAAACCCGGGGCGCTGATCACAAAAATAAGACTCGTTTTTAACATTTCGGCCGATTACAGGATACACGTCGTGAACGTGAGCAGCATTATGATGTGAGAGCGCGGCGGCCGATCGTAGCCAATCAGGGCAACGACCGAAAACACGCTAGCCAATCAGGCAACCGGCCGTATATGCCCTCTCTGACTGGCACGTCCATTCTATGACGGCCGATTGGCTGGCGCGTTCTCGCCTCCAAACGCTGTCCATCTTCGCGACTATTACCGATTACAGTTCGTGTGCACATGCTGACAGTTCCATACTTCGAGGGGCCCTTGTAACTTGGTTTTAGGGACCCAGAAAGCACTCATGGTCAGACTTTTAAACTATGTAGAGGGTTTATATACTCATAACCGTATTCATTTTCATCGCTGAGCTCGTTTCCTGCAGAGTAAATTAACTGTAATTAACGGAAAAATCAACCGCGAGGAATGATCCAAATGAGTAGAATATAAAAATAAAGATAATAAAAATAAAGATAAAAAACGGCGCTAATCAATTCTTGTTCGGAACACTCCACGCACTCTATTTTCCTTAAGCGGTGTTTTGTGGAGGCAATTTAAATGCATGATTGGTCTATGCAATGTAATGCAAGGAATATCTTATTAGGGATTAGAAAGGTTCGTTTCGCCACTGATTCAGACGAACCTTTGTTTAGTGCTCCTCCCGTGGCTCTTCAGTGAATGGGAGGAGCACTAACAGATGGGTAAGTTAAGGGTTAATACTACATAAGTAGAAAGGGTAACTAAAACGAAAAAAGGTTAAAAACTATCCTACAAGACTAAAATCTTAGGCCACCGATTCGAATAAATTACGTTTGATAGTCAGTGGGCGCACCCTGCACGAAGGTTGGCCTTGGAGCACGTTATCACCCGACCGTCACGTGGAGGTAGAGTGACAACATGCTTCCCAAAGTTAATAAACTCAGTATTTTAAAAAAAGTCAGAATATTAGCTTCCACAAATTTGTTTAATGAATCTAATTAGTTTGTCTTTATCATCATTAAACCCATATTTATAGTATATTTGCTTATTTCTATATAGGCATTTTATTATATTAACTGTAATAAACTCTGAAGAGTATTCATTATGTAGTAGTATATCCTTAAGCTCAGTGAGTTTTTTTATAAAATTGTCAAATGTAGAGCATACCTTGGCAATTCTAAGAGTTTCCGTTAAAATGGTTGCCGCTTTGACCTTAATAGAGATAGCAGACTTAGAATGTGGAAGCCTTATTACTTTAAAATCAAAATCGTCTGTTTTATTATATAATGTAGTTTCAATTTTGTTGTTTATAATCTTTATAGAAATGTCTAAGTAATTACAGCTAAATTCACTAGTATGTGTTTTTTTAAATTCAACTGTGCCTTTGTAAACTGCATTCAAAATGTTGTCCACTTCTGTATCATTTATACTATGAACCACTAATAGATCGTCCATATACCGATATGGTATAAAGATATAGTTACCAGGTTTCCAATTTTTGGTGAACTCATACTCTAACATGGAAACAGTTAGGTCTGCTAATAAAGGACTAAAATTACCTCCTTGTGGAACACCTCTGTATTGTTTGAATACTGTAGTACAAAAAGTACAGTAACTATTTCTTAATAGATAATCAACGTGATATAATATGTCCTGAATGTCATACAGTATATACCTTTTATTAAAGGTAACCTCATCCGTATAAAATGTTCTATACTCATTACAAGCAATAAATTTTTTATTACTATTATTGAAGCAAATTTTTAGCAATTCAGTAACTTTGTCTAAAATAACCTTATGTGAGAGATTAGTAAACATATCCTTGAAATCGGCCGAATATATTTTCAAATTCTCATGTTTTAGTATGTTAAGTTCATCCATAATATTGGAATTATTAATGGCCCAATAGATTTTACTTGTTTTGTTACGCGAGGAAATCACATTACAATAATTAATAAAATGTCTTTTGATAAATGTAAATATACGCTGTAATTGCAGCGCCAAATTTTTAGTACTGCTATTAGAAGCCCCAGTTATAAACCTAAAACTTATCGGGCTTTTGTGCAACTTTGGAAGGCAATAGATTAATGGCAACTTTGAGTTCAAATCAACATTAAGGTGATTAATGACGTTGAAAAATTTATGTTTAAGTATTATGGAGGTGGGATTACTATTTACACATGGATTGTAAGTTTTGTTAGCCATAATGAATTCAATTTTCGAGTTCCCATTGACAGCACCCATTTCTTCCATAATGGTTTGTAAGTAATATTTTTTACATATAATTCCATAATTATTAGATGCTTTATCTAAGGGGCAAAATATGAAGGATTTATGGTAATGCCTTATTAAATGATACGGTATATGTTCCGTATTAGTCTGTTCTATTTTAAGTAAAGGTTTAACCTTGTCTCTATATTGAATTAATAAATGCTTTTTTATTTCAGAAAGTTCAATACTATTTAGCTTATATTTCTTATTAATAACATCAATAACTTTGTTAACTGCTTCCTTAAACACCTTTTTTATTTTAATTCGATCTAACTTATTTGCAACCCTATATTTCGTTCCTTTACTAAGTAATGTTTTAAGTATTTCTTCTTCTACTATGTTTAAATCTCCTGTAATAATGTGTTTATGTGTCCTATCAATATAGTTTTTATATTTATTATTAGACTCGCATAAACAGGGGTTGGACAAAATGGTATAAGCACTATTGTTATCCAGTGAATTAAGAAATTTGTTATAATTAAATATTTTTGCTGAGACTGGATTATCGTAGGTATAGACTATCCTAAATGGAATTTTATTATCCTTAATGTATTTAAAACAATTGGTTGAATAAACTTTATTAAATATCCTAGACAAATTTATTCTATCAAAAACATTGTGTACATAAGGAACTATAACGTTAATACACTCTTTTTTATCACTTTTCTTATTGTTAAGAACATAATTATACCTAGTACTTGCTAACAAGCAAAGGAAAAGGAATTTAGTTTTTTGTTCAATTTGCGCTAAAAATTGGGGATTCATACTTAAATTTAAGAGATTAACTATGTTTTTCTTAGATAGACTTTTAACAATTCTATACACTTCTAATGTTTGAATGCTTTCTTCATTATTATTCATGTATTCGATAACTTTATTGTAATTGTTTTCACAATCACTTCTTTGTTTATGTTTTTTACCTCTATTACGTCTTTCTTTTAATATTTTAAGCGCAAAGTAAGGATGATTAGTTTTATGAAGTAAAGGATTTACTATATTAGTAATATTACCATACCCTTTTATATTGTCGTTTAGACCAAATGGATAGGCCGTATTTAGCAACTTTATCCAAAATAGTTCCTTATCAAGTAAAACTTTTTTATCCATATTATTATCCTGAGAGTCTAGAATTATAACACTGAATTCAGACTTACAACTGTGAAAATGTGTATATAGAATATTAAATTTCTTTTTATTATTAATGTAGTACAAGTGTTCCTTGATCCTATCCTTTAAACGCCTACTTGTGACACCTACGTATTGTAATTTACATTTACTGCAAGTAATACAATATACAACAAACTTAGTTTCACACGTTGTATTAGCAGATTTATAAGTATTAATCTTAAACTTTGTAGTGTGAGAAACTATTTTGTTATCCAGTGAAGTTATTTTGCAAACATTGCAAATCCTGCTACATTGCAGTCCTTTATTATCATTGCCAAAGTCTTTTAATGTATATTGATTGCTCCCGTCTTTAACCTTGTAGTAAACTTCATTGTTGAAATAATGCTCTGTGGTTGACTTGTTGTTTTTAGACCAAAATCTGAGTACAAGGGCGGTCCAACCCAGGTACAAAGAGGAGTCTCCCCTAAGGGTTCCGTGGGAGTGCCACGCGGGCTTGTCAGTCCCGAAGATAAGACCAGTAATGGAGGCGCCAAAATACGACTCCTCTTGACTATTTTGGCTTTTATAACCCCATCATTACTGGACCCCATTTTTAGTAAGAGGATGGGGCCTCTTAGATGAGTGAGGAAGTGGACCAGGGATTACGTCCCAATCCCGTAAAAACCTGAAAGAAGCAAAAAAAGGGGGAAAATGGGGCAATGGTTTAACCCAAACAGGGAGCAAATCAATATTAAAATTAAAGGACTGATCTGATTTAGATGATCATGTGTATTACTGTAGCCAAGTACAGTATACAAGTCAGCAAACTTTTTAGGATTTTTTTGGAACATTTTATTTCATCTATAACAATGTCCGAGGTAGGTGTCTTGTTTCCGTAAAGTTAATACATACACAATCTATCTAAAACTTAATTACTTTTGTTTAGAGGCCAGGTTTCGAGACCGAAAACGTCAGCCAGGAATTACGTATCGCAGAAAATCAGGAGCATATTAACCGCCGTGTCCTCTCCGAATATATTCGTGTCATCAACTGTCCTAATGTGGATAGACTATCAATGAAGGAGTTAGTAAACTTCTTTTTGGAAAGTGTAGTGAAGTAAGTTTGATTGTTATATTAAAATTAGTAAATGAACTATGAAGTAACAGTTAGATAAATAGTAGGATTTTTAGGTATCAGAATCCCAAAGACCCTATGCCTCTAATGTGGCCAACGACGGCCGGAAGAAACCACGACTTGTACTGCTTCAGGGTGAGGAAGTATTGTTTGCTGTATAGTAGGCAACTTAAAAACCAATGTATATTATGATATATTTTAACATGAAGGGAATTTAGGCCAAAATGAGCTATTCTTTCTGGGAATTTTTTACAAGTGAGGGACGCAGGCGACTCTTGGACTATAACAAACAAAATAAATGCCAAATAAGAGTGATTAGAGATCAAACTCTATCCTTAACGGACGTGGAAAATCTAAGGTGAGTCTATAGATATTAAGACAAAATAACTATTACAAAATTGAAAACTTTTTAGTCTTTACCTACGTGTTAAAATTAGGAACTATTGCAATGATAAGCAATTACCCATTCCTGACATCGCTGTCAAAAACGGCTATATCACCGTCGGAGACCTACTGAGAAACGGAAAGGTTTGTGTACTCAAGTTAATTTAAAAAAAGCAATATAATATAAGGATATGTTTTTTTAGAGATACCGTTCAACTGAACTCGCTGTCTTACTAGGATGGGACTATTCAGATTGGCATGGAGCGGCCATTAGTAAGTTGTTGTCGAACACAGAACGTAAAAATATGTCGGTAAGTTACTAGTCACCTAATAAAATTATATATGGAGTACTAACCTTCTCAGGATGGCAAGATCACTTGGGCTTCTTTGGACATTGAAAGCTTACTCCCGCCCAGGTCCAAAGTTTCTGTAACGGCAACAGTTGAGAACGTAAGTGACTAAATGTAATATTAGATCTCGGTAACAAATCAACACATTTACAATTCAGGGAGACGAGTCGGACGTACCACAAGCAGGTTCCAATGCAACAGGAACAAGGAAAAGATCAAGCCCTAGCACTCAAGAAAAGCACAATGTCGAAGTTAAAAAGAGCAAAAACTGAGTCAGTAGCCTGAGTTGCAAAAACTCTATGTTATTAACATATTGATTTTCATGTTATTGTTACCTAATAAAGTTTTAGCGTATTAATAAAGTTTAAGTATAATATTAAAAGGGTTGCACCCTTCAAAGTACATCAATCGATTAATTATTGCAATAGGATGTAAATGAATTAAGAACTGAAAATGAAGAGGCGTCAACTAGACGCTGACCACTGGTCACAAATCACCACTGGTGACTGAGGAGTTTCCTCAAAAGAGAGTATGATAAAACAAAGTGAGTTGTTAGTAGAAGCCCGGCATTCGGTGCTGAGTCAATGTGCGACACCGGGTTACCCTCACGTGTCACACATTCTCAGTACAAACAAATGCAAGGAATATCTTATTAGGGATTAGAAAGGTTCGTTTCGCCACTGATTCAGACGAACCTTTGTTTAGTGCTCCTCCCGTGGCTCTTCAGTGAATGGGAGGAGCACTAACAGATGGGTAAGTTAAGGGTTAATACTACATAAGTAGAAAGGGTAACTAAAACGAAAAAAGGTTAGAAACTATCCTACAAGACTAAAATCTTAGGCCACCGATTCGAATAAATTACGTTTGATAGTCAGTGGGCCCACCCTGCACGAAGGTTGGCCTTGGAGCACGTTATCACCCGACCGTCACGTGGAGGTAGAGTGACAACATGCTTCCCAAGGTTAATAAACTCAGTATTTTAAAAAAGTCAGAATATTAGCTTCCACAAATTTGTTTAATGAATCTAATTAGTTTGTCTTTATCATCATTAAACCCATATTTATAGTATATTTGCTTATTTCTATATAGGCATTTTATTATATTAACTGTAATAAACTCTGAAGAGTATTCATTATGTAGTAGTATATCCTTAAGCTCAGTGAGTTTTTTATAAAATTGTCAAATGTAGAGCATACCTTGGCAATTCTAAGAGTTTCCGTTAAAATGGTTGCCGCTTTGACCTTAATAGAGATAGCAGACTTAGAATGTGGAAGCCTTATTACTTTAAAATCAAAATCGTCTGTTTTATTATATAATGTAGTTTCAATTTTGTTGTTTATAATCTTTATAGAAATGTCTAAGTAATTACAGCTAAATTCACTAGTATGTGTTTTTTTAAATTCAACTGTGCCTTTGTAAACTGCATTCAAAATGTTGTCCACTTCTGTATCATTTATACTATGAACCACTAATAGATCGTCCATATACCGATATGGTATAAAGATATAGTTACCAGGTTTCCAATTTTTGGTGAACTCATACTCTAACATGGAAACAGTTAGGTCTGCTAATAAAGGACTAAAATTACCTCCTTGTGGAACACCTCTGTATTGTTTGAATACTGTAGTACAAAAAGTACAGTAACTATTTCTTAATAGATAATCAACGTGATATAATATGTCCTGAATGTCATACAGTATATACCTTTTATTAAAGGTAACCTCATCCGTATAAAATGTTCTATACTCATTACAAGCAATAAATTTTTTATTACTATTATTGAAGCAAATTTTTAGCAATTCAGTAACTTTGTCTAAAATAACCTTATGTGAGAGATTAGTAAACATATCCTTGAAATCGGCCGAATATATTTTCAAATTCTCATGTTTTAGTATGTTAAGTTCATCCATAATATTGGAATTATTAATGGCCCAATAGATTTTACTTGTTTTGTTACGCGAGGAAATCACATTACAATAATTAATAAAATGTCTTTTGATAAATGTAAATATACGCTGTAATTGCAGCGCCAAATTTTTAGTACTGCTATTAGAAGCCCCAGTTATAAACCTAAAACTTATCGGGCTTTTGTGCAACTTTGGAAGGCAATAGATTAATGGCAACTTTGAGTTCAAATCAACATTAAGGTGATTAATGACGTTGAAAAATTTATGTTTAAGTATTATGGAGGTGGGATTACTATTTACACATGGATTGTAAGTTTTGTTAGCCATAATGAATTCAATTTTCGAGTTCCCATTGACAGCACCCATTTCTTCCATAATGGTTTGTAAGTAATATTTTTTACATATAATTCCATAATTATTAGATGCTTTATCTAAGGGGCAAAATATGAAGGATTTATGGTAATGCCTTATTAAATGATACGGTATATGTTCCGTATTAGTCTGTTCTATTTTAAGTAAAGGTTTAACCTTTTCTCTATATTGAATTAATAAATGCTTTTTTATTTCAGAAAGTTCAATACTATTTAGCTTATATTTCTTATTAATAACATCAATAACTTTGTTAACTGCTTCCTTAAACACCTTTTTTATTTTAATTCGATCTAACTTATTTGCAACCCTATATTTCGTTCCTTTACTAAGTAATGTTTTAAGTATTTCTTCTTCTACTATGTTTAAATCTCCTGTAATAATGTGTTTATGTGTCCTATCAATATAGTTTTTATATTTATTATTAGACTCGCATAAACAGGGGTTGGACAAAATGGTATAAGCACTATTGTTATCCAGTGAATTAAGAAATTTGTTATAATTAAATATTTTTGCTGAGACTGGATTATCGTAGGTATAGACTATCGTAAATGGAATTTTATTATCCTTAATGTATTTAAAACAATTGGTTGAATAAACTTTATTAAATATCCTAGACAAATTTATTCTATCAAAAACATTGTGTACATAAGGAACTATAACGTTAATACACTCTTTTTTATTACTTTTCTTATTGTTAAGAACATAATTATACCTAGTACTTGCTAACAAGCAAAGGAAAAGGAATTTAGTTTTTTGTTCAATTTGCGCTAAAAATTGGGGATTCATACTTAAATTTAAGAGATTAACTATGTTTTTCTTAGATAGACTTTTAACAATTCTATACACTTCTAATGTTTGAATGCTTTCTTCATTATTATTCATGTATTCGATAACTTTATTGTAATTGTTTTCACAATCACTTCTTTGTTTATGTTTTTTACCTCTATTACGTCTTTCTTTTAATATTTTAAGCGCAAAGTAAGGATGATTAGTTTTATGAAGTAAAGGATTTACTATATTAGTAATATTACCATACCCTTTTATATTGTCGTTTAGACCAAATGGATAGGCCGTATTTAGCAACTTTATCCAAAATAGTTCCTTATCAAGTAAAACTTTTTTATCCATATTATTATCCTGAGAGTCTAGAATTATAACACTGAATTCAGACTTACAACTGTGAAAATGTGTATATAGAATATTAAATTTCTTTTTATTATTAATGTAGTACAAGTGTTCCTTGATCCTATCCTTTAAACGCCTACTTGTGACACCTACGTATTGTAATTTACATTTACTGCAAGTAATACAATATACAACAAACTTAGTTTCACACGTTGTATTAGCAGATTTATAAGTATTAATCTTAAACTTTGTAGTGTGAGAAACTATTTTGTTATCCAGTGAAGTTATTTTGCAAACATTGCAAATCCTGCTACATTGCAGTCCTTTATTATCATTGCCAAAGTCTTTTAATGTATATTGATTGCTCCCGTCTTTAACCTTGTAGTAAACTTCATTGTTGAAATAATGCTCTGTGGTTGACTTGTTGTTTTTAGACCAAAATCTGAGTACAAGGGCGGTCCAACCCAGGTACAAAGAGGAGTCTCCCCTAAGGGTTCCGTGGGAGTGCCACGCGGGCTTGTCAGTCCCGAAGATAAGACCAGTAATGGAGGCGCCAAAATACGACTCCTCTTGACTATTTTGGCTTTTATAACCCCATCATTACTGGACCCCATTTTTAGTAAGAGGATGGGGCCTCTTAGATGAGTGAGGAAGTGGACCAGGGATTACGTCCCAATCCCGTAAAAACCTGAAAGAAGCAAAAAAAGGGGGAAAATGGGGCAATGGTTTAACCCAAACAGGGAGCAAATCAATATTAAAATTAAAGGACTGATCTGATTTAGATGATCATGTGTATTACTGTAGCCAAGTACAGTATACAAGTCAGCAAACTTTTTAGGATTTTTTTGGAACATTTTATTTCATCTATAACAATGTCCGAGGTAGGTGTCTTGTTTCCGTAAAGTTAATACATACACAATCTATCTAAAACTTAATTACTTTTGTTTAGAGGCCAGGTTTCGAGACCGAAAACGTCAGCCAGGAATTACGTATCGCAGAAAATCAGGAGCATATTAACCGCCGTGTCCTCTCCGAATATATTCGTGTCATCAACTGTCCTAATGTGGATAGACTATCAATGAAGGAGTTAGTAAACTTCTTTTTGGAAAGTGTAGTGAAGTAAGTTTGATTGTTATATTAAAATTAGTAAATGAACTATGAAGTAACAGTTAGATAAATAGTAGGATTTTTAGGTATCAGAATCCCAAAGACCCTATGCCTCTAATGTGGCCAACGACGGCCGGAAGAAACCACGACTTGTACTGCTTCAGGGTGAGGAAGTATTGTTTGCTGTATAGTAGGCAACTTAAAAACCAATGTATATTATGATATATTTTAACATGAAGGGAATTTAGGCCAAAATGAGCTATTCTTTCTGGGAATTTTTTACAAGTGAGGGACGCAGGCGACTCTTGGACTATAACAAACAAAATAAATGCCAAATAAGAGTGATTAGAGATCAAACTCTATCCTTAACGGACGTGGAAAATCTAAGGTGAGTCTATAGATATTAAGACAAAATAACTATTACAAAATTGAAAACTTTTTAGTCTTTACCTACGTGTTAAAATTAGGAACTATTGCAATGATAAGCAATTACCCATTCCTGACATCGCTGTCAAAAACGGCTATATCACCGTCGGAGACCTACTGAGAAACGGAAAGGTTTGTGTACTCAAGTTAATTTAAAAAAAGCAATATAATATAAGGATATGTTTTTTTAGAGATACCGTTCAACTGAACTCGCTGTCTTACTAGGATGGGACTATTCAGATTGGCATGGAGCGGCCATTAGTAAGTTGTTGTCGAACACAGAACGTAAAAATATGTCGGTAAGTTACTAGTCACCTAATAAAATTATATATGGAGTACTAACCTTCTCAGGATGGCAAGATCACTTGGGCTTCTTTGGACATTGAAAGCTTACTCCCGCCCAGGTCCAAAGTTTCTGTAACGGCAACAGTTGAGAACGTAAGTGACTAAATGTAATATTAGATCTCGGTAACAAATCAACACATTTACAATTCAGGGAGACGAGTCGGACGTACCACAAGCAGGTTCCAATGCAACAGGAACAAGGAAAAGATCAAGCCCTAGCACTCAAGAAAAGCACAATGTCGAAGTTAAAAAGAGCAAAAACTGAGTCAGTAGCCTGAGTTGCAAAAACTCTATGTTATTAACATATTGATTTTCATGTTATTGTTACCTAATAAAGTTTTAGCGTATTAATAAAGTTTAAGTATAATATTAAAAGGGTTGCACCCTTCAAAGTACATCAATCGATTAATTATTGCAATAGGATGTAAATGAATTAAGAACTGAAAATGAAGAGGCGTAAACTAGACGCTGACCACTGGTCACAAATCACCACTGGTGACTGAGGAGTTTCCTCAAAAGAGAGTATGATAAAACAAAGTGAGTTGTTAGTAGAAGCCCGGCATTCGGTGCTGAGTCAATGTGCGACACCGGGTTACCCTCACGTGTCACACATTCTCAGTACAAACAAATGCAAGGAATATCTTATTAGGGATTAGAAAGGTTCGTTTCGCCACTGATTCAGACGAACCTTTGTTTAGTGCTCCTCCCGTGGCTCTTCAGTGAATGGGAGGAGCACTAACAGATGGGTAAGTTAAGGGTTAATACTACATAAGTAGAAAGGGTAACTAAAACGAAAAAAGGTTAGAAACTATCCTACAAGACTAAAATCTTAGGCCACCGATTCGAATAAATTACGTTTGATAGTCAGTGGGCCCACCCTGCACGAAGGTTGGCCTTGGAGCACGTTATCACCCGACCGTCACGTGGAGGTAGAGTGACAACATGCTTCCCAAGGTTAATAAACTCAGTATTTTAAAAAAGTCAGAATATTAGCTTCCACAAATTTGTTTAATGAATCTAATTAGTTTGTCTTTATCATCATTAAACCCATATTTATAGTATATTTGCTTATTTCTATATAGGCATTTTATTATATTAACTGTAATAAACTCTGAAGAGTATTCATTATGTAGTAGTATATTCTTAAGCTCAGTGAGTTTTTTTATAAAATTGTCAAATGTAGAGCATACCTTGGCAATTCTAAGAGTTTCCGTTAAAATGGCTATGTAATAGCTTTTTCTGAGGGACTAGTCGTTCCCTTCACGGACTATGAAATCTCGTTAGTTTGCAATAATGTTCACCAGAGAATGGTCTCAGGCGTCTGAACCGCGGTAATGAATCCTACAACGAGAATCTCCACCCTTCAATCAGTAGAAAAAACCCGGGGCGCTGATCACAAAAATAAGACTCGTTTTTAACATTTCGGCCGATTACAGGATACACGTCGTGAACGTGAGCAGCATTATGATGTGAGAGCGCGGCGGCCGATCGTAGCCAATCAGGGCAACGACTGAAAACACGCTAGCCAATCAGGCAACCGGCCGTATGCCCTCTCTGACTGGCACGTCCATTCTATGACGGCCGATTGGCTGGCGCGTTCTCGCCTCCAAACGCTGTCCATCTTCGCGACTATTACCGATTACAGTTCGTGTGCACATGCTGACAGTTCCATACTTCGAGGGGCCCTTGTAACTTGGTTTTAGGGACCCAGAAAGCACTCATGGTCAGACTTTTAAACTATGTAGAGGGTTTATATACTCATAACCGTATTCATTTTCATCGCTGAGCTCGTTTCCTGCAGAGTAAATTAACTGTAATTAACGGAAAAATCAACCGCGAGGAATGATCCAAATGAGTAGAATATAAAAATAAAGATAATAAAAATAAAGATAAAAAACGGCGCTAATCAATTCTTGTTCGGAACACTCCACGCACTCTATTTTCCTTAAGCGGTGTTTTGTGGAGGCAATTTAAATGCATGATTGGTCTATGCAATGTAATGTCATAACGAAGGATAAACAACGGCGTTATGTAATCCTTTTTGAGAGGCGCCCTGCATTCTACTTCTATGGGATATCCTGGGGGCGATTTGAACGCGTATTGACCACACAATGACTTGCGGTGGCCATTGTGGCCAGGCGATCAACAAGTGAGAGCCAACAAATTTTCCGTAAGATGGAATAAAAGATAAAGAAAAAAACTTCAACGGTCATTTTGTAATCAACGGTACTTATTGTTATAGCCCATTACACGAATTGATTCTCGTAATCCCATTTTAAAGTACATTTAGCGCTTTTTAGTGTTCTCGGATACTTGTAGCTTACGCAGTCAAAGAAGGGATTTGTTCCATAGAGGTTTCCCTACATTTTCCATCGATTTTACAAATGCTGAAACATAATGTTAGTCATGCAAAAGCGACGTAGAATGCCATCTGAGTCCATTCGGACAGCTCTGATCGTTTAACGAACAGAGTCCGTTGTGTATTTAGGACTGCTCCATCTTACCTTTGCTGCCATGTAGGAAATAGCTTAGCAGATGCAGCTGCTAGTGACTGCTAACGGCCTTACAATTAGATCTCGTCTATCAGAATGTGGAGTGCGTCCTTTCAAAGGTGGGAATACTATTAGTAAGCAAAAATCAAGTGGATGGGGATAAAGATGATGTACGGTATTACCCAATTCACTTTTGGATGCGCCACGCATCCTACTTCAAGTGGGTAGGGATAAGATGATGAACGGTGTTACCCAATCCACTTTTGGATGCGCCACGCATTCTACTGCTACGAGATGTCGTGGAGGCGATTTGAATGCGTATTTGGCCATACAATGACTTGCGGTGGCCATTGTGGCCAGTCGATGAGCAAGTCAGAGCTTTACCGTTCTCTAACACCTCTGGTACCAATTCACCGACTCTAGAGGGATAGAAGGCCATGTTGGCCTGGGTGGAAAATTCGAATCAACAACCTGGTGTCGGGTGCACGCGAAATACAATAACAAAGGCTTACAATCTCAAGAACAGCTACTTGCTGTTGCAGAACGAATTGAGCATCAACTTTTTCAAAAACTGGCCAAAACAAGCCATTGTAGGGATCAAGCACCATGAAGAATGGTTTCTCAGAAGTACAGTGCATGGCTGCGGGCGCAAAACAAAATAGAAATTGACAGACACCGGCCGATCTTTTGTCTTTGCTATGCTATCCTTTATGCTTCCGGGGATTTTTCGAAGTGAGCGAGATACAGTAAATTGTCTTCTAATGAGCACCCACAGTTAGAAACAATTAGGGGAGCGAGAGTGCAGTAATATTCTAATGAAATTTGCTGTCTTTGCACATCGTTCGCAGTCCTAATATAGCTCGCATTGCTCTTTGACCAAAATATAATCCATTTCAAATTGTAGTAACATCAGTAAAACGCAATAGCAACAGTGCGTTGTAGTCTAGCAATACGTCATGAAATTATTACTTCTAATTTTAAAGCTCGAGCATTTTGACGAAAGAAAACTTCCGCTTCGAGTAATTGAGTGGGCCATACAAAGGAAAAAGGATAAAGGTCAGCGTTAACCATCCGTTGGGATGGCGCATCTACCAATCACCGATGCCAGCGATGGAAAATTGGGAGGAAACCCGAACCAGGAACATAGAATCGGGTGCGCGGGACATTCTGAACCTACCCGACTATGCTGACGCGCCTATAGGCCCAACAATGGTCCAAATTCCCTAAGCCGACACTTCGAATTACAATGGGTGACCTGTACGACAAGCTTACCCCAGTGATTCTTTAAACACTCTAAAAAGTCCACTATTTCTTCTTTGCTAAAGGCGCAGTCTGAAAGCGCACCGGGTGACGAGCGCATACGATTCGTACCCTTAATTCGGACTTCCCGCCCAAGCCAACCAAACCTTCCTTCCCTCCTTGGTCGGTGAATTGGAACAGCCTTGTCTGGAAAGGATAAAACACGGGCTTGACCGCCGATTGGCCACCGCAAGTCATTGTGTAGGTCAAATTCAATATGCTTTTACTATATGCAGTACTTAGAAGTAGAATGCGTAGCAGATCGTGCAGATATTAGGTTGGTGCATAATTTTTGTTCACCTTTGGGTTTATTCGGAATTTCATGAGGACACACTTGAGCCCGTCACGACTACCGAATGAACCGCACCGTCAGTGAATCGGAAGAATTTTTTAATGGAAGCATTGGAAGCTGCTAGGCTCAATTTCAACATCTATGCAGAACAGTTCCAGAAACGGCCGAAACACCTTGAAGTCACCCTCCTCCACGACAACGGAGAACGCTTCAGGCGAAGTTAACTCGCGATTTCCTAGAAGAGTAGATTGGCCAGACGAGAGCGCCACATCCACCGTACAGTCCCGACATGACGCCGTCAGGCAACCACCTCTTCGGAGCCCTCAAGCAGTATCTACGCGAAAAAAAAACGGTAATTACGACCAAAAATGAGGTTTTCCTCTTTTTTGACTCTCATCCTCGTTCTTTCTAGAACAAGGACATTGAAACCTAGCCTATGAAATGGCTTACTACTGTTGACACTAACGATGATTAGGTTGTTGATGAATGATTTGTTTTGTAAAAAGAAAGTAAAACCTAAATAAATTAGTTAATTTGGTAGAAAATTAGCAAAATTATATATAAATATATAAACTATATATACATTAAATTATAGAACGTTAAACTAAGAACTGAACATAGAATATAGAATTAAA
Organism: Heligmosomoides polygyrus polygyrus; assembly: GCA_947396885.1. NCBI lineage: Eukaryota > Metazoa > Nematoda > Chromadorea > Rhabditida > Heligmosomidae > Heligmosomoides > Heligmosomoides polygyrus. The sequence continues at coordinate 14,033,742 of OX377204.1, forward strand.
GTTTTTTAAACAGGCTACGTCTAAACAGATTAAAATTTATATCTGGATTGAAAATATTTGTCGATCGAAAAGTCTTGCAACACTAGCACAACAATATTCAATTTTGTCCCTATTTACCAAAAAAATCAGTCCACATATACTCCATATCTAATTCCAAGGTCCTGCTCCATCTTTCAGGCAGCCTTTCAATCCCTTTTCGCCAGAACTCCGAGGGCTGTGAGGAAAAGAATTCAGAAACCTCCAATTTCAGTTGACGTCGATCGTCGAACTCTCTACCTCGAAGATGCTCCTTCAGAGCTCTGACCAGGTGGTAGTCAAAAGGAGCGAGGTCTGTACAGTACGGTGGATGGGACAGAACTTCCCAGCCTAACTCTGGATTTTCTCGCGACTCACTTTTGCGGGACATAAGGACGCGCGTTGTCGCGCAACAGGTAGCCATTTTCCCGTTATGGACGTTTTTGGCGCATGGCGTCGACCAAGCTCTGGAGCTGGGTAGCGTAGACAGATGCTGCGACTGTGGTCTCACTGTCCAGAAACTCCCAGTAAAGCATGCCTCCTGAGTCCAACAGAGCGGCGTTCGAAACGAGGTCGATCTTCGAGAGAGATATCTCCAGCCTTGAAGCGCTGATACCAACAGGCCACTGTGTATTCCACAGACTTCCTGAATGACTTCCTCATTGAATGCAGCGCAGATGTTGGAGGCTGCAGTCCTTGTGGAATGTCCCTGCAGAAATTCGAAGTAGACAATAGTTCGGAGGATGCTGTTGGTTATCGTTGACATTGTTACTGTATTCCTACTCGACGAGGCCTTATATAGTATGCTTAAGGAAGCTTCGAGAATGTACTGTGACGTCACCACAAAAGATCAATACTGTAAGAGCTTTAACAAATTTAACAGACAGTAGCGTAAGTGTTGTAAGATTTTTTGATCAACCCAATAGTAATCTGCACATTCAGAACCGTTGTATCACCTTTTCTTCACTAATGAGCCACCGAGAAGGTGTGTGTTATAACGACAAAGTGTTGCTCGGAGGTGGCTGGCGAAGTGAACCACTTTGAGGAAGGAAAGTGCGTAATTTTATGCTTTTCCCTTTAACTTTTCTTTAATAAAATGGTGCTCTTTTATAGATAAAAGTGCATCAACCTAAGAGATTGGCTAACGCCGACGTTTATATTAGTTTATCTTTTAGCGCATAGTAGTTATCATAGTAGTTTATCTTTTAGCGCGTGTAGCGCAGTCGGAGGAGGCGCCGACTCTCGTGTGCACCCGATACCAGGTTCGTAGTTCGGATTTCCCGCCCAGGCCAACCAAGCCTTCCATCCCTCCGGGGTCGGTGAATTGGTACCAGACTTGCCTGGGAAGGATAGAGCGCTGACTTGTTCATCGACTGGCCACCGCAAGTCATTGTATAGCTAAATACGCATTCAAATCGTAGTAGAAGTAGAATGCGTGGCGCATCCCAAAAGGGATTGAATAACGCCGTCCTTTTCCTTTATCCTTTATCTTTTATCTGTGATAAAGTGTTTCATTGTATGGCCTTTGGCCTCTCCACGCATTACTGAGATAGTTCGAGTTCAATTCTTGTTGGTATTTCAAGTGCACTCCGGAAACGAAATTCGATATTCACGTTGCACCTGCGATTCATTTTGCTCTCTGCTGTCCAGCGGGTAAGAGGTACCCGACGAGAACGGCTCTATAATCGCCGAGAGGTGAGGGTTATTGGTTATGTTTATGACATTAGACGCCTTCCCTTTCCTCACGCAATAGACGAGATCCCAGCAATTTGTGACACAAATTCCACAGAAGTACTAACTGATCCCGCAATAAAAGAGTTGATTGCTATTCATATCCAATGCACATGAGAGTGACCTAATTCTATGGAGTAAAAAATAATAATTACTAGAGACGAATTGGAAATTAAAAATTTAGAAAATTTAAAATTTTAGAAAGCATTAAAAATTTAGAAATTTAGAAACTTTAGAAAATTTAGAAATTATTAAACCAGGCTCAATGACTCAAAAACAACTGCAATAAAGTAAAAAAGATGTCGTGGAGGCGATCTGAATGCGTATTTGGCCTATGGAATGATTTTCAATGGCCAGTTAAAGGACACGTTAGTGTTCTGTACTATTATACTAAGGCTCATACCAATTCATCGACCGCAGAAGGATGGAAGGCTTGGTTGACCCGTAAATCTAAAATCGAATAAGCCCCATTTTTCGTTATTCAAGCAATCGAATAGTCGACTAATTTGCACTGATCAGATTCTGTACTTGAAGATTTAAAGTTTATTCGATATAAGAGATAAAAGGGTAATGGACGGCGTTATTTAATTATTTTTAGGACGCGCCACGCATTCTACTTCTACGGGATGTCGTGGGGGTGATTTGAATGCGTATTTGGCCATACAATGATATGCCGTGGCCAGACGATGAACAAGTCAGCGCTTTGTCCTTTTCAGACAAGTGTGGTACCAATTCACTGACCTCGGAGGGATGGAAGGATGGGTTGCCTGGGCGGGAAATCCGAGCCAGGAACCTATGTAGGATGCACGCGACAGCCGGCACCTCCTCCGACTGCGCTACACGCGCCCAACAAAACAGTACGGAGAAAGAAATAAAAAGAAAACCTCGTGTTTCAACTTAAAACTTTTTTAAAACAGAAATTGAGTGTCATGTAAGAGGTTTTTCACAAAGAGAGTATAATACTGATAACATTTGTATCGCGTTGTATGCATGATCTATCTAGAGTATGGCGTTAGGGAAGCGTTACTTCGTTTTGAACGCGGTACCGGTTTTTTTTGTGAAAATAACGAGGAAATAATGTCTCAGTTAGCGGCAAGCAGCCAATAAGCTTTGAATAAGAAGGAATCTAAAAGAAGAAAAAACTCAACGGCTATTTGGTAATCAAGTCTACTTGGAGCCCTTTACACGAATGGATTTTCATAATCCCATTTCAAAGTTACTTTTAGCGTTTTTTAGTGTTCTGGGATACTTGTAGCTCACGCAGTCAAAGAAGAGCTTTGTTCCATTGAGGTTTCTCCTACATTTTCCATCGATTTTACAAAGCTCTCAAACATAATCTTCGTAATGCAAGAGCGACGAAGAATGTCATGTCATTCGGACAGCTCTGATCGCTTAACGAACAGAATTCGTAGTGTACTTAGGACTGCTCCATCTTACATATGCTGCCATGTAGGAAATATCTTAGAATATGTAGCTGCTAGTGATTGCTAAGGACTTTACAATTAGACGTCGTCCATTAGAATGTGGAGTGGTCCTTTTAAAGGTAGGAAATGCTGCTAGTAAGCCATAACCAAGTGGATAAGGATAAGGGATAAAGGACGACGTTAGCCAATTTACTTTGGGACGCGCCACGCATTCTACTTCTAAGGGAGGTCGTAGAGGCAATTTGAGTGCGTATTTGGCCAGGAAATGACTTGCGGTGGCTAGCCGATGAGCAATTCAGCGTGTTATCCTTTCCGGGCAAGTCTGGTACCAATTCACCGACTCCAGAGGGATGGAATGGTTGGCCTGGGCGGGAAATCCGAACCAGAAGCCTGCTATCGGGTGCACGCGACAGTCGGCACCTCCTCCGACAGCGCTACAGGCGCTCATACAAGTGGCTCTAAATTAAAACAAATTATCTCCTTCTTGGGATCTATTACATAGGTCAATGTCCTCAGGCAGAATCCAGGTGCCAAGTATTTCGTTTAGGAAGTGAAAAAGAGCGATAAATAAGGTCAGTGTAGAAGGAACTATTATTTCAAAAACGAAGGGTCCCATAGAGAAGAGTTAGGCAGGCGATCTGGCTCCCAATTAATCACCAGATTTTTTTAAAAGTAGAATTCGAAGGGTCCTCTCACGTTGATTAACTTTGAATGCAGAAACATATGGGACCTTCATGGGCTACTCGCCAACAGCTCCTTAAATTAAGAAAAAAGCTTTCCAATTTAATTCAAGTTTCTCGATTTAATTCGTTAAAAAATTAAATAAGCATTATTTCAGAATGGTTAAAAAGTTCTAATCATTTTCTTCTATAGTTGTTGCAGACACCTAAAATTTTTCCTCGAAAGCGAGCTAGGCGCAAGTTTGAATTGAGGTCACATCCTCTTTATCCTTCTGCGTGTCAAGAAAATTTCTCCAAAAAATTTACCAATAAATTATACCTTGATCTATGGCTGCACAGCTGTTGTGGACATCTATGTTTCCAGGGGTTAGGCAAAGCAGCCAGAGAAGTACAGAATGGACTCCTTTTTCAAGACTTGCGCCTCGAATTCACAAAAAAAAAAGTTTGCGCTTATGGAGCACAGCTGCGGCAGAGATAATCTCGAAACCACCAGCGGTCAACTGCGGGTGAAATTTAGGTGAAGTGACAAAATGGACCCTCGTCTTTTGAAATTCACAGATAGGTAACAGGATTTTCTCCCACTGACGACCGACTTTCCTCCAGTAGTTCAACAGAAATTGAAACGAGCATTTCCTCATTTGCCTTTAGCGTAGCTTGTACAAAGTGACGTTTTTTTACACGAATACACATACGAAATGCGTCACACTCGCAGCAACAACTAGTGGGGTGTTCATAGTTCTCCGAAAATTGAAGGATAGATGTACTGCATTTCTCTAGTAGTTCGGCGAAATTTCAATGTCGGGAGTTAGAAACGTGTTCTTCGAAAAGTTTCAGCACATTTCGAACTCCTGTCCAATGTGGCTAGTTCCGCTGAAGGGGAAACTCCGTTCACCAACCAGTGAAATTTCACTGACGAACTACTGGTGTCCGCTTGATCGCTGCTAGCGTCTGAGATCACCCGCAACCACCCGGAGTTGACCGCTAGGAGTTCCAGAGTTATGCTTGTTACAGCTGTGCTCCCTCATGACACTGACACATAACGATCAAGAATTTTTAAATCTATGGATTCTAATGCGAAAAACTGTTTTTCCCGTGTCTTGTCGCTAATCGAGATGAAAAAATTTAATAAAGAAAACTGAAAGGCGACAAACCCATGACAACACACTTTTGCGGATTCCTATTAGGAATGGCACCCCTCTTCTGTCCACCCCTCCCCATTAGGATAGGTTCAACTCTCATATTCGAGCTGTAGCGGCCGGTGCAACTTACCAAGTAACAGTAACCTCGTCAAGGTATATCCATCAGTATTAAGCTCATCCATCGTGGTGGCCACGGCTGCATTGCCGTCGACGCCTGGAGTCTGAAAAAGAGCAGGGGTTCCTTCCTAGCAGTCCAGTGTCGCTACAAGCAGAACTCACCTTCGCCCTGGCGGTGGCTCCGTTACCATTCTGGGCGGTTCGCGGCCGAGCTTCGGCCTTGGGTGCCGGTGTGATGTTCTCGACCTGAGAAGAGGACCCACACCCCATTCCTCAGGGGAGCAGGATCTTGAGGAGACTCTGCCTCCGTTCCAGTGGAAAATTGCTAAAACGCCTGGAGATGTTCACTAGAAGAAGAGGAAGCTGATGGTGCTTGAGGAGAGATCAAAAAAACGACCACTGGCAACAATTCAGAAGGATGTGGACTACAAACGCTGAGAAGGTAGTCTAGAACGCATGCACGGCTTACAATAACAATGACTGATACGGATATTCTGGATATAAGCGACAGACACCGAAGTGGAATCGATTTCAATTACCGCCAAGACGGCGTTGGAAGGACGGCGGGCGCAGTGTGAGAGGCGGGAGAAAGCGCGGCTTCGACGACGGCTACGGCAGCGACGACAGCGACGGACACCACGACGACAACGACGGCGACGTGAGCGGGAGCAGGTGCGCACGCGTGGCTACAAATGACGTCGTTCCCGTGGGAGGTGGAGTCGTTCGTCTCATTTAGCTTCCCGGGAGTTCAGCTAGATTCCATGGAAGGTGACTTTGGGTCCATTACGTAGCACTCCTTCGGCCAGAACCACGGTTTAGTCGAGACTCATTCCATGAAGGTGAGCTTCTCACTTCCTTAGAAGGCCGTGCTCTGTCGATAGCAGACTTTAATTGACTTCTCGGTAAGCTAACCAATGTACTTACTTTAGAAGTGTATTACCTTGCACTCTGCTTTTCCTAGGATTTTCAAAGCTAAAAATTCGAATCAAATCTTCGTCTCCAACCTAAGGTGTTCTTTTCCAACAAACATGAAATCCCAGCATGTCATTAATCGCGTTAACGATCCTTCATTTGTCAGCAATATCGTGAGGACAGGACACGTGGTAGCTCAGCCGGGAGAGGCGCCATTTGGGTTCCTGGTTCGGATTTTCACCCAGGCCAACTAGGCTTTCGAGGGCGACATCTCGACACGAAAAGCCTTAGGAGCATTCTGGATTTTTACAAGAAACTCAGGAATGAACAGCCACAATGGGTGTTTAGCCGTAGAGTTCTTGCCGTATTTGTCCAAACGTGAACAGTAGAGTGACCCAGAGCGACCCAGAGGGCGATGTCCGCTCAGTGTGGTTCGTTTATTTGCCCTTACTAGTCTTCAAACGCAGGGCGATCATCAGCCCGTAGTGATGGAGCTAAGTGAGTTCGTCTCTTTCATTTGGTTATTCCGGCTGGTTGTGAATGTGGGTCGCAAATGCTAGAGTAGTTGAGGTGTCGTGACGTTCGCCACACTCCATCACGACTCTTCCAGGGCACACACCCTGGGAGGCGCTCTGGTCCCGACGCGGAGGGCATACGGTCGCACGCATGCGCCGCGACGCACTATAAACGCCTTCTCGCGCGCGCCCGGCAGTCTTCGGCTTCGTCGTCGCGCCGAGCGGTCGGTCCCCTCTCCGCTCCGGTACTCCATCGTCAGCGCAGTGTCCACTCCATCAGGACATGGACTTGACCGGCCGCGCAGGACTCCAGGACGACCAGGACAGGACAATCAGAGGTAACCGCAGAGACCGACCGACTCACCGCCTTCGTGAGCGCAGGCTTCACGATAGGAGCCAGGGAGGATCTGCTGGTTGCGCTTGGGGCTGACCCGTAGGTAGGGTGGCAAGGCTCAGCCTTAACTCGTAGGCAGTTGTGTTTCTCCATTGGTATACATATTGCATGTGTATTGGGTTGCTATGAAGTATGTTATCCATTCCGCATTGTCATGTGAGTCGGGAGTGGGAAAAGGTTTATTCTGAGCGCAGTGGTAAATACTGCAGGAAGTCGGCTGGTTCAATTGTATCACGTGAGTGATGTGAAGATGGGCGAGGACCGCCGAGGGCCAGCGCAGGTGCAGTCTGCGGGAAGGTCCTAAATAACATCTGCATTGGTATGAGGTGCGCTAAGTCGGACAACCCTAACGTGGCAGGTAATGTAAGAGCTAGTGCGCATGGGTAAGACCTCGACTCCGGTTGTGCCTCACACGTGGCTTCGGGTTGAGGGCCGCACGAGTTCTACCACCTGTGCAGCGGACTCACCCGGGGCCGGCTGCGTGGTGGGGTAATTGAGTAGCCTAAACACGCGTTCAGTCTGTCTCATCGAGATCCTGTAATAGTTGAATGCATGGCGCATCCCAAAAGAGATTGACTAACACCATCCTTTACCATGCCTCTCTCTATCTGAGTAAGATGCTAGAGTTAACTGCTAGACAGCATACAACACTAATCCAGATAGAAGATTTATGCGATCTATGCAGTTAGTATGATAAATGACATCTACAGCTCCTCGTTCAGCTGCTGCAGCGACATTCGACACGCGACGTTCTTTGGATGACATTTTCTCGACGGGAACTTCCAACCGACGTTTTTAGCTCTGAAAGTGAACAGCGAGTTTCAGAAAATATCAATCGGGCTATTTCTCACAAATTTATATGGCTCCTTAGGAGCAAATCAGGACCACTGCAAAACTCCGGGCTATTCCCACATTCGCAGATTCCGTTATTCAAAGCGGACGGATGTTAAAGAACTCAAGCGGAAGCCGAGGCTGAACAATACCTACACAATGCATGTAATGCATTGTATGGAGTATCGATATCATTTTTTGTTGCTAAACTAGAACACACTTTTTCACTTTCAAAAGGTACATAGATACAATATCTTAAAGTAGGACACTTTCCAAATCAAATAGAACACTCCTTTGAGCAAGCTCAACGCCTTTCTAAATAAGCTGGTCAGCTTCCAATTTATGACGAATGTCCTTCTCGGGCCAGATTCATCAACCAATTACCGCCCTCTAACGGTGAAAATACCGCCAAACCCTGATATGACGTTCATGGGCATCAGGTTTGGCGGTATTTTCACCATTATAGGGCGGTAAGCGGTTGATGAATCTTGCCCTAGTTGTTCTTTCGAGCCTTGCCACGAGCAATTACCGAAATTGGCAGTCGATTACTGTAAAAGCCCGAAGACATGGCACAGACGTCATCTACTGTCCTATATAATAACTGGTTTAATTAATACTTTAATTACTACGACAATGTCAAAGCAGTTTTTGTCTAAGAAAAATTCAGTAAGACTTTCTTTCAATTCCTTTAAACTCGATTGCCCTAACAATTGAACATACTGAAATTAAAATAAAATTTTACCTTGAACTTGACATTTTATTGAATATTCGTTTTAAAGAAAAACAGTAGCTTAAAGTTTATTTTGAAGTGAAGGAAGGAGCAACACTTAGTGTATTAAAAAGGATAGCGCCATTCACTCGTCTCATTACTGGTGAATTTGATTTAAGTCATAGTGTATGCACATGGATACCCATTAGTTTAAGTGTGAAATGAAGATATGAGATTATTTCGCATTGTTTTTGTTGTACGTTAATAATTGCGTAACTCCACGAAAATAAATTCTTTTCCATCAAATAAACAGAAACAGTGGCGTCCAGGATGGGCGCTTGACAAATCTCTTCTCTTACTTACTTTGATACTTTGATGGTCCTTTTGTCGGCTGGAGGTCTTCTCAGCGGGGACCACAACTCTTCCAGACCGCTCGATGTCTGGCTGCTTGCATCCAGTGAGGCAGACTCCGCTCTCTGAAAGATCTCGAGAATGAGTCTGCCCATCGCGTTGGCGGTCGTCCCAGTGGTCTCTTATGGTCTCTCGGGAGCCATTCTGTGACACGGAGACTCCATCTATCGTCCTTTCGTCGAAGCAAGTGTCCGGCCCAGCGATATTTGGACTTCTTCATGTACTGCAGCGGGTCTGCTAATTGCGACTTCTCCCGTAGCTCCGAGCTTCGTAAGCCTTCTTGCCATTGCTGATGAAGGCTTGTCCTTAGAAGACATCTCTCCAGTGCACGATGCGTAGTTTGCATCGCTCTGGCGATTGTCTTGTTGTCGGGCCAGGTTTCCGTCGCGTAACACATCGCAGGCAGTACAGAGGCGTTGAATATCGAGGCCCTGAGGCCGGGATCCTTGACCTGATCGGTGACTTCGCGAATCGAACTGAAGGCTGCCCATGCTGCGCGTCTCCTGCGGGCGATTTCAGGAGCGAGGTCGTTATCCATGTTCAGCTCTCTTCCCAGATAGACGTAGGAGTCGACCTGTTGCAGAGCGACTCCATTTAACCTTACGAGTCCCGTGTCACACCACTGGTTGACCATAAATTGTGTTTTGGACATATTCATGTCCAATCCAATCTTCATACCTGCCACATTGAGCTCGTTCAGCATTTCCTCGACTTCTGCCGTGCTGGTAGAGATGAGAACAATATCGTCGGCGAAGCGAAGGTTGCTGATCCGTCTACCGTCGACAAGGTAGCCTTTATCGTACCAGTTCAAGTCTTTCATGGCATCCTGGAGTGCCGCTGTGAATAGCTTAGGAGAAATCGTGTCTCCCTGCCGTACTCCTTTCCCGATTGAAATCTTAAGCTTTCGATCGAACAGCTGGATGGTAGCCGATGTGTTCGAGAAGTATTCGTCGAGAAGTCGGATGTAGGGCGATGGTATACCAGCGTGCACAAGTGCGTTCAAAACGGCGTTGATTTCCACAGAGTCGAACGCTTTCCGGTAATCCACGAAGACAAGGACAAGTGGGAGGTGATATTCGCGGCTCCTCTCGATGAGCTGTGAGACAGTCTGAATATGGTCCATGCAGGAGAAATCCTTGCGAAACCCTGCTTGCTCCACTGGCTGATATTCATCCAAGCAACGCTCCATGCGGTTAAGCAGTATCTTGGTGAAGATCTTGTACACAACCGAGAGAAGACTGATGGGTCGATAGTTGTTGATATCCTCCTGCTGACCTTTTTTGAAGATTAAAACTGTTTTCGACTCCTTCCATGAGTCCGGAATCTTACCAAGTCGAAGGTAGTGGTTGAAGTGCTTGGCAAGAAGTGAGCAGAGGGCACTGCCACCCGCACGAAGGAGATCAGCAGAAATGCCGTCCGACCGGGAGCAGTGCCCGGCTTCATCCTTCTGATGGCATGAGCAACTTCTGATTCCAGAATGGGAGGCACTTCCTCAGCTGGTGGCATCAAGCATTTCGGGACAGTGATGGAAGAACGGAACAGATGTAGAATTCTTGAACGATGGCCTCCATCGCTCTTCGAGACGTTTGCGTTGTTCCATCCTTATCCACAAGGGCTGACATTATTGAATTCTGATCTCAGAGATCTCGTTTGCAGCGCTTTATGCTTGAACCTTTCCCAGCGGCTACTAACAGCTTCAACCTTCTGTAGGCTTGAATGGACTCCTTCACTGCAATTCGACAGGCCTTCGAGATGGTGACTTTTTCCAGATGGGAAGCATTAGGATCCAGTTTAACAGCTCTCCTTTGCTCCAAGAGTTTAATCACATGTGCGTTGAGTCTTGAAGCAGACGGTGATGTGGCTCCGCAAGAGCTGCTAGCACATTTCAACAGTCCTTTGGAGAGAAGGTCGCAGTCTTCCGATGGATCTTCAAGAAGATTCCAATCCTACGACTTTATTGCATAGTCCAACTCCTCAGACTTGAATGTGGGGATCCTCACCGGTGCCGGTTTATGAGTGTCACGCTTGAACATCCTCTTTTTGAGAGTCAGCTTCGCACGGACAAGACGGTGATCCGAGCCGGTGTCAAATGAAGGCAGCACGGAGACGTCGAACAGACTCCAGCGTCTGTTTGTAAGAACATGGTCGATCTCCGAACGTGTTTCTCCATTTGGGCTTTCCCAGGTCCATCGTCGGTTTGAAGGCTTCTTAAACATAGAATTTCCATGGTAGAGACGGCACGCGGATAGGAAGTCTATCAGGCGCTCTCCGTTTTCGTTCCTTGAGGAAGTTCCATGTGGTCCTAGCCTCCATTCGTCGTGATCATTCGTACCGACGATAGCGTTAAAGTCGCCAACGACAACCTTGTAGTAGCTCTTCTCGTCGTTGACAGTCCTTTCGAACAGCTTGTAGAATTCCTCCTTTTCTTCATCTGTGGCCGCAGATGTTGGAGCATATCCATTTATGATAGAGATGGTTCCTTGATCTTTGGTTTCCAGACGAAGAACAGCTACTCGCGAAATGATGATCTTGTAAGAGTCTACTAGGTGGTGAACTGTCGAATTGACAAGGAATCCAACTCCGCCAATATTCTTTCTGTCCACCTTTGCTCCGATAATGAGAAGCTCGTTGTGGTCGGTCCTTCTTATGGTTTCCGTTCCTTTCGTTTCCTGCAGGGCGATAACGTCGTATTTGATATTGCGGCTTCTGTAAAGCAGTGTCCGAAGATCCTGCTCAGATGCGATCGAACGACAGTTGTAAGTGCAGACGAATAGGCAGTTTCCGTGTCGTGGTGGGAGGGAGATCCGGTAGTCCGATTCCAATGACGTCCTGATAGTTTAACTCCGAGATTAGATGGCCCCTCGCCGGAGGTGGATGCAACCGACGTCGTAGAAGTACACCTCCGGTGCGCGGAGGACTGGGGCGCGGGTTTAGTTGTTTGAGCCATACCGGTGGTCTGGTTACTCATATGTTCCTGGCCAGGGATACAGGAGAGCCGCCCATACACGACAACCGTCGCGTACTGCGTGACCGTTTGTGCCGTTAGCCATCACAAAGTGATGTTCACCCCTTCACCGCGGTGAGGTGGCACATGAAGGGGCCACCTCACCGCGGTGAAGGGGTGAACATCACTCTTCTCTAAGGCTTAAAACCTGTTATTATTAATATTGCTATTTATTGATACTAATTTTAGATTAGGCCTTAATCAATTGTTTAATCTTTGATCCATTCTTTAAAAATATAAAATATATAGAATTTCAGACAGTCACAAATTCGAGCACACATATTTTGGGGGCGGCAAAAAAAACTTTGCAAAGAAGTCATATTAAATTTTTCATAAACAACAAATTTTTAAACCTTTCTGGAATCTATAAACTGGAAGACGCTCGTTTTAGTTTGAAAGATGATTCCAATAGCGAAAAGTTTGCTTATAAGAGTGCCCAATGTGTTCTAATGGTGTTTTGCTGCGATCAAAACCTTAGCGCCGACCGGAACTCGAACCCGCACCTCCTAATTGCAGGCAGAATACTTTACTCGTACAAGTGTCCAATTTGATGTGAAAATAGAATAATCCAAGAAGAATTCTGCCCGTAGCGGACCTCTCAGGCACGATCAAGTGTCCCTACTGAATCGTTCCTGTTTCCTAACACTTTGCGGAAGTAAAACAGAGTCCTTTAAAGGCAGCATCAGCTGCAATTAACTTCTCCGAAAGGAGCCTATGCCTCCTTGGTGTGATCGCGAGGGCTAATTTGTACCCCATTCCAGTGGACAATTAAGGCGGTCGTTTACGGAAGTCAAACACCAGAATTCCGCTGAATGAACGCGTGCTCCCTCGTTCGATCAGCCTAGACGGACCCGACTCACCAGGTGTTCTTGCAGATGATTTGGACTATGAGCTGCTTAACGTTTACGTTCACCATCTTATTCTTCCAATGTAGAATTGACCAACCTTAACGCTTGAGAATGCATGTGCCCGGGGCTCTTCACAATCCAGAAGTCGTCAACGGGTGTGTCGTCCTTTTCGATTGAAATCTGCTCCAGATGGAGATGAGTGGAATTTGCCACGGTAAGGATGGAGTAGCCGTAGTCGTTGATTCTAAACCAAATTGCTGCCTGCTTCGACGCAATGTGGTGTCAAGATGAACGTTTACAAAGAAGTGTGCAATGCATGGCGCAATCACAGGAATGAGTCGGACTGGTATGATTTCTGTCCATCCATTTTCCATTCTTCTTCTTGGACTTACCGTGCTGCACTGAACGGCCAAGGAGTATCGGAGAATTCGGCATAGGGTGTGTGGCATCCCTAGATAATCAAAAATATAATATTTTGTATCACGCTAAGCAAAGCGAAAAAATCTGATTCTGAGTCAAAAGGTCGACCAAATAATTCATTTGGATCGGGTACTGTAAACTTCATCTGCCTTACCAACCTTTTATAATAACGTTTATTTTTATCTATTGTTTATTGATTATTTATTTATTTTTTGTTTTTAATTCTATTTTTTATTGAAGATTTATTTTTAGAAGATTTTTCTGCACAAGGAGCTAAAGAAGGTCACCCCAAAAGGTTCAATCCCGAGTAAGTCCTATACAGCCTGTTATATATAGCAAATCGAGCTGGTAAACTCACTGCTGATCCGCTGATCACATAGACTGGCGCCTTCGGGTTGTTGTAGGCATCTGTCTGTAATGAAGTCCATCATGCATAATCTAATTCTGACGACAGTAGTCCGAAATAACTTCAATCAACAACTGCTTAATGATGCTTCATTGGACAATTACGTTACCTGTTCGACGATTAAAGCAGGAAGATCCAAAGAATTAGACAAAGTCACACAGATACTCTTACTAGGGTGACAAGAAGGTCTCTGATATGATTTTTGAAAAGTCTTCAACTCTCCATTATTGGTTGGTGTCCGTGATCTGGGAGAGCATAGCGCAGTCGGAGGAGGCGCCAGCTGTCGCGTGCACCAGATGCCAGGTTCCTGGTTCAGATTTCCAGGCAAACCAAGCCTTCCGTCGCATAGGAGTCTGTGAATTGGTAGCAGACTCGTTTGGGAAGGATAGAACGCTGACTTGTTCATCAACGGCCACTGAAGGTTACTGTACGGATCCCATGCAATGACCTGCATACATAATCAAATCGCTTCCGCGCCATCCCGTAGAAGTAGAATGCGTGACGCATCCCAAAACGTATTGAGTAACGATGTCCTTGATCCTGTATTATATTTTCCCTGTGATCTCCAATATGCAGAAGCCTGCGGATAGATCGCGAAACTTCTCCGTGGTAGCCATATTAGCCACGTTGTCTTCCATAGCTTTAGTCACGATGTCTATTCCACAAGGCTACTTTCAGGCCATCGCCTCCTGTGATTGACGTCGAGGCACTGAAGCGACGGCAACCGTTCGAAGCGTCAACAGCGTACTGGAGAGAATAACACTTACATCAGCACTGTTCAACCGCAAAAGAGGACAGGAGCTACAGTGACAAACATCTGCCGAGATACCCCAAAGCAGTGGAAGGCTGCGCCATTCTCGATGTTGTCAAAGAGGACCCAGTAGTTAGCACTCTCAGTTTTGCGAGACTCGGATGCACCCATTCTCCGTCGCCTTCAGGCCCTAGGCTGCTGAAAAGTGTTGTCTCGATTTATCCCCCATGTCTCGACCGATAGCATGTGGTCCACCAGGGTAGCCATTGGTCAGTCTCTCCTTCTGCACTCGCCCGAGAGGAGTTTCTTCTGGAAGACCTGATCACTGGAGATGGAAGTTGGGTCCTCTACGATCCCTACACGTATCGTGTCGTGAAGCTCTCTCTCGAAAAGAAGACCTGCCAACGTAGACCAAAATGGTACTTCACACCAGAAAGTGTCTGCCTTGCTGCTTCTTGGATTTGAGAGGAATGTTGCATGACGCGTTGCTCCCATAAGGACACACAACAAGCGGCAGCATTTACGGTGGTCAACTTCAGAAACTGCTTCGTTCGAGAAAAATGGTTAAGACCTACTTCTGTTCCCCTTCTTCACCAAAGCTAGGCCGCATGTAAATAGATAAAGAGACACATGAAAAATTGGGGAGCTGGCTGGTACACGGTTTCCCACGCACTCTGTTTCCCTGACAATACCCCGTCTGACTGGCCACCGTCAGGGTTTTGCGGTACCGTACCGCAATCCCGTACTTTTCCTTCCTATCGCGGTGGGACCTACGCCCCACTGTGGTGGAGCAGCGCTCGAAATGAGTTGTCGCGATGCCGCTTGCCACAGCGTGCCGCGAGTGCATCTGCAGTTCTCGGCGGCATCCTGCACCACTGGGGGAGTGGGGGGGGGGGGGGGGGGAATGTTCCGGATGCAGAGTAGGACTAGGGAACTCCACCTTTTTTGCACTTTATGGAGCAGTCTCTCTAGACAACGTCACAATACGCAGAATTGCGTACAGTAATAGAAGGTGCCGCAACGGGAGAGTCGCAGGGTTCATCGTGGCATGGCGGCGTGCCAGCTCTACCATTGTTATCGGCAGCATTCTGTCGACGTCAAGCACCACAAGGCTTTTTTACCACCCTGGGGCCGGATTCATCAACGACTTAAGAGATTTAACGGAGAATTTACAGCCAAAATTCCTAAAAAACGCGAATTAACGCGGCTTATCAACAGACGATATGGTGAAATGTTGGCGTTATCAGGAATTTGGGCTGTCATTTCTCCTTTAAATCTCTGTGAGTCGTTGATGAATCTGGTCCCTGATATCAGATTACCGCTGAGAAGTACGGCTACAGTAACTTAGTCATAAACTTTCGAGAATTGCCCCCGCTGAGAAACTCGGTCGACGCTTCACTGATGGCGGCAAGACGGGTGCCGCAAAACTGACTCCTGCCTATCACTTATGTCTTCTTCCTAAACGATTCATTGCGAAGAAAAAATTCAGCAAAATTGGTTGATGTTGGAAAGGCAGCCAGCGGACTTTTGGTCTCCCCAGCTCAGGGAGAAGGAAGTTGCTGCCCTGCATAATAGCAGGCACTCTGTAGTGACTAACGATGGTGATTATATCGTGTGAATTCCATTGTATGCTGAATAAAAAATAAAAATAAAAAGTGGAACAGTCCGAGACTTTGCTACCACCCTGATATTATCCAGCATACATAGACAGCGATGAGAATACTGCAGGGCGATGAAATTCGTCGTAAGTAAGTGTCTGCTGACTAACCGTATTCCAGTACTGCCTGTTGGCGATCGGATAGAATCTCTCGTAAGAGTGCTCGTGGCCCCAGAAACCCATGTCGACAGCGTACTGAAGGAACAGCGGCTCCAATCCCGGCATGTCCAACCAGCCGGTTCGAATCTGAACTCAGGACATTGTGTAAAGCAGACCTGTATCGAATCGCTCTGAGAACATGAACACCCTCAGTTTCTAGACCGATGATGGAAAGAGTTGCTATGCTAATTTTCTTCTGCCAACCCTGCTTTAGAAAAGTACTATCTCATCAGTCGGTCACATAGGGAGTGACTCATTCACTAGGTTACAAGAAAAGTTCTGTCAGTTTTCGAGGCTTAGATTCAAAACCCATAATTCGGCTCAGAAAGCAGCTCTGCACTCAATCCAAAGGTCTTTTTCTCGATTCATTTTCCCCAGTCCCCCTCAAAATTTTCAAATGCTCACCTCTTTTTCCTCATTCTTTTTTCCTTTTCCTATTCTACTCTTGCCTTTTAAGTGGCCAATTCAACGTTTTTATATAAATTTCTTTCCTTCTTGCAGCGTTTGATTTGGAATGGAATAAATTATAAGAAATTTAATAAATAAAATCGTTATCTCCAGAAGGAATTCTGGTGCCGTCCTTTGACGGATATGCTTGCATTCTGCAGAAAAAAAAATTGAAGAAAACCTAGATCTATCCTATTCGGGAGGAGGTAATCCTAAGAAGGCAGTTGTATTCGCACTATCCATTCTCACCTCTACCCTCGAAATGGCACAACAGCAGTTAATATCATATGGTAGGAGACGAAGATATCGAACAATTTCAAGGATGAGTTAAATTACCATGTGTTCCCTTCCGACTAGGATAAAGGATAAAAAGGATAAAGGACGGCGTTATTCAATCCCTTTTGGGAGGCGCTTCACATTCTACTTCTACGGGATGTCGCGGAGGCGGTATGAATGCGTATTGCAATGGGTTGCGGTGGTCAGCCGATGAACAAGTTAGCGCTTTATCCTTCCCAGACACGTCTGCTACCAATTCACCGACCACGGAGGGATGGAAGGCTTGGTTGGCCTGGGCGGAAAATCCGAACCAGGAACCTGGTATCGGGTGCACGCGACAGTCGGAGCCTCCTCCGACTGCGCTATACCCGCCCAGACTAGGACAGAAATAAAAAAAAAACTGTCGTCTACTGCGTTGTATAAAGCCGTCAGAATTTGAAGGAATACGTCCTGGTGCAAAAACTGCACCGTTTGAGACCTCAACCGCTCAAGAGACGGTTGGAGACTTCCAGAATTGGTAAAGTGAAGTGGGTGACACAGTTGTCAGAATGAAGCAGAAATTCTTGACTGGAGCCATCGTTCTTGTGCAGTTTAATGGTTGACCTTCATAGGAAGTATTTTTCACAGCTTTCAGATCTTTTTTCTTGTTGTTGAGATTTCTGGACGCAAATCGTGTTATTCAGCAAAGGAACTACAATGTACTCGAGAAGGTTAGATTTCTCCTGCTTTACAGCAAGATTTGTAACCTAACACAGGTTGGGTAAAGGCGCTCCTAAACATGTTTGTTGGTGAAGATTTCAACATAACTTCGCAATGCTCAAGATTTTTTCTAGAATGTTGCGAGAATTTCAACATAAGTGCTATATAAGGATACCATCCTGCTGTATCTGCATAGCATATCCTGCTCCGTGTTCCTTGCCTATTTCACTGTACGATGGAGGAGCTGTCCACCCATATTAGACGCGTACTCCTTTACGAGTTTGAATCTGGGCACTCCGCTGCAGGATGCCCATTGTCGGACGACAACGATAGCTTTGGATGAACTAAGGAGACTGGCGAGCAGTATCCATATGAAGGTGTACGTTATTTTGCTGCTGCTCTTGGCTGTTCTCGATCCACCGTGGACAATGGACTACGATCCCTTGGAATGGTTAAAAAGCTCGGTCAATGGCTCCCACACGAACTGACGACGACAACCAGCGAAGACGTCTGGACATATGCACTCAGCTGCTCTCCCGAAGTCGCACCTTCAACTGGCTGGACACCATCGTCACAAGAGACGAAAAATGGATCCTCTACGTCAACCAGGCTCGTAAACATGCGTGGTGCCAACGCGATGAAGTGCCGAAATCTTTCGTAAAGGGTGAAATTCATGCGAGGAAAGGCATGCTGAGCGTCTGGTGGCGAGTTTAGAGGATCTACCATTTCGAGCTGCTGCCTGACAAAACGGCTGTCACTAACGAGGTCTCGCTACCCAACTGCAGAGACTGGCCGACAGGATGCGCAAGGAACAGCCCAGGCTCGATAAAGTTCGCTTGCTGCACGATAACGCGCGCCCACACAACGCGAAGACGACTTCTCAGAAAATTCTGGAACTCGGATGGGAAGTTCTGCCGCATCCACCGTACAGTCCAGATCTGGCCCGTACAGCCCAGATTTGTTAACAGGGCAAGCGGTTTCATACTGTATAAAAGTCGTAGGCATAAAAATGATAAAGGACCGCGTTAATCAATCCTTTTTGGAACGCATCACGCATTCTACTTTTACAGGATATTATGGGGGCGATTTGAATATGGGGCGTATTTGGCCTTTGCAGCGAATTTCAATGACCAGCCGATGAACAAGTCAGCGCTTTATCCTTCCCAGACAAGTATGGTACCAATTCACCGACCCCGTAGCGATGGAAGGCTAGGTTGCCGTGGGCGGGAAATCCGAACCAGGGAACTGGTATCGGGTACACGCGACTGCCGGCACCTCTTCTGACTGCGTTCCACGCGTCCATAAGCAAAAAAGCCAACCAAATGAAAATTATATAAGGCTATGCTTAAACTTCCAATATCTTTTTGAATAGGTTTACAGTTAAAATTAGGTGAAGCAAAACGATGGCCCATGTTGAGAATGTGGACAGCGTTGAGATATGGGAGCGATCCAGCATAGCGATCATAACGAAACAGAGCACCGACCAAACACATTCCAGCCAATCAGGCTACCGACCACACAAATCCTTTCTGAATCGCGCTCTTATTCGATGCGGCCTGGTTAGTTGGCTCTTCTCATCTCAAAATGCCGCCTAACTTCGTTACCAGGGCCAAAAAGATTTATGTGGAAGTCGGTTTTCAGATCGAGGAATGTACACCTAGTTATGGAGAAGCAGTGATTTTCGTGTAGCTGTTGGCGTTGACCAAGATTTTTTCAGCTTTATTGTGACCCATGTTTCGAAACCTTCAACTCCTTCCAAGCCTGGAAAATTTGGGAGTGTTCATGATGCTGTTCTCCCAAGCACCACTTATTCTTTTTGAATATTCATATTAAGGAAAGTAGGGGTAACATTCGATGTCCAAACCTCTGCTAACCTTGAATGATGAATGCCTTTGGCCCACAGAACTTACAAAAGCTGCCTATTCCCCATCGCTATGCCCACTGAAGCCGACACCATCTCATCACGCGAAGCACGCACCAGTTTGTTCTCGAATGACTGGCATTCGGCAGAGTTTGTGTTGCTGCAGTAGAAGGGCCGATGTTGGAAGGTGATGATCCATGGAGATGTGGCTCTGTTTGCAGTCGCCATCTGAAGAATAAAACTGCAACTCGCACGTAGTGCCTCGGTCTCAAGCCTATCGCTTTGGATTCCTCACCTTGAGATCGTTTTTGAGCCATTCATACTGCGTCATCACGGGATCCATGCCGTACTCGTAGTAGTAGCCATAGTACTCCGTGCTAATGCCGACCCAGTGTATAGGACCGAGATCGAAACTGCAAAAAATGGCGTTTCATCGACGACTAGGCTTCTAGATAGCGTCGCTCACCTGTAAAATTGATTGTCGTGATAGCCGTTGTGAGGCATCCAGAAGCGCTCCTGATAGTCTGTGAAGTTCTTGCCGTCATCCTCGTGATTACCGGCAATTACCATATAGGGTACCTAAGTAGGGGACGGGCCTAGTACTGTATTTTGACGATGTCTTAAGTCGAACTACCTTCGAGATCAGAGGCTCCAACTGGTTCATGTAGTTGTCTCCAACTGCGCCATTGTCGGCGTGCAAGTCGTACGCAATGTCTCCTGGTAATCGTTGAATAGTTGGACTGTGCTTTATTACAGAGTTTTAGTTAGGTTAAGTTACAGAGCAAATCAAGCGATAGGCGCTGTCGCCTGCACCTGATACTGACTACTTTCTAGGATTTTCTGATTCTGGCTCCGGTGGTGTAAAGGCGTAGAGAATTCCCGCCCGGTCAGAGGAAGGCGCGGGTTCGAGCCCGCCTGGCGCTAGGAGTTTTGAAAGCAATAAAACATCGTTAGGACAGATTTTCTGATTGTTTCCTACTTTGAAACGTCGCCTCTATTGGCACCCAATATCACCTAAATACTGTCGCCTTGCATGACGGGTTGCATGCTTCCATTGCGAATCAACTGGGACCCATTATGCGTTTCTTCAGGATACTAACCCAATTCTGCTTCCAATTTTGGTGCCCTTTTAAAGCAATGTTTAGCAGTATAATCTTTGCTAAAAAGTCTCAACCATACCGAGATGAACGATGAAGTCAAATTTTCCGGCGAGTCCACTCCGTATCAGACTTTCCGTGGAGTTGCCATGGTAATAGCCTAGATCGCCGAATATGCAGACCTAAAATACCTTAAGTACTGAGGCTGTTTGAGCTTTCCCGAAGATGCCAAGAATAGAATATGATGATGTTGGTGTCTCTGTCAAGAGACAAGCAGTACATCTGCTTCATGGATCTGTGCGTTCTTCTGGAAACATAATGTCGCGGAACGCGAGTTTTTGTATTTTTACATCAAAACACATGCGATTCCACTCAGGTAGCGATTGCTGAGGGGCTGCGAGCGCCGTTCCGTTGAACCGCTGATCGCGCTCAACCGGGATTTGAACTAGTCATCGAGTATTGACTCCCAATTCTAGAACGTTCCTCAGCTACATGGAAGGGCAGCTCAGAGCGCGGGAACACTCATTCGCCGTCTCCTACCATGCCGTCCCCGGCTGCACCCTGCCGCCTCCCACCGCTCTCCATAGGTCGTTGGCTGTCCCTTGATCCTAGAGGATCCCTCCTACCGGCGATAAGGCCAGCGATGGGAACCTGCGATTTAGCATTGCAAAAAGGGGAATTTCGCGACTTTATTCTCAAAACCATGTGCGACTCCCCACCGTAACAAAGACAGACTCGAGTGCGATTGCGATGCACACCTTAGCAAACGCTGCCTGCCTCCAGGAGCTATAGCTCTCATCCCACTGTCGTTCCTGCTTGTTATCTTACGGTCATTGTGTGCGAGTTGCCTTGTGCCCTTGGTTCTTGAAGTGTCTTGTTTCACATTTCACTCCTCCGTTAGATACATCCCTCTATTCCATGTACTATTCTTGTTAACTCTTAGTTTTTGCTTTGGTTTAATTACCCCAGTTTGAAGTTCTGCTTGTGGCGCTAATAAACTGTTGGCGTTCGAGACATCAGATTCATAAGACCGTGGCGTGGAATCGTTTTTATATAAGACATCGAGATAAAAGTCTTAAAGGAGATTTAAAATAATTTCATTCAAAAAAATCGCAAGAAGTGTAGGATTTAGTTGATAAAATTCCATGGAATAACGCTCGTAGTTCTAACCTAGGCAGGGAAACATTAATCAATAGAGGAAGGAGGTTCGTTCTCATCATGTTATACAAAATATTGTCTGGTCTATTAAGCCTAAAGTCACATATGATATTTTAACTGAGAACGTCATTCACTAATGTGGACCTGGTAAATTGCATGCCAGAAGATCAACGAACCATACGGCAGCGGTTTTTGCTAATAGGGCTGGGATCGAGTTTGAGAAACTAAGGAGAGCACTCGATATACTAGCCAATTCTATTGCTTTAGAATGGAGGTAGTCAAAGTACGTTTTTAGTAATAGATTGGTAAAAAAGTCTTGCACCACAGCGTATTTTTTTCTAAATTTTATAGCTTCTTCTATGAGCGACTTTAATCTGCAAAGTAGTTACCATTTACATCTACAACCTTCTTTCGTCCGATATGGAGATCAAAAATTCCTTTCTTCCAGGATGAAGTCACCTGTAACTCGAGGAAGTGCTCCACCTCGGATTCCAGTTCGGTTCGGTCGTTGAAGCACCTATCCCTTAGGTGTTGCTTGAGAGCTCGAAAGAGGTGGTAGCCCAATGGCGCAAGATTTGGCGAATACGGCGGGTGGGGCAGCACCTCCCACCAAAGCTCCTGCAACTTTAGGTGAGACGATCTTGCAAGGTGGGGCGAGCCTTCTCGTGAAGAATGTTAACATTCTCAGCTTCTGCAGCTGTGTAGCGTAGACGTTCGCTGTTACTGTGGTGCCGTCGCCACGGAGCTCATGATAAAGCATTCCTTGAGAATTCCCTCAACAGCACAGCATTATGTTCCCCTGGTGGATGTCCACCTTCTGTTGCTTCGATGTGGTTCTCCTTGAGGGAGCCTCTGGGCCTCCTGAGTATCGTTAAAGAAGAAGACCCCGGATTCATCTCCCGTGACGATATTTTCGAGGAATTCCCTATTATGGACTCGTAGTATGTACATCTCTGGGCGTAGATCACGTTGACTGATGGAAGCGATTGCTTTCCCTTCACTGCAATCGCAGTCTTTATATACCGTCAGAAACAACTCACCACGTATAAGGAATAGTCTAGAATGTTTGTGCTACAAATACGTGGACCTTGGAATTTCTTGGAATTTCCTGTTAAATCTCGAAAAATTTTCAAAATTTTTGGTGCAAGACTTTTTCACCAACCTACTACATATTTCACCTTTCTACATTGTTGGCGAGTTCTCTTGATTTGTTTTTTCCTTCAGTTATCTTTTTCAGAAAGTTGTTTACTTTTTGTTTTCCGCTGTTTTTTGTCAGTACTGGATCTGTTTCTTGGGCTTACTTGACGGTGTGTTTAACGTTATGCTCACCTTTGAGAGCAGCTAATTAAGTAATTATTTAATTAATTTGTTTGCTGATACCACTATCGTCACACAGGCCAGCCTCTATAATAAATAATAATAGTATCTCACCTTGTAGGACTGAGGATTCGCCGCCATAGTCTTGAAGGAGAACTGTCGCGTGCCAATCTGGTAGTCTGAAGTGGCACGGTTGCATTGGAACTGCACGGACACCCTTTTCAACGAGACAACCTACAGTATCTGGTCGAGGGCTGCAGATTTCTCATCATAGCCCGATGAGAGTACCGGACACTCGTACCGGACGTCCATTGTTTCACACCCTCGTCCGTTGCCGTAAACTGGAGATTTGATGGCGACGTGCCATATTTCACTTGAGCTTTGTCTGCAAAGTTGTAGGAGTAATGGAGAAACTAAACCACACCCTTTAGGCTGCGCCGTGCCTTCACTTGGTTCCAGGTTCGCAGCGTATTAGTCATTTCGCCCTATTACCATTCAGATTCGGATATTATGCTCTGAAGTACTATTTTTCGTGAAATAAAACGTGAAACGCTTACGCTCGTCAAATTCTGCACAACTTCCTTTTCGAACACGCGCGGTTGCAGAACCAGAATTCGTCCTCTCAAGGCAAGGTCTCGACCGCAAGCTTTTTTTTTACCCAAACAGCTACTCGAATTTTTGAAATTTTCCGAAAAATATGTCTCAATTAATTCTATTTCACAATTTAAAAAGCTCATTTGTAGCTACAACAAAGAATGACTCGTTAGGATGCTGTTGTTTGTACTCTTCTATCACGAAAAAATATGTTTTGCTCTTCTCGTTGTGTATATCTCATATTGCCTTTTTAGATAGCTGATTGTAAATACTCCTGTCTGAGTGGAAATTCACGTACAATAAGTGAATAAATAAATAAATAAATAAATTTTGTTTAAAAAGGCAAATAACAGAAATCAACACATTGCCAATATTATAGTATCAACCTTTGTGGGATGCGTTATAAATTCTACTTTTTAAGGATGCAATTAGAATATGAGTTCGCCCTAAACGATTAATTACAATGGCTAGTCTAGCCCACAAAAAGATGAGCGTTTGAACAATTCCAGGTTTGATATTCCTTAAACACGAACTAAGCTAGATTGTCGGTGGTTCAGTTTATGTCCTTCGGTACGCGCATACACCAGTCGTTCGACGCAGTTTACCCCAAACTTGGGTAATTAAACCAGGACTGTATTTTTCACAAACACAAAACAAAATAGATCATGTTAATGAAATCCTAAAAGAGAAGAGCGTCATGTGAATTTTCCCATTGACTCTTTTATGAGAAGTTTTTTTGTTTGCATAGCGCCACAATCTGATAAAGCTCTTAGAGAAATCCTTTACAATATCCCACGAAATCGTCCTCTGATCGCGAGAAGGTCGCGATACGAACTTTGAATCATTTGCATGGCGCACACGAAAGGCTGTGCATCCTCAGGCTGCTCTCTACGTCCCCTTCTTACTAGTAAACAGAAGTAATAATAATAAGTAATAGTAATAATAATTTTACGATTCAAAATATATAAAGGGTATTTTAAAAAATTCATACACTGTTTGCAAGGCTATAATTTTGCTGCGTACGAAAAAGTTAAAAGCTCATATAAAATCACAAAAACATAGAAATTTACTGACATATGAGCAGTAGGGCATTTGCCTGAGTTCTTACATTTTACACTAGATTGATCGCGTTCCGCTTGAACACTTGTTACACTTTTTTCGTAAAATGTTTGTATCGACTGATTTGCGCTTCTTCTAAAGCTCAAAACTTAAAACGCACTACAGCTTGCAGTCAAATGCAGGGCATCCTGAAAATTCAGATACTGCTTGAGATGTTCTAACATTGGTGCTAGTAAGGCTTTTAAAGATGTTTGAGACCTATATAAAAGCACAGAATAACAACAATTCTGTAACGTGCAAATAGTCGAGATTGCGCTATGCATCCCCTGACACTTTTTATTTCAGGCTTGATTGATTGTACATGTACTGAGTGCTTGTTACAGTATTCCTATCTATTGGCCCACATTAACCTGCACTGTACTTATTTTAGTGTTTTAAACTTCAAGCGTAAACTACAACCTTACGTATGTGAACTCTTAACATCTCCAAAATTCACTTAGCAGTATTGGTACGGTATGTCGTTTCATGGAGCGCCTTCCTTTTTAGGATATACTGTATTTTGATACAAGTTGAAGTGAACTGTAATGATCTAAACGTTAACGGAAGGACAGCAGTCGATCACATCAACTATTATAATAAGAGGGTTGTAACACGCATTCGGGCCACGCACAATCAATCGAGAATGAAATGTAGACGGGTGCATGGCACAATCTTGACCGTCTTCACCTTACAGAACTTTCTTTATCCTGTGTTTTTATATGAGCCTCGAACATCCTCAAAAGTTTCCAAAGTTTTTGGTGCAACGTGAGAACCTTTCAACCAGTACCTGCCCTCTTTAGGATGCTCTGCATTTCGCCGCAGTGTGCTTTTAGGTTTTTATGGGGGTGGGGGCAAAAGTATAAAGGATAAAGGATAAAGGACGACGTTATTCAATTCATTTGGGATGCGCCACGCATTCTACTTCTACGGGATGTCGTGGAGGCGAGTTGAATGCGTATTTGGCCATACAATGGCTTGCGGTGGCCAGCCGATGAACAAGTCAGCGATTTATCCTTCCCAGACACGTCTGGTACCAATTCACCGACCCCGGAGGGATGGAAGGCTTGGTTGGCTTGGGCGGGAAATCCGAACCAGGAACCTGGTATCGGGTGCAGGCGACAGCCGGCGCCTTCTCCGACTGCGCTCCACGCGCCCTAAGGGCAAAAAGTAATGAGGATAATTCAACAAATTTCTTCATCTCTTTGTAACTCAATTACAACTCAACAGTGCTGAGGAATGTATTCGCCATTAAGGTCAATGACTTTGCTGCCATCGATCAGCCAACTTCCTGATCCCATCCTTTCAGAACTGCCTGGTGCTGATCAACTGCTCGATATGGTTGTCGAGGTCTGCTTGGGTCCTTGTGTACCTTCCGACCATGAAGTCCTATAGGCTCAAGAAATAGTGGTAGTCGCATGGAGAGATGTCCGGCAAATACGGTGGGTGAGGCATGTGAACGTAGCCCAGCTGGCCAAGCTTATCCGTGGTCACTTTTGCCCGATGGAGTGGTCGAAGAGGAGGACCTTCTTGAAGCGCTGCGAATGAAGAAGAGCGAGTCGCCGCTCCATCTCTTCTATTTCGTTCACCATGGCCTTGGAGTTCATCGTAGTGGTCTTGGGAAAGAGCTTCCGGTAAACCGATCCATGGGTGCAGACCCAAAAGTTCCAAAGATGCTTCTCGCCGTGAACATCTCGCCGAACGAAGGAAAGCAGGTAACCAGGCCTCACCCAGACTCGCTGCTTGGCAGGGTTAGGGTAGAAGACGTACTTCTCATCTTGCGTGACTATTAAATCCAGGCTGCTCGGGGTTGGGAATTGGGCGAGATTTGCGCGACACAGGTCTACTCGTCAGATGGGGTTTCGGCATGAGACAGACTGCGGTTTTGGCATGCTTCTTGAAAGGGCGAAAGAGGTCACTCCTCAGGTGGCCTTCAGCAAGCAGCAAACAAAGATACAAATACGAGAAACACGGAACAGGACTCCAGTCACGACATATATGGACACGGCATGGAGAGTCTACTTACTTTTGTCCCCACCCCCCCCCCCCCCCCACCCCTTAATAAACTTCAAAAAAGCACAGATCAACCTACAAGGCCACTTTTTTGGTGAAATTATGACAAGTATTCAAGCGAATATGAGCTCCTAACTTCGCCAGTAAGCAACAAGCTTATAACCTCTCAAACAGTGCACACATTTTCTTTAGATACCTTGTATTTGTCCATCGTCGATTGTCGTGAACTGCGAAACGTCTTTAATGGAAACCGGACACTTCACGACTAGCTGAACTGAGCAGGGCGTCGATCTGACCCGACAACTTGAACTCGGCGTGTGATGCGTGGTAGCACAGGCGAGAAGGCGCTAGTCTATCGCCGACTGAATTGGACAACAAGGCATCAATTATTCAGGTGCATGTTGGCGTTCAAGATGTGATAGAAGAGAGAAGAAGCATAATTTGAATTCAACACAAAATTTATTGTCAATATCCCACTGTTGAGCGTGCATAAACGTTCAACAGTGGGATATTGACAACGTAAACGTTTAAACGTTTGTTGAACATCGATCATTCCTTTAGGCGCTCTGTAAACGTACGAAACATCAGGTACCAAAAGAGATAGTGTTCTTCGCCTGCTCTTTCTTTGTTGTGGATAGATATCTTACCAATCTACCAACAACAATTGCGTTACAATATGTAATATTTATTTATTTATATTGGTTTAGTTACAAATAGCGAATATATGCTGCATTCTTTAGTTTCTCGTCGTAAATTTACTGATGTCTGTGTTCAAGCTCTTATCTGGCCTAATTGGTGTATATTTTTCAGAATTCTGTCGTAAATAATGTCGAGAACTAGGGATAGCTCAAAAACGGATCTATCCTAATTGGGAAGGGACAGCGCTAGGATGGTAGATAAGCGAGCATTCCACGAAGGACTCCGCTGACTCTGAGTATCCATAACCACTCCATCGTATCGTCTGGCAGTATTTAAAGCTCTAGGACAAATTCAAGAAAAGGGACGGAGAAGCCGAACACCGCATACTCCTCTCCGACTAGCTGTACCCCAAAGAACATCTTACAGTCAATCAAAACGGATACTGGATCATGTAGTTTGACGTGTAGAGCTGGGGCCGGATTCAACAACAATTAAACCCGTGGATATGCGGGGTGTAAGGGGTAGGGATAAAGCAAGAGTCTGAGACGCAGGCTTCATCGTGGGTATCTTTACCCCTACACCCACGGGTTAGTCATTGATGAATCCGGCCCCTGGTTTTCATCTTGCTGAATTCCCTCGGTCGTCAGCGTATAACCGGCCGCTCAGTCACCTTTCTGAAAACAAGTTTTTGCATTTCTAGATAACAAGTGCTTACACTTCTGTGTTCTTGTATTATTAATAGTTTCCCATTGTATTGCACCCTGTATCACGATTGTCTTATGCATCGTACAGAAATAAATTAAAGAAGATTTTCAGCAGGTTAACTTTGCCGAATGAAGTTAAATGATGAAGTGAGCATTTGTAGTCTGGCAATGCTGAACCTGCCAAAGACTTTGAGACCTTTCCGGATCTTTGCACTATTTTTACAAACAAAATTTAAGAAAGAAGGAAAAACAACACGATGAGTCAGCTACA
The DNA here is from genome assembly GCA_947396885.1 of Heligmosomoides polygyrus polygyrus. NCBI lineage: Eukaryota > Metazoa > Nematoda > Chromadorea > Rhabditida > Heligmosomidae > Heligmosomoides > Heligmosomoides polygyrus. Next base: position 14,062,036 of record OX377204.1, read on the forward strand.
ACTGTACACTGGCCATAGTAGGCTAACTACACCTCAAAATCGCCTCCAATTACCATTATAGGCAGAATGCGCGGCGGAGACCACAAAAGGGTTGGCTGTGGTCGACATTTATTCTTTGGCCTTGAATGGTGGACATTAAACGGGGAGATTCAGCTGCTCTTTGCGTTTCGATTCGATCTAAGGCTCTCAAGGAGTTTCACCTTATCTAAAAGATATCCGCAAAACTATAGACCGCGGAAATAATCAACCTATAAAACAATATTAGGTGATGCAATCATTGTGAGTGTCGGAGGTGGCCCACAGAGATGGAGCAAAGTCGATCGACCTATCAATATCAATCGATAATGTTGATTTTTTGACACTGTTGTTTGTTTGAAGCCACTTGAGGTCGTGGTGACGAGAATATTAACATTGGACTGGGCTTAAGGATAATAATAAGGATAAAGGACGGCGTTGCTCAATCCCTTCTGGGATGCGCCAGCGCATTCTACTTCTACGGGATGTCGTGGAGGCGACATAAATGCGTATTTGGCCATACAATGACTTGCGATGGACAGCCGATGAACAAGTCAGCGCTCTATCCTTCCCAGACAAGTCTGGTACCAATTCACGGACCCCGGGGAGATGGAAGGCTTGGTTGGCCCAGGCGGGAAATCCTAACCAGGAACCTGGTATCGGGTGCACGCGACAGTCGCGCCTCCTCCGACTGCGCTACACGCGCCCTGGATTGGACTTACAACAATTAATCGATAACTTCGATCAATACAGATCGATAACTATTGAACTATAGAATGAGTTCCATTCAGTAGAGCATACGTTGCCACAAGGCTAGCCGAGATGGTGTGGAAGACAAAAGGAATCGAGGGAGTATGCCATGCGTTCTACTTCGACAACGTATGGAAACACTAAAGACTTCCTAGAACTTATGTTGTCTCCACAGTGCAAGAAATCGTTTTAATCTTACTATAAGCTATTGCCTAGTTGAAGCGTTTTGCCCTCAAGGATTTGGATATGCGCTGCATTCGGTGGAAATTTGAAAATATTTTTCGCTTTCTCTTACACTCTGGGATGTTTAGGGTTAATATGGTGTTCTTATTGGCGGCCTGAAAGAAATGATCCATGTCAAGGATCACCATGGCTCTGTCTTTGCGTACAAACTCGACAAAACTGCCTAAAAATCATGCAAACCCACCGTATTCAAATGTGGTCCATACCACGGCCATGACAGTGTGATCGCCATGAAGGGCCAGGTGTACCTGTTCGGGTCGTGGATCAGCGACGACGGCTAGGACAACGGCAGCCAGAAGAATAACGACCACGCAACGCATCGTGAGCGAGATGGCAATTCCTGTTCAGCGACACGATGGAATCAATTGTCACCAGTGCGCGTTCTCTCAGAGTGCTAAGGCGGATTACGCTATCAGAACTAGGGCGCCATCAGACTCTCCTATAATCGCCATTGGTGATCAGCTGAGTTGTCTGGACGCCTGCAGCACCAGCGTTGGCAGCATCGAAACGAGGAAAAAATAAACAAAGAAGAATACTGCGATAAATCAACGAACAGATAAATATTGAATTAAAATTAATTTTTATTAAGGCAGTCGCTTTTTCAAAGGTCTTAGCCACCTTCTCCAAAGAAGTTTCTGCTCAACTTTTTGTTTATCAGAGTTGTACGAGGGCTGAAAATTTTATCTGTAGCAGTTCTGCAGTCTAAGAACAGCTTCATTTTCAAGAAAAAATTGGAGAAGTTTGATGTCTTACTGTTCCTAGAAAGGGGGAGGGGATTATTCAGCAGTACGTAGTTCCAGGTATTCGTTCGATGTGGTAGCGATGCCCGCAATGTGGTTATCCATTCCTTCCTCCATTTTCATTATCACGACTTTCTCGCGACCGTAGGACGATTTCGTGGGATATTGTGAGGAATTTTCGCTTAGAGCTTTATCAGGTTGGGAGCTATGCAAACAAAAAACTTTATAAAAGGGTCATATGGAAAATTCGTGCGGCGCTCTTCTCTTGTTCCATTTTTCTATTCTTCGTTCTTCTGTAGGATGTTTTTAGAGCGCTCTAATGTGTACTGCAATTGTACATTAAAGTGTTGGTTTAATTACCCAAGTTTGAGGTAAACTGTGTCGAAGAACTGGTGTATGTGTGTACCGAAGGACATATTCTGAACCACCGACACTCTAGCACTCTAGCTTATTCATAACGATTCAACATCAATATTTTAACAATAATGAAAATAAACAATAGAATTTCTAAGAAGAAGAGAACATCGCGCCGTGTACTGCAACTACTCGCATAAGCACTGACTACTTGTTACTAGGTGGCTTCTCTATGGAAGATGTAACGAGAGCATGGCCAACCTTTTTGTTTAGCGCTAGAAAATGACCAGTTTCCTGCTCCTAAAAACATGCTTTAAACCGTTCAAAATACTAATTTTACAAAATTTTAAACAACGGAATGTGTTCACTAGTTGGCGAGGTAAATTTAAATGTCAAATAAAATCATTACTAAATTGTCCTATAAACAAAAAATTCTAATTTTTCTTGGAAAGTTTTTAGTTTATTTGTTTATTTTATTTGGCCAATATAAACAGTGACACACACGGTAAACGATGGAAGATTTGAAGATACAGTGATTGACGCTTAGCAAAAATAAAACTGTTACTGAAAAGTAGACTGAGAAGAAGAGAGAAAAATAGAAAAAAGTTTAATGTGGAAGAAGCTTGTTTTGATTTGGAAGATGTTCAATTTGGTTTCAAAATCGATAGGCTTACATAGAAGAGGATCCGATTTCACGTGAAAATTGTATAGATGGATATTATTTTTCATTCTGAATAAGATGTGTGATCACTTAATATGAGAAGACCTTTCCATCCTTCATGGACCACTTCGCGACAAACTACAGAAGACAGGATTTTCAATCATTTAAAACTGATAACATACAGCGGAACCCGGATACATTAGCAAATGTATCCAGCCGTTGGCCAAAGATGGCCTCACGCCCTTCATCGAGAACGTCAGTGCCTTCCGAAGCTTCTAAAAGAGATGTTCGATGAAGTTTTCGTTTTCAGAGAAGGACTCGAAGCGTAACACGGTATGGGAAATGACTCTGTTAACTGTGCACTTTTGAGGTACAATGCATGTGAGGCTGAGAACACCGTCGACGATCAATCCATGCAACTCACATAGAGCCTGTAGTGTATAAAGGATAAAGCGCGGCATTAGCCGAACCTCTTTGAGATGCGCCACGCATTCTACTTCTACCACGAAGGCGATTTCAATGTGTATGTGACTTGTCCAATAACCTAGGGTGACTAGCAGACGTGCAAATCAGCGGTCATCCTTACAAACAAGTCTGCTGCTAATTCATCGACCAAGGAGAGTCGAAGATTTGGTGAGCCCTGACAAAGTATCGGCAGCAGAAACCCTAATCTACCCTGCTCATCCATCACCCCCTGCCGACACTCCCTCACTACATGCGGCTCACGTTTGACGCATTCCATTGTGCCTCCATCTGTCACTATTAATAGCGACGCTGAAACGGGCACTTTTCTTATAAAAAGAACGAACAACATCTCGCTTTGAGATCACTTATTCGGTTTACTACCCGAATGATTGGAAGAAAAAGTCCGCGTCAACCACTGTTTTTGTGGGTCGCGCCACGCACTCTACTTCTATATGATACCGTCTATACAATGAATTAAAGTGGGAAGTCGTAATTCTTATTTCTGGCCTGATTTACAATCAATAAGAAATGTAATTGATGTAGAAGGCACAAACACTAACACAAATAATGCAAAAATGTACAGCTATTATAAAACCATCTACAAAATACCTCTGCTGGTTAGAAATTGCTTAAATTGACAAACAGACATGTTATCAAAAGCTTCATGTTCGCCAATAGGCAGGCTGCAAGGTCTCGGTAAATGAGGATGCTGTACCTAACCTGTGATTTTGGCAATTGGGGATACAACTTCCCCTTTACTTATTTTGAGGTGGACATCAAAAAACCTTTTTTCTATTTATTTATTAAAGTACTTTTCAAGTACGTGCTACAAGTGTAGAACGAAGAACCAAACAGAAATAAGCCATTTGACTAAATTACTAGTCTCCAAAGCAAAAAGGAAGAAGTGGACAAGTTTACAACAAACAGGTAGTTAAGGCAACGCTTAAAAACGAAACAGAAACGAGACGGAATCAAATCAGAATAAGAGGGCTAATCCACACGGATTGAGAGGACAAATTTAATTAGACACAACCAGACATAAGCAGGGCTGGAAGCAGACAACATATACATTCTTGCCGGTAGCCTAAATTGGCCTGAAGAAATGGATATGGTCGTTAGATGTAATTCTGTGGAATAATATTTAACGACCATATCCATTTCTTCAGGTAAAATGCCTTATGTACAGATGAGCATTTTAGATGTACTTAAATCTTTATATAATAATAAGCCTATACTCTATAAGTATAACATGTGAGACAAACAAAGATTTTTGTAATTTTGTCAGGACTATTTGTGGTTTATTATCATTTCTGTAGGGGTACTGGATCCCACTCTTTATCTTGGGCAAAAAAAACGCGCTCAATTTCCACTGAATTGCGATACTTTTCGCTGAGTATCAAACCTCACACTGTCGTTGCTGCGCATTTCTTAGGATATAGCACAGAATATCTAACCTACCCTTTCGCCCCCTCTTTTCCGTCCTTTCCAACCAATACTTTTTTTGATTGGCTTCCTTTTCTTTGTTTTGATTTTCACACGTCTACGTTCATTTTATTCTTCCCTTATGACGTTCTTCTGCCAAGGATAGTATGTTATTGGGTCAGACTCAATGTCAATTTTTACAGTTTTCAAGTACCTTTTCGTTCGTGTTGGACAATTTCTGTAGACAAAGGGCGCGTGTAGCGCAATCGGAGGAGGCGCCGGCTGTTGTCTGCACCCGATACCAGGTTCCTGGTACGGATTTCCCGCCCAGGCCAACAAGCGTTCCATCCCTCCGGGGTCGGTGAATTGGAACCAGACTTGACTGGGAAGGATAAAGCGCTGACTTGTTCATCGGCTGGCCACCGCAAGTCATTGTATGGCCAAATACGCATTCATTTCGCCTCCACGATATCTCGTAGAAGTAGAATGCGCTGGCGCATCCCAAAAGAGATTGAGTAACGTCGTCCTCTATCCTTTATCCTTTAAGTTTCTTTTCTTTTAGCTAATTTATACTTTAATTATTATTTATTTCTTTTAATATGTAGCATCTCCCCGTTCTACTGATGAGCAGCCGGGGAGATGCTACACGAAAGGGTTCGTATGGTTTGTGGCGAAACGAACCTGATTTAAGTTTTTTATATTTTATACAAATTGGACATTTGTTGAAGTTGTGAGTGTTCTTGTAGCAAATGTGGGAGAACGCACATTTTTCATACAATACTTAGGTCAGTTTCATATGAGAGAAATCGCTGGCTGGCGAAATGAAGGCCAAAATGTGAAGAAAAAGTTGCTCGTGTTTGCTGCATAACAATTCCAGTTTAGCTATTTTTGTGAAACTTGCTATCATTCTGGCGGTCATAGCATGCAGAAGACGAATTTGTACAATTTTTAAAATTTTTGAGGAAACACCAGCGTGGACCTCGGAGTGGTCGTAAAACAATTAACGACCGCTCCAAGGAAAGCTGTCTACAACTAGGTCACTTTTTAACAAAATCAACTTTTCCACATTCCAGTGGATTTGCGTTGAAACGAGAAACCGTTTGGTGTAAGTTTTATTTCAAGAGAATAGCTACGGAGGATGAACGAAGTTATGCGAGTGCGACGGATTGCGACGGAAAAATATGTCGCAAAGCGTCGATTGTTCACGAATTAAGAGCAGTATTGTACCTTCTGCACAGAATTCTTCGCTCTATCTGACGAAATAATTTAGGTTTCAACGTTTTCTATATTTCTGTTCTTGAAGGGCCTATTGGAGTTTGTCGAAAGAGCAATTCCGAACAACATTTTATTTTCATTTCAAATTGATACAACCCGTGTCCGAGACAGACAAATCAGTCAGGTATGGGGGCCTAATAGTGTTGGACAAAGACTGAGCGCCAGTGGTTCAGTAAATTTCGGACCGGAGATGTCAGCGTCGAAGATGGCCTCCGTAGCGGTCGACATAGAGCAATCTTGGACGACGAGTTGAAGGAACTTGGGAAAGCTGAACCATCCCAAACAGTTCGCGGGATCGCGGAAAAGCTGGATGTCAGTAAAACTGCTGCTGCGGATGCTTCGAAGCGTCTTGGGATGGTGGAAAAGCTCGAAAAGTGGTGCCCCATGAGTTGAGTGAGCGTCAAAATTGTCACACTTTGAGATTTGTTCTTCAGCAGCTGGTGTGATCCATATCAACTTTTCGGCACCAGGTTAAACAATCACAGCGGAGTCCTACTGTAAGGAAATCGACGAAATGCACCGAAAATTGAAGAGGTCCGACGCCTTTGCACGATAACGCCCGCCCACACGTTTTCGGAAATTGAGCGAATTAAGGGTTGAAGTTCTGCCTGACCCGCCATATTCTCCAGACTTCTTACCAACCGACTACCACCTTTTCAAACATTTTCAGAACTTTCTCGCTGTTAAAACCTTCCCAATCAGGACCAAGCCAAAACAGCTTTCATGGATTCTGTCGAATTTCCTCCACCTATTTTTTTCGCTGATGAAATAAGTCTACAGTCGGCCCATTGGTAGAACTGTGCTGATTCGAACGACGCTCATATCGACTAAATCGGATTCGATTTCCGAAAGTTATGGTAGTTCAAAGTGAAGCACTCAAAATGCTGAGAACTTTCCGGACAACATAGTAACACCTCTCTTATTCAACCTTACCAAACCGTCCGAATTCTGGAAGCGTCTTGCTCCAGAAATCAAAAATTGGTCAAAATCAGCGTGGATCGTTGGAGCAGGAGCTACAGAGATCATGGACACCTTTCCGCACAAATCTCCCACCGCCCAATGCCAAAGAGCACTAAGCCCAGGCAGTTCCTTTGTTATCACAAATGGCGCTGATCATTGGATTAAGCTTGGACCGATAGTTAAGACCCTGGTCGCGGTTAGCAATAGTGTTGTGGCTTGTTGATGGGGCGTGTGTTAAACCCTCCGTCACCCCCTCCCCCTTGATGTTGCTTGAGAATCTACTGGCTGCCTTACGAAATCGTTGAGACGCAGACATTTCTGCCCGCTCTTCCAGGGCGAAAGGGGGCAGCACATCACACAGTACTAGTTGATTACTCCGATGATCAGTAATTAACCCACCATTTAGAACTTCCCGTATGAATATCCGTGGGACTGGCAAACAGGGTGCAATGTTGAAGTTCGGAAAATTTAAATTCAAATTTCCTGCCTTACCGTGATTCCGCCAGAGGTTCCGATTTGCGTCCTTGTAAGTCATAAGCCTCTAGTAAAGAGTCATAACCTCAGAATGGCCCCGAGGTTTCCTACAAGTGCCGAGCACAACTGAAGAGCAGCGATTATCGAAAGTATACACTCTGGGCATTCGCCACTTGAAATAGTCCGACTCTTCGGGTACCCGGGATCAACCGTTTACAATGCTGTGGCCAGTTACAATGCTTCTGAGGGTGAGGAAGGTTCTACAAACCCGGAGAGGACCAAAACCTCCAGCAAGTGCTCACGTTTTAGGTGTTGTGCGAACCATTTAGTCGAAAACTGGCTCTTCGACAACCTAGACACGCTTTGGTCTAACATGGAAACTATCTCAACGGTAGGTCGGAACGGCCCAAGTGTTGTATATGGGCAGAATCGCCTCTCTCTGGGAAACAAGAAAATGCAAATATCTCGACCCCAATACAACTCTCACGGAGTTAGGGACGACAGAAGTTAGGCCGTTGGCGGTGTTATCCCTACTCCTGCACGCAGAGGGCGAGCTCAAGTTGGCTGTAAACAGCGATTATGGGGACTACGCCGCCCCTCTATGCACTGCGCCACCACTACTCGCACGTCATCGCTGTTTCCAGTCAAATTGAGCCCGCCCTCCGCCTCCAGGCATGGGGTTGACGCCGCCAACGGCCCAACTTCCGTCGTCCCTAACGCTGTGCAGAGTTGTATTGGGGTCGAGATATTTGCGTTTTGTCGTTTCCCAGAGAAAGGCGATTCTGCCCATATACAACACTTGGGCCATTCCGACCTACCGTTGAGATAGTTTCCTGGTAAGGAGATCTGCCTCCGAATAGTCCGGATTTGAGTCTCCTGAACACCTGGTATTATGTTCGAAGCGTTGTCGAAAGGGTTGCTAACAACACGAGGCAGTCTAGTGTCACATCTATTCGCACCGCTATTGTAGCACCATTCACAAGTATGGACAACACTCTTTTAAACAGAGCATGCGAGCGTTTCAGAACAATGACGGAGGATATATTAAGTAATTTGACTCTCGAAATAACCCTCTACTTGTGTGTAAAAATTCTATTCCGTTTGTATTTTGTGTTAATAAATTTGTTCAAAAATAGAAAGCTTAGCCCGTCCGGATTCAAGCGTCGCATCCTGTATAAAAGACCAAAAGGAAGAACGCAGCAATCAATCGAACATGCAGTCCATGATCCTACCCTTTTTGCCTCTTCCATTCCCTGCCACCTGTCTCAATTCGTCTTCGCAATGTGGTAGTTCTCTGCTGATATGTCATCTTCTCCTACACGTGAGGAGGCTATCTCTTCGACGCAGGGGACCGAACTGCCACTTGCTATGTAGATTTGAAGATCGTCTAAATCAGACCTTGATGCAGAATAGTGTTGTACCTCCAAGAATCCACCAAACCTTAGTGATCAGACAAAGGTATGTTTCCACGCACTCAACAAAGCACATACACATACAGTGGCGGCAAATTATTTACGGACATCTACTTCTGCGGAGTTTTTCGATCGTAACTTTGGAACCAGGGAGTCAAGAAAAAAGGTGTGTAGGACTTCAGAATCATTGAAAACTCTCTATCACAGATAACTAAGTGTTATCTTGATGGCTCTGAACTTACAGAAAAATTCGAGTAAAAGGAAAATGGTCATGCGGTAAAGGATGGGAAACACCTCCTCAAATTCACATAGCATTACAATAGATCATCAAACCACATTTATTATCGAAGATCTGATCAATACTTGGTTGGATAGCCTTTGTTCTTGATCACAGCCAGACCTCGGTTCCGCACCGAGTCGATCAACTTTATACACCGCTCCACTAGGATAGCATTCCAACCCTTCTTTGATGACTGTTTCAAATTCATCCGGATTCTTCGGTCTCAAGCGCTTGACCGCCTTGTCTTCGTCGCTGCAAAGGTGTCCTATAGGGTTTAAATCGGGAGATTGCGAGGCCATTGCAAAACGTTGATCCTTTTCGCCTCAAGCCACTACTTTATCTTTGGGTCATTGTCGTGCTGGAAGATAAAGCCTCTTCCCATTTCCTTGCGAGCTTGCGGATTCATTTCTAGAAGGTCCGTATTCAGGTGTTGGTCCATAGTTCCAAGGATTCGATGTATTGGCCCTGCCCCGCGTCTGCTCATTGCCGCCCATACCATAACCGAACCTCCTCCTCCTTTGACAGTGTGTTGCGTGCTGTTGGGATTGAATTTTTCACGTCCTCATGTCGGCGTAGGACCATTTTAAGTCTCGAGGAAGCGCAACTTGATCCCGCTCGGCTGCTGTTAGCCACTTGCCTTTCGCCATCTTCAGGATAGATGCTTGGAGTTAAGGATGACAATAATCGATAAACACTATGCAAAGCTGTTTGTCCTGCGCAAATTAACAATCGTAGTGCTGATCATTATGATCTACTGTAACACAGTGTGATTTTGAGGTGTTTCCCATCCATTACCTTATGAAGCATTTTCTATTCATTCGAATTTCACTGTTAATTTAGCGTTGCCAAGACATCATTTAGCTGCTTGTTGTGGAGAATTCCCGGTGGATTCTAAAAACCTACTCACTTTTCTCTTGACTCTTTGGTACCAAAGTTACAACCGAAAAATGCCGCGGAGGTAAGTTACCGCCCCTGTATATAGAGCACTTCTGATGAAATCTGAATCAATGTTGTGGAAACGGCGCATGTGAGCATGTACACTAATCCCAATTAATATGACGATATTTGAACCTTTTCTATATGTCGCGAATGCGATGGTTCGCTCCCTTATATTCAAACTCCCGCGGGCTGCCGTATCCGCTCGGGACCCCGATGAGGCACTCCCGAGGCTCGGCCTGCCCGCGCACGCTATTGGTCGGCGGGGACCGCGGTGTGCTGCCCCCGCCCGGCTCATTCTATACTTCCGTCGTCACGTCGAGCGGCTGTGCGGGCGCGGCTCTGGGGCGCCGCACTTGTGAGCCCGCTTCTGTCATCATCCCGGGGATCTCCTGAGCGGAGCCTTGCCGCTCCTCACGATGCAGTACAGCCCGCCACACTACAGGGAGGACGACGAGCCTGGATGGGCTCGCCTAACCTCGGATAGCCACTACAGTCTTCCAGCCGGAGCGGTCTCATCTACCCTGTATTCCATATTATCTAGTATCCGACTCCTATATTATTTCGATGTTGATGTTCTGGTGTTGATGAAAACGTGGATGTGTCTACAGTGCTTCATGTGACGAGGAAGGTGGTGAGTCTCCTATCAGTGTCTTATCGGTATTGGTATTGCTGTGTATATTTGCTGTTGTTGTTAGTGGGTCTGTTAGGAGTTAGTGTTGAGCTGGGTATCATATGGTCTTAGAGTAGTATTCGGGGGTTTTGTGTGCTCAATACAGTTCGGGTCCAATACGCACGCCCGTAGGCACCCGCGGCTGGTGCGTGCTCCGCTCAACAGGGCAGGTTCCCTCGCGAGTGGGGCCACCGATTCGCAACATTATAGAAGGAATTTTTGGCGTTGAAGTTGAAAACGAACTGATGGCAGCACTTTTTGCTCCTCCACAGAATGAAGAACAACAGTCCGATCCTTCCGGTGTGAAGTCTAGTTGTATTACGAAGCACGGGAGGGCTTGTTTACCTGCACATATGTGTAAGAAAAAGGGCTTCGCGTCTGACAATGTCTTCAAAACATTGCATGTGTGTCTAAATGTTTTCTAGCTGTTGAACGGCACGTTTTTTGGAACGCTCCTCAACTCGTTTATTCTCTGAAAACGATCATGTCTATCTTTTACGTGCAATAGTTTCTATTTTCATCACGACGCTATGGAGTTTCCTTTTTTCTGATTTTTTTCAAAAAGAAAGTTATGTCATCTCCTTGGGATCTTGCGTGAGTATCATGCAGGTGGAGCTTCTGACCCAGACTCATGCTTCCGGTGCGTATCTGCTGGCCGCGACCTGAGTGAAGTCCACGCCGGGTTGTTTGACCCTAAAACTACATGTTTTTCCAAAACTGTTGCTTTATGAATTGACAACAGACCTCATCTCTTCTGTGGCTACAAACACAGCGTCTTTACTAAGCCAGAACTCGTCGACGACGGCTTCGTTCTTGTCGATGGAGATTTGCTCGAGGTGAATGTGCGTTGAGTTCGCTACTGTCATAATGGTGTAGCCGTACTGGTTAATCCTAGAGGTTGTTTCTTTCGAAGCTTGTGTTATGACCTGTATGCTGCCTACCTCTTTGCGCTGAACGGAACAGGCGTCGCGTCGAACTTTGTATTTGGTGTGTGACAGCCCTAAAATAGAGAGCTACGACTTCCTCGGAGTTGATAAACAACCAGGTCCGCCATTGTTGTGAGGCAATCTGAGGGCTCCAAAGCAAATTTCTTACTGCGGATCCGGTCAGGACGTAGGTAGGTGCCACGGCGTTGTGGTAGCAGTTCGGCTGAAATGAAGCTACGCAGTGCACTGATGAGTTCTTCGAGAACTCCAAGCACAGACCGAGTCCCAGTACTTCTTGTTGGCGACCGGATAGAACCGCTCGTAATAGTGCATGTGTCCCCAAAATCCTAGATCGACACCGTACTTCAGGAACGGAGACTCGAGGCCCGGCAGATCGCCCTGACCCGACCGAATCTGAATGCACGGTTTTCACGCTACCTCCTCTGTACTCTAGGTTCATCGGAAGACTTATGCGACACTTCAGGACATGGAAGATTGCTGATACTCTAATATATAGACCTGTATGCTTTTTTCCGTATTTCTAGTGCAGTTGAAATATTAATGTCAAAAGGGGAACCTGTTTCGGGTTACGAGTCTTGTAAAGTACTTCAGGTTCAAATCAGTTTCATTAAGCCTCAAGTGGCTGGTATCGAGGTTGTGAGCTGTCATAACGATGTTTTGTTGCGATCAAAACTTCTAGCGCCAGGCGGGACTCGAACCCGCACCTCCCTCTAACCGGGCGGGAATGCTCTACGCCATTACACCACCGGCGCCGTTTGACTTCAGGTTCAGCCTTATTTACACAGTCATCATTGCCTTTCTTTTCTTTCTTCTTTTTTGTGTTCTTGACATCATGCTGATGGTACTTATCTTTTACAATGGTCATCTTTTAAAGCAATGATCTTCGGTTTCTCACGGTGAATGTCGACTACTTCTGAAGAGGAAGAATGGAATTGATTACTCTAGCAATCTTACGATTAGAATGCATAACTATAACAGATAAAGTAATCGTTTTAAGTTTGACGACGTTTAAGTGCCACAACAAAGTTACAGTTCGTGTGGATTGCTTTCAGGGTTGAAGCTCTTCCATTCAAAAATTTCGATTTAAAGATCAAGGAAGGAAGTTCATTCAAACTACTCTTGCTGTCATTTCGGGTACTTCAGTTTGGTTGCCGTCGTTTTGTCGAAAACCTACCAGATTGTTGTCATAGCCTGAGCAGTCGTTGCTACTGGCCGCTGAACAGTAGAACGGCCGGTGAAGGTACGTCACGATCCATGGTGTATGATGACGATTCGTGCTGGCTGACTAAAACTAGACAGGTTTCGATGCCATAGTATCCAAAAAACGTTGATCAGTTCACTTTCTAAATCTAATAAAAGATCATTTTACATTAAAGTTGCTGCGGGCTCTTTTCGATGCTGCTTGGTATTGTGGGAGGAGGCACCGGCTGACGCGCACACTCTACTCCAGGTTCTTGGTTCCGATTTCCGCTCAGTCCAAGTAACCTTTTCATCCCTGCGGGGTTGGATAGGTTTGCTGGAATCTGGTGTCAGCCATCCGTACAGCTAGTGGGCTCCTGCATAATTCTTCGTGTAACTTGTCGCTTCGTGCGATGTCATGCCGTTCCTGCGATGGTGTGAGAACCGACGAGAAGCGCACAAAATCCAGGTTGTGGAGTAGGCGACATGAGTACGACTTGTCGTTGTCATTCTCATGGTTACCGCATACGCCAGAGCGATTGACGTATGCCGAGCATCACTTTTTTCACCGAGTTCATACATCTAGTTCCTACAAGCTACGAAAGATGACCTATGAACGAATAGAACACTGAAAACTGAAATGAACCTCGAAAAGAGAAGCAGAAATATTAACGAGGGAAACTCCTACAATGTGACCATTTGCATGGATCTTTCAAGTGTAACTAATCAAGCAGTGAGGCAACATCACGCCTATTGCCTTGCTGGTGTGCGGCTGCGTCGCAACATCAATCCGCCGGTCGTGAGTCCTTTTTTTGATTTTGTTGGTTTTCATTCTATTAAGAAGTATTTCGGAGTCCTTGCAAGTCCTTGTAGGTGCTCCTTCTCTACCTGTGTTCATTGATTGCACATTTTTTGAGCTACTTTCCCGTGTGTGGTTGTTTCGCTATTATATTCGCTTTGTTTGCTAATTGATTGCGGTTGACCAAGGATCAATATGGCGGGACGTGTGCAACGGGCTGGTAGGCAATCTCAAGTAGCCTATTCCCCATCTGCTGAGAGGCCTATTAATGCTTCTGATGGTGAGGTTAGGAGCCAGGATACTGAAAAGATGACGGTCTCCCAGCTTGTTGCAAAGGCGCTCGAAATTAATAAGGATCCTTTGGTCAACGAGCTTCTCCTCGCGCTTAAGGTAAAAATTCCTGCTGAGTTTGCTGAGGCCATTGAGAGCGATAAGCGCGACCACTCCATAGTCATTAGTGGTCTTCAGGAAGCTCCTGACAACTACTTAGCATCTGAGCGTCAATCCGATGTTGAGAAGAAGGTTCGGGAGATCCTTGACTTCCTAGATGTGGAGTGTCCGGTCACCTGCTATCGCATGGGAAAGCTCAGCACTCAGCGTCCGCGTTTGGTCAAGGTTATACTGCCAACTAGGTTCCATTGGCGGTCAGTACTTGCCAATGCTCGATTATTACGCGGTTCGCCTTTCTCTCATGATTTTGTACGCAAGAGCATGACGAGCGAGGAGAGACAACGAGAATTTTAGCTACGCCAAATTGCTCGGGAGCGTAATAATGGCATGGCAAGTAGGGAGTGGGTAGTCTATAGAGGCCAATTGACACGCTTGTCGGAGTTAACTCCAAGAAGCGTGGGAAACCTCTAAATTGGCACGGTTCTAGAGCCCTGAAATGTTTTCTTTTAAACTCTCGTAGTATTTGTAACAAACTTGACCATTTACAGTACTTTCTCAGTGTTAGTAAGCCTGATCTTGTATAACTGAAACTTGGTTAACTGAGAGAATTTTGGATTCCGAAATTATTGGCGACTTTTCTTTTAATATTTTCCGGAGTGACAGGAGTAACGGGAGAGGCGGTGGGGTTTTTTGTCTAGCTAAATCATATCTTTGTGTGAGAGAAGTCAAACTGGACCGACCAGGCATTAATGATGTGCTTTGTGTTGACATCATTCTCCCCCCGTTTAACTCGTTTACTCGTCTGGTAGTAGTTTATCGACCTCCTAGCTCTTCCCATCACAATGATGACTTACTGATTGAACTTCTCAAAGATCTTTCATGCAGTTATAAGGATACAATAATCATGGGTGATTTCAACAACCAGATCAATTGGGCTCAACGTCAGGCGTTGAATGCTTTATCCTCCAAATTTCTTGATTTTTTTTTGAATACGCAGGTTTTTGTCAATTAGTAAATGACTCGACGCATGGCGATAATGTACTTGATATAATTCTGTCATTGTCCAATAACATCTCCAATGTTTCCGTGCTTGCGCCGTTTGCCTCCTCGGACCATTCAGTAGTTGAATTTGACTTGCTTGTTCAGAGCTGGAGCTCATTCATTTGTCCAAGACCAGATTTTGCCAACGTCGATTTCGCCTTACTTAGTCAACATTTGAGTTCTGTTGATTGGTGGTCAGTCTTCGACAAATATAGTTCAGTCTCTGAGTTGTACGAGCGGTTTTGCAAAGTTCTCTATTCGGCTCTAGCCTTGTTCGTTCCTTCCAAAGTACCGAGAGTAAATCATGTTAAATATCCTAAGCATATCCACAACCTTCTTTGTCAGAAAGAGCGGTTGTTCCATGAAAACAGAGATGCCCTCAGCAATTCCCTTTACAAGAAGGTCTGTGCAGATATAATCTACCATTTAGTAAAATTCTTGGATAATTATGAGCGACGCCTTTCGCACAGCAGGTCTGCTCGTTGTCTGTATCAATGCGTTCGTAGGAGGATAAAGAATACTGGCTCTATTCCCACAATTGCAGACGAACAATCAAACCCTATTTTATCTGACAATGAGAAAGCTTGCCGCATTGCGGAGTATTTTGCCAGTGTCTTTTCCGCAGGACAAGACATCTCCTTAGGGGATAGCAACTTAGTAAACGCTGAAAACAGGCATCCCTTGTCCGAATTTGATCCAACTTTTCACTTTCATCCGAAGGACATTTTTCGCATTTTGGGTGAACTCATCTTGTTCTGAACCATGGGACGGTATTCCACAAATAATTTTCAAGAAGTGTCGCACTGCTCTTTCCAAACCTCTTGCACACATTATTAATATGTCCTTATTCCATGGTGAAGTGCCTTATTTATGGAAGCAGGCTATTGTCACCGCTTTACCAGAACGTTCCGGAAGCTGCAGTATGACTGACTTTAGGCCTATTAGCCTCACCCCAACCCCTGTTAAGATTATGGAAAAAGTTGTGAGTGCGAAGATTCTCTCTTTCCTGAAAGAGCGGTCGATCATTGCTGCGAAGCAGCACGGCTTTATGCCAGGTGCCTCCACACTAACTAATCTGATTGACCTTTACTATGACTGTTGCAGAACTGTTAACGATGGTGGTTCTTTGGATATAATATATTTCGATTTCTCAAAGGCTTTTGATAAGGTCTGCCACTTCAAACTTGTTTCCAAACTTCAGCAAGCTGGTATCTGCGGAAAGCTGTTGCAGTGGCTAGTATCCTATCTTCAAGACCGTACTTTCACTGTTAGAATAAATAGTAGTTTCTCTAGTATTTACCGTTGTACTAGTGGTGTCCCTCAAGGGGGTGTCTTGTCACCATTACTCTTCATCCTCTATACTAGCGATCTCCTGCTGTTACTTAAAACTTCGCCTCTTGTCAGAGTTCAAGCCTATGCTGACGACAAAAATTTTCTTATACCTCGAGTAATTATGTGGAAGTGAGTCAAGCATTGAAAAGTGCTATTGAAAAAATGGCTGCATGGGCGTCTGAGTTGGAAATTCCCCTAAATTTGAATAAATGCCAGGTGATGCATGTTGGAACATTGGAGGCTGTGGAATATGAGGTTAGTGGTGTGCCGTTGTCTAGCTGTCGTATCGTTAAGGACTTGGGAGTTCTCTTTGAACCCACGCTTGAATTCAGAGCTCACATAGATTGCATTGTTCGGAAATCGTACTCAGCACTTTTCCTGATTTTTCGGAATGTTAAATGTTCCGATGTGGCAATTTTGATTCGCCTTTACAAGTCGTACGTATTGCCTCACTTGGAATATTGCTTGCCGTTATGGAGCCCCAGAACTAGAAAGCTTGTGCTCAAAATCGAGAATGTACAGAAGCTTTTTACAAAGCTTTTATGGTACCGTTGCTCGAACCCTATAGATCGCCTACTCCTTCCTAGCTATGAAAATCGCCTGAAGCTTTTCAAGCTTCTGCCACTTCAAGTCCGTAGGATAATATCTGACTTGGTCTTTTGCTTTCGCATTATCAGGAACGAGGTGAATCTCTCAGCGAGCAAGTACTGGGTTTATCGGCCCGTTAGTTTAAGGCAAAATAGGTTCAGCATCTTTTACCGCAAAATCCACCGTCCTAGTAGAGATAAGCTGTTCAATATTGTGTTCTACCGGTGCTCTAGATGGTTCCGTCTTCTACCCATTGACGTCTTCCAGGTTCAGTCGGGCTCGGGGTTCAGAAGAAGGTTGGTGAATCTTGCCCTTCGGGGTGATTTCAATTTCAACGAGAACTGCTTTTAACATACTGCTTTCCAGTGAACCGGTGGATGTTTCTCTCAAGCAGTGTCATCCACTGATTGAACGATGCATTCTTCTGTCAGCCTCTACCAGTGCCTAGTGTCACAATGATTGCTTGCACCTATGTTCTCTTCCTCCACGCTAGCCTGTGTACTTCGATCCTTATTTATTCCTCTCTTTTTAATTGCCTATGAAGGGGCCTTGGAACGACATCTTTTTTGCGCCAAAAAATAGAAAACAACAGTAAATAGATGGGATATTTTTTCTTATCGTGATTCCTCAAAAAAATTCTTTCTTATGCTGAATGGTTTCACTTTTTCTCTATAGTTAACATTCAACCTTCCTCAAAAAGTTACCCAGCCGTCACCTCGATCCTTGTCATGCAAAGGTTTTGTTCAATCTATTACCAATATCTCACTACATATGGAGAGAAAAATTTATTCCTGGTCCGTCCCCGTGGTGCGTACCAGTATAATGAGGCTCCTGAAACAAGGAGCCCGCCCGGGGACGCGTGCTCAGGATTTTCTGAATTTCTTTTTTCCATGATTCGACATTGCATGATTTTAGCATTCCAATGGCTTGGTTAACTTCATAAAGTTCCTCTTTTCGACAATATATCCCCGGTGACCTTCCTAATGGTCGCCAATTTACAGGTTTTTAGTGAACAAATATGTTAATGGTCTTAATATTTTTTTTTTATTTTTTTATATGGCGGCAAGTACTACGGTGGCAATTCAAAGATAAGATTGGTGCAAAGTGAGATGTTGTTCCAAAACCTCTTCTGCTTCGCTGTCCATCTATTGTTTTTGTTGTAGTGTTTGCGTTCCATTTGGTTTGATTGGATGCTGTTTTATGCATGGTTGGTTATACTAGACTAGTATTTTACCCAGTTCCAGTGATATTTGTCTTTTTTCCTTCATTTATGCGATTTTCTGTTCTTCTTAGTTGCTTTTTCGTGTGAGCACGTCTTCGGGACGTAATAAATAAATAAATAAATAAATAATAAATAAACATCAACGCGTTCGACTGAGTGCATTACACTGTCTAGAGATCTATCCAAATGAGAGCGGGGACGGGAAACGTGGAGCGCTGACAAGCGACGTATGGGCGAAAAGAGCATTAAAATGGGTCCTGAGGGAGGCATGACGATTATCGCCCGCCTAACCACCGGAATTTGGTGGGTGCCTCAAGAAATCTTGAAAACGCAGACATTTTTGCCTGTTCTGCTAATGAGCATATAGGGCACTACGGCAATGTCGTGGTCTCGAGAGGCCTCGAAAGGCCTCGAAAACCAAAACAGAATGTCGAAATCGTGCCCACAGCGGCCAATAAATAAGTAAAACAGTGCCCTACAATAAATAAATAAATCATGCCTAATAAATAAATAGATAAATAAATAAATAGCGCCCTACAGCAGAATATTGCTAATACTGCAATGCCCTTTGATAATGGCTGGCATTGGCTGCCGCCAATGCGCAACAGTCGTCAGTTTACCGACATCCCTCACCGCTACCTTCCTGAATCACAAAGCCCGCTAAGTTTATGACAAGGAGCTGGTTAGGTAAATCTGTGTTAGCGAATTACCGACTCTTTCGTTGATCAATCCGTGCCCAGACCTAATGACATTTTCCAAAAATATGCCCATCTCACAACTGATGGTGAGAGAGCTCATTGATAGGTGCCTCAAAGGAAGATTCAGTAGGGTGAAGTTGCTTATATCCCGCTATCACATAAACACATTTTGTTCTTCTCCTCGTGTATATCTCGTTTAGCCTTTTCTTGAAAAGCTGACTGGAGATAGTTCTGGTAGGCATCCATAATATACCTTTGTCCTTGAGAAAAAATTGCGAATTTCGAATGATCGAATAATATTCGATTTTCAAAATTTTGAATATCCAAAATTCGAATAATAGGACAGGGGTCTAATCCATATATGTACAATAAGTAACTCAGGAAATATTAGGGTGGGGCAAAAGTAATGAGACAAATTCAACAAATTTCTTTATCTCCTTATAACTCAATTACAACTCAACAGTGCTGAGGAATGTATTCGCCATTGAGGTCCATGACCTTGCTGCCATCGATCAGCCAACTTCCTGATCCCATCCCTCCAGAACTGCTTAGGCCTGGTGCTGGTCCACTGCTCGATATGGTTGTCGAGGTTGCTTGGGTCCTTGTGTCCCTTCCGACTGTGAAGTTCTATAGGCTCAAGAAGTAGTGGTAGACGCATGAAGAGATGTCCGGCGTATACGGTGGGTGAGGCATGTGAACGTAGCCAGCCCAGCAAGCTTATCCGTGGTCACTTTTGCTCGATGGGGTGCGGCGTTGTCGAAGAGGAGGAACTTCTTGAAGCGCTGAGACCGAATAAGTGCGAGTCGTCGGTCCATCTCTTCTATTGTTCACAGTGGTCTTGGAGTCCATCGCCGAGCTTTGGAAAACGGCTTCCAGTATACCGATGCAGGCTCTAAAGCTCAGAAGATGCCTCTCGACGTGAACATCCCGCCGAACGAAGGTCGGTAACAGGTCACCCTGCCTCACCCAGACTCGCAGCTTGGCAGGGTTGAGGTAGAAGACGAAAACGTACTTCTCATCTTGCGTTACTATTGAGTCCAGGCTGCTCGGGATGAGAATTGTGCGAGGTTTGCGCGACACGGCTGGACTCGTTAGACTGGGGTTTCGGCATGAGACAGACTGGGGTTTTGGCATGCTTCTGGAAAGGGCGAAAGTGGTCACTTCTCAAGTGGCCTTCAGTAAGTAGCAAACAAACATTCAAATAGGAGAAGCACGAAACTGGACTCCAGTCACGACATATATGAGCACGGCATGGAGAGTCTAATTACTTCTGCCATCCTAATAAATTAATAAATAAAGGAATGAACTGACGCCGATTCTCTATTGAATTGCTATGGGTGAGAAAAAATGTGTACCTAAGCAAACGCTTGGCTCACACTCGTAGAAACTCACACTGAGATCTTGTTGAAGCCAGTTGTACTGGTTAAGCACCGGTCCTTTGCCAACGGTGTCATAGTAGCCATAGTACTCGGTGCTCAGTGCCACCCAGTGAACAGGTCCGATGTCGAAGCTAAGCGGTGCATGTCAGCCATCAGGTCCACAAATCCTGTTTTTCTAAAGAGATTCTTACCTGTAGAACTGGTTGTCATGATAGCCATTGTGCGGCATCCAGAAACGCTCTTGAAAGTTTGTGAAGTTCTTACCATCGTTCTCATGATTGCCGGCGATGACCATGTAGGGAATCTTAGAGTAGAATACAAGGCATTGAGTCAAAATTCTTAAATAAGAGATTATGATTTAAGAAGGGCGTGTATGATTCCAGCACTCACTCGAGATAGCACAGGTTCCAACCGATTCATGAACTTGTCGCCTCTGGTGCCGTCGTCGGTATGAAGATCATACGAAATGTCACCTTTAGAGAAGTGGTTCGATGGAAGTTTGTTTTAAACATTTAGTCATTAAAACAAAACACAAATTGTGCTTTGACTTGCTAAGTTAGCCAGAAGATGGGACGGTGCAGTCCGAGAAGGCGCCAGCCATTACCTGCACTCTGATTCAAAGGTCCGGAGGGAATGTCTATGATGAAGGGACCGAGGTCGGGGTGGTGAACGGCTTGATGCCGATAAAGTACGCACCAGGTCCTAGATGTTAGCGAATTTTATGTTTTACAAAACTACTTTCCATAGGTCAGGGATGCTGCAAAGTCGCGCGAAGCGTGCAAGTGCGAGACACGCCGTTAGACGTGTCGGAGCATTTGTATATTATCCTATCCTACTGTATATAAAGGAGTTAGCGGTTGTCCGCCCGTCCCTTCTGTCCGTCCGTCCGTCTGCTCATCCGTCTGGACTTTCCTAGAAGTCGAATAGCAGGCGTCCGGCTTCAGACGAGGTGCCACCCACGCCGTGTCGAGACCGTCAGAAGAAGTGTCACCGATGTCGCGCAACAGGTACTCGGATTCAAAAGGCATGTCAGCAATGTCGCGCTTTGGGTGTTTGGGTTTAGAAGAGATGTCAACGATGTCATGCAAGGGGTGTCTGGGCTCAGAAGAGGTGTCACCTATGTCGCGCAAGGGGTGTCCGGATTCCCAACACGTATAATGGGAGACCACTAAAGAGGAGACCAGTAAGCGGGGGTCCAGTGACGGTGAAAGGACCAGCGAAAGAAGGAGGTGGGGTGGTGTACCAGTATGAGTAGAACCTTTAATGAGAGCCAGTGAAGGGGAACCAATAAAGAGTACTTCTAAGATGAGGGTTGGGGGCGGTAGTAAGGGGGGGGGGAAGCGAACGGGAACCAGTGAAGTGGGAAAGTTCTGTGGAGAAGGAACCGGTAAGGGGAACCATTAAAGGAGAACCAGTAAGGAGGGAACCAGTGAAGGTAGGACCAATAATGGCGGCTAGTGAAGGGGAGGGGACCAGTAAAAGGGATCAGTGAAGGTGAGACCAGTAATGGGGGAGCTATGAAGGGGGTGGGGCAGTAAAGGAGGAACCATTAATGGGGACCAGTGAAGGGGACCAATAAAGGGTACCACTTAGGTGAGGGGAAGGAGTAAGATGTGACAAAAAGAGGGGACAAATGGGAACCAGTGAAGTGGGAGTCCTGTGAAGGGGGGGGGGGGCGGTAAAGGGAGAACCAGTGAAGGCGGACCAGTGATAGGAAAGGGATCAGTGGAAGGAACCTGTAAGGGCGGACGAGTACTCTTCTCACTATCTCCAGCGTGTATGACAGGAGCGTCGTACAACATTGTCTAGATAAGAGATGGCTACAGAGCAAACATGAAGCATGCGTTGGATCTTCAAATGACCTTTGAAAGGCAGCGAGCATGTGGTGTACATGCCTCTCACACTCACTACTGACTGATGCTCACTACATTTTTCTTCCTGTCTCTGGCTGCAGAAGACTAAGGGGTGTTCTGTGTTGTCGGGGAGGGGGGGGGGGGGAAGAGTAGGGGTGGGGGTAGGGAGAATGACTTCGGGACTTCGGGAATCGGAGGATTATTATTGTCGTCGAATATTTAGCGATATAGAGCTCTCACAAGATTATCACAATCTGTTGCTCACCACGTAGAGGATGTGTGCTTCGGAGAATAAGTTGGCGTAAGTGCGATAGAGTATGGATAAGCTTCATAGGAGCAGTTTTCAAGATTGTGCCCTACTGTCCCGCTTTCCTCTAGAACCAGTTTTTCACCGTAACGCGAGTAAGAAGGCCTAGACGGGATGTTCTATTCTCGGGGTTTGGGGCTGAAACCCCCAACCAGACGTGGCGGCCGTTAAGCCGCTGAACGTCTGGTAGAATGTATAAGCATTTAGGCCTATGGTATACTCCCGTGTCGCTCCAGAGACGGGCGCGGGGCAACTGTCAACGGCGCGCCTTCGCTGCAGTGGCGGACGGCGCAGTGGGGCGCGGTTGTCAGTTGAGGCGCCATCGCTCCAGCGATGCGTCGCAGAGGAGTGTTATACCTCCGCGTCGCGGAAGTGAAACATACTCCCGTGCGATGGTCGTCAGTGCAGTGCACTGCGACGAGCGACGGGCAGCGATGGTCGCGGGGGGGGAGCGCTTTCGTGCCCTATTCTATGCACTTCCGCTCACTTATTTCAACACTTCCTTGGTTCGTGACCATACCGCATTTCAACACACGTATGGTGATGTTGAGTGGTCATGTGATGCCTCTGTTGTTCTCCTCGCAGGGTTTTCGTCTTGGCTAGACTCATTTTGGGCTTTTTTCGATGGCTTGAACGAGTAGTTTTTTGAGAAGATACTTTCTAGGCCGTTTTTCTCACTTTTGTGCCGATCCTCGCATTTTTTTCCTCCGAATATCCTCGCCGGCAGCAAAATCTACATTTCTGTGCCGAACATGTCATCAGAGCCTCCCTGCGACTTGTCCGGCACAGAAATGTGCCAACTGAACTGCTAGTTTTTTTGAGGAGATACTTTTCGAGGCCGTTTTTCCCACTTTTGTGCCAATCCTCGCACTTGTTTCGAAAGAAAGAAATGCATGAGTCGACCCAAGCATGTCGGACCCCCCCCCTAGCAAAAGATCAGGTTCCGAAAATTGGACCACAACTGGGACGTTTCCGTGCTAGACACAACTCCTTGAACCCCCTCGTGTCTCGTGTCGTGTCGAGTGCAGAAACGTGGGTTTCCGTGTCTGTGGATGGAATCAGGAGCGAAAGAAATGCATGAGTCGACACAGGCATGGCGGACCCTAGCTAAACATGACATCGACGAAATATCGTTGAAAACCACAATCCTACAAGGGTTTACGGATCAGATAGCGATAAAACAGGAAAAACGCGAAATTACGAACGTAAATCCAAGAAGAAAATGCACTGAATCAGCTGATTCGCTAAAATTCTGCAAAAGTCTAAGACTGCAAAACTGCGTCAACTATGTCAGCCTCAACGATGGCGACGGCTCGCGACGCGCATCGCGAGCCGTCGCGTCGCTGTGCACTCCCGCGTCGCTGCAGCGGAAGGAAGTATAGCCGCGTGCACACTTTACAGCGGGCAGCGGGCAGTGGAATGTGGGCGGAGCTAGTCGCCGCCCACATTCCACTGCAGTAGGTGGAACCGCGCCGCAGCGGCACGCAGCGGAGCAGTGGCTGGCTAGTTGCCAGCTGATCGATAGCCTGCATTTTGCTCGATTTTCGGACGGGAACAGATTTTATTGTTTAAATTTTGTGTTGTTCGGTAGTTGTCATCGTATAGAGTATAGGAGCGAGTCTATTGTTAACATGGTCATAGCTTAGTTTCGAGGGCATGCTGTACCTTCGTTATAATTGCCTGACGTCATTTTGGTTTATTTGACTGAAAATCTTGGGGATCATATGACGGCACTCCCCCCCCCCCCCCGTTTCTCTCCCGTTCCCCTAGAATAGATCCGGGAGCGAATTCACCGCAAACTGGGTTTCTTGTGTTGCTGCCTTGTTCGCATTGAAGTTTGAAGCTGTCTCTCTACACAAGGAAGAACGAACTGTTTGTTACAATGATTCAATGATTTACCGCAGGTTCTCTTTTAGATTCATCTGGAATGGTGCTCGACTGATTAAGAAACAGTATCGTTTTCGTTCTCTCCTATACTCTGTACGACGACACCCAAGAAAACTCGTAGTGGTCCCGCGTGTTTAAATGGAGAAATTTGCGTT
Source organism: Heligmosomoides polygyrus polygyrus (assembly GCA_947396885.1). Classification (NCBI taxonomy): domain Eukaryota; kingdom Metazoa; phylum Nematoda; class Chromadorea; order Rhabditida; family Heligmosomidae; genus Heligmosomoides; species Heligmosomoides polygyrus. The sequence goes on from OX377204.1 coordinate 14,086,473, forward strand.
TTACTTTCCCGGCTTCGCCATATGCACATATCTTATGAAGGAATGATTAGACGGGAACGTCACTCTAAACGGAATATCGTTTAGCGTCCGCATTATTTAGTAGGCTTGCATAGCATTGGGTTTATTGTGAAATCTTGATAAGTTTGATGAAATGAAATCTTGATAAGTCCCCTACACAACAATATCATTTCCTACCTAAACAATTAAGTCCACAAATGAAAAATGTACCCTTAGAAGCAACAATCACGGACAGGATCGGCAAACTGCATATACCTATTATTCTCCAAAGACGAATCAAGAAACATCGAGAGAAAATGAAACGTCGTTGAAGTATCCATTTTCTGCAAAAGGCCGTGACTTCACGTCCTTTCCCCAGTGGCAGTGGCAGTGAGGAATGCCCGAGTCATTCCTCACTGCTACTGCCGCTGAGGCCGCTGCCGGCAGCACTGCGGCAGCGGAAGTGTGGACACCCCCTCACTGCGGCCTCCGCTGCCGGCAGCACTGCGGCAGCGGAAGTGTGGACACCCCCTCACTGCGGCCTCCGCTGCCGCAGTGGGACCCCGCAGCACCACGCTATGCTTCAGCGTGGCTGCCCGCTGCCCGCTGCAAAGTGTGCATGCGGCTTATACCATAGGCCTTAGAGGCGATTAAAAAAGGAACTTGAATTCTCACCGACATGAACAATAAAGTCGAACTTTCCAGCGAGGCCATTACGAATGATGCTGTCCGTCGAATTGCCATGCTGGTAGCCAAGATCGCCGAACACACATACCTTCGAAGGTAGATGTTAACTATTCATGAGCTACTAGTTGGCTTAGAGAGGTTACGAAAAGATTCCTGAAAATTTGCACTTCTAACCAATATATGAAATGCATTGCCTGGCTTGTTAAAAAATCCATATGTAGGCTCTCTTTTCTCATCGCAACGTCAAAATTTTGAGGCATTTTTCGCCATTTTCGCCTTAAACTGAACCCTTTCTATGTTAAACCAGAACCAGGGGTAACTACTTTTTAATTTTCACTGAAAATGAGACATTTTGCACGATAAAGTCGAAAATATTTTTCTTTAAAAAAATTGTCATTGAAAATTCATATTTTCAAATTACCTCAAGAAAAAATATTTGAATACATAGCATGAATGCACACAAACTTTCATTACTTGACGTTGGATGGTGTGTTGTATGAAGAGATGGCGGCGTGCATCTGTCCTATATCGCACCGCCTATTGGATTAACAGTTTGAATATTATTTGCATTCGTATAATTGTGCAAACACCAGAATAAGTCAGAAAAATAAAAATAGTCTACGTTAGACATATAGTTTACAATAAACATAAAGTAGTTTACACTAGACAAAAACATCACAATTATTCCCCGCACAACATCACGAAAACAGCATTTGCACTGCCAATCAAAGCAATATTGCAAAGTTCTGGACGACTGCAGGGCGCAATTTCTTCACGTGACAATTTGTTTGCATCTTGGCGGTCAACGTGAGCACAGTCGGAGGAGGTACCGGTTGTCGCGTGCACCTGATACCAGGTTCCTGGTTCGGATTTGCTGCCCAGGCCAGCCAAACCTTCTATCCCTCCGGAGTCGGTGAATGTACCAGATTTCTCTGGGAAGTTTAAAGCACTGACTTTTCTGTTAGCTGGCCACTGCAAGACTTTTTATAGGTAAAGTAGGCCTTGAAATTGCCTTCACTATATTCCGTAGAACTGTAGTGCGTCGGGAATTCCAAATGTGGACTCATTAATGTTGTCTTGTATTCTTCTTCTTCTCATGAGCGTTTAGACCCTCGCAGTCGCAGGGTCCGCTGTTCATGTGATCTGTCGCCACCTCATCCTATCAAGGGCGTCGTCTGGCGCGGCGCCGATTACGGTGAGATCTCCCTTGATGACGTCCTTCCATTTTTCCTTGGAGCTCCTCTAGGACGCTTTCCGGGTACCTCGAAATCTCGTGCCAACGTTATGGGGTGATTCTCTAGTCTTCTAAGGACGTGTCCCTACCACCCAGGCGCTGCTCCATCATCTTCAGCTGGATCGGGGCTGTCTTCATCACTACCGTAACATCCTCGTTTCGCACCCTGTCCCGACGGGTCCATCCACATGCCCACCTCAGCATCCTCATTTTCGCAGCGTACAGTTGCCGCTCCTGCTCCTCACCCAGGCCCTAGCACTCACTGCCATAGGGAAGGGCAGGCCTCACAACTGTTCTATACAGCTTGCCTTTGAGTGTCCTGGAGTATCTACGCTCGCAGTGGATCCCTGTGGACTCCCTATACTTGAGCCAGACTGCGTTTAACCGTCCCCTGACCGTCTGGTCCTGTACTCTTTACCCGTTATTAATGTGCAACAGATCCAACCAACATTTCTGCCTAAGAAATTCTGTGCATCACGAAAGCATCCGGTTCTATCATAGCCTGAGAGAGCAGCGCTAGAATAGCAGAACGATCAGGATGGCTTCCGGCTGGTAAATTGTAATGAAAGGTTGTTCCGCATGCTAGTTCAGTGTGTGGTCTTTGTAAAATGGGTCACTTCCAGTTTTACAGTCGTTTATTCATTTGCTTGTTTATTTATTTATTTATTATATACACTTTAGGACGCGTTCAAAACACAGTAGTAAACATTGTAAACAGACTAAGTGAAGTATTTCTCTTCCCTTTGCACTACAGTGGATCCAAGGTTTATATGTATCTCGCAAGCTTCTAAGGAGCGTGTAGCATCGTTAAAGTCCCATCTAAAATATTATCTGAAAGATTTTATTTCCTACTTTCGTAAAGATAGTATTCATTTAAAAAATATAACTTACACGATAAGACTTGGGATCTTCAGCTAGAGTCTTGAACTGGAATGTTCTTGAACCAATTTTATACCCTTAAATACGTAATATTCTCCTCACTCAAAAGCCGCTATAAAACCGCCTTTTATTAGCGCAAACCTACAGTATGAGGTACTAGGAAGAAGGTCCTTCATAAGAGCCCTGTGTGAATATCGTTGAATAGCGCCGGTCCTCCATTCCTTCTGAGAGCCAGTGGTGGAGAACTTCAGTGCAGAGGGTGACGTTCCGTAGTAGACCGTAGATGAGTCTGGAAACTTAGGAGTGAAGGAACATTTGCATCCAGTTTTCTAGAATGGTGTTTTTTGAATGGGTACCGCTGTCAAATGTCGTCCAGACCACATTCATGAATGAGTAATTGCCATGAAAGGCGAGGTGAACCTGCTCTGGTGCCGCACGAAGCAGCACCGGCAGCAGCAGCGCCGTCAGAAGCCAGAGCTGTGACATGCGGCACGGGTAGACTAGGAGCCTATGTCCAACAGTAGGAGCCTTTTAAGGCGCCTGGACAACAGCCTTTATAGTGGTCTGATAGCGTGCAGATAGCGCTGAGCGAAGATCAGATGACGTGAGAGACTCCAGAATTCAGCATGGAACAGGGGCAGAAATTACAGGAAAGTAAACATTTCGAAAGGATTGCCCTGCTACATCGTTCAGATTGTTTATTTATTTGTTTACTTTCACTCAGAGCGCGCTAAAACACAGAACACAAATACCAACGACAACTTAAACCAAAACCATATTCGAGCAAAATGAACTAACCGTCCAAAAAATGGTGGTGCCTTCCATGCAAACCTCGCAGGATCACATCAGAGGGAGCTTTTTTTCTTTTAAGGTGCTATTTGGCAGTATTGGCTCCAGAGAGACTAATTCTATCAAATGATGTAAAATCCTACAGAATAGAAAGTCTCTTGAGGATGTGGAGAAACATTCCTGTGAGCTGTTCTCAGTACCAGCATGGACTTCATAATCTTTATCTGCACTAAAAAAATAAGCATTAATGAAAAGCATGAAAAGGTTACTTTTATGGTACAAAAGCCTTCTACCTTTCGAAAAAAAAGAAAGAAAGAAGGAGATCATTCATTCATTCATTCATTCATTCATTCATTCATTCATTCATTCATTCATTCATTCGTTTATTGCCAATAACCATACTCTGTAACCGGGTAAAAACAGAACACGCATAAGATTGGCTATGTAACCCATAGACAAAGTATTTAATAACCACTAAGAAAGCAACAAAAATGGATGGTAAGGAGCTTTCTCAGATAAGAGGGGCCACTTATGTTGGACGAAAGTAAAGTCAAGTAAAGTCACTGAGGAAGAGAAAGAAAAAAATAAGAGGTAGTCATTAAAAAGGCAGACAATATATAATTTGACACAAAAAGTTAATTCTTGGATTTAATGAATTGCTGAACTCTCTGAACTGTCGCCGGAAACGCTAGAACTACCACCCTCCCAGCACGCAACTGGCCGAGCCATACCGGGGCGGGCCCTGTATTTCAAGGACCTCATTGAACTAGTACGTACCCCAGGCGATGACTGGGAGAGGAGGAGGCGTGGAGGCGAGACGAATCAATATGAACGTTTGAATAGATTGAGATATCAAAGGCTATCATTTATATTGTATTTTAATATAATAATTATTTAGTAGCTTTTTTTGAAGCCTATGAAATTCTTATGAAAATCTTTTGTGGTGTGATAGTCCTTTAGTGGCAACACCCAGCTAAGAAAGCATCCATACATCTGAGGCACTATAAATGCGTGACAGAGTGGGGAGCAAGAGAAAAAAATAATGATGTAGAGATTGTCAAGAAACACAGTGAATTAGACATTTAGGTCAGCATTGAAACCAACTGTAAAGGGATGCCAGAAAAAAGAACGCAAGACAATAACAACGAACTATTGCAGCTAAAAGCATCTAAAGACATCTAAACAAAACACCTAGAAACAGCAAGTGTTCTAGGTGGAAGTGTTCTAGAATCTAGATAAGGTTATCGCAATAAATTGCGTCTCATTAACTTTTCAATGCTGACCGAAATCAAGCGTTTTTACAAAATACGAAACTATAAGAATTTATAGAATACCGATTATCAGTTGTAACCCATAGCCCGTTATTGTAAAGTGCCTATTAACACAGAAAAATGAAATAAAGGATAAATGCCGGCCTTTATCATTTCCTTTGCAGAATGCAGCACGCATTCCACTTCAACGGGATAAATATTCTATGGCATGAGGGTAGTTTGAACGCATATTTAGCCTTTTCGACTATTGACTAGCGGTGGCCAGCGGATAGACAGGTCAGTGTTTTATCCAACCTTGACGACTATCTCTTGTCTCTTCTACTATTTTGGAGGGCAGAAGGCTTGGTTGACCTGGGTAGGAAAGCTGAATCAATACATAGACCTCGATTCAAGTTGTACGCGATAGTCGTCGCCTCATCCGACTGCGCTATCGCGCCCTCAAAGGCGATAACGCATTAGAAGCCTCAGTTCACAGGTGGAACGACCGTATCTTATCAGCCACCCCATATAAGGATGTAAATCAGTTCCTTAATGAACCGGAGTGCACGCAGTAGCTTGTGCCTCCTCCAACCTCGCTACCATGCGCCAATATCGTGAAGATATACGAGTGAAAATTTTGAAAAATGGCGGATTTTTTCTAAAGCCGACAGAAAGATCCTTAATTCAACGCCGCTAGCAACAATCCAGCGAACACAGAAAATAATTACAGCTCGAACTAAATATCTTGTCTTTGGGGAATGATTTTCAACGATTGCGTGATGTTCCGGTGGAGAGTGCCTCCTCTGTCCACTCACTAATCCTCTTCGATTCTAAATCGAGTCAGCTGGATATTTTTTCCGCAGTTTTTGCATACTAAATGCTTGTGATGTTGGACTGCTGGCCACAGCGTTCTGACAATAATACTGACTTTCTTCTTTTTGTTGAAAAATGCAATATTAGTCAAAAACAGAATGCTTAACTGCGGTTGGGTTAGAATTCGTTTCCATTGCCCTTACATTGTATCAATATTTATTGGCACAGTATGTGCCAATAAATATTTCCACTGTTTATGCGGTCATAAAATACCCTTTAAACTACAATAAGACTTTAAAGAACAACAGATCTCAAATTAAGTCACCTTCTTTAAGCCTTAGTTGGTTGCTACTGAAGTAGTAAGCCGCTATGATGATAATCAAAACTCTAGCGGAGGGATTCGAACTTGCAACCTTTGTTTACCGGTCATGATGCGCTACGGTATAACACCATTGTCTTGAAACCCAATGTTGAGTTTAGGTTCACCATCCGATGATCATCACTTTCGCGAGGGTAGTAATTCTTCCTTCCCATATTTTCCATCTTTTTGTGCTGACAGAAGATCAGACAGGCAGAGAGACACGCGGACACACATTTTCACAGACAGATACATACGCAGACAGACAGGCGGACAGATGGACAGAGAGACAGACAGAAAGACAGCCGTACAGTCAGAAGAGCAAACAGAGAGACGTGTTCTTGTCTACTACATCATATAAAGCTGTTCCCTTGCTTTTGTAAGTAACTAAATTCTTGCTAAAACGACAAGATTGATCTTGAAGTAGTCTTTATTGCGATAGCAATATCAGTGCAAAAACATCCTTGGCGAAATTGTTCGGACTCGGAGGGTCTTCAGGTCAGGACCTTTGTATCGACAGCCTATGCGATAATTCTCATGCGGGTACCTCATCTGCTTCAGTGTCGTGTAGTTCCGCAACATGAGGAAAGTCCTTGCCAGGTTTCAGCCTCCTAAAAATTGACCCATTATTTGGGTCCGCTTAGGAGCGCCTGGCCCAACGGAATCAGTACCGTACCTCATCTCCTCGGTGGAGACATGTCCGACGTCCTTACTGAGCCAGAACGCGTCGACGACGGCCTCGTCGTCATCGATCGAGATCTGCTCGAGGTGAATGTGGGTGGAGTTCGCCACCGTCATAATCGTGTAGCCGTACTGATTCAGCCTGAAGGGGTATTATAACGAAGCTTGGAAGTCCTCGGAGCAATGTCCCTACCTCTTGGCACTGAATGGAACGGGTGTTGCGTCAAACGTCGTGTTTGGGGAGTGGCAGCCCTAAATAGGGAAAGAATCCGTGCATTGTTAAATATGTCTTGAGCCGTTTTAAAGCGTTACTTTCTGGTGGGCATATAAGTGAGCAAAGTCTAAAAGTAAATAAATCATAAAAATTTGAAAAAACATGAAAATATAATAAATAAAATACAAAAATAAGTGTACAAATATATACATATAAAAACAAATAAACAAAATGGCATTGGAGATGACAGAGTTAACTACAACATTTATATACTATTTTCACGTCAAATTTGTACACTCTCCTAGAAAGGTGACTGTTTCGGAAGTAAATTAAACATTCAAGTCAAAACGAGCATTTTCTTGGAAAATTTTAGACTTTCACAGATGATGGAATTTTTTGTTCATAGAAAATTCTAGTGCAGGTTTTTGAAAAATTTTAAATACACATGAACTAATAAGTTACGGCACTGATATGGATGCTGAGATGGCGACGGTGGTGCAATGACGTAGAGTATTCCCGCGCGGTCAGCAGGAAAGGCGAGTTCGAGTCCCGCCTGGTGCTAGAGTTCTGATCGCAACAGGACATCGCTATAACAGGTTATGACACTATTTGATAAAGGATAAGGATAAAGGACGGCGTTACTCAATCCCTTCTGGGATGCGCCAACGCATTCTACTTCTACGGGATGTCGTGGAGGGGACATGAATGCGTATTTGAGTATCTAGTATCTAGTATCTTAAACATCATGAGCTGACCTCCTCATGATGTTTAAGATACTCACTGGTAGGGTTTCTATAATCCCACTCAACTTTTTGGCACTAGGCTGACAAGAAACATAAGAGGGAAGTTCAGATTTTATGTTTCGGTGGCAAAATCACGAGCCCGAGCAAGCTTTTTCACCTACAAAAATTTAAAGGAGTTTAACCACATTTTGAGCACAAATGAAGAAGTCTTAGGTCTATCCCTGCACGGTTTCAAGAAGCTGCTTTTGCGTATGCAATGAGTGCCTTCGGTTGTATTCGTTTGTTTTTGATTGAGTTTATGCGTTTTTATTCTAACATTGTATTTTCACGTGTGGCCTTAGCTCACGTCATGAATAAATAAATAAATAAATAAATTTGGCCATCCAATGACTTGCGGTGGCCAGCCGATGAACAATTCAGCGCTCTATCCTTCCCAGACAAGTCTGGTACCAATTCACCGACCCCGGAGGGATGGAAGGCTTGGTTGGCCTGGGCGGGAAATCCGAACCAGGAACCTGGTATCGGGTGCAGGCGACAGCCGGCGCCTCCTCCGACTGCGCTCCACGCGCCCACTATTTGATATTTTATAAAAAATTTTACTTGTCATAAAAATTTTGAATTAAAATTTTCTTTAAAGCGCAGAAAAATTGCAATAATTCAGTGTATTGAAAGGACAGACCGCATCGTGCTCTCGATTATCTCGTTGCGATGTTTATTTTGCTGATACTGTAATTCCTGCCTGTCTGACACTTCGGTATCCGGATATGTGTGCTCCTAAGACTGCTCTTGCAGTACATATCATTTACAAAGTCAGAGTTGTTCCACGCAAGCAGAATTATTGCTATCAATCAACTGAAAACTTAATAAACCACTTTAGCACATGGCGTAATCTTTTTTTAGTACACTAAATGATTGGTGTTTTTTATGCTCGAAGCTGAAACCTATTTATATTTGTACTTGGAAATAAAATTTTCATAAAATGAAAACCATGCATTGAAGCAACTGAAATAGAATTTTTTGAGAAAAGAAAGTTAAAAATTTCCTCATAACAAACAATTATTTAAATTACTTTTTTTATTCTAGAGTTTTTATTCTAAAACAGAATATGTTTATTTTGATTTGAAAAGAGCATAATTTGATTTGAAAAGTGTACAATTTGACGAGAAAATTGTGTATGCATGTAAATTAATTTTCAAAAAATTAAAAATAGAAATAAAACAAATAAAATTAATCAATTAAATAATAGAAACAAGTAAAATAAATACAATTACACATTACGACTAAAAATGAATGCATTTTATTAAATTCCTTTTGTCGTCACAACAAGGACTAACTGAGAATTAGACTCCCATATTTTGACCTTTGCTTCTGGCATATTTTATCCATTTTGTAAATTTTGATAATTAGTTTTGTGATTTTACAAGTTCAATGAAAATTAAAGATTTTCGAAGCAATAGTCTTACGGCAGAGCCAGTCAATACGTAGGTCGGAGCAACGGCATTGTGATAGCAGTCCGGCTGAAAACGAAACCCGTTGAATATAAGACGTAGAATTCAGGCATGTCAATGGTACCAGGAACCAACCGAGTCCCAGTACGTCCTGTTGGCCACCGGATAAAACCGCTCGTAGTAGTGCATGTGTCCCCAGAAGCCTAAGTCGACGTCATACTTCAGGAATGGGTGCTCGAGACCAGGTAGATCGCCCTGACCGGATCGAATCTGAATGTTAGGCGGAATGGTCACATGTCCAAAACTGCCAGATGTCTTAGCTGACACTCCTAATTTTCGAGAAATTAACTGAAAGTTGCTCTTTGATTTCACCTTTCCTTTAGGTGCTTTTTCCATTTGGCCATACATTTTGCTAATTCGAAAACCTGTGAGGTTGTGCTTTTCCATTGCGCAGCGAAGAACCAAGTGAGCTTTACTGAACAGCGCGCTTCAGGGATGTGAAAGAAAGCCTCCTGAATTCCGAGATTAGCAAGGGCATCCAAGGGTCGGTAATCTGTTGCTTGTCGACAAAAATTAGATGGGCCAGCCATTAGTTAGGAAAAGAACTAAAAGTTTCTACGTTCTCCATTCTCTCTAGTACTAAAGAGCAACAAGGCCAATTTTCCATAATAACTGCAAGTGTGGAGCCGACGGCAAAGTGACGATTACTAACAGAACATCCTGTTACACAGAAGACACAGGTGTTATAGTCTTCATTTACTTTTACTATCCATCGCAAAATTTATCGCAGCGGATTCACCATCTGCGGAATGTAGAAGCGATTTGAATGCTTCTTCGGGTATATAATTGTTTGTGAGTGGCCAGCCGATGGACAAGTCAGCGCTTTATCCCGTGCCAAACAAGCCTTCCATTCTTTCGAAATCAGTAATTTTGGTATCGTTCTTGATCCGGATTCATAAACGATTTACTGGCAGGTAAGTACAAAAGGTATATGTCGCGTAGGTGAGCAGCATTGGTGGGTGGGAACGCCTAAACCAATCAGACCGCATGAAATGGGCATGCCATTCAGAGAGGGCATGTACAGTTGGTACTCTTATAGGCTAGCATGTATTCAGTCTGTGCTCTGTTAGGTTACTACTGGCTGGTGCGCTCCCACCTAGCAATGCTGCTCACCTACGCGACATGTACCGTGCAAAGCCTACCGCCACTCCCCACTTACGCGCGACACATGAACGCCCGGCGGAGAAAACCAGAGGGGCCGGATTCATAAACGCGACCGGAGGTAAATCCTACCCCCATTTACCTCGACGGCCACCTACCCGCCAATTTCCGTGACTTACCCCTGTTTCAGATTCATGACGGCCAAATCAAAGGTTTTGCTTCACTGCCAATTTCTGACCCACTGCATCCCTCCGCTGGCCTGCTGCCAGCTCTGAGCTAGCAAGAGTTTTGCTCCACTGCCAATTTCTGACCCAATTCAATCTTTCCCTGGCAGCGGAATAAAACCCTGGCATGAGCTGTCATGAATCAGAAACAAACGGAAGCTCCCGGAAAATAGCGGGTAAGTGGCCGTAGAGGTTAATCGGGGTAGGATTTACCTCCGGCGGCCTATGTATGTACTAAAGTTGCTTCTACATACGTTTCCCATAAGTGGAATGCGCGGCGCATCCGCAGTTGATCACTGCCGTTCCTTACCCTTACCTCCAAACCCTAACAAGCACCTTCATGCTATCTTGTCTGAAATATGAAATCGTTACCAAATTGTTGTCGTAGCCCGAGCAGTCATCATTATGAGCAGCCGAACAGTAGAACGGTCTGTGAAGGTACGTCACGATCCATGGCGTTTGATGGCGATTCAAGCTGGCTTCCTGGAACACGCCAAACATCTGGTTGGGGCTTCGCCCCAAACCCGGAGAATAGAACACCCCAAACGTCTTCTTCTCCTCTAAAGGCCTTCTCTCATTCATAAAAAAACTGGTTTTGCTATATAGAATGGTATAGCGGAATAGGGCAAAACGGGTCCATCACCTTCACTGGACCACCCTTAACTGGTCCCTTATCACTGGTTCCCCTTTATTGTCAGCCCTTTTCCTGTTCACCCTTCACTGGTCCCCCCTTCGTCGGTCCCTACTACTGCTCCCACCTACACTGGACCTCCCCTTACAGGTCCCCTCCTTGCTGGTCATCCTATCCTTCACCGATCCCCACCACTGGTCCCACCCTCACTGGTCCCCCTTTTATTAATCAACCCTTTTCGGTCCCTCTTCACTGGACCCCTTCCCCCCCCCCCTCCCATTCAACGGTCCCTATTACTGGTACCTTCCTCACCGGTCCCATTTTCACTGGACCCCTCCCCTCTCATTCACCGGCCTCCCCTTCACTGGACCCCTCTCCTCTCCTTCACCGGTTCCCCTTCACTGGATCCCCCTCACCGGTCCCCATAGCTGGCCGGACCTTCACTGGTCCCCTCCTTTATTGGTCAACCCTTTACCGGTCCCTCATTACTGGTCCCACCTTCACTGGAAACACGTCTTCTAAATCCGGAACCGTCGCGCGACATCGGTGACACCTCTTCTGAACCCGGACGCCTATTGAACAACGTCGATGACATGTGATCTCAACCTGAACGTGCTTTGCGTGACATCAGTGACACGTCGTCAGAATCTAGAAGCCCTTTCGCGACATCGGTGACACCTCTTCTGAATCTAGGCACCTGATGAACGACGTCGGTGACATGTCTTTTCAAGTCGGGCCTGCTTTGCGCGACATCAGTGGCACGTCGTCTGAATCCGAACACCCCTTGCGCGACATCGGTGACATCTCTTCTCAAACTGAACGTCCTTTGCGCGACATTGGTGACATGTCGTCTGAACATGGACGCCTGTCGACAACTACAACCCCTTCCCCGTCCTCTTCCCCATACTTCTTCCCAACACACTCCTTCAGCACTTCTGTGCAAACAAACACATCCACAAACACACGCAGTCACCCACAGACAAACGACCGTTCTCGCTTATATATAGTAGGATTTTTGTAGATAGTAAAAAATAGCGTTTAGCATAGCGTAGAAGCCCTCATCCATCACAGTATAGTTCCAACATGAGACCAACTAACTATCACTGCTTTGTTTCATTTCTAACTTCTTAACGGATGGTAAGTACCATTTTCCAGAGAATGTCAGGAGTGACTGTCCTTCTAATTTGACTCCAAAAATCGAGAATTTTACTGAAGAGAGGGAAGAGTTATTGTATTATTTAACGTGCATAAAGCTTAATTTCTTGGTTGATGAATTTTAAAAAATTGTTTGAATTTCTTCATGAAAAAGCAACACCGGTCTAAAGCGTTCTACATTTTGATACAACTCCTTTTTTAAGGTGCGCCTGGACTTGCTTATTTAACCTAATTGTCCTGTTGGGTTGGCCGAAATGATCTGGCGGTTGAGACTGGTCCATTTCAAACGACCGTAACTTCCTTTACACTCATCGGATTCAGTCGAGGTAAGCACCTTCCGATCACCACACTTTGCGATACTTGTTGAGTAACTCCACTAGAGAAAAAACTGGATGGTTGAGAAGCGACAAATTCGAGAAAGGCTGCTTTTGCGTGGCTCTGATTTGCGAAGGTTCTGCCAGCGAGGAAGTTCTGGAAGTGCTTAAAAAGGTGGTAGTCGGTTGGCGCAAGGTTTGGTGAGTATGGCGCATGAAGCAGAACTCAACGCATGGTGTTTTCGAAATTTGTGGGCGGGCTTTGTCGTCCAGAAGAATGGGACCTCTTCTGTTGACCAGTGCCGGCGCAGCTCACGCAAGTCCTGGTTCCAGAAAGCTGTGGTGAATCACGCCAACCGCCGACCACCACACTGTTACCATCGCCTTTCCTGGCGCGATTTTGTCTTTGAGAAGTGCCTTGGGGGGGGGGGGGATGAGGTGGTTCACATCAACCCAACGTCGTGATCGTCTTCGGTTATCCACTTTCCATCACATGTGACGACCCGGTCCAAAACGGGTCGTTTTGATCCCGGAGAAGCGAACGAGGGCAGATTTCGAAGTGCGACAATTTCTGCCCATCACCCAAGTCGTGGAACAACCGCTTTTCGAGCTCCTTCTCCTTTCCGAGACGTTTCAAACTATCTGTAGGAGCAGTTTTACCGACTCCTAGACCTTCCGCAATCTCTGGCTGCGATGGATTAGCTTCCACGAAACACATCAAACCGTCGTCCTGGGTTGTTGCGGGTTATCCGCTTCGGGGAGCATGTTCAAGTTCTCCGTTGAAATCTCCAGAACAAAATTTCTCCAATCGCAGTTGCACGCCGTTTATCCAGCACTATTCAGCCCACACATGGTTGGACTGCCGGGCTGTTTCGACGGCGGACTGGTCCGCTTTGAAATTGAAATGAAATATCGTTCGGAATTGCTCTCTCGACATGCTTCAACAACTCTTCGAAGAAACGCAATTATAAGTGAAACACAAATTATTCCGTCAGGCCTTCCGTCAGGAGATCCCTATCAGACTTTACATAAAAATGCGATGTAAGTTGAATATTGATTCAGTAATAAACGAAAGAAAAGCGATTTCACAGAAACCGCCAGAGCTTTCCGGCCAACGTAGTAAATAGGACACCTACGAAGTCGATTCTCGTTGTTTGCCCCTTCATTAACAGACGTGACGAGTATTCATACATATTTTAACGAATTCCTAAGTGCGACGTTGAGGCCCTTAGCAAAAACTCACTTAGAAGTTCTGAAGGAACTCACGCTAAGATCCTTCTTGAGCCAGCTGTACTGGTTGAGCACCGGTCCTTTGCCGATGGTGTCGTAGTAGCCATAATACTCTGTGCTTAGCGCCACCCAGTGAACGGGTCCGAGATCAAAGCTGAAGAGCCGCGGTTAGTTGGAAAATTGAAGCTTTTATCTGCATGTAACAACGCTCAGAAAGCAATTCTGGGACTTTCCTACCTATAGAACTGGTTGTCATGATAGCCGTTGTGTGGCATCCAAAATCGTTCTTGGAAATTGGTGAAATTCTCGCCATCGTTCTCATGATTGCCAGCGATGACCATGTATGGGATCTTAAGTCACATGGTAATGTGACTCATAACAAAACTTTATATGGTCTATTATAACAAAAAAGGTCTGCCTGAAGATAGGTAGGAACCAATTTGAGAGAAAGGATTTGTAATTTTGTGTTCTTCACTTTCACTTTGCTCGATTACGTAAGTAGGCGGTAGTGGACCAATCAGAGCACCGACCAGACATGAGCGAATCAGACCACCGTCTCTTAAGAGATCTCATGTCTCTTAAGTTTAGGAGACGTCAGTCGATTCAGCCTAATTGATCTAGAGTATCCCTCCTTCTCCACGTAATCCACGTTAGCAACTGGTACCGAACAGAGTATGGAACTTTGAAATGAGGTAGGACTCAGAAAGGAACATGGCTGTAATATGTGCTCACCCTGGAGAGTATCGGTTCGAGCCGATTCATGAACTTGTCACCAGTTTTTCCGTCGTCGGAATGCAGGTCATACGATATGTCACCTATGTATAAAAGCGATGTAGACCGTTTTCACGTCGAATTGAACACTTTTCAAATCAAATTGGACACTTTTCACGTAAAAATTGGGCACTCTTTTAAGCCAGCCTTAGACCTTGATCAAAGCGAACTCTTCCAAATCGAAATCACTTTCAGCCAGGTCAAACTACAGACTCACTAAGATGGTCTGAATAAATTTTTTGTCCAAGAAAAATTTGATATAACTTTCTTTGAAATTTTTGTTTAGTTTACCTGTCCTAAGATGAGTGACAATTTTATAAAAAATTTATTTTTTAGGAAAAATAATAAATTAAATTTTATTTTAAAACGTTTCAAAGCAGCAATCATGTGATGCATTAGGAGGCTGGATCGCGCCACGCACTCGAAAAGCAAGTCGCAATGTTTACTTGATTGATAGTGTGAATACTACTTACATGCAACAAGAAAGTTTGGAGTGTGTTCTTACAATTGTTTATGTAGCACTGTTTGCAGGCGTAAAACAGCGCGCAAACAGAAGTTTTGCTATCAATCGAATAAAAATCGCAAGTTTCGAACATGGGCTGGTGCAATCTCTGTTTTTGCAGCAAAAATAGCCGCCTTTCTGCTGTTTTAAAACAAGTTTTGCATCATTGTTTTTCTCAACAACAAAAAAACAATTTTTTAAAATTTCTAACAATGTGCTCATTTATAGGGCAGATGAACTAAAACTTCAAAGAAAGTTATACTGAAACTTCCTTAAACAAAAAAAATTATATTAACGTTTTTGGAGAGTCTCTAGTTAGTTTAGTGTAAAAAATTTATTTTGAATTGGAAGAATCCTCTTTGATTTAAAAAGTCTTACAAGGAAATGTTCCCAACTCATGGTGAGCTTTTGCGATGCTATTTTGGCAGGATATAGGGCCCCGTGAGTGGAGTCCAGAACCACAGTCACTTTTTGCTGAACGCTTCTTCAAAGACCTGAAAAGAAGGTCTGAAAGCGTGCGCGCAACTATTATCAACCCCTGCGACACCCGACGAGATGTGCCTCGGTGATGCAGCCGGTAACGCTGAACACGCCAGCGGGCTTTTCAATTCGAGTCCGAGTGCTGCCATTAGTTTTGCACGTATTCGTTTGTTGTTATTACACTCTCTTATGATCACAGGGGTCAATTTTAAACCACCAATGCATACAACAGCCCAAGGCTCTCTCTATGCGCCTTCATATGCGCTAGTTTTTCAACTATACATATCCGTACCACCGTCATATAATACCGTATCACCAATGATACCGATGATACCGCTCATCTTACTTCTGAGTATTATGAACTTGGGCCATGTCGGTACATAAGTGCACTAAAAATATCGTTCTCACCGTTCTCACCTGAACGTGTTGTCGGCCGACTCCTTCCCACCTTCACACCGGATATCACTTCTCCGACAAGCAGATACACTACGGTTGCGGATACCATAAAAGGACTCCGCCTGGACGCCATTTGTGGAGATATCGACTGTCGGGAAGAAGAGGCGGTACAGGTTGGAAGTAGCAGGTTGGAGGCCATCCGGAATATGTTACATGCAGCCGAGATGGTGTATTGAAAGTAGATAGCTGGGATAAAATATTATACAAAAAGGGTACCACCCGCGACTTTTCTTTTCATTGCAGATTATAAGCCAGACCTAACGACAGTTTTGCGCTCCGCTGTTTCGGCCGTGTCTGTATTACGCGTGGGTGGCAGCTGGTTACGTTGATGTTCACCCACCCAGGACCCTTCCCTCCACCCACAGATTGCGTGTTCAACGAAAAAAAGAAGTGGTCATTCCTTGCCAAGGAGAAGATTGTTCCTCACTGGCTTCTGTAAGGTGCTGCTGGTGTGACAAGCGCTAGCGTTTTACTTGTTTCATTGTTTTGTACCCTAGCTGTTGACTGACAGGGATATAAGAAATACAGGACTTTTAATTTAATAATATATAACACCTTTTGCTCCCAGAGAAGTGATATGGTGCAGATATGAATAATTGAAGAACTAGCACATATGAAGGAGCAAATAGACGGTCTTGGTTTGTTGTAAGCATTGATGGTCTAAAGTTGCCTCCTGTGATCATGAGAAAGCGTAATAACAACAGACTAATACGTGAAAAAGTATTGGCAACTCTCGGACCCGAACTGAGAACCCCGCCGGTGTACTCCTATGAGGCCGCAGTATTACCGGCTGCGCCACCGAGGTATATCTTGTTGGGTGTCGTAGTGGTTGATAATAGTTGCGCGCACGCTTTCATACCTCCTTTTCAGGTCTTTAAAAGGCGTTCAGCAAAAACTGACTGTGGTTCTAGACTCCACTCACAGGGCCCTATATCCTGCCAAAATAGCATCGCAAAAGCTCACCATGAGTTGGGAACATTTCCTTGTTAGATTAGATTAGAAGAGGTCCAATTTGGTTTGAAATGTGCTCGATTCAACGTGAAAATGGTATATTATAGGATACATATGAGTTTAGTAGCGATTAAAGAAGGTATTTAAATTCTCACCGACGTGGACAATGAAGTCGAACTTTCCGGCGAGACCATTTCGAATAATGCTGTCCGTCGAGTTGCCATGATGATAACCAAGGTCGCCGAACACACAAACCTTGGAAGGAATTGAGTTGTTGGTCAAAGAAAATTTATTAATGAAATGTAGAATGGCTAGTTCGAACATTTCCAATTAACCAGTAAACTCTCAGATTTTATAGATTGCACAAACCGGGCAATTGCCCAACCAGATGCAAGAAACGAGGCAATAAACGCGCTAGTGTATACAAGAAGCGACTTCAAAATCCGGGAATTTGGGCAAATGATCGATATGTACCAAAAATCTGAGGGATACGGAAACTATTATATGATCGTACTCCGTGTTGGAAAAAGGAACGTGCAACGGCGGTTCGATAAATTTCGTTCTGGATATTTCACCTTGAAGATGCATCTCGAAGCGGCAGACCTACAGCAACCCAGGACGACGATTTCAAGGCCTAACCGGGTCTAACCCGATGTCACGATACCTAGTAGTCGTGGAATATCTGGTGCAACCCACAATTTAATACATTGTCGTCGACCATTTTTCGTCGTCGTTTTCTATGGTACCTGCTTGAATTTCATTTTTTTTAAAGAAGAGTACAGTAATCCTTGAATCCTATCCTATTGGAGGTTAGAAGAGTGCTCAATTTGGTTTGAAAAGTGTCTGATTTAGCGTGAAAATGATATAACTTACTCACAAAAATGGAGGTTTCTCACAAATTTAAATTTGAATCTAACTGCAGAATAAGCAAAATAATCGGCTCCTCATGAAACTGCTGCATTAATTACCAATTCAATTTTTACGAAGAGAACAAATGTTTCTACTGTATAAGGTAGTAACTACTAACACATTCATGACACAAGTTGCTTTGAAGAAAAAAAATGAAGTGACTATAATTACATGCACCAAAGTTCCGTGCTTTTGAAATTTCCATTTGCTCAATAGATGCAAAAATGTTGTGTAAAAAAACTAATACAATAAAGTGGTGAAAAGGATTCTGTCTAGTAGATGAATTAGGTTTTCAGATGTTTCCAGAAAAGTCCCTACGTTTTAAACCCACCCGATAGGATGTCGGATCTTCCGACAACGTTTTAAATTGGAATGTCCTCGATCCAATTTTGTACCCTAAATATTCATTCCTCATTAAGCTGCTCCTGAGAAACCACAAAGCAGCGAAACGTACAGTAGGTGGTGCTCGGAAGAAGATCCTCCATAAGAGCTCGATGCGAATAGCGTTTGACACCGCCCGTCTTCCATTTCTTCTGTGACCCTATGATAGAGAACTCCATTGACGACGGTGATGTACCATAGTAAACCGTGGATGAGTCTGAAAACGTAGAAATAGGGTAGAGCTGTGGCCGGTCTGACTGCTGCAGTACATTACCGTTCTCGAAGGTCGTCCAGACCACGCTCATAAACGAATAATCGCCTCGAAACGCTAGATGCACCTGTTCCGGTGCAGCATGAGCCACCGGCAGCAATAAGGCCAGCAGAAGCCAAAGGTGTGACATCGATACCAGCCTAGGCCGAGCGCTTCTGTCCTTTAATTCGGGCATATTAAAGCGTCTGCAGCGTCCTGATAGTAGCCGAACTAGTTCGCCGATAGCACTGAGCAAAGATCAGATGACGTGAGACTTTTCAGACCTCGCAGAAGCAAAACAGAAAAAGCTTCAGTCAAATAACTGGAGCAAATTTTCGAATGTTTTCAAGTAGCACAGTTGAAGGAGGCACTGTCTGTCGTGTGAGTCCGATACAAGTTCTCGGTTCCATTCCCGCCTTGATCGAGCAAGCCTTCCACCCTAAGTGGTCTCTGAACTGATACCAGACCTGCCTGGGAGGAATAGGCCACTAACTTCTTCATTGGCCTTCAAGTCATTGTATGGACAAAATTCTTATTTTAATTGCCTCATGATCTACCTTAGCAGTAGAATACCTGGCGCATCCCGCAATAGAATTACCAAACGCCGGAATTTTTCCTTTATCCTATTTGGAGCAGAAATTTCTAATGCTCTCAATTACCTTTTTGCCATAACTTCCCTAGCAGGGCAGAGAAGAAGATTTCTCCAGGAAATGTTCTAATCTATAACGGTAAATACAGCCCTACAAAATAAATAAGGGATAAAGGACGGCGTTACTGAACCTCTTTTAGGATGCATCACGCATTCTACTTCTACGAGAACATGGGGTGGCCAGCCGGTGAACAAGTGAGCGTTCTATCCTTTCCAGACAACTCTGGTACGAATTCACCGACACCGGAGGGATGGAAGGTTTGGTTGGCCTAAGAGGGAAATCGGAACCAGGAATCTGGTATTGGGTGCGATAGACGGCATCTCCTCCGGCTGCGTTACGCGCGTCCGAATACAACATTGCATCCAACCATTACAAAGATAGTTCAGCTGCTTTACGTACACAACTGCTCTGGTATAGATTTGTACTGATTTCTAGCACATAAATCATGTTTTTACTTCTTTTCCTCCTCATTTTTATCTGCTGCGTGTTTTCGCAAGACAGACGCATGTTCTGATGCATAGAAAAAATAAGTGGAGGACTCATTTCGAGCTCTTAGCTTACGGCGTGGTACAAGCTGAAGAATACTAAAAATACTCAAGGAATGAGTATTAGCCACTTTCGGGGTGTCACTCATCTTGTAAAAGGTACATCCAGCTAAGGATGATATGTAAGTGGTAGAAAGGAGGGTGGCTAGGTGTTTGGACGACGTGCTACAGGCAATGACGCTCCGCTCAGAGGGCATGTCACAGATTTCTGGTTAGCTCCCCAATTCAGAAGAGATGTAGCCATCGTGCAACGAAAGACCGGATCAAGAAGACAAGGAACAGACGTAATCTACTGTCCTATATAATAAGTAGTTTAATTACTACTTACTACAGAAATCCACATTCAAGTCAGAGAAGTTAGAATATACAATAAAGTCGTTTGAATGGAATCTTCTTGAAGAGCCATCGGAAGACTACGACCTTCTCTCCAAAGAAATGTTGAAATGTGCTAGCAGCTCTTGTGAAGTCACATCACCTTCTGCCTCAAGACTTAACGCACATACGATTAAACTGTTGGAGCGACGAAGAGCTGTCAAACTGGATCCTAATCCCTCCCATCTAGAAAAAGTCACCATCTCGAAGGCCTGTCGAATTGCAGTGAAAGAGTCCATACAAGCCTACAGAAGACTGAAGCTGTTAGAAGCCTAAAGATTCAAGCGCAAAGCGCTGCAGCGCGATCTCTGCGACTAGAAGGCAATAATGTCAGCTCTTATGGATAAGGATGGAACAACGCAAACGTCTCGAAAAGCGATGGAAGCCATCGTTCAAGAATTCTACACAGATCTGTTTCGCTCTTCCATCATTGTCCCAAAATGCTTTATCCTTGCGATCAGGTGAGCCACCAGAATTTTTGTGTATGGATTTCACCAGAAGTTAAGCTTCAGTTTGTAGCAGAAAAAAATCAGGCCTCTCCTAAGCAACCTTTCATCCTATCAGCTGAAGTGATTTTCCTGGAATTTTTCTAAGAATTTTTCAAAAGCAAAATGCTTTCTGAACAAGGCTACCACTGGAGCTAAAACTATAGTTCACAACAGCACTGATTTTATTTAGCACTTGTTCAAAAAAAGTCTTACCTATGCGGTCTTCCTTGCGATCAGGTGAGGTCATGCTCAATTTTTTTCATAAATAACGTTTTTTTTTACCTGATGGGAACGATCTCTAAAGATGAAATGTAACTTCACAAAAGCTCAACTTCTGACTGGTACATAATAAAAAATGCAGCTTATCTGGAGCTATTTTCGACGTGATCAAGAAGGATGGATCACTGGTCGATCGCTCCTCGATGTGATGGGAAAGTGATATACATGTATTTTGTTCAATCGAGCGTAATTCGCTCAATTTTGAGAGTTATGCAAATGCGAGTGACAATCAAAAAACTAGAAGAAGTTCCTTTTCCAATGACCACAAAAAAGCATATTTTTCAAAAAAGGCATCTTCATGCACGGCCGGGGATGCGATTTTTGCTCGAAAAAATTGGAGTGATTTTACAAAAATGGACGTAACTCACTAATTTTCGAGATCAGAAAATTAAAATTAATCAGAAAATTAGAGAAAATGCTCTATCTTTCTAATACAGAATCAAATTTTGAAAAAATTATCTTCATGCGCGGCCGGGGGTGCAATTTCTCTACGATTTCCGCATTCTTCCGGTCTTACGAAGTAGCCGGCATTAAATGATCATAACTTGCCTATTTTTGAGAGATGTGCAAATGCGGGCGGCAGTCGGAAAACTAGAGAAGATTCTCCTTTCGACGATCATGAAACCGTTTTTCAAAAACGGCATCTTCATGCGCGGCCGGGGGGGTGCGATTTTCGGCAAGTATTTCCGCAAAAATCGTAGAGAAATTGCACCCCCGGCCGCGCATGAAGATAATTTTTTCAAAATTTGATTCTGTATTAGAAAGATAGAGCATTTTCTCTAGTTTTCTGATTGCTGCCTGCATTTTACAGATCTCGAAAATAAGTGAGTTACGTCCATTTTTGTAAAATCGCTCCAATTTTTTCGAGCAAAAATCGCATCACCCGGCCGCGCATGAAGATGCCTTTTTTGAAAGGCGATTTTGTGGTCATTGGAAAAGGAACTTCTTCTAGTTTTTTTTTAATTGTCACCCGCTTTTGCAAAGCTCTCAAAATTGAGCGAATTACGCTCGGTTGAACAAAATACATGTATATCACTTTCCCATCACATCGAGGAGCGATCGACCAGTGATCCATCCTTCTTGATCACGTCGAAAATAGCTCCAGATAAGCTGTATTTTTTATTATGTACCAGTCAGAAGTTGAGCTTTTGTGAAGTTACATTTCATCTTTAGAGATCGTTCCGTTCAGGTAAAAAAAAACGTTATTTATGAAAAAAATTGAGCATGACCTCACCTGATCGCAAGGAAGACCGCATAGGTAAGACTTGATTTTTTTTTGAACAAGTGCTAAATAAAATCAGTGCTGTTGTGAACTATAGTTTTAGCTCCAGTGGTAGCCTTGTTCAGGAAGCATTTTGCTTTTGAAAAATTCTTAGAAAAATTCCAGGAAAATCACTTCACCTGATCGGATGAAAGGTTGAGGCCTGATTTTTTTTCTGCTACAAACTGAAGGTTAACTTTCGGTAGGAGCCATATACAACAACTATTTAAATTTTTATTAGATACATTATCACACTCAAATGACGTCTTCTTTCCGTAGAAGAAGCGGTGCTCAGGGTGTTGTCATTTCGTTGCCATTCCTAAAAAATCTCCATTTAATT
Source organism: Heligmosomoides polygyrus polygyrus (assembly GCA_947396885.1). NCBI lineage: Eukaryota > Metazoa > Nematoda > Chromadorea > Rhabditida > Heligmosomidae > Heligmosomoides > Heligmosomoides polygyrus. Next base: position 14,108,916 of record OX377204.1, read on the forward strand.
GATTTATTTGCGTCAAAACTTTATTAATTGATTATTAATAAATATTTTCCTTTCTTTCACATTTTCTAAAATTGTTTTCAACATAAGAGACAACTTAACATTAAAATCCATCGATTCTCTCGAAGGGGGGGGGTCGTACCAAGACCCTTCTGGTGAGGGGGGGGGGGGTCGTAAATTTTTGGCAGAAATCGCACCCCACGCTTGAGCCTGATTCAGACTGCCTCACAGCTCATCGAAAGGGGCCGTGAATACCACATCCCACTTGTCCTTGTCTTATATTACCGGAAAGCGTTCGACTCTGTGGAAATCAACGCCATTCTGAGCGCGCTTGTGCACGCTGGTATACCATCGCCCTACCATCCAGTTGTCCATCGAAAGCTCAAAACTCCTATCGGGAAAGGGGTACAAAAGGGAGACGCGATTTCTCCTAAGCTATTCACAGCGGCTTTCCAGAATGCCATGAAGGCCTTGAACTGGGACGATAAAGGCTACCTTGTCGACGGTAAACGGATCAGCAACCTTCGCTTCGCCGACGATATTGTTCTCATCTCTACCAACACGCAGAAGTCGAGGAAATGCTGAACGAGCTCAATGTGGCAAGTATGAAGATTGGATTGGACATGAATATGTCCAAAATGCAACTTATGGTCAACCAGTGGTGTGACACGGGACTCGTAAGGCTAAATGGAGTCGCTCTACAACAGGTCGACTCCTACGTCTATCTGGGAAAAGAGCTGAAGATGGGTAAGGACCTTGCTTCTGAAATCGCTCGCAGGAGAAGCGCAGCCTTGGCAGCCTTCAGTTCGATTCGCGAAGTCACCGATCAGGTCAAGGATGCCGGCCTCAGGGCCTCGATATTCAACGCCTCTGTACTGCCTGCGATGTGTTACGCGACGGAAACCTGGCCCGACAACAAGACAATCGCCAGAGCGATGCAAACTACGCATCGCGCATTGGAGAGATGCCTTCTGAGGACAAGCCTTCATCAGCAATGGCAAGAAGGCCTACGAAGCTCGGAGCTACGGGAGAAGTCGCAATTAGCAGACCCGTTGCAGTACATGAAGAAGTCCAAATATCGCAGGGCCGGACATCTGCTTCGGCGAAAGGACGATAGATGAAGTCTCCGTGTCACAGAATGGCTCCCGAGAGACCACAAGAGACCACTGGGACGACCGCCAACGCGATGGGCAGACTCATTCTCAAGATCTTTCAGAGAGCGGAGTCTGCCTCACTGGATGCAAGCTGCCAGAGATCGAGCGGTCTGGAAGAGTTGTGGTCCCCGCTGAGAACACCTCCAGCCGACAAAAGGACCATCAAAGTATCAAAGTAAGTAAGTACAGAAATCAGGCGAATAAGCTTGATACCGGACAGTAAGCACTATCAACCAGCAGTCCAATATCGACTTGTTTTATCTATTTTTCTACAAATTAGGCACTTCGGTGCGGGAATCGGACGACTCCATGTAACAACCGAAGAAGCGCATGCATGTGTGTTTCTCGTCATATGGATATGGAGGGGGGGGGTGGCCAGAACGTTGTATTAAGGGGGGGAGGGGTTGGTGCGCCGGTAGAGCGCTGATCGCATGACACGAACAGAAGCGGAAAGAAGCAACAGTGAAAAATTGGCGGAACGTCAGATTGCAGCTAAATCCTCCAAAGACGATGATCATGAGGAACGGACAAGTTTCTGATGCCCCATTCCCACTCATTGAACGAACATCTCCGAATGCTCCAGATACGAGTATCTGGGCCGCGAGGTCAATATGGCCAAGGACCTAGCGCTAGAGCTGGGCAGGAGGAAATAAGCGGCTTGGGGAGCTTTCAAGAGCGTCGAAGAAGTCGTGAAGAAGACGAAGAACGTCCGACTCCGTGCCCACCTATTCGACCCCACTGTTCTTCCTGCCCTAACATACGCCTAAGAGACCTGGACTATGCGAAAGCAGGATGAACATGCGATCAGCATCACGCTGCGTTTAATCGAGAGGACAATGCTCGAAGTGACACGACTCACGCAAGTGAAAGAAGGCCTCCGGAGTTCCGAGCTTCGCCGACGTTCGAGGATCATAGATGGCTGCCACATGGACGAAGTCGTCGTCGGAAGATAGGTGGGCCGACCACGTGATGCGCATCGCAGACACCTGCCGAACAAGGGCCGTTACCGACTGGAGCCTGCGGGATGTCAAGAGAACACCAGGAAGCCCACCAACGCGTTGGTCGGCCTTCTTCGTGAAAGCCCTGAACGAACGATATGACGCTCTTCGTGTCCCTCGAGCTAGGAGGATCCATTGGACCACTCTGGCACGCGACAGGGGCGAATGGAGACGCTGATGGCGCCCGCTCGAGCAAGTCGACGATCAACGGGACGACAGGTGAATTTGGCGGCGACGCTCAAGCTGCAAGAGGTTCTGGAAGTATCTACGCTTGTAGAACTCCGTGGACTTCAGCGCCGCTCGCCCCTATGCCCCTTCGCTTCCTACAACACCAGCCCAGTGGATGTCTCGTTCGGTCGGATTGAGTACAGTGTCGCACTAGGGCTTTAAATGATACGCTTGAAACCGGAAAATCCTTTATGCCGACATTGCTACAACATCACGACAAGAGCGAGTGCACATGACAAGGTGGACACCACTCCGACGAGGATCATTATCTCAGGCACGCATTTGAGAGAGGCGATCTGCACTCTAAATACCAATCTGTTACGAAAATTCGGTGTCATCCTAGTTCGAGGGTGCCGCATCTTTACGATGTCATTGGAGATAAAAGGGTTCAGTGTAGCTATTATATTCCATTTTCACGCCATATTGAACACTCTTCTAAACAAGCTTAACGTGTTTGAAAACAAACTTGTTGATGCTTTTTGTAGCCAATTATTTTGTTTCTCTTATAAATTTATTTTCTTTTTACAGACTCTCTTTTGATTTCGCATGAATAAATAAATAAATATTAGGTTGCAAGGAAAGATCTGTCAGTTTTTGAGGCCTGTATTCAAAATGTCATAGCTCGGCTCAAAAAGCAGTTTTACATTGAAACTAAGAACTATCTCCTGTCACTCTGAGAAATATCAATTGTTCGCGTTCTTTTAAAAAGTTGGCATGGCGTTTAGAACAGGCGAAGGTGAACTTTGTTTCACAAGTATTGCTTGTCTAATGAAGGCATCCGGATGTCCCACAAAAAACGCTTGGTTAGGGCTCGGTTTGGTGGTTATATTGCATGACGATGATTCTTGATTTGGGGTTCGCTTAACTTTTACATTACGATCCTGTAAACGTGGGCAGAAGGGGCGTCATGCAGGAGGCATTGAATAATTGCCATCCATAGGCTTCAGACTTAATAGCTTCAGTTTAGCACACGCTTTCCCTAGATACCCTGGAGGATCGACTGGTAGTAGTTTGAGTTGATCTAAAAACGAAACAACGGACAAGTCGGACTGTGAATCTCCAGTCCGCTTCGGATGACTTCAGTTGGGCAAAACAGGCTACAAAAGATCCATAGAAGCTCATAAATAGGTTGACACTTATCAGAACGGTTGCACCCTATCCAAAATGTTCTTTCTGTGCATAAAACAGAGAATTAATGGAGGAGTGCTTTCACACGATTCGTTCTGAGAGATGCACCACTACTGTTCGCGCGAGCCGGCTGCGGTGCATGGGTGAGGAAATGCGGCACCCAAATGGTGCGCATCTTGTCCAGTTTCAGGTCTCTTGAAATGGTTAGCAATACCGATATTCTGAAAGCTACATCCCTAGTTATCTAACTGAACCACTGTTGTTCATCGCTAACGTCTGCTTTCCTTCAATGGCTATGCTCAACTAAAGTACGTCTCTCAGGCTCTCATTTGTTTTCTAACCAGCCTAATCCTCCAATAATTGCTGGAATCTGGCAGTAAGGAATTTTTTCCCTCTCAATGATCCTTCTTCTTTTAGTTGCTAGCATTTGTATGCAGCATTTGTATCCCTTGATTTTCGACCAAGTTAGAGCTCATAAAGTTTGGATGCTCGAAAAACAGAAGTGCGTGCATGCTTCGAAAAAAGATGTTGTAGTAGCCCAGAGATGTCCAGAATTCTTCGGATACACATACAGTTGCAAAGAGCAAGTATTGTACTTTTCAAAAAGTGAAGATTATTAAATGGGTGGTCAGGGATCAAAATCTAGTACGCATTTATAGCACGAGTGCGCGCAAACTGACAGAACTTTCTTTACAACCTAATAAATAATTAAATAACCTGAACATTTTCTTGCTAGCGATAGTAGCCATGCTTCTTGTTGTTATGCTTCTTCATCTTCTCTTTTTTCTAGGAGTTTCTAATCTCACAGAAAATCCTTTATGATGGCTGTGCTTGCTCTTATTTGTTCAATTTCTTTCGATATTTTTTCTAGAGATTCTTTCGCCTTCTTCGAAGCCACTTCATGTGAAATATTTTGTGCAGCTAAATAATATAAATTAAATATCTTCTACTCTAAAACAAACTCCTTATTAAACTAGAATTTGAGGAAGAAAAAAGAAGACGATTCGACTAATTTTTTGTTTAAGGAAACATGATGACTGACTTATGACTGCATGACTTTTTCTGAAGTTTCAGTTGACCTGTCCTCTAACTAAATTCACGGTTTGAAATTTTATAAAAATCTCATTTTTTGAGAAAAAATAACGGTTTAAAACTTGTGTTAGTGATCAGGAAGAGGGCAATTTTTGCTGCTAAGAGAAGATATTCTGCCGTGCTGTCTTCCATGACGCAATTTTTACACTATTGATAGAACATAGAACACTTATTGAGCCAAATTGATAGAAAATCGGTTCTGCACAACAGATTACAGCAAAAGGTGGCTTTTTAGGTCTGAGCAAAAGTGGTTTTTTCGATGATCTTCATAAAGTAGATTATTTTCTTTTCTTAAATCGATTTAGTATTTCATTCATAATAGCAAAACATATTTAGCATATTTTGTTGGTATGTTTGACGACTCATGTTAGCAGCATTCACACTACCAATCCAATAAAAATCGAGACAAATTAACTGAGTGTAGGCGCGATCTCATTTCTTGCTATATTGAATGGTTTCTGCCTTCTTGCACTTCAAAACGAATTTATTACAAAAATAAAAAATTATAAGCCTATTACACTTTGAGCAGCTTAGCAGAAAATCAAATAAAGTTTATCCTAACCATCTCAGAGAGTCTATAGTTTAACATATGAGAAGCGCGCTTGAATTTGGAACACGTTCACTCGGATTTCACAAATTGTTTAAGAAAAAAATGTCGAATGTCGAATTTGACGTGAAGATGACGTACATATAGGATGCACTCAGTCTATAGAAAAGAACTGCATTTAAAAAAGATCAAAATAAATGATAAAGAGATAATTAAGACCAAGGAAAGATTAGACCCTTGTGTCCAAACGCTTGCAAATGATTAACCAGGAGGCTATCTCAACGGTAGGTCGGAACGGCCCAAGTGTTGTATATGGGCAGAATCGCCTTTCTCTGGGAAACAACAAAATGCAGATATTTCGACCCCAATACAATTCTGCGCAGAGTTAGGGATGACGGAAGTTAGGCCGTTGGCGGCGTTAGCCTTATGCCTGCACGAAAGAGCGAGCTCAAGTTGGCTGGGAACAGTGATTATGGGAATAACGCCGCCCCTCTACCCACTGCGCCACCATCGCTCGCTCGTCATCGCTCTCGCCAGCCAACTTGAGCCCGCCCTCCGCCAGCAGACATAGTTAGGGACGACGGAAATTGGGCCGTTGGCGGCTAACGCCGCCAACGGCCCAATTTCCGTCGTCCCTAACTCTGCGCAGAGTCGTATTGGGGTCGAGATATTTGCATTTTTTTTTTTTGTTAGAGGCGATTCTGCTTATATACGACACTGGGCCGTTCCGATTAGAGGCGATTCTGCTTATATACGACACTGGGCCATTCCGACCTACCGTTGAGATAGTTTCCTGGCAAGATAGGTAGTACATGTACCACCCGTATTAGGAATCTCATACCGTACTCGAAAACTAATTGATTTCAGGCCTCTTGGCCGAGATTACAGCTTTATTCTATTGATCTTCACTTGCTTATCTGCAAAAGGGTTCACTATTCGGTGGACGTTGCTGCTCCTTAGCAAGTTTACATTGACAAGTGCTCCGACACGCCTAACGGCGTGTCTCGCAATTGCGCGCTTCGCGCGACTTTGCAGCATCACTGACGTAATGAAAGTGGTTTTTGTAAGACTTAAAATTCGCTAACATCTAGTACCTGCTGCTTACTTTATCAAGTTCATACCGTTCACCATCGTCCAGTAACGCCATTGGTTTGTGCTGCGCAGTGCTCCTGCCCCTCAGGTTGCTCCTCCGCATCCGTCCTCTCGTTACAGAACGCTGTTGACATATCTTCCGAATCCGGACGCCAGGTTTCCCCTCACTCGTTTCTTCTTGCTGGATCCAATTGCTGGTCCGCCTTTACTGGTCTCCCTCCCCCTCTTTAATCCTCCCCCACATTCCTGGTCCCAACTCCTGGTCCACTTCTTTTTTTCCACTACTAACTCCTACTGATCTCTTTTTGCTGGTTTCCCTGCCCTGATCCCTCCTCCAGGTTGCTCCCTTCCTTCCTGGTGACTCTCCTAATCCACTCTAGAGGTCTCCCTTACTGCCCTTCTCCACCACCTCCTTAGTGATCCTCCCATGCTCACGGCAGATGTCGGCGACACGTGTTCGGAATCAGGACGCTTGTTTCGCAACGTAAGGAATCTGTCTTCTGCATCCAGGAGCTCAGAAGACCCGTCTTGCGAATCCAAAAGCTCAGATGCGCGCGCAGTTGCCGCTGTATCGAGCATGAAGAGGCTACGCAGATGGCAGATTCTCTGTTTCCCGTATGAATTCCCTTACGGCTCCCGTCTTGCTGGCTTCCCTCTTGGTCCTGCCTCAAGGTCGATTCTTCTAGGTATTAGGTTGTAACGAATTAAATGGCACTGGCTAGCGCCATTTTTTGGCGCGTCTTTACGCGTTTGATCAAGAACAAACCGTAACATGTGGCGTATCATTTAGAAGCGCAAACTTCCTCTACCGGTGAGTATTAAATTTTGGTACTTGTGAAGCAAAGGGCCCGTGGTGCCGTGGGGTTGCAGGGAAACATGTTAACGCGGCAAACCCACGGCACCACGGGGCCGATACTTATGAAGCACCCGTCCTCGGGTGCCGTGGGTTGCCACGTTTCCGTTGCCATTGCCGCATTAACATGTTTTCCGGCTGCCCCACGGCACCACGGGCCCTCTGCTTCATAAGTACCTAAATTTTCTATGTAAAAGTGGGAAAACTTTAGAGTTTTATTGACTTTTTTTGCAGATGGACAAAAGGGTAATCCGAGGCATTTACTTGTATGAATTCAAGCTGGGCACCACAGCTAAAGAGGCGGTCGAGAAGATCAACGCCGCATTCGGACAAGGATGTTCCACAATTCGGACGGCGTATCGTTGGTATCAGAAGTTCCGGAATGGAGATGAGAGCTTGGAAGAACATGAAGGTCGTGGGAGGCATAGTGATGTTGATGAGACAAGCTGAGAGATGTGGTAGAGGAGGATCGACACAAAGGTACCAGGGAGATAGTGAAGGTTCTTGGCGTCAGTCACAACACAGCTGCCCGGCATCTGAAGGAAATTGGAAAGACCAAAAAGCTGGAAAGATGTGTGCCTCACGAGCTGTCTGAGGAGCAGAGAAACCGACGATATGAGATCTCGTCCGCCCTGCTTCTACGGAACGAAACGGACCCATTCCTTGATCGCATCGTAACCTGTGACGAGAAATGGATAATGTACGACAACAGGCGACGATCGGCACAGTGGGTGGACAGCGATGAGAACCCCAAGATTTTTGCGAAGCCGGAATTGCACCAAAAGAAAGTAATGGTGACAGTATGGTGGTGTTCGCTGGGAATTATTCACCACAGCTTCCTCCCTCCCGGTGAATCCATCACGGCAGAGAAGTACTGCATTGAAATTGAAGAAGTGATGAAAAAGTTGAAGGATATCCGGCCGGCCTTGGTAAACCGAAGGCGAGTTCTTCTTCTGCACGACAATGCTCGCCCCCATGTAGCACGAATGACGTTGCAGAAATTGAATGAGCTGAGCATTGAAACTCTACCACATCCTCCGTTTTCTCCCGACCTCTCCCCAACAGACTACCATTTCTTCAAGCATCTTGGCGACTTCTTGGTAGGGAAAATATTCAAATACCAACAGGATGCCGAAAGTGCCTTCGAAGATTTCGTCAATTCCAGAACTTCTGATTTTTATGCTACTGGGATAAAAAAGCTTGTGTCACGTTGACAAAGATGTGTAGAATCAGAAGGTTTTTATTTCGATTAATAAACTTGCCTACAAGCCGAGATATTAACTGTTTAAATTTACAGTGGTTCAGGTCTACCCCGATTAAGTAGCCCTCCCACGCGAACTGCAGATTTTGCCGGAGCTGTAGATGAGGCGTATCTCACTTAGGTTAGATCACTCGACGGACAGACTCTTTTATATATAGGTGATGGATATGGTGATGAGGAACGATTTTGGGTGCTTCCTCCAACTAGGAGTTCGGCAATTGCTACTATCTGAGCCACCATAACAGCCTAGTTTATTTATTTTGATGTTTTCTTGCATATCTATTGGTTTTCCATTTGTTGTAGCATTGCCATGATACGGTTCCCTCTAACTAGGACTGCAAGAAATACCAGTAGACATGCAGCTGCACCACGCCAGCAACAACCAATCAATCACTTTCTGACGGTGGTCGCACGCAGTTCAATTTCCTTCACGTCAGACGCCAACCGATCGGTTTCGGATTCCTGAAAATGCTCAGTTCGGTTAAAAAAATAAAGTGTGAAAGTCGGCGTCAATCGATCGCTTATGGGATGCGCCACGCACTTTGCTTCAAAGTGGCATCATAAAAGCGGTTTTAATACGTACTCGACCTTCATAAAGATTTACTGCTAGCAGCCTGCAGCATAACTTAGTGCCTCACCCTTCTAGAGGACTCCAATTCCAATTCTCCGTCCTCGGAAGCAGAAATCGCCAGGCTAGAGTATGTAAGACTAGAACCAAATATCGAGTCGGAATGCGTGATAGCCGGCGCCCCTCCGACTTTTACATCACAAGCCTGACGAGTTGATAGTAAATTGCTAGATCTCCACCGTTTTGGGGGGAAGGCATTTTTGATGAAGTCACAAAAAAATCGCCGTCTGTATTTCTGCCTGGGCTGCTTCATGAATTCCACTCCTCAATGGTATTGCTGTGGAGCCTTTTTTGGATGCGCGTTGACCTTTAGAATTCTCAGTCGGAAGACCATCTAATGTTTTTGTTTTGGAAATGAATAAAGCAATTCAATGACGTTGAAGGGGTGAAACTGCTCAGCAGTTTCTCTGATTCACTGATGGCATCACTAGAGAGCGACAACCATGAAGCTGAAGGCCTCACCTTCCTTTCCAACTCGTGAATATCGTCGAGTGTTCCCGTCAGGTTTTGCATGTACTCCACGCGATTGGCGCTAGCTCTGCAAAAAAACTTATTCTCGCCAGGAAGTAAGATAGACCGCTTTCTCGTCAAATTGTGCACTTTTCAAAACAAGCCTAACGCTTTTGAAATCAAACTGAACACCTTCCAAGTCAAAATGGGCTCTCACATTTGACTAGAGCTTCTGCAAAGAGGTAGAATAATTTTTACCGAATTTAGTAAATAGTATGAGATGACATGGCAGTTTTCATTCAGTTGTCCAAAAAGTGTACAGATTGTTTGAAAGTTTTATAAAAATACCGCTTTAAGGAAAAAAGACTGTTTAAAGCATGTTTTAAAAAAGCAGAAAGGCGGTAGTTTTCTGGTGCTGAAAGAGGAGATTGCACCATGCCTCGTTCAAGATGTCGCGACTATTACTCAATTTGTTCCAAAATTTCTACTTTCATGGAGCTTCAAACCTGTAAAGAATGCAACAAAAACGATTCAATTCTTTTCCTGTCGCCTCTTCTCTATAAAATTTATGCTGCAACCGAGCGCTTGAATGAGTCTGTGCCTCACTTTTGCATTTACTTTTTCTCTAATTTTGATTATTTTTGAGTCTGAAATAGTTTGTTGTTTTTTGTTGTTTTTTTTGCATTTATGGTGTCTATATCTGCCTAAATATTTCTAGGTTTCCTTGATTTTGATCTTTTTCACTTCTACCTGTGGTTTAATTAGCTGGTCAGGTGCCTACTGTTCTTCGATGTGCTAGCGCTCCCTCTGACGCATAAATAAATAAATTCTTTTTCATTAAACCTCAGGCGGCTGTCTCTTTTCTCTTTCTCTCCTAGTTTTTTTTTGAAGTCTTTTTTGGGGGCTATTTTAAATAGCTTATAGCGCCAAGTAGCTAGTAACCAACATATTCGATCTACATTTTCTGTAGAAACTCGCAACGCGAAAGCAGTCAAAAAACCTCAGTCTGCCCTATTGTGAACGCAGGAAGTATCGAGAGACTAATTCTTTTTGGATAACTGTCAGAAAAATGTGTCCGTTTCTCCCTCCCTATAAAGAAGTGAGCGGATCCCTGCAGAGTTCTAGACTCCTATATTCTCCACGACGGATTTGGTTCGTAATATATTATACCTTAATGTTTAACATTTAATAATGACATCTTTATTTTTATTTTCAACCAAATGGCAAATTTTGTTTAAACATGATATACTTCACGTCAAATTGGACACTTTTGAAGTCAGATTAGACACTCTTCAAACAAAGTTAATGCATCTGAAATCGAAGTGAACGTGTTCCGAATTCTAAAAAACTTTTTACAGAGTAAACTACAGACTCTACAAGACTGTTTTTGTTTGAAGAAAAAGTGGTATAGCTTTTTTTGTAAAACAGAATCATTTTATAAATTTTTATTTTGGAGAAAAAATATTAAAGTAAACTTTGCTTCAGAGCCCAACAAGACAGCAATCATTTAATGCGTCAAATCAAGAGACTCGATTAGCTCGTTATAATTTTTATTTGATTGGTAGCCTAAGTGCTGATTAAATGAAACAACAAAGTAAAGATATTTGTTGTTAGATGGATGTTTAGTTGCGATCAAAACTCTTGCGCCGGGCGAGACACGAAGCCGCACCTCTGCTTTTCGGACAGCAATGCTACCTTACACCACCGGCGCTGTTTGATATTTGTGTTTAATTGTGTTCTTTATTTGTGTTGTTTACAATTTCTTGTAGCATTTACAGCTGTGAAACCATGGAGCGGTGTAGGTTGCCGGACAGGGCATTCTATTATTTCCAATAGAATGGTACATAAGGAACGCACGTGCTAGCTAGAGTTTTTACAAATGGATCTAAAGCAAGTTATAAATTGCGACGGATTAGTCCATCACTCGTTCTTTCAAAGAATTCGAATACATTGTACCCAGCACACAACATTCTCCCGTAATTCTGCATCCATCTCTTTGCAAATGTTGCTTATAAGGTTAACAGAGGCGATTAATAAGCTCTAAAACGGGAAAAGCAAAAATAATTGGTCACTCAAAACCATCTGCATTCATTTTGAGACCAATCGAAGGTTTTAAAGTTCTCCGGTCTCGGATAAAGGTGGTCATAGCTTTGCTGAGCCCTTGGCTTTTTGCTGGAAATGCCGATTGCATGAAATATAAATATAGACCATGTTAACGTCAAAGTAGGAACCCTTCCGAAGAAGTATGACGTCTCCGAAATCAAATTGAACATATCCCACATGTTTCTCCTTTCACGTTAAACTGGGAACTCTCCAAGAAGTCAAATAACTTTTTGTTGAAGGAAAATTTGAGCATGATCTTCTTTGTAGTTTTAAATGACTTACCTGTACAAATAAACACAGTAGTTGAAATTTCGGGAAATTCACATTTTTGGAAAAATAATGTTTTAAATCGTGTTCTAAAAATCATAAAGGCGTCCATTTTTAACGCTTAAAGAGGTGGCGCCGTGCCCTCCTCCAAGACGTTGCCAAGCTCTTACACATGGCATAAGTCTCGTCCCGAAGTTCCATGGGAAGCTGATGGCATTCCCTGCTTAGGCTTGCAAGCTGAGACGTCTACAGCGTACGACCTCTGTGCTGCATACCCTAGCTTGTTAGCACTTTCACTAAAGCACCGTCGTTGTTCTCCGCGGCTATGGCCAAATATGAAGCAGCAAGAAGGAAGCAATACCTAACAAGCGATTCTATAGACGGCATGACGACCGGTTGCTGATGGTGCAGACGAAGAATGATCATACAGAACTTTCAGAGTCATCTCACCAGTCAGCCTTGTTATGAGGGCTATGACAAGCAGACTAAATAACTAAACATTAGGGATGAAGGACCGCAGGTTTCAATTCTACTTTTAGGGTAAGCCGAGCGTTCTGCTTCAACTCGTAGAGACAATTTGAAATCATATTTGGCCTATACAATGATTCGCTGTGGTCAGCGAAGAAAGCAGTCTTTTTATCCATTCTTAACAAGTCTAGTAATCAAGTAACCATGTTTCTTGGTTGACCTATGCTAGACACGAACCAATAACTTTGACTCTGGATACATGCGGGAGTAGACGCCTTTTCCAACTCTCCACGCGCCTGTGAACATTGGTCACGAATTCTATTTACAAGTTGTTTCTTCGTGAAAGCTCGACATTTTCCCTAGTCTGTCAATGTTTCTGTGCCGAACGAGCCTATAGGGAGGGTCAGTCTTATTGTGCGGCCTAACGCTTCGACCTGTTCGTGGTCTTCGGAGACCTCAAACTGAGTGGTTCAAGAAGTTGGACTTGCTATCTACCCAACCAAACGCCTCGTCAGCTGTGCCTTGCCGGTTACAGAGTACAGTCAGTGCGAAATGACAAGTGCATTTCCGTCGCCATTAGAAAAAAGATCCTAGCGATGGCGATGGTCGCTCTGTGTTGATCAGCGTTAGATCAGCGAGTGAGTTCGTTCCTTATTCTTCCGGGTTTCTCGTTTCGGAGCTGCGAAGATATCGGCGAAACCACAACCAGAAAGACCTAAAACGAAACTCGCGGATATGTTAGGTATAAGGGGTGGAGACAATATAAGCGATAGATATGAACGCTTCATCGTGGGTAGCTCTACAGCCTTTACCCTGCATACCCGCGGATTATATCATTGATGAATCGGTCCTCTTACTAAGAAACATAGTCAGCATCTTGCTGCTCTTCGAGCTCTGTGTCAGACCGGAACTTCATATGTACAGGGTTTCGGGTCTGATTAGGGTTTCTTACACTGTGTACAAAATCAAACAGCAAAGTATTCCACTGAAAATCAAGCAACAGAAGTATTCCCCTGAGGTGCTTCATGTGCATTTTGTACTATTTTGCTTAAAAATGAAATAATCCTGAAGTGCCTGAGGCATCGGGTTTGTACGATAATCTCTGCCGCCTCGCCATCAATTCACGGAGTATTGAGGCATTGAGCGAACTGCACATGCAGATCGGCTACATCATTTTGACGCGCTCTTTGGTGCCGTTCGGTTTAGACCACTTCAATGGCAACGTCAATTGTAAGGGTTCGCTTCGAGTACATTTCGGTGCAAGTCCTGCATCAGCTATTAATGTGGTTCATACATCAATTTAGGACTCTACTCGTTCAAGATCACAAAAGGAAGTTTTAAGGTAAGTTCAGAGACAGACAGATGTGGCTTCACGTGTAATTCTTCGTTTCAGGAGCTACTGGAAGATATTGTTGGCCTCGTTTCTGTTGTCAGGTGTAGCAACTGCCCTAACCATCATGTTCGTACTTCGAATTGCTTCTGTGTTCTGAATAAAGCTGCATCCTTTAGCTGTCATGAGGAACACACATAAGGGGGTCACCATTGGAGACAGCCCTAGCAAACATTTTGTGTTACACTGAATTAAAAAATTTACACTGGTGTGATATATCCCTGTGGTGAACTGAGTTTGGCTACTTCTATTGTAACCGAGCATTCATGTGTCTCTTTACGAAGGTGGGTGGATAACCATGAATGCAAGGTGACCCCTCCGAACCGCTTTGCGCCCACATCACAACCCTGCGAGTGTATTAAGTGAAGATAAAGACTAGCCGATGCAAATCAAACCAAAAAATTAATTATGCTAAATTAGCAACGATTCAAACCAGTTTCATTAAGCATCAAGCGGCCGGTGGCAACAAAACATCGTTACGACAACTAACAACCTCGATACTAGCCGCTTGAGGCTTAAGGAAACTGATTTGAATCGTTTCTATCAAGACCATCAGCTTAACTGTCGGGGGTCGAGCGTTCTACCCCCTCGTCCCCTTGGCCCGCCCATCCCCAACCCCCTGGCTTGCTCGAGAGTCCAGTGGCTGCCTTAGGAGACAGTGGAGACGCAGACATTTGCCACGCCTCTGTTTAAAGGGTGGGGGTAGAACGCCACGCCGCGCTTGTTCCATGCTGATATCAGCGGCCGGCTCATCCGATATACAGATGAGTGCTGATCGGTCCCACGAGGTGTGGATGTTGCATTCGATCAAACGGTGCCGGTGGTGTAATGGCGTAGAGCATTCTCGCCCGGTTAGAGGGAGGTGCGCGTTCGAGTCCCGGCGCTAAACGTTTTGATCGCAACAAAACATTGTTATGACAGCTGAATTAGCAGCTAATCATTGTCTCAAACGGATTATCGGCATGTACCAAAGCTTTGTGTAAAAAGATTTGAGAAGTGCTAGGCACAAATTTAAAAGAAGTTTCGATCTGGTTTTCCTCCACGAAGTCCAGTTTAATCCAAAAAAATGTAAAATAAAACGTTAAGCTGCGCCGGATAGACTGCCGCGTTGCTGAAAAATTGTGTAGTGGGCTTAAGTTTGTTTCGAATAGGGTAAAATAGGGTAAGGCTACTAGGTTAGGAAGCAAAACATGGTGAGTTCCTTTCTCTAGACTTTCGCCAGTGGTCGTATCCATAAAGCAGCGAGAGCAGAGGCCGTATTCATGAAGGTTATTTTCGTATTCATGAATTATTCGCTTCCCGTGGGAAGCCGGGGAGATCCCGGAAACGTTTAACGTTGAATACGGCTACAGGAAGGTGAGAAAGATCTTCCCGCTATCGCTACATTTCCTTCCCGGCCTCTCGAAACACGGTTGGAATTCATGTTCGTAATCGTTTCGTGAATAGCTATTTCTAGCTCTCGACCTGAGGCCGGATTCATCAACGACTAACCCGTGGGTATAAGGGGTAGAGATACCCACAATGAAGCCTGCGTCTCTAACTCTCGCGTTATCTCTGCCTGACTCTTATCTTATCTCTACCCCTTATCACCCGCATACCCACGGGTTAATTGTTGATGAATCCGGCCTCTGGTCGCTTCCCCTAGGAAGCCATGAACGTGACGGAACGTTAATGAATACGGCCGCAGGTAGCATCTTTTGCACCTATCCTAATCGATGGGACAAAGCCACAGCAACAGCTGAAACACTTCTTCGTTCCCCGAAAGTTGTCCGAGAGCATTTATCTCATGAGGGGCTCACTGAAGCTCTTCGTCGAATGTAAAAGAGGTCAAAATGAGCCAGACCACCCATAGAATCTCCCGATTACATGTGTTCTCTCTTCTCTTCCATGGCGATATCTCCACATTTACAACTGCAACCTGGGGCCAGTTTTATTAACCGTTTGCAGGCGGGTAACGGTGAAATTACCGTCAAACCTACTGACACCGCGATTCATTGACAAGCGGTGTGGTAAATTTGCGTTCAAACTTTTGTATCGGTTACTATGTAGGCCCATACTGTAGGTGAGATGATACCGGCGGCATCATTGATGAATCTAGCCTCTGGTGATTACTGCACACTGATAAAACTATTGATAACGTACACGAATGCAGCTAACCAAATTTATCGTCATTATTCGTCGGTTCCAGTATCTGCAGAAGGTAAGCTGAAGCTCCAGGCGCTATGCGGGTTGGGCGGAGGGGAGTGCACACCCTCCTAGGCGCGCATTTCTTCAATGTACTGTGGAGCGCGTGTAGCGCAGTCAGAGAAGGTGTGCTGGTTCTCACATACATCCGATACCAGAACCTTGGTTCGGATTTTCCACGCAGGTCAACCAAGAATTCCATATATCGGTGAATTGGTACCAGACTTGTCTAGGAGGGTAAAAGCGCAGACTAGTTCATCGGTTCGTCACCGCAAGTCGTATGGCCAAATGCGCATTCAAATCGCCTCACGACATCTGGTTGAAGCGAACTTCGTGAAGCGTAACAAATGGATTGATTAACCCAGTCTTTTATCCATTTTACCCGATCATCAAGATGTGGGAACGCCATAAATCGAAGCAGAATACGTGGCGCATTCCAAAAGGAATAAGGCCGTTCTTTGTCTTTTTTCCTTTACAGCTCATTTTAGAATAGCATGTTGCGGTTACCTTGTCGTAATTCACCCAATGTCTAGGATTCTATTGGAAAATCACGCTTTGTTAAGAAAAGGGAGCAAGGAAGTCGTCAGCACAACAGCACCTCCCTAATACGCACTGCGCAGACATATGTAGGCATCCTGGACCTGCAATGGAGCACTCGAAAACGTGCGCACCGTTGAGCGAGAATCTCGACTCTCTTGCAAGAGAGACTCCAAACTGGCGATGAGCTTCTGCGACGCAATTTTTGCAGGATGTAAGGTCCAGCGTGAGGAGTCCAAAACCGTAGTTAATTTTTTGGGAATGCTCTTCTCCTTCGAAAAAAAGCGTGTGAACGCGTGAGTGCGAAGTTCATGACGTCCTGCTGCCAATCAGCCAAGTGTGGTCGGTTGGCGTTGTGGCACTGTTGTGGCTTCACAGGAGCATGGTCGTGGGTTCGATTCTTCCTTGTACTAGTGTTTTTGCATTTTCGGTTTATCATCAGTGGAACGCTTTATCCACATTCCCAACACATTTTTGAACAAAAACACAGCAACAAATGTTGTTTACGTTCATCGAACTCTTTGAAAGTGGAAAGTGAGAATTTTTGGCTTCCAAATTAAACAAGTCAGAAACTGATGCCAGATTCGTGATCAGCACCCCGAGTAACCCTTTCGCACAATGTATGGGCGATATTGGTGCTTCTGACCTCATCTCCCGAGCTCGATGAACGTAAACGATATTTGTTGCCACGTTTTGCTCAAAAAATGTGTTGGAAATGGGAATAAAGGGTCCCACTAACGATAAACCGCAAAATGCAAAAACACAATTCAAAGGGAAATCGAACCCACGACCATGCTCCCGTGAAGCCACAACACTACCATCGTTGGTCCGGGTGGCAACAGGGCGTCATGAGCTTCCCGCTCAAGCGCCCACAACCTTTTTTCGACCACAGAAGAGCATTCCGAGGAAAGTAACTATGGTTTTAGACTCCCCACAGGGGACCCTACATCCTGTAAAATTGCATCGCAAAAGCTCACCGCCAGTTTGGAGGCTCTTCTTGTTAGGCATGAGGATTCAGCTCCTGAAGCCGCTCATTCCCTTCTGCCCAGCTCCGGCAATAGGTCTTTGGTCATGCTGAGTTCGCCGCTGAGATACGCGTAGCTGGAGCATTCGAATTCTACACCAATTCTTAGCACGCCTTAGCTGGATTACTCACCGTAGCAAACTAACCTTCCATCCATGCGAGTATGTCAGTTGACTGCAAACCTTTCAGAATGCCTACAGAACTATCATGTCTATTGGCTGACCCCAGCGAATCATTAGAAAGGCTACACGGAGGACACAGCATATTGAAAGACCCGAAATCGTGCGTCACTTCTGCCTTTGTCTTAAGATTTTTACGTTATTCACTAGACATAAATACTTTAAATATGATTTGCTTGATCTGTACGTCGAAATCAATTTTTGAAGTTCTTGTTTTTAAAGCTATGTGTACAAAATAATTCCTCCTTGGACGAGGAAACGATACGTAAATGTACAGGGTGGCCCATAAGTCCTGCAACGAAAACATAGGCGTATAAAAAGGCTAAGAATGCACTAAATTTGGTACATTTTTAAACCATGTTTGCCCATGGTTTGTAGATTATGGTGGAGCGGTACTATTCATAAGGGACCACTCCTGGATTGATAAGAGCCTTCAGATCGTGTGGGTTGCTTTGCAGCTCACGTCGCAGCCCCTCTTTCGGAGTTTTACTTCTTATTCGTTCCAAAGAAGATATTGAACAATAGTTTTCCCAGGCTTTATAGAGCAAGACATTTTCTTTAAGATGGTTAATAAACAAAGATTGAAAATCTAAAGATTTAGGAATTTCACAGCTAGTCTTTTGCAGGTGCAATATTTTGCAGATGGACTGAGAACCGCTACCACGTCCTTTTCTTTTGCTGTTACAGGAATCGCTCCACCAGAATGTGCATTTTGCCTTTAAACAACGCGATTGAGTCTCTAATATATGGTGTTAGGTTTTTGTTCCTATCAAACGAATATTTTTATTGATTTTCACTATTTTTACACAAAAACCTATGGAGTGCGGGGAAACATTTTGGAAAATCGTGTATGACAAAAACCTGCCATGCGTGGCCGTTGTTTTTATATCATCAGGTTCCCGCAAAGGTAGCATTAAACGCACTGTTATTTTGACCTTTCTGGGATCGCTCAACTTTGAGAAATTTTTCATCAAATGAGGCAGAGGCTGAATCTCTCTTCATAGCTGAGTCTTCGCCTCCCTGTGGGCTTTCCTTGTAGTTTTCTAGAAACTACATATTGCTTAGTAATAGATTACGCACACGGCTGAATATTGAATTTGTTCCAGCTGGTTGCTGCATCCTGTATGATCAGAAAATTAACAGCGTTCTTCTACTGTAGTTCAGATCCGTTCATCCAATGTTCACTCTTGAGAAGCCTCTGCACTGCGCTACACAATACCATCATACCGTGCGTTCAACAACCAATCTTCCGAAATTTAGTCACATCGGAACGGAAGCGCCACATCACGGGCCAGAGAAGAATTTTCGGTAGTTTTACGTGAGAGCGCATTACTTTGTAATAAGAGCAGCTACAACCATGATACGTTCCAGAAGTATAACACAAAGTATATGCCACATAACTGTTGGTATGCGGTTTTTTTGCAATTGGAAAAAAACAATCAATAAGGTCTCCTAATTTTGTTGCAGGACTTATGGGCCACCCTGTACAACAGAGCTGAAGCTACCTGGTTTTGCATCGTTTTCATTTTGAACTGAACAATTTTTTACAGCTAAAACCAATATTAAAAATTAAAAATAAACAAAATGAAAGTAGTGACTTTATAACAAGGTTAAAATTACGTGTTGTTTCAATCAGTCCTGTGTGAAAAACCTCACAAACTCCTGGCGCGCTTTAAGAAGAAATGTACTCGCACATTGAGCACAGAGCTCCTATTCTTGTCGCCAAAATAGTGTGCTGGGTGCATTCTAACGCTTGTCTATTCAAGAAGAGCAGATGTTTTTTAAAACGTTCTGCAAGCGTGAGTTTTAATGAATATTTTTTGAAAATGCAGTTTTAACTTCGCTAGGCGGTTTATAACTTTATTATATTAGGCTGCCGCAAAATTAATCGAGATATGTATAAATAAATAAGTTTTTTACCCTAAGTCACTCCATTTCAAGGGAAGCCCCACATACTGCTGAGTAGGTTTTTCCTGCTCCTTCAAAGAAAATCACGAACCGACGCGACATCATACTTTGCGAATTTAAACTGGTAGATTAAACTAAAATTTAAACTTTTGCAATGGAGGCATCCCGTAACCTTAGCAGCGCTTTCAGGACGGACTGTCCTTGCGAACGAACGGTGGGGCCCGCTTCGAAAAATTCGCTTCTGGCAATTTGAATCTCAAGGAAAACTCGGGTCATTGGCGCAGATCGTCGCTTGACGCTGAAGTTTTGAGGAGAGCCGTTAATGGAAATCCGAAGACGAATACACGCACGTTAGCAGAAGACCTTGGCGTACATCGTAGTACGATAGCAAGACAATGGGCGAGAATCGTCAAGACGAAGAAGATGTCGAAGTGGGTGTACATGAGCTGACCGTTGAACAGCGTCTCGCACGTTCCGACAGCTGCTGCAACCTGCTAGTTCGCCTTAAAAATGAGCCTTCTGGAAGCCATATTATAACTGAAGATGAAAAATGGGCACTCTACGGTAATAGAAAGCGGGGTTTGTCTGGGTAGATAAGGACACTCTTCAACATCCTTTCCTAAACTCGACCTTCACCCTGAAAAGTTATGCTTACTTTGTGGTGGTGCCGTAGAGGAGCAATCCATTACAGCTTTCTGCAACCTGCTCAGCTTCACAGCAAAGTCTTACTGCTGTGATTTAGATTGAACGTATGGGAAGCTGCAAGTATTGTGGCCGGCAGCGGTGAATAGGGGGGGGGGGGGGGGCTGCTCCTGTAGAAGGACGACGCAAGGCCACATACCTCACAAATCACTCGGGAAAAATTGACCCATCTAGGCTCAATGTTCTTCCTCACCCATCATGTTCTTCCAAATTGACTATCGCTTTTTCCGAGCTCTCCATTCTCATTTGCGTCAGACACGATTCACTAATTTGGCCAATGTTGAATGCGCCCTCCTTTATTTCGTTAATTCCTGTGTTCTCAGTTTCTAATATAAAGGATTAGATTGATTACCTTTTCCTTGGCGAAAACATGTACATTCTGGTGACTTTTTTCACGATTAATAAAATTGGGTTTAGGCTGAGTTATAGCAGTTCGAAGCGGTCCGCTTTGGCGATTAATTTTGCGACAGCCTAATAGATAAGTGCGACTTGGCTTGAAATATGGTATATTATTATATTATTATATTATTATATTTTATATTATTTTTATATTATATTATATTATTATATATTATTATACTATTATAAAGTTATACAAATATTGTGTTATTAGATAGATTTATTATTAGATATTAGATATTATGTTATTATATGAATATTTGATTTCTAAATGTTTCTAACGGTCCGCTTTCAAGTCGGCAGGCGTCTGTATGAAACCTGCTTAATCTGAAATGAAAGCTGTTCAGATTAGGCGAAAAGTAGCCAGTTTGAGTGAAAACCGTATATATGCACATGACCAACCGCAACAAAACCAATTTTATTCAAAAAAAAATCGGGCATGAAAAGCTGCATTTTCCAACATCATGAGCAATAGCAAAATTTTTAAGGAAAGATACTACTTAAACTGTGTAAAAACTTGAGAAAATCATAGGGTACATATATAACACATAACCTTGTAAATCTTAAAAGTTTGGATCTTATTGAAGAACACTGTAATCAAGCAACGTGAATGCCTATGTTTTGCGAGAACACGTTTTCTTGCCCACAATTTCTTAGTCAACCATAAGCAAGTAGCAACCAGTAGTAACTGTCGGCACTTGTGGTTGGTAAGGTAATCTTACGATTAGAGAATGGACACAGCTCAGGTTTAACACATGGAGATAAGTTATCGATAGCTAGCGGCTCGCAGATTGAGAAGATTCTACCACTGAATGCAACATTTCAGCCCTTCGCCGCATCAGTCGTATCCACAGAGATGCACCCCTATCACGATTGCTCTCTACTTCATGATCTTTTTCCATGCGACGATAGTTGTTGTGGTAGCATGCTTTAAGAATTACGATGCCTAACTCGTGACCATGACACCTTTAAATAATAAACTGTGCTTCCACTGCCAGTTCCACATATTATTATATATCGGTGGTTATGCAAGAGAGATAGTCTTGTGTCCAACGTTTTCTGAAATCTGAATATAATGAAAAAAATCAGAAAAAAAATCAGAATATAATGAACGCTGCGGGCTCATTATATTCATATATTTAGTGACTCCTTTTACTATTACTCTGTCCTAGCTGAACACTGCGTTATACCATTTTTCGATCAAATTGGACACTTTTCACGTTCAGCTGGACACTCTTCTAAATGAGTTAATGCATCTGAAATCAAAGTGAACTCTTCAAATCAAAATGAGCTTTTTACAGGTTAAATTACAAGCTCTCCAAAATTCTATAAATACTGTCCTGTTCAAGGAAGATTTGTTGAAACTTTCGATGAAATTTTTTTGGCTCAGCTGCCCGAATGAGTGCAATGACTTTTACTACTGCAATGACTATAATTTTTATCTTTTGAGAAAAAATATATAAATCAATTTTTGTTTGGAACACAACAAAGCAGCAATCATATAGTGCATTCAAAAACCAGGTCGCGCCAAGCACTCGAAAAGCTCATCGAGATTTTTATTTGATTGACAATGTAAATGCTGCTTATGCGATGCATCAAAGTGAGAACATGTATTGCGCAATCTCTTCTTTTCGATATAAGAACTGGCCGTTTTCTTGTTCTTTAAGGCAATCTTTGAATCATGATAATTAGGAATTTTGTTTGGAAAAGAAATCAATCAAAAAGAAATTTATCAAATTTCAAACAGTGCTTTCACTTAATGGGTAGGTGAATCAAAACTTCAAAGAAAGTCGTTCTAGAATTTTTCTTGAACAGAAAATTATCACCTAACCTTTTTGAAAAGTCTAGTTTAATAAGCTCGCTTTAATTTGAAGAACGTGCAGTTTGATTTCAAAAGCATCAGACTTGTTTGAAAACGATTCTAATTTGCGTGAAAATGGTACATAAAAATCTGACAAAATATCGTGGTATAGTAACCTGGTACATGATGGAGGCTTGACCGGTCCTTTATACACTCTCTAGAATCACATGGATTTTGATAGAAACGTTGGCATGTATAGAGCTTCTCGGGTCCACACTTGATTCATGTGAAATAAAATAAAAATAAGTATAAATTTGTATTTAAAAAACAATAAAATAAATGAATAAAAAATATGAAATGGATTATACTTCACTAAGATAAAACGATAGAACTGTACCGCTTAAACATGCTGACGTTAGTTTTATACGTTAGTTTCCTTACCCTAATCCATCTCTGCAAGATATTCCGTGTTTTCTCTGAAAATAGTCGTCTACTTGCCCTTACTTTGGGTTCTGAGCGCTCACCAATCCCATTCTCTGTTATGCACAATTCGGTTCATGCCTCCTTACTCTTACAAGCTTGCCTTTCTCAATATTCAGCTTGTCCTCCAAGCCTACATACTTCTCCTCTATTGTTAGAGCACTTCCGATGCCATACTAAAGAATAGTACAGAGACGAGAGGTACTTGGCTAGGAAAGCTTTAAAAGTGCAGAGCTTAAGAGATGCATAATATTTTTCGTTGAGTCTATAATCTCTAATTCAAACCAGAATTGAGACTTAACCACCTTCATAGAAGTCTTTCAAAACTTCACGCCGTCTCAAGTGGGAGCGGTTTCTACAGTGGACATCACCATGCTGCACTAGATGCCTAGCTGTCTACACCGCCTACGTTGGCGTCGCAAGGGGAACACATAGAGAAGGAATGTTGCAAATTTTGGGCTGCCATATTTTGGCCATCAGCACCTACACGACACGTCACCATGCGGCGGTAACAGAGAATTATGTGACCACTCCCTTCTATGTGAGCTGAGAAGTTAAGTCCAAGGGCTGTACATTCTAAGATTCTCCCCGGACACACTCAACACGGCCGCTCAAGCGCTCTGAATGTAAGCTTCTCGTGCGCGACTATTCGCGAGAGATGGGAAGATGGGACAGCGAAGGCGGAGAGTAGGGACTGTGAGGGCACTGCTCGTCAATGGAAGCCTCCATTGAATAACGCTGAGTACCATCATCCCAAAGTCTATGCCGTTTGCAAAGGTTAGGAAGAGAAATCGAGCTTCAACCCGATTTTTTCATGAACTTCATAGTCGTAACTTTGGTAAAGAAGAACACCATTTTCACGTCAAGTTGGTCTGTCTTTCAAGTTAGCCTTAGACTTTTGAAGTCAGGTTGAGACTCGAGAAGTCAAGAGTACCAAATTGAAATGAGCTTCTACGTCAAACTAGAGACTCAAGTTTCTGATGAACGAACATCTCCGAATGCTCCAGCTACGTGTATCTAGGTCGCGAAGTCAATATGGCCAACGACCTAGCGCCGGAGCTGAGCAGGAGAAAACGAGCGGCTTGGAGAGCTTTCAAGAGCGTCGAAGAAGTCTATTTATTTTATTTATTTATTTGCACAATTTAGTGCGCATGAAATGGTCTATCTACGGACACAGCAATTATGCGAAAACAAATCATGTAAAAAAAACTCAAAAGAAATTCAACAAATATGGAGAAGCACAGCCATCATAAATGATTTTCGGTGAGACTAGAAACTCCTAGAAAAAGAGAGGAATGAAAATTAAAAGGCATTACAACTATCGCTGACAATAGTCTGGTAGGGAGGATGGGGAAGAGGTGAAGAAGGGCAGTGGCCCGCCAACACTGCAAGTCGACACGAGGGAGAACGGCTCCGGATACCAACTTAGTAGGTCCGCCAACTTCACCAACTCCCATCCACAGCTGCATTGGGGAAACAAGAAGTCTTTAATGTGTCTTAGAATAACAGAATAACAGGTTGAACAGTGACAAAGTGCTAGAAAAAAAATCTAATGAAACAACTACGAATGAACTTAGGTAAGAGTGCAACAAAATAGGAACGAATGTGTACTGCTATCGAACTCAGTTGGACAAGGATACATTAGAAACACGAAACCAATTGAAAAACGAAATAGGGCAAGATGCTGTCTCTAGGTGATGTCAGAAATATGCAAAATTGAAAATAAATCCACCTTCTTCAACCTTTCACGGAACACGGAAATATTCGGTGCATCTAATAGGTTAGAAGGCAGCATCTGAAGCCATCGAGCACCACGGTAGAAGATGGAATTGAACACCTTTTCACGATGCATTCTTTTTAATTTCGGGTAATGAAAACGGTATCTAGTTCGACGACCTTGTACTGGCAGAAAGGTCCAATACTTGCTTACTCTTAGTCTGCATTCACCTTTAAGAACTTTAAAACAGAAAATTAAACCATTGAACACCCGCCTGTAATAAAGACTTCTAAGATTGATAAATTTGAGCCTCTCGTTGTATGATGGGATTACTCTGCCATTATTGGTAACGGGGGTGCACCTATAAAGCAGGATTTTTGTGAAGGTCTTTTGAACCTTTTCTATTTTTTCTTGACCCTTTTTAGTAAGTGGACTCCAAATCTGAGAGCAGTACTCTAATATTGGCAGAACATAAGTCTTATATAAGCAAATCATAGTCGAGCTGTCATTGCACTTCAGGTTTCTGAAAATCATAAAAAGAGTAGAAAATGCTTTCCGGAAGTCGCGAAGAAGACGAAGAACGTCCGACTCCGTGCCCACCTATTCGACTCTACCGCTCTTCCTGCCCTAACATACGCCTCAGAGACCTGGGCTATACGAAAGCAGGATGAACACGCGATCACCGTCGCGCAGCGTGGAATCTAGAGGACGATGCTCGGAGTGACACGACTCACGCAAGTGAGAGAAGACCTCCGGAGTTCCGAGCTTCGCCGACGTTCGAAGATCAGAGACGCTGTGGCGTGGGCCAAGTTGTCGAAAATTAGGTGGGCCGGCCACGTAATGCGCTTCGCAGACACCTGCCGGACAAGGGCCGTTACCGACTGGATTCCGCGGGATGTCAAGAGAACACCGAGACGCCCACCAACGCGTTGGTCGGATTTCTTCGTGAAAGCCCTGAACGACTGATATGACGCTCTTCGTGTCCCTCGAGCGAGGAGGATCCATTGGACCACTCTGGCACGCGACAGGAACGAATGGAGACGCTGCTGGCGCCAAGTCGATTATCAACGGACGACAGGTGATACAGGTGATACAGGTCTCGTCTCTAATCCTCTCATTATGAGGACTTGCTCTTACAAGTCCTCATAGAGGAAGGATTAAAGACTTTTTCTGTGTGGTTATTCCAGGCATTCACTACACGTTAACTTATTTGTCATGTACCATCTATCTAGATGTAATGCACCGGCGATCCAGCTCACCGTACTAACAAACGTTGTTAAGATTACGGTGAGTTACTATACTTTCAGTGTGAAACAGAAACACGCACCACTTTCGCAATTCAAATCGAACGGGATCATGTTCTAAGCAGGTTTGACGCCCTTGATGCCAAACTGAACATTTTCCAAATCAAAATGTGCTCGTTCCGGACCAAACTAGATGCTCTCCGAGAGGGTTAGAATAATTTCTTGAACAGTGAAAAATTTGTATGATTTTCCTCTGATAAATAAAGACGCTGTTTAAAATATTAAAAGCATGACATTAAAAAAGGTCTAAAAGGTCTAAACGGCTCTGATTTTATATTGACTAATAGTGTGAATGCTATCCACCTACTTGAAACACCAAAAAAGCAGGAATCGAGGGTTGCGTGGTAGAGTTCCAGGACACAGTCCAAATAGTACTCCCTGATTGTCTTCTAAAATTGTTTCTGTTGTATCATTATAAGTGTTTATCTCCACGCAAGAAGCACAATTTCTTCTATCAGGCGACGCCCTGAACATGTGTATGGCGCAATCTTTTCCTTTAGCACTGAACAAATGCTGCGTTCCTGCATTTCAAAATAAGTTTTGAATCATATTTCTCCATGGAAAATAAAAATTTTATAAGATTTCAGACAGCCGGTTCACTTCGTGAGACAGATAAATGGAACAATTTCAAAGAGTCATGCTAAATTTTCGGATTTATCCTAGTCAGGAGGGGGCAATCTTAAAGACTCAACTGTGCACATCATCCCATGTCATACAACCACATCCCCTAAATTTAAATAAAACCATCGCATCATGGAACAGCCCTTGGAGGTCTCGCAGGAACTTAAAGAAGTGATTGGAGATGCGAATCGCTATGTGCTGCCCTTCGATTAGAATAGATCCAATTTTTCCGTTAACAAAAAATTATTCCAACCTTCTCGAAGAGTCTCTAGTTAAATCAGAAAGGCGCTCATTTTGATCTAAAAAATGCTAAGTTCAATTTCAAAAGAGTCGAGGATAAGCTTCGAGCTAGAAGAATGTACAACTTGATTGGAAAAATCTCCAGCTTGGTTTGACGTGAAAGTAGTATAGCCCAATTTTGGAAAACTACTCGCGCATATGTAATTGAATTGAACGTTTTCTGAAAAGCGGCTAGCCAACGGGCCACTTTACTGAAGAACTTTAGTAGTTTGCCTAGATTAACCTTCACTTGCGCTGTACGCAGCTGCAATTTATCTGCTCCAACTGCAATTGCGCCACGCGCGTGCGCTTGCGCAGCGTGCTTTCTGTGAGGGCCGAATAGCGGTCAATAATTTCGCGATTTCGGGGGGTCTGCCCACTTCTGCTCCTCGTATTGCTTCTTTTATGTTATGTGGTCGTTCGCTTCTTACCAGGGACTTTCTCTCTAAGCCGTTCCGTGTCATGCGTGGGTTTAAATCTGTCGAGTCGTCCAAGAACGCGGATTTAGCTTCTTGTCGATTAAGGCAGAATGGTGGTATGCTAGGAAGAGAGCCAGAACCCGAACAATCAGCCAGTAGTAGCTACGCGATCAACGCACCGTCAAGTCTATTCGGAACGAGGTCGACGGATCCTATCGTACCTGTGTCCGCTGCAGTTTCTGATTTTGCAAATGCTGGAGGTTAGTTTTAAGGATCTTAGCCGTAGGTATCCGTCCCCTGGCGCAGTACGAGTTGGGGGGGGGCACTGGTAGTATAGAATATGTTACTCTGGATCTATCCTAGTCGGGAGGGAGCAACCGTAAAGTATCAGCTTCGTGTGTCATTCCATGTCACGCAACCATGTCCCCTAAATTTAAATGAAAGCCCTCGCATGATGGGACAGCAAATGAAGCTCTCGTAGAAACTCCAGCAAGGGATTGGAGCTTAAGTCACTATATGCCCCCCCCTCGATTAGGATATATCCGTTGCTTTCCTAGCGGTGGCCTACCTCCGCACTTGGATTGTGATGGAATAGTGAACTCGAGTATGAAAAAAAGCTGGGAACATTCATCGTCATAGGTTCATTTCTCCACCCCCCCCCCCCCCCCCTTCCAACTCGTCTTGCGCTCATCATCCTATTGCTCATTTGATTTCAGAAGGGTCCGGACTATGGGGCGATGGTCATCCGCACGGCGGCTGGAGTCGTGATCTTCATCTCCCTGTCACTCATTCTCCTCGTCGTCGGCAACATGATCTACACAGCGCTCACGGATCGAGTACACCTGCGCGAGAGAGTTAGTTATTATAGTTATTGAAGGGATTCCAGTGCTTAGATGTAACCTCAGGGGACTATGGAGTTATTCTGTGATGTCCCAACGTGTCTGTGGCGATCCCCCTCTAAATTGGTGGTTTTTCCATGATGATCGGGTAAAAGGACGAAGGTCAGTGTTAACCAATGACGTTTGCCAACCGCCAGAGCTTCTGAACACGCAACTAAAGTGCGTCTCTCTTGGCCCAAGTAGTATAGTGGTTAGTACTCCACGTTGTGGCCGTGGCGACACAGGTTCGATTCCTGTCTTGGGCAGCTATTTTGTCACTGCAGTGGGGGATCTCCACAGATACTTATCGGGCTGGTGCCAGCCTCGAGATTGCACTTGGGTGTGGTACACTCATATACACACGGTTTCTGCGCTCTCCAGAACTAGGCAAGGGAAGGAATTCAGTGGTCTGGCTGATCTAACTTACCCATCTTAAGGTTCCTTGCCGGTGTACAGCTGACACCAGCCCGTTTAGTACCAGCGATCCTTTTGGGATGCGTCACACATGGGGTCGAGCGTTCTACCCTTTCACCCCCTGGCCCGCCCACCCCAACACCCTGGGCTTGCTCGGGAGTCCAGTGGCTGCCTTACGAGATAGTGGAGACGCAGTGTGGCTGTTCAATGGTTCCATTGACGCCCAGTTAGTTACTGGTATCCCCAGTGTCTCTTCGAAGTGGAGACTGGCCGTTGACTATTCCGCGGTACGAGGGACACAACTTAGATAGCAAGTTTATGGTGAACACAAAATCAATGGTGAGGCAAAGTAGAGCTGCTGGAGTCGTGTGTGAGATCCTTGTCGCTTGAATCTGCTCCTTATATGCACATCCGTTCATCAGGGCGTGGCTAAATTCAAATAGAAGAGTGGAAGACGGTGTGGCAGGCGATGACCTCTCCCGACGGTGGTGTATCCACCGGTCATTACACCGTGGGCACCGTCAACAGCAGGGATTACTGTAGGGAAGTGAGCCCAACCCAACAGCAGACATTTGTCACGCCTCCGTTTAAAGGGCGGGGGGGGGGGGGGGTAGGACGCTACTCCGCCGTACAAGTCACTGTTTTGTCCTTCTAAGACAACTCGAGCACGAAAATAAAAGTTTGATGCAGCACTAGAGCGTTCAGTCACTGTGGTAAGCTGAACTAGACCACTTAGGATGTAGATGGACATCCACATGCCTTTTCACGAAGGTGGATAACCGCTGAATTCAAGGTGATCCCTTTTCCGACCCACATCGTGCTTATAAATCGTTGACTTTAGCTTTCAGAAGGCCACTCTATTCCTCCCCAGCCATGGTCTTAAGAAACTTCTGATTACCTCCGCTTCATAAGAAGTAGGCGCATGGTAACGTAGTCGGAAGAGGCGCTGTCTATCGTATGCATTCGATTGCAGGTTTTTGGCTCGGGTTTTCCGCTTAGGCCAAACAGCTCACCGACTCGAAAAGAGAGGGAATGTTTGGTTGGTCTAGGCGAGAAAAAAACGAACCAGCAACCTGAAATCGGGTGTGAACGCGACAACCGAGATCTTCGACTGCTCTACCACGCGTCTTCTCTAAGAAACGGAGAGTATTAGACTTTCCTTAAGACGGTCGATGAGCAAGAATAGAACATTTCTCGAAAGATATAGTCAGAGATCCATGGTGCAATGCTGCGCGAGTGTAGGGGTCACCTTGAATTCAATAGTTATCCATCTTCATGGTAAGGTGCGTGGATACTCAACTATATCCTAGGTGACCTAGCTCGGCTCATCACAGGGTTGAACACGCCAGCACAGCTTAAGACTTGATTTTCGTGCTGGAATACCGCATACTATTGCCTTACATGATAGCCCCCCCCCCCTTCCGAATCACGTTGCGCTGATTTATGTGTATATTCAATTTGATTGCAGCCCTTGGATTGGGGAGAATGTCTTGACGGGAACTTATTTTCTATGTAAAATCAACAATGTTATAACAATACATTCAGATGTAGAGCCTCCATTCACTATGCATATGCCTGAAAATATGGCAGTTTTTCGATTCTGGTGTCTCAGAACAGTGACTGTAGCCAGACGCGAAGACTGTAGTCGAAAAGAGAACGATCTCAGTCTCGAGTTCGGACTGCTCATTGAATTTATGTTTACGAAGATGTTCCAAGGCGCGAAATAGTTCGCAGTCAGGACCCAAGTCCGGAGAGGGCGCAAAGGGTATGACTCAGCATCTGAGCTCTGCGCTCGTCTGGCGTCTCAGCTTCGTCGCGACATGAGGATGGACATTGTCATGAAGTAGGCAGACTTTGTTCCGCTTTGCACGTCTCGGGTGGACAGCGTCGGCCAACTTCTGAAGTAAGCGGCCTACATTTGAGACGTCACTGTAATTTCTCAAGAAGGGAGATCAAAGTAGAACCGCTACAGGATGCTCAGCTACGATTTAAACTTGTCCCAGTCTGGATTCGAACCAGCAGCTTCAGTTTTGTGAGCACGATAACCCAGCATCATAGTAGGCCTTTCGAATTGGTTACCCTGCGGCTCGCTTGAGGGTGGTTTTCGTCACGGTTCAGTCATTAGTGCTCTAGCCTGTGATTGTCGTAAAGGACCCGACTCACGTCCGATTGCCATTCTTTGAAAAATTCGTTGCTGTATAAGCGGAGAAGCAGTCTTCACAGGCACTAATCCTAGATCCTTTGTCCGAATCACGCAGTTCGTGTAGTACCGAACCCAAAAGAATTTCACAGCAACCATGGCCGTGGCAATGGCTGACTGTCGTCTTCTAGTCACAGCCAAGTTTCACTGATAATTCGCGAGTAGTTATCGGGTTTCTCTTCCAAGGCATTGGGCATTCAGGGGTAGGATTCATCAACGAGTTACATAACTTTAACAGAGAATTCACAGCGGAAAACTCAGATAACACGGCTTATCGCTCACCATATCGCTTGATAAGCCGCGCTGTCAGCGATTTCGGCTGTAATTTTCTCCGTTAAATTGCTTACGTCGTTGATGAATCCGGTCCCAGAACGCAGGACGTGGTTGGTCTTTGAAGGAAATACCTCTCGATCGGATGCACTGCTACAATTGACGAACTTTGGATTCCGAGATGATGTTCTGCTTGATCACTGTACAGGTGTAGCAGGCGACTTAGGCACTGACAGTAGACGACGGATGGTAAACGGCTTCAATCAATTGAGGCCGTGATTGCTTCGTTGTGGTACGCGCTCATGGTTATATCCATCTAGATGAGCTCCAAGAACCTTCTACTATATTTTGGTATAAACTTGTCCCAATATTTCGTTCAAGAATGTGCAGATCAGGAGGAAAATGATTATTCGAATATCTGTCTCCGTTAGATGGTGTTCAGTTCAGTCCAGCACATGAATCAAACACGCCAGTCCTGAATAAAATTTGGTGTGACACAGCTTGTCGTCCCCCTCCCCTCTCCGGAGCCATCATGTGTCGAAAAAAGGTGAGGACCTTTTTACTGACAGACGGCAGGGGTGGCTGTTCGTTCAGCTAAAACGCTGTGTCCTCGTCAGCCGGCAAAATCGACGAAGTGAACTTTACGAGTCCACAGTCTAAATGGAGCTCAAATCAACCTTCTGGGCGCTTCCGGAGAGCCTAACGTTCAGTGTCACATCCCTATGTTTTCTGCTTTTGTGGTGACGCGTTTCCTAGCGACCTAGCAATATTATAGCCCCTGTTGCTTCGAATGCCTTTCCCGATCTATTGTCGCCCATTTTAGAAGCAGCGTTGACGTCATTCCTGTCGTCGCTGCAGCAGCGTCTCGCCCACTTCACCATGTATCCACCAGCTAATCTAGCCACAGGGTAAGTTTTGAATCGTAGCATAAGATCTTATCTTCTTCAAGGGCATGGGATATAAACCTGTGAAGATGGCCATTGAATGTGCTGGAAGACCTTGCTATCGTATCCGTAAACAAGTGCTTAGCTTCCCTGAGGCCGATTCATCAACAATTAAACTCGTGGGTATGCAGGGTGTAAGGGGAGAGATAACATAAGAGTCAGGTAGAGATTAAGTAAGAGTCAGAGACGCAGGCTTCATCGTGGGTATCTCTACCCCTATACCCGCGGGTTAGTCGTTGATGAATCCGACCCCTGGAAAGGTCTTTTTGAGGAGTCCTAGACACAACACGTCCAATTCGAAATTTCCTTAGAAGTTTTAGCGTAGTGTCAAGTGGCAGCACAGAGGTAGCCCACGACAGCTGCAACATATAAAGGTTCTTGAGCTTAAAGACACCTGTTTAGCTCTATCGGTGGCGCAAGAATATCGCAGCTATCCGTTCTTCCTGAAGATGGTGCTGGAGCAGGTAATGCAGCGGTCCCTTTGTCGCCAGCGTTTGAAGAGCACGTTGAAGAAGGTAGGCCTTATTTTCTTTCTGTCATATAAATGTTTTACTGAAGAACATAGCTTAATGTGAACATTTGAATAAATACAGATGTTCCAAAAAATGTAAGAACTGCTTGAAATTGACCACTTTGCTGTCAGTAAAGGTACAAGAGAAGTTTAGAGCTTAGCTAAACGAAATAAAAATTTTCTGACATGTGAGATGGGGATTGCGCCACTCAATTTTGTGAGATCTTGTATTTTACACGCGGTTTAACGCGTTTCGCTTGAGTACTCGCCATAATTTCCCTATAACGTGGCTGTATCGATTGATTTGGGCTTCTTTTAAAGCTTAAAATTTGAAAACACCACATCTTGCGGCAGAATTCGTGCCTGAAGGAATCGATATTCTCAAAATTTTGCCCATGAGGAGGGAGGTGAGCTGATCGCAGTGTGCTTTAGGCGATTGTTGTGCCATATGGAACATAAAAACAGCTGTTTTGAAGAAAATGGGGTGCTTATCGGGTTTTCCCCGATCGGATGCAATGAACGCGGCATATGAAGCCCTAGCCATTCAAAGTACTGGCTGCACTGGTTGTCTGCTATCTTGACTTCTGCCATTGCTTCTCTAGCGTGAACTTCTCGAGCATCGGGTTTGGGTCCCTGCTGAAATTCCTTATGTGGCCCAATCCTGTTATATTGACTGGCCGTTTTCCTCTTTCGAGAATGTATGCTCAGCCAATCCGCGAAAATACTGCTGACGCGAGGACGACATGCTGTTTACAACACCGTCTCGAATGCGGTCGATCTGCATCAGAGTCATCAAAATCCTTTGGATTAGGTGCAGATGTAGATAAGAGTCAAATGTCCTGCAGTTTTTCAAGTGGTGGGAATTTGTGAATCGAATTTTCTTCGCTTGGTGCGAACTCCTAGGCATGAAAGGGTAGTACGTGCACTTGGAGGTGTAACAACATATAGAGCGTTAGATACACAGGTGTTCTAGGGAGCTGAGAAAAAATCGGGTGGTTTAAATGCCGGTGACGTTAGATTTCAGTGAGTGTTGACTCTCTGAAATGTGGTCGAGTGTATCCTCATTATGAACCCCAAAAGAGATTCAAGCAGGCGATTCCTTACCACAAGAGCGTGTCCTGCTTAGTACTAGGATATGGTGTTTTAGTTCATTTTTCCACTCTGCTAACGACATGTCATCTTTGGGTCCTAGGCCACCTGATTTGCGGAGTATTCTTTAGCCACAGGATTGAAATAGAAAATGACCCTCGGTGCAAGTCTAGAAAGGGGCCACCCTTATTTTCCTCCGTCAAATCTCAGGAATTTGTTCAAAAGCTTTTAGAATGGAGCCGTTCGAGCATATATATATATAATATATATATAATATATATATATATATATACATATCATTCTCTCATGAAACTGAAGACATTTCAAATCCATTTGAGCATTGTTCAAATAAAATTGGTCACTTTTCAAATTAAAGTGGACACTCTCTTAGGCCCCGTTTATACTTCGTCGCGAGGCGACGCGAAGCCACGTATAGTGGCCATATTGATTGTGCGACGCGATCGATCAATTTGGCCTCATTGCGTGGTCATCGCATCGCGCCGCGACGAAGTATAAACGGGACCTTAAGCAAGCTTGACGCTTTTAAAATCAAACTGGCATCCTTTAAATCAAAACAAGCTTTCTCCACATGAAGGTAGAGGTTCTCCAAGGCAGTTGAGCTGATTGTTTGTTCAAAGGAAACTTAGTATGACTTTCTTTGAAAGTTTCAATTCAGCTACTCCAATAGGTAAAAACAATAAGGAACATACTTTGAAATTTTACAAAGATGTTATTCATAAGGAGGATAATGAATTAATACTTTTCAAAGAGCAGAAAGTCAGCAATCATTTAGTGTATTAAAGGAAGACAAAGCGAACTCGACTGGACCGTTACGATTTTTATTTGACTGATAGCAAAAATTACCGAAAAGGCAAAACTTAGCGTTGCAGGAAAAGAGTAACACAGATGTGTACGGTACAACAAAGACAGCTATAAAAACGCTCATCCTCACATTGCTGTGTCGAGTAAGCAGCGTCTACACTATCAATCAAATATAAATCGCGGCATGTAGTCGAGTTCATGGCGCGATTTCTTCTTTTAAAAAATTTCTGCCTCCAATTAGTGTAATATAAATTTTAACATAATTTTTCCTTAAAACACAGAATTTTACAGTGTGCTTACTTATTGGGGCAGCCCAGTTTAAAAAATCAAAAACGTAATACCAAATTTTCCTTGGACAAAGCAGTAATCTAAATTTCTCGTAAGTAGTGTATTGTGGAAGGAGCTCGTTTTGATCTAAAAGGTGGCTCGTTTGATTTCGAAAGCGTCAATCCTGCTTACTAGAGAACGGTTTCGACCCCCCCCCCCCACGGGACTTGAAGCTGAGATCAGGGCCATTAGAAAGAGCTCGGAATGCTGATTACGAATATGGGTGTTAAAATTGCCAAATGAAACACCTGAGCGAGTTATGGCCTGCCCAAATCGGAGGCCTCACTACAGGCATGGCGTGTGCTTCGTAAGAAGGGCCCACCAGCTGCGGCGGTGGCGCGGGAGTAGTGCTCCCGCCCGTCAGGTGCGACGTCGTAGGTTCGGTTCCCGTTGCCGCCGGTTTTTTTTTGCGAATCATAATTTATCTTCGAAATGACCTTTTGTTCTGAATTATGACACATGTTTGACTAAGTAGCCGGGAAAACTACCACACGTTTGTAAAAATGCTTGAAGGCAAAAAACTGCTATGGTGGCATTTTTATTTACTATTTTGCACAAATAGAGTGCAAATCATATATTGAATAATTAGAGGTGTTTCTAACAACCTTGGCATTCATGGAACAAAGCAAAAAAATGTGTGAAGCAAAAAGGTAAGCAGAATGTATGACGAGGAAGAACAAAATGTCGTTGACCACTGATTTTTATTCACTCACTATGTTCTTTTCACCAGTAAAGGTGGCGTCCATTCTTTTGGCTGAATTTGGGGTGCCGGACGACAACGATGCACCGGCTCGTGAGGAGAAGAAGATTTTTAGAAGGTTCGCAGCTATTCTACGTGACGGTGCTGCAGCTTCATTTGATGCGGAAATGAAAATTGAAAATTGAAAATTGATGAAAATTTTGGATCTCTACTGATGACGAGTCCTATTAGGACCATTGCGATGACGAGGGCGAAGAAAACTCGAGCACCAGACATGAGAATGTTATCCACTTTGACACCGATATTCTTGCCGGGGCTACGTCGCTGGTTCAACCTCTAGACGCTTTTTTCTTCGGCCCGATGAAAAACGTTATGAAAAGGGTCAGGTTGTTTGCCTGTGGAGTTCAACATGACCAGTGAGACAACCTACTGAAGGTGTAAATGTCATCATAGCCTTCTGTTCTGAATTATGAATTGAAGATTATCATAGTTTTTTTTGCCTTCAAGCATTTTTACAGACGTGTATGGTAGTTTTCCCGGCTATTTAATCAAACACTTCATAATTCAATACAAAAAGTCGTTTCGAAGAAAAATTATGATTCGCAAAAAAACGGCGGCAACGGGAACCGAACCTGTGACGTCGCACTTGGACGGCGGGAGCACTACTCCCGCGACCGCCGCAGCTGGTGGGCCCTTCTTACGAAGCACACAGCCAGCCTGTGGTGAGGCCCCCCGATTTCGGCAGGCCATAACTCGCTCAGAAATTTCATTTTGCAATTTTGACACCCATATCCGTGATCAGCATTCCGAGCTCTTTCTAATGATCCTGGTCTCAAATTGAAGCTCCATGGGAGGTCGAAACGCTTCTCTAGTTAGAAGAGAGTCCAGTTTAATATGAAAAGTGTTCAAACTGAGGAGAAAATGGTATATATTGTTGAGGGTTAGGCTGCTGTTGAGGGCCATCTACGCCTGTTTCGACTGGAACGAAGCTGTCCAGTGAGGAGGAGATACAAGATGGGCTCTACTAGACTTGTACCAGCCTCTTCATTAACCTGTGCGATTCTCGAAAAGCTTCAAAAAACAGAGGCGGTGTAGAATCGTGGATGAGAGGGTGTTGTCCAAGTCGGCAGTCTCACGTCCTATTTCAGAACCTAGTTGGTGGAGTAGCTGAAAGCAACAGCGTTAAGGTGATCAAAGAAAAGTTTTTATGCTAAAAACCAAAAACGTATTCAGCGAAGTGCTTGCAGCTGTCACGCTTTTCTTTATGTTGGAGAACGCGAATTAATGGAGTGTATACAAAACGGGATGTGGAAGGGAATGCAAAGCACTTTGATCTAGTGTATTCTGAACTGATGCTCTGTCAGCGACGATTCGTATCTGCGTTCGCTGGGCGTTATCTGTTTGCTCACTTCCGTCTCAACCAATCCATTCCTTCCTTATCAACGCATTTGTTTGAGAGACAGTTTACTACGCAGGTTCTTACTGAATCATTTATTACATGCGGAAATGCTTCTTTTGGCCATTCTCTATCTCTGAATGCTATTGAATGTCCTATTATATATAGAGCGATCATGATGAGTAGTGTTAATGTTTCTTTCAGTGGCTTCCAAACCTCTTTTGTTCTGCTCAAAGGTCGATTTTTCAGACAGTTGGTTGCTGTTTTTTTTTTTCTTGCAAATTGTCCGCCTAGACTTGAGTAAATGACGACAACGTCGTTTTTAGAAACCTGAACACGGCTTGAAAATTTTAATTTTATTTTTCATTTTTAATTAAAAAGAAGTGGCCATCACAATGTGTGAAGTGTTTTTTTCTTCACACAAATCGTTTTAATGCTCAAGCCATCGGAAACTGTCGTGTTTGTCGAGATCACGCCGTGAATGTTCTTAGCGTTTAGCGCTTTT
Organism: Heligmosomoides polygyrus polygyrus; assembly: GCA_947396885.1. NCBI lineage: Eukaryota > Metazoa > Nematoda > Chromadorea > Rhabditida > Heligmosomidae > Heligmosomoides > Heligmosomoides polygyrus. The sequence goes on from OX377204.1 coordinate 14,146,182, forward strand.
TGCTTGACTGATGGTGGAAATGATTTCTTAAATGTTGAAAGAAAGAGTGTCACTGAGCTTTTCCTCTAACTTTCCTCGAACCTAATTATTTTTCGATTCAATTTTCATCGCTCGAGACTTGTGATCAACCTCCAAGCTGCAGAAGAAATGCTGCTTATTTATTTTTATTTTTTCATTTTCTTTTTAAGATATTAGCTTAAAGGTCAATTATAAAATTGATTGGGTAAATGCGCTATCTTCCGATCAAAGATAAGGATAAAGGATAAAGGACGGCGTTACTCAACCCCCTTTGGGATGCACCACGCATTCTACTTCTATGTCGTCGAGGCGATTTGAATGCGTATTTGGCCGTACAATGACTTGCGGTGGCCAGTCGATGAACAAGTCAGCGCTTTGTCCTTCCCAGACAATTCTGATACCAATTCACCGACCCCGAAGGGATGGAGATCTTGGTTGGCCTGGGCGGGAAATCCGAACCAGAAACCTGGTATCGGGTACAGGCGACAGTCGGCGCCTCCTCCGACTGCGCTACACTCGCCCCCGATAAAAGAACAAAGTTGAAATAGCCTCGAAATCCTTGAATTGACATTGGGGAGTGTAAATTACGCTGTTGTTGCACAGTCATCCGCATATCCACTATCACCATTCTGATATTAGTGGTGCGAATGTTGGTGGAAATGTGGACGATTGATCTAATCGCTGTGGTTTTCGTGGCTGCCTACGTGTCTAGAAATACCTAGATGCGTAATTTCTACGTTCTCCTCGTCTTGCATGTTGTGTCACAAATCTTGTAGGTAATAAAGATTGCAGGTGAAGTTTAGGCGGAGCTAAATATATGAATCCGTGCCATCCTTTGTCGGAAAACCCGAAGTGGCTGAATTTCGAACAAATATAGTATTTTCGTAAAACGCAGCACAGTCACGCGGAGTAATTTCTACCCAAATACAGGGCTTTGAGCTATAAAAATGAGCTCAAGAACTTTGAGACCTGGGACTTTTCGAGCAAGAATCAATATCGTTGGTCGATCAGTATTGGTGCTTAAGGTGGCGAGAACCCTAGCGTACCGAGGGGCCGAGAAAGTTTGCTTTGTGTCTCTCAGGTTTCGTAAGGCAGCCATTAGACTCTCAAGGAAGCCTAGAACGAGGGGAAGTTTGATTGCCCCCCCCCCTCCTGCGGGGGGCGTGACCTATTTCGTACATCCCGACCGTCCTCCCATATTCAGCGGTCCGTCTTATTCATTCAATCGGCATTTTTTTTCATTCTCTTTCTCGGTTGGCTGTTCTTCTTGACATTTCTGGAACATGTCAAATTTGTCCAATGGTCTTCAATGTTGTACGGTCGCACGGAAGGAGAAACTGACGAATTTGCCATTTTATCTATATGTGGGCGCGTGTAGCTCAGTCGGAGGAGGCGCCGACGGTCACCTGCACCCGATACCAGGTTCCTGGTTCGGATTTTCCGCCCAGGCCAACCAAGCCTTCCATCCCTCCGGGGTCGGTGAATTGGTACCAGAGGAAGGATAGAGCGCTGACTTAGTCATCGGTTGGCCACCGCAATTCATTGTATGGCCAAATACGCATTCATATCGCCTCCACGACATCCCGTAGAAATACAGTGCGCTGGCGCATCCCAAAAGGGATTGAGTAACGCCGTCCTTTATCCTTTATTTTATCCTTTATCTAATGTAGTAGACATAAGTTCTTCCAAAGTATCGGAATTCATCGATTGCTTGAGTGTTCCTGCATAGTTTGAACACCTGCAGTGATCATTAGTTTTGCACGTTTGCACGGAAGCACAAACGTATATTTTCACCTGTCGTGCTGAAAAAGTCCGAACAACGCGCTGTTGGGTGTCCTGATGTTCTCTTGATTTCCTGCAGAATCCAGTCCATGACAGCTCTTGTCCTCGCCGGCCACCTATATTTCGTAAACGCATTACGCTGCCGGTAAACTTTTTTAAAAAATTATGTGGGTCGAAAAATAATAAAACGCGGAAAATATACCTTTCTGATGAACTATCGTTGGTAGACGACGGTAGGTTCAGTGCACTGTTCAGCGCTGACGAACTTGGTTGCTTTGTGTTCAGCCGGATGGCATTGTCTCCTGGAGCCTTCAGCTACCTCCGTACCGCGAACCTTCTCGTCTAGTCCTCTATGGCTGTTGGCTACCAAAGCGATGTCGCGCGACTAAAGGATGGCAATGAGAAGGCTTTTCTATAGGCACCTCCCTGTGTAATCAAGTATCGGCAGGAAAATGAACCAACACAGTTCCGAGCCTAGGCAAACCTCAGCCTTATGCTTTACCGCTGTGCGGTAGACATAGGGTACTTCAATGCTAAGTCGTTGACCACGTCCACGTTCGCAGGTAGACAGCGGTGATGAAACCCGAGGTCGATCGGCGCGCTCACGATCGCTGGCGCCTTGTGGTCTGCCATCAGAGGGGCTGAGCGTCCGTCAAGCGTAAAGAGGGTTCGCGTGTCAGGGAGCGAAGAATGAGTCAATCGTCGATGTTCGTGGTGCCGTGACGGGCTCCTAGTAAAGGAGCCGGACGAAGCAGCAAATGTCGTACGATCACGAGGCACCACGGGCGCGAGTCGGTCGTCAACACCCTTGTTTCACCTTGCCGTTGAGAGCTTGTAGTTCTTTTTCTGGTATTTATAGATCTGTAGATGAGAACCATTAGCTGGGTTGTCGGGTAGTCTATCCCTTTTCTTATTTTTTTATTATAGCGAGATTTCTACTGGAAGAAGTTTCAAACTGCATCCAACTATTACCAAAGGACTGTTTCTTCGATACGCCATCTTCCACGTAATGTAAACAGTATGACTAGCCGGCTGCTGGAATTTCAGACTCGTTCACTCAGACATGTGATTGAGTTTTTGCCTCAGATTCCGGTAGCGATGGCCATGAGTCATTGGGAAAGGGCAAAGTGCTTGATGAGTATGACGGATGGCATTCTTGGCCGGCTTTTTCCTCCTAGGTATCATGATTTCATAAGTATTTATTGGGATGTGCCAACGTCCTTGCGGCGTGAGCGTTTACCGCCGGCCATCAGTCACCGTCGTTTATTGCGTTGTGTCGTAGTTCATTTGTCAAAGTCGCGTTTTTCAGACCTCGCAATGAATCCGACGTCACGTCAAGGTCGGGGAGCAGCCGGACAGAATAGTCGCGGGAGGAACAGGTGGGGAGGTGTTTTTGTCACATTTTGGTTGCTGTAATGTGACGCTGGATTCCGTCGTAATCCTCTTATTTATTTGGTCGTTGGCCATTGTTCCAGTCAGAGTAGAGGGTGGCCAACCGTTCTGTGAATATGAATGTGCCTAAGCCATCCATTTTATAATACAGATTTTGAGTTTTTTTTTTTTGCTACTGGGGACTTGGAAAGGTTCTTTCTATCTATTACTCCAAAAACACCCACTACTTTATTTGTCACCTGATTCTGTTGGATACTAGGCTATCACTGTTTGGTGAAAGTTACTAAAGGAACTTCTTAATCGAGGGTGTACTCATGTGCTTCTTTCCTAGGATGGAGGAAAAGACATCATTCGTATATCAAAGGATTAGTTATGGTTAGATTGATCCTGTAATGCGTACTCTAGCGGTGGGCAGTGTTTCCTCGTGTTCGTCCTTGAACACAGCTCGGCAGGGGGCATGACGGTTGTCATTACGATGTTTTGTTGCGATCAAAACTTCTAGCGCCAGGCGGGACTCGAACCCGCACCTCCCTCTAACCGGGCGGGAATGCTCTACGCCATTACACCACCGGCGCCGTTTGATCGAACGCAACATCCACACCTCGTGGGACCGATCAGCACCCACCCGTATCCGGGACGAGCTGGCCGCTGATATCAGCATGGAACCAGTTAAGCTGATGGTCTTGATAGAAACGATTCAAATCAGTTTCATTAAGCCTCAAGTGGCTGGTATCGAGGTTGTGAGCTGTCATAACGATGTTTTGTTGCGATCAAAACTTCTGGGGTGGGTGCTGTCCCACGAGGTGTGGATGTTGCGTTCGATCAAACGGCGCCGGTGGTGTAATGGCGTAGAGCATTCCCGCCCGGTTAGAGGGAAGTGCGGGTTCGAGTACCGCCTGGCGCTAGAAGTTTTGATCGCAACAAAACATCGTTATGACAGCTCACAACCTCGATACCAGCCACTTGAGGCTTAATGAAACTGATTTGAACGGTTGTCATTGTTGAGCGCTTTAATGTACAGGATGAACCAAAATAACGTGGACAAGATTTTTTTATCATAATTGTAAAACAACCAACAATTCGAGAAGACGACGACTAGGTTACGACAATACAAACATTAGGGCGCATCATGTTCAAGTGGTTTCGAAGTAGCCTCTCTTCGAGCGGATGCAGAAGGCCAAACGTTTCGCGAATTTTTTGGCGATGGGCCGCACGTCATCAGGAGACAACCGTTCCCACTCCTGGCGAAGGATTCCTTCAGGGACCTGAGACTGCGGTAGCGTTTGACGCCGACCCTAGCCTATAAAATGCCCACACATTGTAGTCCATCCGGTTCAAATCCGGAGAATACGGTGGCCATTCCGAAGGCGTGATGAAGTCGGGGAAATTGACCTTGCACCACTGCTGCGCACTCTTCGCACTATGTACGGGTGCAGAGTCCTGTTGGAACGTCCAACGGGCACCACTGAAGTGCTGGTGGGTCCAAGGAAGAACTATGGACTCGAGAATGTCTCGCTGGTACACATCTTCGTCGATTTTCACTCCTTTATCCACGAAAAGCAAGGGTCTTGCCGCTGGCGCAGATTCCGCCCCAAATCATGACAGATTGTGGGTTTTGGGCGATAGCAGAGGTGGTTGGAGCCTGTGTAGACCACATTCTACCATTTTGGCGATTGCGCGCCTGATCCACGGTGAACAGCTTCTCATCCGTGAACAGAATCTGTTCCCAGGTACAATCTGCAGCCCATCATCGAAAAATTTGCGAAGCGTTTGACCCTCTGCATCCGCTCCAAGGGAGGCCACTACGAAAACACTTGAACATGACGTACCCTAATGTTTGTATTGTGGTAATTTAGTCGCCATTTTCTCGAATTGTTGGTTGTTTTATAATTATGACTAAAAAATCCACGTTATTTTGGATCACTCTGTAATAGAAATAGCAGGCTGAAGTTTTGACAGGATAGTCTTATAGAAACCGCAGTCGTGAAACTGGATACAATCTATAAGCCCAATGTTAAGTTGTTTATTTATTGAGCGTTGCTATGGATGTGCTTTTGAGAAACTTTATCGAACGAAAGAGTGAACAGTTTCTTCGCTCGTCAATGTTTTCGAATGATCGGAAATCGAGTATACTCCATTTTTCTTTATTCGATTATTGGTGTAGTCGAATAATTTAATCGAATCAGGTTCTTTGCTTGATGATTCGAAGTTTATTCGATATTCGAATAAAATTGTTCGATTTTCGAAGAATGCTCGACTATGGTTCCTTTTCAATGTTCGAGTTCGAACATATATTCGAAAATCTATAAATATCGAATAATTGTTCATTTAAATTACTCGATTAATTACTCCAATATATTCGTTGCTCGAACGCGTAGCGGCACAGTCGGATTAGGCGCCAGCTGTCACGTCCAGCCGATTCGAGGTTCTAGGTTCAGGTTTTCCGCCTAGGCCAACCAAACTCTCCTTCCCTCCGGGGTCGATGAATTCATACCAGAATTGTACGCATTGAAGTTGCTTCCACGATGTGCAGTAGAAATAAAGTGTGCGTACATCCCGCGAAAGGATGGACTAATGCTGAGCTTTATCATTGTTAACCTTATTGCACATAGATGTGCGCCCAGTGATAGACATATGAATGAGTCCTATCAGAAACCTATCAGAAACTGTAACCATAATAATCAACCGTTCACTGCGCATCTCCACGTAAACGGCGTTTACGGTACTAGTCATGTAATCGTGAAGGCATTTCGGACGTATGAGTTTCGCAACTTCTTCGTATGATGCGTCGTGAAATTTTCCTTTTTTGTCCTTCTATCAGGTTGTCCCATAACTCACGCCGTTTTTTTCAACGATTCATTGCGGATTTTGCCGGCAGTCTCTTGCATAGCGCTATAGAGGTTTCGAAAGCGAATGATTTGCTCTATCAGAACATGTATTGCATTTCTTTTTTCATCATGAAATTTGTCATTTTTTAGGTCGTTGAAGTGAAAAGTGAAAAGTGAAAAAATGGCCATTTGCGCACTTTTCTCTCCGCTTAGGTTTGGAATTTTTTGCGCAGTTTTTTATAGCATTTGGAATACAATGTTCTGTACTAAAAGAATATGTTAGTTCTATTTCCTCATTTGTCCTTTATTGATTTTTAGGTCATCAAGTTGGGACGTCCGACTTTTCCGTCCGAATTTTACCGACAGCTCCTGCTCTGTGGTTGGACTTTTTTGCTTGGTGTTATATGTCGTTCGGAAGAGGATGTCTTGCTCAATAAGGATTTGTATCGCATTTATTGGCTCATGCTGATTTATGTCGAAAATCAACAACTGAACAATGAGAAGGAATTGTTGGTGAAGATGATTTCTCCCTTTCTGGCATTTTGTTGATAACTGACAGAAATTAGCATGAGTCAAGAAACGCGAGAGAAATTCTTATAGAGCAAGACATACTCTTTCGACGACATATAACACCGAGCAAAAAATTCCTTTCCCAGAGCAGAAGCTGTCGTTAAAAATAAATCTTCTCCTTCGGACGTCCCAATTTTATGGCCTAAAAATCAATGAGAGACAAGTGAGCAAATAGGACCAACACATATTCTTGTAGTTCAGAACATTGTCTTCCAAATGCAATGAAAAACTGCGCAAAAATTCCAAATCTAAGCGGAGAGAATAACTGCACAGATGACTCTTTTTTCACTTTTCACTTTAACGACCTAAAAATTGACAAAATTGAGGATGGAAAAAGAAATGCAATACATGCTCTGATAGAGCAAACCATTCTCTTTCGAAAGCTGCATAGTTCTATGCAAGAGACTGCCGGCGAAACCCGCAATGAATCGTTGAAAAAAAAAACGGCGGGGACTTATGGGACAACCTAATAAAATAAGATGGAAGCTTGTCTACTTTTATAATAAAGAGAGTCCTGTTCCTTGACCTGAGTTCGTGCGACTTCCTACTTGCTTTTCACAGCGTGAGCCAGGTGACTGTCACATATTGTTCGTTTCTTCGCAGGTTTCCTTCAGTTTTCAGATAAAAGTGAGTGATGGTATTTGGATTTTCCTTATAGACCAAGTATCAAACATTGCGGTATCGGGTTTTGTGAGCTTATTGCAAGACCAGACCTAATTAGTGCGATCCTGAGGGGGAAAAGAAGACTATTTGTTAGCCAAACGCGATAATGGAAAATCTGCGCAACATTTTATGACACATATAGTCTATTTTAATGTAAATCCTTTCACGTGAAATTCTTTTATCTATTGATTTTCTTTTTGAAGTTCTTAGGTGCTCGTATCGAATGAATCGCAGTCGGTGGTCATAAAACATTGTGTTCTAAGCTTTTTGCGGTCATCTGGCTTCTATTTATACCACTCCGTTATACAGGCGCTTATTATAATACAGCCATAGAGAAAAAGTAGCCATGCAGAGTCACTAAACGCTATTCACAAATAGAGATGCAATAGAATATGAACTAATATCCACCACTGTAGTGCCTGCTGCTATGTAGAACTACTAACTTGTTTCTCTCGCTTTCTATGAGCTTGTATTACAATGTGGCGAAAAACACCCGCGGAATTGATTTCGCATGTCATTCAGGAAGCCGCTGGAGCTATTTTTACCTTGGAAATTTCGTATCAGAGATAGAAGCAGAGTAGATTTTAAAAGAACAAAGTGTATCTGGACTGATTTCGGCTAAAACATGATCACATAGGCGAACGAATAGTATAATTTCTTCGTCTCTTCGAGTTTGTTGCTCGTTAGCACTAATATGGCAAGGTTCTATAAATTGTCGAGGACTTGGCATAAGATCTTCTGTACGCGTTGGCAAGGCATTGAATGCCATGCAAGCGCTGATTCTCAGTTTTGCATGTGTGCTTACAGCTACGAAACAGAGGTCTACTCTGTTCCTTTTACAGATCACGAGCCACGCCGTTCTGTCCATGTTTTTCGCCGACAGTGAGCGATTCGGACACAGACGACGACAATGCACCGACCAATATGGGCAGAAGTTGGAGCAGTTCGGTGGCCGAGATGGTTCGGCAGCGATTAGCTATAGTCGGTGAGGCCGCTAATCAGATCGCTGGTCCGGCGATTGCCAGGCGATCCTGTGAGTGTGATGTTCTGGTCCGTAGTCGGACTTGCGCCACTAGCAACGTCCGAGGAAATGGCTTTGGTTTCAGTGCTGAATGACGAGCAGAGACCGGCTGTCCATCGTATCGTTGAGTATTCTCACCACCTGGTGCCCGATATTGACAAGATACTGAATGCCAGCTACTACTGGGGAGTGATGGATCGGTTCCGAGCCGAGCAGTTACTGGAAGGAAAGCCGGAAGGTAGGTGTTTAGTCGAAAAGACTTAATATTATGTTCCAAGAGCGTATTCCCAATTATGGTGCTGCTTTATCCCTAGCGATTTAGGTTTTAATTTTCGATTGTAAATACGCCCTTGGAACACTTCCGGTTCCGATTTTCGTTTTCTTTCCATTCTTTCTTTCTTCTGCGGAACACAGGCTCCACCAATCGTGGTCCACGCCACCCTTTTCCTATGTTCAGGAACGTTTCTTCTTCGTGATAGCGCTCAAACGGAGTACCTATTCTCGGTGTCATTCCGTCGCTATCAGCGTACGCTTCACGCCAGAATTGAGCAGGCGAGTTCTTCATCACCTGCGAGAGACAAACACTCCAGACGTCCTTATTGTTATTCTTAAATACTTCAGGGAAATCACCGGTTCAGTTTTGACATCCATGATCAGAGCGTGTATTCAGCGCCAACGATAACCAAATTGATCGAGAAATACAAGGATCCTGCGAGGTTCGTGAAGCGAGCTTTAATGTTGCGCTTGTTTCTCAAATGTATTGCCGTTCCTTGTTTAGGTGCTTGTTTTTCGAGCCACAGCTCACTCATCCGCTTCATAGGCCGCATGTGTTCTCTCTCCAGGTAAGGTCACTACCGGCGTTTATTTCTATGATTACGTTGGAGATAATAGTAAGAGGCCTGGTCATAGTCCTCATCTGAAGGCTGTGACCGCCTGTGCAAAATGTGTAAATCGATTGAAATGGAGCAGTTGCTGTAAAATTCGTTCTTAGCCGAGAGCTGTCACTGGTTCCTATGTCGCTCGTGTAGCTCATAGTCGTTCATAGTTGCCGGCGAGGGATGGGCCCACAACTAGCGTTGAAGCGCCTAATGTGCTGTCGAAGAAGGATGGAATGATTGTGCATGTGATCTTTTAATTAGAGGCATTATTGGGTAGACTCCATGTCCGAATCTCGGCGTGATATTTCGTGTTGAGCTGTTGGTTCGTGAAGCTGTGCACCGAGATTGTTACAACCTCTTTTTCGGCTTGCGTTTCGGCTGTTTCGCCTTCGTCGGAGCCTGGAAGAGTCCAAATAACATTTGAAGAAGTGTTCCCCCAAAGGTTATTTCATACTACAGAATGACATTCAGGGGTGGGGACAGTGGTTTTTCCTGCTTAGAGATACAAGGGGTAGTGAACGCCAGCTCTTTCATTCAAGGCTTTCACGAGGAGATACCAGGTGCTCAGTGTGTAGTGTAATATATTTGAGTCCCTTTGTACCAGGCTGTCCAATAATTCCTGTCCGAAAATTTTCAAAATTCTATATTTTTCCTTAGAAGTGTTATAATATCAGGCAAGTGTAAAAACCTTCTGGAAGGTTCTCCAGAGTTCCACGCTAGGGGTATATAAGGCGCAGTCGCCGCGTCTAGCTACCAGTACAAGCTAAAATGGACCAAGGTCGAATTCGTACGTTCGTGTACTACGAGTGGCTGCTGGGCAACGACACGGGCACCGCGGTCGCCAACATCTGCAGAGCGTGCAAGGAGGATGCAGTGTCCCAACGCACAGTCAGGCGCTGGTTCAATCGTTTCGCGAGCGGCGACACGAGCCTCGAGGACAGGGAATACCCGCTGAAGATCATGCTCTGCTGCTGGAGGGACGCCAAGGGCATGCTGTACTTCGAGCTGCTCCCGCAAGGCAGGACGGTCACCGCCTCCATCTACACCGATCAGCTCGAGAAACTAGCCGCCGCCATCCGAGAAAAGCGTCCCCGACGGGCCTCGGTCCACCTGCTGCACGACAACGCGCGCCCCCACGTGGCGAAGGAGACCCAGCAGAAGTTGGCGACGCTGGGCTGGGAGACGGTTGCCCATCCGCCGTATTCCCCGGACCTCGCCCCCTCCGACTACCACTTGTTCCGCCCGCTGAAGCACCATTTGGCCGGAAGAAAATTCACCAACTACGACAACCTCAAATCCGACATCGCGGACTTCTTCGAGTCGCAGCCCCCGGAGTTCTGGGCGAAGGGCATCGGCGACCTGTCTAATCGATGGGCCACTGTTGTGGACGACTGTGGTGATTATATTGCTGATTAGACTTGTTGTTCAATAAAGTTGAAAAAAATTAAAAATGGTGAAATGTTCAGACAAGAATTATTGGACAGCCTGGTATGATGTTCTCAGATTCAGATCGGTTGTTCTTGGCCAACTATTACCTTTACATTGTCTTTTTGGGCTATTTATTGGCGTTGTTTGACGAATTTGCTCAATAGAAGGATTTGTAACCGTTAAAGGGACACCATAGCCTTCAACATGCGACGAGAAGTCTTCTAGGCGGCTGTTTTGGTAGACCATGCAATATTGCCTTTTCTATATTTCCATTTCGTACCGGCAGCCATTGTATAGGCACAGTGGATCGGACACCGATTCGGAGAATTCGAAATTCGTCATTTTTCGAACCCAGTTAGAAGGATTATTAATATTTTTGAAAAGCCCCAGGTCTTGGAATGATTCAGGTAAGAGTAGCTTCAACAAGAAGGAATTTTTGGTGATCCAAATAACTGATTTGCCTTCGGGTCTCACATCGGATGTCCGAATCGAGTAGGACATCGGATTTCTGATCAAAATCAGTTACCTACATTTTCTGGAAATCCGATCTGATGACAGCCGACCCAATCTGAATCGACCCAAGACCCAAGATTTTCAAAAATGCCACTATTTGCACAGTCCTTTTAACTAGGTTTTGAAAAATTACGCGTCCGAATTGTTCGAATCGGCGTCGGATCCAATGTCTCTGTCTAGCCCTCTCCCATCAGATGCTTCTATATCTCGTAAATGTGGGATGTATGACGCATTCTAAGCGGGGTTGATTAACGCCGGCCTTTCTTTTTGTATATTTGGCCTCAACGGCTTGAATATGATGAAGAACTAACTCCCCTTGAAGATGAGGTTTCGTTGCAGGAGCTGTGTCGCGGTGTGATAGTGAGTCGTACCACCTACACTGGTGTTGCCAGTCTACGTCTTCCACCAAAGCTTAAGCAGTTTATTAGGGAGTATCATTACACGATGCCTGTGCGTACCGTAACTCTGCCGGAATAGTTGTTTTTTTCCTCGCGTTAGAATGTTCTTGTGCCATGTCTTCTCATCTGATTGTCTTCCAGTATAGTATTCTCGTTTTATTTTTGTATAGAATTTTTGAAAGGTGTTTTTATTCTCATTTGTGTGGAATACCATCGTGTCATCTACTTACATAGCATTGTAGTCATTACGTTTCTCGTCATCGACTGGGTCTACCAATGGCTTTTATGAATTCTAGGCATATATCTCCCGTTGTTTACCAAAAATGCATAATTGTATGTGAGAGCTTTAGTGTTGCATTAATAAAGTGTATTTGTTTTAGTGTCCAGTGTGATGATGGTGAGAGCGAAGGTGTGTATTCCGCGGCCAGCTTGGCGTATCTTTGATTGTATAGATAAGTAGCTCCTTGATGGCTGTGTGGGTGGGAGTGCGGGTGATTGGGTTGTGTGGCTTCTCCTCATTCATTTTTTGTACGAGGTCGTTACCTAAGTTCTGTCGTCTTTTGACCTCTAACTTCAAATGTAAGTATCCCGGCTCAAACATAGCTTTGTTAGGCGAAATAAGAACCATTACAATGTATACATCTTTGCCAACGAGATACTAGTTTGTCTATTCCAGTAGCATAGAACTCCGAAGATCTAGAAGACATGAATTCTGCGAGAGCAGATTCGCCCTTCGAGCTCGCCGTTTGCAAGTATCGTCAGCGCTCCTTCTACGCAACAAAAACGACCCGTTTCTGGAGCGAATTGTGACTTGTGACAAAAAAAAATGAGTTGGCTACGACAATGACGACGAAGTGCTCAATGGTTGGATATTGACGAAGCACCTAAACACTGTCCAAAGCCGAGTATGCACCAGGAGATGATGGTAACGGTTTGGGGGTGTGCCACCGTCTAATCCACTATCATTCTCAAACGTGGTGAAACAATCACGGCGGAAAAGTACTGTCAGCAGCTGGAAGAGGTGCACAAGAAACTCCAACAAATCTACCCAGCGCTGATCTACAGAAGGGAACCCTTACTTTTGCGTGGCGACGCTAGGCTGCACGTATCGATGATCACCAGGCAGAAGCTCCATTCTTTGGGATACGAAACACTCGACCATCCACCGTATTCGCCCGACCTATCGTCTACAGACTACCAAACATCGCGACGGCTTCCTTCGCGGAAAATACTTCGGAAACCGACGTGATGCAAAACATGCTCTCGAAGAATTCATCGCTTCTAAATCCCTACTAAAAGTTCTAAGCTACTAAGATAATAAACTAGTATCTCGTTGGCAAAGATGCGTAGATTGTAATAGTTCTTATTTCGACTAATAAAGTTATGCTTGGGCCAAGATATTTACATTTGAAGTTAGAGGTCAAAAAACGACAGAACTTAGGTAACGACTTAATATAAGGTGTTTAGAGCTCCATCACAGCGCGGCACGAACTAATTGCCAGCTCTGCCTACTTTATGTCGATCTGTCGTCTCGATAAATCGATATAAGGACCTTACTTCATGTGCTGGCGTGCCGATATGGAACTCAAAATTTTACAAGGAGAGTTTTATACTCCAGTCGTCGGCGGCGCGGCGTCATGAAGACCATCAATATCGGTCATCTGCATCGTCTAATCGATATTGATAGCTTTTATAGCGCCGCGCACCCTGACGACTGAAGTATAAATCCTGCCAAAAAGGCTCACCCGGCATAATTTATTCATGAGCTGAACAGAGGACATTGGGTATCCTCTGTTGCTCTGTATGATAGAATGGCGTTTCAAGGAGTAGCTTCATAGAATCTTTATTTTTTCCAACTCCAAGGAATGCGAGGACCCCTAAGCGTCAGCAAAAACAAGGCCCGTAACAATCCTGAGCTCTATGCTTGCCATGCTAATCGCACTCGAAAATTGAGCAATGATGATTGTACTTCTCCATGTTCTCTCGGATTTGTCCTTGATGTGTCCTGAACATCTCACATCCAGCTGCATAATAAGCGTTTGTTTCAGAACTGCTTAGATCATGGTGAAGAAGAAGGGGAAGAAGTTCAGGCCCCACTTGAATAACACTGCCAAGAGACGCAAAGCGTTGGAGAAGAACAAGAAGAAGAGTAAAAGTAGTGTGTGAGTGCTTAATAGTTGTAGCAGTTGATGTTTTTACCCCTTCCAGTGCAACCTACTTTGCCAACCTTTAACCAGATCAAGAGGCTAGGCTAGTTCTCGAGAGAATTTGGATCTATCTTAGTCCGGGGGGCCACATAAATAAAAAGTAGTATATGTAACAAATCCACTTGAGACTTACCGAGCGGCCTCTACAGAACAATTGGGACCTAAACAAGGAATGTCACAAAGAAAAAAACGAAAAAATTACATTTGTTGCGGTTGCAAGCAGGCAAAGTTGCGTGCCCTCCTCATCATGTTAGATCCTGGTTGTAACGTGTCAGCCGGCGGTCAGCACACGGCATGCCTCCATTCCGTCACTCTTTGCCCACCGAGACGGTTGTGAACCGCGGCGATCTTTAATTTTTTTTTGTTTGTTCCTTCATTTTTGGTTTCTTTTATGTTCCAACTCGTTCTCTAGGAGCCGCTGGGTAAGTCTCAATTCATTTTGTAACCTACTTTTTAGTTATGTGGTTCCCCGGACTAGGATAGATCCAAGAATTTCGTGCTCTTTCATAAAGGATTGGGGTCGACATCAATCAATCCTTTTGTGGAATACGTCTCCCATTCCGCTCCTGTGGAATATGGTTAATGCAGTGTGAAAGCAAGCTTAGTCTACGCAGTAACTTGCGCGTGGCAGACAATGGATAAGTTTCCAGTCGACAATGTTGCACATCGAATTCGATCGAAAATCTTCTAATAATTGTGTGATTCGGATAACGCTACTTTCGCGAACCCTGAATTTTTGGATGATTCGGATAAGAGCAGTTTGCGGACCCCGGTTTTTTAGATTCGGATCGGATGTCCGAAAAGGATTCAGTCGGATCCAGTGTATAGTGAAGGTTCATCTAAGTCACCCATGTTAAAATTGGCCACAGCCCTTCCTTACCTTACCTCACCTTACCCTTAGTTTAAGTGGAGGACTCTGGAACTAAGGAAAGAACTAAGGGATGCGGCTCACGTAGAGGCTCGTTTTGCGTTGAGCGCGACGAAAGCGGCTGAGTTGCTAAATCGATTTGTATTCTTTGCCCGAACGACCAATCGCTCCTGTCCCTCCCGCCTCTGCCTATGAGGAGACGCTGGGTAGCCGTCCTGTCAGTGCACATCAACATCGAACCTGAGCTAGAATGTGGATATACGGTCGGCTGGCGTGTTCCTGCCTTCTATACAGGTCGTTTTTCGACCTATACCGCGTTCAATCCTTCCCAAGTAAGTCTGTTACAGCTAGACCGCTCCCAGTGGGGTGGAAGGCATGGATAACTCGAATAAGATGAGGACCTTGGACTTCTGTACGAGGCGGATCCGTTAGCCGTCGGCTCTCTCCACTGTGCTACCGCGCATCTTCAGATGTGAATAGGCTTCAGAAATAGTCAGTCAAATAGTTAAGAGCGCGTGAAGTGTGGGTCGACGGTGAGAGGTAACGCATTTGGGAATAATGGGAGAATGGCGGTTCCATGTCACCTAAAGCTCCAGTTGTGCTCATTTATTTCGTTACTTTTGTCATTGTTCGTTGTTTGGTGGGCGCGTGGTAGCGTAGTTGGAAGAGGCGCCGACTGTCGCAGGCAGTCCTATTTAAGGTTCTTTGTTCGGATCACCTGCCCAAGCCAGCCAAACCTTCCATCCCCCGGGGTCGTTAAATTTGTATCATACTGTCTGGGAAGGATAAGACACTGGCTTATCCATCGGCTGGCCACCGCAAGTCGTGTAGGAGGTGTGGCGCATCGCAAAACGGATTGGTTAGTGCCGTCCTTTACCTGTGTTTGGTCTCTGTTTCGAAATGTACATGTTTGCCTTATATTTAAGGAGTATCATCAAAGAAAATTGGGAGACGACGAAAACACCACGTGAGAATGCACTGGCCATGGGTTTAGCGTTCAGCCCGAATGAAGCAGTGCCAGTGAAGCAGCCACATGTGAGTTCTTTCAGATTCGTATAGGATCTGGTCATTAAAATAAGTAAACAGTGACATTTTTAAGAGGGATATCATCGATTTGGTGACGATAGAGGGAATGGACTTAACGGAAGCTCGAGCTCTAGGTACGGTAGCTGAACAGAAGTTAAGAAAACAGCAAGAAAAGCGCGCTGTGCTGACCAAGGAGAAGGTGGGTTTGCGACAAAGGTGAACTTCTGCATTTTTAATGGCGTTACCAATTCTTGCACCGATTTCAGGCGCTAAAGGTAGTATCGACGCTGGAGGCCGAGGCCGCTGAGCAACAAGCGCTGCGAGACTCAACCGTTAGGACGGTACGACTGCCAGATAGGGACACTGAGTTGTTGATTTATCTATCCCAGAGATATGGAGAGGACTATAAGGTGAGACTGATACTGAAGTTTCTGCGAATCGGATAGCGGATGCAAGTCATTGATTGCATAGAGAAGATAAGCATTCAAACGGCTAAACTTCGGAAGGAGGGTGCGTGCCATCTCCCAGGTGGGGGATTAACTCCGATATTTATCCTTTTTTGTTTACAATAACTGGTAGGAGGTGAAGATCTTGCATGAAGTGAAGTATCGTAGTAGAACTTGGAAGATGTGAGTTTGCGACTTTTGTCTAGAGCCAGTGAAGTGGTCCTAACCTGACATATTGTGCGGTAGGTGCACGTCGCTCTGAGTATCAGGGTGTAGTCATAGCTTTGCGCCCCCCCCCCCCCCTCCCCATTTGCGGATCCCGAACACCCAACAATTCAAGGGTGCACTCTCCTTCAATAATCTTTATGCTCTAATAGTGTAAATAATGAAGGGATAAAATCAGCTTTACCCAATAACTTTGTAAGACGCGCCACACATTCTTCTCCTGGGGGATAATGTACTGGAGCAAATTGAATGCGTATTTAGCGTATGGAATGACTTTCTAATAGTCAGTCCATGGACATGTCAGTGTTTTGTTCTTCCCGGACTATACTGATAGCAACTGACCGACACCATTTTGTCTAATTCATTTTGTTTAAGCCTCAATTGGCTGGCATCGAGATTGTAAGTTGTCGTAACGATGTTTTTTGTTGCGATGAATGCTTCATTTGATTTGGTTTTCCTAGGTGAGCTAGGCAGAATCCGTACCTGGACTACAATCAGCGTGAGTGTAAGTGCAAGAGCCAGCCCATTATTATCTCTCTTGCCACCGATATGAATGAAATTCACGGAGCATTTATGACACCCACCAAGATGCATTTCTCTAGTGATTTGAACACGCAAAGTGCTGAAGGTTTGTAAATGTACCGAACAGAGTCAAAGTACGGCTGAAGTTCCTCTTTGACAATGAAAGCAAACGCCAGAGTTAGCCGATAGTTTGGATCTAATCTAATCGAGGCTGGTAATATGCGGCTAGAAATGCTAAAATGGGTGACGGTAGGCATTAGTCGATCTCCGTCTTTGTCGCGCCATGCATTCTACCCGTGCAGGATGTCCTGGAGGTGATTTGAGCGCGTATTTGACCTCTGGGCGCGTGCTAGCGCAGCAATGGAAGCGCCGGCTGTCGCTTGCGGCCGAATCAAAGTCTTTGGCTAGAGTCTCGCCTAGAGCAACCAAGCCTTCCATACTTCCGGGGTAGCTGAATTGGTATTGACTTGTTGGCGAAGGTTAGAACGCTGAATTGTTTGTTTGGCAGCCACCGAAGGTCATTGTACATGTGAGTAAGGGATAAGAGGATAAAGGACGGCGTTGCTAAATCCTTTTTTGGGATGCGCCACGCATTCTACTTCTAAGGGATGTTCTGGAGGTGATTTGAATACGTATTTGGCCATACAATAACTTGCGGTGGCCAGCCGATGAACAAGTCAGCGCTTTATCTTTCCCAAACAAGCCTGGCACCAATTCACCGACCGCGGAGGGATGGAGGGCTTGGTTTGCCTGGGCGGGAAATCCGAACCAGGAACCTGGTATCGGGTGCAGGCGACAGGCGGTGCCTCCTCCGACTGCGCTACACGCGCCCTTGTACAGGTGAGTAGGCATTTTAAACCTCAACAACTCATCCCTAAAAGGGGAATGCGTATCGCATCCTACAAAAGGATTGACTAACGCCGTCCTCACTCACTGATCCCAGAGAAGTGGAAGGTTTAGTTACACGGGGCGAGACTCAATTGATATCGGGAGCACGGGAGATTCGACAACTCTTTCTCGAATACTCTGCAGGCGCTAAAAATGAAAAATAAGAGCCTCTTCAAAGTAAGATAAATATACCATGGAATTTTTAAATGAAGGATAAAGGATGGAGTTAGCCAATCTCTTTTGGGATGCGCCATACGTTCCACTGCTACGAATTGTGGAGGCAGTCGGATTCGTATTAGCCCAGTACATCGGCTTGTGGTGGCCAGCCGAAGAGCAAGTCACTGTTTTATCAATCTCAGAATCGTCCATTACACACTCGTCGACCTCCAAGAGATGGTAGTTTTTTTTTTACCTGGGGCCGGGTTCATCAACTAATCCAGGGGTGTTAGGCGTAGAGATACCCGCGATGAAGCATTCATCTCTATCCTCATCTTATCTCTGCCCCATATATCCTGCATACACGAGGGTTTAAGTGTTGATGAATTCGGTTCCTGGGTAAGAAATCTGGACGAAGAACCTTGAATCGGACGGTTCTTCTATAGCTTGACGATGAATTCGTCCTCCAGTAAGTCGGAACACATGACGCGTCCAGCTCATGGACACGGAACACATGACGCGTCCAGCCCATGGACACGTCAATGTCTGCGAAGAATTTTATCCATCGCAGACATTGACGTGTCCATGGGCTGAAGTCTTTGTATAAGCGACAGTCTTTGTATAAGTCTTTGTATAAGCGACATAAATGAGCATTCAAACTGCCTTCACTCTATCCTACAGAAGTGGAATGCGTGACTGGCTAGATCAACCTTTGGTCATGACTATCCCTTTGCCTAGCTAGACCCTTATAGTCCAGGAACCAGCTCTTTAGTGAGTGCTCCTTAAGGGCTTCAACGCCATAGTAGTGTCTATGAAATATGTATGCTGCTGCTGACAGAGGAACACGCTCGAGTAGTAGTTTTTGCTGCATTGTGTCAGTTGTGCACTTAATTATCATCTAAAGTTAGATTTCACTTAATTATGATCTAAAGTTAAATCCAAGTACTTGTGCCGCGAGTGCGTTCAATTATCTTTGTGGCGATTTCAGCGAAGGTGCTGACAGCACGTGTTCTAGTTGTCGTGATTTCCGATGCAATAGCCTTTCATGAGTTAATTTGATGATGGAGAAAGTCATAAGCGAGAAGTACTTCTGTTGTGTTGTTTCAGGCTATGGCTCGAGATCCGAAGAATCTGTTCCAGTACACACCTAAGAAGATAGCTAACCTGATGAAGATATATCGGTCGTCCGGCTTCTACAAGGTCATTGAAAATACTGTATGATCTTCGTACGATCAAAGTGTATATTTTGCAGGCGTAATTTTGTTGTTTTTGCACTGTTACTGTTGTGATCTGTTGTTGCCTATGCCGTTGGGTTGTTATTGCTTGTTGGAATGAAGAATGTCCTTCTTCTTAGTAGATATGAATGCCAAGCCAGCAACGTTAAGGTGGCTCACGCTCCCTTTTATCCTGCAGATTTCTGTTTTGCGGCATTAAAATCACAAGCCGCCCCTCTTCGCGCTAGTCGCGGAATATTAAAACGTTTCCATCCATCCCGATTGTGTGCCAGAGTGGCTCAGTATGTCCACCTTGCTCGAGTGGTCCGAAATAGTCAAATTGTTCTTTAAGAGCTCACGAATAAGTCCCATCAAGGTGTTTGTAGGTGTTGTGGGGGCGAATTGATCAGCAATTAAACCTGGGCTATGCAGGGTAGAAGGGAGAAACATAGCCACGACTCGGCATTCAGCGTATACATTACCCACCAATTTGCTGGTATATTGACTGCTAGGTGGAGGGGACTCGGCGATTGTTGTAGGTATCTCCTCACGCGTGTAGCGCAGTTGGAGGAGGCGCTGACTGTCGCGCGCACCCGATACCAGGTTTCTGGTTCGGATTTCCCGCCCAGGCCAACGAAGCCTTCCATCCCCCTGGGTCGGTGAATTGGTACCAGACTTGTCTGGGAAGGGTAGAGCGCTGACTTGTTCATCGGCTGGTCACGGTAAGTCATTGTATGGCCAAATATACACTGAAATCGCCTCCACGATATCCCACAAAAGTATAATGCGTGGCGCATCCCAAAAGGGATTGAATAACGCTGTCCTTTATCTTTTATCTCTTCGTACCATCGAGGATTTCTTTGCATTTACCCAATCATTGATGAATCCAGCCTCTGGTGCGCCTTTGGCATGCTACGAGATCCAGTCGATTATGGCTGTGATCCAACGGGTGCCAGCTAAACGCATTACGGAGCTGACCCACTTTATTTTCGACGACCTCGCTCAAGAGACAGCGAGCGGGTCTGGTCCGAAATCTCGATCATCTTTCAACAAATATTGCTAATAGGGATGAATTTCGACTAGCTGCTGGGATGGTTAGCCAGCGGTCAGTAACTGAGTGTCATCAGCATCCCTGAAGACCAACTTCTTCTTCTTCTTCTTCTTCAGCGTTTGTCCCGCTTCGTGGCGGGGTCCGCTATTCTGGTGTCACGACGCCACCGTTCCCGATCCAGCGCTAGATCAGGATGGACACCAACCACCTTCAAGTCCATATGTAACGTATCGGACCAGCGCTGGTTCGGGCGCCCTCTAGGCCGCTTTCCTGTTACCTCGAAGTTAAGGCCTGTCTTGCGGACACTGTCTTCTTTCCCACGCAGAACGTGGCCGTACCATCGTAAGCGAGCTTCGCGCATCTTGTCCGCTATCGGCGCGACACCGAACTTCTGCCGAATGACATCGTTCCGGATGCGGTCCAGGCGCGTGACTCCAGCCGTCCAGCGCAACATCTTCGTCTCCATGACGTTGAGGCGCGTTTCAACCTCCTGGGTCCCAGTCCAACACTCAGCACCGTACATCGCTACTGGCCGGACGACTGCTCTGTATATCTTCGACTTCAAGCGCTCCGGTATCTTCCTATCGCAGAGCACCCCAGTCAACGAGCGCCACTTGGACCAAGCTGCACTCACGCGTGAATTCACTTCAATCATCAGTTTGCCGTCAGACGTGACTGCTGATCCCAGGTACTTAAAGACCGAAGTGCGTGGGAGCTCGATGCCGTTAACCTTGATGGAGCTGGACTCAGTAACGTCCGTCGTTAGATATTCGGTCTTCTTCACGTTCAATTTGAGTCCAAACCGCTCCAAGCGATCACACCAAGCTTGCACCTCTCGCTCGAGTTCATCTTTATCTTCACTAGCGAGCACCACGTCGTCTACATAAAGCAACGTCCAAGGGACGGACTGCGAACAAAATTATGTCATGAAAATCCTATTAAAAGATTCCAAAAAGTATAATAGAATCATGAATTTCCTTCAAAAATAGTGTTTCTAGAGTATTTTAAATACTAAGCATGGGTTGAAGACCAGTTGGGCCCAAAAATCGATAAATCTGGTCAATATTGATTGGCCGATCGTTAGTGCTTAGCTATTGTGAGGGCAGAGGGCGGCGTTAATGAATAATTTTGTGTGATACATTATGCGTCTATTGGGTATCGTGGGGGCAATTAGAATGTATATTTGACCTAAACAATGACTTACTGTAGCCAGACAATGGAAAAGTCTGCGTTTTATCCTGCCTGGATAGGCCCAGTACCAATTCAGCGACAACGGAGGGAAGTAAGGCTTGGTTGGTCATAACAGCCGAATCATGAACGGCGCCTTCTTCCACTTCGCTGTCACACGCCGATTGTAGTGGCGTAACTTACTGCCCAGTAAGCAGAATGTACTGGTTCGAGTTCCGACTGCCGCTGAAGTTTTGATCGCAATGAAATATCGTTGTATGAGCTCATAACCCGAATAACAGCCACCTGAAGCACAAAAATTGTACAGCGGCCACTATATTCGCGTCAGCTGCATCAATAGATAGGTGGTTCCATGCAAAAATCAATAAACACCGACTATTGTTGTTAGCCGATCGATAGTTCGAACTTGTTTGGAGGCATATTGAGCGGTTATCGTATTTATGTATCTCTTACCTGAAACGGCGAACATTTAGAGAAATTTGGCGGATCCAGTCCAGCGGCAAACGCGCTCTCGCCATCTGCATCCCAAATGTCTAATTCCATTAGAAACCGATAGATCTGGGCAATATTCAAACTTTTTGCTTGATACTGTTTATGAGATGTGAGGTGGTCTCTTATAGCCGTATGGCTCAGACGCCGTAAAGCAAAATTGTGGGCGTGGGTCGATGATAACGATCAGTAGTGATCAGTTGGGTGTGTGGTAGCACAGTTTGGGGAGGCGTCGGCTGTCATGTGCTCCGATTCCAGGCTCCTGGTTTGAATTTCCGCCTCAGCCATCAATCCTTCCATTCCTCCGAGGTCGATGAATTAGTACCAGACGTGTCTGATATGGATACGGCACTGGCTTATACATAGGCTCGCCACTGCAAGGCATTATATAGGCGAAACACGCATGCTTATTGCCTCCACATCCCGTAGAAGTAGAATGCGTGGCGCATCCGTTAAGGGATCCATTAAAGCCATCCTTTATCGTTTTATCCTTTATATCTCAGTTGGTGAAGCCCGCTCGTTCAGAGGCCATTCATATACGCATGAATCCCACATTGCGGATAGCACTTGTGCTGGTTTAACACGGATTCACATTCAGGCATGCTCAGTGAAGGAAAAAAATCGGTTTAAAACAGAGGCTCCTTCCAACAGAGCGCATGTAACGCAGTTGAAGGAAGCGAAAGCTCTCGTGGGGGCCAAAACTCGATTCACGGTTCGGCTACCGCCCGGGCCAAGCGATTCTTTCACCCAATCTCTTTGTGTGGATCGGTATTACTGTCCGGACAGCCATTGCCACTTTGTCGGATAACGAGCATAAGCTGCTGTCTTTAAAAATGGCACAAAATATTGCAGAAGTCAACGGGTACCCAGCTAATAGTACTCCTAGAAGAGGGAGACCACGACCCAGCGTCATGGTTCGCCGTGAGGAAGAGCGGGGAAAAATATCCTTCTGCGTGCCTTTTATCTCAGACGAAGTGAGCGCAGAGATCCGCGTGTGCGTTCGCAAAGCGGATCTCCAAGAAGTGGTGAGGGTGGTCGAGGTGCCTCCCACGAACTTGAAGGGACAGTTGGTCCGGAACCGAATCTACGAAAGGATGTGTTCCACTCCATCCTGCGTAGTTTGCCCTAGCGGTAACGAGGGAGACTGCATGACATCTGGGGTGGTAAACCTCATGTCATGTAGAATGTGCGGGCAGGAGTACATAGGGAAAACGGGTAGACCGTTGTGTATTAGAGTCAGGGAGCATCTAGATCGCCTCAAGAAACCCAATGTGTCAACTCCTTGGGGAGAGCACAGGGTCCGATGCCACTATGGCGCCATGTTCCAAGTGTCCGTCTCCATCTTACATCTTAGCGAGAGGAAGCGACATCTCAGCACGCAGGACACTTGAGACGCTTTGGATAGCGGCCAAGGACATACAGGGCGAACGTAAGGATGAATGCATAGCGATAACCCAAGAACTGGCACCCTTTGTCGAGCCCTTTGGGTTTTGATCAATTAGATCTGACCTCCAGGGTACTTAAGTCGGGTGACATCCGGGGCTAAACTCATTCACCCACGTCTATCTCCATCAACGGGTGACTGGTGGTGCTCGTCGGCACCCACCTGGAAGGTTAGTTGATACGCTGTACCTGTGACACCGGTTCTTTACTCTAGCTGCCTTGAGAATGCTATTCTGTAGGATGAAATGGCGTTTGGGGATAGTTTCACTAATATTCTCGACTTTTCCAGGCTCCGAAGAAGGCGAAGACGCCGAAACGTCAGCCGAAATAAAGCCGGTTTAACAATCTTGGTGAACAGCTCAGAGAAGCACGCTGGAATGGTATCACTGTTGTTAGAGAAGGTTAAAACATTAAACTGTCAATCGGCTGGCTCCCGCAAGTCATTGCATATGTCTTATAATTGCCTTAAGGATATCCCGTAAAAGTAGAATTTATGACGTATCCAGAAAGGGGTTGGATTGACGTCGACACTCATCCTTATTCTTTATTTTAAATGGTCGATCACCCCACTATAATTTAGTTAATCGGCGTGTAACACTGTAGGTCACAAAAAGGGTATCAAAGGACGCGTTAGCCACTGCGGCATATATAAGCTGGGTGTTTTTAGACCTAACCATGGGCTATTATCGCTGAATGAACAGCTCTTGCTGCCGATGGCTGTATTTCCTCCACAAGACGTACAACGAACTCGCGGATTCAGAAGACGTCATGCAGTGGGCGTTCGAAAACAGGAAGGGCATCACGGACGTCAACATCTATTCTGTATATAAGCGTTTGTGTATGCGTATCAAAGTGAGCGGAATTTCTGCTTTCTGAAAAAACGGCTAAAATTAGTCCGAAAACAGAAATATTAGGTTGATCGAAAAGTACAGCAACACTAGCACAACAATATTTAAATTCGTCCCTATTTGCTAAAACAAAAACTCAGACCACGATATATTCCTCATCCAATTCTAAGATCCTGCCCCATCTTTCAGGCAGCCTTTCAATTCCTTTCCGCCAGAATTCCGAGGGTTGTGAGGAAAAGAATTCAGAAACCTCCATTCCCAGTTGACGTTGATCATCAAACTCTCTTCCTCGAAGATGCTGCTTCAGAGCTCTGAGCAGGTGGTGGTCAGAAGGAGCGAGGTCTGGACAGTACGGCGGATGGGCAGAACTTCCCAGCCTAACTCCTGGATTTTCTCGCGACTCACTTTTGCGACGTGAGGATGCACGTTGTCGTGCAGCAGGTAGACATTTTCCCGTTCTGGACGTTTTTGGCGCATGGCATCACCCAAGCTCTGGAGCTGGGTAGCGTGGACAGATGCTGTGACCGTGTCTCACTATCCAGCAACTCCCAGTAAAGCATGTTTTCTGAGTCCAACAGAGGGGCGTCCGAAACGAGGTCGATCTTCGAGAGAGACATCTCCAGTCTTGAAGCGCTGGTACCAACGGCCACTGCGGAATAGTGAACGACTTCCTCCATGAATGCAGCGCAGATGTTGGAGGCTACGGAATGGCCTTAAAGAAATGCGTAGTAGACGATAGGTCGTAGGATGCTGCTGCTTATCGTTGACATTGTTGCTGTACTCGTACTCGACGAGGCGTTATACAGTATGTCTGACGAAGCTTCGAGAATGTACTGTGACGTCACCGCACAAGACCAATACTGTAAGAGCTTTAACAAATTTAACAGACAGTAGCGTAAAGTGTTGCAAGACTTTTCGAACAACCCAATAGCATACCATGGAATTTTTGCCAAAGGTATAATAGATGCAAAGATCAAAATTTCTTCAAGTTTTATGCACTGCACTCAATTTATTGGGATAAGTGAATTCTAAATTAATATAATTAAAATGTAAAAGAGTATAGGACTTAATCACATCCCCTTCTCTTTTATTAGGGAAGTGTTCGATTTGGTTTCTCTGTCATCCAGCCTACGCCGATAAGCGTCCTGCTTGACGAGAAACGGTTGAAAGTGTTGGTTATTGGTGAAAATACATCTCTAGAGACATTAGATAGCATGTTGTTCCGTTTTCTGTTCTGTTCTATTTGGTTTTCTGGGAGAATTTTCAAAGTTTCCGCCCATCCCTGGTGCGCATACGCGCTGTCGGTGCGTTGGGAAAGGCCCATGAGGTGGGGAAGGTGGGAGAACATCTACTACTACAAGAATCTGTCGGATGTTCTTGTCCTCGTCTGTAATGAAGGCAAGAAGACCTAAAGAGCGAAACAAATGCCGCTGACGCCAAGATTTTCTACTACCGTTGTTTGGCGGCGATCTCCTATCCTGCTCCTGGGAAGGTTTAGGACGTGGAATGTCCAGTTATGTCTCACTGCCTTGAACATTCGGCAATATGTACAAAATATTCATTGATAGCTTAAACACAGAATCTGCGAGAACATAAGAAAGAGATCATACAAACAGTAAAATCTGCAGCGTTTTGAGCGTGTCGTTTTGAACGAAGGGGCGCGACACTCACACTTCACATCATACCGGCCTTTTGTAGATTCTTCTGGATAATGGTGTCGATCACGCTCGATATGACGAGTTGTACCTTAAAAAGTAGATTAAAATAGAATGATGGCCATAGATTTCGTCTACCACAGACAGAGCTTATTGAAGGCTACCCATTTACATTGGATCCGATCGAAAATCTTCGGATAATTGGATGATTCCGATAACGGCAATTTCGCGCACCCCCGATTTTTGGATGATATCCGAGTCGGATTTCCGAAAATGATTCATTCGGATCCAATGTATACTACCCATAGAGGTTGAAAAGTGCATTGTCGAGACCTCCAAAAATTCAGCATATTGGAAAGGCACTAAAAAACCGCGGTCTTCTGTTTTTTAGCCAGAATAGATGCAAAAAGCCGCCGCTTTTAAATAACTCCTTCAAAGTACCTTGATCAAAAAAAATCCAACCATCAGAATCCACTCTTAGTGATCTATTCAGTGGTTCAAAAAAGTTGATTCGGTGACCTATATAATCTCGAAGGCAGCGAGCTATCTCGCTTCGTCGCTGGAGATAATAGCTCTCACAGGGAATATCTCCCTAACTGATCAGAATAGCCAACTTCTTAGGTAAATTTTTCCTCTTCTTCCTGTGATACGCTCTACATGGTGCACTTTTTCATAGCTGGCAAAAAATTATGTTTACCTTGATCTACTTCTTTGTAAAATTTCCCTCATTTAGGCCGCCAGATTTTTGGAAATCGTCCGATTTCATTGGCTTCCACTAGGTGCACCAGGTCATCGCTACGTCCATGAAAACTCAAAGTTCAGTTTTCAACTGAATTAAGGAAATCTGCAAGACGGCTTAGAGAAAGCGATCACAGAAAAGCGGCTCAAAAACTGTCAGCTGCAAAAGCCAGCTACAGTGTCAACTGTTTGTGAGAGAAGTGATTTGTCAAATTAAATTGATGTTAGAAACCTCCCCTTCGGGAGGGCGGATCGCAGAATGAGAGGTTTACGAGGGTGCTCCTTCACCACCATCCACATGTGGTCTCCTAAACCGCTGAATGCTACCTACATCATTGGATAGATCATCCAGAGTGAATTTGGTACGGTTGCAATGGTTGCAATTATCCTCTGATCGAGGTTCTTTGAGAGGAGTTATGGAAAAGCTCCCAAAACAGCGGGTTGTTCGTCTATCCGTCCAAAAACGAAATGACAGGGGCGCTATTGCACTGATCATATAACAAAAGAAGGTCCGAGAACATGGCGAAGCTTGACGCCGTACCACGTTGTCCCCTTCAGTAAGCTCATTACTTATTACTTACTTATTACGGTTCTTCTGGGGTCAGATTCATCAGCGACTTACAGCAATCTAACGGTGAAAATACTGCCGAAGTCCCTGATAGCATGGTTTATCAACAAGCGATATGGTGAAATGTTGAAATGTTTCACCATAATAAGCCGAGCTATCAGGGAATTCGGCAGTGTTTTCACCTTTAGATTTCTATAAGTCGTTGATGAATCTGGCCCTGGAGAATTCCACCACACAACAACGTCCTTCAGCACTTGATCATCGTCAGAAGGACCTAAGCTTCTTGTTTTTCAGTAATCAAGGATTAGTGCCGATAATCTTCAGCGAATAATGCTTTACAACTGGCAGAAGCTAAAGCGAGGACATTAACAGCTCAGATCCCACACAAAGACTCCTACGCAGCTCATTCCTCGACTTCTTTGCAGTAGAGCATTTTGGCGGGTTTAGTTGTTTGAGCCATACCGGTGGTCTGGTTACTCACATGTTCCTGGCCAGGGATACAGGAGAGCCGCCCATACACGACAAAACGTCGCGTACTGCGTGACCGCCAACGCGATGGGCAGACTCATTCTCAAGATCTTTCAGAGAGCGGAGTCTGCCTCACTGGATGCAATCAGCCAGAGATCGAGCGGTCTGGAAGAGTTGTGGTCCCCGCTGAGAAGACCTCCAACCGACAAAAGGACCATCAAAGTATCAAAGTAAGTAAGAGCATTTTGAAGGAGGAAAGAGTTAAAGCAGGCGTTGTCAGCTATTGTCACAAGGAGCTAAGCTTCTTGTTTTCCACGTGGTCCAGGATTAATGCTGGTAATCTGTAGCAGATAATTCTTTACAACTTACGGAAACTAAAGCGGGGACAAAAACTGCTTGGATCCCACACGAAGACTCCTATGCAACTCATTCCTTAACTTCATTGAACTAGAGTGCTTTGAAGGAAGAAAGAGGTAAGGCAAGCGTTATCCAGTGTGCGATGTGTGGTATGTTTCTACCTGGTATTGTGAGGTGCTTTAGATATTTGCATCCACTCGCCCTTAAACATAAAGGTTAAAGGCTAAAAGACGGCGTCACCACACCCTGCTGGGATGCGCGACGCATCCTACTCCTATCCTACGAGGTGTCCTGGAGTCGTTGTGAATGCGTATTTGGCCATACAATGACTTGCAGTGGCCAGTCGATGAACAAGTCGGTGCTTTTTCCTTCCCAGACAAGTCTGGTACCAATTCTTCGACTACGGAGGGATGAAAAGCTTGGTTGGTTGGCTTGGGTATGAAATCCGAACCAAGAAACTGGAATCGGATGCACGCGACAGCCGACACCTCCTCCGACTGCGTTACACGCGCCCAAGTTTTTAGAAGAGGAATAGACTCTGGCTCCAATTCGCAGAGCACGAGAGGTAAGAGCTGTCACTGGTCAGGTAGCCAAATCGAGCGCAGCTTGTCGTTTTATGCGGGTAAGTGGTGCTTAAGAGTGTGGTAGCGCAATCGAAGGAGGCGCCGATTGTCGTCCGCACCCGAAGCAGATTTTGGTTCGGATTCGCCGAACCGACCAACCAAACCTTCTATCCCTTCGGGGTCGGAAAATTGTGTACCAGAGACGACTGAGGAGGATATAACACTCGCTTGTCCGTCGACCAGCCACTGCTAATACATTGCATAGACTATGTACACATCCAAATTACCTCCACGATATCCTGTAGAAGTAGAATGCGCGGCGCATCCCAAAAGGGATTGATTAACACCGTCCTTTACCCTCTATACTTTTCTAAATATTTAGTCCACCAGATCACCAAAGAAGCTTCACTCTTATTGAAGGTTACAGAGTGTGAAAAGTGCGTTCTCGAGACACGAGGGATGAGAAGTATGCCGTCTCACTAACCATAGAAAAGTGCAAGGGCTTGAAAGCTCTGAAGCCCTACTTTCCTCTATGTAAGCTCATTACAGTATCGCTGGTCAGTTCAACCACCTAACGACATCCATCAGCACTCAGCTATTGTCACAGGGATCTAAGCTTCTTGTTTTTCACGTAGTGAAGGATTAGTGCTGATAATCTTCAGCAAATAATGCTTTCTGGCTAACTCTTGAACAACAACGGCTTCGATCCCTCATGAAGACTCCTACGCGGCTCGCTCCTCAACTTCAATGTAATAGAGCGCTTAGAAGGAGGAAAGAATCAGGACAGGCAATAATTAATCTTTCTCAGGAGTGTGCCATGTGGTCTATTGTTTGGTGGTATTGGGAAGCGTGTGGTAGTGCAGTCGGATGAGGCGCCGGCGGTCGTGCCACTCCGCTTCAAGGTTCTTGGTTCGGATTTCTCGCTCGAGCCAACTAAGTCTTCTTTAACTCAGGGGTCGGTGAATTGGCGCTAGACCTCACTTGTCTATCAGTGGGTCACCGCAGGTCGTTGTATAGGCCAAATATGCGCTCGCTCGATTGCCTCCACGGCTTCCCGTAAAAGAATGCGTGGCTCATTCCAGAAGAGATTGACTAGCGTTGACATCTATCGTTTATTTTTTATTGTGAGGCCCTTGAAATGCCTGCATGCCCTGCACAATGAATTTAGGGAAACAGATCCGACTCCTATTTACGGAACACGAGGAGGCGAGAGGCTTCGCAGGTTAGGTAGCCGAATCGACGGGCAAAATGCGGTTCGAACGGATATGCGATGCTTTCTGCCGATCTCCGGCGGCCTACTTTTTAAATATTAAGTATGAAAGAGTACAAAAATTAGGTTTAACATTCTATCATAGGCTGCGCAATTGGGAATGCTGTGCTATTTCCTCAAACGGTGACGCAGGAGATTGCTTCGTTGTTATAAGGAGGCGAGCCCGTGCGTGTGCTCAGAGCTCCACGATGTGGGGTCCAACTACCACATCTGTATCCAAAATGGCCACATTCTTGAGTTTCCTTACAGCTTATTCTGTCGTCTCCTAGTTTTAGATGGATTCTTATTTTTGAGAGAACAGAATTTACTCAAAAACATTTCAACGCACGGCCCCTCTTCCCTATACATAAATACCGACTGTTTAAGGATTGGAGCAATTTACTAAATGGACGGTGTAAGGTAAAATGCATCGGGGAGACGAGAGGGGCACTGGGGGCATACGCATAAGGAAGAAACAAAAGGATAAAGGGCGGGTTACTTACTCCCTCGAGGATGCGCCACACATTCTACTTCAACGAGATGTCGCGGAGGGATTTGAATGTGTACTCGGCCATGTAGTGACTTGTGTAGGCCTGCCGATGAACAAGTCAGCGCTTTATCCTTCCCAGACAAGTTTGGTACCAGTGACCCGGAAGGATGGTAGGCCTTGTTGGCCTGGGCGGAAATCCGAACCAGGAACCTGATATCGGGTGTAGCCGGCAGCCGGCAACTCCTCCGACTGCGATATACGCGTCCAAGGGATTATACATTTGTTTATTGATTTATTTTGTAAGTGGGCAATCACGCAGGGTTAAAACAATAAACACAAGAGGATATGATAATGATTAGCACGACCCAAATAATGATAACTGGTGACTATGCAGAAGCAGAAATAATGTGGGAAACTTCTAAGAAGCTGATTGGAGATACCGGTCAATAAGCCAATTGTAGTGCCTCAGCGGATTTTGCGTAACAATTTTCTCTAAAAACGTTAAGAACTCAAAGCCAGCCCGATGTGTGCCATCTTTCATTTTGGCTGTTGTATCATACTTTGACTACCCGAGAGTTAGAAGGTGATACAGAATAGAACAACGAAAGTGAAGGCCCAATATACAATTGTCTGGCTATATTATAAATTGTGATTAGATTATAATATCTGACAAGCGGCGAGAATTGTTATCCGGCCCACTTGATAAACGTAGAATCAAAGCAAATAGCGTGTCGATGATGAAATGAAGTGCAATGTTCAATATTAGTCACTGACAAGGGAAGGGTCTGAATCTTATGTCTGAACGGGAGGAGCAGGTCATATAAGGAGAATCCTCTCCTTATATGACCTGCTCCTCCCGTTCAGACATAAGACATCCTCTCCCTTCAATTAGTATAAAGATGTGTTTATTTCTTGCCAAGTCGCTAAACCTAAGGAGTAGGGGTCCTTGAAGTCACAGTGGAATGAGGCGCATCACGAGTTTGGGGCTCTTGTACGCCCGCGCTGCCTATGCCGGCAAGCGGCTCAGAGCGCAGTGGAAGTGGAGTTGCTTCATGCAAGGTCGGGGGTTTGGTTCTTCTGCGCTGCTACATTTTTGCATTTCAGCTGACTAGTTGAGATTTGGGGGATTCTGACGTCTATACCATTTCCAGACGTTTTTTGCATAATTTTTCAGCGGCATGCTGTGGTATTCAACATGACGGTGTGTAAATCCTCAACACCAGTGATATACCGGTAAAAGTACATGAAGCAGTACTGGACACAATACGGGCAGCATATAAAGGCTACAGCCTCTCACAGTTTGTTTCCATACATGGGCCAATGACCTCGAGAAAAACCATCCCTCTCGGATTTTCAAAAGAGACCAGGATGGACGTCGGAGGTGGTTCAAACGAGGTCTGTGGATCCGAAAATTAACCTAAACGGCGTCGATGCACTCTTTATCCATCTTTACCTGTCATCTGGGAGGCTAAAGGACTTCGAAGCACATCAACTTGAAGTTGACGAAGACGTTGTGGTTAAAAATCCGGTCAGTAATAAACGGGTCTCAAGTAAGGTACTCTCCACAGCGTACAGCTGGAAAATGCACAGAAAATGTCAGAAATTGATATAGACGTGAGAATTCCCCAACTTTCAACCAGACAGTCGAAATGCAAAAATGCAGCAGCGCACAAGAACCAAACCCCCGACCTTCCCTGCATGAAGCAACCCCACTTCCACTGCGCTCACAGAGGCAGAGGCATCGTGTGCGTACAATACCCCCAAACCCGTGATGCGCCGTATTGCATTGTGACTTCAAGGACCACTACTCCTTGGGTTTAACGAATTGGCAAAAAATAAACAAATTTTTATACTAATTGAGGGGTGAGGATTCTTGACTCGCTCCCAGCGTTCAGACATACGCTTCAGACCCTTCCCTTTTGGAGAAGATATTTCCGCGAGAAAAGCGCTAAAGACATTCTACTCCTTCACAATGAATCCAAGATGAACAACTGAAATTAGTGCCTTTCAAAAACTAAGCAATTTCAATGAAAGTTATACCAAATTTTCCTTGAACAAAAATTCTTCTAACCATCTTCCTTAGTCTGTAGTTTAATCCGCCTGAAGGTAATTTGGATTTGGAAGAGTTCTATTTGATTTGAAGAATCTTAAAGCTAGCTTAGATAAGTGTGCATTTGGATTTGAAAAGTGTTCAATTCGACGTGAATGTGGTAGACATATAGACATGAGCTGTTCTTATATTTTTGAAGTCTAATATTTTAGTCTCCAGCTCTTTCCTCTTCAAATTTCAGCATTGTAAGTTGGTAATCAATGCATATATCATATACAGGGTGGCCCATAAGTCCTGCAACAAAATTAGGAGACCTTATTGGTTGTCTTTTTCCAATTGCAAAAAAACCGCATACCAACAGTGATGTAGCATATACTTAGTGTTATACTTCTGGAAAGTATTATGGTTGTAGCTGCTCTTATTACAAAGTAATGCGCTCTCACTAAAACTACCGAAAATTCTTCTCTGGCCCGTGGTGCGGCGCTTCCGTTCCGATGTGACTAAATTTCGGAAGATTGGTTGCTGAACATGCAGTATGATGGCATTGTGTAGGGCAGTGCAGAGGCTTCTCAAGAGTGAACAATGGATGAACGGATCTGAACAACAGTAGAAGAACGCTATTAATTTTCTGATCATACAGGATGCAGCAACCAGCTGGAACAAATTCAATATTCAGCCGTGTGCGTAATCTATTACTAAGCAATGTTGTTCCTAGAAAACTACAAGGAAAGCTCTACAAGTCCACAAGTGAGATTAAGACTCAGCTATGAGGAGAAGAGAGTAGAAGGAAAAATTTGTAAGCGCAGTTGGAGGGCGTCGTTCGAAATGGGTATTTAGCCTCTGCCTCATTTGATGAAAAATTTCTCAAAGTTGAGCGATCCCAGAAAGGTCAAAATAACAGTGCGTTTAATGCTACCTTTGCGGGAACCTGATGATATAAAAACAACGGTCACGCATGGCAGGATTTTGTCATACACGATTTTCCAAAATGTCTCCCCGCACTCCATAGGTTTTTGTGTAAAAATAGTGAAAATCAATAAAAATATTCGTTTGATAGGAACAAAAACCTAACACCATATATTAGAGACTCAATCGCGCTGTTTAAGGGCAAAATGCACATTCTGGTAAAGCGATTCCTGTAACAGCAAAAGTAAAGGACGTGGTAGCGGTTCTCAGTCCATCTGCAAAGTATTGCACCTGCGAAAGACTGTGAAATTCCTAAATCTTTAGATTTTCAATCTTTGTTTATTAACCATCTTAAAGAATATGTCTTGCTCTATAAAGCCTGGGAAAACTATTGTTCAATATCTTCTTTGGAACGAATAAGAAGTAAAACTCCGTAAGAGGGGCTGCGACGTGAGCTGCAAAGCAACTCACACGATCTGAAGGTTCTTATCAATCCAGGAGTGGTCCCTTATGAATAATACCGCTCCACCATAATCTACAAACCATGGGCAAACAAGGTTTAAAAGTGGCTCAAATTTGGTGCATTCTTAGCCTTTTTATACGCCTATGTTTTTGTTGCAGGACTTATGGGCCACCCTGTATGGTGTATATCAATCATACTGTGCCACACGTGATCTTCAGGTGGACCTTCCTTCAAAAGGGCTTGGCCTTTCGACCTCTCATCGCCTTCAAAGAACTGCACGTTGGGAATAAGTTTACCTTGCGCTCTGCTCCACCATAACCCCTTAGCTTCCCTAGCATTTCCAACCGTCGCCTATGAACACGTCAAGAGTTCAAAGGGATGAAGCGAACTCACCAATTGGATCCATCTCAAGAGCTAAATCGCGACATTAGTTGACCAGCAGGGAGAATGCGGCGCACTGTTCATCACTGTCACTGACCGGTTCTTTTTTAAGTTCTCAATGGGACACATGCGGCTGAAGAATAGTTTTTTGTGCAAGGAAAATTTTAGTATGATTTCTTTGGAGAAACTTTCAAACTAGAAGCTCTCCAAGATGGCTAGGATAGTTTTTTTTTTCTTAGGAAATTTTTAATATGACTTCTTAGAAGTATTATTTCACCTGCCCAATAAGTGAACGCTTTGTTGGAAACTGTGTAAAATTCTCGTTTTTTAGGAAAAAATAATGGTCTAAAGCTGGTTTTAAAGAGTAGGAATGCGGCCATTTTTAGTGCCAAAAAGAGATTGCTCTCTTTCAAGTCGTCGCGATTTGTATTCAGTTGATAGCGAAATTCCTGTTAGCATGGAGTATAACACTTGTAAAAAATGTAACAAAAACAATTGTAAGGAACATCCATATCCTCACTTTGATGGTTCATGTAAATGGTATTTACACCACCAATCAAATAAAAGTGCGGCGGAGTTTTTGGGTGCATGGCGCGATTTGGTATCTTAATGCATTGAGTGACTTCTCCTTTGTTGCGTATTAAAATAAAATAAAATATACTATTTTTCTCAAAAAATAAATTTTTTAAAATTATTACTCTTCTTGAGGCAGTTAAACTAACGATAAGCAATTTCAATGAAAGTTATACCAAATTTTCCTTGAACAAAAATTCTTCTAACCATCTTCCTGAGTCTGTAGTTTAATCCGCCTGAAGGTAATTTGGATTTGGAAGATTTCGTTTAGATTTTAAAAACCTTAGGGTAGCTAGCTGAAAAGAGTGTCCAATTTGGCGTGTAAAGTGTCTAATTTGAACTGAAAAGTGTCCAGTTCGACGAGAAGATGGTATATACACCATTAAGCTCTACAGAAGCTACCTACTGGTACTAGTGGTTAAGCTGCTCTGCAGGGGGGGGGGGGGGAAAGGAGCGCGCCAGATCAATCAGACCGCATCGATCGGGGTGTCACCCAATGGCGTGTACGGTTGCTACCCTGATTGGCTGGCGCCTGTTCGGTCGGAACCGTGATTGGTTGCGATTAGTTGGTGCGTTCTTGGTTTCGCATGTAGGCCACATTAACAAATATGACCGTAAAAAGAATGAGAGCTCAGAAGAATTAAAGCCGTCTTCTTTGGTTCAGCTAAGCGCAGATGGTGCAGTCAGAAGAAGGGCTGGTCTCAAGTCGAATCACGAATCGATCCGTTTCGCCAAGCTTTTCTCCAGGTCGATAAGGTTTAAGCAGTGTTTGGGAAGGGGAAATCCTGGCTTACTTGTCAGATAGCCGCCTAAATCACTAGGCAATCCTAATGCGGATCCAAACTTTTTACGAAATATTCCGTAAAAGTGAAATTCGTGGCTCAATCCGGCCTAGTTAGACTTTTGAATCTATCCTAGTCGGGAGGGGCACATAACTAAAAATTGTGTAACCAATTGATTTGAGACTCACTGTGCGGCTTCAAGTGGACAGAACAGGACCTAACAAGCAAACAAAAAACAAACCGCCGTGGTTGTAAAGACGTCTCGGCGAGCGAAACGCATTCAAACACAGCTTACCGGCTCTTGACATGCTACAGCCCGAACTCATCACGAGGGAGCACACAACTTTGTCTGCTTACAACCGCGGCGAAACCGAACTGAACTTTGTGAGTTTGGGTTCCTCTGTCTGTCCGCTAGAAGCCTTTCCGTGTGCTTCAGTTCAATCTGCGACACAACTTTTAGTTATGTGCCTCCCCTACGATAGATCCGACTTGTTTTTGAAAATTTGAGAATTGTTCGAATATGGCGACGCGCCATTAAGCTTAAGCCGTGCGTTTCGCAACAACTGTTAACATTCGTAAAGTGCTAACTGACCTGATTAGTGTCTGTCGCGCATGTCTCGTGCATGTAGATGGTCTTCTTTTCTGGGTTTAGGTTGAGCTCGGCAAATTTCAGCTTAATAAATGCCACAGCCTCGTCGTAGTTTTGACCGCCTGAAAATATAGAATATTTTTATGTTAATGTCATTTGATGATGGTAGGCTAGACACGCTCTAACGACCTCTCTTCATGCATTTCCTTTCTCAGACTATTGACGATCTTCGTGCGGTGCTTGTGTGAGGGAGTATACGGCTGATTACTCAGGAATAATACTAGCCTTCGCGTAATTGATGTGTTATACACGTTTCCAAGGCTTCGTCGGAAATTTGTGTAATATTTTACAATTGCGGTAATCGACCGGTACTTTATTTGGTCTTTTTTGGAATACGCCGTGCATTCCAGTGCACCTGATAACATGGAGCTCTTTTGACAAAACCAATAGATGTTGTGGAGTGTGGTAACGCAGTCGGAGGAGGCGCCGGTTGTTGCGTGCATTGGATTTCAGGATTCTGGTTAGGATTCCCCGTCCAGGCCAGCCGAGCATTACACCTCCCCTGCGTCGGTGAATTAGTACCCTATTTGCCTGGAAAGGATAAAGCACTGACTTCTTCATCGGCTGGCCACCACAAGTCATTGCAAAAGCCAAATACGCATTCGAATCTCCCCCACCGACATCCCGCTCAAGTGGAATGCCTGGCGCATCCATAGAAGGATTGGTTACGCCGACCGTTATCCTTTATCCTTTGTACAGTATTTTACGGTAGGTGCGGGTGAGTAAGGCTGTCGGGGTTATGATTACGGACTCCGCCCGTAAGCTACCGTACTCCACAGGAAATACTAAAACGGATGTCAGATTGGTGATTCACTACAGCACGACCAATAACAGTTACAGACGCAGTTTGGGTGAAGTCGACAATCATGACCTCGACAGCTTTGCCCATCCGCGACTACCGTAAGCTACCGCAATCTGTCGAAATTTTAGTAAAGAATGTCAGGTTCGTCATCAGCACGACAAATAACCCCATTGGGCTAGGTTTGGGAAGAATCTATTGTTGATAGGAAAACAGTCCCATGGGCGAAAAAGTATGATTTTGGTTGGATTCATTGTTTTCTTTCGAGTCCGCGGACCGAACAAAGGTATGAACTCCAGGATGTGGCCAATTTTGAGACAGGATTGGTAGATGAACCTCATCCTGGAGTTCTTTGTATATGCAAGGTCCCTCTGCCCTATAAGAACTATAAAAAATTCGTCCTCGACCTCTGGAGTGGTAAAAGAGCCAATTTTTCTGCAACGATCTTCAGTATTATCGATTTTATTATCGTTAGATTTTGCATCCTTTGCTGGAAAGAAGATCTATCCAGAAATTGAACTTCCCATGGTCACATCGAAATTCGCTGCAGATTATTTAACTGCCCTTGACTTTTTAATTGCATTTTAGCAAGCGGGGCGCGTGTAGCGCAGTCGGAGGAGGCGCGACTGTTGCGTGCACCCGATACCAGGTTCCTGGTTCGGATTTCCAGCCCAGGCCAACCAAGCCTTCCATCCCTCCGGGGTCGGTGAATTGGTACCAGACCTGTCTGGGAAGGATAAAGCGTTAACTTGTTCATCGGCTGGCCACCGCAAGTACTTGTATGGCCAAATACGCACTCATGTCGCCTCCACGAGATCCCGTGGAAATAGAATGCGTGGCGCATCCCGAAAGGGATTGAGTAACGCCGTCTTTTATCCTTTATCCTTATTTTAGCAAGCAGTGTGTGGTATCTCAGTGAGCTAGAGAAATATTTATCTCCGTTACAACCCAGCCGTCGCATGTGACCGACGAAGTCAGAGAATTTCACTTTCGTATTTTCACTTACGGCTTTTTTGAACTTGGCTTGAACCAGAGGCTGGTTGGAGTTTTTAGAAAAACTAGTAGAACCCTGAGTAAAAGTGGGAGGAGAAACGAGTATTCCACACAAAGAAAGCTTCCAAATGTGGAAGCTTCTTCGGTAAAAATCGAGTAGCTTTTCGGTTTTCCTCGGTTTTCCATTCAGAGATAAAGAGACCGTTCTTCCTCTTTCCTACGAAGGACTATTCATTATTGACGGATTTTGTGCCTTCAGTGCGCTTAATAGCTTGAACCTGATAGTGTTGTTCAAAGTTACTGCTTCATTCAAAAATAGCAATTGATATACATAACTGTGTCGAGAACGGAAAAAGTAGTTTAAGGATCAAACGAAAGAAATGAAAGTCGTGTAAGGCTCACCTTCATAATCGGGAAACGCAGTGGTAATATTGACCCTCTTGATCTTCTCCATGAATAAATCCTTTTTATTTAAGAACAAAATCATGGCTGTAGATAAAAACCATGTGCTATTGCAAATCGAGTTGAACAACTGCATCGATTCAATCATGCGATTCTGAAACTCAACAATTTTTACCACATTGCAACATTCTTATCCGAACAGGCTGTTTCAAAGGTTTAAAAAAATTTCAAAACATTGCAATTTCCTACGATTAAGGCTTTCACTGAGCATATATGAGAACCTTGTAGAAGGTTCCAGAGGCTTCCGTGCTGTGGTTTGTGAGGTAGCTTGCATCGGTTCCTGACACCACAAAGGTGTCAGGCTCGGTTTGTACCATTTCCACGTCGAATTCGACACTTTTCAAATGAATTTGGACACTTCTAAGCTAGCTTTATGCTTTTGAAATCAAAGCGAACTCTTCTAAAATCGAAACGGCCGAAATAACAAAGAAGAAATTAAATGTTGTCTCAAAACACAGCAAAGAAGCCATCATGTAGCGCATTAAAAGATCAGATCGGGCCATTAAAAATGGCCGAACAAGGCAACATCCGTCAACCATGGCTGCTCTTAGGTTGGCCAATGTGCCCAAAATTCTTATGCAAGGAAAAACGCCTGGGACAATGTCGGAAAATGCTGCGCGTGGGAGAAACTGTGCATTCCCGTACGTCTCGCTGCATACCCGTACCCCCGCGGTGCGTTTTCGCGAAATGTACCGCAATCTTGTTCCAACACGTAAAACGTCAAAACAACACAATACCTTTTGCCGAACCCCCTCAACACTTAGAAGCGAAATAAGTTGACTTGTTATCATTGACCGTATCGATCAGCTAGTATCGATCGACAGCTTCGTTTCTTACTATTTTATATTTCGCGCTGGAGTTATTGCGGTTGCAATGCACATATGCGAGTGCTAATACAAGGCACAGAAAATCGATAATGCATTCAGTATTAATAGATTTCGATCGAAAACTGTGCATTGTTCCTCACCGTCGTCTCGTCTTCAAACAGCACTTGATCGTATTCACTGATAGCCGTAATAAATATGATTGATTCTACGTTGTCAAAGCAGTGGATCCATTTCCGTCGTTCGGAACGCTGACCGCCGACGTCGAACACTCTAAAAAACCAATTATTTATTCGAAGATTCCGTACCTGAAGAAAAAACGAAAAAAAGTGAAAAGAAAAGGAACCAAACATGAGCTTCCATGAAAGGACATAAAACCGGAAGCATAGGATCAGGGTGAGTACAAAGTGATGCGGAAGCTTCGTTCCGGCACCACTTTAGACGAACCTTTGTTTACTTTTCCTGTGGCAGAAGCTCAGGCGCAATACACCTTTTTTTTTGGGGGGGGGGGGGGTTGACGTTCGCCATAACTCATCAAGGTCGCTTGCGGTGTCATAACTTTTGCGACCCTTTGCACTTTTACATGGCTACCAGTCGGCACGCACGGTTGTTATGCCATTTTCAGATCAAATTGGACACTCTTCTAAGCTGGCCTAAGGCTTTTCAAATCAAAGCGAATTCTTCCAAATTGAAACGAGCTTCCTCTCATTATAGTAAAGACTTTCCAAAAATGTTAGAATAATTTTCTGTTCAAAGAAAATTTTAGTACAACTTTCTTTGAAGTTTTAATTTACTTCCCAATAACAGAACCCACGGTTTGATTTTTATGAAAATTTTATTTTTTGAGAAAAACAATGATTTAAAGCCCGTTTTGAAGAGCAAAAGGCGGCTATTTTCTGTTACCAAAACAGAGATTGCGCCGTGCCTCCGTCCAGAACTTCGCGATTGATAGCCAAATTTCTGTTTGCATGTAGTTTCAAACTTGCAAGCGGTGCAACATAAACAATTATAAAAGTTACACATATGCTGACTTTCTTGCTGCATGTAAGCAGTACTTACAACATCAATCAGATAAACATCGCGACTTACTTTACGAATGCATGGAGCGATCCAGTCTTTTAATACACTGCACGATTGCTGCCTTGCTGAGCTTTAAAGCAGAGTTTATTTTATTATTTTTTTCAAAACATAAAAATTGTATAAAATTTTCACACACGTTCGGGATGCTGAAACTAAAAAAAAGTGTTTTCCTAATTTTTTTCTTAAACAAAAAATTATTTTCACCATCTTGGAGAGTTTGTAGTTTACACTGTGAGAAGCTTGTTTCGATTTGGAAGACGTTCAGTTTGATTTCAGAGTTCATCAGCCGGCTTAGAAGACTGTCCAATTTGACGCGAAAAGTGTCTAATTCGACGTGAAAATGGTATAAATGCGAGCGACTATGGACACTCGGTGCAAGCCTACTTCATTCCTTTCTGTATTTCTAGATTCGTTATAAGCAAGGCAACTAAATATATCGTGGTCTGTGAGGAGATTTTCCTGGAGAAGGGAATCTGTCCGATACGTGTAATGTTCTTAGTATTGATTGCTTGTACAGCATAGTCAATCATGAAGCACAAGATCTCTACTACAAGATACGCCACTGCGGAGCAGCTGAAAGCGGCGTTGATGCGATGCTGGGATGAGATTACAGCGGGTCATGTACGACCATCGTCAGCGACTTCCCAAAGCGACCGCGAAAATGTATTGAAGCCAAAGGAGGCGATTTTGAGCATTGTTATGAAATTTCTGTTGTATTCTGTTGTTATTGACCTAATGAAGTTGCTGTTATTTTTGCTTGTAAAGCTATTTCGTTTATATAGTTTTTTCGTACTGCTGAGATACTTTGAAAAATCTCCCGAACTTTGTAGCCACCCTGTACATAACGCGAAGGCTCAAACCCTTCCTCAGACTTGCATTTGAACTGGAGCAGTTGCTTTCCCGCTCCCCTTGTCTGTCCGACGTTGCTTCCTTTGGTTGTTTGGTGGACTACGGTCAGGCACGACACTCGGATTTGGACTTTCTATTGTTCCTTTCTACAAAGTTTGTCACTGAGCAGTATATTCCATGACCGAATGTCGTTGAATCTTGGCATGACGTTGATACCAATAGGACTGTTCGAGCTGTGGAGCCAAGATTGTTAACCACACTTTATTCGGCTGACGTTTCGGCGTAACCGCCTTCTTCAGAGCCTGGAAAAGTCAAGCGAGGTTTGAAAGGTTACTCGTCCAAGAACTATTTCAAGTCACAGTTTCCGGAATTAATAGGAAAAGGAGACGAAAGGGGAGTGAGACAGCCCAACCAACCTTATGGAAGCAGCCAAGAGGCTGTGCGTCACCCTCGGATGGAGGCAGTTTGGGTGAATGAGACTACAACCTAAGGTCAACCCCTCAGCGACCCTCCGGCTGTCGCCCTCCGGGGTCGAGCCCACAGAGGTCAGCAAATGGGGCCAGCTCCTGGGTTAGCGCTACGCGCTCTTCCTTCCTATTGATCGCGGGATTCTTGAAGGCAATCCACAGCGCTTCGAGAGTCGTGCTGCGATATCGACCTCTCGAGCAAGGATTGTAATCGCGACCCCAACCATTGCGCCACCATGGCTACGCTGCCTGTGCTCCCCCAACCGCGTGGAAACCTGGCATCTCCGAAGCCCGTCCATGTGTTCCTTGACCCTCACCCAAAGCGGCCCGCCCGTCTCACCGATGTATTCCTCATTGCACTCCGTGCAAGTGATGAGGTATACAACACCTGAAGCCGTGCAATCCCCTTCCTTTCCAAACGGGCAGACCATGCAGGACGGGGTATCACAAGCGCGGTCATACA
This sequence comes from Heligmosomoides polygyrus polygyrus, assembly GCA_947396885.1. Lineage (NCBI taxonomy): Eukaryota > Metazoa > Nematoda > Chromadorea > Rhabditida > Heligmosomidae > Heligmosomoides > Heligmosomoides polygyrus. The sequence goes on from OX377204.1 coordinate 14,188,073, forward strand.
GCCGGTTCCTAACAAGTTGGGTCCTGAGGTTAGCAGGCGGTATGTTAACTAGCCTGACCAGACCTTCTAAGTCAGCCTTGCGTATACATTCCCGTACTTGAGCACTAAGAGCATCCGTGGTGAAACTGCCTCCATCCGAGGGTGACGTACCAGCCTCTTGGCTGCTTCCATAAGGTTAGTTGGGCTGTCTCACTCCCATTTCGTCTCCTTTTCCTATTAATTCCGGAAACTCCTGTGACTTAAAATAGTTCTTGGACGAGTAACCTTTCAAATCTCGCTTGACTTTTCCAGGCTCTGAAGAAGGCGGTTACGCCGAAACGTCAGCCGAATAAAGTGTGGTTAACAATCTTGGCTCCACAGCTCGAACAGTCCTATTGATTGTCACTGAGCTTTGTAGGGCTGAGGTGAGACTTGGAGGGACAACTTCTAATCGATATGGCCCCTTCCCGTGTAGAGCTCAACGCATACAACAGCCTTCAACTATGCTTTCTTCTCTTATCGAAGAGCCAATGGAGGAAAATTTCCCAAGTAGCAATTTATTCCGCCATAGGGAAGCACTGGAATGAAGTATTATTACCTTTAGTAACAATCTCCGGTACAAAAAGGGATCATTAAATGAAAATGGGGTATTGAGTTCGGTGGTTAGTGTTCCTGTTTTTCCTCTTGCTTCCATACTGCTCGCTATTACCGGAACTCTCATTCAAATTATAGCCGTTGCTCTTGACAGGGCACAAACGTGTACGCAGTTCTTCACAAACAGTTGCTTCTACCAACCATGTAACTGGGCTCGTGAATAGGGAACTGATCAGAGTTTCCCATTGCTGGTACCCGGCGGAAGAAATTGGTGATCAACGGGATGAAAGGTGGTACAGGTGGTGGCGCATTTCGAAGCCCAATGCACCAGCAGCTGAGCAGGCTTGCGCTTCACCGGTGGCTGGGAAACAAAGTGGTTGACTCTCCTGCTGAAAGGTAGTGCTAAACTATTGGTAATGAATCCTTGTAACTAGCAATGATTAATGGAGGATACATTTTTTGAAAAGTGTTCTCTCTCTAGGCTGCAGAATTCAGTCCACTTCCTAAAATGTTTATGTTATTTTACACTCGTGAGGTCGTAATTTATTGACGACCGCAGTTTTCAAGCCAGATCCAGCGGCTTGTAATCGTAAGTAGCCTCCAGGACAGAGTACTACACATTATAATAATGTAAAATAAGTCTGAAGACCCAGCATGCTTTGACACTGTTTCTGATTTTTTTATTATTTCTCTCTACCCAAGAAAACTAGCTTAAAGTTGCAGCATCTGCATATTAGCCGCCATTCTAGACGTAAACCCTTGGTAGCAGGGATGTGCGGAATTTCCGCTTCCGTGTTCCGAATTCCGGTTTCCGGCCATTTTGGGCTCTTTCGTTCCGTTCCGTGTTCCGCCTGTTTTTAGGCCGGAAGGCGGAAACGGAAATGGGCACTGCTCCACACTAGTTTTCTATTGAACACAATCAGCTTATTAATTGAAAAAATTCACCTCCATATAATTGTGAGAGGAGTACTGTCTGACAACTTTGTATTAATATTCTTAAAATTGGTTAGACTACCAAAGAAAAACTCAAAAATGGCAACGGCTGGGTGCACAGCAAAATTAATGTAAATACTACAAAGGCTATGTATGCACTGCATGCTAAGAAAATGCAGTCAACATTTGAATGATCATGAAATTCTTGATCCATTAGTTACAAATAGCTACAAAACCTTTCTAAGCATATAGCGTAGTATCATGAAGCAAAGGGTTCGGTGAAGGTTGTACCATGCGCTTGTCTGCTCCAAGATTACATCAGTGTTCCTGCTCAAAGGTTCAAATTTCAATTTTTAATTTCGTTAGGTGTGGCATTCATCCACATGGAATTATGCGATTCATTTTTTAAAGAAGCATCACAAATATCTACCATGAGCTGTTACCAGACTGTCCAATAATTCTTGTCCGAAAATTTCACCATTTTTAATTTTTTTCAACTTTATTGAAAAACAAGTCTAATCAACAATATAATCACCACAGTTATCCACTACAGTGGCCCATCGATTGGGCAGGTCGCCGATGCCCTTCGCCCAGAACTCCGGGGGCTGCGACTCGAAGAATTCCGCGATGTCGGATTTGAGGTTGTCGTAGTTGGTGAATTTTCTTCCGGCCAAATGGTGCTTCAGCGGGCGGAGCAAGTGGTAGTCGGAGGGGGCGAAGTCCGGGGAATACGGCGGATGGGCAACCGTCTCCCAGCCGAGCGTCGCCAACTTCTGCTGGGTCTCCTTCGCCACGTGGGGGCGCGCGTTGTCGTGCAGCAGGTGGACCGAGGCCCGTTGGGGGCGGTCGGGGATCCAACGGGCCAGAACTTTGTGGTAGCCGAGTAAGTTGAGTCGATTGTGGATGGTGGACTTGCTGCAGCCGAGCGTCGTCGCCAGTTCGCGGGTGGTGGCTTCCGGCTTCTTCTTGATACAGCGACGGACTTCGTCATCATCCACCGTAGAAGGCCTCCCGCTGTGCTCCCTGTCCTCGAGGCTCGTGTCGCCGCTCTCGAAACGATTGAACCAGCGCCTGACTGTGCGTTGGGACACTGCATCCTCCTCGCACGCTCTGCAGATGTTGCCGACCGTGGTGCCCGTGTCGTTGCCCAGCAGCCACTCGTAGTACTCGAACGTACGAATTCGACTTTGGTCCATTTTAGCGTGTACTGGTAGTTAGACGCGGCGACTGCGCCTTATATACCCCTAGCGTGGAACACTGGAGAACCTTCTAGAAGGTTTTTACACATGCCTGATATTATAACACTTCTAAGGAAAATTATAGAATTTTGAAAATTTTCGGACAGGAATTATTGGACAGCCTGGTATAGTGACTGACTATAGTGGCCTACGAGCGGCTTGGGGAGCTTTCAAGAGCGTCGAAGAAGTCGCAAAGAAGACGAAGAACGTCCGACTCCGTGCTCACCTATTCGACTCTACCGTTCTTCCTGCCCTAACATACGCCTTAGAGACCCGGGCTATACGAGAGCAGGATGAACACGCAATCGGCGTCGCGCAGCGTGGAATCGAGAGGACGATGCTCGGAGTGACACGACTCACGCAAGTGAGAGAAGGCCTCCGGAGTTCCGAGCTTCGCCAAGTTGGGTAAAGTTGTCGAAAATTAGGTGGGCCGTTCACGTAATGCGCTTCGCAGACACTCGCTGGACGAAAGCCGTCACCGACTGTATTCCGCGGGATGTCAAGAAAACACCAGAACGCCCCACCCCAACGCCTTGATCGGACTTCTTCGTGAAAGCCCTGAACGAACGATATGACGCTCTTCGTGTCCCTCGAGCGAGGAAGATCCATTGGAGCACTGGCACGCGAGAGGGACAAATGGAAACGCTGCTGGCGCCCGCTCGAGCAAGTCGATGATCAACGGGACGACAGGTGATACAGGTGATGGTGGCTTATTGATTTCTGACACAAAAGTATTGCTTCGAGAACCATCTAGGAACCGTCCAGCTGTGTCATCTTGGGGAGGCTTTCTAAGCTGACAGACTGAATATTCATGTGAAAGTGTGGATCCACCATGAGTACCCAGTCACCCAGTTAACATCTAAGATCCCAGAATGAATTCTGAGTACTAATTTTGGTTATTACAACGTAACTGCTAATGTTGAATATGCAGATATCTGTGCAGTCAGTTCGTCATCCATAATGCCTCACTGGTTTCTAAAAGTGTTGAGAGGAATCTCTTTTCTGGTCGGGAAATGCTCTAGGTTGCTACTCTAGTTTTAGACTTCACCGGAGTCAGTTTTTTTTAATGCGGGTCTGTAAGTAACCTCAGTTGGTTAAGTCGGTTAAGTCTACCGTTCAAAAAATATCAGCATAAAATAAGTCAGCGAAAAACCCATCGCAGGAACTAGATATGGAAGGACTGCATGCTGAAATGGTGACAAGTAGTGAGATAAGACCTTGACATGTGTTTTCATCTATTGCTCTAGTCATAGCTAAAAGGTTGTCATAGCAATATTATGAATTCATGCTTCGTTATGTTATATTATGATGAGGATGAGCATCAAACGGTGGAAGATTGCCTGCTCGCAAAGTTCTGAGCAAGAAAGGCGCAATGGAAGCCGCTTCTGACACCATGTCAGACGCACTTTCGAAAAAATTGCGAACATGTGTCATTTCCGTTTCCGCGTTTCGTATTCCGGTTTTCGGCAATTTTTGAGCGTTTCCGTTCCGTCTTTCGCCTTCCGGTATTCCAGAAAAATTTCCGCACATCCCTGCTTGGTAGTCAGTCCCTAGGAATACGTGCAATCCTATGAAACACCTTGCGCTTCTAAACACTAGGAGGCACGGAACGTTTTGTTAGACGTGGGCGCGTGTTTCGTTCTTCTGGATACATTTCCATGGCAGTCCAGCGTTCTATTCGTTGTGAATTGAGCTTTCTTCTATGTAAATTGAAGTGGCAGTGGTGGTTGCTAAGCAAAGGCGTCGACAACTCTGAGCAACGAGACAGCATCAATCACGCCGGCAAGCCAGCAACGAGCGCTGTTGTCTTCTTATGCCCGCTTATAATTCCTTGAGACAAATGAATATAACAACAAATATAATAACAATGAGCCGACATAGACGAGCCAATTTGATTGACCGCTATCGGCGCTAGCACGGCCAGAGTTACCGCTTAGGCGCCTGACATACTACCGCAGACGGTATAGACCCTGACGACGTCGCATCGTCGACAATATTGGCCCATGCACACTTCTGCGACAGCGCGGGACGGCCATGATGAAGGATAGGGCTGCGACGGGCGCGGCTCGACATAGCGACACGTGCCGCAGAGGGGGCATACACACTTTTGCGGCTGTCGCGGCAGCTATCGCCGGCGATGTCGCGCTGAGTGCCGCAGGCTGGAATGGTTCAAATCATTCCTAGCGGTGCGACATGCACTGGGACGTCGGTCCCGTTGCCTATAACGATGCTCTAACGCGACCGCGCCGCGACCGCCGGATTTCGCGGAGGTGGCCGTCGCTCTCCTTCCTATGTAGCACGCCATTTTCGTTCTCAACTACCCCTCCCCTCCTCTGCAGGTTAGGTCCATTGCGCTTTTAGTCTTTGTGTTATGTAGGAAATGTAGTAATGGTTATAGACCTGAAGAAGGGTTATATTTGGACCTGAAGAAGGGCTTATGGCCCAAAACCTCGTCAGTAAACATTGACATGAAGCTTCGTGAAGAAACATTCAAATTAGACAGCTCAGGGAACCAACAGTTTAGAGTGAACTTTTCGCGATTGGCGCGAATTGGGTCCAGACCAGGGGTGTGCTTTTAAACATTAACGATTCACCGATTTACCGGATTCACCAGCATTTTTCGTTAAAACTTTTCAACGAAATTTAACGACAGAAAATTCCGTTAAATTGCATTTACGACATTTTTTGCACCGTTTTCGAAATTCTATTTCTTTTTCATGTAAATGCATTTTGGACGATTTTTTTTGGATGAACTAAAGCAGTATCGTTGCGACGCCGAGAAAATCTACCTATCGTGTTTCGAGAATTCTTGGTATATTCCTTGCTGCTTGACCAATATATTTGCGTGCGCCCCCACTTATCTTCGCTGTTGTTCCCGCTTTTCGACCTCATTGTCCGTTTTTTTGCGTTTGATTGCTACACATTAGTTCCCCATACTTACCACCCATTCAGTTTTTTCATCGTTTTATGTGATATGTTTTTCATAAGTGTGGTTAAAAGGACATAGAACACGCGAAGGAAACGCTACGAAACACAAGTTATATGTAGGACAAAACAAGGATTCGAAACGAAGCAAGGGAATAGGAAGGTGCCTTCCCCTTCCCGCAAATTTTCCGGAACGTTAAAGGGATTTTTCATGCGGCGGCCAAGGATTGTAGAACTTCGTTAAGGCAAGGATGAGCCAGCTTAACTGATAGAGCGTAGTTATTGGTACTGTGTTGCCAAAGACAAAAATACTCAATACAGAAAAATTCGATCCGATGAAAATTTGATCAACGGTCCGTGGCTGTTTATTTGATTCTCTGCTGACGTCTGCGGTAAGAACAGTACCTTTTGGGACAAAAATAGTCGTTCTGTGAAACAGGCAGATATGGAGCTATGGACTTCGCGTACTGTACCAAAGAATTCGCTGTGTTCGCTGCCTGACTGAATTCTTCGTTAAACATAACATTCATTTCTGTAGTTTTCCGAAACAATTATGGCAGTATCGAAGAATGTTGGGCTGTAAAGGTCTACTTAGCGAGCGCAATTCTGCAAGGAGTTTTGCCAGAACAAACGAAAAGCTTAAAAACGTTGAGCCACGCTCTAGTGCATATCACTTTTGATTTCTCCAAAACCTGAACGACTTTCCACAAGCAGAACGAACTATTATTTTAGAAGTCCAGTTGTTACTGTTTGGTTTCAGAATCTTAATGAGTTTCTCGTTTGGCAATTTTGTTGATAGATGGACTGATATTATTAATTGTGGAGATGCAGTCATAGTCATAAATATAATTGTCATGGAGATGGAGTCGAAAAAATCTATAAAGAAAAGGATTTGGCTTTTTACATGCTAAAATACAGCTAAATCGACTGCGGCTAAGCAAAATGTTATTTAACGAATTTACCGGATTTACCGATTGTAACGCAAAAATTTTTCGTTAAAAAATGGTCGTTGAAAATTTACCGAAAAAAGATTTAACGCACACCCCTGGTTCAGACGATTGAGTCGCTGTTCACTGTTGCTCATTCATAGCCACTCCTCAAAGTGTCTGCAAGCTCTGCCGTAAGAAAATCACCCTTGGCAGCAGATTGTGTGTTAGACCTCGTCTACTACGTGTACGTAGGTCGTCTGCTCACTTGTAAACAATTTGGTTGTTCGGTATTTGTTCCTTTGACTGAAAACCGCGCATGAATACTCGGCGGTTTGGGCGCTAGTGGGCTCACTCTTCCATAATCCGCCACACATGTTGCTGTTAACCACCTATTTTCCGGAGTAGACCCTAATGAACCGTCTGCGTTCTGTGTCGACAAAGAGAGGTGAACAGGGGTGACGGCTACTGGTACACTGTACTATAATAATATGCCAACAGTTGAGGCCTAATTAATAAAAGATGCGCTGCTGCAGTGCTGCTCCTGGTATTTGAAACCACAAAATGCGATCACCATTCTACGTTCTCACCTGAAATCCAGTTCTTTGATCTTGAACTTCACTTCCACCACGCCGGTAGTGGCGACTCGGGAGTAGAGAATGTCCTGTTCGGACGGTCGATAGCCCGGTTCACTTACCCGAGCACATGCGTCCAAAAAACTGAAGCACGATTTAATCACCATGGATGCATTCATGTTAGAACCAAGGTACTGGTAAACTTTTACTCAGCTCATTAGTTCTAGAGCCAAAGTGCTGTCAAACTTACTATTTGGCCGAGTCCGTTAACTGGTATTCGCTTCGCATTTCATACGCTTTCTTGACACCAGGGTCGGACCTGGAATAGATTAATAATTTCCAAATTAACCAAGTAAACTTGTTTTGCAATATCAATTCATTGGTGTAAAATTTATTTCGACGACCGGCAGCTGCACCATCTGCGCTTCGCTGACGACATCGTGATCGTAACACCGAGCATCAGCCAGGGGAGCGAATGCTGGCCGACTTCGATCGTGTATGTGGAAGCGTTGGACTGCAGCTGAATCTTACGAAGACGATGTTCATGAAGAACGGATGGGTTTCTGATGCCCCATTCTCGCTCAACGGAACGAACATCTCCGAATGCTACAGCTATGTGTATCTGGGTCGCGAAGTCAACATGGCCAACGACCTAGCACCAGAGCTGAGCAGGAGGAAACGAGCGGCTTGGGGAGCTTTCAAGAGCGTCGAAGAAGTAGCGAAGAACGTCCGACTCCGTGCAGTGGACAGTGGAGTCGAATAGGTGGGCACGGAGTCGGACGAAGAACGTCCGACTCCGTGCCCACCTATTCGACTCCACTGTTCTTCCTGCCTTAACATACGCCTCAGAGACCTTGGCTATACGAAAGCAGGATGAACACGCGATCAGCGTCGCGTAGCGTGGAATCGAGAGGACGATGCTCGGAGTGACACGACTCACGCAAGTGAGAGAAGGCCTCCGGAGTTCCGAGCTTCGCCGACGTTCGAAGATCAGAGACGCTGACGCGTGGGCCAAGTTGTCGAAAATTAGGTGGGCCGGCCACGTGATGCGATTCGCAGACACCCGCTGGACGAGAGCCATCACCAACTGGATTCCGACGGATGTCAAGAGAACACCAGGACGCCCACGAATGCGTTGGTCGGACTTTTCGTGAAAGCCCTGAACGACCGATATGGCGCTCTTCGTGTCCCTCGAGCCAGGTGAATCCATTGGACCACTCTGGCACAGGGACGAATGGAGACGCTGCTGGCGCGAGCTCAAACAACGGGACGACAGGTGATACAGGTGAAAATTTATTCCACATTTTCCTACAGTTTTTAGAAATTTTTAGCACCTTTGAAAGAAAAAGCAAAATAGGTAGAAATTGTAGAAGCTAAAGGGAATTACTTTAAAGTCACTATGGGTTAGTAAATATTGGCTGCAGAAAATAAACAGATAAAGTGAATTTTGCTCACCAGAGCGACTGAATGGCTTTTGACACCTCTTCACTGAGCGGTTCGGTTTCCTCTCCCATCTCCTGCACCCGTAGCACGATTGCTTTCTCCTTCTGGAAACGACACATTGATATTGCGTCATATGTAACGGTCTTAATAATAATAAAGCGATATATTTTGATTGCCTCGATTCTTTCTCTAGGCAATAAAAAGGGTATTCAGACTTCACAATACGTTACAATTGGGTGGAGTCACATATTAGCTCCCTTTTTTGCGTCCATTTTACAGGGTTATAATAAAACAAAGCAAAAGCAATACAGCGAAGCATACACTTAGAAAGGTTTGAATAAACAACGTAATTCATTATGAACAGGTTTGAAATCTAATATAAAATATGAAGGTTAACACAGTTCAGAAAGTCAGCCTGTTTTGCAAAGTGTGGTTCTGTAATCGCGCAATGCACCTAATTTTCAATTTCGATGAACTTCACATAGAACTGTGTAGTCCAAAAAGAAAACTTTTTTCAAGCCATTTTTTAAGCCTAAAGTGGCATTTACAAGGGAAGGTTCTAAAGCGTATGCCTTAACGGGGAGAGTGAGTCATATAGCCCTCAATTGGTTTGAAAATGTGTTTATTTTTTGCCAAGTCGTTAAACCTAAGGAGTAAGATGTCACAATGGGATACGGCGCAGCACGCGTTTGGGGGCCTTGTAGCCAGTGGCTCGGAGCGCAGGTGGGTAGAGGGTTGACTCATGCGAGAGAGGTCAGGGGTTGGGCTCCTCTGCGTTGCTGCACTTTTGCATTTCAACTGATTGGTAGAGATTTGGGGATTCTGACGTCTATATCATTTCAGACGTTTTCTGCGCATTCTTCCAGCGGTACGTTGTGGTGCTCAACATTATACTTGTGCTCGAATAATCGAATTCGAATAATTATTCGAATAATTTATTCGAATTCGATTTTCGATTATTTGATTATTCGAGTTTCGCAAATTCGAATAATTATTCGAATTCGATTATTCGAGTTTCGCTATTTCGAATAATTATTCGAATTCGATTATTCGAGTTTCGCCAATTCGAATAATTATTCGAATTCGATTATTCGAGGTTCGAAAATTCGAATAATTACTCGAATTCGATTATTCGAGGGTCGAAAATTCGAATAATTATTCGAATTCGGTTATTCGAGGGTCGAAAATTCGAATAATATTCGAATTTCGAATACTTGCTTGTTTCGAATGTGACATAATAATGATCTTTGTAAGCGACGTTCATTCCGGTGACGACTGTTTTCGATAGCACACCGTCGAGGATCTCGCCGTTACGAAAACGAGTACTAGTGTATTTAGTGTACCGCACTAGATCTTGTTCAAAATAGGTCTACTAGGGGTAATCTGCCATGGGAAGAACGAATATCATAGTCGTTTTTTGCGGAAATGCTTTATAAGCCAATTATATTAAGTTCAAATCGCCCTAGGCCTTGCGAAATAGCGCGCGCTGGTAGGAGACGCAGAAACCTCCCCATACACTAGTGCCCGAAAACGCATTCAATTATTTATTTATTTATTTTTATACGCGGGTATAAGTATAGGGGGTATATATAGAAGTTAGGGGGTATATACAGGGTGGCCCTTAAGTCCTGTAACAAAAACATAGGCGTATAAAAAGGCTAAGAATGCACCAAATTTGAACCACTCTTAAACCTTGTTTACCCATTATTTGTAGATTATGGTGGAGCGGTATTGTTCATAAGGGACCACTCTTGGATTGATAAGAATCTTCAGATCGTGTGGGTTGCTTTGCAGCTCACGTCGCAGCCCCTCTTACGGAGTTTTACTTCTTATTCGTTCCAAAGAGGATATTGAACAATGGTTTTCCAGGTTTTATAGAGCACGACATTTTCTTTAAGATGGTTAATAAACAAAGATTGAAAATCTAAAGATTTAGGAATTTCACAGCTGGTCTTTCGCAGGTGCAATATTTTGCAGATGGACTGAGAACCGCTACCACGTCCTTTTCTTTTGCTGTTACAGGAATTGCTTTACCAGAATGTGCATTTTGCCTTTAAACAGCGCGATTGAGTCTCTAATATATGGTGTTAGGTTTTTGTTCCTATCAAACGAATATTTTTATTGATTTTCACTATTTTTACACAAAAACCTATGGAGTGCGGGGAAACATTTTGGAAAATCGTGTATGACAAAAACCTGCCATGCGTGGCCGTTGTTTTTATATCATCAGGTTTCCGCAAAGGTAGCATCAAACGCACTGTTATTTTGACCGTTCCGATCGCTCAACTTTGAGAAATTTTTCATCAAATGAGGCAGAGGCTGAATACCCATTTCAAACGACGCGCTCCAACTGCGCTTACAAATTTTTCTCTCTACTTTCTTCTCCTCATGACTGAGTCTTCGCCTCACCTGTGGGCTGGTAGAGCTTTCCTTGTAGTTTTCTATAAACTACATGTTGCTTAGTAGTAGATTACGGACACGGCTGAATATTGTATTTGTTCCAGCTGGTTGCTGCACCGTGTATGATCAGAAAATTAATAGCGTTCTTCTGTTGTAGTTCAGATTCGTTCATCCATTGTTCACTCTTGAGAAGCCTCTGAGCTTTCCTACACAGTACCATCATACCGTATGTTCAACAACCAATCTTCCGAAATTTAGTCACATCGGAATGGGAGCGCCCCACCACGGGCCAGAGAAGAATTTTCGGTAGTTTTACGCGAGAGCGCATTAATTTGTAATAAGAGCAGCTACAACCATGATAATTTCCAGAAGTATAGCACTAAGTATATCCTACATAACTGTTGGTATGCGGTTGTTTTGCAATTGGAAAAAGACAACCAATAAGGTCTCCTAATTTTGTTGCAGGACTTATGGGCCACGCTGTATATATATATATATATATATATATATATATATATATATATATATATATATATATATATATATATAAGTTCACATATGATTCAAACACAAGATAACAAGTGACTAAATAAGTGACTTGTGGCTTGCACAATAACGCAATACCTCAAAAACAACATCAAACTACAAAGTTTTCTGGTGATACCCGTCAACCAGTCTTTCAAATTGCCTTTGGGTGTTTGGTATATTGTTTTCCTTTAAAGGCTTCAAAAATTCAACCCCTGCTCCATATGTGAAAAATGCGGATCTTACCTTGCTTTTGCTCTGGGAAGTTGAATTTTCCATTGAGCACCTCTTGTAGGAGAAGAAGAGACCGAATAAAACTAGAGGGCACCATACCATTTATCAACTTGTAAATCATGACTAGATCATATTTTTTCTATTATACGATACGCAAGAGCACGTTAGTTAAGGATCATCTTCCTGGGCAATGTCAAAGGTGTCGTGGTATGCTGTTGTAATTGTAATATATCCGTGAACTCCTATCCAAAATTTCCCAGTGAAGCTGATCCGCACCAATTCAATTCTAGCTACTTCTCTTTTGCATTAAGACTAAACACAGCGGTACCGTAGTGCAGGTGTAGTACAAGTTCTAGTTCAGTGCTAGTACATAGTACAAGTGCTCAGTCACGCACTTGCTGTTGATGTTGCAGTATCACTACGCCAAGAACAATCAATTCAAGCTGCTTGCTATACCAACTCAGCCTTCTTCACTCCCTAGCAGTACAGATGGCAATATTTGAGAACCCTATTGTGCTAACCTTACTGGGTGCATGTAGCGCAGCCGGAGGAGGTGCCGGCTGTCGCGTGCACCCGATATCAAGTTCCTGGTTTGGATTTCCCGCCCAGGCCAACCAAGCCTTCCATCTTTCCGGGTCAGTGAACTGGTACCACACTTATCTGGGAAGGAGAGAGCGCAGACTTGTTCATCGGCTGGCCACGGCAAGTCATGTATGGCCAGATACGCATTCAAATCGCCTCCACGATATCCCGTAGAAGTAGAATGCTTGGCGCATCCCAAAGGGGATTGAGCACCGCCGTCCTTTATCCTTATCCTTTATTGTGTTCCAACCTTGATGAGGTGAGTAGTTTTATGAAGCCAGTATGAAGCCATCCAGCCCTCCACCCCCACCACTACACTTAATATCGGCATCTCCAGAAGGTTCAGTGATGTCGAATCTTCTTCTGATCAGTGCCTTCGTCCCCAAGGTCATTCGACGACCCACTTGATGCTCCAAAGCACGGCCCTCCACTTCACTCTAGCCCCAAATTAACTGCAGGCAGCTCCACTCCCCATCCTCGAACAGTGGACCTCGGGCAAAAATTGAAATTCTCTCTAGGTATTGAGCTTCTGATCGATTTTGATCCTACGACAAAGTGCCTTTTTGCCGGAACCGATCGTTCCCAGCGCTTCTATTAGGTTGGTGCAAAAGTGATGTAGGTTTTTTTGTTTTCCTTGTTTCAACACTATTTTTAACAACAAACTAAGACCATTTCATAAGGTATTATACATTGTTGGAAAGGTTGTTACATGCGCTTTCTAAGTATGTATTAGGCTGTCCGGAAAGCTCTCAGCGTTTTGAGTGAACTACCATAACTTTCTCAAATCTTATCGGGTTTAGTCGAATCAGCACACTGTTACCAACGGGCCAACAGTCGACTTATTCCATCAGCGAAAAAATTATGTGGTGAGATTGAGATTTTTGTGATGAGATTCGAGAAAATCCATGAAAGCTGTTTTGGCTTGGTCCTGATTGGTGAAGGTTTTACAGCAAGAAAGTTCTGAAAGTGTTTGAAAGGGTGGTAGTCGGTTGGTGAGAGGTCTGGAGAATATGGCGGGTGAGGCAGAACTTCAACCCTTAATTCGTTCAATTTTCGAGTAGCGATTTGTGAAACGTGTGGGCGGGCGTTATCGTGCCAAAGAATCGGGCCTCTTCTGTTGACCAATTCTGGCTGAAGTTAACGCAGTTTTCTGTGCATTTCGTCGATTTCCTTCCAGTTGGTGTCTGCCGTGATCGCTTGGCCTATTGCCAAAAAGTTGTAATGGAGCACACTAGCCGCCGACCACCACACAGTCACCATCACCTTTCTTTGTTGGAAGCTCGCCTTTGGAAAATGTCTATGGGATACATCGGAGTCCAACCACTGCCCGGAACGTTTCCTGTTATCATACAGAAACCACTTTTTATCACAAGTGATGATTCGATCCAAAAACTTGTCAGTTTTGTTGCGTAAAAGTAGAGGAGAACACATCTAGAAACGTGACAATTTTTGCCGATCATTCAACTCGTGGGGCACCCACTTTTCGAGCTTTTTCACCTTCCCAAGGCGTTTCAAAGTATCTTCGAGGCTGAAATCTCCGGTCCAAGATTTACTGAACCACTGGCATACAGTGCTTTCTCCAGAACTATTAGGCCCCCACACTTGGTTGATTTGTCGGGCTTTATCGGCTGCGGATTGTCCCAATTTGAAGTTAAAATTAAATATCTTTCGGAATTACTCCTTCGACATCCTTCGAAAAGCCCTTCAAGAACAAAATTGTAATAAAACGTTGAAACATAATTTATTTAGCCAGATAGAGCGAAAAATTCTGTACAGAAAGTATGTAGCATTAATGCGCAATGCAAGTTGAATTTTTACCTAATAATAGACGATCAAGAACAAACAGTAACGAGAACAAACAGTAGTAACACAAAACGCTGAGAACTTTCCGAACAACATAATATATGGAACTTGATTTAAGTTGGTTGTTTAAAAATAATTTGGTTTTTATTTTTAGATGTCCAAACGCGATTTTCGTAAAATTTCCGGCTTTGGCTGATGTCGGGGGAACTTCTTTTTGATTCAGCCACTAGGCAAACGCGCCTGTTATCATAAAGTATTCATCTCTCATCGGAAGTCACAATCCGTTCGAGAAACGGATCGTTGGCATTGGGCAAAAGATGGGCCGACGATATCTCAAGACGACGATTTTTCTGACTTTCGGTCAATTTAGTTTCTTGGTCTTCCCAGTTTGCTTCAAATGGCGAACAACTGTAGTGCGATCGACGTCGGGATCCTCGGCAATATCTCGCGTGGTTTGCGCGGATCAGCTTCGACTGACGCCTTCTATGGATCATTATCAACGGCTCTCATGTGGTTCGTCTTCGAGGCTGGTGTTGCCGGCACGAAACTTTTGGAACCTTTCGTACTGTGCATTCGTTGATTCTTCCCTGGTCCCATACTTCGTTTATATTTTGAGCGGTCTGAGCGAAAGTCCGGCCCAGTTTCAACTCGCAGAAGTAAATTTGACGAAAATCGCGTTTAGACATCTGAGAATAAAAACCAAATTATCTTTTTAAATAAGCGATTTGAATTAAATTCCATATACATGCATAAAAATCGCATATAATGAGCTTTCCAACAATGTATAACACCTTTTGAAAAGTCTAATGGTTAGTTTATTGAAAAATAGTGTTAAAACCAATAAGACAGAAAACCTGCATTTCTTTTGCACCAATCTAATAATGCTAAGTTGAACAGAAAATTTTTCCACACGGGACCGCTACGGCAGGGACGGGCTGCCTAACTGTCATTGACATACAAACAAAGAAACTTCACTTTCAAGCTACAATCAACAATATCGATAGATATTGACCTCTCGATCAAAATCTTTCACTCGCTATAAAGCACACGTTTTTTTTGCATTTCTCCGTCATTACTCAAGAAGGTTGTTGCATCATTAGCTATCCTTACCAGTTGGTTAGTACATTTTTGATTCCATTCGTGTGAAGAATATAATTTGTCTACAACACCTCGTCATCTTGAAACAGCTTGGCTGTTCGAAAATAAAAAGGGCCCATGCACTGTACTACCGAGGTCGAAAAAATAGTTATTCATACTTCGCTACGAATTGGGTTGCTCATCACGAATCTGACATCGGTTTCTGAATTTCCGGTTTCTTATGGCAGGTTAACTCTTTCACGACACGCGTATTTTTCCCGCGCGCCGAGTGAATACGGTTTTTGGCTTGCTTAATGGGGAAATCAAAAATGCTCACCTTTCCACTTACAAGGAGCTAGAAGAACGTAAATGACATTTGTTGCCATGCTTTTGTTCAAAAATGCATTGGAAATGGCGATAAAAGCTCTCACTGACGATAAATCGCAAAACGCAATAACAATGGTGTGTGCGGGAATTGAACCCATGACCACTCTCTGTGAAGCGAGAATACTTCGGCTGCGCCGCCGCCTAAGGTGGCCAGGCCGCTAACGACAATGCTGATTGCGCAACACTGATACCACGCTGCATCAACGCACGCGGCACACATTCCGCAGACGTTGGGCAGCTAGTGCTTGCTTATGAAATCCGTTTGGCAAATTTGGTATAAATATTTGTAATCAGCGTTTCGATCTCTTTCACAAGACATAGGTATGTCCGAAGTTCCATGAGAAGCTGAAGGCATTCCGCGGTTAGTGGTTCATCCTTTACGGGTCTCCCTTACTCTTCCAAATTGCCAAGCACGTTGGACGACGTCTTCGGCACGTCAGCTGAATTCCGACCAACTTTGGACGACGTTTTCGGCATGTCTGTTGAACACTCACCCACGTTGGACGACGTCTTAGTTAAAGGAAAAATCTCACTGTCCTTATTATGTGTGAAGTTTATTCGATTATTCGATTTATTCGGATATTCGATTATTCGTTCGTTCGAATAACTGAAAAATTGGGTTATTCGATTATTCGGAAATTCGAATAACCGAAAAACAGGGTTATTCGATTATTCGGAAATTCGAATAAACGAAAAATGGGGTTATTCGATTATTCGGAAATTCGAATAAGCGAAAAATGGGGTTATTCGATTATTCGGAAATTCGAATAACCGAAAAAATGTGGTTATTCGATTATTCGGAAATTCGAATAAACGAAAAATGGGGTTATTCGATTATTCGGAAATTCGAATAAGCGAAAAATGGGGTTATTCGATTATTCGGAAATTCGAATAACCGAAAAAATGTGGTTATTCGATTATTCGGAAATTCGAATAAGCGAAAAATGGGGTTATTCGATTATTCGGAAATTCGAATAACTGAAAAATTGGGGTTATTCGATTATTCGTTCATTCGAATTTTCGAAAAATGGGGTTATTCGATTATTCGGAAATTCGAATAAGCGAAAAATGGGGTTATTCGATTATTCGGAAATTCGAATAACTGAAAAATTGGGGTTATTCGATTATTCGTTCATTCGAATTTTCGAAAAATGTGGTTATTCGATTATTCGTTTATTCGAAAATTTTTGGAAAAGCACAAGTATACTCAACATGGTGATATATAAATGTTCAACACCAGTGATACACAGGTACAAAGTGCATGAAGCCCCACTGGGCACCTTACGGTTAGCGTATAAAGGCTGCAGGCTCCTCATAGTCTGTTTCCATACATGGACCAAAGGCCTCGGGAAAAACCATCCTGCTCGGATTTTCAAAGGAGACCACGTTGTGACGTCGGAGGTGGTTCAAATGAGAAACGAGGTGTCCGGATGCCGCAAGTTAAGCTAAACGGCATCGATACACTCTTTCCCTCGTGTCTTCCTGTCATCTGGAAATCAGAGGTCTGCTGAAGGTTTTCTAGAACCTAACACCAACAATGTCCGCAAACGGTTGAGTGGTGATCCACCTGCTCACGCAAATGTGGCCCACCTTTAGTCAAGGAATCTTCGAGGGAAGAAATCAAGCTGGCCGAACGGATGGCCAGCATACTAAAGGACTTCGAAGCACGCCAACTTAAAGTTGACGAAGGCAAACTGCTGGAAGTCGTGGAGGAAGAAGAGGAAGATTGGGATCCGCAAGATGAACTGATGGACGTGGAGAGGCAAGCAAGCAGTGGGCATATGATAACGTTTTCGGGTGGAACTCTTGTTTCCGATGAAAGGGTACGTCTTCAATTGGATTTCGGTTGCGTGCTCGTAACCATGGAGGGAAACACCGCGATTCACTACACAGGCGCTTTGTACCTGTGTATCACTGGTGCTGAACATTTATCACCATGTTGAATACCAAGCGTACCGCTGAAAATATGCGCAGAAAACGTCTGAAAATGGTATAGATGTCAGAATCCCCCAAATTTCAACCAATCAGTTGGAATGCAAAAACGCAGCAGCGCAGAGGTACCAAACCCCTGACCTCCCTCGCAAGAGTCAACCCTCTACCCATCTGCGCCCCGAGCCACTAGCTGCGGACGCATCGCGGGCGTACAATACCCCCAAACGCGTGCTGCGCCGTATCCCATTGTGACCCCCTACTCCTTGGTTTGGCGACTTGGCAAAAATAAACCCATTTTCAAAACAATTGAGGGGTGAGGATTCTCCCTGTATGACTCGCTCCCCCCGTTCAGACATACGCATTAGACCCTTCCCTTGTTAGTGAGGTTATGCCCTGTAATAACATTTATTTATTTATTTATTTATTAAACAGGCAAGCCCTTGTGATCGTAGTGGTATCAACAATCAGAAAAACAACAACAACAACGTTATTTTATCACATTTGTTTAAGCCCGGAGCGGTTGGTGGAGAAGCTACATATAAGTTGTTAAAGGATGTCTTGTAGCTCCAGCCGGGACTCGAACCTGCACCCTCTGCCTTATGATGCTAAGCTTTATTCCATCAGCCCTGTTTTATGGCGAGAGACCCTGATCTTATTAACGCCGATGTCACGAGTGATCAGACGACGTGGGTAGTGCAAGTCGTAGCGTCCTGCCCGGAAACTAGTGGGTACGGTACGAGTCCCGCCTGGCGCGAGAGTTTGGATCGCAACAAAACATCTTGTCATAACGATGTTCTTCGAAGCGACTAATTTTTTGGAATATTCCAGAGAGTCTAGTTACTATAATTGATATAGTTCACTAAATTTAAGTGACATTCATTACGCTTTCATTTTTAACGAGTAGGCTCTGCCTATTAAAAATGGAATTACAGAGGAGTTCTAGCTTGAAAAACCTGAAATTGTAATGCATGCAAGTCGATTTTAGTGAAGTAGTGAACTATATCAGCCAAATTGAGAATCGATGTTTAAAAGGCCAAGCCCAGAAACAAAGATGTTGATTTTCGACGCAAAAGACTTTTGAAAGTAAATCAGAACGACATCTTAATTAGTTCAGCTGTTTGGGTATCGTCTGTAGGCCAAATACGCCAAATACGCTTAAGCCACAAATGTAGGATGAACGGCTTATCCATTGAAAGGATGCATTAACTGCGAAGCGACCTTCACTCTTTCTTTTTCAAAAAAAACCCAAATCTCCCAGCTATTTATTCTTCCAAAATTGTGCTTTAGATAAAACATTTTTTAAATTAGGAATATGATTCGAAAAGCGTGTGAAAATAAACAAATGAAAAAAGTAAAATAAAATAATGAGAGCAAAAAATGTGAAAACTAGCTGCATATGTTGTAACGACAAAAGTGGGAATTTCACCCTCTATTAATAAATTTTTGCTAAAGGCTCAATCGACTTGTAAAAAAAACATCTAGTGAAGTTAATGGTAACAAAACTGCAACGTTCATAAATAAATAATAAATTTATAATAATGCTAAAGGAAAGGGTAAACAGAACCTTTGTAAAAAGAGACCTGTCAAATATTCTACATATAGTTGAGCACATTATGCAAATGGTTGGATTGAACGCAGAATGAGTTCCGAATGTGAGAATGAAAACATTAATGATAGAATGGGTTAGAGCATGTAGTTTATTGAAAAAGCCAAAGGTTTAGTTTGAGTTGAAGACTGCAGATCACTTCCAGCATAATTCCGCTTAAAAGGAGCAAAACATAATAATAAAAAAGCCAGAACTTTCAACACCAACCTCTTTTTCACTATCCTCCAGGGGGATGTGTAACACGTTGTCCATAGCCTGTAAAGTAGATGGACTTTAAAACGATCAAAGACCAAAACGAATACGAAAAAGAATCAGAAGTCGCGCTAAGTCGCGCAATTATGCTTGAATTTTGGTGAAGTCGTCTAGTGGCCTGGGGAAGGAACAGTGAACGACCTTATCAAAGAGAAACTGAGTTAGGGCGATCTCCAGTAAGATGGGTACTTATTGGTATCAAGGTCCCAAGGAGCGTTAAGGATAAAGGATAAAGGACGGCGTTACTCAATCCCTTTTGGGATGCGGCAGCGCATTCCACTTGTACGGTATGTGGAGGCGATTTGAATGCGTATTTGGCCATACAATGACTTGCGGTGGGCAGCCGATGAACACGTCAGCTCTCTATCCTTCCTAGGCAGGTCTGGTACTAATTCACCGACCCCGGAAGGATGAAAGGCTTGGTTGGCCTGGGCGGGAAATCCGAACCAGGAACCTGGTATCGGGTGCACGCGACAGTCGGCGCCACCTCCGACTGCGCTACACACTCAAGGAGCGTTGAGACCTAAAAAAATTGTTAGCTCGATGCTAGTCGAAGTGATAGGTTTGCAGCAGTAGTTGGAAACAAGAAGATATACGTTCTTTGCCCTTACTCTGCAGAGAAGAGCACACAGTGGTGTAGTTGGAGGAGGTGCCAGCTATTACGTGCACATGATTACGGGTAAACGAAGCCTTCCATGCCTCCGGGGTCGGTGAATTGGTACCAGACTTGTCTGGGAAGGATAGAGCGCTGACTGCTCCATCAGCTGGCCACAGCAAGACATTATATAGGCCAAATACGCGTTCAAATTGCTTCCACGAAATCCCGCTGAAGCAGAATGCGTGGCTCATCCCAAAAGGGATTGAATAACGCCGTCCCTTATCCATTTATCCTTTATATAGAAGATGGCACATGCGGCGTTTATGCAACAGCTCGCAAAATTAATTACGGTTCGAACAATTTCGCAACAATCCTGTGGACATTATGCACACATGCATGTATTGCTTCACTCTTTGGTAAAACCGTTTGAGTTGGATTGGAAATCATGGAAATGAGATGGCTATTGGACAGAGTTTGCGAAAAAGAAACAGCATTGATCAGCCAATCAATGTCAATCGATATTATTGGTTTTTGTTCAGACGTCACCTTTTGAATTGTGATTCAAGTTAATGTCATTAGCGATGGGTAGTATTCGCAACCATTAAGAAGTATTGATCGTTCAGGCAACATCGATCGATATTAGAGACTTCTGCCAGTTGTCACAATTCAAAAGGTGACTTCTGAAGCAAAATCGATCGATATTAGAGATTTCTGCCAGTTGTCAGACATGTTCTCCGGCTACTGGTAAAATGTTGGTACGAAAGATCGGAATTGTTTCTTCTGAATTACCCCACCAGTTGCATTTTTAGGCGAAAAAAATGCGTTCAAAATGAAGCGCAAGGATAGGGAAATGTCGATGATCCATACTGGTGCTTCAATATGAATGGAAAGTGAAGGAGTTCATTAGATCCGCAGCGGAGCTGAACTCGAACCACGTTCGGATCAATGGCGCCTCTAACCCTTTGCGCCACTTATGCTACTCTCTGTAGACACTTGCTGCAAACTGGCTAGCCTGGATTTTCAATCTTCTACTTGCGGAAGAAAGTGAAGGTGTTACAGATTGTGCAGTGGCTAGGAGAAGCCGCTTATTAGTCTGTTCAAAGTTCGATCTCGTCTTGGATTTTTTCAACATTTTGGAATCAGGAATTTAATGAGCGATCGATCTTTAGCGGACAAATTAGCGATAAAATTTCGTGTCTCTCTCATAAGGGAAACTGGAGGCGGCTGCTATTTTCGCACAGATGATGAAAATCCCATGAAGAAGGAAAACATTTTCAGAAGCTAACCTTGAGGATTGTGCAAATCGACGAGACAACATTGCTGTAGACGATCGCCTTCTTCTCATTAATCTCTTCTTCTGTGAATCCGTTGCTGTGCAAAATTCTGGAAGCGAAGAAGTTTGCGTAGAGTCTGAGACCATAAGTCTTCAATGAAGAAGCTTACTGCATCTGCTTCAGTACAGTTGACTTGCCGCATTCTCCGGCTCCTGAAAAACAAACTGATTTGGGAATTATTAGGATTGGCAAATACCATCCCTCAGCCTCACTCGTTAAAGCCGTAAAGACCGGTAAGATCGTTAAAGCCAACTACTCCGGTAAGTCGCCCTACAGTACCCACCGAGCAGCAGCAACTTGACGATGCTGGATCCGGCTCGTTTGTCCTGATTGATCTGCTTCTCAATCGCCTTGTTACGAGCCGCCAACTCCTGATTTTCTTGACTCTGGCACGATCCCATTCTGCTGCAACGGCACGTATACGCACACTAATTGGACAGGTGCAGCTGACCAGAGCTAGAGGGGGTCTAATTAGAAGGTATGAATGCGGCAACACACACACATACCTCCGACAGCGCTTAGTTCCTCATTAGGTGGCGCGGTGATCTGAAAATCGTTCAGCTATATAACGGGCATCGAGAAGCACTTCTCATCGAAGAGGCGTTCGATCACTGACGAAGATATGAGGAAGAGAACGCGGAAAGCTTCGAAAAATGATGGTACATTTGCGGTTAGGCAATTTTACCACGCGTCAAATTGGACACTTCTAAACAAGTGTAACGCTTTTGAAATCAAAGTCAACATTTTCTCAATCAAAAATCTTCCAAATTAACCTAGAAACTCTCTAAAAAAGTAAGAATGTTTTTTTTCCAAGACTTTCTTGGAAGTTTTATCCACCTTCCCAATATGTGAGCACATTGTTTGAAAATTTTTATAAAATTCTCAATTTCGGAGAAAAAATGATGATTTAACGTTTGCCTTAATGAGAGGGAAGCCATTTTTGGTAATAAAAGAGAACCTGCCATGCCCTCGTCCAGGACGTCGCTATTTTTATTCACATCGACAACGAATTTTCTGTTTGCATAGTTTTTCCCGCCTACAAACGATACTACAAAAAAAATTACAAAAAGCACATATCCTTGCGTTAGTGGTTTATGTAAGCAGCACTTACACTATCAATCGAAAAAATCGCTACGATCCAATCGATTGCAGGGCGCGATCTCGTCTTTTAATCCACTAAGTGACGGCCGTTTTTTTGCTTTTTAAAACGAATTTAATTTAATCTTGCGGAGTCTGTATTTAATCTGGAAGACACTCGTTCCGATTTGGAAGACGTTCGCTTCGATTTCGGAATAATCAATTTTGCTTAGAAGAGTGTCCGTGAAAAGTGTCCAATTGGACGGGAAAGTGGTGTATACATATGTATACCAGACGTCCAACACCCTGCCGGCCGCCGAACGTCTGGTTGGGGGCTTCGCCCCAAACCCGGAGAATAGAGCACCCCGAAAGTCTCCTTGTCCTCTTTAGGCCTTTTCTCATTGAATACAGTAAAAAAACTGGTTTTGCTATATAGGATGGGATAGCAGAATACGGCAGGGCAAAATTTTCAAAACTGCTACTATGGGGCCTCACACTCCATTGCACGTACGCGATTCATTCTCTGAAGTACTCGTTCTATTTATTAATTAGGGTCCCCCTTTAATGGTTCTATTACTGGACCTTTCACTGAACCCCTTAACTGGTGCTC